>JAQMRL010000005.1:10444500-11747000 GCA_035578175.1 Catonia carolina | reverse complement strand
ATTTCATCCTTCACAGTTACCACCCGAACGTTGCCGCTATTGACCGTTGCAGTTGATGCGACGTTAAATTTAAAAAAAAGTTTGTTTACCTAGGGTTTTCGTAGACTGGCAATACCTGTGTTACCAGTTGCGTTTGAGTTGGAAATAGACGCAATAGAGTCAGTTATTAACACGTGAGTAGCCTAATCTAGAAAATTCTAGTCTGCTTGCTTTGAACTTTGTATAGTGAGTTTCACTTTCACAGAGACCTGCACTGTATGACCGGTTTGGGATTTCCCCAGTTAAATTTACACCCTCATTCTTAAACTGTTTCCATTCACATTATAGTAGGGCTACTGTAGAGTACACAAGTACATACGGCGTGTGGAATTCGTGTTTAAAATTTATGAATGTAAATTTTTTGTAAACTAGGTACTGTATTTTGTACATTTCAGTACTGTATTGTTTTGTTTCAGTTAAGAGTTTACGTGCAGTGCGATTAAGTTTATTTTAACAATGGCTATGCGTGGCCCTTACAAAATTTTATCTTTGGACGAAAAAGTTAAAGTGATTCAAGATGTGGAATACAAAACAAAAGTGTGACAGCTAAAGAATACGGGATTTTACCAAACACTTAGTCGTCTTTTTAAAAAAAAAAAACATAATTATGGAAAAATGGAATAAAAAAAACGGATAAAGTCGAAAGCGGATAAGGACAGCAGAATATTCTGCAGCGGAAGATTGTGTATTGAAGTTTTGTTAATAGATACTATAACTTGCAGTACTAAATTTCAGTAATATATACTAGACATAGATATATCTAATGTTATAATTGAAACATAAATTAATGTAGCCCTACAGTTCCGGGGGAGGTGAAGGGTTATTTGCTGATGTCGGATCAAGTGGCGAAGCGGCGGGGTTTTGGTTGGTAAGGCGGTTTCGGCCTCCTTGGGGCTGGACGAGGACGCCGCAATTGAGTCCAACACTAATTCCTCCATCATGAGGGAGTTAACATGAGTTTTTCTTGCCACCTCGGATGAATAAAAAAGCCCTACCTTTATATACTCTACTAGTTTGTTAATGAAATATATTGGTGTTTTCTGTAAAATTTACGTTCTACATTATTTCTGTTATAAGTACGTAGCATAACAAAAGTTCAAATTTCGTAATTTTTTTAACTTTACAATACAGTTCCGTATGATGTTGGTTATTTCGAATTTTGAATAATTTGAACTTTTTTCTATTCCCCTTCAAGTTTGAATTAACCAAGTTGTACTGTATAGACTTCTTAATGTATAAAGAATTTATACGCCATTTATGAAAGTGATGTAATAAGAGTTGCCGAATTAATGAATTCACGTGATTGTTGAGAGTTTTCTGGAATATTTGTTCTAGTGAGTTTTAGCGATATCTTGAAGAAAAGAAATATAAAGATTGCTGTGCAGAGTTGGATGGGTAACAAATTAAGGGGGTACTGTGTAGTAATACGGAAATATTTTTATAGGAAAACTTCAAGTTTTCAAGTATACTTATACTTCTTTTTATAAGTATACTTATTTAAACAATTACTCTTTTGACTACTCGAATTGAAATCAAAATTATATCATCAAAACTTACTTTTGAGGTACAAAAGTTATAAAACTTTTTAAGTGAAAAGGGTGTGTTTTTAAAATTAAAAATTAAGTGTGAATATTTCATCGAATGATAATTTTGTGTGAAATAATAAAAAAGTACCACGAAATAATAATATAAAATCAACGCTCATCGATAAATATAAATAAATAAATTTACTAAGTAAATGTTTTCCAAACTCGTTCAACAATGCAGAACATTACACATTTTATATCAAAAAAACAACCAATAAATTAATATCAAAGGAAAAAGCACTTTCAAAAATTTCAATTAGTAAACAAATCACTGCGTAGCAAATTTTTACGTAGTAAAATTCACTGTTAAAAGAATTTTAAAATAAAATATAAATACTGGATCAGGCCTCACCAATAGTGACTGGTATAGCGCCAGTATTGCCCATTACAAACAGGTGGAGTTTAAAATTGTTTGCAATCGATCTGCTTGTTCCAGGCTACAAAAAATAGTTCTGTTTCTTATCATATGGCCAGCCAATTATATGGCTCAGCCATTTAAGAACAGAAGAGGTAGAGGAGTAAACAACACTAGTCACATTTATCTGAACTGACAGTAATGAATTTCATCATTATACAGTCAGACCCTGTGGTGAATGAAGTGAAGGTGTTATTTGCAGGGTGGAAAGTAGATGCTTTTCAGAGAGCCTGGCATGCTGATAAGCATACTTTTCCACTCAGTGAGGAAGGCAATTATAAACACCTTACTCCTCGTTTTACTTAGTAAAGCCTCTAGAGATTCAAATCAGCCGAAAGGCTGATGACCTAAACAACAACAATAGCGCCAGTTCATGAAGAAGGTTCGTTTCAAGTTTGCTGATGAAAATTTTGTAAACTATCTTCGATAAAGAACACCAGCAGTATAAAATCTCACGTTGGGGCCTGTCTAGTGCAAAGTTTAAGAAAGGAAATCATATACTATAATATATATAAATCATATATTTATTTATTAAATAAAATCTGAATAAAAAAAAAGTTCGACGAACCGCTTTTTGAACAGTCTGTAGCAGTTCCAATTCGATAAAAATCGTAGCTGCAAAAAGACAAACTAACCATCTAAATAAACATTTCAAATTTATATAACTACAATTTATTTCAATAAAACTGTAAGATTTTATTTTATTAAAGTGAATTCAACAAAATTAAATTCAAAATTCATTTAAAAATTGATCGTCTTTTGTTTATTTTCAATATCAATTTTACAGAACTTAATAAAAATAGATTGTAATTTTTGTTTTCTATGTCAAATTAGCTACTCCAGAAAATTATTAAAACTTATAAATTTTTATTTTATTTTCATATATCTATTTGTATTTCCGTATTATTTTGTGTTGTATATTCTTGTATAAATGCATTAAAATTTAATGTTGGTTTAAAAATACATGTTTCTGGAACCTGTTGAAACCCAAAGACCCGTACAAACAAAGTAATTTAAAACAGTATCGAACTTAATAAATAGGAAACCCAGAAAATTTTCCCACACAAACCTTCTTAAATTAAAAAATTTATGTGGTTGTGTTTTTATTGTATTGCGCATAGTTTGAGATAATTATTTTAGAGAAACTACGTTTGGGATTTCACCAACCTTTTCAATAGATTTTATTCGCAGTGTTTAGCGAAGGGTTTTTCATCCGTGAAGTGGTTTTTGCTTGAAATACATTAGTTTCTCCGTAAGTTGTACCCTTCTTTGATCGAAAGCTTAATATCTTAGCAGGGTGATTAAGTTCACAAATGTTAATTGTAATATGGCAAGGGTTAAGACAATGACAAATATTCTTCTCTTATCTTTTACTTTCCGATAATTTACTCTGTGAAAAACAGCTTCTCCAAATTTCTCTTTTGTAATCACACTAACGAAACTACTAATTTAACTGATGGATGAAAGTTCGTTTACACGTATCAATGGACAAAGTCCATTTAAAAATAACACTTAAAATTCATTAGAAAATTGAAAACCGTTGCATCATTTACTACAATATTACTTAATAATACAGTAATTAATCTTCAAAAAGTAATTTTACACACAACATGTGGTGTCAACTGGAAAACTAATTCACTCCTGTTATTTCAACCCCTTTCCATTCTATTTATTCGTTACTTGTATGCTTTCATAGTATTACTTTCCATGTTCTTTTCTTCCATTCAAGGGCCATAAAACTTGTGGTGGTTTTAGAAGTTTCTGGAAGCTCTTTTTGCAGGCCACATTCTCAGCATCGTTTAGTGTAGGCTTTTCTCTTTTCTTCTGTCCACCCGGTATGCTGTTTTTGCGCTTCATGGAAGTCCTTGAAGTCCGTAATTATTACTATTTTTTTAATTTAACTTATTTATTTACAATCAGCCTTTACAATGTGGCTTTAAGCAAATCATTATACAAGAACTAAAGTGACGTGAGTGAAGTAGACAGCTTTTGCTCTCACTTCAACTAAATAAAATTAGAAATTGAAGTTAATACAAACTAAGAAAAGTTGCAAAGTTATAAAATTAACAAGAACAATGCAATGTAAAAGAAGTAAACAAAAAAAATGAAGTAAACAATGCAAAAGTAAAATAAAATAATATTTTGAAATTTCACTTTAGAGTAAAAAGTAGTGATGAAGATGAATGGTGAATTTAATTTCGTGTATGGATTAAAATCGTTGGTCTAAGTCGAGGATGTGATGTCTTTTGAGGCGCTTCGTTTCCTCACTGTTGTCCAGTAAATTTAAATTTACTAAACGATCACCAATTTAATGATTTTTAATGATTTTTTGATTTATTAAACGATCACCAGAACCACCTGGCATTAATGCCAGGTGGTTCTGGTGATCGTTTAATCTTAGCTGGGAGCGGACGCTCAGCTCCCTTATTCGTAATTATTTATCTGAATTTTTTTCGATTCATTAAGTTTTCTTCATTTATTCCAGTTTTATCAAATTCTTTCTGAATTATTTAAACCATTTATATAACACCTTAGGTCTATTTAGTTTCTTAAAATATTATTTTGTCAACCATTCATTTTGTCATCCGTTCGTAAAATTTTAGTCTTCTTTTTCTAATCGTTTCCATTAATCGTTTATTTTCTTTGTACAGTTCTTCTCGTTCTCGTAACCTATATTGTCCGACTTGGAACAATTTTATCTTGGGACTCATTATTTTGTAAAGAATCTTTCTCTCATATTTCTCTGGTTCTGTTAGATTAATCAGTAAGTAATTTTTGTTCTAATTAAGGTAACGAATCTATATTTTTTGCAACCAGGCATTGATTAAGAGATTTAGTTAAGCATTATAAAAACCACTGTACTTTGTTTCTGAAAAGTTTCATTTTCCTGGGTTCGAATTCTTCTAATGTAGCTTAATACCTAAGAAGTATGTTACTAAATAATTTTATATTAAAAATAAACTAAAATGTTGGATTCTTCCTTTCAACCAGAAAGATTAGATGACAAGTATAATGTAATTAAGTTGTTAGCATCATTCAAAATGACAGTGAAGGTTTTGTTTTGTTGAGGTAAAAATTGGTACTTTGTGTGAAAGTTTTTGTGTGAATGTATCTTCTCCCCTGTTTTCTTTTATTACTTTTCTCTCTTTTATTTTACTTTAAAGTATATCTATGATTTTGTGAATTATGATAATATAAGCTAAGCTGAATAATATTACTTCCCTACCTACAGGGAAGATATTCTTTGCAGATAAGGTTAGTAATTTGTTCGTAATAAATTGCGATTTATACATAGCTACTTATGTACGGTTTGAATACAAGCTAGAGATGGGCTTTAATTATGATGGACTATCGCCCATTTTTACTTTTTCTTGCCTATATGAATATATAGGAAGGAAAGTATTGTTTTCATGTCGATTTTTCGAAATCGAGGTTTCACCGGATCTACACGTTTTCAGACCCCCTGAACCCCCCCCAAACACATTTTTTTAGCGCTTGGTCTGTGCGTATGAACAAAATATTTTAAGAACGGAACATCGTACGAACTTGAAACCTGAAACTTATGTTAGATACTACTACCGGACCCGAGAAAAACACTTTCATCAAAATCGGTCAACCGCAAGTAGTAGTTTATTCGTGTCATTTTTCACTTTTCTGCGATTTTCTCAAAAACAGCTTCGAATTTTTTTTTTTTAAATCACTTCGTTTACTAAATTTTTTTATGCTCTACAAAATAGGGTAGGCGCCATGTCTGCTAAATTTTTTGGAGAAGTTTTTTTTGTAAAAAAATTGTTTTCGACTTTATTATGCATTTTAGAGTAAAAATGTATACAATAAAAGTTGTAGAAAATTTCAAATCCTACAACGTTTATTCCAAAAATTTTTTTGTATAACGCTTAGTTTAGCGGTAAGTAGCGATTTACTGTTTTTTCTCACGAAAACGTGTAAAAAATAGATTTTTTTAAAGATTTCAGTTTCAATATGCATTTTACGAAAAGAGCCTAGTTTAGCGTGAAAGAGTGATTTTCCGTATTTTTAAGCCAAACTGAGGTTGATTTTCATTATGCATCTTTCACTAATGATTAAAATAAGGTTATGTTTTTTGAGTTTATGTTTCTGTTTATTTGTAATGTTTTATTACTAATTTTAGGTTATAATTGTAAATTATTTGCATTGTCAAGAGGAAGTTGTGGGAGTGTTTCAGATCAAATTTTTCTAACAATGTAAGAGACTATTTAATTAAAGTACCCGGAATGCAATGAATTCGTAACAAACCAGTCAAATTACCCCCCAAGATCTCCTAACCTCACGCTGTTGGAATTTGTTTTGTGGGGTTGGGTCAAGTCAATTGTTTATTCAAAGTGAATTAACGCACTAAACGATCTAAGGTATTAAATAATAGAACCTGCAGAACCTGTTGGGTATAGGCTAATGCAATTAAGATACTAAAACGGAATGGATTTTTTGACGAATTTATGAATTTTACTAAACAAAGCCATTTCAAGCAATCTTATTAGTAATATGCAACAACTTCATTCCTTTAGTGTCATTCGTTATTGTTTTCAGAATTGAAATAAGTAGCTGATAAGATTTAAAAAAATCATATATCTCGATTTGTCAAAAAATCGTTATTCTTTTAGTACCTAAGAATTTAGTCTGGTTTTATTAATAATTTATTTTAAAAAAACACAATTTAAATCTTAACATTTTGTTTTACTTATAATTTTAATTTTCTCTTCATGGTTATATGTACCTAGTCCAAAAAGCTAAAAAATGTGGAATAATAGACGTAGGCCTACTTTGTTTTTGTTAACATGCTATTACTATTTGGTAATCACTTTTCTTTAACAGTATGAACTTTTATTGTTTTTAATTTTTTCTTACTTTCAATTTATTTTTCGTTCGTTTTGATTCCAAATTCAATGTTGCTGAAGTTGTATTTTTTATTCATGCCTGTTCTTTTTTAATTTTAATGTAATATCGATGCTATCTTATCTTTTGGTTGTTCTCTATAATACAGTGTTAAAGATTCAAAATAAAAGATAATAAAAAAACATTTTGTATTATTACATACATCCATTCCTATTATCACATTCATTCCAATAATTATCGAGGCGGTGAAAATTAACCTATCCAACTAAGGTTAAAAACTCATGTGCCAGGATATATTATAGATTTATATTATTAAAACTGCCCATAACAGACTGGTGAAGTGTCAAATTATTTTCACTCAATCTGCTCGTTGCAGAGCTAAAATAAATAGTTCTGTTTCTTATCACATGGCCAGCAAATTAAATGACTGAATCATTTAAGAACAGAAAATGTAAAAATGTAAAAGACGCTAATCAGAGTTATTTTCTCTGAACGTAATGAATTTCATTATACAGCCAGACACAGTGGTGAATGAAGTGAAGGTATCATTTTCAGAGTGGAAAATATGTGCTTTTCAGAGGGCCCGGCATGCTGATAAGTTTACTTTTCCATTCAGTGAGTAAGGCAATGGTAAACCAACTCACTCTTCGTTTTACTTAGTAAAACCTTTACAGGTTCAAACCAGCCTTTCGGCTGATGACCTAAACAACAACATTTGAGTAACCTAAACAAGTGAATTTTCAGTATCTTGCAATTAATACGTATTTTTTAACTAATTATAATTTTTTATCAAATTTAATTTTATATGGTGTAGAATTAAAACACAATGGCTTAATTAAGCATTTAACGAAATTATTCAACGTTAAACCTAAAAATATGTTATTTTCTACCCCTAATTTTTGTGTTTTAGATCAGATGCCTTCACAATTATAGAATATAAAATATTGTGGAACCTGTTTTATAAAATTATTCAGATTATATACTATAAGGTATTACTACTTTGCCTCTTAATTAAATTCTTAAACGTTTCAGTATGGTCTCATTTCACCAAAGTAACAGAATTCCAGGTATTTTTCGTCAGCTATAACTCACAAACAAAGGGTTTGCGGATCCCAGGATCATTAAGTAATATCATTCCTTACTTTTAGCTAAATAATCAATTCCTAGATTATGATTTACTTTTTAAAGACACCCTGTATAGTAATACAGAGATTAAAAAACAAAACACATTTTGAACCGGTGATTTATTTCACAATGCACAGGCTAATAAAATGGTAAATACACAAAATAAATTTCGTTTTGTTAATTTCATCTTATATTGTGTTGCCATAGACTAGCACTCCATCCCATTTTCTTTCTCATTCCTCCACTTATGATTTGTGGCATTAAAATTTTATTTTTATTCTACATAACGGTAAATTTTATTTATTTACATTTTATTAAATCACGTGTATTTTTTTACATACGATGACTGAAAAATACCAGTAGGTCTAGAGGTAAAGCTGAATGAATATCAGCGTTTTATTTTTCAACTTCCGATAGGTCACAAATAAAAAAGTTATATTCGTCATGTGTAGCGATACGAAATTGACTTTACAGCTGGTTCTGTTTATATTTTGGCTTATTAAAGTAAATGTAAATAAACCCAGCTGGTGGAAATAAAATATTAAAAAATAATTTTATTTTATTAAAAGGTATAAACAAAATCGGGTTGCTAGGCGGCTAGTAAGTTGTTAAAGAAATTTGTAGGAATATTGAGTGTGACCTGGAGATCTAAAGGAGGTGGAGGTCATCACATTCATTCCTAATTATAAAAATAGATATACATTTAAAAAATATTTATTCATTACGGTACAAATTGTCGTAATTAAGAAAATATATATGAAATGAAGTAAAGATTGTTAAGTTTGATAAAGAGTTATTATTTGAATATTTCTACGCTTCAAAGTTGGCATATCTAAAGGAAGTGGAGGTTGAAGATCTTAAAGGGACGGTACGTAATCTTTCACGCGTAATTAAATAGAAAATATTTTAATAATTGGGACAGAAAATGAATCAATATGATAATAAATATAAAGAGTACTGTTGTTTTTAAAATAAAATGACAATTAGTTTAATGAGATAAATTTGTTATATTTCACATGTCATTTTTATTACACTGTTTTATCAACGTTCACATTTTTCAAAAGTACACATAACTCACAAAAAAAAAACTAGAATTAAAGTCTAAATTAAAGTACTAATTAGTACATGAAAAGTACTTTTATTTTACAAAAGTACATGGACGTAGTTTAGATTTTTTAAGTACCTCTGTGAATTAGGGACTGAAATACGAGAAGAAAAATTAAAATAATAACACATTATGAGATAAAAATACGGCTGCCATTTTGGAAGTAGTTTTTCCTGCTATGAATTGAGTATGCTTATAAGGTTTACACTTTTACAACTCACCTACTACATTTGCATGATTTTAAAATTCTAATCCTGTCTCTCATATTCCTGTTACGATTACAGAAATTTTGTATGAAATCTACAGAAAGTTTTTCCAAGTTTACGTATAAACGCTACTTTACGTAGATTATTCTCTGAAAGTTTTAGACTCAAATGAACAAAGTTGGTTGTTGTTGGCACTCAGACTGACGGACACTCTAGCGGAAACATTGTGAGGGTCTTTCCTTTGTTCGTGAACCCAAAACAGGACACGTCTATCATGTTAGTCAAATCAACCGATCAAAGCAAAATACGAAGATGAGTGTTTTGTCTGATGTAAATTACTGAACAATATTGATTATAATTAAGGCAGTAAATATAGTATAATGTATAAGGTAACGAATTAATAAGAAATTGCCCCCGCACCTAGCGCGGACACAATACACTCTAAGAGGGATGCATTAAATAAACGGATATACTGTTTTCCCCTGATTTCCCAGTTTTAATCTGTTATTCACTTCTTCTAGGTATTACGTTAAGAAAATTTACGTGCAAAAATTTTCTTTGTGTAAATATGTTTTATAAAATTGTATATTTATTTTATTTACATATTTTCGTATGCCTCCTTGTCATAGTGGTTGGTAATATAGTCTGTAAAGCGGTTTAAATTACTGACTAGAATCTAATAAATTATTTTACGTTTAAACCAAAAGTTTCATAAACCACAGTTATTGCAAAATAACCAAGATGTTGATGCGACTTAACTTAAAAAAAAAAAAACTTTTTATTATCTAGACAGTAAAATTAAAATCTGTACTTACATTCAAAAACAAGAACAATATAAGATAGAGAAAACACAGAACGCCACGAAGTAAAACATTACCTTCTATTAATAATAAATATTACAGATCAAATTAATTTAGAAAGAAAATAATAATAAAATAAAATTTTTGTAGTGAGTTTCAAAGGTTATCACGATAAAATCTGCTACTTAAGTATCAAACACTTGTAAGAGTATATTATATTAAGTCTTTTAAGACTACATTTTCTTGTAAGATTACGTAGTAAGTTTATCGCAAAATAATTCGAATGCCTATTCGGTACTTCTTCATGTTCTGATAAATCTGTGATTTCCTGTCTTACCGAGTTAAGCTCTATGATTATTATAAATATATTTGTTTCGTTATGCACCATCATATCCTAAGAGCTGTACATAAAAGTTTGTCTGAAAACTTTCTATAATACCAATATTAGAATTTTTTATGTCTCCTAAAGTTGTATATCGTACATCCACACAGGGCATGAAATTGTCTTGTGTCATTTTTCAGTCAGTTGACAGTTGTGGACGTCTTCCAGTTAACAAAAACATACTTCTCAGTATCAAGTCCAACTGTCATATTTTCGTCAAAATGTGTTTCTTCTACGTCAATTTAAAACTAAAAACCAACAAATTGTTTTAATAGACCTACAGGAAAACAAAACGATAGCAATGTCATCGTAAAATAACTAATATTTTGTAAACATTTTGAACTTAATACCTTATTTTTAGTAATGAGATATAAACACCGGTTTTTTAATATAAATTAAGTTGGCTTTGTTCTCCAAAAGTTTTTCCTGTATAGACAAAAGTTACGCATATTTTTACGGAGTCCGTTGCGCATATTTTTGAAAGATGTCCCTATTTTGGCCTATTTTGGCCACGAATGACGTTTTGGGAGAATGGAGACATCTGAGAAGATAGGCGTTGAACAGTAAATTTCAGAGAGAGTAGGGGCAGCGATGCTGCGGAGTGAGGTGAACTGGAAGTTGGTTGCTCAGTTTGCGGAGAGGGCGGTCGGGAGACTGCGGAGGGAGGAGACATATCAGAGGGTGATCAGCGGGATCACCCTCTCCCACAGTGAATCAATCCTGTCCCGATCTCAGTAGGTAAGGTAGGCATACTAATTTCCTGAGCTGGTGATGAAAGAGATGAATGAAAGTGAAAGAGTGAGTGTTGGTCAGTGACAGCGAGAGGGAAATTAGGCTACGGTTTCTTTCCACGCTCTGCTGACATTATGTAAATGTTTTACCCCGACATTTCCCTTGTAGTAATATGTAAACAGTTCCGAGGGAGGTGGAGGGTTGTTTACTGATGGATCAAGTGGCCAGGCGGCGGGTTTTTGATTGGTAAGGTGGTTGCGGCCTCCTTGGGGCTGGAACAAGACGACTCAATTGAGTCCAACACTACTTCCCCCATCGTGAGGGAGTAAAGTGAACATGAATTTTTCTCGCAGCCTCGGATAAAAAAAAGGCAAAAGTTACGGAGAGACATCAGTAACGTAGATCATTGTGCAACACCAAAACGCAACAGAAGTTACCATGTTTTTTGTAATACTTAAATCCTTATAATACTTTAATCATAGTTTTACCAAAAATTCACTAGAAATTTTTAGAAATTGATAACTGGACCCTGCCACACCTGCAAAATCGAATTTAATGAGAACTTGTTATAACTATTCTGTGCTCACTTTTTTATTGAAAAAACATCTGTTAAAACAAAAACATCTGTTTTTATTAGTTCTTTGTTTAAAACATCTGTACTTTTAAAGTCGAACTTGTATTTTCGAAAGTAGCTATAAAAATAACATTTGAGCCTTTAACTTTCTTTCTACTGATCAGATCGAAGTTTTCAAAAACTTAGAACCTGCTCCAGAAACTGAGTAATCTATGGATAAAATTTTATTTAAATCGGTTGAACAGTTTAGCAATGCATAAGGGATAAACAAATAAACAAACACTCATTAATTTTCTATTTCCATAAAAATAACGTTTGACCTACTCTACGGATTTCGATAATTTCTTTATGGACAACAGTGGTAAAAAGTAAAACATTTTTTAATATTTTTTAAAAAGTTGTTTTATTTTTGAGGATCAAAGATTTTGCTATTGTTAGAGGATGTAAAACAAAAATTCAATATACAGGTAGGCTAACACCGCAACGATTATGGTGTGGTAGAATGGGACGCTCCCTTCAAGTTAGCTCTAATTTCATGCAATTGAACAATATTAAACACATGTGACATGATCTCTGAAATTAGGGTTGCTTATCTTCATATCCCTAACTTGATTTTAGTGGATGAAAGTTATATTTTGATGAAATAATTGTCGAGGGATGTGCTTTCGCGGTAAAAAAATGTTTTTTTTTTCAAGATTGCAGCCTTAATATGCATTTAAGGTATAGAGGTAAATGTATAGGTATAGATAAGGTATACTACAAAACTTGTAAAAAATTAAAACGCCAACATTTTTCCTAGAGTGCTTAGTTAGCGTCAAAATTAGTAGTTCTCTGTATTTCCCTCCTTAATATCGGCAAAGGAATATGGTTTGTAAGATTGTAGCCTTAATTTAAATTGAGGAAATGCCTCTACAATCAAAGTTATAGAATATTAAAAACCTACAACTTTTATTTCCAGAATTTGATTCTACCATGCCTAGTTTTGTGTGAATTAATGATTTCTGTTGCAGACGTAGGACATCCTGGTTAAATACCCTGAGGGACTTATCACCCTTTTTATTCTTAGGCACAAATTATTGGAAAGTAAATAAATTATGTTGTTGTTCTGTTCAACCCCCAACAAACAAATGACTCAAATTTTGGTTCGTTAGGTGATTGGTAAGTTAAAGAACTAGTGACAAGTGGGTGAATAAATTTTCTTGCATTTAAATATCGAGATTAAGATATAAACATTACACCATTTTCTTACAAGGCGTTACAACATTTTTTTTCTTGAGATATATAACGGAATGAAATTCTTGAATCTCAATAAAAACGAATGGAGTCAAAGGTTGACATCTTTTTTATGCGAAGAAATAATAGAGTGATCAATAAAATTATGTTCAGAGACAAAAACCGGTTATTTCAATCTCTTTGTTTTATTTTTTTTATAATAAACCCAAATGTACTTTTACACGTAAAATGATAAATTACAACTGTATTTTTCTTTAATTTGTTTCACTTCACCGACTGATTCAATGATTGTGTTGTTACAATAGAATGGTAGAAATGAGAAAAGAAAACAACTTCATAATATGGTTTGTTACAGTCTGATAGAATACAATGTTATACATATTGGAAACATGTGTAATACTTCCAATATCACATGAATTGTTTGGAATCCAAACTTGCAATTTGGAATATGTTAACAAAATTTGTTTACAAAAGTTCTGTTCCCTGCAGGATACCAATTTTTTTTAAACAGATTGATTTAGCTTTCAACGTGTGAGGTTTTTTGAAAAGCTATACCCTTTAATTTTATTTTGCCGAGAAGCCCGGCGAGTGGGACGTTGTTACTATTGTATAATTTAAACTGATTTCCTACCCCAATATTCATGCTCCCAGTTTTAGCCATTTTGTGAAAATAAAAAAAAATAATAATGTTCCGGATATTGACATTGAAACATTGATAAAGTTGAAATCAATTCTGTGATCGATTGATACATACGGATAGTTATTTTTTAATAATAACTGATTGTCTCTTACATTATGTATAAATAAATACTCAAATGTATTTCTTGTGCCATAATACAAGTCTGTATTGATTGATTCTGAGTGATTAATTAACACTTCTGAAAAGTTTAGAAAAATTCAATAGTATGATTTTAAACATTAATGATGCATTCACGTTGTACGTTGGAAAGCAAACCTTTTCAATTTAGCTAAGTGATATTTTTCATTTTTTTATAAATTTATTTAGGTACTTTCACACAATTTTACTTTCGCAATAAAAATACCAAAACTTTAAACAATTCTTTACTTTCATATCGAATCTTCTCTTCCACGATTTTCTGTAATGTTAATCAAGGGACGGATTTTTTTAGTTTGATTTTTAGGTTTTTGATAAATCTTCTAATCAAAGTACAACACAAAATTGATAATCCTAATTCGGACTTGGACCAGTTCCAGTTTCTTAATGTTCGGATTATCCAAAGACATTTGTAAAATAACTCAACATAATACAAAAATAACTAATTATGTAACGCAGATTTAACATTCATAAATAGCAAAAGCGCTGGAAATAGCACTTTGGAACGTAGAGAAGCGCAACAACACTAAGCACAAAGACTCTACGAGTCGCTTGCGAAAAATCGCACGATTGTCAAGGTTATGACATAACAAAAGTAAATAATTAGTGATTATATGCTGACTGCAGTAGTGAAACTGTATAATTTCTTGCAATTACTAATGAACTGAAAGAAATATGTTACCAGTAAGCCATTTATAATACAAGTAAACTTTTGTATTGAGATCTAGGTTATGTTAGTTTTCTATTCCATATTGCACTGTGCAACGGTTAAAATGGTTACATAAACTAAATTGAAATGAAACAAAGAAATTTAAAATTAAATTAAATTGATTTTAATGAAATTAAATTTTGAAATTATATTAAACAAAAACTGATATTACAAAATTAATTTGAATTTTCTTGAAATAATTTTAAAATTATTAATGACACTTTATAAATAATTCAACTTAATACTTTATTTGTAATTCAAGTTAATACTTTAAAATTAATATGAATATTGCAATATATTGATATAAAAAATTGTTTGAATTGACTGTTAATTATTAATGAGCTCAAATTTAATTAGTAATGTATATAGTTACGTTTTCTTCTTATATTCTTGTTGTCTAACAGTTGAGTCCTTTTCCATCCATCGATTGGGAATCAAATGGGGCGTCGAAATTTGTTGCCCTCTGTTTTATAGTATCTATTAGATTCTCTTAGAATTTTATCTGCTTGTCTTAAAAATCATTAAGTTGTTTAATTTAGTTTATAAATTCAAATGTATAGTGATGCTCTTCTAATTTCTTTTTTATTATTTGCTAATCTGTTCAGATTATTTACTCAAAATTATACCTCCTTTTGTTTTATTACTCCATCTCTAATAAATTTGAATCTTTGGCTTCTGGAATAATTATTTATTTTTCTGATTTTTCTTCTTAAAATTTAGTTTAATATATCTAATTTTCAATTATAATATTTGGATAATAATTGTAAATTAATTATTCTGATGATTTATTATGTTGCTTATTTAATGATTTATTTAAAATTCTTTAACATTAATTGATTTCTAAACTTGAACTTCGATCAACAATATTGTGAATCATAGACTGCTATTCTACAATTATTATTTATAATGTTTTTCATCAATTTTTATGTCCAGAAGACTATTAAAAATTTATTTCATTATAAGATTACTAGATTTTATTTTAAAACACGTTTTATACATAAAAGGACTTGTTTAAGGAATTAGAAATAATTTCAGGATATCCAATTTTGGAGTAACCACGTTTGGGTTTTATACGATTACAAATTGAAAATAATTATATAATATCTTCTTCTGAGGGTTGATTCAATTCCTGAAGATTGGCAACAATATTTCAAAAATATAAATAGCTATGATTGTATTGACATAAAATTATAAAATATAATATAATATTATAAAATTAACATATTCACATAAAATTGGTTACAATATTATATAAAATAGCTTTATGTCATGAATTACCCATAACACCAACCAAATTGCTATACAACATACATAAATTTATATATGTTCAAAATTTGATCCTAAACCAGGCCAGAAAAAAATGGTGCCATCCTTTTAACAAGATTCTCTTTAAGAATAAAGATAACAATACATTCTTGACGGTATGGATATTTTAACTCTTTAAACCTACCTTTACAGTACCGAAACTAACAGTAGTCACTAATAACCAAGCTGTCGATCTAACTTTAAAAAAACTAAAATTTATATTTAGACCTACAGTATATCCCACAGTACCTTGCAGAAGATATAAACAAGACTATGGGTTGAAAGTCAGTAAAAAGGATGCGTAATCATGTTTCACTCTACCAACGTCTTCAGGCAAAACAACCGGCGACAGACTGGATGTTTTATAATAGGCGTACTGTATGAATTCTTTCTACTAATACTTTCACATTTTACCTTTAAATATGTTTCAAATAGTATATATAGCAAGATATATATATATATATATATATATATATTATAATAGTATATAGTATATATATCTGATAAGCAAAGAACATTTTTTGTAACTCGAATAGATTACGGTAAGTTCAATCACAATTTTAATACATTTATGTTTTGATGTGCACACGGTTCCTTGGGATTGAGTATATAGTACACATTTTTCATAAACTGTTAAATAATAATTCAAAATTTCATTATATTATACAAAATCAAATAATCAGATACCAACACAAGCTCATCAAATTCCATTCCAGGAATAATGATTCCATTTAGGATTCATTCTGTGAATTTATTCACATGAGCTAGCTAGCAGTTATTAAAGTTATAAAATTAGTAATTTAAAAATTTAAAGGCTAGAAAAATAATAATAAAAGTAAGAATACAGAAAATAAGATACATTACCTTAACATGTAAAGAATTTCACCATCTGGATTAATCCTGATCAGAACATTTGGAACGGTAACAAACTGGAATTCGGCATGCTTTGCGTTGGGAAAATAAACTTCTGGTTTCCATAAAGCCTTCACTAAATTTGGATCGTTCAAATCTAGTACCTCAGTTATATCTGAATGTTTTAGTCTTTCATCTTGCCATTTTTGTCGAAGATAAAGATCAACTTCATAATCCTAAAAACAAAAAAAAATATATTTAAAAAACAATTCAAACAATTATTAACATTATGATATCTAATTATATAATACTAATGTTATTATTTAATGCAATGTTAATGTTATTACATTAAAATTTATATTTAATTATTATTGAACAACAAGAGGGCTGATCTATGATCGTTTTTTTTTGTTTAACGTCCGATTTTTCTGCAATGACTGCTAATGCAGACGGTGAAGGATGAAATGATTTTTTGTAACGTACGAAAATATGCCGTGCTTGAATGGGATTCAAACCCAAGACCGCATGATGAGAGGGTTCATCTATGCGATTGAATGTATGGCATGAGTGGCTTAAGGAAGCTGATGTCCGATGTGTGGTTATAGGGTGTGGATGAAAAAGCATCCAAAAAATTGCTCACAATTTCAACGAGTAAACTGAAAATAGATGATTGCTATCACCCAGAATGGGTAAGCACCATAAAATGAAGATGCAGATTGGGTCAGAAGAAAGTGCTTACAATTGGACACTGAATATTATCTTAAGCACAGGTGTAAACAGGCAACAATACCACTGTAAAATCAAATAATATTTATAAAATCTTTCCATTAACAACTTCAAGTTGCCCGTATTCCCAAATAAAAAATTATCTTCCTGCTACAAACCACTATCATATCTACAAAACCATCGTCAATTACAATAAAAAATATGGTCTACGTTCAACAGTTGCGGAAATGGTAAAGGATAAATAAGTAAAACAAACAATGAAAATAAGTAAAGGCGCATTAACCGCAACACGTTTAATATCGAGTATTACAATCACAAACTGAACATACTGAATTTATACCAACAGCCCAACTAACTTAAAAAGCTACACGTAATCGCCTAATATACTAATATTATTTCGAGAAGAATCTGTTATTAATTTATATAAAATCAGGCCTACGGATCAGCCCAGTCAGTCAGCTGGTAAAAAGTCGCAATTAATTGTTAAGCAACACTGATTGGGCATGTGGCATTTCACGGTGACTATTATAGCTGACAGTGATTCCTGAACAAACTCTACTGGGGAGGGGGTTCCCTGTTCAAAAATTTCAGTCTTTTGAATCACGTCAAAAATACGGCCAAGAGCAACAATCAAATTGGGTGGTTGTCAATAAAGTAAAGTTCTCGATAACACATAAAAGGTCAATATACGAGTATATATAAAATCGAGATGTTTCTAATAATACTCCTTTATACTATACTATATACTGTGACAATATCGAAGAAGGGCATGGTTCACGAAATTTCTAGCATTTTATTCATAAAATGGTAAAGAGTAGATAATAGAGTGGAAAAGTAACAATAGGGTGGCTATTAAGGGATGCCTATTCATGAAGGTTGTTTGAAAGGACTGCGCTATTGTGTCTTTGTTGTACAACTATTTATGAAGGGTCGGCTGATTACCTGTAACAACTTTTTACAATAGATCTATTTACTTGTTTACAATAGTTAAGACTTTTCCAGTAAAAAGGGTCTTTGTACTTTATTATTTTCAAGGAATCTCTCTACCTCTCTGGAATTATCTTTTTGATCGAATTTATGTGTCCTTCGAGAAAACTCTTTCATCTAACCTATATAAAGGGAGCCCCGGGTGCGGTAGAGAGTTAGTATTCGTTTGATCTTTGATGAGTGGCTATCGGACGTAGTGCAGGAACGTTCCGGGCATTGTGTTGGTCAACTATTGTTATACTGTCTTTGTGTGTGTATTGTGTAAAGTTATTGTGTAGGTGCATTAAATTCAGTTTTTGTGTATTCAGTTTCATTTTGTATGTGCATTCTGTATAATTGTTGTTAAGTAGTAGTAAGTAAATTATTAAGTTATTTATCGTATTACTTCATTATAATTAGTTTATTACTTATTTTGTAAATCTTTTGGTGTAATAAATATTTATAATTATAAACTTTAGTATATTAATTATTTAATAACCTAGATCCCGAAACGGACCTTAGCGATAGGTGTCACAATACTATAAATATACTATAATACTATTATACTAGACTATAATAATACTCCTCTATACCTATACTAATAACACGGTCACTCCCTCTCACAGACACAGTTCACCTCTCCTGTACTAATCTAATAATGACAAGCGCACTTCATACACATAAAACAAATATTTTACTCGAATTCTCTGGAATTTAGGTACAATTTATTTTAACATAAACGTCTGAAGAAATGGCATTAACCTTGAAATTTACTGATATGTATCTCCTTTACTTTATGTAATCTGTTTTGTTCCTTTTTTATATGTATTAGAATTTTAATTTACTGCCAATTCAGATATTTTTATGCTAATTATTATAAAATTATATGTGAAAAAACTATTTTTTAAATCAAAGGAACATCAATCGATTGCTCTAATGTGTGTTTATATATAGTAAGTAAATACGGTAAGGTAAATTGTTACTATTTACGGTTGGAAGGTTTCGTTGAAGTAAACGCTTGGAGATTGGAGAGTAAAGTAAACCGCCATTAATCACTGTAGAATCCCTCAAGGAGGTTCATTTTGAAACGGAGGTCACCTGTTTGATCTTCATTTTGTAATATATCAACCCCTTTCAAAGGTGTTTCATCTTCACGTTGACGTTATGATCTTGTATCGATTTAAGTTTTTCTATTCATGATCGCTTTCCAAAGGTATATATAGTTATTTAATTTTATTCATGGTTTTACTAGGACGTATTTTCTTATTTAAATAAATAAATTACACTAATATAATTATGAGTTTTATGTAAATTAAACTTATATGATGAAACCATATTTAGCATGAAGTTTAATAATTTTATTTCTAAATCAGATTTAATATCAGTGAAATTTCCTTCAGATGTTCTGTGAATATAATCCGACTCTATTTTTTACTAATACCATTGACTGTTTAACGTACTTTTCGGTATAATATGAAGAACCTCTTTGTTTTCCAGTGATAAATACTGTACGAATAATAAGGAAATTTATAAGTACGACACTAATGTTACTCGAAAAGTTAATTTATAAAACTGTGTTTATATTTAACAATATTATTTTTAGCATATGAGTAGAATGTATACGCTTTAATTTATACCTTGCCAATACATCTTAGAGTAATGGTCTATGAAATGAAAAATTCCGATAAAACTAAATATGTTACTCTGATGTATGTCATGTTATTTTTTCTAAATTTATGTATTATTTTATGTTATACATACTCACACAGTTAAGTGTTTTTTTGTACGTGTACACTGTTTGAAAGATTCTAGAACTTTCTAGTTTTTACCTATTTAATAGGTTCTAGAAGTATTTAAATAGTTGTGCACTAGCGGATTTTAGATGAGTGTTGTTTGAAACTTTGTGCAGGTAAATTGAAAGTTTTATTGTCGTTTAGATTTTGATATATTGTTATTTGTTTAACTGCAAACATGTATATACAACAAAGCTTTAGATAGTAGGTGCAAGTATCTGCACAGTCTTTTGTAGGTACAGACGGTAAAAATGACCTCTTTATCTGAAATTACATAATTATAAATCCTTACTTAAATCAATGTCGATGTATTGTATGGTTCCAAGCACCGTCTAGTTGCGAGGTGAGGGGTACGGATGAGGTATAATGAATGAGAGACGCATGCTGGGAAAACGATTGTTGTATTACTCTGACACAAAGCATTCGTTTTTAAACTTTCCGTATTTAACATATTTATTTGTATTTATTACATTTATTTATTTATATATTTTGATAAAAATTGGTAAGTTAAATATTATGAATCCGACCAAGTTAATAAGCCGATAGGTATTTGTTAAATTAATGCGCCGGATGATGAGAATATTTTTTTGTCTAGTTAGTACACGCTACCACTACAAATGCAGCAGCAGTGAAACACTATTAACACTCATTTATACTCCCACTACTATAACAACGCACTGCATTCCTTACAACTACACGGAGCTGGAACTCAAGCTATACAAATTAAGAAAACCCTCAATTATGGGTAAACTACAAAGTTTTCAATAAAATATGCTTAGAACAGTGTTATTAACGGGTTTTCGAATGTTTCCAATTATACACTAAACAGATCTCAACACCCCTTAAATATTAACTGAAAAACTCCACCACCATCAGATCATCTACTAACCAACAATAAAAATCAAAGATAAGTTCAAAAGCAGAGCAAGAGTTTATGAATACATTGACAGAATAGACAAGAACAGAATCATAAAACAAGGAGAGCAATACGTCTATGAAGAATCGGAAAAAATCAGAAACCACATTAACATTTATAAATTTCATCTATTAATTGTATTATATTTTAAAGTTAAAAAATGGGAGGTTAAACCAGAGACAAAAGCTCCAAGAACCGGCACAAAGTGGAGTGAACAGAGAAAAGCTGTATTCTAACAAAGAATGAAAAACTGGTGGGCGGATAAAAGGACAAGAAATCCCAAAAACAAAAAAGATTTACTTAGCGTCTTCCACTTCGGGAGCTTTACGACTAATAATAATAATACCTTGCTTTTATTGAACACAATACAGTACATCTTACAAAAAAACTAACTTAAAATAAGATACAAATTAGTAAATTAAAATCAAAACCATAAATATGTATCTCGCTGGCAATATTACCCATTGTCGTTTGACCGTTAGAGCAAAGTTGGATTTTGCACAATGTTCAAAAGCAACAAGAGAGAAAACAAGTTACACAAGTATTTTTTCTTACTAATTTTGGAGTTTGCAATACAAAGCCTAACCAAAAAGAAAAAAGTTAACTTACTTAAAACTATAGTTTTTTTATTAAAAAAAACAAACAAAAACACATCTTTAACTTCAAAATAGTACTTTTCAATCAAAAACATAAATGCAGAAACAAACACACAAAAAATAGATCAGTTAAACCAAAACAATTATTGTAGCAACGATATTTTGACTCACAAAATGTAAATGCATTCACACATTAACAAGCTACTCTATTTTCTTTTCAATACAGTATGTACGCCTCGTAAGAAAGCCAGAAAACTTTTTGCAGATATTATTCTATTTTAAAAAGTCGTACTTTTAGTGTTCTAGAGTTGCATAACGCATCTCTGAAATACACCTCTGAAATTTTTCGATGTGGGACAAGAATTATCAGGCCTATTGTTTTTTGTAAACTATGTTTTTTTAGATTTAACTATTAAATTGTATTGCGTATTGTAGGTAATTCTCATCCAAGTATAGGATAAACTTTTGAAGGAGTAACATTTCTAAATAAATACAAAATAAAATAAATCTTCAACGTTACAAGCACCAATATAAATAAGCCAAAATGGTTAATCTAAACAGAACAAGACCTCTAAATTTATCACAGAAAGCGACATGAATAATTGAAGAAAAAAATCAGATATATAAATTTTAACACGTTATCACTGTGTGGTGACTAAGGAAAGGAGGAAAAGAATGAAAGAGGGAACATAGCGGATGCATGGAGAAAGTTTGAAAAGAATGGCCTGGAGAAACAGAAAAAAATATGAAAGTATTTAATTTGTATACTCTCTTGAATAGGGAATAAACATGCATAATAATAATAACTGAAAGAGCGTAGGAAATGCAAGGGGAAGTACTAAACAATATCAAACTCCGAGGAAGATTTATTTGGAATGCTATGGTCCTTATTATGGTCGAATCAAGAAATAAAATAACTAAAATAATCTACGCCAGGAAATTTTATTAAAATTATAAAGCAATAAAAATCCGCGATCTGTACTGTCTAAATTAACCAGATAACCCCAAACGTCCGTCGGCTCCACAGAAAATGGAGCACAGATTTGCGACAAATTTACTGAACCACTGATTTGTTCTCAGATACCAAAAATTGTTACACTCATTTAATTTTGTAATATTTCAACTTGGCGTTTTATTTATATTTATTTAAAATCCAATCCTTTGGCATTTAAACGTATAATTATTTAACAATTAAATCAACAACTAAAAATTATTATTAGATCATTTTAAATACAAGGGTCTGACTAATTGAGTGGTATTCTTTTTTAAAGTGTTAAAATAATATTAAAAAAACTGTTTAAAAATTTTAATAGTTGTGCAGAGCAGAAATGTTGTAAATTAATGTAAATTAAATAAAAACCCATTCATTTAATGTGAACGAATTCATAAAAGAGATAAAGAAGTTATAGGAGTGAGTGACTTGGAATTATATGAATTGTATGAAGAAAGAAATGAAATAAGAAATAAAACAAGGGGAGTTATTTCATTTATTCTAGTACTCTTGCTTATATTTCAAATACGTCTGATCAAGGTATGTATAATGAAAATATTTTTTAATATTTTCATAATTTTCACTAGTTTTATGATAATAATCCCGTATATTTTCTTATCTAAATTTTTTTCATTATAAAAAAGTCTTCCTCATCATCAGTCTTATTTTGTCTCCAATTTATTGTATTTTGCTTTAAATATAGAGTGTATTCTTTAAGTGGCTTAATTTCAAAACTTAAGTAAGAACCTTAAATTTAACTAGGCATCTGAAAATTTAATAAGGTTACAAGACATTTTCAGTGGGGAACCTTTCCTACATCTTTTCCTACATTAACAGTAGGTGGTGGTGTAAATTGACATATTAAGTCAATTTTCCATGAAAAATGAAAATATTGTGATAGTAAACAAAGTTTAAACTTGGAAATTAAGTTAGTATGTTCCAAAAGGGTACACGACATGAACATTTTCATCAAAATAGCTCAACTGAAAGTAGTTTAGTTTATTCCTGCAACTTTTAACTTTTTTCTATTTTCTCAAAAACCGCTCTAAGATTTGTTTAAAATCGCATTTAATAAATATTTTCTACTCTTCAAGATATGGTAAGCGGTATTTCTGTAGAATTTTGTGGGAGGCTAGACTCTTGTATTAAAAAATGTTTTTTTAGATTGAAACCTTAATATGCATTTTTGGATATTGTATTACATACAATCAAGGGTTTTAGAAAATTTTAAAAATCGACAACTTTAATTTAAAACATTTTTTTCTACAGCGCTTAATTTAGCGTCAATCTATGATTTTCTGTATTTCGCTCATGAAAATTAGTAGAAACAATGAGGGTCATAAATTGCGGTCTAAGTTTACATTTTACGACAAAAGTGTTAATAATTTATTAAAGTTATACGAAATAAAAAAACCTACAACTTTTCTTTCAAAAATGCTTTTCTACTTAGCTTAATTTAACGTCAATTAGTTTATCCTTTTTTTTAAGTTGAACTAAGGTTGATTTTCATTCAGTATCTTTATCATGATTAAAATTAGATTATATTTCTAATTTTACTTATGATGAAACTGAATGATATATTTTTCATGATTTAAATTGGTAAGAGAAAGTCATGTGAGTGTTTCACACCCGACTTTTTACGATAGATTTTGATGAAAGACGTAATTCCAGGCCTTTTTGTTTAATTATTATAATATTTTTCTTAAAACCTAATAGGTTAGGAGTTACAGACACTCAAAGTACCTAAAATTTAAATAGAAATTGGAGTTTGCTGCTATTCGAACGAATATTTTTTGATACAAGAAGCGGGAGTACTAATGAAAAAGATTATGTAGGATATAGGCCTACGTTTATTAGTTGTTACAATAAAGAAGTTGGAGAAGGGGAGGATATTTCCGCCTCCTTTGCGGCCATTTGATGATTTTGGGAGGGACGTTTATTAACGTATTAGAGTTGGGGGGAGAAAAAGTTAATGTATTGAAACTTACGAAGATCAGGGAGCAAGACTGTAATTTTACTAACAAATAACTATTATTAAGTTATAAGTATACATTTAACATATCAACGCCCATATTAAAAGTTCATTAAAATCGAAGCCGTGAATATAATTTTGTATAACGAAACATTACAAAACTTTCATCAGTAACCGTTAAATATTTTACTCTCGTTGGTTATTATACACATAACAAAACCTTTATTAAGGACTAGTCTTAAACATACTGCTTTTTAAAAGAACCAACATTGTTCTTGTTAATTAAGAAAAAATGATGTAATAACCAGGGCGTGTAACTTTTCTAAGTTTAATGATGCATTTAATTTAATGTATTTTTACATCATGGCGTAACTTTAATTTACTTTGTTTAAAGTAAATTTAAAAAAAAAGTATTAATATCATTAATGTAGCCTACATTGGATAAATAAATTCATAGTAAAATTTAGAGTTAACAATTAATAATCATGTTCTTCGTTAAAATTTTAAAAAAAGTGTTGGGCCATCCCAGTACTGCAGTTTTCTGCGTGCTGTGCTGGAATGCTGTGGTCCCTGATTCGATTCTCTAACAGCCTTGAACAATTATTAATCATAAAAAAACAGAAAATTTTAGTAACTGTGTTGTTAATGATATCATTAATGAATAATATGAGAAAAAGAAGGTAAATTACCTCACTATTCGTTTTACTTAGTAAAGCCTCTAGAGGTTCAAACTAACCTTTCAGCTGATGACCTAAACAACAATGAATAATATGAAAAACATTGATTCTAAGTTAGACCCTTGTGGCAATCCTGAAGTAGCAGCATGTTCACTTGAAGTTCGGTCTGCTCGTTTTACACGGAATTTTCTTTCTTGTAAGTATGAGGTAATTCATTCAAGCATGTCCCCATTAATTTCATACTTCTTAAGCTTTTTAAAGAGGGTTCTATTCTATTGTTTAAGGGATGTTTTTTTAAACTCTGGTGAATATAGAAAAACAAATTTATTACTAAAAGTTCTGTGTACTTATGGATTAAATGTACAATGGATTTAAATGAGTCTTGATTTTGGTAGTTAGTTTAAAAATGCTGCTCTTCTAGCCACTTCTTCAGTTCAAAGGAAAGACGAAAGTTGTTCGGTTCTAGTTTGGGGCTCTATGGCAAGTAATCGAAAATATCCTATTAAAATTGCTCAGGGAGCCGTTGCTTTGCACCAGCACTGTGAGGACGGACATTGTCATGGATTCGAACAGTTCCAAAAGTCAACGTGCTTATTTTGTTTTGATGGCTCTTAGCAAGTTTCAATAAGTTTCACAATGAACAGATCCATTAATTGCGATCCCCAGCTGCATGACACCCACAAGAAACGCAAAGAAGGATTTGAAGACAACGTCCATACTCATTCATTAGTGGCAGCATTTTATGACGAGGCCTACGAGATAGCTTGTTGACATGACAAAATGTCTCAATTATCATTGTAATTTTGTCAAAAGTAGCTACAAATGTACGTAACTTTAAGTATTATAAAAAATTTTTGGTGGTAATTTTAAAAATTGTAATCTATTATTTTGTTTTTTCCATCCGTCCGTCACACCGAAATGTCGGAAACTATAAAATAGCAACGAACGGTTTTCGGATTCGTAATCTGTACAAAAAGTTGGTAAGCCTGGATTGGGTTTGAAGTTTCGGTTTGACCGGAAGTGGCCCAAAACCAGAAGTAAAGAAATCGAAGTCGGAATTTGTTTACAAAAATAGTGCCATTCGATTCGTCTTAAACAATATATTATACGGAAATAATTGGGTATGAAGTTTCATTTTACCGGAAGTGGCCCAAAACTGGAAATTAAGAAATTGAAGTCGGAATTTGGAACCAAAAATACGACCATTCGATTTGTCTTAAAGAGTAGATACAAAAATAATTTATAGTTTTACCATAAGTCAAAGGTAATTCTTTTTAAAAATTGCTACAAACCGTGAGACGCGTCGTCTCATGAAAGCGATTTTTCTGTATTCACTTGTCTTTTATTTATGGCCTATCAAACGTTAAAAAATATTGGCTCTCCTATATATGTAGTCTACTACTATAATAGATAAGACTTATAAAATACAATACAGGTCCTATACCAAACCCACAACCCACAGCAGTGACTCAAATGCGTGTCATACATCGCTGTAAATCTACAGTATCAAAATACGAGATGATCAAGCCAATAAAAAATACCAGTAGTAAAGTGATAGGGATGAGAGTAAAAGACTGGTGCAAATGTGCACCACCAATTAGTTTTTAATGAGATCAAGCGGGGCAAGTACGGGTCATTGGTCTGTACATAGAGACGGGTATGTTCATACTATGAGCCAGCTACTTCATTTTAAGGATTTTTTTGAAATTTTGGTAGCGAACGTGTTAAATTACGTTTATAAAACCATGGGATTACTTTTAGTAAAACTATTTCTGACGAAGTGAACGCCATTTTGTTTTAATGAAGCATTCATAATAAATTGGTATGGATGAACCGTAACATTTTGTTAGGTATATCCAAATTAAACGATAAATTCAGTAAAAGTATAGTTGAGTAATTCTTCTTCTTCTTCAAGTGCCGTCTCCGCGTCGGAGGTTGGCGATCATCATTGCTATTCTTACTTTCGAAATAGCTGCTCGGAACAGTGACTTGGAGTTGAGACCAAACCAATCTCTCAAATTCTTCAGCCAGGACGCTTTCCTTCTGCCCGGCCGGCGCTTTCCTGCTATCTTTCCTTCCATTATCAGCTGAAGAAGTCTGTATTTCCCGTTTCGAAGAACATGGCCGAAGTACTGCAGTTTTCGTCGCTTGATGTCGTAAGAGGTTAATCATTTATATTTTTACCAGGTTTTGTTTTAGTGCAATATAAATGATAAAATTTCCTATAACACTGTGTTTAAGTGTTCAAAGATATAATAATTAAACCTTATTAACGAGAGTTTATGATGAAAACGAATAGAAATAAACTCCATTTGAAAGTTCTATGAAATAGGGAACGAGTAAGTCAGTCAGTAAATGTATTTTCATTTAGTTTACTTTTTTAGAGGTTTCTTTTAAGATTTATTTTTACTGCGTCGAATGTTAAAATGTAAAGAGGTTTGATATGTATCACGTTAGATTGGAATCGCGAGTTTTGGGCTACTCTTTAGACACAACTCATGGTATTTACCGTATATTTTCTCTTTTAAATTTAAATAAACTTTATTCTTATGGCTTTAAAACAAATTTCATAAACGTTAAGTTTGAACATAATGTTTGTCTTTAATTGAATGTTTTCTTAAAATTGTTAACTTCAATAACGGTAGAGACATTTGTAGTAATTTAGCCTAATCCTAAACCCGTAGTAGTGTTATTTAAATTATTTTTTTTAAATAAACAAGTGATAAATAATGGACATGCAGCAGATAATGGATCACAGCTTCGTATATGGAAAAAACCTTTTCAACTATATTTTAATCACCAGGAGAATGTTTTCAAACGTCTAAAATAACTTATACGCTTATTAATTGTATCAAGTCGGCTAAAAAACTAGAAGTCAAAATTTAATCTGAAATCGATCAAAATTTACATTAATTTTAAAATTAAAAAAAATACGTAACTTGATCACGGGTAAACCTTTATAATAATGTCGATTCACATTAAAATTTAAAATTATTAATTGGGTCTCCAATCAAATTAAAATGACGTGGGAATGCAATTTCAAGTCAAATAAATAAATGGTTGGTAGAAACTAACTTTTTGTTTAAAATGACAAAATTTCATATTGAATTAAAGTTTTTAAAGAATTTATAGATTTTTTATGTTAGTTTTGAATTTAAAAAATAAATGTTTGGAAGTGGCTGCTCGTTTGGGATGAACCCACTGTAAAACCTTAGTTAGTTGGTCCTGAGAAGGACCGATAAAGGCAGCGCGTGGCTGTGGCGGTGATGGCTGCTGCAGTCCCAGAGCATCTTCCTTCTTTATCAGAAGAGCAAACGATAAAAGATAAGAGCAAGATAATTTGAATCATTTTTTTGATTCAAATCATCTTGTTTTTTAAATATAATTTTTGAAAATTATTTAAATAAATGTCACCGCCACTCCTTCTAATTAATCATTTACTGTGTTGCCGGCCTTAAATACTTCTCCCGGCCCTTGTTGGCGCAGCAGACCCTTTGGCTGCGTACCGATAAATCTTTCGGGTCGAAAGCCGGAGGGCAGGAGAGAACGAGGACGTCCGAGAAAGAGATGGGGAGATTTGAGAGGTTCGGAGCAGGCAGAGACGCCTAATCCTTGAAAGGCAGAAGAAGAAGAAGATAATTTGAATATCGGTTTTCGAGTAAAATATAAAAATGTTTGGATATTGCTGACCATTCGGAGAAGCCTTTATTAGTAGGTTCTGCACGACTATTTGGAAATTCAGTTAAGCTATTTTTTTTAGTTTATTTAAAGTCGCGTAAACAGCTTGGTTTTGTGCCTACTGTGGGTTTTGGTACTGCAAAATTTGTGAATGTGAATTTTAACGTGTTAAAACTTCCAGATACTAGCCGGAAATTAAAACCGAAACCTTTGCTTTGCAGGATTACGTAGTAGTCACTACACTACGCAGGCTGTCTAGTCTTACCTTTAATCGCTGCATTATATTGAATACTACTCTCCATTATTTTTTGCATCTATGCATGAGCAACGAAAACTGTTGCGCAATAATAGTTGCACAACAATATTGTTATGCAAACAGTATTTTTGTATAAATGTAGGGTGGAACGTCCTGTTTTTGTATTGATTGGGAAATGACGCACCAGCAATCCCTAGTACGTGTTTTACACAAAATCTGTATTCTTGAACCTCTTTAATCTCTTTTGCGGGGTTTGCGGCAGTGTGGGTGTGACAATGTCCTTACTCGGGATTGCGTGATTAATTTTAAATAAACGAGTGTATATATTTTTTAATGGTTGTGTATAGTGAATCTATATTCAAGTCTTGATGTGGGACAGAATTTCGTACGTAGTAATAAATACTCTTAATGATTAAACGTAAAAATTTGTTTAGAAGCTCTTAAATTCTGATAACATTTACGTTTTTCGCCGAGTTATAAGTCAAATTTCCTCACATCCACATCGACTGAATTAGATGATTCTAACAATTTAGTTACTTCCTTTTACCCTGAATGAATTTTATACAGAAGAAAAGTAGTTACTTATTGCTTTCATGTCAATTTTTCGAAATCGAGTTTTCACCGGAAATGCAAGTTTCCATGGCCCTGAACACAAAAAACATGTTTTTAACTTTTGATCTTTGTGTGGTATGTATGTATGTATGTATGTATGTGTGTGCGTGTGTGCGCACGTGTGCGCACGTGTGCGTGTGTGAACAAAATATCTCAAGAATGGAACACTTTCTGAAGTTAAAACTTGTAAAAGTTAGATGCTACTTTTTTCATTAATAAGTTGAACAGAGGTTGCTTTGATTTTAATTCAGCAAAATTCACTCATGATTAAAATAGGTTATGTTTTTTAATTTAAATTGTTAACTCATGATTATTAATATTTTATATTTTAAATTATTTACATACCTAGGAGTCAACTTTGATAGGAGCGGAACAAGTGCAGCAAAAGTAAACAGCAAGATTTCGCAAGGGCGAAAAGTTGTAGGGCAGTTAATCTGTCCTTTGGAATTATAAAATATGGAAGGAGATAAAGATAAATATTTATTATGCTATCCTGGAGAGTGTGTGTGCATATGCTGCGGAAGTGTGGGTGTTGACAAAGAGACAGACGGATCACCTTAAAGCGGTGGAAATAGATTTCTGGAGGCGGAGCTGTTTATGAATTCAGAAATTAGGAGAAGAATCGGCGTTAAAGGAAATATAATGGATACCATATCCCGGATGCAGATAAAATGGTTTGACCATTTGCAAAGGATGGAGGATGGTACGTGTTTGAATAGGATGTAGGAGTGGACACCAGCCGGTAGAAGAAGGAGGGGTTGGCGAGATGTGACATGGTTGGATGGCATGCAGGAGGCAATGTCTTTACGGCGGCTCTCCGATGGAGACTGGCGAGAGACAGAGAGAAATGGTGCTTAGGATGCGAGGTACGGCTGGAGCTGTAAATCCTCGCATGAATATATATAAATTACTATTATTAACCTAAAGGCATCAATATTTTAGGTATTAATTAGATTCTTATAATGTGATGTATAAGACAAATAATTATTTCTAATAAAAATACAAAGCAAACAACTTTTCAACAATAACCTGAACCGCTTAGGCAAAACATTGCCAGGCCTAAGAGCACAGGGAAGAGCGTTATAAAATTTAAAACTAAGAAACACAAAACCGTTCTGGAGTAAGGCAGAGTTCGGCTTTGGCAATTGCAATTGATTATTCGATGACCACCTTGTAGCTCGTGATAATTCATCGGTAGCGACCAATCGGCCCTCATTTCCACTTTTGCGATAAAATACATCAAGAACATTTCTTCGTGTACCTCTGTTTATTATGGTGTTGGATGCGTACAAAGGCGAGATTGTGACTATACGAAATATTTTGGACTGAAACCTTTGAATTATTTCAAACCTTTAATTATTTTGTAATGAATATTTTATTTATTTTCTATTCAATTTTTTATCTCTAAATTTTTATTAAAAAATTCCATATTTATAATACTAATATTTTATTCTACAGTTTCGTTGATTAAGATTTTGCAAACTTTTATTAAGCTAATTAAAATTATGATTGATTTTTTAAATATAAAATACAGAGGAAAAAAGACTGAGTCAAAAGACCGAGGCCGTTTTTAGTTGATTTTGTTCGTAATAAAAAATAATTTGAAATTCCTCTAATATAGGCGGGAGTTTAATATTAATTTAAAAAAAAAAAACAACCGAAATATTCTTTCAATACCTGTAGGTGTATATCATAATACATAATACCTAAACAAATATTAAAAGATGGAAATGAGGTATATTAAAAAATACAAAATCGTTTCATTAAAAAAATTGATGAATGTGACAGCTCATTTTCCTCTGAGTTCTAAATATGATGATTACTTTACGTCATTGAACTATTATTTTAGAGTAAATATGGATTTAGTTGCCGGACAGTCAATTCAGTTTAGAGCTAAATTAATATCGTTTGGGAAACGTTCTTAGAACATTAAAAGTAGAGATACAAGGGCCTTGTTTGTTCACATAAAAGTCGTTTATTTTAATGGGCTATTGTCGCACGTTTGGAGCTTAACACTAAGATTTTGTGTGTGCACCCACTAACACTTTCACACCCATATATACTTTGGTTGGTTAGATATGTTTTAACTAAATTAATCCAGATAACGTCGTAGGTAAGGAGGAAAATCTTACGGGCAGAATAACCGCTTTCATCTTCTAGTTGGTTACACAGTTTTCATGTATTTCTTAAGGTGCTGTTTAATTAAGACTTTATACAGGGTGTCCGAAAAGTGTAATAATCTCAATAACCCTTTAACCGTTGCAGCAAATAAAAACTTTCAATTTTCAGTACTATTTTTATCTTTATCAATTTTTACTTGACGTCAAATTTTTTGGAAAACTCAAAATTGTTACACAGTAGCCTTGCCTAATATTTTATAAAGCAATGATGATTTTGGCAAAAATTATCAGTTAACCAAATTATAAATTTTCAAGACATTCCAGGTAGATAAACTAACAAAAAATTATAGGTTAAGATTAAGCCAAAAAAGTAATTTACACTTTTTAAAAATTCCACATCGAAAATTATATGCAATAAAATTGAAACTCGATTTGGAATTTTAAATATTTTTTTACTGGGCAGAAAAATTAATACATCAAATAAATATTTTGGCATTTCTTTCCTCTCAGCAGAAACTGCTATTTCATAAATATATCATATAACTTTTTTGGTTGCAAGAAGAAAAAGAAACAAATATGTTGATGAATTTTTTTATAGTAAGGTACTTACTGTCAGATGAAACTAAGAATTTTTGAGAGGTAATGTCTGCTGAAATATAAAATATATTTAAAAATCTCTATTGGTACCAGATTGCATCGGTTAAGGTAAATGAACACAACACATCAAGATTCACGTCCTATAAAGAAAGGGGTTCGGCAGGGTTAAGTTCTTTCACCAATTCTGTTTTCCCTTTTATGCCTTTCATGATGATTTCGATGGCATTAAAATGAGTGAAGTATTTCTTATCAATGAGAGAGACATCTACTGAAACAATTTCAGCAATTTTACTGAAATGACGAGAAGCTTGATATAAAAACCTTAACCGAAACTTTTTGTTCACCCAGTGTTTTAAAAATACATCGTTTTAATTAAGTAACTTAGCTGCTCTTACAATACGAGAATGAAATAATTAAAATAAGTTTTTTATTTATGTTATTTATAAAAATCACATAAAAACTAAGTTGCTTTTTAAATGAAAATTTTTTCATGGCAATAAAACCCGTAGAGGGAAAAAGAGAAAGAGAGAATACTATTATGAATATGTTTCGCTTTATTGAATAAAACGTTTCGGACATAAGCTGAAAATCACACCAAACGTTTGGTTGCGCAGTCTAGCGTTTAAAATATGAACCACTGATGTAGGTTTTGTACAATTTAATTATTCTAATTTATAAATCCTATACTTTTTGGTATCTTACTAGTATGTTTGGTCTTTTGTTAAAATTGTTAAAATTAATATTGTAAGAATTGTTAGTCTTAGGATTGGTTTTGAGTTTTTGATTTCAAATTTCACTTAAATGAATTTAAATTAAATTTAGATTTACAATTTAATTATTCTAATTTATAAATCCTATACTTTTTGGTATCTTACTAGTATATTACATGCTACGAAAATTGTTTTCGCTTTTGTCAATTTTTGAAAATACTATTAAAAGTAGTTTCATTTCTTTTATTATGATTATTATTATTACTGTGGCTGTTCTACGACACTAAATCTTTTACTGTAACCTAAAAGTCAAAAAAATATCTCTTTTGAATACATCTTACCCCTTACACCCTCATAATACTAACGGGTGGCGCACATAAAAGTAGCCCCGTAAATAAAGTGCAACACAATTGAAATGAAATCTGTTTATTTACAAATACCAATAATTTTTTTTATTATTTTATTCAATAGTCTAATATTGTTACGTTATGTTGAAAGTGATCACCGTCAGCTTGTACAGATAAGACATCGCGGCGTAGCATATTCTGAAATACAGACTGGAGTTCAGGAGCTGTAATGGTACGTATGACGTTCGTGATCGAGATCTTCAGGTTTTCAATGGATTTTGGATTGCTGGTGTATACTTTATTCTTTAAATTTCCCCATAAGTAGTAATCACAAGGAGACAACAAATCCGGTGATTGCGGTGGCCATAAGCCTAAAGAGATAGTCCCTCATCGGTAAAAACACTACGCACACGAGCCAGTGATCTGCGAGATGTGTGACAAAGTCACCCCGTCTTGTTGGAAAAAAGAATATGTAATTTCGTGTGATGCTAATTGATTAATAAATTAATCAAAAATCTGGTTAAACATGCAGGTTGTACAAGGAAAGGGGAAAATGGGGGGAATTTTCCTTGCCTCGGGATAAACATTATACAATCTCGGCTAAGTTATGGGACTACTTTTATGTGCGCCACCCGTTACTTTAACAGTTCTCATAATGCTATCTATCTACACCTATCTTGTTTGTCCTCGATTCCACCGTCTAGCTATAACTAAGCCAAATCCTCTGTAATAACCTAATGTCCTCCATATTTACAGATGATTCTTCTCGATGTTCTTCAATTTTATCAATTAATAAACATTTTTTGACCATTTTCTTTAAAATTTTTCACCTAATTCGATCGATTATAGTCAAATGATAACTTGTATTTGATCTCCTCAAGTCAGGAGACTATGGATTTCATTTTGCAATATTTGACACGTTTTAATTATTTGGTAATTTTGATGTTACCAGATTTGTTTTTGATTACGTCAAGAGCCGAACGCTTGTTTGAACCTTGTAACTTTTTGTAAATGGTTTATTATATTATACATTGAAATATTATTACTGAACCTGTATACACATTATATGTCCATATTTTAGGTTACACATTAGTTTCATGAAATAATCATTTGAATGTAAGGCGGTTAACATAAAATTCAATGTAGTATAAGAAAATAAATACTGTAACAGTTTTAATATGAAAGAACTGAAATTCAAATAAGCCACTGCTAATTATTACTGTCTTTTTTTTTAATTAAATCCAATACGTCACCCGCAAACACTGGGACACATCATGCTCATCGTAGCCACAACCCAATTCAATATGAATACACTCATATTAATTATTTTTCGTTTGATAATTTTTAAAAACTTCAAGTAGAATATAAATATTTGTCTTGTAATATGTCTTTTAAATTTATTCAATGAATTGTGTAGATATTTCTTTATATATTTTTTTATATTAAAAATTTTAATAAATGTTTTTTGAAACTTTTAAACACTATTTTGATTCACTTTAAACATAAAACTTTACATCACTATATTAACAGCTGATTTTTAAATTATTAGTTGAGATTAATAATTTATTTAACATGATATATCAGAAACAACATTTTAATTACAATTAGCCAGTTTAATAATTACAAAATGCAAGAATTTAATTATAAATGTTTACGTATTATCAATAGCAGTTAGATTATAAAAATATGGTAGGCTAAGCTGCATTAAGGTTATTATAACTTTGTACATTTTGTAATGCTACAACCTCTAGAGGTTTTACTAAGTAAAAACAAGGAGTGAGATGGCTTGCCATCCTCACTGTGTTGAAAGAGTATGCTTATCAGCATGCCTCCGAAAAGCACCTACTTTCCACCCTGCAAATGACATTTTCAAGTCATTCACCACAGGATCTGTCTGTATAGTGAATTTCATTACTCTCAAAGGAGATAACTGTGATTAGTGTATTTTACACCTCTACTTCTTCTGTCCTTAAATATTTTAGTCATATAATTGGCTGAGCATGTAATAAGCAACAGAACTATTTTTTGTAGTCCTGGAACCAGCAGATCGAGTGAAATTAATTTAGCACTCCACCTGCCCGTAATGGGAAGTTACCAGATTGGCAACCTTTTAATAAATTTTTGCAACCAAATTGTATTACTTACTAAAATTATTCTTTTTACTATTAATGATTATTGCAGTATTACAGTATATTACGATCAGTTATCGAGCAGGTTCAACAAAAACTGATAAGGCAAAAATAAATTGTATTTTTTTAAGTCAACTAATTAAGAGTAAATTTATGATATATGGGGTTCAAGTAGCCATAATCTTCCACGCTGGCAAGACGGATTGGTAGATATAATTTTCAACCATTTCTAACATGTGAATCATTCGCTGTTTGCAGCCGCTCAATCTGAGACAGACGTTGCAGGTGCTAGTTTTGGTTCACTCCGGGTAAAATTAAAAGTCTGAGTAAGAAATGAGGATATTTGGCAGAGGACTCGATAAATGGATGTAAAACAGTACGTGGCATCACTAAAACGGCGATAGGCCGGACGTAAAATGAGGCAGACGGTTGATTTATGGAGTAAGGTGTTTCAGCAGTAGATGTACTGGCTGGGAATAGAAGAGCCCAGGAATAGAAGCCATCAACAAACATGGTGGAAAGATGACTTAAAATTGATGGTCGGATTTATTTCGGCAGGAATAACGCAAATTAGGGCATTGTGGATCCAGAAAGGGGATGCCTATATCAAACGATGGATAAGAATGAGATAATAAAGAAGAAGAAAATAAATTTGTAATTAAACATGTACAATAAACTTACATTTCTGTCCATAACTAAATTTAATCTGAATCAATTTTCTATTTGAGCATACGAGTACGTTGGAGTGTAGAGAAATAATAGGTACACAAATACAACAATCTTAATGCTTGTGTAAAATGTACGTGAGATCAAATAGTAATTTACATTTGCATATTGCAAGAAGACAATGTTAAATCTCTGTGGATTTTCAGCTAGATATATCAGGGACTTATTTTATTATAAATATAATATGTTCATTTCACCCAAAGCTGATATTAAAATACTAACAAGAACAATGTACATTTTAACTGTCCGTTTTGGTTACAAATCAAACCGGTAGGATTATGGGATCACTTTCTCATCTCCATATCTTTCCATACAGAAAGTGAGGAAAGCATATTGGATAATAAATAGTGAGGGTGCTAAAGAGAATTGAACAAATTACAAATAAAGTCGTGTACATAAGTTTTTCATGAAATCCGTAAATATTTCTCATTACTTGAATTAAACAATGTAAGGTTTCCAGTTGATTTAAGGAAATCGTCTTCCTATTCATTTTATTAACGGGAGCTGGCACGATGGTTTTAACTCAAAATTTTAATTTTTGGTTTCTTATTTTTTTTCAATAGTTCAGGCCTAGATCTCCAGAAAAAAAATAAATTACGTCAAAAAAATAATTTTTTATGAAAAATCAAGCTTTTATCAAGTTTACACAGAAAAATTATCATGTTACCAAGAACGAATATTTTTCACAATTTTATACTGCTCGTTTTAGTGGAAAGAGAATTTTAGTTTTTAAAATATCTGCATCACTGTTTTTTGTATTCTCAGCTGTTGGTTCAGCTTTCTAAACAAAAATGTTGATAGGAAATTTACTTGTTTGTATATATTTTGTTTTTGATTTGTGCTTTCTTGTTTTTTGCGTTTTCCCGTAAATTTAGATTTTTAAACACTAGGTACATTTTTCTCAGAAACCAATTCACCTACCAGGCTGAAATTTTTACCAGTTTATTATCTTGTATATCCACATATACCGACATTTTTATGACTCCCTCAGGTTCTCCAAAAATTAGTAATACGCAGAAAACCTAGAAACAATTTGTAAAAATGTTATGTTATTCATATTTTTTAAAAAATGGTATGGCCCAAAGATTAAATTGAAAAAAATGTCAGTAGCTTGAGAATAAATCCTATGAAAAATGTACCTAAAAATAGAAAATTTAACACTGGCGGGATACAAAGTACAGTCTCCTCTTAAAGATAAAGAAAGGTAGAAGAATAAAAAGGTATTGATGAATTATGGCAATTATTCTTTAATACAAATTGTACGGAAAATTTCTATCCCTTTAGATCAATTCCTATTTTCTTTCTTAAATTCTATTCTAGTGTTATCTTCTCTATATAAATGGGAAATCATAAATCATCTATAGAAATTTTATAAAGAAGTAATGTTTCTGTTTGTGTACGAAGTAATCTTAGAAATTACCCAACCGACAAAAACATTATGTGATCGGTGAAATGAAGTAATTTTTTTTTGTTTAGTGAAATGTCGATTTGTAAACTTGTTCTTTTACTTATCAGTATGTACGTATTATACACATTGCATTGTACGAGTAATATGGCATCAAATATGAGGCACAGTGCATATAATGACATCATCCATTTTATTGCTTCCTTTTTACAAAGTTTTTAAAATTTATTTACGGAGCAGATATCCACAAAAAATCTGGTGTGAAACAATCACACAACTTTCTCTTTCCAATGTAAATAATTAACAATATAACGTAGCATTCGTCATAAAAACATTAGAAATAACCAGAAACCTAACCTCAAAAACATAACCTTATTTTAATCATGAGTGAATAACGCAAAAAGAAAATCACCGCAGTTTAGCTTAAAAATACGGAAAATCACTCTTTCACAACGCTTTTATAACACACAACTCTTTCATAACGCTAAACTAGGCTCTGTAAAGGAAAATGCTCTTTATAAAAGTTGTAGATCTTTTAATTTCCTATAAATTTGATTACACTTTTTTGTCGTAAAATGCATAATAAGGCAGAAATCTTCATAAAATCGATTTTTTACATGATATTGCAAGAAAAAAAGAAAATTGCTAATTACCGCTAAACTAAGCGTTATACAAAAATGTTTGAAATAAAAGTTATTGGACTTTAAATTCTCTATAACTTTTATTATGTACTAAATTTTTGCGCTAAAATGCATATTAAAGTCGTAATCTTAAAAAACAACTTTTTTACGCAAAAACAGCCTCACCACGAATTTTAGCATATATGGCGCCTACCCTATCTTGTAGTGCATAAAAAAATTAGTTAAGAGGCGATTTTTAAAAAAAATCGTAGGAGCCGTTTTTGAGAAACTTGGAAAAAAGTGAAAAATGACACGAATAAACTACTACTTCCGGGCGACCGATTTTGATGAAAATGTTCGTGTCGAGTCCTCTAGTGGCATCTAACTTAAGTTTCAAGTTTCAAGTACGTACAGTGTTCCGTTCTTGAGATATTATGTTTATACACACACAGACCAATCGCTAAAAACATGTTCTTTTTGGATTCAGGGGGTCTGAAAACGTGTAGATCCGGTGAAAACTCGATTTTGAAAAGTCGACATGAAAACAATACTTTTCTTCTTATATATTCATATAGGCAAGGGAAAGTAAAAATAGAGCAGTCCTATATGCCGATGATATGGTCACGATGCAAAAGAGTGAGGATTACCTACAACGAATACTCTTCACACTCGCGAAAATGATAAATGAATTCAATCTGAACATTTCAACAAACGAGGCAAAAGTTATGGAATTATTTAGAAAAACGCCAGTAAGATATAAAATATTGATCAACACATTTAGTGCTAAGGACTCGCCTAGCGGGTTAAGGATAGGCGTTACCGCCAGGTTGCTGTCTCGCCTAGCGGGTTCTGTTTTGTTAAAATAATATTAAGAAATTCTGGAGTGAGACATAATTTGTTGCTATTGTATAGTCTTGAGAAAGTTGTAACCGTGCAGTTCATTTTCGAATTTTCATCTGGTGATCTTATACCCTCGTTTAGTAGGCTATACTCTACAGTATTTTAAATGGGTTTTCAGGAAATAATTGAAGCTGTGAAATTAATATCTTTGCAGATATCGATGCAAAATAGCTTACACTTTTGGATTTACTTTTAAAATATATTATTTGTAGTTTCAAATGATATGATAAATTACACGTAAATCGTAACAGTAAATGGAAACATTGAATCAATAAATATATTTATCATAACAGACGATAATAAATCTGAATAAAAAACCAAAAAAATCTAAAAAAACCATTGAATTGTTTACTTATATGTTTTGAGCAAAGATAAACCCATTTATAGGTTGGAAATAAAAAAATCAATAAAAAGTGTAAGTAATATGCAGTCGTAAATAAAGCAGAGAACACACCGCACAAGAAATCAGCCCAGCGGGAGAGACACATCAAAATTGTTCAGCATTGAATGTGTTAATGGAGACACAATCTGATGTTCCAGGTGAAGATGAATATAACGAAAAATAAAGTAACTAAATTTAATCAGATGAACATGGGAAGATTCATATACCCCTGAGGTACAAGACAAGATCCGAAACAAGGTCAAAGATTTATTTAAAGGATTACAGTTCCAACCTTGACATACAGCAGCGAAGCATAGGTGATGAGGAGAAGGGAAGAAACATGCAAACTCCGAAAATGAATTCTTTGAGGTGTGTTAAGGGTTGTACAAGTCTAAATAGGATCATAAATGAACATATAAGGCAAGTATTAAGAGTTTTCCACTTACCAAACAAAATTTAATTAAATTAAATGGATCGATCAATAAAATAGAATTCCAAAAAGCCGCTTACCTGGTTTAGCAAATAAGTATAAACCAATAGAGAGCAGAGATATTGGAAAATATGGGTACCTGAGTAGGTAGAAAGTCTAACCCATGAGCAAAGATGAAGATATACAAAAGTAGGCCTAATGTCTCATCCGATTTCTAATAGAAAGTTACGTGAATCTTTCATAAATAAAATTTTCTATACTTTGGTCATCAAAATCGGTGAAAAATGTTTTTTTTAATATTGCAGCCTTATTATGAATTTTACGACAAAATTGTATAATTATTACAATTAGTTATAGGAAATTAGAAAATCTACAATTGTATTTCAATCATTTTCTTTTGCAGAGCTTAGTTTAGCGTCAATTAGTGATTTTCCGTATTTTTAAGCCGTTCAGAGAGATTGATTCTCACTTTGCGTCATTTACTCATAATTAAAATTAGGTTATTTTTTAATTCATTGGCAAGAGAAATTCGTTTGATTTTTTAACAACAGATTATTTTAAATAGATAATACCTACTCTTTCTTATATAACATTTCATTCTGTTATTTTCCCTTTTTCACTGGGGAGTATTTCCTCCCTCCCATTGGCAATATCAACAACATTTCTGTTTTCAATAATACTTTTTTCACAATCATAATATGGATTATAATCAAACCTATTTTGGTTTTACGTTATACAAGTAAGTAAGGTAAGCTTGAATATTATAAGAAACTGCGGTTTTTAACGTAAGGTTGTGTGAAAAGTCAAAAGCTTCCAGTGCAGTTGTCCGTTAAGTGCAAAAAAGCGGAGGTTATCTAGTTTTTTAATAAAGTGTACATCCAGGGCAATGATTATTGATGAACTTACAAATTCACAAAAATAGGAAACGGAGAAAGAAATCAAAATTGTAAGATTAGTATAGCATTATTATCTTTAGATTTATTTATTATTTAATGCTGAATTCCAGATAACTGTGTTCGTCAACCAAAAACTAGTGAACTACACTATAGGTACTCGTTGATTAAAAATATCTGATAAAAAGGTGTTATAAAACTTACTTTATCGATTTTTTTTGTTCCTAATGACGTTGATTAATGCAGTTAAGCAGATTTTAACTAATAAATTTAGCTTAGTTTTCCTTTAAAAAGAAAATGTATAGAGAAAGTAAAAAGAAGGTCCTTCCATTAGTGAGCTAAATCTGACATACGAATCGGGAGCAAATCAGGGGATACACCAACATCTATAACATTTTCCCTTTTTATTCTCTTACATTTCCATCTCGTTCTTTTTCATTCCTTTCTGATATGTTGTTCTCTTTTATTTGTATCCTACCGTACACGCATTTCTTCGTAACACTCACAAAACAGCACGAGAGAAAAAAATGAATGTGTCGTATTGAATTTTATATTAAAATTAATGTTCACTCTTGTAGAGGTAGCTATCCTTGTAGCACAATAAAAAACAAGAATTTTTATGTTAGTAACACTTTTCTTTAGAAAATCAGTTTTTTCGTTTTAAAGAATAAATCTAATCTTCATCTAGTTTTAACAACGGTATAAACATGTATACTACGTACTCATATATAATTTTTTACGTCTTCTCAGTTTTCTTATTCTAAAAACTATATTCCTCTACACGATTTTCTCAGCCGACTAGATTTATATCTTACTTTTTGACTTAAAAGAATTTTACTATGTCTGCTATTAACAAGTTTTTACATATTAAATAAATAGCACGATGTCTAAAATGTGTTGTGAATGCCATGATATTAAAATATACAAGGTGAGGCTATTAAATAACGGGACTGACGTTGTAAAATATTTTATTTTTATTTTATACATAATCACTTATTGTCACCTTTAATATACACTTTTTCTCTATCCCTACAACGCTCCATGCGAATTTTCTATGGTTGGAAACCCTGCTGGAAGTCATCTTCTGTCAGCTCCTTCAGGACTCGTGCCGCTTTCACTTTTACAGCTTCCACAGACTCAAATCTTGTCCCTTTTAATGCAGATTTCACCTTACGGAAAGTGGACTCTTATGTTTGTGGTATTAAGTTCAATTGTAAAAGTGACTGTTTCCTCTCCGTATTTGTTATCCTTTCTCATTCCATTCATTCGTTCTGGTCTTAGACAGGACCCCGATAAACTGTCTTGGTCCTCTTTGAGTTATGTTAGTGTAAAACGCAGGCTGCAAATTGGGAATTCTTACGTAAAGGCTTTAAACAAGGCAATCGGGCTGTGGAAATCCTTAACATTTACTGTCTGACAGGAAGTTTTTTTAGATATTTAAATAAATTTGAATCTAAAGTATTAATAACATATTTCAGTTTCCATAAACCTATTTTTTCATTCTTATAATATAATAACAACGACGAAGTCCAACAATCAGATCAAAATTCCTCTAACAGATTAATTCACAAAATATAATTATAGTATTTATGTTTATTTTAAAGAAATAAAATATAAATTGTTCGTTTGAAAATTTGTTCAAAAATATTCTTATTGTTAATTTGGTTAACATTGTTACTTATTACTTACTTATTCACAGGTTATAACGTTGTAGACTATAAAATAAAAATACACATAATGTAAAGAATAAGTGTGCTGAATTTCATTGTGGAGTAAGAAAATCGTAAAATTTCCGAAATACTTTATCTGCGGATAGTGCCCAGCTCATAGTAACACAAATCTTCAAAAAGTGCTTACGTTTCTTTAATACTGTACAAGGAATAATCGTGCCAAATTTCAGCTCTCTAGCTGTTTGGGATGTAAGAGAATTATTGACGTGTAAGTCAGTCAGTGAATTAGGGTAGTGAATTTACATAGTATGTAAATTCGATTTATGTAAATAATAATAGTAGATTAATAATATATGATACGTATAATCTGAGAAGTGTTCCAAATTCTATTAATATTTAGTTTAGTCACTTCATCTAAGATCAAGCGGAAGATTTTAAAAACTGTATTATAATGCTGTAAATAACTTTAAATACGCAAATATAAATAAATACTTTGTGTTTATATTGTTACACTTATCTGTAAGGTCCGTTTTGGGATGTGGGTAAATTAAATGATTAACACACTTAAGTTTAAAATTACTTGTATTTATTACAACTAAGAATTACAATTAAATTACTTAATAACAAACTAGTTATCATTAACTAATACAATAAATGACTTAACTAATTTACATAAATATTACTTACCAAAAATACAGAAATAACGTTTAAGTTAAACAATAGACTTTGACCTTTTCTAACGTAACCGATCCAACGTAACCTCTGATCCTCTGTTACGTTGTATTTTATTTGTGTTGGAATTTTGATTTTTGGTTTTTAAGAATAGTTTTTCCTCCCTGTTTAAAATTTTTTTCTTCCGTTATTTCTAGCTTTTCAAGGTCTTCCTCTATTTCCCACTGTCAATTTATTCTTATCTTTATTTCTCTGTTGGTAAGTTAGCAGTTTTTTTGGTCAGTCTTTTTTCAGGTTGTCTTACTAGATGACTATAAAATGCTAATCTGTTGTTCCTCATAATATTTGGTATGGGTTCGTTCTCCTTATATTATCATCTGTGTTTTCCATTCACCATATTTTTTTGTTAATGATCGTTCTTATTATATGTTTAATATGTATTATTATTTATTTTATCTTGTATATACAGAATTTCTAACAATAGATGATTTAGTAAGTGAAATAAGGTAAAAATTTCAAGTATTTCTGTTCAGAAATCACTAATTTTTTGCTTAATTTACCCTCGATCGAAATGTAACCTCCGTTCTAAAATTTTAATTTACAAAACCCTTTTGAGCCCAATCTGGAATTATGGTGTTTAGTTCTTTGGAGCAGTGGTAGAGAGTACCTTTAAGTCCAGCTAGGTCTTTTAGTCAAAATTATTAAGCCTTGCTTCTGGCTCTCCTTTTCATGTAAGCAGTAAAACCCTCCACGACGGTTTCAAAATTCTGATAGTAAAGGAACTGACCACGTCCTTCTACAGTAAATTTCGCAAACAACTTAATTACCATCCTAACTAACTAGCCTGTTACCTAGTTTCAGAACTGGATTCTATCGGTTTACAAGTTTTGTTTGGTTACTGGTGCAAAACTTCTGAATTTCTTTTTGTACTGTAGGAGTGGAAGTGTTTCTGTGTGTTTTAGTGTTAGACTTTTACCAAGGGCAGTCTGTAGTATTTCGAAGTAGTTTGAACTAAAACCTTTGAATTGTATCAATGTTACTTTGACATGTTTAACCCGAGATTTGTATCCAATATGTCCACAGAGGTTTAAGTACTATTTTATAAATTAATAATTTGCTTTGTACCGATAATTTAGATTTTCTATTAAGCATCTAATACAACTGTAGGTATTTGAGATTTAACTGCATTCTTTTGTTCCAAATATTAGTCCTCCACTTTAGATGTCTGTCTATGGGTAGGGCAAATAATTTTCTACATGATTGTAGGATTTGTGTGATGTTAAAAAACACTGGTGAATATATTTCTCGTTTTAGTGTCAATGTATTGTGGAAACTCTTTTGTTTATTTGTTTTCGTAAGCTACTTCTTTTGCCAGTTTTGAATGCTGTTGAGTTGTGATTCAATTCGTGAATCTCTGTATTTGTAAGATTGGCTGTGCAGTGGATGAATGTTATTATTAAAATTGCAGTGTTGTCATTTTGTGGAATATCATGAGTTTTAATATTTAAAAAAGCAGGATATGTGAACCAAGTTATCCGAGAGATAGATGTATTCCTCAAATACGTAAAAGAACAACTTGGTAAATTACAAAAATATATTTTTGCATTACTTCTTCTCTTGACATGTATTTTTTGTTCTTATTATTTTCTTTCCCTCATTTTTGTAGTAATTTTAATATAAACACTGCTTTTACCCTCGCTACTACATGATATATTATTTATTTATGTATATTATTGTTATTATTTACATATAAATAAATATATCAGTCATCATGTCATAATTATTACAATATTATTATTGATAACGGTAGTGTTAGTGTGCATTAGTATGCCTGCCATCCATCCAATCGGCGCTACAGGAATAGGCTAGCCTTGGCCTCCTTAATTAGCCTTAATTAGTTTGAGCCGCTTCTCCTCCTATCACTATCCTCCCATGTTATCATTAACACGAGGTTCATTAACACATCACTATCGCAACACCATATTATTATAATCAGGTCAAGCTGTTTAGTTTTAATCCATTTTCACGATCCAATACGACGGACGGTCATTTTTCTGTACATCAGTGCTTCGAGGGGATTATTTAGGGAGCATTCGTTGATTATGATCCCTCTATATCTTTCATAACTCACTCTTTATTATTCAATAATTCAGAATCCTAGCCTTCTTTGAATAAGTTCATTACTAATCCTGTTTAATCTGGAACAGCCCGAAAGAAACGAATTGCTGTTGTCTAAATTTTGATTTCCTCTCTTGAACTTATAGCCCAGATTTTACTTTTATAAATCAAAATGTGAAAAGCTTATACCTCATAAAAAATAAATTTTCAGGAAAATTTTACAGTTGATGAAATTTCATATAAAACGTTATCTTAACTTTTTTGGCCAGAATTTTTACAAATTTCTCTTTTATTGCATTGAATGAATTATATATTTTAACAAATGGTTGACAATCGTTTATGGCATTTCGTTGTTATATATCTTTTTTTACAGTTTCAAATGTTACACAATGTCATGTTTAAATGTTACGATTTTCAGATCTGCAGATGTCTGTTCCAAGTTTAACTTATTTGTCACTCAATTATGAATAGATGACAATGTTAGATATAAATAACATTTTAAGTTTAAAATAATTATTTTTGTGGAACGGAAACCTTGAATTAACTAATTACTTTGTACAAAACGATTAATTTACTTGACTCTAGGCCTAGACCTTCTTCTTTGTCTTTCATCTTTTCTGTCTACTAAGGACCACATTAGATGATTTTTTTCTCACACGTGATGTTTTCTCCATTACATTAATATGTTTCGTCATTCCAAAACTCTTTAAATTTTTCACTAAACCCTTTTTTATTTTTTCTGACCATTTTCACTTTTTGAAATTTTCTCCAAACCGGTTCACATATTTTTTTTCGAAAATCGCTTCCATTATCTTCTATATTTTTTGTGTTTTACCAAGTAGAGTCAGCAGCATTTCCTTGAAATTCCTGTGATCTCGTAGTAAACGAATGTTTTTCTTAAAGACTGCAACCTTAATACGAATTTTAGGGCAAAAGTGTAGACTATACTATAATCAAAGTTGTAAAAAATTTAAGAAACATATAATTTTAATTCAAGACGTTCTTTCTACAGAGCTTACTTTAGTGTCAATTAGTGGTTTTTCATAATTTTTTTGTAAGAGTTTGATTTTCATATAGCGTCTTCACTTATGATATTAGTTTATATTTTAAATTATTTACATTGGGAAGAAAGCCGAGTGAGTATTTCACTTAAGATTTTTCTACTTTTACGTATAAAAAAGCTTTTTTTTAGTTTGATTCTCGAAGAGTTTGTAAAATAATTTTTAGCTATTCGTTCCAAAATGTACGTAAATAAATATACATTTACTTTAAAACCTTTTCTTTTGTACCTTGGATATTTTATCGATCTTGCGGAACAATGTTTAACTGGGATTGGTGAATAATTTTACAATTGTTAAAGAATATCTAAATCACTCCCTATTTAATGCTGTGTACTATTTAAATGTCTATATCAAAAGAATCCAAAAACAAAATATTTGGCTATCGACCAAAATGGGCGAATTAAAACTGTGGAAGATAAATTGTGTTATTATTATGCAGGTATACTTTTATTTTATAGAAAATTAAAACACGAATTCAATACACTAATATCCCGTATTGTTGAATAAAATATTTTTTACATAATTTGAATACTACACAATAAACTTTAAAAAAACTTGTATAGTATTTTAATTTTCTTGCCAAGTTATTTTACCTTTTAATATTCAAGTAAACTAGATTTAATTAAACTGGTGAACTTATTAGTAAATTCAATTAATTCCATTGTTAATTTAATTAAATCAATCATCTGTTGGTATGCATTAATTGATAACTACTATGTTTTCATCTCAATTTATTTTCCCGCAATACGTCAGTAATTAATTCTACAGAAATGCAGATAATTGTATCACATTGAAATATTTTAACGTATTTGCTGATCTTGAAATAGGCATTATTAATGAAAATATTTCAGAGAGATTTAATCATTGGTTATTATCATAGAATTACATTATATGTCTAAAATTTTATTAGTCTATGAATATAAATGTTCTGATACTGTTTTAAAAGTGAATGACCAATATTTACTAAACTACGCAAGTTACATTGAAAAAGATTTTATTATAAAACTCACAGCACTTTGTGTACTTTTTCACGCATATTTAACTAAAAAAGGCTATAGTTTTGGAAAAAGCTTTATGCGCATTTTTTTGTAAAAATTTGTTAAGTTGCAATAGAAGACCTGAACTGGACATTTGAAAAGAATAATTTTTTAATCTGAAACGTACTGTACTTTCTGGTACACGTAATGGAGTATATATATTATTGTTCAATTTTGTAATAATTTTTCTGTCGATTTTTAAAATTAACGTTCCATATTTACTTTATGCCTTGAAAATGAAGGAAAAATTCAATTTTTGTAATATTTTTTTAATTTTTGATAAACCCACCATTTTAGTCTAGTGGTTAAGTCGTTACCGTAAGTTAGACGTTTAACAACTTATTTTTTTGGAGATGAAGGTTTCGCGGTTCAAATACTAGTAAAGACTACTTTTATACAAATTTAAATACTAGACAGCATTTACCGGTGTACTTTGGTGGTTGGGGTTTAATTTACCATACTCTGTCAGGAATGGTCGACCTGAGTTTGTGCAAGATTGTACCTAATTTACAGTAAACGTCATACATATCATCCTCAACTCATTAGTTTGTAGGGGCTGCTTATTTCTCTTAAATTAAACAGATTGCACCGTACACAGATTAGGGATTAAAAAAATATACTATGAGTTATAAAACGACAAGTTGTAATGTGTAGTAATTTCCAAACCCTAGCCAGGAATCGATCCTGGGGACTTCTGCTTCGCAGTACAGCAAGCTAACCTTCAACGCCACGGAGGGGATGTTAGTATTTTTTATTTCTATCTGCTGGAATTTCAACACTGACCCAATCATGTGCGGATGTCTTGCTGTCACCTAATCACCAGATAAAACTTTTTCTATCAATTTATTTTGGGTAACACAAAAATAGACCTGAGTTATTTTCAAAATTTTCTATTATCGTGAATGTTCTTATTTAAACATTGTCCAATCTTATTACTGTTTTTTCTTTAATTTATTTCCTTTGAATACTTATTTCTGTCTGGTGGTGACTTAACTGTCATTTCCGCAGACGGTTTAACTTAATAGTTTTAAGCAACTTTCCACTAGCTTACAAGGCTGGTCCGGAGGCCTCCGTAATTAAAATTAAAATTCGTAAACAGACACAGCACCGTCTGAATAACTGGGAGGACCCAAGCGTAGTTTAAATTAAAATAAATGCATGCTGCTAGAATTTGCAGATTTTTCTAATTGAAACATCTGTGGTAAAAGATAGCGTTATCTTGTAAGAATATTAAATTTTGGGAAAAAGTGTGAGTAAAGCGAGCGCTGAGCCTTTAAGTTAATTAAGATTAGCTCACCGAAGGTGGCCGAGGGGAAACCATTTAATTTACATAAAAATACTGTATGATAAAAGATTGCAAAACGATAATTTTTTAACACAATTTATAATAAACGTTACTGCAAACAATACTAATTCCGTTGATAATCTTATATCTAAAATTGTCACTAATTAAGCGGTGAACACAAAAAATGTTAAGTATAATTATATTGAAGATTTTAAAAATATTTTACATTTTTGCTATGCCTTCTTTTTAAGAATCTGACAAAAAAAAAGTTTTACAAATCTGAAAATGTAAATTAGGAACGTAATTTTAGAACATATCTGCTTAAATAAGCCTATGAGTTCATATAAAATTTAAAATTTCTACTAAAGCAATTGAAAAAGAAAGATTAAAATGTTGCATGTTTTATTACCCTTATCGTTGTTATCTCAAGACTAATATAAAAAGATTTTTTTTTTTTTGAATAACCAGATAACGAATGTACTAGTTAATGGTGATTCTCCATGGAATAACTTTGATTTTCTTTAAATACAAAAAACAATTAGGTGTATTATGGGAGAAAACCACTTAAATTCATCAGCATAATTATTTAAAGAGCTTTAATACCTTAAAGTTCCTCCATTGTACATTTTCAATGGTTATTTAATACATTCTTTAACTCTAATAAGTGTACGTTGTAATCTTTTTAATTTAAGAACAATAAGCCACCCCAAAACACAATGAGATGATGATGACGTGTCTTCTTACAGGGCTCATCCGCTCTGGATGTCAGCAACCAGCTTGGTTTTCTTCACTTTCGGGTGTAATTCTAAACGGTTCGCTGGATGTTTTCCCACACCACACCCTCAGGTTCTGCAATCAAGAAATTGTCCTTCGCTTTGGATCGCGCTTGCCGTGTATCTTCTCCTGAATGATGGATTGAAGTACAGCGTATCTGGTGTTACTTCTCATTATGCATCCAAAGTGTTGAATCTTACGAATCTTGATGGTATTTTAAGAAGATGTGTATAACGTGTAAATTATAGATGGGAGTTCAGTTGATTACTAGCGTAAGGAATTCGGTTGGAGAGGATTGTTTGTAAGATTCCCCTCCTTCTATAACTTAGTAGTAGTAATAATACCATTAGTACGTGCTCTTCTAAAAAATATTAGTCACAAACCATTTCGAATAACTACTGTAGTACCAAAATATTTTATTATATTTTAAACTTCTAATATTCTAAATATTTTCTTATTAAACAAAAAGTTTATTATAATACTCTAATACCGTAAAAAACGTATTAGTTTTTAACATTTTACTAAAGTGTTATATTTTACATCAGTTTGTCTAAAAAGAGGCCGCGTATAACAAAATTAAATTATATACAATAACTAGATAAATATTTTTACGAGCCACGAGCGTAATTAACACCTCTCCATTGAACGGTCTTACAGTAAGAACTGAGAATGAAGAGTAAATATGTTTGTTCAGAATTTACAGTACAAACGTCGCCATGTGCATTTAAAGCAACCGTTGCTATAACATCATGTCTCACTTCCGCCAGTCCCTTTTGCTCTAATCCCGCACTAGCAAACAAGTCAGCTCCCAACTATAGTTTAGGTTTGTACAAACTTAGGCCGGCCATTCCTGACAGACTGGTTAATTGGACCCCAACTATTAAAGTAAACCGATAACCTCTGTCTTGCATTCAAATCCAAATAAAAATAAATAATTTTTACTAGGATTTGAACAAGAAACCTTCGTCTCCGAAACTGTTAAATTTCAGATTCGCGGTGACGACTTTAACACTAGATTAACTCGGTGGGTTTTATACTATAATGTAAAGGAAAATAACTTTTAACATAAATTTAAAGTTTAAAATAAAAAAACCTAAAAACTGAATTTATTTTCGAAAGTTTTAATTACAGCACGAAGTTGTTTGAACAAAACCCTACATCTATGCTCAAAGATATTACATTAACATAATATTAACAAAAGTTTTTAATTGTTGTGGTAAACTGTATTTGTCAAAAAACTGCAAATACCGCTTGGATAATTGGAGAATTTTTTTTATAGTATACAATATTCCTTTCTAAATTTTATTTTTGTTTTACAAATGAAAAAATTTCTAAGTAAAAGCTAATGTAGATTAAAAATTGTTGGGAAAATTTATACAACACTCTAATCTAAGTACGACGCAGGTAAGAAAGAAATAATGTTAATAAAAGAGTAAGTTACTTATAATAAACGAATTGGAAAGTAATTAATTTAATATACATCAGTATTAATATTTAGATATCAGATTTTCATTGACATGACTTATGTTTCTTTTTGGAGTCTCATGGAAGCAGTTTTTTTTGTCATTAGTCTCTCGACTGGTTTAATGCAGTTCTCCAAGCTGTTCTATCTTGCTGAAGTCGTTTTATATCTACATACCTGTAACACCGTACATCTTTTGTAATTTTCTTTATATACTCTAATCTTTGCCTCCCCGTACAATTTACTCCCTCAATATTACCCTCCATTATTGATAGCCTAATACCTGGATGTCTTAAGATATGCCCCACTAGCCTATCCTTTCTTCTGGTAAGATGCTTCCATATACTTCTTTTTGCATTCACTCGCCTAAGAATCTCTAAGTTTCTTATTTTGTCCACCCACCTAATCTTTAACATTTTCCTATAACGCAACATTTCAAAAGCTTCTATCCTCTTCTTTTCTACAGCCCCTATAACTCACGTTTCACTCACATATAATGCTACACTCCAAACAATGTTTTAAGAAACTTTTCCTAATCTGTAAATCAATGTTTTGTAGTCAGTAAGCTGTTGTTTATTTCAAAGGCTTTTAAATGCAGTTAATAAAATAAAACCTTGTTTAAAAATACTACTTATATGGATTCCGCCACCATTATAGTAAATAAGAAAAATTTCACGACAATCATTTCAACCGGTTTTCAAATAATTTCTGGCTGTAATGTACTATTTTGTCTGTGTACCGAAGAGAGTTGGCAAAGAGACGCAAAACTGGATGTATACTACCATTTCAAAAGATATTTTCTTTTTTTATGTAATAAAATTGTAAATGCCCTTGCATAATAGAAAAAAAACTGAAACGTATATTTTTTGTCCAGTGAAATTTTCAGGTACATGGGACCGTTAAAAATTTATTTCAAAATTTTCTGATAATTATATTTTCCTGCAATTTTTGATATTTTTCGTTTCACCATTGTTTCTTTTCTACCCAACAGAATGCAGAGGAATTTTGTAAGCGTGCCTGTTATGTTTAAAAATGCTAATGTAATGAATAAAGAAGAAATTTAATAATTATAAAATAACGTATTTAATAGTCATGAAATGGATTTCTGTTCACACTTGTATAACAGAAACAAGGAAACTAATTTTATGATTTCGATTAGCACGAGTGGACAAAAAATATACGTCTCCATTTTTGCTATTATATAAATGCATTTACAAAAAAAATTATGAATTAAAAAAAAACTTCTTTTGAATTTATTGTATACACCCAGTTTTTCTCTTCTCCACCAACTCTCCGTTTCACAGACAATAGTATCTGAGTGAGATACCCTTAATTTCATAGGACATAGCTAATTCCAAATTATTTCTAGGGTTAATTGAGAAAATATTTTATAAGAGTTTAAAACAGTTTGCAAAATAGTTTTTGTTTCAGATCAAATAAACACATTGAGTCGTGTATCCTTCCAAAAAGCGTCATTTGGCTGCAAGGGGGTTTATGAAAAACAAGATGAAATGCAGATATCAAAAAGTTTTCCCATTAGGTTATTTTTCTCTCTCTGCTACAGATACAACGGGAAAAATAAAAAAATACAGATTTTTTATGAAAATACGAGTATAAAACAATGTTCTGGTCTTCCAATTACTAATAATATGTGATCAGAGAACAATAGAAACAATGGAGTGTTGTTGAACGCAACAGTTGTTTGGTAACTTTGTTCACAACGCGACATAATCATATTTTATTTGTTTATTAATCTGTACGCACTTTCAAATAATTAAATTTCTCCGCGGCAATTTTATATAACTATTATTAACAATGTGTATTGTTTGAGGTATCAACTCAGGTGCTATTAATGTTCTTGTTTTAGGTATATTATTTATTGAATATTATTTTGGAAACACAACGCAATGGTTCTATTAATTAGTAACATTTAGCAAATCTTCATAAACGTAGAATATTGTAATATTTACTTTTCGGAAATGTAAACAATTCATAAATTAGTGAAGTCCATTAGGGGGTTGTAACTTCTAATATAATGTGTAATTAATTTCATGCTAATTGATAAATTTAATGAAATACATATATGATTTATATTATAAATAAAGAATCATTTTATTGTAACTATATCAATTTTGCCAACTAAATTTTGGTTTGAAAGAGAAATTAAAATACAGAGTAATTCAAAAAGGACACCTCGTGTTTATTGATATGAATGTAATAGTACAGAAATATTAATTTTAAATATTTTAGTATAGTTTTATTCAACTATATTCAAATTATAATGAAACATACCGTAAATAATTTGATAATAGATGTTGCAATTTAATCCCTGTGACCCAAATGCAGGTCGTACACTTTTCGTATTGTTAACTTACTCGGTTACTCTCCAATATTTTGGAGTATTTTAGATGTATCATGTGGAACGACCCAAGATACTTGTTATTAAAATCTTATCTGCGGTAGAAAACTAAATGTAAAACGTGGATATCTAGCAGAAGAAGATTGTCATTGCTTCGAAGTCTGAGATTTTGTTTTGGAAAAAGCTCAAAAAAATCTTTTTTACAGTGCAACGAACAAAAGAAGAATTGCTATGATGCTTAACAACGAGAAATAACGGAACTATAAATTATTTAGATATTCTGTTCACACACACACAGACATTTTAGAAAAGATGGGAAATTTAAAAGTAGGCAACGAAAACATACAGGAAGTTCGGGAATTCAGCTATCTAGGGAGTAAAATAACAAAGGATGGTAGAAGCGCAAGTGATATCAAGAGTAGAATTGCTCAAGCTAGAAAAGCCTTTGAAATGAAAAAAGCTTACTGACTACAAACATTGATTTACAGATTAGGAAAAATTTCTTAAAACATTATGTTTGGAGTGTAGCATTATACGGAAGTGAAACGTGGGTGATAGGGGCTGTAGAAAAGAAGAGGATAGAAGCTCTTGAAATGTGGTGTTATAGGAAAATGTTAAAGATTAGGTGGGTGGAGAAAATAAGTAACTCTAAATTACTTAACTTAACTTAACTCGCCTAAGAACCAGAGGTTCTTAGGTGAGGTTCTAAGAACCAGAGGTTCTTAGGCGAGTGGATGAAAAAAGAAGTATATGGAAGCATCTTACCAAAAGAAGGGATAGGCTAGTGGGGCATATCCTAAGACATCCAGGTATTGGGCTATTAATAATGGAGGGTATTATTGAGGGAGTAAATTGTAGAGGGAGGCAAAGATTAGAATATATAAAGCAAATTACAAAAGATGTAGGGTGTTACAGGTATATAGATATGAAACGACTTGCGCAAGATAGAACAGGGTGGAGAACTGCATCAAACCAGTCGAGAGACTGATGACAAAAAAAATATTTTTAATAATGAAACTAGTATTATAAATGTAATAGTTAAAAAAACCATTTAATTGTCATAACAATTCTACTGATCAATTACAGTTAGATAATGTTTTAATACGTAATAAAAAAATTCTGTAGGAGTGCAGATTTATTTAAATTAACTTAGTTGTAGCTCAAACTACAAAGTCAGTCACACGACTGAGGTTTCAATTCAAATTTGTATTCACCTTCATTCTTTGTGTACATATGAAAATGAATATCTTATTCACGTAGCTTGCGACGCTTCAAGTGTCTCCAATCAGATTCTCCGCATTTTTTCAGTTACGAAATCATTCAAAAGAAATATTTGTAGATAGTCTACCATTGTGATTTTTCAATGAACGTTTTAAATTGAAAATATTACTTCTTCGGTATTATAAAGATACTGTTTGTTGGTTAGTATCGATTGAAAATATTTCTGGTTGAAAGGAATTAGTAAGGTCATCAACCCTTTTTATAACCTACATCATGTATGTGTTGACGTATACATTGTACTTACAAAATTGTAAAAGGTACACTACTACGTACAGTTCAAATAAAGTATTTATTAATACTTGATAAAACACGAAGTTCATAATAAACATTACTAAGTTAGTTATTTACTTAATTAAGTAGCTGGTACAACAAGCTGTTCTAATTCTCTTTCTTGCCAATCTTCAAGCTACAGTGCTACATTTTATTAATTCCCATATTTTATCACGTGTAATGGTCACATTTTCTGTGCCCAAAATTTCCTGAAAAAATCGTAGCTTACAAAAAGCTCTCAAATTGTCGTAGCTTCCGAAAAAGTATCAAATTCTAAAATTGTTCTATGAAATATGATAGAAACTTTTGGTGCATTGAAATTCGGGGTTAATTTGTGCCACTATATCCTTGACACTAAGGTCCTTGAAATAATTTTCCAAAAATGCTCGGTTTCTTGACACGTCGTACGACCTACTTTGAACCAAATTTTATCACATTTTTAGTTTATTTATATCAGTTTACTTTATTTATCAGTTTACCAATTACAATAAGTAACCCATTGTATTGCTTCCAAAAAAAACGTGAATTATTTAAAATATTTTTGAAAATATTAAATCTAGACAAAAGATAAAAATAACAAGTGTAGTAGTCACAGTAAAAGACAAAATTTGACAAAGTGACAGATGAAAATAGGAGGCGTAGGAGATGATGATGCTGATAATAGTGAATAATATGAACTTAAATTAACAATTTGACCCACCGGGTTGGTCTAGAGGTAAAGTCGTCGCTAAAATCAGCTGTTAAACAAATGATTTTCGGAGACGAAGGTTCCTGGTTCAAATCCTAGTAAAGGTAGTTACTTTTATACGGATTCGAATGCTAGACGGTAGTTACCGGTGTACTTTGATGGTTGGGGTTCAATTAACCATACTCTTTCAGGAATGGTCGACCTGAGTCTGTACAAGACTACACCTCATTTTCACGTCGTACATATCATCCTCATCTCATTTGTTAATGGGGTTGCTTATTGTTCTGAATTGAACAGGTTGTAATGTACACACATTAGGGATTAAAAAAATAAAACATAAAAAAAATTAGCAATGTTGTTACTTTGCTAAATTTAAATGGAAGGTTAAGTAGTTTTATTCATTTTATTCTTATTAATCTTAGAAATTTAATCTCTTCTTCCCAGGCCCAAAGCAAAAGGCGTCTAGTCACAAATTTATTTTCCCCAGCCGGAAACATTTAATGGTGACAAATACGTGGTGGTACAATGTAAATTGGCGACAATAGTCATAACTAGATTTTATACTTTTAGTCTAATTTAAATCTTCTGGCCATTTTTTCTTTTGACTGTTGTGGATCATCTTCTCTTTATTTTTTGATGATGGGCGCCTTGTGCACCAAGAGGCTTCCCTGGACGTGAAAGCGAGTATATGCACATTCTTCTGGTTGGCAACCTGGCTTACCCTCGCTCTCTAAACTTTATTTTAATATTAATATTATTTAGATTAGTAAGTGATAGTCATTAGTCACGAGTTATTATAAGAGTTCTACGGAACAGCCTCTGGGTCTATACTTTCGGGCGACCAATCGAAAGGGAGGTGGTGGGAGAAATTCCAGCAAATCAATTACCAATTATTCTTATTAGTCTACAATCAAGTAAACAAAAAATCTAAAGAATTCGGGTGATCTAATTTCAATTGGTATTTTGGACTCAATTTCTTCCTTCATAGTATTGACATAAAATTCTTATGAAGTGTATCATTTCTAACTACAGAGCATTTTGGTTATAGCTCGTAGAACTTTTTATTTAAGTATTTGGATGATTTTACTTTGCAGCAAATCTGCAAAGCAATAATCCATAAGCTTACAGTGTTTCAAAACGCTTTAATAAAACTCTCCACAGGTGTGTATTTATGTTAAAAATCCAACACAAACCTCTAAGTTTCAAAACTAATCTTAGTAGTTTGAAGAAACTTGTACACACACGATTAACGTCTTTTAAAACTGGTCCCATACTGTTTCAAACGGCATAACACTTTTTATTTACATTTCAATTGGTAACTACAAAGGCGTTATCTGTATTTTACACCTCCGGTCTGATAGTTTACCAAACAAACGAGATCTTTCAAAAAAATTTTCGCTATTCTCGAAAATCGTAATCAAAATAACTGACGTTTCTACTATTTTCGAATTCTTAGTACTTCATTCAAAATATCTTTTTCATTGCAGTCCACTATCTTTGTTCAACAAACTCCAACCAATACAATACACAATTCTTACAATAAACAAACTATTCCATAGCCTAATCCGTTTCTGGTATAATGTTAAAAAATGTAAAGTATTTATAAGAAAGTCATCTGATATCGTTTGAAATGTTAGGCTTATATACAAGCTTAACTTCTCTACATCAAAAGTTATATGAATCAAATATTAATTTAATTAAAAACCGTTAATTTCAGCAAGCGAGAGGTTGCTAGTCACTAATAAATTGTTGATTTACCGACTAATTCAACATCAATGTGACTGATTAACAAACAATAAAACTTATTCAGAAAATTTTACTACTTAATTAATTGCCTTATACATGCCATTGAAAATTGTTGCGGAATAGTAATTAAGAATTACCAAATCGTTGATGGTGACAAAATACGAAATTAAATAATAATTAATTAAAAAGTTTCACAAGTTATACAAATGGTGTTAAAATGAATGCTATCAAAGGAAGCGTTCTAATTTGATAAATTTAATGAATCAGAATTGTATGTTTCAAGATAGAAATTAGTTGAATGTTCTCACGTTTATATAGCATTTAATGTCGGGTGAAGTTATTCGTTGAAATGTTAATTACATCGTGACGTCACACTATCAAACATAAATTACCTTGTTTGAGGTTGAGACTAAATTTTAGAGTAAGCCTAATTTCAATTTATACTACAGAAATACATAATGTGTACTTGGTAATCAAATAAAATGAAACAATTCTACAGAAATAATTAACCTTTATTATAAATTTTTCATTAATTATAGCAAAAGGATAAAGTGCTAAGATTTAGATAGTAGACGCAAAGGGCTAAACAGTCTTCTGTTTCGAAGATCAAAAAACCCCTTCGTCTGAAAATACGTTTTATAACTTCTTACTGAAATCAATGTGTGCGTACGAATGACTCTACTAACTCTAACGTTTTAGCTGAACTGCGTTTTTATTAAAATTACTGCGGAAAGTTGTTGTTTAGGTCATCACCCGAAAGGGTGGTTTGAACCACTAGAGGCTTTGTGCTAAGTAAAACGAGGAGTAAAGTGGTTTACTGAGCCTTCCTCACTGAGTGGAAAAGTATGCTTATCAGCATGTCAGGCTCTCTGAAAAGCAACTACTTTCCACTCTAAAAATAACATCTTCACTTCACTCACCACAGGGTCTGGCTGTATAATGAAATTCATTACTCTCAGAGGAGATAATTCCGACTAGTGTCTTTTACACCTCTACGTTAATAATAAAGTAAAGAATTTCTATCCAATTTTTATTAAAAATTACATCCATTTTACTTACATTAATACATGCCCATTAAAGCTGTGGAATCGTAACCGGTTAGGTAATACATTACGTTGGAACAGACCATTTCCAGAACATAATTTTTGGCAAACTAAAAATTGCAGACTACTAATACCTACGGGTGAAAAGAACTGGCAGACTTTCAACTTTATCAGTTGAGCCTACATAAAGATCTTAGTAAATTTGTTTTATTATTACTTTTTCATCATATTAATATAGCAAGGACATCTGTTCTTAATTTTTCCACATTTTTGGTTCATTAATGTACACAGAAACAGTTGTTTACAGAACAGCAATGTTTGCAGAACACTAAACATAAACACAGTTGTTTAGTTAATTATTGTACTGTTTACGTACAAATATGTAGCTTCGAGCGAGTAGCCCTGTTCTTGGTTGTTGTTCATTTCTAGTAAATTGTACTTTGTTTCATAAGGAAAATTTTTTTCAAAACCTAATGGAATATTTTTATGTGTAAAAATTTAATTAAATTTTGAAGCATTATTTTTAACTTACATTTTTACACGATCTTACCGAGTGATATTATGTAGGCTAATATCGCTTATGAAATAAGTTACCGGCATATATTTGTCATTATTTGCCTACGTAGACATACTCCTGAATTAAAAACCTTTCTCTTTTTTTGGGGGGGGGGGGTTTAGTAAAATTTTACTACTCTTTTTGTCAAAAGTAACGAAAATTTCCCAAAAAATGTATGTTAAAATCTTACTTTTTATATTTAAGGTTTCAGTCCAAAATACCTAGCAGCACCAGTAACATCACAGACTTGCCTTGGTACAACATACAAATCACTATAATATACAGAGACACTACAATACACGAAGGATTGCACTATTTATCAAACATGACTTGAAAATTATCAGAATCAAGAAGCCATCAATCTTGTAGATAACAGTAGAACACACACAAGATTACATAGACTACACCCTACAAATTTGTTTTGATACGTTATTTTATTGAACCCACGGGGTTGGTCTAGAGTTACAGTGGTAGCCGCGAGTCAACTGACTTTTGGGACGAAGGTTCCTGGTTCAAATCCTAGTAAAGGTAGTTACTTGTATACGGATTTGAATAACAAACAGTGGTTACCGGTGTACTTTGTTGGTTGGGGTTTAGGTTTACCGTATTGTTAACTGATAGAGTATTCTATCAGAAATGGTCGGCCTGGATCTGTACAAAACTATAGCTCATTTACACGACAAACATTTTTATCATCCTCATCTCGTTGGGTCATGGGATTGTTTACGGTTCTGAATTGAGCAGATTGCAACGTTAAGTGTCTTACACATCTACCTCTTCTGTTTTTAAATGCTTCCGCCATATAATTAGCTGACTAAGTGATAAGAAACATAACTAACTTATGATTTTTATCCCTGGAACTAACAGTTTCAGTGCGAGTAATTATCAATTCCACCTATCTGTTATGAGCAGTCTCATGAAGTAGTAGACCTTTTTTCTTTAGCTCAATAGCCAAAAATCTTTTGGAACCTAGATATCATCTAGATATTAACTTAGATTTATCTATGTTTAACTGTGATAACAAAGATTGAAATAAATTATCATTTCTTCATCACTAACGGGTGATTCAAAAAGAGCGCCGGTTTTTAAACGGCTGGTAAATTTTTGTTTATCGGTTGGCAACATTGTTAGACCTCATTTCTATTTCGGAGAACATTCCGATTGACGATTCAGTTGTAGTTTCTCTTGTTCGCAGTGTAGTACTCTCGCAGTCTGTGTCTAACCATGGAGAAGTTTACTATTGCACAACGAGTATTAATCGTCAAAACATTTTACCAGAGTGGAGAGAGTTATGCGGCTACTGTCAGGCGACTTCGCGGTACTCTAGGACGTAATGAAGCACCGAACGAATCAACAGTTCGCAGGCTCATGAAAAAGTTTTTTGAGACGGGTTCAACAGTCGACCTTAAAAGTTCTGGACGTCGTCGTTCTGCCCGAAGTGAGCAGAACGTTGCGTTGGTTCGTGATAGTGTGGCTGTTAGCCCAGCAAAATCAATACGTCGCCGTTCTCAACAATTGGGTTTACGATGTTCTTCTGTACGGAGAATTCTTCGGTACGATCTCCAATATCACCCGTATAAAATTCAGTTGACACAACATTTGAAAGTGGCAGACCACCAGAAGAGACGACAGTTTGTTGACTGGGTATTGAGAAAACGGCAGGATGATGACACCTTCGCAAACAAAATTGACGCCTTGTGACTTTCATCTTTGGGGTCATCTGAAATCATTGGTGTATGCCAATAAACCCCGAAACATCAATGACTTGAAGGAGGAAATTCGACGGGTTATCGGGCAAATGGAAGTCGAAACTTGTCGTGCAGTAATATCCAATTTCATGGACAGAGTTGATGCGTGCCAGCGCAGTAGAGGAGGACACATGCATGACATCATTTTTCATACATGAAATCGGAAGGTAAGATGAACTTGTTGATGTATTTATTTTCAGTTTTTCAATAAAATAAATCTCTTAATTTGATATATCAAAACCGGCGCTCTTTTTGAATAACCCTGTAGTTTAAAAAAACTGGCTTTTTGTTCGTACAATAACCTACTAAAAAACACTTACTTCCTGTTTTGTAAATGACCTCTTTACCTTCTTTACCAGCAATGAAGAACATTAGCTTTTTAATAGATATCTCTGATTAGTTTCAGTTACATAATTTTCCTTTTCTATTCTTAAATAATTCAATTATAGTTTCCCTGAGAATGAGAGAAGTTTCAGCATTAAAGGTACCCGGAACGAAAGAAATTGAAAATTTTCACAAATCAAGTTTTTTGCAAATTATTAAATTTCAGAGTATTCTGCATCCAACGATATAGATATAATTTGTAGGAAGTTTTAAATTAAAAATATTCCGAATCGTTACGTTATTTTTTAAACATCCACTTGCATAACATCTCTATGTTTTTTGAATGACAACAAATAAATACATATTTTTTTTAATTTGTGCGATATTTTTTGTTTTAAAACTTTGAGTTAGCACCAGACCACCTGTGAATATAATATGTTAACCTCTGATTTGTAAAAAATAACATATTGAATTATTTAACGTAAGTATAATGTTTAGTTCATTCTCTTTTAGTTCATTCTTGTTCCCGTAAATAGAAATTTTTGACGCATAAGGAACATTTTTTTCAGCCAATTGTGAATGAATTTTTTGTACAGCCTTCATACCATAATTGCAATGTACTGAGTTAATATTACAGTAAAATAATCTGTTTAAATATTTATTTTACACTCCAATAGGCATAAAGTTATGGTTTTTCGAAAACGGTAATTTCAAAAAATGAAGTCTTATCTTACTAACAATGTATAAAGATACTACTAACTCAGTGGGTGTAGAATAGCCTGAAAAGTAACCACAAGAAAATTGAACAAGATAACACTTTTTGAGAAAATGTTCCTTACATTAACAATACGGATATAGGCATTCCGGGTTCCCTTAACAGGTAACATGTAAATGCAATTAGTTTAACCTTTCATTTAAATACGTTGACTAGAATATAATTTTTAATCAGAATTTTCATTATTAAATTAAAGGCAAAAGAGCAAAGATATTATTAACTTCAAATGTTCCATATAAAATTGAACGTTCTGTATTAGATTTTAGGTTAAGCTTTTAAACTGAATGGTTTATAAATTTGAGGTTTAGACCTAAAATATAGAACGCCGATATAAACACAATCGAACAGCTAAATGTTTTGTAATCCTATAGATTAATTTGTTTTATTTTTAATTTTATAATCGTTTGATCTCTGTGAATCTTTTGATATAATCAAATTTTGTATACAACATTGGGTTCTTATATTTAAATTATTCCATTTTACAAAGAGGAATAAATAAAAGGGAACTAAATTTACCTATGTTTTCCTGTTTAATCAACTTAAAAGCCTATCCAAGGATAGAATACCCATTCCTACACTCTACAAAAATTGGCAACATCTTATTGCATAACAAAAATGTATTGTCTAGTAATTTTATTTGCAATTTAAAATAACAAAATAACTCTTACTACGCATTAATGTATTAGATAACTGCCATTTTTTCCTTTTTATGAAGTTTTTGGTTAGCCTCAGATTGGCTGCGCTAAAATTGGACTTGCAAACATCACTGAATGAATATAAAATAATGTCATTTATTCGAGGGCCGTTTTTCAACCTCCGATAGGCCATTAATAAAAGGCAAGTGAATATGTTAAAAATTTTTCATTAATAAAATTACGTACACTTTTTTACTTTCTCTTGCCTATATGAATCTATAGGAAGGAAAGTATTGTTTTCATGTCGATTTTTCGAAATCGAGTTTTCACCGGATCTGCACGTTTTCAGACCCCCTTAACCTAAAAAACATGTTTTTAGCGATTGGTCTGTGTGTGTGTGTGTCTGTGAACAGAATATCTCAAGAACGGAACATCGTACGAACTTGAAACTTGAAACTTAAGTTACATACACTACCGGGACCCGACACGAACATTTTCATCAAAATCGGTCAACCGGAAGTAGTAGTTTATTCGTGTAATTTTTCACTTTTTGCGATTTTCACAAAAACTGGTCCTACGATATTCTTTAAAATCGCCTGGTTTACCTAATTTTTTATGCTCTACAAGATAGGGTAGGCACCATGTTTGCTGAAATTCTTGGAAAGGCTGTTTTCGCGTAAAATAATTGTTTTTTTAAGATTGCGGCTTTAATATGCATTTCAGCGCAAAAATGTATATAATAACGTTTGTAGAGAATTTAAAGTCCTACAACTTTTATTTCAAACATTGGTTTTGTATAACGCTTAGTTTAGCGGTAATTAGCGATTTTCTGTTTTTTCTCACGAAAACGTGTGAAAAATCGATTTTTTTAAGATTTCGGCCTTAGAATGCATTTTACGACAAAAGTGTTTATAATAAAATTTATAAGAAATTAAAAGATCTACAACTTTTATTTAAATCATTTTTCTCTACAGAGCCTAGTTGAGCGTGAAAGATTGATTTTCCGTATTTTTAGGCCAAACTGAGGTTGATTTTCATTTTGCGTGTTTCTCTCATGATTGAAATAAGGTTATGATTTTGAGGTTAGTTTTTTATTTATTTCTAATGTTTTATTACTATTGTAAGGTTTATTGTTAATTATTTGCATTGGCAAGAGAAAGTCGTGTGAGTGTTTCACACCAGATTTTTCTATTTAGCAGCGTAATAACTTTGTCGATGGAGGTATTTTTCGTACCTGTAGTCAAGCTTTGCAATACTCTCTTCATAAAATGCTGACGCTAATGAAATTTAATGAATCTTGACATTTCTTGAAGCTTCTCGTTGTGTTTCTGGCGGAGTTTTTGCAGTCAGGAACCACGAATGATTCAGCTGTTTATAGTGAAACTTCAAGAAGTTTATGAAGAGCTATTCAAAATAAAAGAAGAGGCATGCTGACTTCTAGAAATGTTCTGATTCATGACATCTCGCGTCCTTACAGTACTGGTGCTAGCCAACGTTCCTTGAGCAATTTCAATACGACATTTTTTATCTACCCGCCGGACCGAGTGACATCCATTTTTACTCTGAACTAAAAAAGTGGTTTGGTGGCCAACTAAACTAATAACGAGCTTTATGACAATGTCAAGACTTATGTAAGTTCATTTTCAGCCACAATTGAGGCATTCTCCGGGATAAGAAAATATAGCAGTATGTTCCGTTTTTCCGCAGAACAGTTTAAAATATACGCCATGATTAAACTATAAACTACCAAAATTTCATTTCAATATCTCTACTCTAGGCGGCAGCACATTAGTTTAACTGACCACAGGTGGAAACGGACCACTGTGGTTAAAGGGCATATAACACAATTTTTATTTTGGTCATAATATTTAAAAAAAAGTCTCTTAACTGGAAAAATTACCAAAATTACTAGTTAAAAAAACTCTTGAAGTTATTAAATCATCAATATTCATACACAAGAAAAAAATTTGGATAAGATATAGGGCAACAGACCATTTAATAGCATTTTTCTCAAAACATACTTTTGGCTTATATGTTCCCTTCTTCCGGAGAAAATGCCTCAATTTATGAACAGGGTATTGAAAAATCTGACCACAGGTACAATAAATGCTTCAATCATGGAGATGAATATGTTGAAAAGTAGACATAAGTTTACGTTACTTTTAGTAATAAAATATTTTTTGTATGTTCACTTGACTATTATTGATCGCACATCGAAATTAAAATAAAGAAACCGCCCCTCGTTATCTAGAATTAGATTCTTAGAAAACCTGGAATAAACGTCATAGTATGTTTTTTTAAATATTTTCACCCAATTTTCACCCCTTAGGCGCATACAGTTGATATGTAAAATGCTTTTATTAATTGTTTAACCCGTTACGAACAAATGTACTAAATTTTAGTATCAGTATAAAGTGACCGGAAAGTTAGAGACTTAACTTCACCTCTAGAGGTTTTACTAACTAAAAACAAGAAGTGAGGTGGTTTACGATTTGCCTTCCTCACTGAGTTGAAAGAGTAAGCTTATCAGCATGCCAGGCCCTCCAAAAAGCACCCACTTTCCACCCTGCAAATGACACCTTAACTTCATTCACCACAGGGTCCGGCTGTAAAAGTGAAATTCATTACTCTCAGAGGAGATAATTGTGACTAGTGTCTTTTACACCTCTACCTCTTCTGTTCTTAAATAGTTCGGTCATATAATTGGCTGACCATGTGATAAGCAACAGAACTATTTTTTGTAGCCCTGGAACCAACAGATTGAGTGTAATTAATTTAACACTCCACATGCCCATTAGGCCTAAGGGCAATTAAAATTTATATACAGAAGCAAATATTGTACTTTTAAAAATAAATAAATGGATGCCATCAATTTACTTCATAAGTTGTGAACACTCTATTTTAAACGATTTTTTTTAACAAAATTAAAAAAATATGTAGTTGAAAATTACAAAAAGTTATCGCAGGTTGGTACATAAAGAAAATAATGTTTATTTATGTATATAAAAATTCTAGATTAAATTTTTTAGTAATCTTATAAAATTTAGTGTTAATCTAGAAAATACTGAGGAATACTTGTCACCTATATAATGAAGTTTATGATAGCCGATAAATGGTATTACTATCTTTCTTTGCCATAAAACTAGCGGAAATACTCTGGAGAAATTAAATTAATTTTTTCCGCTTCCACTGCTAAGTTTATTAGTTACTAGAGAGGGTTATAACAATGTTATTGTGTATAACCTTGTATTCTGTTCAATGTTGGTAGTCTTTTTACTGCATACACCGTCACCAGTAATTTCATTGTACCCTTCACGTGTCATGTCAAATTTGATTAAATATTTGTACTTACAATACTACGTTAATCTCTTCTTTCTGCATTAATTTTGATTCCATGTTGTTCTTTTTTGCTTTGATTTTTTAAAATATTTTGAAATTCCCTTGAGTTGTATTTCAATTTGTATAAAATTACTAATTCTACAAGTTATAGAAAACACTACTGGGACAAAAAAATCAAGCTATACAAAAACAAAAAGCAATCTCCAATAACAGCAGAAACTTTTAAAATTTTATAATATATGAACAGAGCATCGGTTAGAAAAAATTCAGTTGTGTACAAAATACACATGAGCGTTGATTATCCGAACGTCAATCATCCGGACTACCATTGATAGAAAAATATATTTATTTACTACCCCGAATTACGGACATAAAATTCTATGAAAAATTTCTACTATGCTAGTTTCTATTTTAAACCACCGGGTTGGTCTAGAGGTAAAGTCATCGCCAAAATCAGCTGTTGTACAGCTGTTTTTCGGAGATGAAGGTTCCTGGTTAAAATCCTAGAAAAGGTAGTTACTTTTAGACGAATTTGAAAACTAGACAGTGGTTACTGGTGTACTTTGATGGTTGGGGTTTAATTAACCATACTCTCTCAGGAGTGGTCGACCTGGGTCTGTACAAGACTACACCTCATTTACACGTCATGCACGTCATTCACATCATCCTCATCTCATTGGGTCATGGGGTTGCTTATTGTTCTAAATTGAACAGATTGCAACGTAAAAAAATTACGAATATAAAAAAAAGTTTTTCAATTTAGCAACAGTGGAGATTATTTTGAGCAAAATACAAAATTTAAAAAAAATTACAAGTACGTTAAACAATTTCAGAAAGGATTTTACCGTACTTAATTTCGTTAATTTATTCAGTTCTAAAATTCTGTATTTTTCCGTTTGTTTTTATAATCTTTAGTATTCTACATTTGCAATAAATCAATAAATGAGTGCATTCTTTAACTGAAGTTTATGTTAGCCTTTAATAACCTTTTCAGCATTTAGGTTGTATTACATTGTTACGGCACAGCATATCAAAAATTGCAGTATATAAAATATAATATACTATCGATCTACGAGCAAGAACTTGAGAAACTTTTCCTGGTCTTAAAATAACTGTTCTTATTAGTTTTTACTTTTCTCTTAGCAATAGTTTAACTGTTTCTTTATGCTCATTTATTGAATTAATTTCCCATAAAGTTAAAATATTTACATTGTTTTAGTTAAAATATATAATTGTAAAGTAGTTAAAGTTATAAAATAAAAGTTATAATATAGTATATATATTTTTCTCTCTATTACAAAAAAATCTGGTGTGAAACACTCACACAACTTTCTCTTGCCAATGCAAATAATTAATAATAAACCTAACATTATTAATAAAATATTAGAAATAAACAAAAACTAACCTCAAAAACATAACCTTATTTTAATCATGAGTGAATGACGCAAAATGACAATCGAACTCAGTTTGGCGTAAAAATACGGAAAATCACGCTTTCACGCTAAACTAGGCTCTGTAGAGAAAAATGCTCAAAACAAAAGTTGTAGATCTCTTAATTTTCTATAAATTTAATTATATACACTTTTGTCGTAAAATGCATACTAAGACCGAAATGTTAAAAAAATCGATTTTTCTCACGTTTTCGTGAGGAAAAAAAACAGAAAATCGCAAATTACCGCTAAACTAAGCATTATACAAAAAAATGTTTGAAATAACAGTTGTAGAATTTTACATTCTCTAAAACTTTTACTATAACGTTTTGCGCTAAAATGCATATTAAAGCCGCAATCTTAAAAAGAAAATGTTTTTACGTAAAAACAGCCTCAAGCAGAATTTCAGCAAACATGGCGCCTACCCTTTATTGTAGAGCATAAAAAATGTAGTAAACCAGTTGATTTTAAAAAAAATCGTAGGACCAGTTTTTGAGAAAATCGCAAAAAAGTGAAAAATTATACGAATAAACTACCACTTCCGGTTGACCGATTTTGATGAAAATGTTTGTGTCGAGTCCGGTAGTGGTACGTAACTTAACTTTCAAGTTTCAAGTTCGTACAATGTTCCGTTCTTGAGATATTCTGTTCACACACACACACACACACACACACACACACACACACACACACACACACACACACACACACACACACTGACACACACACAGACCAATCGCTAAAAACATGTTTTTTGGGTTCAGGGGGTCTGAAAACGTATAGATCCGGTGAAAACTCGATTTCGAAAAATCGACATGAAAACAATACTTTCCTTCCTATATATTCATATAGGCAAGAGAAAGTAATATACAAGCATAATCTTAAAGTTTTTAAAAATTTTTTATTGTTATTAAAATGAAAATATAATATTGATATTTTTTGTAAAATGTAATTGAATTTATTATTTATTTTATGTTTTTTTTATTCTGTTTAACGCAACTTTGTAATCTATTTAACTGTAGTAATTTAACTTAGTCATTTGATTGTAGTTATAAGTATTTACGTGATTTAATTTTTTTGTACAGAAGCGTGGACAGAACTCTTCGTGAAGAAGAGTTTTTTCGTATAAGTATATTTAGTTTAAAATATTGTACATAGCTTAGTATAGTAATAAATTGTAATTTTAATGAAGCTATATTTTACTAAATAAAATAATAGATGTATTTTTTGATTTTTCGAACTATTTGATTATCAGAACCACTCTGGTTCCAATTAATTCGGATAACTGACGCTCTACTGTACTACTTAATCACTATCTTACTGATGTACAAGTCTGGACATCTCATTTGATTTATGAAGTTGTCAAACTAGTACAACCCGATTTTACAAAAATTTGACTTCTATCTGCTTTTTTGATTTGCTACATTACTAGTTCCCAAATAATTCATAACTGAACTCATCTACTTCACTATCTTTGTCTGACCCTTGGTCTTTTCCTTCAATCTCAATTACAGCATCCTATTTTTTTCTTTTTATTGAGTGATGATGCCTTGGGCTTGTGCGTAAGTAATGATATGTGGTGATTTACAGATGAAAAAATGCCAGACCTGACCGGAAATCGAACCCGGGACCCCGGCATAGTAGCCAGTTGCACTGACCACTACACCACGGGCCGGCCCGTAGTGTAGTGGTGTTTTAGACAGCTTACTCTCGTCTTTTTTTGGTGGGATGATCAAATTATATTATCTTTCTTTGTCCATTATTCCTTGTCAGACTGTTTCCTAATTATATAATTTCTCATTGTATTTCTTCTTATTTTTCCTAATACAATCCTCTTGAGCTTTCTTCTTGTCATCTGCACTCTATTTTTCTCTCCTTTCACTTGTACCATTTACCGTAAAGTCAGTATTGGCAGAAGAAGCATTAATTATAAATAACTTCTTGCACTATATGACCTACAACTCAAAACTTAGAGGCCTCATACTAATCTCCTCACATTTTGGAAGAAACCATTTGCTTTCTGCACTCATTTTCTTATCGTAAACCTTTTAATAATTTTTCGTCTGATGGAATAACAGTCCCCAAATAGGAGTATGTAAATTTCATGTAATTTCTTCTCATACTCTATTATTTAGCCTTATTTCACGTCATTATCTTTCATATCTCTTTTGCGCAGCCCTTTACTTTTTTCCTCACTAAACTTTAAATTTTCTTTATTGGTTTGTTAAAATTGTTTACTTAGTTATTTCATGTTATTGCAATTATAAAATAGTTAATAATTATGTCATTAAAACCCCAATTATTTTAAATTAAGTTTATATTTGTCTGTAAATACAAAGTTATACCAACCTAATTTATTTACACGGGTGTAAAACGTATACATTTTCAGGATTCTACGAAAAAATTTGAAAATAAAAATTGGTAAACTCGTAACGGAATATTCCGAATTAATTTTTAAAAAAATAGTTGGGTATGGTAACAGAAAATCTTTTTTCTTTGGTTATTTAACGTCGCATCAACTACAGTGGTCATTAGCGACGACGTTGGGTTGTAACTGTGAAGGATAAAATTATAAAAATGTACCGTGACTGAGTGGGATTCGAACCCAAGACCTCATGATGAGAGGCAAGCACGTTACCAACTACACCAATGCGGCCGGCTGAGAAATATTTTTTATTTAGTTCTTATTTTAAAATATTATAAACTTCATAAATAACCAGTGTTATTTACTGATACAAAGCACCGTTAAATTAGATTATTAATGATAATGCAATTAAAGTTGTGAAATTTGTTGTTAATAATAAGATTTATTGTGCAAATTAATTCGCAAGGACCAGTTAGTTTCTTTTAAATATCCTACGTATTTTATTATAATATATGACAATGTTTAATATTCCCTTCCTTACTTGACTACAAATACAGGTTCATTTTTTTATATGTGTTATAATTGTGCCACTAAAATTCTCCCAAAAATGCTATAAAAGTTTATTCCGATAAATTTAAGAATGTGACCTAAATTTTTATTTCAACCAATGATCTCATACGATTATACTGTGTTTATATTACAGATTTTCCTAAACAAATTTTCTGTATGAAATGACGAAATAAAATATTCACAAATGGACTCAGAAGCAGAATCATTACGTATGAGAAATGGGATGATTCCACTTTCTTACATGGCTTACGGAAAAGGAAATGCAAGAAGACCCCAAAAATGTTGAGAGCATTTTCAAAAAGTGATTCATGGCTAAACCTGGATTTAAAGAAGAAAAGAGTACCTTTAATGTAAGCTTTTGAAATAGGATGAAGTCTTCTCGAAACATGTTTTATATTTTCAATGTTAATGTGGCGCTCGGAGAGGGAGAGAATTGCGGGTCGATATCGTACTTACGACAAAAGAGGTTGAATGTGTGGTAGTATTATTTACGTAGCACCATTCTACGAGATGTTTTATTACTTTATTTTCTTTTTTTAAAAACCATGCCATAAAAGAATACAAATACAGCACAATACCCCCTAAAAGACTGGTCCTAATATCCCAATATCCTTAATCGTCGTTCAACACAGGCGACACATTGGCGGTCATTCGGTACTGAACAAGCTCAGAACACTTTGTTTGACAAATAATTGTAAGTAGATTGCATTCAATTTAAAAAAAAGTACATTGCCTCCTACCGAATAAAACTTTTCATTCGCATGAAATCACTTATCCTTTTATCTGTCAAATAATTAAAAGTGCTTTATAGTGATTTAAAATTAATTCATCAGTAATATATTTTTGAAGTACATACAACTAAGGAAATTAATTTTTTTTTCTACATTGATATTTAATAATCAAAGAACAATTTATTCTAGATAAAAGCGAAATTGTAAGCCTCGAAATCAATGAATTTGTTACTTAATATTTTTAAGACATAAATAACTCTGCATATTATTAACTTAAATGGATTCACAAATTTATTTAATTTCGCGTCACTTTAAAGTATCTGACAAATTTTGATACTTAGCTGCTTTTTACTTTCTCTGGCCTATATGAATATATAGGAAGGAAAGTATTGTTTTCATGTCAATTTTTCGAAATCGAGTTTTCACCGGATCTACACGTTTTTAGACCCCCTGAACCATGTTTTTAGCGATTGGTCTGTGTCTGTGTGTGTGTGTTATCTCAAGAATGACAAATTGTACGAACTTGAAATATAAGTTAGACACCACTACCGGACCCGACACGAACATTTTCATCAAAATCGGTCAATCGGAAGTAGTATTTTATTCGTGTAATTCTTCACTTTTTTGCGATTTTCTCAAAAACTGGTCCTACGATTTTTTAAAAAATCGCCTGATTTATTAAATGTTTTATGCTCTACAAGACAGGGTTGGCACCATGTTTGCTGAAATTCTTGGTGAGGCTGTTTTGACGTAAAACAATTGTTTTTTTAAGATTACGGCTTTAATATGCATTTTAGCGCAGAAATTTATATAATAAAAAATGTAGAGAATTTAAAATTTTACAACTTTTATAACAAACATGTTTTGTATAACGCATAATTTAGCTATAATTAGCAATTTTCTGTTTTTTCGCGCGAAAACGTAAAAATATTGATTTTTTAAAGATTTTTAGCCTTATTATGCATTTAACGACAAACTTGTATAATGAAGTTTATAGGAAATTAAAAGATCTACAACTTTTATTTGAAACATTTTTCTCTACAGAGTCTAGTTTAGCGTGAAGGAGTGATTTTCCGCGTATTTTTAAGCCAATCTGAGGTTGATTTTCATTTTGCGTTTTTCACTCATGATTTAAATAAGTTACGTTTATTTAAGGTTAGCGTTTTGTTTATTTCTAATGTTTTATTACTTAGGTTATATTGTTCATTATTTGCATTGACAAGAGAAAATCGTGTGAATATTTAACACGATGTTTCACACCAGATTTTTTATTTACTAAGTTCCGGATCAGATAGATGGCTGAAGTTCAGTGGAAATGTTACGTAAAGTGACCCTAAAAAAATACAACTCGAACGATTTCAAAAATTTACCCGTAAGGAATAATTCTTTACGGGTAAATTTTTGAAATCTTTAGAGTTGTATTTGTTTAGGGTTACTATACAATTTTCAATTATTGAAAAGTTTTTTTAACCCTTATAAATCAATATTTTTAGTCTACGTAGTTACAGACTTACATTGTAGATGGCTGAAACTTGGTCAAGATGTTACCTATAGTGCACTAAAAAAATAAAAAACAATACTTGAGACCATTCGTGATTGATGTCGGTGTAATAATTTTCAACTACAGTAAAATCTCTCTATTGCGGAACTCTATATAGCGGAAATCTCTCTTTAGCGGCATTATTTGCCGACCCCGACCCTTTCGTATACTACGATAATGTATTTAACTCTCGTTATAGCGGCACAAAAATCTCTCTATAGCGGCAAAGCAATATCTTCAGGATATGGATTTAGACGCCTATGTAGGGGCAGACAAGGACTTAGCCACTTCAGCAGATGTTGGCGATGATGCAATAATCGAAAATGTCTTAGCCCAAAACAACGAGCAAGAAAGTGATGATGACGATGAAATGGAAACAGAAATGTTGTCCCTTCAAGTAAACAAGCACTAGACGCTATTCTTGTTGTTTCAACGTACTGTCATTGCCAATATGTAAATGAAAATTTACAAGTTTTAAACATTGAAAATGAGATTGAAGACATGTTTTATGAATTGAAAACGAAACAAAATTTACAACTTATTTTACGAAATGAAATGTACTTCACAGTCATTGTTTCCTTATTAACAAAAAAATATATACTGTAGACTACTGTGTATTTTTTGTGTTTGTGTAGCCTATGTTTTAGGAGATTTTAATTGTATGTATCCTATGTTTATTACTGTTCAGTAAAAGCCGAGTTTCAGTGCTAATTAATTTTAGGCTATCTATTAAGGTATGTACTGTATGAATGATTATTGAAAAAAGTTCAATACGAAAAGTAAAATTCTATTGTTAAACATTAGTAACACAACATCTAATAAAACCAGTTTGTATCCAAATTTCTTGTTAAGTTAATAACCTACACTTTATGTAGGTAATTAATTTAAATATCTCACTGTATTGAAGTAATCTACTGTATTAAACATTTGTCATAAAGTTATCTATTCAGTAGTTTTTCAAAAACTTATTCCATGCACCATTTACATACGTATATAAGTTATTTTGTACAGAAAAATTAGTACTCCAACTTCCCTCCCACCGTTAATTACTCGCTCTCTCTATAACGGAACTCTCTTTATAGCGGCGGTATCTCATGGTCCCTTCAATTCCGCTATAGAGAGATTTTACTGTACTTTGAAAAAGAAGTATTCTCATATATTCTTTGATTAAAACCTGACAAAAAAGAATTTGTTCAAGTAAAAATATTTTCAATTTCATTTTCTGTACCAAATACGCGTACAAAATGCCTCCATTTACTATGTTGGAAGTGAAACTGTAATATATAATAAGCCCTATAAATAAACAAGCATATATGGGAAAGTGACAGTCAGAGAGTTTAGTAATATACATCCAGCTTTGTTCTTGTTCAAACTTTCTCTAAACTTAGGTTACCTTAAGGTTAGTTAGTTTTAGTTACTTTGTTGTTGTTTTCTTAGAAAACATTATGTAAATATGTAGTATGATTTATTAACCATAATGTTTTTGTTACACTTTCTTTATTAAAACTGATTTAAAAACAAAAAATTCCTTTTTGTTTTATACAATTTCTTAAGACTGAATATTTAAATGCTATAATAGTTCATCCATTAATGTTCTTTGAATTAACAACGTATATAACAGTTTATCCACTATATCTTGGGCTTTGAATTGCCCTGCGTTTAACATTATTACATTGCACTATTACACTAATTCAGAGTTCTTGATCCTCTTAAGTGTTCAAGAACATTTTCATTGTCGAGAAGTTGAACTGCTTCATTAATCAATGTATCCATGTTGACCAGCTTTATATGTAGAAGCAAATCTTCTTATCTTACTGCGCCCAAACGGAATGCTGAAGTCTTTGTGAAGATCACTATTCCTAACTTACCAAGGAGTATAAATCTCTCAGTAAATTGCTGTAGAATGTTGGAATTGTTCTTGACTGACTTTCTCCAGCACAACATCACAGTTGTATGCTACAATAAATCCTGATGAATTTTAACTATTTTTAATACGTAATGTGTGTACGTTGCAATCTGTTCAATTAAGAACAATTTAGCAACCACATGATCCTATGAGATGAGGATGATATGTATAACAAATAAATGAGGTGTAGTCTTGTACAGACTCAGACCAAATATTCCTGGGAATGTATGGTAAATTGAACCCCAACCATCAAATCATCTGGGGTATTTGCATTAAAACAAATTGCCAGATTAAATGATAAAAAATTGCTAATAGCAGCTTATCATAGTTTAATTTTATCTCATATCAGGTATGCCATATTAGTATGGGGTAATTCATCACAGTGTAACATGGAAAGAGTTTTTAAAATACAGAAAAAAGCTGACAGGTGTATGATGGGAGTCAACCACCTTACCTCATGCAGATTACTATTTTTAAAGAGCTGAAGTTACTCACAGTTCCTTCTTTGTACATTTCTGAAGAGATAATGTACGTAAAGCAAAATACCTTTTTACCGAATTTAGATGTTCACAACCACTACACAAGAAACAGAATCGATTATTATGTTGCTAATCACAACACTAAATTATTTGAACAAAAACTAACTTATGTAGGTAGAAAATACATCAATAAATTTCCACAAGGTTTAAAAAATTGTGACAATTTAAGTCATTTAAAAAAAAAGTTAAAACAATACTTGATTGATGAAACACTTTACAGTGTGCACGAATTCCTTTCTAAATAGTTTTTGGTCGAAAAGTATTTAACTTCTAATTAAACAAAATATTGTGTACTATTTGACACAAAAGAATTTTCATGATAAACCTACTGAGTTAAGCAGTAGTGGAAACAAATTATTGATAAGTGTGAATTTATCATTGTGTTTAACTTTTTAATTATGTGTGGTATTTGATACAAAGGGGTTCATGACAAGCCTACTGAAGTAAGCAGTAGCAGAAACAAATTTTTTGGTGGTAAAAGATAAATTTATCATTGTTATTAACTTTTTGTTGATCAGTTTTATCTTGACATGTCCTATACTCCCTTTTGGAGTCTCCTGGATGCAAAAAAACATACCGGTAAACACTGTCCAATATTCAAATCCGTATACATGTTATTTCTATATTTCGTAATGTTATTTTTTTAAATAATTTTGTATACACGTATTTTTTGTAATTATTACTTTAAGAATTGAAATGTAATAAATAATATTAAATTAAATATAGTTTATTATTAGTAGCTCTATTCCGTTTTCTATTTATAAAAATATTTCATATACTGAGCTTAAAATATTTAGTATTTATCTGACTTTCATAGGAAAAATAATAGGGAATATTACAAAATTTACAACCTATTTTACAAATTATTGTAAAATTTTACAGTGAAATTCTAGATATGACTAACTATTTTTACTAGGATATGAACCACAAAACCTTCTTCTCCGAAAATTAGTTATTAAACAGCTGACTCCCGGGAAAAATTTTATCAACCCGGTAGGCTAAATTTAAAACTTAGTTATAATTTCTTATTTTATCAATTGATAGGCAGTTGCGATTGTAGTTCAAGTAGTCAATACAACCTTTTTTAGCACTAATAAGCTCGTTTTATCTCTATTGCTCCTGGTAATATATTATATTACCAGGAGCATTTTATTATTATATATAGGCCAAATAAGTATTGTAGAAAATTATATAAATGTTATTGGTAAAAATGAATATTATAATGACCTGAAAGGCTTCTTTATTTTTAATTTTAATTTACGTTTCCTTTCTATTTCATATAATATTATTATAATTCAATTATTTTTTATGTGTAAATTAAAGAAGTTTTATGTATATATATATTTTTTTATTTTCCCCAATGATTTGAGTGTGAGTGAAGTGATCAAAATTAATAATCTGAATTACAGAGTACACTTCTACTACCCCTGCTGTATCATCTTACCGCCTTAAACGAAAATTGGATACCAAAGAGCAAGGGAACTACAAGGGGTAAACCATGTCAGCACGGATAAATTTTTGATATAACATGAGATCTAAACTGGAGATTTACTAAAAATTCGAGAATGAAACTAGGGTTTTCATATCAAAGTGAGATGCTACATTTATTACAAGTAAAAATTCAAAATAATAACTCAAAATGTTTCAAAAGTTTCATACTCCATAATATTATTTTTAAAATAATTTTTTATATATATATATTTTTGTAATTACTTTAAAATTGTAATGTAATATAATCTTTAAGTTAAACACTATACACCGGAAGTGAAGGGCACCAAGTCCATTTTTTCAGAATTAACTTTTTAATCAAATAATAAAATTGTCAATTTCTTAGTTATTCTTATCTTTAAAGTGGAAGGGCCGAAAATCTCATTTTCTTACATGAAATTTCACTTTTCTGAAATGCTACTAAAGATATCAGTGTGAAATATTTACAGTATGCTTCTTGCAGTAAGATGGAACTTTACTTTATCTAAATGTAAAAATATTTTAATAAAGATGAAAAAGATATCGTTTTGTTCTTGATCGGTAAATACAACCATTAAAAACATCTGGTGCAAAACCTTCACAAAACTTTCTCTTGCCAATGCAAATAAATAACAATATAACCTAACATTAGTAATAAAATATTAGAAATAAATTAAAAACCTAATAAACATAGCCCAATTTTAATCATGAGTGAAAGACGCAAAATGAAAATCAACCTCAGTTTGGCTTAAAAATACGGAAAATCACTCTTTCACGCTCATCTAGGCTCTGTAAAGAAAAATGCTCTAAATAAAAGTTGTAGATATTTTAATTACCTATAAATTTCATTATACACTTTTTTCGTAGAATTCATGCTCGGAGTGAAATCAAAAAAATTGATTTTTCACACGTTTTTGTGAGAAAAAACAGAAAACCGCTTAACTAAGCGTATACAAGAAAATGTTTGAAGTCAAAGATGTAGGATTTTAAATTTTCTATAACTTTTATAATACTCATTTTGTGCTAAAATGCATATTAAAGCCGCAATCTTAAAAAAACAATTTTTTGCGAGAAAACCGCCTTTCCAAGAATTTCAGCAAATATGGCACCTACGCTATCTTGTAGAGCATAACAAATTTAGTAAACGAGGCAATTTTTAAAAAATCGCAGCAGCTGTTTTTGAGAAAAGAGCAAAAAAGTGAAAAATTATACGAATAAACTACTAGTTCCGGTTGACCGATTTTTATGAAAATCTTCGTGTCGGGCCAATAATAGTGTCTAACTTAAGTTTCAAGTTTCAAGTTCAAACGATGTTCTGTTCTTGAGATATTCTGTTTACACACACACACACACACACACACACACACACACACACACACGCGCGCGCACGCGTACACCCACCCACGTGCACACACATACACACACACGCACGCGCACACATACGCGCGCGCGCGCGCACACACACACACACACAGACCAATCGCTAAAAACATTTTTTTTGGATTCAGGGGGTCTAATAACGTGTAGATCAGGTGAAAACTCGATTTCTAAAAATCAACATGAAAATAATACTTTCCTTCTTATAAATATTTATATAACTAAGAGAAAGTAAAAGTCATAAATATTATAATAATTATTCATAAATCATAGAATGCATTATGTTAAAATGTAAAGTAAATTTCATAGTTTCATACAAAAATTTAAAAGTAAAATATCTTTAGTGGTTCTTGAGAAAAGTACATTTTCATTAACATTATTTCAAAAAGCGCCACTTCCCTCAAATTCATTAATTTTCAATTTATTTCCTCATTATTACTACTACTTAACTTGTTTCAGTAAGTGTGCAAACAATACATTTAAAGTACTGATAATATTGAGCCATTAACACCCAACTCCAAGTGAAATATTGTGCATTATAGAGATAACATACCAATTATATCTTCAATTAATGTCATCTCGGGATTTAATTAAGTTGAAAATCGTTTACGTATAATTTTTTCAAAATAATCTTGAAAGCTTAATTTTCTTCTCCATATTTAATTACTTAATTTAAAATTCGATTTTGTGGAACTCAATTAAATTGTAACGAAATATTGAGCAACCGTTTAAGTAATTCTGTGGTATTAATGAAAAATTGCCTGCCAAAAATGATTAAATAGATTTATTAGGTTCAGAATTAAAATATTACAAGATGTATTAAAGGTGCGGTTAATTAATTTATAAATTGGCTGATTAATTAATTAGGGGATGGTAAAAGAAAATAAGATAGGAAGGAAGGGGATTAAAGAATGATTACGTAGGCAGTGTAATGTATAGCTTCTTTTTCAAGGTTACGCTTTCTCAGTTAGGTAAAACTAATTAATATTCCAGCTGTGGTGTACCCTCCTCAAGGCAAAAAGATACGAGACGGTTCTTCTTATCAGTACCCAACCCTTGTTCTTAAATGAACATACTGAAGATATACCTTTATGTTCGAATCATGTTTATTTGGCAGGTATGTAATTAATAGAAACAAATGCTTTCATCTCTTAAGAAAAGGCAAAATCAAAATTATTTAAATTGAAAGAAATTTGGTGTGAAACTCTCACACGACCTTATCTTGTAATATAAAATAATAACAAACTAAACCTAAGTTTAATCTAAGAATAAATAAATCTAATAAAATAATTTTTTCCATAACAGCCAGGTAGAATGTATAATTATTTGCACTCGATCTGCTAGTTCCAGGACAACAAATAGTAGTTCTTTTCCTTACCACATGGTCAGCCAATTATATGACATTTAAGAACAGAAGAGGTGGAGGTGTAAAATACACTAGTTACAGTTATCTCCTCCGAGAGTAATGAATTTTATTGTACGGCCAGACACATTTGCAGGGTAGAAAGTAAATACTTTTCAGAGGTTCTGGAATGCTGATAAGTATACTTTTCTACTCAAGGAGGAAGGCAATTATAAAGAATCTCACTCCTTGTTTTACTTAGTAAAGTCTCTGAATGTTCAAACCAGCCTTTCAGCTGATGACCAAAACAACAATAAAATAATGTTTAATGAAATAAATAACCATAAAATAAATATAGTTGTGATAGAATGAAAAAGTACTGGGTATAAAAACTTTAAAAGAGATCAAAAAAGTAGTATAGTAATTGACTAAAGTGATCCATCGTGGTCAAACAAGAATAAAAACAAATAAATAAATAATTCAACTTTTGTACAATATTGTAACATAGATCGTCTGAAGGGTTAATGTAATAGCTTGTTTATTTTTGTGTGAATTACTTCGTTTTTAAGGAAGGGTGTGGGGCGGAGTGTGTTGAACAAGGAAAAGAAATTGCAATGAATGAAATGTTTTGAAAAGAAATTGCAGGAAACCGAATCAAGTATACATATTTGTTTTGTTTTCATTCATTCAGCAGTGTTCCATTAAAATATAGAAAGTGTTCGAAGGGTCTAGATCTATTAGATCGCAGGTATTAAAGCACTTAACGCCTTTGTATCAGTCAGTTTTTTGCTGAATCATTGAATAAACAATGTTGGACCGTTCAAGCTAGTGTGTCACAGGACCGGTTCTGAATTACGTTAATTATGTTTGCAGTTAGTAGCAAGTGTTTGTGGTCAGGGAATAGTTTTGGTTCTTTAAGATATTTGAATTATTTTATGTGATCTATTTAATTTATGAAATGGTATTTGGTTGTAGGCTAAATTTAATCATAATTCATAATTATTAATTTTGTCATAAAGTGTCATAAGTTTGTTTCGTTTATTAAACCCACATACCGAACGAACTTAGGCTTTGGTGTTACAATATATAAAAAAAATGAATACACCTATAAACGAAAACAATAGAAAACAAAAGTAAAGTACGAATCGTTCCCAATTTACTAAACGCATCTTGAAATAGCTATAAAACTAGAAATAAATAAAATGTCTTACACTTTTTAACTTTCTCATAAGTAACATAAATTTCCGCTTGTGTTTAAAAGCATATATCACTCTGTATGTCATGATACACTGAAATCTCACAAAAATACGGAAGTTATATTAATACATAACATTAGAGACAAAGTGACGAAGGATAAGTTTTTCATTGGTATTGAGCAACAACGAAATAATGAGATATTTAACCTCAAATTTTGCAAACAATATTAAACGTGTTAAATTATTTAACTTATTATTATCAAAAGCAATAGTAATTTCATTCTGATTACACAGTCTAAGTCGTTTTAAAAGTTTATTCTAACTTATTTTTAATTTAAAATGTTCTTAATTTTTTACGAATACACTTTTATACTTGTAGGCAGAAAAGTTCTATTTAAGTGGTAAGTGAGAATGTTTTCCAATAAGACCTTTAAAAGTTTTATTCTGTCAGACAGGGTCTACTGTTACAAGGAGGTCAATCGAAAGTACTTTGGATTATCACCAACTTCATTCGGTACGTGCACCAAGATGAAACTTTATACAACCATTTACAAATCTCCTGCGTGTTTTTAATATCGTCGAACATCACACTGTGTATGGATAAATTTACTAATTAAATGAAATTATTAACACCCGGATAAAAATAATTAAAAAATATTACAACTAAAATGGAGGGGTTAGATATTGTATAATATTAAAAAGTAAAGAGTGTTCGAGAATTTTCGAGGAGGACCGAGGTTTTAAAAATGTTAACGTAAATAATAAGTGTGATGAACAGAATTTCAAAGAAATAGTTATAAAAGGTCATGTATAGTCAAGTTGGTTTACCTATTGTTTTATGAGTATTGTAAAAGAGTGGTTATTTACTTGGATAATTGGCTTTTTTGTAACACCTTCTATTTAATTTATTTTTTTATTTATTTTTTTTTATCACACAATATGTTATGTACAATCTGCTTTATAGCAATAAGTACAATAAAATTGATCAAATGAATAATTCACATAAAAGGATAAAAACCCAATGGTTTACCCTATATAGGGAGCAATATTTTTAAAAATACCGTTATATCAAGTTTAGTTTTATATGTTTGTTTTATATGTTTGTGTAAGAGTAAGTGCTTGTGTTTGTGTGTGTTTTTTAGAGTCTGAAAGGTAAATCTAGAGGATCAAATATTTGAAATCTACGTAATGTGTCACTGTTGTCCAAGAGATTAACTGCCAGAAAGTTCTCATGATTGTTTAATTTTGAAATGTACTTATCACTAAATTCACTGATCACTTCTTTGATTGGTTTGATGTTACAGTCTTCATGGATTCGCAAGTTGTTGACGTACCAAGGAACAGCTAGTATTGTCCTGAGGGTCTTGGATTGGAATCTTTGTAAAATTTCAATATTTGAATTTGACGCAGTTCCCCAAAGCTGTATACCATACGTCCAAATTGGTTTTAGTATCGTTTTGTACAACAATAGAATCACTGATAGCAGAAACGTCACCAGTCAGTAAAACCAAATTTTTCAGGGGATAAAAAAAACTAAATAACTCTGGTTGTACTTGATACAGGTGGACGAGTTTGTGTCTGCTGATAGACACCATGGTAAGAGATAACTGGTATCACTCTTAGTTTGAAATACTAACTCATTAATTAGTTATATTCTTTCCAATTTTCCCGACTGATGACGTTTTCGCACTCAATGGTAATAAGAAAAACATTTTCATTTCAAAAACCAATTTTATATAGTAAAAATACATTGTTTCAGAAAGAATACATAGATACATTTTATTTATTTCATTTTCTGTTTCTTTAGTAGGCCAGTTTAATATAATTTGCCAGAAATTTGCATACTCTTCAGGGATATAAAAGAGCAGACTTCCTTATGTCATGCATTTTCTTTGTCGAGATTGGCATTTTGTTACTGTATGTGTCTGTTGGTAACACAACGTTGTTTGTACACATGCCTGGCAACTGCAGCATAAAATTATGTTGAACTAAAGATTTAATTTCTTTACTGCATGTTAGGATACCAACTTTAAAAATAAAATGGTGAAACATTTAACGGTACTTTTTGATCTTTAGGAACAGATTTCCTTGCAGTTTCTAGTGAATTACATGATTTTCTATAGTATTTTGTAGCCCATGCCTTAAAATTTATGTCTTCATGTGTGATCACTTGAACTTTAAAATTTTTACTACTATTGGCAATTATTTCAACATAATCCCTTGAAGTGAAAATTCTGTCAATTTTTGATATTTTTTTCTTTAGAACACCAAAGTCCCTATCATTATCCAAAAACGAATGGCCTCTATTGGAAAAAATATTTCCACCCTTTCAAACATTTTTGTGTCTACGATTGCTTGACAAAACCTTAAAAGAATACCATTCTTGTTTTGCCCAGGTCAGTTGTCACCGAATAGACGAATCTCTTTAACTTTTTTATTAATATTACTTTTTATGTATGTCAGCAGGAATGTACATACTTCATTTGGGCCTTTTAGACCTTCACCTTCATGATAAAAATAATACATTCTTTCACCAGATTTCATGTTATGAACCTCAAAATTGTTTAAAGTTAATACACACCACGATGTATACACAATAAACACGGTCCACAATAATGGCGGGACTCTTCTAATGCAGTCAGCTGATTTCAAAACAGATGGACACAATGAGTGTAAGAACATCACGAGTCACTGACTGACGACGTTTCTCTTCTCAATTACAAAAATGGCATCAGCTGTTCATATGTAAAAAAGAAGCAATTCATGTCGTTTTTACTCTCAATAGATGCTTTATATGTTAAAGTATTATTTTACGCTCATAACTCAAAATGGTAAAAAATATGACTCACGACGTTTCTGCAATCAACGATTCTGTTTGTTATCTATCGAAAGTTTAGATTTATTTCCAATTAACCAAAAATGTTTGCTGAATTTAATGTTGAGTTGTTTGCGTTTAGTTCTTATGTGTTTAGCCCATGTAAGTCTTTTATCCAAATGCATCCCTAAATATTTGACGTCGTCATTTTGTGGAATTTGGATACCATTAAGCGTTACTGGTGGACATGTGTTCCTCTTTAAAGTAAATGTGACATGATTCGATTTTCCTTCGTTAACTTTAATCTTCCATTTACTTAACCAGTGTTCAATTTGTATTAAACTGTGTTGTAATTTTTCTGAAGCAATCACTGGGTTACCATCAGAAGCTAGAATAGCAGTGTCATCTGCAAATGTAGCGGTGAGAACATCATTTCCATTCGGTAAGTCTGATGTATAAATAGTGTAGAGAACAGGTCCAAGAACACTTCCTTGAGGGACACCAGCTTTTATTGATTTCAAGTCAGTAATTGTATCATTTAATTTAACTTGGAACATTCTTTCCGTAAGATATGAACGTAAGATACGATAAAAATTTCCTGGGAGTTTTTCTTTAATTTTGTATAGAAGTCCTGTATGCCATACGCGATCAAATGCTTGTTGAACATCTAAGAAAACGGCAGAACAATACAATTTATTCTCAAAACTGTTTCGGATTTCTTTAACTAAGCGATGAACTTGTTCAATCGTTGAATGTTGTTTTCTAAACCCAAATTGATGGTTTGGAATTAAATTATTATTTTCAAGATGAGGACTTAACCGTAGAAGAAACATTTTTTCGAATAATTTTGAAAGGATGGGAAGAAGACTTATAGGGCGGTAAGATGAAGATACTGATGGAGGTTTACCAGGTTTTTGAAGCATTATTATTTTAGCTACTTTCCACTGATATGGCACGTAATTTAGACGGAGAACAGCATTAAATATTAGTAATAAAACCACTAGTCCTTTACGAGGGAGTTCTTGAAGAATATTTCCAGTGATAAAATCATAGCCTGGAGCTTTCGCTGGATGAAGGTTCTTAACACCTTGTTTTAATTCTTGTAACGAAAAATGAAGTGGAGGCAAGTTATTTTGCATTTCTTCACAAAGAAACCTTTGCATTATAAGTTCATCATGTGCAAGACCCAAATCATTGAAAGGTGTAAAACGATCTTCCAGTTCTTGAGCAAATAATTTTGCTTTCTCTTCATCAGTTCTTGCCCAGGTGTTGTCAGCCTTTCTTAGGGGAGGAATGCTTTTAAAAGTACGTTTTATTTTTTTAGTGGCTTTCCACAACGAATAATCAGTATCATCATTTGGAGATAAATTTTGTAAATAATTTTGAAAAGTTTCATTCCTAAAATCAGATATCATTTCTTTTAAATTACGGCAAGCAATATTAAAATTTCTTTTATCTCGCTGGTTTCTACTATATTGCCAAATTCTTCGAAGTCTCCTTTTTTCTTCAATTTTTCTTTTAATGGAAGTAGGAAAATCAAGGAAACAATTGACTTCATTTTCACTTGGAGTTGACTGCCATGCGCACTTTTGAAATGTTTTGTTTACATAATTTATTGCTACTTCAATATCTTCAGGCGTTCGAAGGGGAATGTTTGATATTAAATCCCTTTCCACCATGTCTTTAAAATTACGCCAATCTGTTTTTCTGGTCGTAAGTTTGAATTGTTTTTCAATACGGATTGCACCAGAACTTACTGTCGCTATTACAGGAGAATGGTCAGAACTTAGATCTGCACAAGAATTTACATGTATATAATTTGGTGATATTCCTTTAGTAATTAGAAAGTCTAAAAGATCCGGTATTCTATTGTTATCACTAGGCCAATATGTTGGTTCACCAGTTGAGATAGCCTGCAAATTTAGATTTGTAACAGCTTTATATAATTCTCTTCCGCGAGGTGTGTTGAGACGTGAGCCCCAGGACTGGTGTTTGGCGTTGAAGTCACCACCTGTTATAAATCTGTTACCTAGCGTATTAAAAAAAATTTGAAATAGGTTTTTGCTTATGTTGTGTCGTGGAGGACAGTAGACAGCTGATATTACTAATGGTCCATTCCAGTCTTCTACACAAATACTCGTTGCTTGGATATGAGCAGTCTTATAAGCTGGTAACTCGTAATGTTTTATGCTCTTACGAATTAATATGGCACTTCCAGCATGAGCTCTTCCATCGGGGTGCTTGGTGTCATAAACATTAAAATTTTGTAATTTAAAATGACTTCTCTCGGTGAAATGTGTCTCTGATATAAGAAGAATATCCATTTTATTTAAAGTAATAAACATTTCTAGCTCTCTAGAATGTTGCGAAAGACCATTTGCATTCCAGATGGTCATTTTATAACTGAGATTCATATTTTAAGTTTTGAAATAAGAGTTGTCAAAAGATTGACAAGCGTGTTCACTTGTTCTGCTTGTTTTAGCATCATGTTTTCAATTTTGCTAAAGGTGAGTTGCATTACTTGCATTAAATTGTTATTGTTTTCTAAATTTTCACTTGCATCATTATTACTACGATTACGAAAAGTACTATTAGCATTAAAATCTTTAGTAATTCTGGAATAAGAAATACCTGGTTTAACTCGATTACTTAAAGTAACATTGGATTGAGGTTTTGCGCTGTCAAATATCGTTGGAGTAATTAGAGGTTTGGTTCGAAAAAATTTATTTTTTATTATTTCTTGATAAACTTTACACCCCTTGTAACTTGCTGGATGTTCTTCTCCACAATGAACACATTTAGCTTTAGTTGTAACTGGAATTTTACAGTTCATAGATTCGTGATTTTCTCCACATTTTACACACCTTGGACTGTGATGACAATATCCCTGCGTATGAAAGTATCTTTGGCAACGCTTACATTGTGGTATGTTATTTGACCTTGTATGTGGTGGTTCAAATTCTACTTTTAAGTTAAGTAAATATTTCACATTATAAATTTCTTTATTGCTACCATGTGGTTCAAGGTCAACAAAGAACAACGACAATTTTTCCTTGGTTTGTCTATGCAGAATGTTCGTTACATTTCTGACTTCATGCCCGAGTGATGTTAGTGCTTCTTTAATATCTTGCGGGTCCGTAGAATGGTGAACATTACGAAGCACAACTCTATATGCCCTCAAATGTCGCGGTTGATATGAATGAAATTGCACATTATTGTTTTTTAACATTCTAAATATGACTTCATGGATTGAAAGATTTTTAGCATTAATTTTTATCGTATCCCTGCCAATAGTTTTAATAACGTAATCTTGAGAAGTAACTATTTTATTTAGATCTCTATTCAAATCTGAAATTGAAAGAACCCCCGGGATAAATATTGGTGGTGGTCTTGGTTCTACGTCTTTATTTTCTTCTTGATCCACATTTACACTATTTAACATATTAAAGTTATTGGAAAGGGTTAAGTTATCTTGCATATCTTTCTTACTAGTTTTTGAATTATTACTATCATTTATGTTGGCTGAATTGGTTCTTTTTCTTCCTTTATAATTTACTTCCTGCCATCCGACAGCTGCTGATTCATGCAATAAATAAGACCGTAATCGGGGATCACGTATTGAAGAAGAAGAAGCATTATTCGTTACAGCTGACTGATCATCACAACTAATATTGGTTACCATGGCAAACAAAAACCTAGGTTAGGCCTTCTATTTTCTATAGGTTATGGTAATTCAACAAATAAATAAAAATATAAAAAAAAATACTTAGGTAGTGCATATGAAAAACACAATAAAATAAAAACTTTTATTTTTACGAGTTCAGGAAAACATAAAGAATCACAAACACCATAAAAACAATCAAAAATTTAACTGATAACAAGAGCACAAAAATTAGCTGCCACTTTCACGTGAACCGGTAATTTATTTAATTCTAATTTGTTTACATTTTGTTAAGATGTATCCAGAAGCGGTGAGAAGGATTTTGTACTTTTATTCTTATATCAAAAATCTCTGTCTTTTCTCGAAATCTCTTTAGATCCACCTATATAAGCAAAGCGATTTATTTTATGAATTTTAGTTTTCGTTTTGTCTGTGATTCAGTGAGTGAACTGCGTAGTACGTGTAACAGTGGGTTACAAAATGTCAAAATTACTGTAAATTACTCTCTGTTTAAAATTTATAAATTATAAATTTATAAATTCTATTTATAAATTGGTTAATTTATTTATTATATTAGTTAATTATATTTAGTTTGTTATTGATTAAGTAATTTAATTATAATTTACTTTTAGATTTTAGTCATTTATTTAATTGTAATTTTTAGTTGTAATTACTTATAGTTACTTATAGCTACTTATAGTTTACTTATAGTTACTTATAGTTACTTATAGTTACTTATAGTTGCTATTACTTATAGTTTTAAACTTTAGTGTGTTAGTTAATCAAATTTACCTAGGTCCTGAAAAGGACCTTAGATATATGTGTCACAATTTACATAAACTGGAACAAAAATATGTAATATCTAAGCCTAGGATCGTTTGGAATCTGTATGTGGTGAAAACAGACATATTTTTATTAAACATAACAATTTTTTCCAATTTTTATTTAATTATTAATTTCATTATACAGCCAGACCTTGTGGTGAAAGAAGTGAAGGTATAATTTACAGGGTAGAAAGTAGATGCTTTTCAGAGGGCTCGACATGCTGATAAGCAAACTATTTTACTCAGTGAGGAAGGAATAGGTAAACCACCTGACTCCTCGTTTTACCTAGTAAAGCCTCAAGAGGTTCAAACCAACCTTTCGGCTGAATACCTTACCAACAATTAATTATTTACTGACAAAATTAATTATTAAAGTTAGAAAACTAATAGAGACAATAAGATAACTCCAATTGAATCAATATCAAGGCATAAGCTAAAACTAACATAATTATGTTAAGAAGCTGTCACTTAAAAATCAAAACAATTCCCTGAACCATTTATAATATAATATATCACTTAAAAACGTTTTTGAAATATGTAAAAAATATTAATTTTTCAATAAATAAATTTGAAATAAATTTTCTCAAGCTAATTGGTCATAATCTAATGAAATAACAAATATTCATGCAATTTGAAAGAGAATAGAAGTAAAAATATTTCGTAAAGAAACACATTAAAATGTCTATGAAATATTAAAAGAAAGTTAAAGTTGTTTTATTTGTAACAACACTTTAGAACCAGCTCACTTTGTCAACTAGTAGTCCAAGTTTCATTGGTTTGGGTAACACTTGATAAAATGACCAACTTCATAAAGAGTTTGTTGTTAAAGAAATAGCCAGCCATAAACATAGCCTAACGGATATCCGTGTTCATTTTCAAACCTTCATTTCAAAAATAATCATGAAAGATTTAGCGATTTTGATGGCAGTTCAAATATAAGAGTCCGCGGATGTTTTTTCGTCAAGTAAGAATAAAAATAAAAAAAAAATCTTTAGCCGCCTAAGTGGCCCATTGTTAGCGTGCCATCCTGTAAAACGGAGGTTACAGGTTCAATTTCCGGCTAGGATCTAGAAAACTATTACTCGTTCAAACCCACACTTCATTAACCGCTAATACCTAACAATAGTTCCTTTATGTAGCCACCACTAATTAACAGGTTAATGCAACTCTAAAGATCGGCCCGTGGCGTAGTAGTTAGTTCAACTGGCTTCTACGCCGGGGTCCCGGGTTCGATTCCTGGTCAGGTCTGGCATTTTTTCATTACTTATTTTCGTCTATAATCCTTCTCACCGTCTGTATTAGCAGTAATTGTCGGATGTAACAGTCGGACGTTAAACCATAAAAAAACTCGTGAATAAAATTAGGTTATGTTTTTAATTTCACATTGTTTATTTATGATTAAACATAGATTACATATTTTATTATTTACATTGGCAAGAGAAAGTCGTGTAAGTGTTTCAAACCAGATTTTTAAATATCTCTTCATTATCTTTTATAGGTTAGTATCTTTTAATTGTTAATATGTTAGTATTTCGGTGTAGCCTATTATTGAGTTTGCGATGCATAAATTTGCTTTTCAATGGATAATCAATAATGTATGGAGAAGCCTTCACTAACCGACTGACTAATTATTGACTAACTTACTCATCACCAATGCTTTAACTTCCTGATAATATAGAAAGCTAAAATTTAGGAAATTTGTTCCTGAAGTAATGAACATTTACAATTCTACCCCTAGAGCTTAAGGATTAATAGTTGGGGAAACATCCTAAAGCCGTAACACTTTAACTCGTATATACCTATCCAAACAGTTTTGACAACTGGTATGTGAATTCCCAGAGTGATACCCACGAAATTTAGGTATTTAAATTTCGATCAGTTGATTCTGTAGGGTAGAAAGGGGTTAACTAGCCTAATGCATTGTACATTGTATACATAATTTCCTAAATACTTATAGTTTATAACTATACCATAAGTTATATCAATAGAAGCTTCTGTAATACGTCTTTGCACTCCCACACTGGTAAAGTTCGCCCATAACAGGCCGGTGGAGTATTCAATAATTGGCATTCGATCTGCTATTTCTAGGGCTACAAAATAATATTTCTGTTTCTTATCATGTGGTCTGCTAATTATATGACTGAACTATTTAAGAACAGAAGAGATAGATACGTAAAAGACACTAGTCAGAGTTATCTTCTCTGAGAGTAATAAATTTCATTATACAGCCAGGCCCTGTGGTGAATAAAGTGTAGGTGTCATTTGCAGAGTGCGGAGTAGGTGCTTTTCGGAGGGCCTGGCATGCTGACAAGCATAGGCTTCTTTTGTATCCAGGGCATGGTAAATCACCTCACTCCTCGGTTTTACTTAGTAAAACCTCTAGAGGTCTAAACCAGCCTTTCGGCTGTTGACCTAAACAACAAGACTGGTAAAGTTCAAAGAAATTCACCAGTTCAGTTTGGGTTTCCGTTCAGTGCACAAGAGATTAAAGCGTACTGAGTACCGGTCAAAGATGAACGTGGTAAGTTATGGGATCTGTAAGTCTTTGTGCAACATTAAGTTTGTGACGTAAAAGAGGCATTGCGTTGTCGTTCGTAGAATTTTGTTTTAAATAGGTTGTATACATTTCATGTGCGGAGGTTTATCAGATCCTCAAACCTGAACTCCATATTTCAAGATTGGTCGTAAGACTGTGTTGTAGATTAATTTATGTGATATTTTTATTTAGGTTTTGTTTCTGTGTTTATCATCACTTTTGGTAGTTAAACTGTTGTAGGATAGTTTCTGTTTAAAAATTAAAATTAAATTTTTTTTTGAAATTTAACATACACTGAACTTAACATACACTTTTTGAAATTGTAAATTATACAAAAAAATATATATGGCAAGAGAAATAATAAAAAAAGTTATATGAATATTTTTGTTTGAAAAGTTAGTTTTCATTTCTGTAATAAAACAAACAGAAAATGGAATATTAGCTGTTACATCTTTGTTTGAAATGAAAATGTTCATTTTGCAAATATTTTCAAAACAGAAAATACAGATTTATTTTCTCATCAGTGTACGAGAATAAATTTCAATTTAGAATAACATTATTTGTGAATATCATTAAAACTACATGAAGGAAATGTGAAAAATCTTAAAACGAAAATAAAAAAGTAAAATGTATAGTTTTTTAATTTACTTCCCACCTTGTTGAATATTCTTCAACATAATCTTGATTTAAATTCTCTACAATGATATATAATTTGATAAATGTTGAACTTAATTACTTATATTGCACTGAACTTAATCATAAATCTTAAAGTTATTAAGTCCAAAGGACCTCTAATAAATCATTCTTAATAATAATCTACAGTTATGGAAATACACACTTAAACTAATAAATGAGAGGTAAATCGTACTTAGGTTTCTGACCAAATCTGTTTTATTAGTCACTAGCAATTTTCACTTGCCTCCCATTCATAAATATTTGATTTATTTATAAAAAAATATTAAAAATCTGGTGTGAAACACTCACACAACTTTCTCTTGCCAATGCAAATAATTTACAATATAATTTAACATTAGTAATAAAATATTAGAAATAAACAAAAAACTAACCTCAATAAACATAACCTTATTTTAATCATGAGTGAAACACTAAAAATGAAAATCAACCTCAGTCTGGCTTAAAAATACGGAAAATCACTATTTCACGCTAAACTAGGCTCTGTAGAGAAAAATGCTCTAAACAAAAGTTGTAGATCTTTTAATTTTCTATAAATTTAATTATATACACTTTTGTCGTAAAATGGATACTAAGACCGAAATCTTAAAAAAATCGATTTTTCTCACGTTTCCGTGAGAAAAAAAACAGAAAAATGCAAATTACCGCTAAACTAAGCGTTATACAAAAAATTGTTTGAAATAAAAGTTGTAGAATTTTACATTCTCTACAACTTTTATTATATAACGTTTTGCGCTAAAATGCATATTAAAGCCGCAATCTTAAAAAGAAAATGTTTTTACGTAAAAACAGCCTCAAGCAGAATTTCAGCAAACATGGCGCCTACCCTATATTGTAGAGCATAAAAAATGTAGTGAACTAGTTGATTTTAAAAAAAATCATAGGATTAGTTTTTGAGAAAATCGCAAAAAACTGAAAAATTATCCGAATAAACTACTACTTCCGGTTGATCGATTTTGATGAAAATGTTCGTGTCGCGTTCGGTAGTGGTATGTAACTTAAGTTTCAAGTTTCAAGTTCGTACGATGTTCCGTTCTTGAGATATTCTGTTCACACACACACACGCACACACGCACACACACACACACACACGCACACAGACACAGACACACACACTGACCAATCGCTAAAAACATGTTTTTTGGGTTCAGGGGGTCTGAAAACGTATAGATCCGGTGAAAACTCGATTTCGAAAAATCGACATGAAAACAATACTTTCCTTCCTATATATTCATATAGGCAAGAGAAAGTAAAAATATGTTTTCTATTCATTAAACATATTGTTCTTACACGTATACGTACGTGGGCGCAGACTCACACCGATTGGTAAAATGTGTTAAGATTCAGGTACATGTTTGCATTTGAATTCAGGAGGCCTGAAAGCGTTTATTTTCGGCGAAAATTCGATTTAAAAAAGTTGACATGAAAATATTTCAAACTTTCCTTTCCTGTACATTCATACATGGAAAAAGTCAGCTAAAAATGTTTATCAATTTTGGTTGTATGTCTTTTTACGTCAGACATGTAGGCTATACAAAACGATTTTAAATTTTGAAAAAAGTATTTAAATTTTTTTCCCTTTGTTGTAAATTGTAACGGAAATAAGCGTTAGGTGTTGTTTAGGTCAACAGCCGAAAGGCTGGTTTGAACCTCTAGAGGTTTTACTAAGTAAAAACGAGGAGTGAGGTGGTTTACTATTGCCTTCCTCACTGAGTTGAAAGAGTATGCTTATCAGCATGCCGGGCCCTCCGAAAAGCACTCACTTTCCACCCTGCAAATGACATCTTCACTTCATTCACCACAGGGTCTGGCTGCATAGTGAAATTCATTACTCTCAGAGGAGATAACTCTGACTAGTGTCTTTCACACCTCTAAAGCGTTAGGTAGAAAAGCATTTTAATATAAAAATTTTGGAAATTTTGTTTCTTTTTTAAAAATTTATATTCGATAAAACTTAATTGTTACTGTAAAAACTAACAAAAACGATAAGATAATGTTAAGTTTCTTGCTATTTTGTTCGATTTAAATTTAATTTTTTACTGTAAAAAAAATATATTGTCAGAAGGCACGTTATGCTCAAACTTATTCGAATTCATAATTAATGTATTAAAAGACATATGTTACAATTTTTTAAAGGTTTTTTATTTTGCCTGCAGAAAGTCACAATTTAAATACCACGCTCTCAGAATAATTACATTGATATATTTTCCTCTTTTATTTCTGATTTTCCCTGAAGGATAACTTTCTTCTTTTCTCTTTCTTTCCTCTCCAAAATACACACTTTATCCCTTTTTTGTGCGAGAAAAGTAGCTGAAGGGTTGTTTATTTATAAATACTTTGTATTGTTATGTCAAGAAATACACGTTCTCAGACCTCGTGAACCCAAAAAAAATGTTTATAGTGGGTGTTCTTTGTGTGTACGCACGCATATGCGAGCGTCCAATACTGCCACAACTACAAGGTTTTTCTGTTTTTATTCCTATTGTGTGTACGTTGCAATCTGTTCAATTTAGAACAATAAGCAACCCCGTGACCCAATGAGATGAGGATGATGTGTATGTCGTGCAAATGAGATGTAGTTATGTACAGGCCAACCATTCCTGAGAGAATATGGTTAATTAAACTCCAACCATCAAAGTACACCGGTGACCATTTTCTTATATTCAAATATGTATAAAAGTATAAAAAAAACTTATCAATGTTAAGTAAGCGTGATCACGTGATGCGCAGTAGTTCATTTCAGGTGTTGTTGGCCTAGCTTATAGTATAATGGAGGGGGAATGTTGGGTCTCCGGGGTCTCTGGCGCGCGGCCCTCCCACCTAGCAAGTAAAGATACCAGTTCATAGATAATAATATAGGCTGAACCTAGCCACACTCTGCGCGTTGACTGCGCTAACTTAAAATTGATGGGTTATAACTTACCTTTTCTAGGATTTGAATCAGGAACCTTCGTCTCCGAAAATCAGCTGTTAAACAGCTGACTAGCGGAGACGACCAGCTCGGTGAGTCATTACTACGAGTTAAAAACAAAATTTATTGATTACCTTACCTTACTCAATTTTCTGAAACTCATTTTCATCCAAAATTTGCGGACACCCAGTGTAGATAATGAAGTAAATAATATATTTATTGATTTTAAAACTACATCCATTTTCCCATTTTAAAAGTTAAACATAAATAATCTCGTTGTAAAACATCGTTTATTACTAAAGTTGCAACAGTAAGTCATCAATCATGTCACACTTTGTTCAAAAAATGGACGGATTGACCTAAATTGTACATTGGTTAAAAAATGTGTACATTTTTTGTAAACTAAATATTTTATATACACCTGTGATATTAAAAATCTATACACTTATGGAATATTAAACTAGTTTATACAGTGAACTCTCGGTTAATCAAAAATCGGTGACCCGAAATGATCGAAAAGTTATTCGAATCAAAAATACCGGACTTAACGCTATGACATATGAACGAATCAAAGCAGTGTAATACGTACCAAAACATTTAAGACTTCTACATGGTACAAAAATTGTAAAGTGCCCCACCTTTGGCGCCAAAATGTAATGCCACGGTTCCTAATAAATAACTGCCCTAAATTGAACTTAGCCGAAAATGGAGTTAAATAAAAAAAACAGAATTTTAACCCTTACCAGTCTTAATTTTTGTGTTAAAAGTCTCGTTTTTAAAATCTCATTTTAATTTTTTACTTTCCCATGTCCTTATCAATTTTTCTTCTCGTATTATTTTTTAAATTTAATAATTACATACCCAAAGAGGAATGGTTGGACTTTTTCGAGAAATTATGGACGTCTGGCGAAGAAAATATAACCAACTTGCCCAATGACACTAATGTGGACGACCTTTCTATGGAAGAGATATCGGAAGCATTGAGAGCAAGTAGAAATAGGAAGGCTCCGGGGCCAGATGGAATTAATGTTGAGCTGATCAAGTATGCCTCTCGGAGTTTCCTAGAGAGACTGCTGTCATTCTTTAACTGGTGTTGGAAGCTAGGACAGATACCTGAACAATGGGGAGAGTCTGTGGTAATACCAGTATTTAAGAAAGGAAATAGGAAAGACTGCGGAAACTATAGAGGCATCAGCCTCCTTAACACGGGCTACAAGGTCTATGCAAAGATTATAACTAACCGGCTGAAGATTATCGCGGAGGGGATACTGGGTGAAGAACAAAACGGCTTCAGGATGGGAAGGTCGTGCTCAGACTGTGTTTTCGCCTTGAACCAAATTGTAGAGAAACATAGAGAATACAACGTCCCGACGTATGTTGCTTTTCTGGACTATGTGAAGGCTTTTGATCAGGTTAAGAGAAGGAAGCTATGGGATATTTTAATACAAAGGGGTATACCTACACATCTAGTCAGAGTGATACAAAGTATGTACCAGAACACAAAAATACAGATAAAAGTGGGAGGTAAAACTGGTGCAGAAAAAAGAGAGATAACACAAGGAGTGAGACAAGGGTGTCCCTTATCACCCGTATTATTTAACATTTATATTGACGATGCCGTAAGCAACTGGCGAAACAAATTAGAAACGAGGTTTTTAGTAGATGGTATGCCTCTAGACACTCTATTGTTTGCAGATGATCAGATAGTGTTTGCAGACTCGGAGGATAATTTGCAACGAGCTGTATATTCACTGAGCAAAATTTATAAGGAATATAACTTGGAAATATTGGCAACAAAGACGAAGGTGTGGGGTTTTGTTGGAGAGGAACCTCTTAGAAGCAAAATTGTTCTGGCTGATCAGATATTGGAGCAGGTGTCAGGGTTCCAGTACCTAGGATGTAGATTATCTTATGGGGAGAGTGAGGATGTAGACGGGAAAATACATAAATTCCAACGTCTATTAGGAACCATAAGCAGAACATTAAAAGGGAAAGTAAGGAAGGAGACAATTATTAAATTTTATAAGGTAATGGCTAGGCCGGTTCTATTGTACGGCGCCGAAGCTCGGACACTGACCTCTTGTCAATACAGAAGAATCGAGGCAGCAGAGATGCGCTTTCTGAGAAGTGTTGCGGGTTGCACTCTCAGGGATAGGATTAGAAGTGAGATAATAAGAAATTAACTTCATGTTGAGAATATTAGCGACATTATCAGGAAATATAGGAACAGTTGGAGGGAACATGTAGAGAGAATGGAGGAGAGTAGGATACCCAAGTTTTTGTGGCGCTATAGAGCGAGAGGAAGAAGAAGAATTGGGAGACCGAGGAAGCGATGGAAGGACCAACTGTAGGAACGCATCGATCGGAATGGACTCGAACTTTCCAATTAGAAGCAATAATTTATGTATAGACGCAGGTTTAGATGATGAATTTTACTAAATTACAAAGTATACTTTTAAAATATACAATCTTTTAACAAATGACAATTTCAAAAGAAAGCAACAAAAGAAGAAAACAACTACCATTGCAACGGAACAGGCTGGGTAAAGCCTAAGCCGTATAGTTGATGATGATGATGACATACCCAAAGATGAAGCAATGAGTATCAATCTTTGTCTTTGTGTTTCCTTCGTTCATGTTACTTTGTTATGTAGGTATAACACAATTTCTAGTAGTCATACATTTTATGAACTGTTAAAAATTTCAAGTAACTAAACTATAAAAAAAAATATTTAAAATTCAAAAGAAAGTCGTGTGAGTGTTTTACACAAGACTTTCCATTTTTTGAAAAGTAATTTTGTCTAAATTTATGTATGTATAAGCATTTGAATGAACTGGCGCTGCTATCAGCACAAATTAAAAAAAAAGGATGAATATGTATAAAATATATAAAATGTTTAATATGCTTTTAAATGAGTAAAGGTACTTGAGGAATCGCCTCAAAGAAAAAAAGCCATAAAAGTTATTATTTACTTAAGTTCAACTTCCATTAAAATATCAATAATTATGAACTGGAAATGTTTTACCTTTCAGTATTTCAAATAGCAAACTGTAGCCTAACTTAAAAGCAAGCGAGGTATAAATTTCCCATTCGTATTCCCCAATCAGCACAACATTTATACTCTGCCTGAAGTCTAATTTAAGTGTGAAAGCTTCCTATTTTTAAATTAATAGGTAATTTAATGTATAATGTCTTTGTTAATAAATTAAACAGAATGTACTTAACAATCGTTAATCGTCGTTAACAATGATGCACAGTAGTTCTACACGAGGTCGAGTTTTAACTAAATTCTGATAAATGTTGTGGTAGCTTCTACACCGATTAAAAATAAAAACAAATGGTACGTAAAACCGTACAAACTCTTTTGAAAAATTTCCAATTAATCGATTTTTATTCTGTACTAATTACTGAGCTGTACAAAACGTTCTTTACTACAACAAACGTAATTTTATATGTTAGTTTACTACCTAAACTTTTTAATTAAGAGGAGTTGAACTAAAAAAAAGTTATACGTGTTTTATTACATACTAAAGTTTTGACTTTACTGAACATTTTGGTATCATTATTACGTAGATATCTAGATTTTAACTGAGACGAAGAAAGATCTTCGTCTCCAGTAAGCCGCAAATTTCTACCACTCCTTACAGTTTTTTAAACGGTTTGATTAGTTCAATTCTTTTAGTTTATATTATAATCGATTCCTTTTAGTTCTACAAAATATGGCCGTCAATTTTTACTTTTTATTTCGAGGTTAGTTGTTTGTTTGTATTTTAGGATTGGGAGATTGACCTGGAATAGGACATATTCAAATAAAACGGAAGATGGATAACAGACGAAAACAACAGCTATTTTACTTGATAACGTGACAATCAAAACTCCCACTTTACTATATATCTTTTCTGAAACCGATTTGGACTTATTGTGGCCAAATATAAAGGACAGCAGAACATTCCACACTACGACGAATTCAACGATTTCAATCCAAGTTACTTAGACAAATATCTGAAGCACCTTTTTACCTTACGAATCACACATTGCACAACGATTTACGAGTTCCATACATTAACGACACATTTTATCACATCTATTCTCGGTTCAAAAGCAATTTTTAGTAGGGGCATAAACATTATCTCATTAGAACGTTGGTATCCTCAAACTACCCCGGAAACATGAAACGCAGACTTAAACGATGATGAAGTAGAGATACCATAGCGCAGATGTAAATTATATCATTTGTTATTCAAAATTAATCCACGTTGGAGTGGCATTACTGAAAGGCGGCCTCCTTAATGTCAAAACGCCAATTTTATTGTAAATAATAACATTCACTGGTTGTGTTTTGTACAGTTGTAAATAAATTAACTAAGCTAAAAAATGGATTGAGAGATATTCATGGTTTTTTTCTCATTCCCGATTTTTTTAAAAATATTATGTACCAATTTTGCCAAAACCGTTAAAAATAATTACTTGAAATTTTTACACAGTATCAATCTATATACCCAAAAGCTACAATGAACAAATTATTTGATTTCAGCCAAAAATATGAATATAAATATTTAAATTTTATTTTTTATTGCAAAAAAATGGTAGGCCCACTGGATGAAAAAATTATTATTCACTAATTTTTAAATATGTTTCGATAACTGGTTCGTGATAGCATTTCAATATACATCACCACAAAAAATTCAACTTGCTACCTCTTACTCAGCTTTAGAAAAATGTACCTAAATTTGGCAATTAAACAACAAATTTATTCATTACACATTAATAAATTACATCAATTAATACAGTTAGTAAATTACAGCAAAAGAATTAGCCTAATTTTCATTCCCACTAAATTAATCACAAAAAAAATAATTTTATTTTAAAATCTTAAGACTTAGTTTTAACTAAAACGAAAATATGGACATTTACAATCAAATAACTTCTCTGTTATTTATTTACACCAGAAAAACAAAATCTTTGGAAATATTAAGAACAAATTCATAGGCTTTAAAATAATAAATCTTCATGACCCTTACCCTGCCGTTTTATGTATCAATAAAAAACAAATAACACTGGTCTGCAAAAAAAAAAAATAAAAAAAATTCCCCTTGGAGTTTGATGGGTGATTCTTATGTATCTTGACCCCCTGAATCCAGATTTGACCTTCGTTTCTCTCTATCACCCACCGTTTTTGAGGGGGGCGCCCCCCCCCCCCGAAATTCTCAAAAAAACACCTAAAAGCGGTTATTCCTAATAAAGCGAGGGATGGGGGATGTTGTAAGTACCCCATCCTCCCCTCCATAGAAAATGTTATCTCAGTGTACACACATTTATGCATGAAGACCGTAGGGGGAGGGGTGACATCACCGTTAGTTCAGAGGTGTAGCAGGGTGGGAAGCCGGGCCAAGTGATAAGCTTAGCGACGATTAAACGTTTTCAGTACATTTTTTACGCTTAGAGCCTCATCTTGTCACACAAGAGGAGCTTAATGATCTCATCCGGGATTTAAACCTCCCAAAAACTAAAGCCTAACTGCTCGGGTCTCAGCTTCAGCAATGGAACCTCTTGGAAAAAAAGTGAACATTTCTGTTTCTAGATCCCGGCTAGATTCGTTTAAATGATTGTTTTCGGGGGATGGTGACTTAGTGTACTGCAATAATGTAAATGGATTAGTGATTTAACCTAACATGCCGATGATCCAGAAAATTGGCTCCTATTCATCGACTCATCTAAAACCAGTTTAAAAGCTGTTTTGTTGGCAAATGATAATGATTTGCCCTCAGTTCTGGTTGCATACACGGTCAACATGAATGAGACATACAAAAATATCAGCCGTATCCTTGAAAAAATTGGTTATAAAGATCATCCCCTGAAGCACTATGCTGATTTTAAGGTTGTGGCTTTATTTACAGGACTTTAATCGGGATACACCAAACATTGTTGGTTTCTGTGTGAGTGGGATAGCAAGCTCGCGATAAAAATTATACTGTTCGAAATTGGCCCTCGTGTGAAAGTTTAGTTCCTGATCAAAACACTGTTGCCAATGAGCCTTTAGTTTCGAGTGAAAAGATATTTTTGCGTCTTTTGCGTATTAAACTCAGTTTGATTAAACAGTTCGTGAAAGCTATCGATAAAACAGGAGATGGATTGGATGGTATTTGAAGAGCAAATTTCTACGTTTGAGTGAAGCAAAAATTAAAGAGGGAATTTTTGTTGGTCCACAAATTAGAGAGCTTTTTAAAGATTCAGTGACCATCAATCACTTAAATTGAAAAGAAAAAAAGAGCTTGTGCTGCATTTAAGGACGTGTGTGAAAATTTTTCAGGATTTAACAAAAATGAAAATTATGTTGGACTTGTCGAAGAATTGCATATGAGAATCTGCATATGAGTTGAGGGGTTGCAACATGTTGTTAAAATTGCACCTTTTGCACGCGCATTTGGACTTTTTCCCAGAAAACTTGGAAGTAGTTTACGATGCACTCGGAGAAAGGTTTCATCAAGACATTGCACTCTTCAAAAAACTGTTCTCTGGGAAGTGGAACTTAAGTATGTTAGCAGACTACTGCTGGTTACTCTTGCTTGAAACTCCCAGAGATCAGTACAAGAGAAAAGCTACCTCCACGTAAAACCACTCTCTTTAAGTATATGTATTCGATGACAAGTATCTTGGACCAGAAAAATTGTATAAGTAAAAATGCACTAAATGTATCAATACATCAATACTCTCTTATTGTACTCTTTCAGTGTTAGGTAGGTCTTGAAGTACCATAAAAACGAGATACAACTGCACAATTTCATTTCATAGTTACACCAGACTGATAAAAAATTGAAATTTCCCAAATAAGGGTGAGTGGCCCACCCCCTAAAAATGGTGGGTGATGGAGCAAAACGGAGGTCAGATTCGGATTCACGGGGTCAAAATACATATAGATCACCTATTAAAGTTCAAGGGGAATTTTTGATGCAGACCAGTGAATTGAAAAAGTAAAACAAAAAAAAAATAAGTGAAAAGTAAACATGGGTGGTACAAGCTCAATTCCCCTCTAACGGATGTTTTGGTCATTTTTCATGGTATAACATTTGACTAACACTTAAAACTATAATGACGCGTAACAAGTACTTATATGAAAATTTAAGAAATTTGGCTTTAATTTCTCATTGCTTTTTACGTGGAACCGTTCTGCGCATTAATGATAATGTAGAAAGTAAAGGGCGATAAATGAAAATAAATACGGGAATTAAACTTAAAACCACAAGTATAGAAGCCATTTGATCTGCCCACACATTTGTTGGTAGGTATAAGTACTCCTTACCCTAGAATTTAAAAAAAGGAACTAAACTTTTCCTTTGAAAGAGCACCTAGTTTACTTAAACTATGTTACTTATTTTTCATTACAAACCAGTTTAAGAGAAAAATTTGTTTACAATCATTAGGTCGTGTTGGAAGAAAATAATATTTTTGATGACCACCTCTGTGGTATAGTGACTTGTGCGGTAGACTACAAAGCGAAAGGTCCCGGCTTGAATTCCCGGCTAGGATCTGGAAAGTTTTACACGTTAAAAACCCACAGTAGTTGCTAATGATCAATCTATCGATGCCACTTTAAATAATTAATTTAAAAAAAGTATATTTTTCTTACCCTACGTGAAAATTTGCTCAATTTAGTTCTGGGGTCAGATCACAACAATATTGACAAAACTAAGTGAAATTTTTGAAAATTTGAATTTGAAATTTGAAAATTTGAATTTGAAATTTGAAAATTTGAAATTTCATCAAGTTCATTGTTTTCATTGATTTGAAGTTAATTGTTGTGGCTGTATGTGTTAGAGCGGTGAGACTTTTTTGTCTTAAAGGAAATAAATTTAAGTCAAAAACGTAACTAGGGAGAAAGATTTAAAAGCCTTTAACGGTTGCAATATTAAGACTATCTGTAAATAATTTAAGAAAATAAAAAATCTGAAATATTAAATTTTGTTTTATCCTTAATGTACGTTACAACCTGTTCAATTTAAGAACAATAACCCCATGAACTAATGAGATAAGTATGATATGTATGGCATGTAAATAAGGTGTTTTCTTGTACAGACTCAGGTCGATCGTTCCTGAGATAGTATGGTTAATTAAACTCATCCATTAAAGTACACCGGTAACCACTCTTTAGTATTTAGTGTTCAAATCAGTATAAAAACGACTACCTTTACTTTTATTTAGTTTTGAATACCAGACGATTCAAAAATTAAAGTATTTTAAAATAATTAAATGTTAAAACTTTTAAAATCCATTAGGTTGTGTCCAGGTGGAAGCAACAAGTTGACGAGGCTATACTTCTTACCTGAAGACTGTTCCTCCACTACCTGATTTTGTTGATGACATCGTGTTAAATTAGGATTCGAAGACAAACTGCAGAGGGTAGTGCATCAGCTTTATCTCCTAAGCAAACCATTTAATATGAAGATATCAATTCCGAAACCGAAAGTGACAGCGTTTTGCGGAAAGTGGCCGATAAGGACCAAAATAGTTATTAAGAATAAAATATTAAAACAAGCAAGACTATTAAGTATTTGGGATGTGAGATAACGTATAATTATGATGAAGATGTGAAAAAAGCTACTCAGGCCAAATGCCGAAGTCTGAAAGGCAAAGCAAGAGAGAATACACAGATTAAGTTTTACAAGGCGATGACCACAATGTAGAACAGCAGTCTATGCTCCAGAATACCATTGATCTAAGGTCAAGATTAATGAGTCAATTGTTAAAGAATTCAAAGAAATCATTTTATAATAATCATAATGAATTAGTTATAAATATGCATTCAAGCGCAAAAATTTATCAAATAAAAATGTAGAGAATTTAAAAAACCTATATTATTTCAAACATTTTTTTGTATAACGCTTAGTTTAGCGGTAATTAGCGATTTTCTGTTTTTTCTCACGAAAACGTGTGAAAAATCTATTTGTTTAAGATTTCGGCTTCATATGCATTTTACGACAAAATACAACTTTATAGGAAATTAAAAGATCTACAACTTTTATTTAGAGCATTTTTCTCTACAGAGCTGAGTTTAGCGTGAAAGAGTGATTTTCCGTATTTTTAAGCCAAACTGAAGTTGATTTTCATTTTGCGTCTTTCACTCATGATTAAAATTAGGTTATGTTTATTGAGGTTAGTTTGTTGTTTATTTCTAATGTTTTATGACTAATGTTAGGTATTATTTGCACTAGCAAGAGAAAGTTGTGTGAGTTTTTCACACCAGATTTCTTTTTTTATTGTCATTTAAAACTTTACAACACCAGCACTGATGTATGGAAGTAAAGCTTTGGTACTTATAAACAAACAAAAGTCAATGATCAGCAGATATAAGGTTCTTTAGACATTCTAAATAAATGATATAAACACAAGACCTTTCATTTAGAATGTCCCAGGACCGATTACCTTTGAATTCATAGCTTTATGAACCAAAGGGTACATGAGAGATGGAGAGACCGAGGAAAAGATGAACGCCGGAACTGGCTCAATTACAACCTAATCGACGATGGACGACGACGACGAACGTTTAAAATGTAGCTGAAAACTGAACTCGGAAGTTTTATTTAGAAATATAAAACGCGACAACTGTGACAATTAAACGATGTAGTATAGTTACAAAAAGATATATTCCGAGAAACATTGTTCTTATTAATGATTTCCATAGTAATGTATTTATCATTTAGAATTTTCGTTTTATTTGTTTCATTTTAATTCTTTTAATACACCGTGGTGTGAGTAAAAAGGTTAACAACAATAAATTCTTATTAAGTGTAGAAAAACAATGTTTAATAAAAGAACAAAACCAAAGAAAGTAGAGTTAAAGAAAAACAAGTTTAAATGTATAGCGGAAAATTCGTAATAAAAGTGATCATTACTTTAATGACTTCTCAGGGACCTTTGTGCCTTTACTACTTGAAAGTAGAACCCAGCAAATTATATCTTAATTCCCAAGCTAGATTTTTGTAATATGTTTTCCACAGGTTTCATCCTTGTATAGCAAGAATTCCCTTTATATTTTATACCTCATCAACAATGACAAATAAAAGAAGCTGTAATATTCTGATTGTGTTTTCATCATGCTTGAAAATTTTATGCTACACTGTGTAGCAGTTAGGTTGTAGGCATATCGTAGTTTTTCAAAAGGACTTTATTTATTAATAAAGAAAGATCTACTGACTACTAAAGTTATCTTTACTATGAAATCTTTCTGAACAGAGAAGAAAAGGATTTTTAGGTTCTACATTTAATATTTATTTCTAACTTATTTAACACTAACACGTATAACAAATGACAATCAAATTAAAACAAAAGAAAATCTATTTTAAATAAAATTTTTATTGAATCTGACTGGCTTTTAAAAAAATGAAATATAGAATATTTAGATATTATTTAGTTATTATTATTATTAAAATACATTTTATAAAGTCTATCTCAGCTGTTATTAAAATTAATATCTAATAGTTTACCGTTTAATGTTCTTTACTTATCGTTTCTAAAGTCCGTCGCTCGCCTTAAGAGTTTCGTTCAATGTTCCGTTGGTATTTAATATATTTCTTGCCGTAATTCAATTAACTAATGTTCTTACACTCAATTTTATTTCATAGGTTTGTCTGTGACTTTATACTATAAATTATTATAACAAATTACACTTTATATATATATTTTTTTATTATTTTTTATTTAAAGTCGCATCAACTGCTTGGTTATTAGCGACTACGGTGGGTTATGAATCATTAACTGTGGGATTTGACACGTGAAAATTTCCAGACCCTGGCCGGGAATCGAACCCAGGACCTCCGCGTGGCAGGCTAACACGCTAACCACTAACATACGGAGGCGGTCACTTTATGTTTACTTAACACATTCTATAAATCAAACCACACATAAACACACTCTTTCTCTTCAAACTGCTCCGGTCAACAGCACACCAAATCAAATATGCATTCACTTTTAATTTTTGTTTGATAATTTTTAAAACTTTCAAATTAAATATAAATTTGTGTTTTAAATATGTATTTTAAACGTATTTGATGATCTGCATCGATATTTCTGAATTTTAAAATTTTAATAAATGTGTTTTGTAACTTTTAAACACTCTTTTATTAAGCATAAAAACTTCCATCTTGATTTTTAATTATTAGCTGAGATTATTAAGTTAATTAATTTAATAATTTAGAAATAAGATTTTAGTTATTATTAGCCAGTTTAATAACTTACAAAATGTAAGAATTTAATTATAAATGTTTACATAATTGTTCATGGCAGTCAGGTTATAAACACATGGTTATTATCAACTTGTACATTTTTAATGGTACAAGGTGCAGGAAATTCTTATTAAAAATGTATGTTTGTACTACAACCATGGATAAAAATTAATTCGTTCTTCATCTGAGATATCTTTTCACACATTTATTTCTTAACTGTAACCATGTATTGGTAATTAAATATTTGTTTGTCCTAGCCATATTCCTAAAGTAAGGGCCGTTTGGTCATAAAATAGAATATACGATTTGTTTGAAAACATCATTTATTGACGGTTTTAGTTTTGTACAAACTTATTTCATTTCGCTAGAAACTAGCATCTTGATTTTTGTGTCATATGGAGAAAAAGGAAGTTTTTAACTTTTTTAAGTTAAAAATTAAAAAAGTAGTTACAACAGTTAAAAAAGCAGATACTGATTTAATACTAAACAGTAATGATTATATAAATACTAAGGATAAGATAATTAAACTCAAATATTTTAAATACTTAGGCGAGATCCTCGAACCCACAGGTGAAGACACTGAAAACTCGACTGCAGAAAATGAAGGGGGCATATGGCATGACGCATGACATTTACATTAAAAAATGTATGTCCATTAAGGTGAAGATTAAGCACTACAGCTCGCTCATTAAACCAGCAGCATTAAATTCAACTGAAATCTTTACATTCCACAACAAAGGTGTTATTGAAAATATACAGAAAGAAGAACGGAAGATCATGAGGATAATTCTGGGTCTAAGATTAACAAAAGAAAGCTACAGGCTACACTCCAGAAAAACAACCGAGAAGATGTCTAACCTAGTGGCAGACATACGAAAAAGAAGGCTGAAATTCTATGGAACATCAGTTGACTCCCCCCAAACACGACTCACTAACAAGATTTTTACTTACATACAAAAAGTTAAATCAACAACACCATGGATTACACAAGTGAAAATAGACTTACATAAGGCACAAATAGACCGAACAGGTATTGGAGACAGAAATACATTCAGAAACAGGATAAACAAGTGTAATGTGATGTCAGAGAATGAGGTCCTTAGGAGGGCAGGGACAAAGTGGACAGAAGAGAGGAAGCAAACACATGGGGAAAAAATGAGAAAAGTATGGAAAATGAGAAAAAATTCCCGAAAATGAGTCGGAATGCTTTGCGCGATCCATCAGGGTCCATACGCCCATAATAATAATAATAAATACTAAGGAAAAAAGTAGATAGGCCTATTGCTTTTTTGCTTAGTAAACATACCTGGTTGGTTGGACGAGGTTGGTAGGAGAAGGAGGCTTGTCGACCAAAGCTTTCCTGATTTCGGATACCGGAGACTGAAATCAGTGTCATTGGGAATTCAGCTTGGAACAGTTGCTAAAGAAGGAGACATTATTTGATGAGGTGACCAGAAGAACAAGGAGAAGAAGAAATAAGAGGAGAGATATTTTTAGTCTCAGGTAAATTCACTTCGTATATATTAAAGGAATTTTAAGTTTTGTGTTATATTAAAGTCCCGGCAGATAAAGGTTGGCTATATTTAAAATAGGTTTGGGTAATTTAACGATAAGTTTATTAGTAATTCATGTATTAAATGTTTTAGTTGAATGCAAAGCTACATAGTTTTATTTATTTAATTTTTCATTGCTTACTCCCGGGCCTATGGATTGGGATCTCTTCCAGTTCAATTTAGAACACGCCTTAGATATCCCATTATCAATTAAAACGGACACGGAGGTAGATGATGCTGTTGATTTATTTACTACCTCTGTTCAACAGTGTGCATGGAAGGCATCACTGCCATACCGTCCAAATGTCCCAGACGCCCCTCACTATCCCACCCATATCAGAGAACTTATTCGTGAAAAACGCCGCGCCCGTAACACTTGGCAGAGAACTCGCCTACCATCTGATAAACGTCGCTTAAACCGGCTGACAAACGAGCTGAAACAGCAAATTCAAACACATAACACCCGCTTATACGAAAATTATACTGGAACTCTGAACGAAAAGGATGGTAGTCTCTGGCGTAGCACAAAACGCCTACTACGGCATCACACGACATCGATGCCCCTTAGGATGGGTGACGGACCCTGGCTAATAACTGACGACGACAAAGCTGAATGCTTTGGTAGACATCTTTCTGAAACATTCACTCCCCATAATGACATCCAATCTGTACATCACCAACGCGTTACTCAGTCACTAGATGAACCGCTTCAATTATCCCTTCCGCCGAAATACTTTCACCCCTCCGAAGTAAAATCTGAAATTTTGAGATTACCACGTAAGAAGTCACCGGGATATGATTTAATAACAGCTGAAATACTTAAACATTTACCGCGGAAAGCGCTCGTTCTCCTTACTACAATCTTCAATAGTATATTGCGCACGACACATTTCCCCACTCAGTGGAAGTATGCAGAAATAGTAATGATACAAAAACCGAACAAACCTTTTCATTTACCTTCCTCCTACCGACCAATAAGCCTCCTCTCAGTACCTTCGAAAATTTTCGAAAAACTCCTTTACAAGCGCATTCTTCCGCTGGTTCATGATACACTACCTCCGCATCAATTCGGATTCCGCACTCAACACTCCACCACACAACAACTGCACAGGGTGACTGATTACATAGCTTCGTCTATGGAAGAAAAGATGTATGTGTCCGCAGGTTTCCTGGATGTCGCTCAAGCTTTTGACAGAGTTTGGCATACAGGTCTCTTACACAAACTGAAAGAAATACTACCATTTACCTACTATCTTATCATAAATTCCTTCCTATCTGACAGATTCTTTAGAATTCGTTTAGGATCGTCTTACTCAAATTTCTTTCTTGTCTTAGCCGGCGTGCCTCAGGGCTCAATTTTAGCACCACTTCTCTATTCTGTATACACTTCAGACCTACCGATCCTACCCCAGACCCTCACTGCTACCTACGCTGACGACACAGCGATATTAGCCCGAGACCAAAACTCTATACACGCTTCACTAACACTCCAACATCATCTCAATCTTATACACGAATGGTGTAAAACATGGAAAATAAAACTTAATACGACAAAATCCCTTCACGTAACTTTCACACTCCGTCATGGTGATTGCCCACTAGTATACATAGATAATGAACCTCTCACAAAGACAGATACGGTCAAGTATCTCGGTCTGACTTTCGATAAACGACTAACTTGGAGCACACATATCAAACGGAAACGTTTATTACTGAATTCCCGACTTAAACTTCTATATTCCCTACTTCACAAACGATCAAAATTACCAATGGCACAAAAATTACGCATATATTGTTCTCTTTTGAAACCTATTTGGACCTACGGATCCCAAATTTACGGTTCAACCAAACCCTCTAATTTGCAACGAATTCAAGCATTCCAGTCAAAAACATTACGCCTTATAGCAAATGCACCTCTTTACGTTAGCAGCAAAACCTTACATACAGATTTGAAAACACCACTTGTACAAAATTCCATTGAATACCTATACAAACGCTTTCACGACAAGTCACACGAACACGAGAACCCCCTGGTGCGTTCACTTTCCTCCGTCCATTTACCTGATAATCCCCCTAGACGCCTTAAAAGACGCTGGAGTAGAGACCTGCTAATTTGATATACAAATTTCATTCTTGGGGAGGCACCAATGGGGGCCCTACCCCTCTCATGCCTATCATGTCATTTACATTATTATCATAATCATCACATTTGCTTGTTGTAACGTTTTACAGTTGTAAATAAAGAATTAAAGAGAAAAAAAAAAAAAAAAAAAAAAAAAAAAATTTTCATTGCTCCATTGCTAGAGGTGGCGACCAATATTATTTGCTTTTAAATCCTTATTCAAGAATTTGCCTACAAGTCAATATTTTTTAAGGTGGTGCAACCTTAAACTTTTATGATTAATTGACAATAATATACAAAGCAGTAAATGAATTCAGTATCAAATTCAACTAAGTAAAAAACTAGTATCTGTAGCATACCAAGAAAGAAGGTAGTAACTACAGTGCAGATACTGCCTTTTCCCTTAGTATGTGTATTTACTGCTCTTTTTCTTTGTAACCCTGACAAAAAACATGTAGATACTGCCTCTGAATACATCGATATCTAAGTAACCTTTGTAGACACGGCTTTTTTAGTTAGTTCACGAGATTCCTTGTGGTACAAAACATGAGAATACAAATAAAACTCAAAATCGCGAAATTTACAGTTACTGCCTTTTTTCTCAGCAGAGTAGTTGTTCTCTTCAAAGTTTTACTTTTAACCAATCCAAGCGTATGTATAGTCAGCCGAAACCTTGCGTTCTGTGCAGTAATATAAACTTCCCAATTCCCTACCAAATTTCGATGTCATAAAATAAATAATGTATATTATTTTACGTTACAATAAAACTGTACAGTATAACTCTATTTAATCAAATTTCGTTTATTCGAAACTCAGGTTAACTGAAACGATTTCAAAGGAAAAAACCAAAAATAAACGTTTCAATACGGTATGCAAACATAAAACAACTTTCTAATAATTGTATGAAGTTATTAAAAATAAAAAATAGGCGTATTAAAACTTAAAAGCAGCGTTTCAGTAACACCAAGTATAGGTTGTAAAACTTTAAAAAGTAAGTACAGTATGCTGTAGTTTATAGCAGCTTGCAAACACTACGAAGAAACTGTCCAGAAAAATTACGGACTTTTTCTTTTTTTAATTATTTGACTAGACCATTGAAAAGCGCACTAGTTATGTAGTCAATTTTTTCGCTTTTTAGTCGGATTCCTGAGCTACTTTCTTTGGGCATGAAATCCCTTCATTTCAACACTAAAAGCCTGTTGTCGTTTTACAGTTCAGGCCTGCCCAACTCTCAGCATCTTCGTGACCGGAAAGTTTACAAAAGATTTTAATTTATTTTTATAAAAGTCCGTATACTCAATGCTTTCTCTTAAAATGTTTATAGTTTCTACGTCTGCTTCAATTTCTTTGATTCATTTATCTCTTGATTTTAGTTCCTCTTGGTATTTAATTAGTGTATAGATCTTATTTGCTTTGTCACGCAATCTCGTCAGATTACCATAATACTCAAACGTCTGTTTCTTTAATATGGTTAACGAGGTTTCACCCAATAGTGTCAATCACTTCATTCAACTTCTTTTTATGGATTTTGCTGATTGGATCAAAGACAGATCCCAGGATAACTTGACCAAACCTTCAATGTATTGTATTTAATTTGACTAAGTCTCCCTTCCTATACAGGGTCAGCGTCTCCGCTACATACAGGGCTTGTGGATGAACAACCGTATTTAAGTAACTTACGTTAGTGTTTTTGCCCAAAACGGGCAGGTGGAGTGTTATTTTAATTGCACTCTATCTGCTTGGTCCAGGGCTAAAAAAAATAGTTCTGTTTCTTATCACATAGTCAGCCACTTATACGACTGAAATATTTAAGAACAGAAGAGGTAGAGGTGTAAAAGACACCAGTCAGAGTTATCTCCTCTGAGAGTAATGAATTTCACTATGCAGCCAGACCCTGTGGTGAATGAAGTGAAGGTGTCATTTGCAGGGTGGAAAGTGAGTGCTTTTCGGAGGGCCTGGCATGCTGATAAGCATACTCTTTCAACTCAGTGGGGAAGGCAATGGTAAACCACCTTACTCCTCGTTTTTACTTAGTAAAACCTCTAGAGGTTCAAACCAGCCTTTCGGCTGTTGACCTAAACAACAACACGTTAGTGTTTATAGATTCACATTGTTTGTCATAAAACTTCTTCATCTGCATGTAAGCCATCTCTAATTTTCCGATTCTTTTCTGTAAGGCCATAGCATCAGAACCATTATGTTGGATAATCTCTCCCAGATAATTATTTGGGAGAGATCATTCATTTGATTATAATTATTGGTTTATGTCAAAATAATGACGTTGATATTTTTAGACTCGCCTTACGCTCCTTTAAGCATATAGTTTCACGTATTTTTATTAACAATTATTAAGTTTTTTTAAATCTATTACATCTTAAGCTCTTAAATTTCGTTCAGCGAGGGATAGCCCGTGTGACAAGGTGACGGGTGAATCGAGTACCCCGGCAGTGTTACAAAGTTATATTGGACTCCCGATTGCAGAAGATTTTCCGTACCATCCTCGTTTTGGGTCGCTAATATTATTACTTTTTAATATACTATTCGTATTTTGTTATCTGCGGTGTAGATATTTTTTTTAATGTTTTGTTACAATTTTTATTGTCACCATGTGAATTAGGTGACGCACTTGATACTTAACTCTAGTTAATTTAGGTGTTTATTCTTTTGTCTTGACTCCCCTTAGTCCACGATAGGTGTGCAGCAAATTAAGGACTTCGATCTGTTCTGCTTCTTTTCTTCCAGTAATTAGGTCTGTCCCGCTTCCCTGTTTGTATTTTGTTAATTCCCGGAGGGTAGGGATGCCTGTAAGGGTTGATATGGAGGCCATAAAAAAAAAATTAACGTAGATAACTCTATTCAGTTTTCCATTATTTAGAGTTTCCGGGCGTGTTTTATCGGTTGTCATAATACAGATTTTTCAAAGGAAATATTAAGGCCTGTGCAGCTGGCCACTTCTTTAAACAGTATTTATCTGAAATGTGGTTTGTTCCTTATTAGTTGCGATTAATGACAAATCATCTGCAAATGCCATAACATCGAATTCTATTACTTTTGAACACTAACCTTTTACGTTTATTGTTTAAAAATTGTTTTCTTTGTTAAACTCTTGGTATTCGGTTCGTCACTCCATAATTATGTTGTGTAACACACAGTTGAATAACAGGGGAGACAGGCCATAACCTTGTCTGAGTCCAGTTTTAATCTCGAAGGGTTCTGAGAATGCTCCCATAAAACTTATTCTGGAAATGGCAACTGCTAATGTAATTTATCAAATTTCTTATTTTGCTATCCACACCAAATTCTTTGAGAATTTTAACGAACTTTTATAAGTAAAAATAAAATAGTGTACTAAATTTAAATACATACTGTTTTAACAATATTATTTTCTAATGTACAAATTTTACTTTATAGTAGTTTAGTTTATAATGTTAAGTTTATAATTAACCACATAATTTATTTTGTTGTTTAGTAACTGAAATACGTTGCTTTACTCTAAATTTTGTGATTATTTTTTTTTTTTTTGCTTTCAATAGTCGATGAATAATACCTCATACACAGCGGTAGTATCCATGGATTATCTAAAATATTGTGTTATCCGAAACGCCTCTACCCCCTTTATTTCGGTTAGAAAGGGTTATTCTGTATTTATTAATTTAATAATTTTATATTTATCACCAAGCTCAATAATTATTTTAATAAAATACTTCAAGAATACCTTCTTGAGAAAGTACTCAGGAAGAACTAAATAGAAAAAAAAATCAAAGATTAAAAGTAACTCCTCAGCTAGAGTCTGAAAATTTTAACACGACGACCCTCCGTTTTATTGACTTGCAGTGAAACTACGCTAATGGCTAAGCTGGTGTTGTGAATTTAAATAAACCGAACTAGTAGAAAAACACTTGAATCCAACATATAAAATAATTACTTTGGATAAAATTATTTAAACAATTAGTGTAAAGACTAAAATTATATAAAAGATTTGTTGTTTTAGATTAATGACTGCTTGTAAAAGTGTCATACTGTTTAGAAATTATGACGTTTGCTTCAACATCCCATTACTTTCTCGCCCATTCAAATGCATTCTTACTCTAAATCATTAGTATGTAGAATACTAATGACTAAAATCATTCGTACGTTTCATTAAATTTTACTGGTAGTGAGATACTACATTCTTTTATAAATTTTATTTAGGACTTGTATTGTTCAAATTATACCGGGTGGAAATTTTTAAATTATTTTAAAATTTGTTTTCTATTTAAACAAATAATAAAGTGCATTTTAAGTTCCCTCGTTGATTTTTTTAGATCATTTAGTAATTAAAAATACTGAAGTTTTATTTTATGATATAAATAGAATTATGTATTACTCGTACATTAAATTCCATATTGTTGTTTGGGTCATCACCCGAAAAGCTGATTTCAAACTCTAGAGGATTAAAAAGTAAAATCTGATGTGATGTGGTTTACTTTGGTTTCCTCAATGAGTAGAAAAGTATGCTTATCAGCACTGCAGGCCCTCTATAAAGTAACTAATTTCCACTCTGAAAATGACACCTTCACTTCATTCACCACAGCTCTTCATTTACCTCTACCTGCTCTTTTCTGAAATGCTTCAGTCATATTAAGCTGACCATGTTATAAAAATCAGAAACATTTTTGTAGCCCTGGACTAGCAGATCGAGAGCAAATAATTTAACACTCCACCTGCCTGTTATGGGAAATTATAACATTATTATTATTATTATTATTACATTACAGTGTTTGTTACACAATAATTACGCTCGCCTCCGTAGCGTAGTGGTTAGAACGCTAGCCTACAACCCGTAAGTCCCAGGTTTGATTCCCGGCTAGGGTCTGGAAATTTGTACAAGTCAAAACCCAAATACAAAATCCACCGTAATCGCGAACAACCGACGCAATTGATGCAACTTTAAATAAACCAAACTAAAAAAACTTCTATTATTAATTTTTGTGTTGTTTTCATCATTCACTTTTCTTATCCGAGAAGTAATTTTTTATGGACAATGAGTAATTGAACGATCGTTTGAGAAACCCCACAAGTTTATATTTTATAAAAATTGAGTTAGTGTTAAAAGCCAAATGTTTCAATGTATTCAATGCTTATTCAATGCCCCTAATTTTACTATTAGTAATGTTTCAATAACTTTTTTTAAATCCCTGATGTATGTACGTTACAATCTGTTTACTTCAAGAATAATTATCTACCCCATGCCCTAATAAGATGAGGATGATGAAGTGTAAATGAGGTGTAACCTTGTACAAACTCAGGCTCACTATTCTTGAGAAGGTATGGTTTATTGAACTCTAATAACCGAAATACACCGGTAATCACTGTCTAGGATTCAAATCTGTATAAAAATAACTACTTTTATTAGCATTTGAACCAGTAACCTTCGTCTCCGAAAATCAGCTGCCAAACAACTGACTCGTGGTGACGACTTTACCAATAGATTAACTTGGTGGGTTTATGTTAATGATTAAAGTTACGTAAAGTTTTCTTAACCCATTAACGCCGAAATTCTTTTTTTCACCCGATCTTTTTAATTTTTGTGTATATGACAATACACATATAGGACATATTATCTGTGAAATATTATTAAATTAACTGGAGCCAAACGTGAGATATGGGGTGTGATCATATGGACACGCTAGGCGCTTGTGGGGTCGGAAAATTGATACTTTTAGATTATAGTATCGCATTAGGTTCTGTGTAAAATAAACCTCAAAATAACAATTTTAAATGTATTTTTTGTACAAATGCGTTACTTACTTATAATACAATACATATTAGTAGTCTATTTATAAAACTTTTTTTTATAAAATAATAATTAGGTATAATTTTATAACAAATAGTCTGTTTATCCTATAACAAACAGATTAGAAGAAACAAATGTTTAAATTCGTTGAAAAACATATACGTGTATAAAACTACTATAAACAAATAAAAAAATGTAAGAAATACGTAATATAAAGTATAAAATAAAAGTGCAAAATATTTATAAAAATATAAAAATAACATAAACACAGGTGAATATTGCAAAATTGTTAATAAAACGATTAGTGTAAGAATTATAAAATATTAAAAAGTTCCGTAGTTACATGACTAACTTATCTACTGTGAAATAAAATAAAACTATTTACACATAATCCGACATTACATTTAACGCACTCCGTTCTTACAGTACTTGTACAGGACCCAGCACAGCGACGTCTATTGCATGGTTTTACGAGATGCCCAAGCCCATCTAATCTTATGTCATCACTTACCCTACAGTTCATTTTACTGAATTTTGAAATTGATGGACGTCCTGGCCCTATTGGTAACTGTCTGTACTTTGTTAAATATGTGATGACTATTTCCCGTAGCTCTTGGTGGTAAACCTTCATCACTCCAATTCAAAACTTCTCGTTTAATTTTTTTTCTTGGATTTGCTAGACATACTCGTATTTTATTGCTTTAATTATTAGGCACGGCATTATCGTTATCATTTACAGACTTATCTATATTCTGAGCAGAATCAGTCACTACTACTTCCACATTACTTGCTAACTGCCTACCAGTCAAGTTATCTAAATATCCGCCGCCATCTTCGTCACCAGAATCCTCATCAGTGTCAACATTGATTGAAGGTGGTTCAATGAAAATACTGTCAACATGCCCAATATCATCGGATTCAAGCAAATCAACCGCTTCTTGCAGAGTTAAGCCCCTAAAAGTTATAAAAGAACAGTAATTACTTCTTATGAACGGTATAAGGTATTTGACCCAGCAAGTGCCTAGCGTGTCCATATGATCACAGTGACATATAATGCGGAATAAATTCATTTACGAAGAAAATAATAAAGGCATATCATTATACAAAACAACAGTGGTATGTGTACATTACATATTACTGTATAACAGAAATATAAAGTCATCAATAAGGAAATAATAAATATTTTCGTCAGTCGGCAGTCGCTGAATGCCGCCGCATCATACTTGCTATGGAAATCGTTGTCCATTGTGCCTTACTCAAATCAGCTAAAGACACGTTATGAAAGGAAAACATTCGCCAGGACACCTACACGTTCATTAGCACCCGTACCAACATTAAAAACCGAAATGTTCGGCAAGAAAACTTATAGAAGATGAAAGCGTCCGCCCGTGATCATACGATCACGCACGGCGTTAATGGGTGAATTTTAATGTCTCCGAAATACACGGAAATGGTATTGGTTGATGTATTAAATCTTTAATACATTTTACTTTCTATCATTAGTTTTTGTGTTTTAAGACCCGAATCGCGTCCGATAAAGTGCACCAATGAATATTTTACTTTCGTGTGCACTAATACTTTTACAGACTGTATATTCAACTATCGTTTCACTTGCCTTATTAAATCCCAAAGTAAATTAAAGTTATCAATTTTCCAATTGTGTCAGTTTTAAAACTCGTTGAAATTTTTTCTCGAAGAAAATTTGTAGTCTCGTTTGTTCTGCCTGTTTTTTTTTAATAAAATAATTTGGTTTAACAATATTTTCATGTTTCTAGAAGGGTTTTCTAGGCCGTTTGCAGAATCAATGCAATTATTCTTGACACCATTTGTTGATTAGCCACAGCAATATTTTCTCGGCAAGTTCCATTAGTTATTCCAGGAAAACTTTCTCAGTGCAGTTAAAAGAACAGTTATTTTATTAACATTTAATATTTTAAATATTTATTTTGTCGAAACTAATACTCCAAATTAAAACTAAGTAAGTTTTTTATTAAGTCATTTATATTAAATTCAATTATATTAACTATTAACTCCATTTGCAATAATAATTTACTTTATAACGACCACTGGAAAACGTACTGTCATGAATAAAAACCATGTTCGTTAAATTAAAGTAAAATTCAGTGAACCATTCACGGGGAAGTTTTGTAATTTAAGTTTATAAAGTATGAATATTATACGCTAGCTTTTTATTCAATTCTCACTATTACAAATACAGGCACGTTTAAATATCTGATGAAAAACTAAGTTAACTTCCTTTTTTTAACTAAAGATTGTATTAGTAAAATATTTGTATTTAAGTGAATTGAAACTGGGTGAATAAATTCACGTAAAAGTTGATCAATAGAGAACGGATTTTGGTTATGATTAATAATAGCTTTGAAACTTTATTAAGTAGTATTTTTAAACTGTTTGAATTGTGTGAACTTTGCAAAGTAATTTTATAATTCAAAAGTTCATTTTATGAACTTATATTATTTTATTAACTCGATATTTTAAAACTACACTAGTATATCTGCATTACTATATAGAAAAATCTTGTAGTTTTATCTTTTTGTAAAATTATAATGTTTGATATTTCAAATTCTGTTTGTTTATCAACTGAATTGTTTGCTATTATTCGACATAAAATTTGAAGTTTATATATAAATAACATAAAAAAAAGAGTAGAGAATGTGAAAATAAAATATAATTGATTTGGAAGCTCTAAAAGAAAATCCAAACTTCAAAACATTTAACCTGTTGAACGTATTCGATTGAATTAAAACCTATATTTTTACAATTTAACGAAATTATTTTATGGAGAGTAAAAGCAGTTACGTTTGCTTTTTATGTAATATAAGCCAAAGAGAACCTTTCAATAGAGAATTTTTTTAACAAATTACTTCATTTGTTGCATTTTATGAAATTACCAGCGGAAACAAAAGTTCCGTTGTGTCAGTTAATTTTAATAACAATAGGGCTAGATAATTTTAAAATTTATGATCGTGACAGTTTTTTAATGTTAGTTTTTCTACCATCGGTGCCACAAAATTATTGTGGACTATCTTTTTTTAAAATGAGATGAGGATGATGTGTATGACGTGTAAATGAGATGTAGTCTTGTACATACACAGGCCAACCATTCCTGAGAGAGTATGGTTAATTGAACCCCAACCATCAAAGTACACCGGTAACCACTGTCTAGTATTCAAATCCGTATAAAAGTAACTACCTTTACTAGGATTTGAACCAGAACCTTCGTCTCCGAAAATCAGCTGTTGAACAGCTGACTCACAGCGACGACTTTACCTCTAGATCAACCCGGTGGGCTATCTTAATTTCAGATTGTTGAAAAACATAAATAATCATTGTCACAAATAGACGGTCAAAAGCGATTTGACAGTGATAGTTTTTTAGTAGGTTTTGACAGATGTGGTTTGTGACCTGCTGGGCGAATAGTTTATTAATTTTTTGATCCTTCCAACGGGTGATTTAAAAAGAAGGTAGAAGTAACGCACATGTAAGCATAAGTAATGGATTGGAACATGTCAGTTAGAGACAAGTTCAAGGTTGTCAGGTTATAACTATTTAAATGTTGTTAAGCACCAGTATTATTCAAGTATTTATACTTGCCCATTATGTAAATAGGAACATTTTCAAAGTTAACACCACTGAAAATAATTGAAGAGCTTAGTGAATAAATGTGCTACCTAACAAAAATATTATAATAGTTTAAAAAAAAATACCATCCATTTTCTAGTATTCTCATTTCTGTAAATGTTTTTAAGTTCTTTCATATAGATTTTATCTACATAATAACTTTATGAAAATTTATTGGAGAATTACAAGTTTTATAAACTATACCTTTCAGTAACACTTTTCATCTAACTTTATTATGAATATTATATTTTAATCCATAAAAAGTTTAGTCTCAAGTAGTATTATCTTTTAGTGTATTGTTGTTGTTTAGGTCATCAGCCGAAAGGCTGGTTTAAACCTGTCGAGGTTTTACTAAGTAAAACGAAGGGTGAGGTGGTTTACTACTGCCTTCCTCACTGAATGAAAAAAGTATGCTTATCAGCATGCCAGGCTCTCTGAAAAGCACATATTTTCCATTCTGCAAAGGACCACTTCAAACACTCAATCTGGTCGTTGCAGGGCTAAAATAAATAGTTCTGTTTATTAACACATGTTCAGCTAATTAAATGACTGAATCATTTAACAACAGAAGAGGCAGAGGTGTCAAAGACACTAATCTGAGTTATCTCATCTGAAAGTATTGCATTTCATTGTATAGCCAGACCCTGTGGTGAATGAAGTGAAGTGGTCCTTTGCAGAATGGAAAATATGTGCTTTTCAGAGAGCCTGGCATGCTGATAAGCATACTTTTTCATTCAGTGAGGAAGGCAGTAGTAAACCACCTCACTCCTCGTTTTACTTAGTAAACCCTCAACAGGTTTACACCAGCCTTTTGGCTGATGACCTAAACAACAAGATGTTTTCTGGTAAGTAGGCTACCCGCAGTTTGAAATTTGCGCGCAGCGACCATTTGCGTCGTGAGTTGCACGAATGTTGTAAGAATTCATACCAGCATATACGCTATCGTGTTGTTTCGTTGTTACTTTTGTACATGGCTTAGTAAATTCAAGTTTTTTACGGGAAGCAAGCATTTATGCTAATATAAAGTTAAGATAAGTTATTCTACAAATTTTTGGTTATATGTTACTACTAGTTGTTTTAATAAGCATTTTTACCACTAAACATTATGTGATTCCCATTTCAATTAACGTTCCTTGATAAGTATACTTACCAAGACTTAACATAAGAAAAGAAATATCTTACTGTTCTGGCACTATAAATACATTATTCAAGTCCCTATAAAGCAAAATTAACCATTTTACAATGTGTTTATTTTCCCCCATTGTACTGCTCTATAATAGGTTAAAATATTATAATTTTTCAAAATTCTTTCTCTTTAAACCATTATGATCCGATTAGAATCTTCATAATAAATTTTAAATTTTTTAGTCATGCAGTCTGGAAATTTTACAATGATTGGCTGTACGTATGTCAGTGTGTTAGCTAGGGAAATTTTTCACATAATTTCACATCATTAATCGATATTTAAATTAAGCCAGTTTGATTAATAAGTATATTTTATAATTAGAACATTAATTTTGTATTGAATTTTTCGCTAATTAAGTATCATAAGAATTGAAATACAGGTAGAATGCTGTAATTAATTTTTAAATTAAAATTTTGGAAAGGTTTGGAACATTATTAGGTTGGTAATTAGCAGAATGATTATCAAAGCTCTAAAAATAGGTATAGGCCTATATTAAATAAGTTCCCATCCACTTTGTTTTTAAATCCGTTTAAAACAACTAAACATCAATCTAGTCTTTTATAAACAAAAACCATTTTTGTCCAATTTGTTGAATCGGGATTAAATTCTCAAAGTTATTTAATGAAAGTACTTTTATTTCCTGTATAATCCTATTGAATACTTTGTCAGAATACTTTGTTGTTTGTTGATGGTTTTTTGTTTAGTTTTAGTGTTTTATTAGTAATGTTTGGTTATATTGTTCATTATTTGCATTGGCAAGAGAACGTCGTGTAAATTCTTCACACCAGATTTTTTAATGTAATTTGATGTTTTTAAAGTGATGTATCAGGTTAAAAAACCCGTTAGAACTAGTTACATTATATCTCACCGCTGGTGAGTATGTCTTTGTAAGGAATGGTTCGAATGAATTTGTAGTGTGCACGGAACGTCTAGGGAATTATTATGACTGTCATAGCCTACTACTAGAGCCAAAAACATCGTTTATCACTGTCACTGGTAATATAATTGCGTATCACGAAAACAAAATAGTTCATATTTTACTTGAATAATAATTTGTCATAATCATGCAGTGTTTCCAATCATAATAATATTTCTAATAAGGCTATTGATTACTAAAATCATTAGTGTATTTTTCTGTTTAAATTATTAGAGGTAGCATATTGCACTAATTGGAGCAAATATTGTTATAAGATTATCACAATGTTATTTCAATACTTATTATCAAAATTTTCAATTAATTTCCTACCTTCATTGTGAACTATTTTGTTTTTCTTTCGGTTACTCTCTTAATTTTGGGACACTTAGCGCAAATCCTTTGCAATGTAAAATTATTTACGTCACAGAGAGAAAACAATGATAAACGTACAAAAATAATTAAAAAATCTTATTTGAAACACTCACATGGCTGTCTCGTGCCAATATAAATCATAATACATTTAAAATTAAAACCCTAGCCCTAATTTTAATCATGACTGAATGACAGCTAAATGAAAAATTAACTTCTCGTTGACTTCAAAATACGGAAAATTAGTAATTGACTCGTTAATAAGCTGTATAGAAAAAATGTTAAATCAAAAGTTGTAAGTTTTTTAATTTTCTATAGTTTCATTTCTAAACAATTTTGTCATAAAATGCATAATAAGGTCTTTATAATCAAGCAAATCCATTTTACGGGATGCAATGAGAAAATAACCATTAGTGCCGCTAAATTAAGCACAGTAGAAAAGATGCTTCTATAGCTTAACGAACTCGAGACTGCAGATGAAGGTGGAGCATAGTGACCTAGATCACAGCACAGAGCCAATTGACTTTCTTTAATCGTATGTTAATTTAATTAATTACTTTAATTAATCGTAGTAAACAGCGGTATAACAACGTTGTCATGTTGTTATACCGCTGTGAGTAACAGCCTAACAAAAAGACAAGCTGGAGTTAGGTGGAACAGAGTGTGACTCAGTAAAGGGGCAACCTCACGCCCGCCTTGGCTGTTATTGGCTAGATCTCATCTGCAGTCTTAAGTTAATTGAGGTATAAGTATTATGCTTGTAGAAAAAGTTTTTAAGATTTTTAATCATATACACCTTTTATTTTGTGTACTTTTTGTCTAAAATGCATAGTTAGGTCACAATCTTAAAAAATGATTTTTTTACCGGGAGAGTCAGCTCCCAAGAATTTCAGCAGATTACCCGCTTACCCTATGTTATAGAGCGGTTTTTGAGAAAAAATTAAAAAAGTGAAAACCGCACTAATAAACTTCTGATTACGGTACGCCGAATTTAATGAACATGTTAGGTCCCCTTGCGGTACCTAAACATTGTAAGTTTCAAGTTCGTACGCTATTCCGTTCTTGAGATATTTTGTTCACACACATACACACACACACGTACACACACACACACACACACACACATACACATACACACACACACACACGCACGCACACGCACAGACCAATTGCAAGAAACATGTTTTTTTTGGTTCAGAGGCCCTAAAAAGGCTTATTTCCGTTGAAAACTCGATTTTGAAAAATCGACATGAAAACAATAACTACTTCCCTTCCCTATATATATATATATATATATATATATATATAGGGAAATAGAAAGAAAAATACTGAACGTATTGAACCAGTCTTAAGTAAAAGGTAATAACTTTAATACGAAACAAACAACTTACAAATTTTTTTATAGCTTTTATTTTTTTTTAGAGCTGTTCATTATGGACAACGAAGCAATTTGATCACTCAACATATTTTCAATATCTTTAAAAGTAATTCAAAATTAATTCTATTAGGATAAATGATAGGAATAAAGAAAATTGACACATATAGAATTTTCTCTTTCTAGCAGTCTGTATGTTAAATTAAAAAGGAATTTTTCAAAACATTTCTCAAATTTTTTTTTATTCTATTATGGAATACTTCAAATAGATTCAGAGATTTTACTTTAAAAAAAGTATGAAATAGTATAGCTTGATTGCATTTGGATTTTTGTTTGCGTGTTTGTGATTGGACCCATGTGTACGACAGGAAAGATATAAGTTCTGTAAGAGGTGATATATTTTGAGGGTTTAAGGATCATTTTTCATAAGTTTTTCTTCCCATTCGTGTGCTTTCTATGTGATAAATTACACACTTGCTGGACATTTAACAAAGTAAATAAATACACATTTTCTTCTCTTAGTTTCAGATCGTTAGTAAAGTAACATGACCAGTTCAATGGCTCAGTAGGATGCGTACTTGATTAATAATCCGAATGTTCTAAATTCGATTCCAATAAAATATCAACGCTGATAATCGTGCTAGTTGGTTTGATAGTTATTAAAAAACTTTTATACCGTAAATAATTCTCAAATATTTCCTTATATTATAAATATTTAGTAAGATGTGCCTACTTAATGTCAATTATCTTGAAAATAAGATTGGATTTTCTTCTTAAATTTGGATAAAAGAGAAAAATGTGCTCTAAGGTTTTTACATTCAATCTTCTTAAACCTTTCAAAAAGTAGAATCCCTTTACAGACTTATCCAATCAGTTTTCTTAAAGTGATTTAATAATATATTTTGTTATTTTTATTCTAGACAATACTACGTTATAATCTGTTCATTTTCTTTGAACAAAATTCAACTAATCTGGCAGAAAAGTAAAGAAAAACTAGAGTGAGTTAAACATCCATTGGTGTTTTTCCACTGTGATGTTTATAAACACCTATATTTAAATAATAATTATAAGTAAATAAATAAATACAGAAGAATATTACGCTAATTATTTTGATTACAATATTGATAAGGGAAGTTCATAAAATCAAATCTTATCCACCGTTTGAATAATTTACCATCGTTTGGCATACATCCTGCGTCTAAAAAGAATTTTATTATTTTTATTTAATTTTAATCTTACCAATATTAGTTGGTTAACAGCTGATTTTCGGGAACGTAGGTTCCGTGTTCCTAGTAGAGATAATTACTATTATACGATTTGAATACCACTAGACAATGGTTACCGGTGTACTTTGATAGTTAGGTTCAGTTAACGATACTCTATCAGGAATGGTCGACCTGAGTCTGTACAAGACTACGCCTCATTTCCACGTCATACATGTTATTCTCATTTCATTGAGTAATAGGGTGGCTTATTGTTCTCAAATTGAACATATTGCAACATAGATTGCACTTACTCATCACTAGTTCTCCTACTAGCCCAACAGCAAGAAAGCTGACATTTGGAGCGAATATTCCGTTTAGGGTAAATAGGAAAGTTAAGCATAATTGATTCTGACATTCACCGTAAAGAGTTTAAAAAGGGCGTTTAATCCTTAAAGCGATATTTTCCGTTTACTAAGTTCCGGACAAGCTAGATGGCTGAAACTCTGTGGAGTGTTATTATAGTTCAACTACAAACATTGAATCTAAACCATTTTTAAACTGTACCTTTCAGGTGATGAAAACACGAGACTAAAAATCATTTCTTTTTTTATTGTGAACCGAATACCTAATTTTGTAAGTCTATATCAAAAATATAATTAAAACGCGTATTAAAAGACACGTTTTACGAATGAATAATAATAATTTTTCAAAACTGAAAAAAAAAATGTAAAATCCCGGACAAGTGACCGAAAGGCCATTTTATTTCCTGGCATGTCAACAGCCACTACGCGAAAGGTTTCATTCATCGAACGTTTTAAGGTTTTTAATAAAATATCGAATAAAAAATTATATAAATTTATTTAAAAAACGTAATTTTAACGCGTATCTTGACAGATTTTTTTTACCATAAAATATCATTTTTAAAACATATTATATAAAATTAATATAGAGATCTCATGTAGAAAATGAGGAGGTAAACTAGAAGCCACGCCCTACCGACAAGATGCATAACCGATTGATTGGGCCATCAAAACTTCAACTAACTTAAATAAAATATCTAATGTTATAAATTTACTTCGGAAATATTTTTTTTATGTAACCTTTATGAGCGTTACACTAAGTGAGTTGAAAGAGTATGCTTATGAGCATGCCAGGCCCTTCTGAAAAGCACGTATTTCCTATTATGCAAATGATACGTTCTCTTCATTCACCACAGGGTCGTGCTGTATAGTGAAATTCATCACTCTTAGAAATAAATATATATAAGAGATAGCTCTAACTAGTGTCTTTTACACCTCTACTTCTGCTGTTCTTTGATAGTTCACCCATATAATTGCCTGACTACGTGCTAAGAAACCGAACTATTTTTTTGTAGCCTTGAAACTAACAGATCGAGTACAATTAATTTAATTCTCCACCTGCCCGTTATGGGCAAAGTTTATTATATAATTCTTATAAACTCAATGTATGTGCTATTCGATATTTATACTGCGTTGACCCAAATTTTAAATGATCAATATCTGTCAAGGTACGAGTATGTTGTAATCACTTTAGTGAAAATTGGTTTATTGGATATTATATTTTAAGGGAGATTTTTATTGAAAAAGTCATAATTAAAGTAGAATAAGTTAGGCTACTATAAATTCAGTTCTTACTATTAGAATTAGGTTTGTTCTGGAGGCTGTAAATGGGTAAAATAACAACGGGAGGGTGGTTACAGATGTCAATAAGTGAAAAGAAAAGCGTGCTATATTTTAGCACCATTTATTTTATATGTCTACAACAGCTGTCTTCACGACTTCAATGGAATCGAAATTGATATTTAAGTTAAAACCGTCTCTATATCGCATTTATAATCTGCTTCAATTTCGTTTTCTGTTGAAATATTATTCCCATTTGTTTCCATTTTACCCGTTTGTTAATTTAAATGTTGAAGAGAAAAATAAAGATGAATTTTTGAATTCTTTGAATTTATTTAAAGACAAATATATACTGTATTTGCTTTTAAACTCTGCGATCCAGGTTTAAAATTATTAATATGATTTATATATTTTATGAATACATCATATCAACTTCATCAAAGTATCGTGTTTATATATATATTTTTTAATTTATTCAAATCAAAGAGTGGACATTATATTCACAGATGCTTATTTACAGAAATTATTAAAGGTATTTATTTACTTGTCCTCGCAAATTTGATATCAGTTTTTTCAATGATACCTATTGCACATACAAAATCTCAATTAAAATTCGTTATCTGGTATATATATTTCAGGATTTTTAAAGGAATACAGTGGCTTAGTTCTTCATTTAATACAAAATTGAACATTTTATTTTAAAATGTTCTGCTTGTTTTTTATAATAGTTATATGTATTATTCTACAAATAAGACAATTCAAATACCCATCTCTTTATAATAAGTACATGTATATTTGTACTAGGTTTATTAATTTTCTACGAATTTAATTTTATACGCTGTTGACCTGAAATGCATATTAGGGCCGCAATCTTAAAAAAAGTACTGTACTACGAAAGTACAGCTTCCCGCACAGGAACAGAACCAGTGATGCCGGTTTCCGTATCGTGAAAAAAATAAGACGATTTTAAACGAAAACTGTAGGAGCTGTTTTTGAAAAATCTTTAAAGAAAAACATCAAAACAGAAAAAAAAATTATTAAATTCCCATTAAACTTATAACAAGTATTTTTATAAAATAATTAGCTTAGACTAAATTGATTACAAAGTGTATTTTCTTGTACAAAAATTTAACTTAAACCTTAAACTAAATTCAACTAAAAATAAAATATGGGCATTTACAACTAAATAAATAATCAACTCCTAGCCTATGTGTAAAACCAAACAATTATTTGTTCAACCAATTCCTATAGTATGAAGATCTGCTAAGCAATCGCATTGCGTTAAGTACAAACTACTCAAAAGAGAGCTCGGCTCTTTTATACTCGTAATCACCGGTCATAGAATTCGGAGAATAAAAAAAATAAAAGAGTTGACATCGCACCTCCAACACTTTTCTAACAAAAATTTGAAGAATAATAGAAATAACATAAAGGAATAACAAAAAATAACTTAACAATAGATAACAGTGCATAATAGCTTAATAAATTGCTTCTAGGTTATAAACGATTCCTGAAATTACTTCATACAAAATCTAATGTTGTTAAAACAACAAACAATAATAAAATAAACCATAAATACCACTTATTTACCAATATCACAATATTTGCTAAAGAACTGTCAAATTGAGATAATAAAATACGTGCTTTGCCAGTGGATGACTTCATAATATTATCAATAGAGTAAAAACTCTTCGCTACTTTTAAATAAAAGTTGCAGTAAATCTAATATTAAAAATATGATACTACGGGACAGGTTTGAATACGGTGAGGAAACGATACGTAAACATATTTATGGGGTTAATTTTTGTTGTAAAATTTTGTAACCATCGAGTTCATTTAGGTGGTTAAAGGAAGTTAGTAAATTATTAAGAGTATCTAGGCATAATAAGTACACAAATAACCTGATGCAATGAAGTGAGAGGTAAATGTGTAGAAAGAAGTTTTAGAAAGAAACCCATATTTGGAATTAACAGTTAAAACGTTTTACAGTAATAAATTATGTAACAATTATCTCAAATGTATAATTTAGAAATGTCTTACAAATAAGTTTACTCTTTGTCTACTTTTAAAAGAAAAAGAGAGGGTGTTAATCTTGGTTTTGCTCAGCACTTAAATTTAATAGATTTTGGGTTTGAGATTTAATGTTGTATAATGTTGAACAATAATACCTTACACACTCTCCAGTTTATTTCCACTCAAAGTTTGTTCAAATAGAAACGCTTTTAGTCGAAACGACAATCGAACAACTAATTCAACAAACTTATAATCGGGCTATTCGTTCTTTGAAAACACAAATACTAAACAAACCAAAACGGGGACTGTAAAGCTGAAACAAGAAACAACAATTCAGACAATCTATGAAATTAATTTTAAACAATTATTACTACATTATATAATACATTAACTAAAAACTACAAGCGGAATTTCATGTATCTTATTCTAGTGTAGTAAAACAAACTGATACATTCAGTTATATTAAAGTAATAACAATAAATGTATAAATTCTAGTCTACACCGATTCCAAATGTATTTTAGTTGCCAAATGACCGTGAATAAAAATGTAATTTGTCGATTTTCTTTATCACTGCTACCGCAATAAGATTTCTCATAAAACTGTTATCTTTTTTACATTTTATGTACCTTAAATCCCAAGTGTCGTTTACTTTATTACCTATGCTGCACCAAGAAATTAAAGATATGATATATCTAGTAAAGTATTTTCAGTTCGTCTGCAATAGGCTACATGTTAATAAACCCAGAATGTATAATAATTTTTTTAATTGATTGTTTTAAAATAAACCAAAAGATTTTTTATCGACAGTTTCTCGACTGATTTGATGCAGTTCTCTAAGATGTTCTATGTTGCACAAGTCATTTCATATCTACATACCTGCAACATCCTACATCTTGTAATGTATGTAATTTAATGTACCAATATAAATTGTTTTGGCCCGCCGTTGGGCGCCAAAATGTAGTGAAATTATATTAATAAATGGAATAACGTTAAATGAAAATTAAAAATTGAAAAATAAATCGATTTTTAATGAAAAACAAAAAGTTGAAAATAAAATTAAAATTGACAAAGAAAATGTGTTATAAAATTTATTAAATGCTTGATCTTATTTAGTGATAACACTATGGCATAAATCTAAGTATTTTAATTAATTTATTAATGATTATATATATGTATAGCAATACCTGTAGCTGAAAATTTATATAAACTAGATATGAGCTCAAATTGATTAGTTTTAGGCCTATAGTTACTAATTGAGATTATCCTCGGAATCTTTCTTTTGCTTCTTGTCCATCAATTGACCGGAAATCAAATGGGGCGTCGAGTCATGGTTGCAAATTGGTTTAATAGTCTTAAATAAATTTTATTTAAAGCTTTTCTTCATATTTTAAAAATAATCAAATTTATTTTGTTTGGTTTCATAAATAATTAGATTCTTGATACTTTAATATTTTCCTTTACTTATTATTTCAAATTATTTAATTAAAATTATACTATCTTTTGTTTTCTTGCTTTAATTTGAGATATTTGGTTTCTGGAATTAATTTTTTTAATGTTTTATTTTCTTCTTATAATTAATTCATTTTGTTATATTTACTTACTGTTTAGAATACTTAAATTTTAAATTGGAATTCGTTCAATTTTGATTATTATTTCTGATTATTTTTAAATTACTTCTTGAATTTACAACAGTTGATTAATTCAACTAAATCTTCGATCAATGACGTACTGGAACATAGACTGTTATTCTACAATCTTTTGTAAATTACTTTTAATATTATATCCTTTGCCTCCTCCTACAATTCACTTTTTCAGTATTACCCTTCATTATTGATAGAGCAATACCTGGATGTCTTAAGATTGCTCCTCTAGCCCACCCCTTCTTCTGGTAAGATGTTCATTATATACTTCTTTTATCCAATCGTTATTAGGGACTAAAAAGTTTTGCAAAAATGATTGATACATATTTAATACCAAAATATTTTACTAAATAAAACTGAAAAAACGAAATTTTTAAAACTCTTGAGCTTAATTCTCAGCTTTCGATTGACAACAAACTACTTTTGTACAAATCCATGCTGAAGCCGATTTGGACCTACGGAATTCAGTTATGGGGGACAGCATCAACTTCAAACATCGAGATTCTGCAACGGTTTGAATCAAAAGTTCTGCGGATCATACTGAATGCACCGTGGTATATTACCAATGCCGATATACATCGTGATATGGATGTGCAGACGGTACGAGAAGAAATACGAAGTTTCAGTTGTAAATATATCGAACGTCTAAACAACCACGTAAATCACTTAGCATTGAATCTCTTAGACAACAGTAATGATGTCAATAGGCTAAAACGTGCTACAGTACTGGATCTCCCAGGGCGATTCTGATAGTGTGATTTTAAAGTTGTAAATAATATAATGTTAGTGTTTTGTAGATGACTGTCGTGTTTGAGTGTGAATGTTGTAAATTACTGAATGAACGTTTCGAATTATTTTCGGAAAAGTTAGGTATACATATATTCGGAATCATGTGCTTATTATTTATTACTTCTTATTTGTTTATCGTTTTAAAGGAAGTTTTGGTTATATTTTATTTTAAATTTTTTTTTGTTTATTTATTTAAAAATCACTATAAAATTTTTATTGTAAATATTAATTAAGAACAGTATGAAATGTTTTCATGTTATATAATTTGTTAATTACACCAGTGGGTTGTAATTTTTTCATGAGTTGTGTCTAATTGATAAGTTGCATTTATTGTTATTTATAACAGATTATGCATTAAATAATAAGTTATATGAAAAAAAATGAGCTTAATGAATTGTTGTTTACGTCATCAAACTAAAGGCTGATTTCAACCTCTAAAGATTTTACTAAGTAAAACGAGGAGTGTGGTGGTTTACCATGCCTTCCTCACTGAGTTAAAAAGTATGCTTATTAACATGCCATGGTCTATTAGTCTAAGTACACACATCCATGTCTAAGTACACATAATTCCACACTCTAAATGACACCTTTACTTCATTCACCACAGGGTCTAGTTGTAAAATGAAATTCATGACTTTTAGAGTAGATAACTCTGACTAGTGTCATTTATACTTCTGTCTCTTTTGTTGTTAAATGTTTCAGACATATAATTGGTTGAATATGTGATAAGAAACATTATTGGTAATAATAATTGTTGTAACAATAATTGGTTGTAATATATTAATTGGTTATTACCTAATCACTTTGGGCAACCACAGTGAGTAAAAATCATTATAATTTATTTCAAAGTTCAACAAAAATTGAAACACAAAACAAATACTGAGATTATTAGGGTTTGCTAAGTAATTAATTTTTTCAAAAAAAATTTTTTGAGACGAAGGAAGTTCTTTCAAACACTTGTGCATATCATTAGGGTTTTTAGACTTTGATCTCAGCATTTTCGACCATCGTATTTTATCAGCAGAAGTCTGATAGACTTCTTAGAAGTCTCGCCACACCGAGACCGTTTAGATTAAGACGTTACAAAAAAAAACACCGCAAATATTTACATTTTTGATTTTTTAATAAATTATCTGATCACGAAAAGCAATTAGTATATATATCATTTAAAAACGTAGTGTATATCAGTTATATACTATTTTGTGTTGTTAATATTGTGACAAAATCTAAAGGTATAGTGTGTTCGAGAATTATCGAGAAATAGCGTGTTTTAAAAATGTTATTGTAAAAAATAATAAGAGTTAATAAGTCGGATTCCATGTAAGAGTTGAAAATATTATACTGTGGTATATGAAAGGTTAGTTCGTGTTTTTGTTTATGTGCAGGATGGTTTGTGAGTTCGGAACAGGCTTATGCCTAATCCTTGATAGTAAGAAGAAGAAGATGAAAGGTTAGTAAAGATCTATTGTTGTAATGGCTATTGTGTGAGGGTCGGTGTACCTATTTAGATAATTAGCACTTTTTGTAACCTCTTTTATTCAATTCTAATTTGTTTATCTTTTGTTAAGATTTATCCAGAAGCGAAAGAACGATTTCGTATTTGACCATTATATCGAAAATCTTTGTTCTTCTCCAAATCTCCATTAAAACCTATATAAGTGCAGCCGTTTTAGTTAGTTTAATCTAGTCTTTGATCTGCCATCGACGAGTTTTATCTGTGAGATATTTTGTGTACGAATATGTCAGCGAAGAGATCCAGAGTATATGGTAGACACGTATAATCATTATTAACTTTGTAAGTAGGATTAAGTTTTTAATGTTATCAATTTATTGTAATTAGGTTGTTATTTATTGTAAGTAATTTTCAAACGAATTTCACAAATTTAATTGTGGTAATATTGTGTAATTCATTTGTATTTAAGTAACATCATTAAGTTTAATTTATAGTGCTTAATAAATAACTGTTTGTGATATTAAACGACAGTTTGTTAATTATTTAATTTACCCAGATCCCGAAACGGACTTTAGAGATAAGTATCACAATATTAGTTTTTGTGGACCAAATGCAAGTGATATAATCACATTAAGTCCACCCGCAGAATCTTCGTATATTTATTACGTTTTAAAATTTTGTAAATCTCTAAAACTGTATTCCATAATTAAATTTTGTAAATTAAAAATTAAATTCTATAATATAGATATGAATTTAAAAATCGGAAAACTTGGTTCTTAAAAATGTGAGTGGTGTTACCTGACTACGGCAAACAGGTGAATAATGTCATTTAAGGGTCGTTGCCCTACGCCCTAATTAGTAAACTAACTATGTTAGTTTATTAACTTACAAACTCGTAGTTGGGGTTTTGTTATGTTAATTAACTTCTTGTACTACAGTGGTTCTTGTAATAAATAGAATGCTGCATAATCGGTTTTACCTAAAACCATTATTAAGAGTAAAATTAATTGGTTGAAAATAATGCTGTCCTTAACACACATGGAAAAAATTATTTTAACTTATTCAGGAATCTTTAAATAGTTGATTTGTAATAAAAAAGAAATTTTTTACCAAAACTTGATCAATTTTTGGTTTAAAATTTTGTTAAAAAAGTAACAGGCTTTTTGAATTTTAACCGAAATTACTTTTTTGAAATTATGATGATGAAAACTAGTGACGATAAAAATATAATAGAAAAATTAATTTGTACACGTTTTTCAAATAAATAAAATAACGAAATTTTTTCCACTTTTTTCTGGAAAATGATTTTCATTTTGTTCTTTCAGAGTACGCTGTAGGACTAACGAAAAATAATGTATGGGATTAAAATTAAACCTCTCAATATTGGCAACCACTCTTCGCTTGGAAATTGAGTTTTATCATTTTCATTTTTCTCGTTCATTACAAAGTACAGAATTACTCTGCGTACAAATAAATTCATTTTGTCCTAAGTCATCGCGTTTTAAATAAATTGTTACACTTACACACAAACCACTACGATTTACTTTCAATATGACATTTTCTGTAGTTTCATTGATTGCTTATTTATTTTGTTTTAAGTAATACTCAACACAAAATATTGTAACATTGTAGAAGTTAGTGATTAGTCTAAAAATGGTTGAGAGAATACATTGTTTTTTTTTTTTTGGAAAAAATTGTATTTTGTAAGGAGTAGAATAGGAAGAACAAGGATAGTGAATTGCAATGTTTGATTTGAGTGAAACGTTTGATTTTATTTTGATTCTTTCTACTATGTTTGAGAATAACAGATATTTTGTTAGGAAAATTTCGTTCTTTTTGGAAGCTATCAGATCGCAGGTACAAAAACAGTTAACACCTTTGTAGCCATTCAGTCAATATCTGATTGTAAATGGAAAGTGTGTAGGGGTGTTCAAAATAGTGTCGTTACGGGACCGGTTTGGAGTTAGATTTACTATTGCGTACGGATGGTAACAAATGGTTACGGACAGGGTAACTCAAATTGTACGAGGGCGTGTTGAAAAGGAATGGCTCCATCGCTATAACTATTATAATGATGGGCCAGACAGTCTCAAAAGTGGTTAGTCATATACTGGAACTCGTTGTAAACAAGTCAGCCTAGCAGCGATTCACAGCCGCAACCTAAAATTTCAAATAATGCCATCTGCTGGGAAAGTCATGTTTATTGTATGAATCTGAGCTTTTTACAGCTGTGGGATGAAGTGGACAGACGAAGTACCAGACTGCTACCATGCCATAGTACTGTACTAATCATCTCATCGCTATTCGCTGGGCAGTAGGTTGCCTAGAGCTTATTTACTTCAATTTTCTCAAAATTAAATTCTCTACAATTGTTGTTCATGGATTATGCATTTTTTAGCCATTTAATGGAATTATAGTGCCTGAAACATAAAAAACGTGTTTTTTGACAGTAAATTTTTGTGTTTTAAGCAAGTTATTTTACAAACTAAGGGACTTACAGTTCTGGGACCTAGTTTAATCAATTTTTCAAGTCAAAATTCATATGAAACGATCAAATGTTTGTCTTAATTACCGTCCTAATTGGTTCAATTCGGTTTCATTTAATCCTCGGAGTGGAAATCTTTCGCTAGACTTATCTCGCTAACGAAGCATTTCCAGGCATATGTTTATATGAACTTTTTGTCTTGTTTTTAGGTCTACAATCACCTGTTAAAATGTTTTCCTTTTCTCCTGGTCCACCCTGTGTATAGTTTGGATAGTACCCGTATTACTACAAACATAGTACTAGTAAAACGTTGCTACTACTAACGCAATCTGTCACAGTAATAGTGACGTAATGCATTCCTCTCAGCTGCACAAAGGTTAGGAACGGGCAGTATAGTTTTCTGGAAGTGTGATGGTAATGTTCATATGGAGTTTCTGGAACATGGCTGTACTGTGACAACTCCGAACAATATGTTGCTACCCTATCAAATTAGAAGCGACGGCTGCGTAGGGTTTGTCCAGACAAAGAGCCAATTCTGCATCATGATAACGCTCGTCTTCACACAAGTCGGAAAACGCGTACATCACTAAAAAAGCTTGGGTTTTAAGACTTTTTACCTAATACACCTTACAGCACAGATCTTACGTCCTCTGATTTTTCCTCTTTCCGAAGCTTAAGGAACAACTCAAGAGCATCCCTTCCTCTTCGAATGCAGAGGTGACAGCGGAGGTGAGGAAATGGTGCCGTACGAAAACTTCAGTCTTCTTCCGTGATGATTTTTCAAAAGCGTAGTACATTGGCGTAAATGTTTAGCCGTTAACGGCGGTTATGTGGAAACATGATTATATTGGTGAGTAGAAGACAGTTTAATCTAAATTTCACACTAATATTTAAACAATATATCCAGACTAGTAAAGTTATAACGAAGGTGGTATTACTTTTTAATATACCTTCGTAATATTTTTGTAAAGGAGAGTTTTTTTAATAATAGTCAAGTTTAGTTTAAGCGTAAGATTCATAAATTAATTTAATTAAAGTAATACAATTTTGAATTTGTTAGTAGGCTAAGTTTAATAATTAATTGGAATTATTAATTGTGTAAACTAATAATTAATTGTTATAAGTGTAAAGTAAGCCTGTTTATTATTTATTATACCCAGATCCTGAATGAACCTAGGCTTAGTTATTACAATATTAAAGAATATTGACAGCTGTTTAGCTGACATATCCTCGTTTGGAATGTTATACCAAAAGTTAAAGCTTCAAATTTTACATGAAATCAGATACTGCATAGACTAAAAAGCAAAAATGAAATATTTAGGTCTGCACTTCGACAGATGCTTAACCTATAATGACCATGTTACAAAAACAAAATAAAAAATTAATGTGAGTTTTAATGAATTTAAAATAGTACTTGACAGATGCTCAACACAATTAAACTAAATTAAAGTAGATATCATTAATCTAGGTAATTATACTGTGACATTAACCAATCAACGACAATGTTATGTGGTTTTGTGTGTTGTGATATCGTGATTTATTGCCTTTTGGAATAGCGGCTAGTCTACCTTCAAGTGTTGTTTTCTAGTATAAAGTTGAATGTTATATTATTCTATTGGGTGCTTAGTGAAATTTATTTAATGGAGTTCATTTTGTTGTTCTTGACATTTAGGCACCTGCCTTCTATATATGAAAGGGTAGATTTTTACTGAAAAGTAAAGAAATAATGAAAAATAATAAGAATAATTGATGAAAATAAGAACGTTCAACTCTTGGATGGAGTCTAAAAGATAATTTGAAATAAAACTTTAATGGTTTCAAATGTTTGCCATACACAGTTTGCAATGATACAAATGCAACCTAAGACCAAAAAGATTTAATACGCACCATTTTTTATGAACTCCTATAAATATTATCCTTAACATGAATTGCCCTTTAATTAATTTTTAACCAAAAAATTTACAATTAATTTTTTGATACACCAAAGTACTGTATTTTAAATATATCTGATAAAGTGATAAAAACAAGAAATTACGCCTAAAATAACTATCATTGATGTAAAGAGTACAGAAATATAATGAAAAAATGGAGAGAATTGTTTGGAAGGGAAGTTTAAAAAACCCTTCTTGATTGCTTCTTTCTCTCCTTAAAACTACTCCCTCTAGTCCTTCATCTACTCCTTTCTGTTTTTTCATGATACGGCTTTCCAGTGGTGGAACAGAAAAAATTTGCCTCTACTAAGTTCAATTGTTTCTTGCGTTTCCTTTCTCTCGTCATTTCCTTTTTAGAGTTTTTTCATTTCTCTTTTCTTTAAACCTACCAATTCCAGCTTTCCATTTGGCTTATACCCTACGGATTGTTAAACCAATTTGTTGTCCGCCATTTTATATATTTGTTGCAGTAAGTTGTTCAGTGTTCTTCATGTTATAAAAACCAAAGCATAAAATCAAAAATTTCTGTCTCGTATTCTTCTCAAGTGATCCCTCACGAACTGGAAACATTTATCACTTCTCTGTACTCTGAACATACTTAGCGATTGTCAGTATTTTAACCTGAATTCCACAAATAGTCACCTCTGTTATTAGCTATTGGTTTTATGTAGGTTAACATAATATTAAAGTTGAGAGTAACGAATTCAACAAAGTTTAATATTTTGGCGTATCAGTTTAATAGTTTTTACTTTATCTGTACACGGTTTCAAGGCTCTTTAATAAAGTTCATAAAAACCACATAAACTTAGGCCTACATATTGAACGAACACATTTTAGCAGTATATTTTTTAAGTTGCGCCTAGTTTATTTTAATCAATACTTAGCGTGAATGAAATCTCTTTGTTCGTCAAAACCTGAGTTACATAGTGTTTTAAAATCTTTATTCTGATATTATAACTTAATTAATGATTGGTTTTTAAATCAGAAAATTCAGGGTATTAGGGTAAGAAAATATACTATTAATGGGTTCTAATGTATAAAAAGAATACCATTGAATTAAACTAAAAATTGACATCCAGGCCTTCCAGTTTCCTACTCGGCTTAGTCTCTCAACCTGCTGCTCCGGGAAGAATATCAGATCCACACAAAATATAAAAAGGTTTTTATTTTATTAGGCCTAATTGGTTTTTTAGTCATTCATTACGTGAAAACTATCTGAGATGGTTACGAACAGCGCGGTAATAAAAAAAAACGTTTTATTACTTATTACACTACTAGATCACATCAAAATTATTTTGTATTGCTGGTTCCTCGATAAAAGTATCGGAGTGTCTTCTTTACTTCAAAACGTAGGTTATCTAGCCTTTTCCAGCATTGTAGTGTCCTTTTTTAATTCCAATAAACAATTGAAAATTGAACCCTATTCCCAGCGGAGTCTTCTCAAATTTCTTCTTCCTTCGAAGCTGTATTTTAGAACCTGTTTTGGAATTTTACCTACCTTAATTTTTTGAAAACGCTCCATTCATTTCTTCATCTTGTTCTTTTCATAGCATCAGTCATTTAGCCATCATAATGTATTTTTTATTAGAAAGCTGTAAATAAAATTGATTTTATCCAGCATTGTAGAGGTCTTTTCAGAATAATTTTTCCCTCGGGCCTATTTCCCATAACCTGTTTTGGAAATCCCTTTATTTTTGAAGATGTTCCCTCCATTTAATGTGATAATTACAAGTTCTCTTACACTTATTACACTTATTGTTTGCAACTCTTTCTTTAATATCGAAATTTTTAATCCTATCTTCTCTCATACAATTTCGACTCTTCGTTGAAAACGCATTTCCTCAGCGTTCAGCTTCTGTTTCCTTCTCCGTTCCGTTCTCCCTATTAAATTATTGCAATAATAACTGATTGTCTTGTTAACATTACATTGTTTAAAACTTTTGCCTTTTTTGAAATTTAGTTTCGAATTCTATCCTCTCTTGACCCTCCGTAAGGAAAGCAACTCCACGGCTTTGATATTAGGTTTCTTGCGTAAGTATTAGATGTTTTATGAAGATTTATTCTCAGCAATATTGAAAAATAATATTGTGATAAAATTATGATCGGCTTAGCTGATTTAGTCAGATAGACTAATATCATTTTGTAAAAATGTTAACATTGGTTAATCAAAGGCTATGTGTTCGTTAGCTGGTTCATGTAGCGTTTAGAACAACAGTTGTACCCTTTGGTATGGAAGTTAATAACTGGCTTCTATATCAAAGGATGCTACGTTTGATTTTCGGTCAGGTTTGATATGTTTTATCATTAATTTTCAACTGTCATCGTGCATTCTCTTCAAAATGTAGTAACGTTCAAAGTAATCAGATGTAAAACCAAAACAATATTTCAAAAAATACAATATATCAAAACAAATTGCACTTTAAAATAAGTTTTACGAGCCGACCGCATTGGCGTAGTTATTAACGTGCTCGTCTCTCATCATGCGGTCATTGGTTTGAATCTCACTCAGGCACAGCATATTTTCATACGTTACAAAAAATCATTTTATCCTCACACAGTTACACCCCAACGTCGTCGCTAATGATCGTTGCAGTTGATGCGACGTTGAATAAATAAATATAATAAAAAAAGTTTAACGAACCCTGAGTATTAGGTGTTGTTATTAACAGTTTCTAATATAAAACCCAATTCTCTTTATTGACACATCTTGTTGTCTTTTGTATCTTTGTGAAGATTTCGGCCTTAGTATGCATTTAACGACAAAAATGTATAATAGAATTTATACGAAATTAAAAGATCTATAACTTTTATTTAGAGCATTTTTCTCTACAGAGCCTAGTTTAGTGTGAAAGAGTGATTTTCCGTATTATTAAGCTAAACTGAGGTCGATTTTCATTTCGCGTCTTTCACTCATGATTAAAATAAGGTTAGGTTTTTTGAGGTTAGTTTTTAGTTTATTTCTAATGTTTTATTACTAATGTTAGGTTATAACGGTCATTATTTGCATTAGCAAGAGAAAGTTGTGTGAGTGTGTCACACCAGATTTTTTTAAAATTATTTAATTTAATTTAGAGACTGGGAATAAAATATGAAAAATAAATGATTTGAATTTAATTACGATTCTTTTAAATTTTTAATTAAAATAAATTGGGATAACAGTATAAAAGTGAAAAGTAAAATAACTTTCTTTCAACAAAAAATTATAATGAATGAAAGTACACGTTTGACTCACTGGAGTACTTATTTTTCAGTCAACAAAACTAGTGACTACGCCTCTCCATTTTGCCTGGTATGTAAAATAATGTGTGGGAGAGTTATCTAAAAGCTCTCTTGTGCCTCAAGCTACTTTGAATATTTTAGAATTTAAATTATGTTGTGAGTTCACCACCGGCATGTTTAATCATGTGTTAATAATTATGCGTCTACTTGTTTCAATAAAATAATATATCCAGGTCTTAAATTTTTGAAAGCCCACTACATGAAATAAACTACGAAAAAATCCCAGTGATAATTAAGTTAAATTACTGCTTTATTTAAGTTACTGCTTGTCAAAACAACAAACATAATTCCAGTTAAAATATATCTTGACATTTTTATAAAGATTCTTGTAGGAAATATCAGAAATTGTTTTTTTCTTTATCTTGAGAAGTGAGGCATAAGTTAAACTTTTTCCCATATAAACTTTTATATATGACGAATTTGTTTTTACTTTTCAAGCCCTATCAAAACGGAAGTATTGATGGATCGTAACACACAGAAAATTGTACTGTAGAGAATTTTTTCTTATCAGTAACTGCGTATTCCGAATTTTTTATATTTCAAACTAATATTATTCTTGTTTATACAAGCAAATTTCCGAAATAAAAAACTATCATTATTAATAATTGGGGATGGCAACCCACTCCATCAAAGAAATTATCTAAAGGTTTCAATCTAAATTACCCAGAACAATCACATCATTACTTTGGTAGATAACAAACAGCATACTACAAAGAGATATAAACATTCCTACAGTTCATCAAGAAATCCACACATTCAGTACAAAACACCAATAAAACGATTAAATCACTAACAAATCATATTGCCATGTCACTTTTAGATAACTCTAGCGACCCACTCTGAGAAACGAAGACACCCTACGGACTTATTTTTAAATGACAATAACACAAACAAAATTAATTTATGGTCCTCAACTCGGAGGCTTTCTTCAGGCATGACATTAAAAAGCAAATTCACTAGTATGTTTTATTATTAAACATAAGAATACGAGTCGTGGCTATTAAATAACGAGACTGACATTGTAAAAAATTTAATTTTAATTTTATACATAAGCACTAACTGTCACCTTCAATATACATTCCTTCTTTATCCCTACAACGCTCCATTCGAATTCTCCATTGTTTTAAACAGTGCTGGAAGTCATCTTCTGTCAGCTCTTTTAGGACACGTGCCGCTTTCACTTTTACAGCTTCCACAGACACAAATCTTGTCCCTTTTAATGCAAATTCCACCTTAGAGAAAAAGGTAAAAGTCACATGGTGCAAGATCTGGTGAATAAGGTGGATGTTCTAACACTGAGATGCTGTACTTGGCTAGGAACCTCTTAACAGATAATGTGGAATGAGCTGGCGCATTGTCTTGGTGGAGAACCAATGATTGTCCTTCCACATTTCAGGACGTTCTTTCCTTACTCTTTGACGTAGTTTAGAAAGTACGTCAAGGTAGTAATATTGATTAATTGTTTGGACCTTTAGGAACCCAACCCAGTGAAGGTACACAATCCAATGGATATAAAAAATACAATCATCATTGCTTTAAATTTTGACTTGCTCATTCGAGCTTTTTTAGCTCTCGGTAAAGTTCGGCTCTTCCTTCCAGTGCATGGATTGGTTTTCGTTTCCGGATCATAAGTAAAAAACCACGTTTCATCTCATGTTATTATCTTCTACCTTTTCCCTTAGGTAAATTGTGCATTTAGAGGGAGAAGATTTGAGTCCGTGGAAGCTGTAAAAGAGAAAGCGTCACGTGTCCTGAAGGAGCTGACAGAAGATGACTTCCAGCATTATTTCCAACAATGGAAAATTCGCATGGAGCATTGTAGGGATAGAGAACGAGTGTATATTGAAGGTGACAATAAGTGATTACGTATAAAATTTAAAAAAAAGTTTACAAGGTCAGTCTCGTTATTTAATAGCAACACTTCGTATATTGTAGATATTGCTGAGTTATAAAAGAAAATATTAAAGTAGAATATAGAAATCTGATAATTCATTAGACAGTAATTTCATTGCAAGTTGTAAAAATGAAATGAAATTAATTTTGTATCTTTGCTGGTAAAAATCGAAGCTCCATTTGTGTCTCAGTACAAAATTTACACGAAGGTCTTACAAGCACCCGAAACAATCTTTCCGTAAAAAACATAATAACAGATTTTTTACACCTTGTTCCACAGGACAACAAAAGAATGAAATCCGACCTCTATTCCGAGAAGCAGTAAATAATTGTACTCTCATATCAAACACAAAAACGCAATAGACATACGTATAATAGCTACCTATGATTGTTCACCTCTGTTGATGTCACAATACTATTTTATTAATGTCATTCAGTCTATTAGATTGCACAAGCTTACTTGATACATCTACTCACCAACACTACAAATCGTATCTTATAAATAGAAAAAAATAAATTTGTACTATCATTAAATAAATTTGTTATAACACTATTTTATATAAAACAGAATATTGAATTTATTTTTAAAATAACAATTATATTTAGACAAGATCTTGTAATGTGTCCCACGTTTCTAAATAATTAACTGCCCTAAATTTAAGCTAGTCAAAAATTGAATTAAATAAAAAAAACAGACTTTTAAGGTTATGCTGATATAAACAAAATTTAATCATATAGAATATAGAATAAGATACAATAATGAGAGTTTACTTAGTAATACATTAAATACATTTTTTAAATGATTTTTGATTTGATTCCTTCCTTTTTTTATGTAATATTAATTTAACAGATCTCAAAGTTTATTTATCGTTTATTTTAAAATTAAAAGGTTTTACCACAATAATTGCCCGTGCTGTTCACTTTTGATCGTCGGTATTGTTGTCTTGTTGGAGGTTCTTAGTTCATGTACTCTTCTTGATGATCTGAGACTATCCTAAAATAAAAAATGGTTTCGTTGATTTATATATTCAATAACTCCTTTAACCTTCGATGTTCCATTGTTACTTCACTCGCGCATTTATTTTATTTATTATAATCTCATTGGTTGATATTTAACCGTTTTGAACATGAAGCCGAATTCAAATACAGTTGATTTACTCTATTTATTTAATTAAATTTTTATTACTTTGGATTTACTGTTCATCATGTTTTAAAGATATATTAAATAACAAAATAGTCATTAAAAATATCTACATAATTTTTTTTTTATCATAGACGAGGAAACAAGCTTAAAACATCATTATATCACACACATAATGATTAAGGTTAGTACCATTACTTGCTATACCGTATTTTTACTTGATGTGATTAGTGTTGGTACGCCTGTTCCTTCAATTAAAGAAATCCAGTATTCTAATTTTCTACAATCTTTTAAAAATATTGAAAAAACTTTTATTAATAAAGTAATTTTTCAGGTTTCTTTAGACATTGCTATTGTTTTAAGTAAATTATCAATTTTTTAAATAAAGTTTCATTAACATTTTCATCAAATGAGTACAGATACGAACGCGTGTCTATAAGGATTCGAATAAGAGCATATTTTTACATACAAGATGTAGGTTTATGCATAGACATATGGGTATGGAAATGTAATTTTCAAAGTAAAAGTTAAGCATATAAATTTGTGCAATTAAGTCGAAGTTTCATTTCAGGCGGGGTCACGTAACCTTAGAGAAAGAGACGGTGTGATAGTGGGTGGGAGAAGGTGTGGGTGTGAGAGAGAGATAACTTGAGAAAGAGATAGAGTATACAAACGAGATCGCTGTGCTATTGGCTAGAACTCAATTTTTGAACGAATGTAATGAGATCCGCTCTTAGGACAGCCCTCTCGTATTGAACAAAAGTTTTACAGTATGCTGGGTTATTTTTTTAAATAACGATAGGCTTACAGCTTGTTCACATAGAATCTGCACTGAGATACATATTTATGCAAATGATATGTTCACTGTTCGCCATTTGCCTCATAAGTAGGCCGACACTCACAAAAATATGATAGATAGATGAGCATTGTTTGGTTTTATTTTTATTTTGTCTAACTACCGGACATTTACAAATTAATAAAAAAAAATAAGCTAATAATACAACTAGTAAGAAATTGGTAGTATGAAAGTAAATAACTTACAGAAATATTTGATACTGTCTTGTTTTTAACTTCTGTAGTTTGGAGAATTCATTGATTTCCACTTAAGACCATATTGTATTTTATCTTGAAATGTGTGTAATTACTTAAGGTGAGACTGTACTTTGTATCCCGCTAATGTTAAATTTGCAATTTTTAGGTACACTTTTCATAGGATTGGTTAAAGATAAAAAAATTAAACTTTAAACAATTACCGTTGTTGGGTTTCTCTAGCTACTGGCACTTTTTTTTCAATTTAATCTGTAGGACCATAAAATTAAAACTAAAATAACGAATAACATAGAATTTTTACAAATTTCTTTCTACATGTTTTTGCATATTACTAATTTTAGGAGCATCTGAGGAAGTAATAAAAATGCCAGTGTATGTGCATGTACAAGAAAAATAACTGGTATAAATTTCTACATGGTAGGTTTAGTGGTTCCCGAGAAAAATGTAGTCTACCTAAATGTTAAAAATCTAAATTTCCGGGAACAGACAAAAAACAAAAAGGCACAAATCAAAAACAAAATTTACACAAACATACAAATTTCCCATCAACAGTTGGTTAGAAAGCTGAACCAACAGCTTTGAAAATATTAAAAACAGTATGCAGGTATTTTAAAAAACTGAAATTTCCTTTACACTAAAACGAGAAGTATAAAATTACGAAAAATATTTATTCTTGGTATAATTATTTTGCTCGATAAACCTGCTAAATACTTAAATTTTTCATCAAAATAAAATTTTTAAGTAATATAATGTCTTTCAGGTAGATCTAGGCCTGAAGTACTGAAAAACATAAAACACCGGAAATCGAAATTTTCAGTCAAAACTATCGACAGTCTCACCTTAAAACTCTCTAAGAACCAGAATAAGGTTCTTTGGGCTACAACAAGGGCGCCATGGTTTGCAAGGAATGCAGAAAAACACAACATTATTGACACCTTTCTGAAGTAATGAACGAAGTCAGGCGTTTTAATAGAAAATATCAGGCAAGACTTGAAAGTCACGAAAATTAATTAGCCATGAATCTTCTAAAGATGCAGAAGAAGTTAGGCGCCTGAAATGATACCATGTTTTAGACTTGTCTGAAAGAGTTTAAATGTTCACAAATTATAGTGAAAAGTATTCCATATTGTAAAATATAAATATCTTTCTGCATAGTAATTTTTTCTTCTAGCACATGAGTAATTGATATAATGAGAGATACTCAGGGTAATGAGGCCGCAACTTGTGATTTGCAAATTCAAAAGATTTGTGTACAGTTTATTTTAAAAAAAACTGATTGCAAATAATGTTAATTAAAAAAAATTTGTTTTGTTCAAGATCTTACTTTATGCCAAGTTAGTCAGTTAGGTCAAAAAATATAATTTACAAGTAGATTAATAGCTTTCCAACTGCTTTAATTATTCTGTATGCTAGTAAAATCTGCATACTTCATAAATTCTTCAGTAACACTGGTTAAACAAATATTTGTGTGGTCGCACGTGAAAAAATTAAAATAACATATTTATTCCAAAATAAATTACAACTTTAATTATGTATTGTTTGCTCAGATATGAACTAAGTTTTCCAGATGGTCGGCCTGTTGATTTTGTGGTCAGCGCAACGATTTTTATGTCAGAGATTCCGAGTTTGATTCCTGGTCAGGTCTGGCATTTTCTCATCTGTACTTTACCTCAATTACCTACGCTCAAGACAAGGCTGATGAAGGCATCACTCAATAAAAATCAAATTAAAAAAAATGTGTAGTGTTTCTATTGGTAATCGGAGTAATACAACTTTGACATCGAAAACCAATCAGAAAATATTGTGCGTTATTGTAATTTGTAAAAAAATTTGTTTGTCAACCATTAGTGAGAGTAGTGTTTTTTTTTTGGTTTCTATAAGTTTAATAGATTTTAGCAGTTATAAAATTACACTTAATACAAGTAGCTGTTAACTGTTAACGTGGTACATTTTAGTATAATTTACAGTTCTAGTTCTACTAATGCAGTTTTTATTAATACTGCCGTTCAAACATACGAACGAATACTTTTTAACTAGAATAGTACTTGTAAATTGAGCGTAATAGCAACAGACAGGCAGGCATCTTAGCTCTTTTTTCCAGTTTCCCTCCTTCTTGCATTGTAGCATTCCGTAGCTCATGTTCTGCCTTACGTGCTATGCAATTTAATATTGTTGGAATATAATTGGCCATTTGTGTGCAGTTATCGATGGAAAGTACTATATAGAATCACGTTATTAAATAAAAGAAAAAGAGAGGTATTAGGAAATTAAAAGTAACAAGGAAATTAATAATTTCCTTGTTCCTTTTAATTTAATAATAATAAAGTATAATACTTATACTTTATTATATAATATTTATACCCCAGAGCGCGCTTCATGGGCGAACTATCAGAACCATTCGAAACAAAAACCGGACTCAGACAAGGCGACGGGCTCTCCCCAATTCTCTTCAACTGCGTACTAAACAAAGTAATTACAGAATGGCGGACCAAATGCCAAGAATATAAAAAGAAAACAAAATCAAAGAAGCCCCCTTCAGAAACAAAAAGAACGAGAAAATAAAACTGGATGTACTAGCCTTTGCAGACGACTTAGCCCTGGTAGCTTGGTCAGAGCAACAGGCAATCTTCCAAATGAACACCCTCAAAGAAATCGCAACCCAAACAGGACTAAAGATCTCTTTCGATAAGTCCGTATAAATGTCAGATAACAAAAGTAAAACATCCGCCCTCAAAACCCAACACGGAATGCTCAAAAGAGTCAACCACTTCAAATACTTAGGAGAAATTATACAACAAAACGGAAACGACGTACTTACATTGCGAAACAGAATAGCAGAACTAGAAATGACCTACGTACAAACAAGGAACTTTTACAACAAAAAATGCATATCTAGAAACGCCAAACATAGACATCTAAACACAGTCGTTCTACCACAAGTCTTATACGCAGCCGAAACCCTAACATTTCATAGGAAAGGATTATTAACAAAACTAAATAAAATACACAGGAGATTCGCCCAGACAATCCTAGGAACAGTTTTCGACCCAGAAACCAAGATCCACAAGAAGAGAACGAACGAACACATAATGAATTTCCTAGGCGAAACTCTAACAACTAAGCTCATAAAACGTCGACTACAATATTACGGTCACATGATGAGATTCCAAAAAAAAAATAACGAAACTTACAAAATGATCACATATCAAGAAGGTTTTAAAACCAAAGATAGATGGATCAAAGAAATCGAAACAAACCTAAACACCATAAACGCTTCACATAACGATGTAATAGATGGAACTACCTTTAGAAGGAAAATAAAAGATTTTGGGAATTTCCCGACTGCAGAAACAAGGCAGAGGACATGGACACAGGAACAAAGGGAGAAGGTTAGCGTGTAACGTCTGGTCTTCAGACCGTTACATATGTTATTTTAAATTTCGTATTTCGGCGGTTGTTTTAATTTTACTACTCATCAGCTGATTATTTAACTGCACTTTTCTTGTGTCCGAGAGCTGGCGCCCCTTGCGTGTGCTGTTTGTACTGTGGTGGCCTTTTTTTTTCTGTTTAGTCATTGCTGGAATTAATTGAAAACTTTCCTTGTTGTACAGACGAGTTTGTTCTTTCAAGTTTAAAGGCCGGCTTTACCATTCGCGTAATGTCCGTTCCTATTTGATTATTTATTACTTTAGTAAAAAGTATTTTTATTATTAATTTTTTTAATATGTTTTTCTGCTGCCCGTTTACCGTTATAAATAATTTTGGTTTTCCGTAAATTTTTGAGTCTTTTCGGTACTTCTGCTATTCGTTCTACTAAATCGAAATGTGATTCTATTACGCCCAATTTAAAATTGGTAAGTTAAAAAGATTTTATTATAGCACTCCGAAGGCTGAAGATTTCTGCAAGTTATGTAAATTTATGTAATTGTTAACAAAACTTAGTTGCTGTTATTTTGAAATTTTTATGAGTACTGAGTTCGATTCTCGGTTATGTAAAATTAAATGTTGACCAATGGTCAATTTATTATAAATCCTGTAGTATTTTGTAATTTTGTCGAATACACTAAAATCTAAAATGTGATGGCTTTTGTTTAAACTATTTTTCTTAACTTCTTTTTTAATATCGCAACTTGTATTAATTTTTAACTTTAAAATCTGATCTTTGTAATATTTTGTTGTTTATTCAACTTTGCATAATTTATGCGTTTGTATCATTTTATTTGATTACGATTGAAGTTACTTGCTTACTTGTAACGAAGGCTCGAACTATTTTGTTTGTGCAGGGTTCGAGTCCCGGCCAAGTTATTCGAGTCCCAGCCCAGTTTTTCGAGTCCTGGCCAAGTTGTTCGAGTCCCGGCTACGTAACTTAAAGGTTGGCCAGTGAGAGCCTGAAATGTGATTGTGCTATTTAAATATGTATATTTCTGGAACATTTTGATTTAAAGAATATTAATTTGTATTTTGATAGAAAGCTGGCATGCTTAGCTGAAAATTAAGATTGAATTTAAATAATTTTGGCTATAAAATTTTAAATTTACTGTCATTTAATTAATTTATCTTTAAATATTTTTTTTGTTGACTATTAACTAATATTTAAGACTCAATAATTGTAACAACATTGGTACTAACACCTTTTATTTAATTTTATTATATTAAATTATTTTGGTTTTATCCACTTTTAAAATTGTATTCATTCGTTTGTGCAGCACAACCTGAGTGTATTTATTGTTTTATTAGCTTCCTTTTCTGTTTTTTTGTTAACGCCCCTACCAACCTATCGATGTAGATAGAGGGGCCGTTACAAGCGAGAGGATGAAGGCGTACCATGTGAACAAACGACAGCTTAAAAAATAATTTTACATAACCAATGCGTTCTTTATATAGGACAATACAAAAAAAAGTATAATATACTTTACTTAATATATTGTAACTTAAGTCTATCATTTGAATGCTATGTCTTAATTACGGCAATGAATAGCTGTGTCTATGCTATTTTCATGGTTTCTTTATGTCTCCTCATACTCTCCTACCACCATCCGTCTCCTCCCATGACTGTGACTGGTGCAATGTATGTAAAGGTGGTACAACAGAATGGCAATCAGCCTTCGTATGCTGTACATAATTATATTATAACAAAAAAGGGTTTCTTCTTCAATAATTTCTATATTTTTTTCTTATCTTCATAAAGTCCAATTTCTTGAACATATATAACTCGTAAAAAACATATTCACCAGATATCCACCATCGGCACACGGCTACCGGACTCCGATGTAGACCCATGGACGACCTCCCAGGAGAGAAGATGATGCTTTCGCTCACCGACGGGGACCGTCATCCCCTGCTACCACGAGCGATGCCCACAGCGGTCCTTCGACCGAGCCTTGCGCCCACCGGATCCCGACCAAGCAGGCATCGACACACTACTGTGAGGGAAAAGGATGGCATTCCACTGGATGACGACACGCCGTGTCAACCAGTTCCTCAACCGCCATGACAACTACGACTGACTTTTCCCGCTTAGACAACCACCCGCCGCTTAAACGACCCTTTTCAAGACCCCAAATATTTAAGGTTTTCCCACGCCACTTAATGCCACTATCCGTTGACAGTATAACACATAACATATTCTCAGACATATAAGTAAACGTAAAAACAGGAAAAACACAAAGCACAAATAGCTCCACCCGTAACATTTAAATAAGACTCCTTAATTTTAAAAATTTTGATCAAGAAATAAAAGGATTTTTAACAAAACATGCATTTTATTCTGACAGGACTTCTTAAATTATCTTACAAGGAATGCTCTTTAATGTAATGTGAGTAGAATTTAGAATCATGAAACATTGTTAGTGTAAATGAAACTTAGAATTCAAATGTACAATTTAAGTAGTAAGTTAATGAACAAGTTATTTTTTTTGTGAACTAAAATTTAACTTAACTGTAAACAAAAATTGTTTGGTATAATAGATTTAAACGTTCGTATAACTGTATTTGCGATGACTATTCCTTTTTTGGTCGCTGAGAAATAAATATTTATTAATTTATTTACTCTCTTTCAGGAATCATATCGTTTTACAAAAATGTCAAGGTTGTCATTTTATCATTACAGCGTCAATGCATCTATTATTAGGAACTATTGTCAACTCCAGATATTATCTATGGTTTCTTACTGAAAAATTCAGCTCCTGGTAATTTACAAATGGCCTGGACATCGACGTTCACGTGTATGATGTTAGGTACACATATACAATTTTTTGAATCGTTTGTCGAACACATAACTTCGGCAACTCAGAGTGATTGAGCCCATTTTCGTAAGTATCAAAATTCTGATTGGTTCAGAATGCTGATTAATCATTTCTGAACCCCTTCTACCTCTTTCTCGGTTATATTTTCTCTTCGATAGTTTCAAATTGAAGTGTAACGCTCAAAATTGTAATAATAATAATGAAAGGAAATGAAATGAAATATCTTTATTATCATCAGTTATTTTTGGTTCCCGATAAGTCAACAGTCTGACTTAAAATTAGGTGACCATACATACAATAAAAAAAAACAAAATTAGATTACTGTATTTCTTAAACTAATTTACCTAGATTTACATTCTCGTTAGTGATACTGTTACTGTATTACCTATAGTCACGGCGCATAGGCAGCCACTGTAGAGAATATCCATAACAACTTCTTAAGGCTATTGATATCCTTATCTTAATTATCATTTTGTAACCACACTTTTACCTTCCCTTTAAAATCAGTAAATTTTCTACAATTAACTATTTCCCTAGGCAGAGAATGTATAACTGCGGTATCAAACAATTTAAAGCACTTTCACCGTATTAAAACTATGAGGCACAACATAATTACATCTTCTTACTCCATATTTGTGTTCTATTAAATTTTGTATTTATCTTCATTGAAATTATTTATTATGTTAAAGAATTCATAAAACTTTTTCGGATTTAATGTATCACAAATTATTAAACATATAATTGACTAAATTTTATATTTAATTTTTAATTTTATATACTGTCATAATATTAAAAAATATAAGAAACCAAACAATAATAAAAATAATAAAGAACGAAAATCTTGTATAAACCTATAAAAATTTATAAAATTTTTTGGTGGTAATTTAATAAATTGTTGTGACAACAAATAAAAGCTTTAAAGATCTATAAAATATTCGAATACTGTACATACATGACAATCAGACAATCAGTTGACGAGCTACATAGATAAGGTTGAAAGAATTTTATTGCCCTCATTTAGAGAAACCATCCTGTTTTATGCTCGTGAAAAAACTTTAGTGGCACCAACTATAATTATTAATAATTCGTCTCGCCACCCTCAAAAAATCAAAATGAGTAAAGTTTTACGGTAAAATATTTAATAATAAGCAGCAAACTAGTAAACATTTTTAAATAAATTTAATTACCTTTGAGTTATCTCCACTTAGAATTTAAACGACAAAGCATCAAAAGAGAACATAAAAAACTTAACCTTGAAACTAATGTAAAGCAATTAAATAAACCTGGGGGGGGGAAAGAGTTAGACTAAAATGTAATCGACTACCGGCGGTTAGGCACTATCAGACAACCAGGCACTAGTGATGAGTCAAGTTATATTATCAATATAATATCTACGTTTATATCTGCTTTTGGCACAGAACGTACATTGCTTAACCCTTTTAGTACCAACGTCCGGAAAACAGGACGTCGATATCTTTTACGTTAAGATAACATCCGGTTTACCGGATGTCCGTAAGTTATGCATAAAGTGCCAACGTCAGGATAAACGAACATTTATAAAAAAACTTTTAAACAAAAATTAATGGAAAATGTATTTTGAAACCACCTTCGTGGCGTAGTGACTAGCGTGCTAGTCTATAAAGGAAAAGGTCCCGGCTTCGACTTCCGGCAAAGGTCTGGAAATTTTATCACGTTAAATCACCATTACGGTACCAAAACCCACAGTAGTTGCTAACGGCCAAGCTGTCGATGCGACTTTAAATAAACTAAAAAAAACTATTTTGAAAATTTTTTGTGTTAGAACGATTTCTTTTTTTATGAACAAAATAAAAGTTATTTTTAACAGGACATTTTATTTTTCTGATACGTTAAAACTTAGCCTGCACGTTTTCGAAATAAGGGCTGGCAGTTTTTGTACACCCTTATTCAAATGAAATGGTACTTTAGATCAAACTTTTAAATATTGATTCGCCAACGAAAGGGTAAAGAGTACTGTTTTTGCAGTGTTTTCAATGTTTTTCTGTTTTCGGTGTATTTGGCAGACTTTTTGTCCTACTTTTTGGTTACTTTTGTACTTCTTACGTTGTGTACTTTAGTGCTTTATTATATAAATTATCGTAATTAAATATGGTTTCAATTAGATTCGATTTTTCTTTCACTATTGGGATAGCCCGCGCTAGATACAACACAAGTTATGAACAAAGAGAAACCAAATTGGAAAAACTAAAAGATTTTGAAAGCAAAAGAGAAAGCTAAAAGCTTCGGGGTTATTATTTGAAGACGTAGGTGGATACAGACTGATTCAATTTCACCAATTTGGTTGTTAATTTGTCGTTTAGTTCATGCGCCGAGGGCTGGTTTCAATCTCTAGAGTCTTCACTAAGTAAAAGCGATGTGATTTACCATTTTGTTCCTCACTCAATCGGAAAGTAGCTTATATGTGAGGCCCTCTGAAAAACATTTACCTTCAACCCTGTAAATGACACTTTCACTTTATTCACCACAGGGCCTGGCTGTATAATGCTGAAGTTCATTACTTTCAAAGGAGAGAACTGAGACAAGTGTCTTAAACACCTCTATCTCTTTTGTTACTAAATGCTTCAGTCAGATAATTAGCTATCATGTGATCAAAAACAGAACTTTTTTGTGCCCGTGGAACTAGCAGATTGAGTGTAAAATATTTAACACTGCCTGTTATGGGGGAAAATGCTTTAATCAGCAAAACGAAAATTCTAAGTCAATGATAATGATTGACTATGACGAGACTTAGAAGTTGGTCGTTCAGTTTGCGGAGAGGGTGGTCAGGAGACTGCAAAGGGAGGAGACATATGGAGATCAGTGGGACCTCCCTCTCCCACAGTGAATCAATCCGGTCCTGATCTCAGTAAGTAAGGTAGGCACACTAATTTCCTAAGCTGGTGATGAAAGAGATGAATGAAAGTGAGAGAGTGAGTGTTGGTCGGTGACAGCGTGAGGGGAATTAAGCTACGGTTCCCTTCCACGCCCCGCTCTTACAGTATGTAAATTTTTTTTTAACCCGACATTTCCCTTGTAGTATTATATAAACAGTTGCGAGGGAGGTGGTAGGTTGTTTGCTGATGTCGATTCAAGTGGCCAGGCGGCGGGTATTTGGTTGGTAGGCGGTTGCGGCCTTCTTGGGGCTGGACGAGGACGCCTCAATTGAGTCCACTACTTCCCCCATCGTGAGGGAGTAAACATGAGTTTTTCTCGCCATCTCGGATAAAAACAAAGTCGATGATGATTAATAAGCTTAAAAGGTTTTACATATTCTGTTTGTAAGATATAATTGTGGCTCATTATACAAATTTAACATTATTTATTACTAACAGAAAATTCTGTACAGAGTAAATTTGGTCCTTTAAATTTGTGCAATCTGTAAGTCGTCTTCCTTATACATTGCCTTTGTACGCATGGTTAAGCACAGATGAACGTGTAGGACAGAAGTTAATATTGGATCCTTTAAACTCGTACCGTTATTAGTTTGTGTGTTGGATGCGGAAGAGGCCCCCTACTACACACACGTAGACAACATCGTTTACAAGTACTACATAACCTTTATAACCAACTTTGATCAAAGTTAATTACTTATTTTAGAACGCGCATTGATGCTTAATCGAAATTCTCAAAACAATTCAGTACTTTGAAAATTTAACATTATATATACAATTTATTAATATAATGTACATTGTAATGTATTTACCTCTGACGTAGAATGTGTGATGTCACGTTCATTCGATACGATAAGCGCATTTTCTTCTGATTTAATGGCACTTTTCATGTATCAGTAAACCGTAATCTTTACTATAAAACCCTTGTTTTTAATAGGACTAGTATACAGTTTGTTTCTTATGATTGTACAATCTAGATACATTTATTACTATTGAATCGTTTATTACATGTGATAAATATCTATTAATAATTAAAACCCAATAATAAAATAAGCAAAATGATAAATAAATTTATTTTATTTTTTTAAGTACTATTTATAAATATATAGAAATTAATATCTGCAAAGGTAAGAATTTGTGCGCGGGTTTTACATTCCTGTGTAATCCTGTGTAATGTTTATGTTTAAACCTAGAAAGATAATGTTTCGTCTGGGAGACTACACGACTATTGTAATTAAATACCAATACATTAAATTATAATCGATTACTTCCGTTTGACCGATTTTCATGAAAATGTTTGTGTTGGGTATGCCAGTAATACCTAGTTAAAGTTATAAGTTTCAACCTCGTACGAAATTCTGTTCTTGAAATATTTTTTCACAAACAAATACATTTATATGTATAGACTATACACTAATTGTTAAAAACATCTTTTCTTAATTTCAGGGGGCTTGAAAACATACACATCTGGTAAAAACTCAATTATAAAAATTGATATAAAAGCAATACTTTTCTTCCTTAGGCCCCTATATAGGGCCAAAGAAAGAATAAAAGAGAAACAAAATTGATCAATATGAAGAAGTTATCAATGGAAGTAAAACAGCTAGAATCCTATTCACAAAAATGCGCGAGTTTGCACGTAGCAGCAAAGTTTCTATACTCACGGTAGAAGTGTTATTGCTCTATGGAAAATTAAGCGAGAAAAAAATTACCTTATAGCTGTTGTTTATTCCTTTTTTTCACGGCATTATAAATTCATGCGTTTTAATTTAGATGTGTTTTCTAACAATAACTGAAAAACGTTTGTAGTTACGAGCGAGTTTAATGGTTATCGAGTTATGTAAATATTTATAGTTTTATTTTGCAAACTGATTATTTTGAGAGACTGTGATTAAATAGATATTATATTGAAATAGTTAACCTAAACTTATCTCGTGTTATTCTAATGTTTATTATTTTATCGTCTGTACATTTATTTAATTTTAGAAAACCTTAATTAAAATTATAAGATTAACAAAAACCAAAAGGTGGCTGAGTTAGTACTGATGGGAAAAAAATATCAACAAAAGGAAATTTATAAAGTTAAAAATGTTTCGTAAATCACCTTTGATTTTATTTAGCATACAAATGTTGTTGTTGTGTTGTTTAAATCATCAGCCGAAAGGCTCGTTTAACCTCTAGAGCCTTTACTAAGTAAAAAACGAGTAAGATGGTTTACCATGCCTTCTTCACTGAGTAGAACAAGTATGCTTATCAGCATAACAGGCCCTCTTACAACTAAATACTTTTCACCCTGGAAATGATTACTTTACTTTATTCACCACAGGGTCTGGCTGTATAATAAAATTCATTACTCTTAGAGGTGATAACTCTGGCTAGTGTCGTTTACATTTATACCCTTCTATTCTTAAATGCTCCATCGTATAAATAGCTGACCATGTGATAAGAAACAGAACTATTTTTTGTACCCCTGGAACTAGAAGATCGAGTGCAAATAATTTAACAATCTACCTGACTGTTACGTACAAACTAAAACTTATATAAACATTACAAGAATAATAAAAAAACAAAAGGTGGCTCTGATAGTACTGAACGGGGGAAAGAATCAAAGAAAGGTAAGTTATAAGAACGAACCTTTTTTAAACCACCTGTGAAATTTTTTTTGTAAAATAAAAAATATTATATTTATGTGCTTAAATTTCTCAAATATCTAAACAAATTATTAAATATTTTCTTAAGTAGTAAATTTACATATTATCAACAGAAGTCTTGTAATTATTTTGTAGAATCTTGTATTTTTTTATCCGAGGCAGCGAGAAAAATTCATGTTTACTCCGTCATGATAGGGGATTGTGTTAGACTCGATTGAGGCGTCCTCGCCGAGCTCCAAGGAGACCACAACCGCCTACCAGCCAAAAACCCGCCGCCTGGCCACTTGATCCGACATCAGCAATGAACCCTTCACTTCCTCGGAACTGTTTGTATAATACTACAAGGGAAGTATCGGGTTAAAAAATTTACATACTGTCAGCGGAGCGTGGAAGGGAACCGTAGCCTAATCTTGTAAAAGGTAATATCCACACCCCTCCAAATAAGCGGTCTAAATGTATTATGTTGTGGAAAAATTGAACCAGTCATAAATTTGATATTTCGTTTCAGTGTCATCGTCATTTTGTTTCAGTTCTTGATTTTTGAGTATTGTTAAAAAAGAAACGATTTACAAATTTATGGACGTTTTAGGAGGAAAAGGGGAAACAAAGGAAAATGTGCAGATAACTTTTTTCTTCTGTTGTCTTGATATATAAGCCTCTATTTAGAATCGAGAATATCAATCTTGAATATAATATCAGTTCTGGATTTTGAGTGATTGTTCAATATGAAACAATTTACTAACTCACTGATACATGTACAAAGTTAGTGGGACGATGGTAAATTTACGATGAAATACTCTTTTCTTCTCTTCTCGTCTTGATGTCTTGTTTCCTGAAGTATGGAGATGTGACTCACTTTTTCCACAACCCAATAAGCTCAATTACAATACATGTCTAGTCCTTGTACTGCACATCTGTAATTATATCACTTTGGTACAAATATTAGGGTCAGAGGTTATTTATGCTTTCTACCAAGATTCTACATGAATTTTTAACAAAATATAAATAAATCTGTTAATCAAATGAATGATAAATTATTTTATTTTTATTTCCATGGACATATATATTTTTAATATCTAAGTTACTGTAATTAAAATCCTTCTCATTCGCTTTTTTCCGTTAGATGACGGGATTATATTAGTTATAAAATTTATAATTGAATATTGAAATCTGTGATACCTCACTATGTCCGTTCATACATTATAGGGATTGTTAATATACTCCATAAAGCAAAGTCGGTAATCCTTTTTACCAAATTAATATTAAATTACTTTATGAATTCATTAATTAAAATATCATTGTATAGTATTAATACTACATACATTAGATGCATTATGGTATTTAATAAGCGAATTTGCCATGCGAATATCAGTAAAATCCATACAGAAGAAAGAACGGTATCCTCCACTAAATAAATAAACTCTTATTGTCACGTGAAATAATACAAATTATTTGTGTGACATGCTGAAATAATATAAGTATAAAAAAAATGTATCAGGTTTACCCTAAATGATCAATATGTGGATTTTAAACATGTATATTACTGGATCAATGTCTTAAAACAAATTCTTTTTGCTTTTATGTATCAATGGGAACTATACATTATTGAAAGCCACCCAATTTTATTGCTTCTTTTTGCTGTATTTTTGACGTGGATTAGGCATGAGTTTAAACAGGAACTCTATATTGGTACATCTGTGTTATAAATTTGAAATGTTTTTGATTAAATTTAAAAAAAGATTGTATTTTCAAGTGATGTCTCATTATAAACTACAACCAATAACACAACTAAAATATAAACTTTTTTTTTTGTCAACATTAAGTCACCCATATTTATGTGGTTAGTCATTGATTACAACTGATATAACTATGAAAATACTTAGTGAAGTATTTATTTTTATTAATACAAAGCAGAGAGTGCGCCGTTTAAGAAAATGTAAGTTTAATTTTACAATTTTTAACTAATTTTTTTTTCAACAATACGTCTTTCAAATGGTTACTTCCACTGTTGATACACTGGTTGAGTCGTTCTCTGAAATTGTTAGTCACTTTACGAGTCATGGCAGGCGGTATTGCTTCAACTTCACGTGTTATCACTTCTTTTAGGTTTTCTAAAGTTTGAGGACGATGTTGGTACACCTTTGATTTTAGATAGCCCCACAGAAAAAAAATCACAGGGTGTCAGGTCTGGCGAACGTGGTGGCCACACAATATCACCACGCAAAGAGATGACGTGCCCAGGAAACATTTCCTTTACTAATGCCAATGACTGCTTCGCTGTTTGGGCTGTAACGTCATCTTTTTGGTACCATACATTAGCAATGTCATCATAAAGCTCCATTAGTTTTGGCTGGAGGAACTCGCGGAGCATGGCACAGGACCGTACACTGTTTACGGTGACACTCTCGCCATTTTCTTCGAAAAAGTACGGGCCAATCACTCCACAATTAAAACAGCGCACCATACCGTTACTCTGGGGCTGTGACGTGGTCGGTGATTGAGTTCCTGGGGGGTTGTGTTCAGACCTGTACCTGAAATTTTGGTTGTTTACTGTTTCTGAAAGGTGAAAGTGCGCCTCATCAGAAAAAAATCACAACATCTGCTGGGCGAATATTCCGAAGAAAGTCTTGGCCAATGTTACACGGACAGCATAATCTCTTTCACTCAGTTCTTGAACAGTAACAATTTTGTACGGATGCATTTTTAAATCTCGATGCAAGATCCTTCTCACACTTCATTCAGATAATAATTGTAATGCTGCCGCATTTTTTTCGCGGAAAGTCGAGGAGATTGTTGGACTGAAGCTCTCACGGCATCAACATTTCCTGGGCCTGTTCCAGTTCGGTGGTTTCCGTTTTAATGCTGAACCTGTCTCACGAAAGTTAAAAATCCAAGAATAAATGGTTTTCTTATCGGGAACAGGGTCCCGTCGTCCGAGTGCAAAGCGAATACGGAAGGCGCATTGAGTATAAATGGGCGGTCCACTATTTTGAAGAAACTGTTCCACGACGAAAACACAATGTTCACCCGACCACGCCATGTTGTGCACTAACAACGGCACGTATGCAGCTACTACAGGACACGCCCCCCACTTCTCTACTACGTCACTTGTCTGCTCAATGTTACTTTCTAATAGGGGAGGTTTTTCTGCCTAACCCTGTGCTAAGCAAGGAATAACAAACTATGTAAATAAGTAAAGGATGATCCGTTTGAAAATATTTTTGATTTAATAAAATAATAAATAAATATTTACTCTAACAGAACAATTAATTCTGTTAGAATCATCACATCATAATATTCTAACAGAACACTCTTGTGTGAAACACCTTTAATTGAGAAGTCAGGCTTACCCTGAACTTTCTTGATACATATCGGAAAAGATCCAATTATTCTTTTATGAGATATTAAAAATTTAGATAATAGATTTTAATGATATTAATAAACTCAGTATAACACAACTGAGTTGTTGAATTATTAGTAATAATAAAAAATAATAATGATATTGTGAAATCAAAACAAGGTAGTGTTCTGTTATAAAATTACACGCAACATTGTTTTCAAAACAAAATAAATAATGATTAGATTTTGTACAAACAACAGTGGATTGATGCTGTGTGAGATTAGTTTGCTGGAATACCTTCAGGCTTTGATTTGTATTGTGTGTATTTTTCAAGTAGTGTTAGACTGCGGCAATACATTGGTGCAAATGAGTGTTTCCACGTAATAAAAATTAAAAATATAAATACAACCATTCACTTTTCGAACGTAGAGTATAATTAAATTTATTGTTGCTTGAAGAATAATAATAAAAGTAATTAGTAATTAGATAGATCAATATTGATTTTAAAAGTAATTAAATAATTTATCTCTAATGTTTAAGTTCTCTTGCCCTATATGAATATAAAGGGAGAGAAAGTATTAATTTCATGTCAATTTTTCATTTTAAACACACGTTTTCAGTCCCCTGTGAACTCATAAAACATGTTATTAGCGATTGGACTCTGTGTGTCCGTTAGTGCTGGTGTGTGTAAAAATTACCTCAAAAACGGAAAATTGTACAAATTTGAAACTTGGAACTTTAATAAGGTACCTCAAGGAAATTGACACTAGCATTTTCATCAAAATCGGTCAACCAGAAGTGGTAGTAAATTTTTATTCGTGCTATTTTTCACTTTTTTGCAATTTTTATTTAAATATCCTTATTTATTAAATTTTATGTGCTCTAGAAGGTAGGGTTAGCGGCATGTCGGCTAAATTTCGTTTGAGCCTGTGTCTCGTTGTAAAAAATATATTTTTTTTAATTGCAGCCTTTAAATGCATTTAATGGCGAAAGTTTATTGAATTATAGTTGTAGGAAATTATAAAACCAACAACTTTCATTTTGAACATATCTTTACAACGCTTAATTTTTCGTCAATTAGTGATTTTCTGTATTTTGCTTATGAAAATAGGTAAAAAATAGAATTTGTTAAGATTTCGACCTTAGTACGCATTTTACGATAAAAGTATAGGCCTATATAAAATTTATAGGAAATAAGTTAAATAAACCTACAATTTTTATTTCAAGCATTTTTCTGCAGAGCTTAGTTTAGCGTCAATCAGTGATTTTACTTTTTTAAAGTTGATCAGAGGTTGATTTTTATTTTGCGTCATGATTAAAATTAGGTTATGTTTTTCATATTACTCTGTTCATGGTTAAACGTAGGTTATATTTTTCATTTTTCACACTGGCAAGGAAAGTCGTGTAACCAGATTTTTACAAATTAATTTATTGTTTTTACAGTCGCCGCCTTCCTTTCTTCAATCGTGTAGGCCTATTGGTAGCATCACAAATCTGTTCGTCGTTGATAACTGTGTGTCGTTGAAAAGTGTAGATAGATTTCAATGTTTATTATCATTATGTTATTTAAAACAGTTTATAAAATGAACCTCTAAACTATAAAAGATAAAAAATTTGACAGGTAGTAAGTTAGTATGTGTTCTTTCTTTTACAACACTTAGGGTGATTTTCAGAAAAAACACCTGTTTATATGCTCAAAAATAAAAATTTCAGAGGCTTTTTATGACTTAAATTAATATAAGACAAAAACATCTATTTAATTTATTGGTACAGTAAATTCGTTTGCTGAAATAATTAGTAGGGGTTTAAAAATGTTTTGATTTATTTTCGTGAAAACTGAGTGAATTGTATTTATTTCCTTCTTCAAACTGCTGATTCAATCGTACGGAAGAGATACAAAAATAGGAATTCACTGGGGAAAATAGCATTTAATAAAGTTAGAATAAATCATCGGATAGAAAAGGAATTTACTACTGGGCCGAAATAAAACCATAAACTATACAACGCACGGTTATGTATTTATAACCAGTAATATTGAACTAAAGGTGGTAGTATAAATTTCAGATAAATTGGATTAAATTCATAAAATTATGTATTATTGTATAAATGCAATCTAGGCACTGGAGCGATTATTTAACTTCAGGTAACCCAAAGAATTAGTATGTATACTCATTTTTAAAATCTTATTGGAATTATTAGTTGAATTTAATTTCTATATAAAATTGCTAAAGCCTTCTGTGACTGAATCATTCACACTCACTTATCGTTAATCTCTAACGTCCTCTACTGCTGTCTACAAGATCTACTACAATCGCACCGCGTTAAGTACAAAAACTGGTTTCAACAACTAACACATTGTAGTAACACTGACATTACATCATACTGTTCAAACATTAAATTGTTAAAAGGCGATTACTTTTTTGTTTAAAGAAATGTATTATCCCCAAAAATTAGTACACAAAAGAATTCTAGCAAAATATAAATAATAATAATAATAATAATAATATTAGAATAAAAATAAATGAATAAAAAATTAAATATATGAAAAAATAAATAGCAATATATTTGCCTAATGAAATCCAATACAACTTTCAAAAACATGACTTATCACGTTCGGTAGGTAGTAATTCACTCTTGTCAAAACTTCATAGGTACGGAAACTATTGTCAAAAACTACTTTTCGCCTAATCACTTTGTTACAATATGTTCAAACATGTCCGTTCCTCATTTATTAAGTAGAAGCAATTAAACACTGAATACCAGCAGTAGTGATCCAATTAGATAGACAACAATGAGTTAATGTAACAAAGATTTCACTTTGTTTAGGCGGGATCTCAGGAGTCGATTATGAGTGACAAACTAGTGTATATGGGCAGATTTTTAATCGTAAGAAGAAATGGTTCAATCACGTTGAATCGACTTGAAATCGGTATTGAAATATTGAATCGATTGCAGTTGACAATTGGTGAAGTTTTTTCTTTGCATTCAACTGTTCAATTTAACAATGGAATGAGCAAATCGACTTGTATAAACCAGCTGTTTAATGGCTTCGAAAACCGTTATTAGCCAGAAAATATTATGTTACACCTTTTAGATTTCTATCAATATTCTGAATGTTTTTAAAATTTTAATAACCTATTAATAAAAATATGTGCTAACAAATGCCCCTAATTTACATCATAAATCCAAATACCAATAAAAAATACGGCGCTTTTTGCGTCGTTTCTTTTAAAAAAATGTTCTTGTAATTCATTATTCAGAATTTTAGAAATTATGTTGACAAAACCACTAACAATATTCATCTGTCACCTACTGAAATAACTTATCACAACTAAAAGTTAACAGTACCGTTCCAATTGAAAATTACCATTGAAAAGGCGAAGTTGATCAACAGCAAAATATTGACCAATAAAAATCGTCTCGGGAGAACCCATCTTTTATTTTATATATTTGAGATTTTTTGTATAAAATATATGAATAAGAAGCCAGGACTTAAATAGAAACGCTAGAACAACTTACTGAAAAAATAGGTTTGAAAATAGCATACGAAGAAACAAAGGTTATAGCCAAGGATCCACTACGCCTTAGTCGCGTAAACATAAATGGAAAAAAGGTGGGGCTGGTTGAAAAATTTATATATCTAGGATATACCATAACACTTAACATCAATGAGAAAATAAACTAGCAGGAACGAACCGATAAATTAATAAAATCATTAATGACTACCCAAAACATATACAACAAATATGCCTATCGACCAAAACTAAAATCAGACATTACCAAACAGTAGCCCTACTTCTCCCAGAAGTACAATACGTCAGCGAGACTCTCTTTGGGCCATATAAAGTTGGAGAAGTGGAAAGGCATAAAAAAATGGAATGAAGGAAAGTCAGAAAATGCATAAACAAGAAAAACATAATAGAAGGACAGTGGGGATAATCTCAAATGAAGAAGTACATAAGATAATAATCCCGGTAACAAATATCTTCAGAAAAAAATCATTCAATTTTTGGGGCACCTACTTAGAGCAGAAAACACTAGACTTGACCAAATAAACAACTTTTACTGGGGAAGGACAACAAAACCACAGTGGATAAAGGAAGTCAAATAGGACATGGAGGAGTTGAGAATTTCAAGGGAGGATCTGATTACAAAATTTGGAAAATACGACGAGCTAAATAATAAAAATATGATAATATTTGAGTCTAAAACTAGAAAGGAATCGAGCAGCGTGTATTCGGACGAGAACAGGGGCCAAAGGTCCGAACGCCTAAAAAAGATGTGGTCAAAAAGGAAAGAAGCAACAATAAAACAACTTGCACGCTTTGGGAATAAGAAGAACCGATTACAAAATCGATTGGCCCAGAAATTAGACTAAAGTTATCCTAAGAGGTTGTAAAGAAAAAAATTATATAAGAAATATTTAAACAAATAAACAGATACAATCAAATAAATATCATCTCTAAAAGTTTTGTTACGAATGCTTTATAAATTTCTTGTAAAGGTTTACCACAAAGTTACCCACGATAGGCATCACTTTGAAATAAAAATAATAGCACACAAATCGCGGTTACATTTTATAATTTCAACGTAACTTATTCCTCTAACAGATGAATAAAATCCAGCAGTTGATCAAAGCTATTCACCAATTTCTATCAAATGAATATAAACTTCTATGAATCTCTTTTGATGAAGTGCGCGGTTAGGTAATAGCTTACTCCGTTGGTTACACTTCAAGTGATACTTTCAAAAGGTCTATATGTGTCATGTACAGGAACTGAAGTTTGAAAGGATGTTTCGTATACCATAGTGTTCTATGGCCATGATTTATACGGTAAAATAAACTATTCCTCTAATACTAGTACTATTAGAATATAGGTGTACCAGCAAAATAGCTTGCAATTTCAAAGTTCCGAAGCCGAAGGAAATTGATTTCAAGTGATAAATGGGAATGCTTTGGCAGTAAAATATTCTCAGAGTTGAATGATTTCTGATATCTACTTACCATTTTCTTTTATTTCAAAAACTACATTTATAACTGTGTCATTCTTTACTTCTTGGTAGGAAATATATATTATTTTTAAGGGGAGACTGTACTTTGTATACCACCAATGTTAAATTTGCTCTTTTAGGTAAATTTTTTATAGGATTGGTAAAAGATAGGGAAATGAAACTTTACACACTTATAGTTGTCGGGTTTCTTTAGGTACTGATGTTTTTTTCAATTTAATCTGTTGGACCATAAAATTAAAACAAAATAATGAATAACATAGAGTCTTTAAAAAAAAATTCGATTTCTTTTGCATAGGCCTAATGCTAATTTTTGGAGCATCTGAGGAAGTTATAAAATTGTCGGTGTATGTGTATGTACAAGATAAATAACTGGTGAAAATTTCAGCCTGGTAGGTTTAATAATTTCCAAGAAAAGTGTTCCTAAATGGTTTAATTCTAAAAATTTAAGGGAAAAGGCAAAAAACAAAATTTACACAAACGAGTAAATTTCCCATCAACAATTGGTTTGAAAGGTGGACCAGCAGCTGAGAATATTAAAAACAATAATGCAGATATTTTTAAAACCTAAAATTTCTCTTGCTCTAAAACGACTGGTATAAAAATATAAAAAATATTTGTCCTTGTTGACAAGATTTGTTTTTGGTAAAACCTAGTAAAATATTAAGTTTTTCATTAAAATAAGTTTTGACGTAATTTAATGTTATTTCTGGTAACACCGTAATCAAATTAACTAACACATATTATTATTTCGTTCGATAATGCGTAACATTCCGAGAATTTTAAGCATACACACGTCGCCGTAGCTTTATTAGTTCTCAATATATTTCAGTCGAAGTAAAATGTGATCAGAATATGCCAATATTATTTTAATATGTAGATAGTATTTCGCTGATTTATTTTTTCATGCCGAATCAAATGAGATAAAACAACTTATACAAAATTACGGTACCCTATTCTAACAGTCACGCTGCTACCAAATTTTAAAAAATATTTTAAATATGTTTTACCGTCTATAAAACTTAATAAAACTATTTGTTTACTTTTCTTGTTTACACAGAACATTTAACCTACAAGCATAGTTGTTTACAAAATTGTAATTTTGTGTTTTCAATTACATTATATGGAATTCCGCTTTAAAATTAGTGAACCTTTAATAATTTGAATTTTATAACAAAATTGCAAATTTCCGCTAAACTAAACATCATTTTAATATAAAACATAAATAGTTGTAGCATTTGATATTATGTGTAAAATTAAATCTCTTATTGGTACGAAAACTAATTTAGGTAGTTTTGCAAAACATACATTAAAACTGTGATTGAAATTCCTCAAGATTTTCTGTTTATCATCGTATTAACGACGTAAAAAGACAAGGAATTTTTTTTAATCCTTTTTTAAAATATTGAGGTCTTACAAATAGATTTTTAAACTTATCAAGAGACAAAATATAAAACATAGCTTTCGAGCGAAATTGGTTCAGTGGTATTATTTTGGAACGTAATCTACTTAAACCCGTACAAATATATTTTTTATAATTAATTTAACTTTCTTATCAATGAAGTAATTTCAAAATATATTTAAATCATAAAAAATCGTCATTTCCTTATATCACCATACCTAAATTTGAAGATAATATTTAAGATACTTAGATTTGTTCGTTACCGAAATCAATTTTCTGGGTCACTGCTATAAGTAACTACGTGTCATGAAAAATGTTCATATCTACTATCCGTTTCATAATCTCAGACACTCGAGTTTGAACCCTTGCATCTCCAAAACTATGAGTCGGATTTCAACATACTTTACATCAAAGTTTAGCTCATTTTATTTTGCATTGACCCATAATACACCTACATTTTTAATGTTCTTTAAAAAATACTATATCGAGGTTGGAAGACAAAAAGACAAACCCGGTAGCAAGACCCGGTTTTCTTGCTACAAATTTCATGAAATTCTAGGCATGTAACTCGATAACTATTTTACCGAAAGTTTTGAAATTCATCACAACATAGACAATTATATTCTTACAGCATCTACAAAATTTCAAATTTGTATGTTCTTGAAATTTTGATTTATTAATAATATTCTGAACCCTTGCTATTTCGGTAACCGCTTGATCGTTCGGCACGGGCAGACTATCGTTTTATTCACCGCTAAAAACTTAATAAAAATATGTTAATAACATGAAATATTGATTGGCCGAGATTGTGGTAGAATTTTTAAAATTTTTAAAAATAGACGGAGTAATGCGGGGCGTGGGCACTACTATCCATGTTGCCAGTTTGTGTACGTGACTGTCGGACTGTCTATCTGAATTTGACAGACTGCATTGTCAATTCAGGTAGATAGTCAGATTCAGGCAACATGGATAGTAGCGCCCACCTCCGCATTACCCAGTCTATTTTTAAAAATGTTACCACTACTGTGGCCAATCAATATTATTCATGTTATTAACACAGCCTATTCGTACTAAGTTTTTTTACGCTGAATAAAACGATATTTTCGCCGTGCCGGACGATCGAGCGGTTACCGAGATAGCAAGAGTTCAGAATATTGTTAATAAATCAAAATTTTAATAAAGTACGAATTTGAAATTTCGTGAAGGCTGTAAAAATATAATTGTCTATGTTGGGTTAAAATTTCAAACTTTTTGGTCAAAAAAATTATCGAGCCTCTATATGCATGAAATTTGTTGCGGTAGCAAGAAAACTGGGTCTTTTTGTCTTCCAACCTCGATATGGCAATTTATTTTTTTAAAATTAAAAATAAATAAAACTAAAATAGGTCAACGCAGAATAAAATGAGCTAAATTTGATGTAAAGTATGTTGAAATTCGACTCATAGTTTTGGAGGCGCAAGGGTTCAAACTTGGGTATCTATGATTATGAAAATGATAGTAAGCATTATTTGATGCATATTGAAAATGATTAAAAATTTTAAAAAGAAATTATGTACATACCATAGTGGCAGGGCTGATTGATCCAAAACTCCGTATGTATAGTTCACAATATACCGTTGTTGCATTATCTGAAAAATAAAAACAAATTATTAAATAATTTATAGTTTGGTTGTTAAGTTGCAAAGTGAAAGGTTTCAGGTTTCTGGCTACATGCTTGAAAATAATTATTTATTTTATTCAGATCCCGAAACAGACCTTAGAGAAAAGTGTCACAATATTTTACTATTAATGATATATTTATATATCACAGCTTTTATAAAAAGAGGTAGCCGAAAATTGAGATGATATTATGATGTGAATAACGTTCCAATAAAATCCGTAGATTTTGTTACACCTCATTATAATTTTGGTATATTGACTAAAAGTTCAGGCAAATGTTTTTGACATGAAAATTTCTCTTAGGTTACTATTAATATCCATTCATAAATAGTGTTGTAGGTGTATAAATTTCATTCATGTATCGACTTTGACGCCATAGGTTCATTAAAAGCTGATTTTAAACAGAAAGTTATTTATAAACAGGACAAATTCAGTTGGATCTGGATTGATAGAATTTAAATGATAAGTATTTAATCAGTTGAACGAACACTTTTCTTCTTATATTACGTTTATTTTTAAAAGAATCAGTAATGTGTTTTCAATAAAATAAACGTCTATTCGACTACGAAGATTTGAAGAAATGAAAGCTTCAATGAAATGTAGGTGATAAAAATATATTATTGTTTATTATATAAATATATATATTCAGTAATATAAGGAGAGAAAGATTAATGTTTAAAAGCAATGCAAATATACTTTTCTTGATGCAACAGTGGTGAAGCGCGGCGCTCTCAATGTTCTTCTTTATTAAATCAACAAGGGCAAAATAACCTGTTATCTAAATATTACAAGCCTACGGATCTTTGAAAATATTATAACAACGTATATTTGTTATATTACAAGAAGTAATAAATAAATACAAGAAGCGGTAAAGTGTTAAATAGCTAAATTGATATCTCTATTATGTTGAAATATTTTGTTTCCTTGTTATCATTTAATTTAGGAAAGTGTTTGGTTAAATAACAATATGAAGTGTTCTTTTACTCTTCCATTTCCCACTTAAATAATCAACGACAAACCGCCCAGACTTTATGAAACATTTTTAAACTAAATTACAATTTGTAAAATTCTACAGTCAGGCTACATTTAGAAAAAAAAATTGATTTGTATCCATATTGGCATTGTAAGCTGGGCATAATGAGAGCAAATAATTTCATGTCTTTAATTAATTCTATCAAAGTGTTTGCAAGGTTAAAATCTTTTTTTATAACTTTTAAAGTGAAGGTATATTCTTCTTAACTTTTTTTTAACGTTTGACTGTTCTGCAATTATTGCTAATGCAAACGGTGAAGGATGAAATTATTTCTTGTAACGTATGAAAATATGCTGTGCCTGAATGGGATTCGAACCCTAGACCCTATGATGAGAGGCGAGCACGTTACTAACTACGGCAATGCGGCCGGCGCATTACTTTTCTTTACAATTACTTACTTAACTATTTAAAAACAAAACTCGAAAACGTGGCTTGCTCTGCTTTTACTGTTTTTGATTTTTCCACTTCAATGCATAGATAATATTCCCCTTTTGTAGACCCACCTGTTAATCATTGCTAACATTTCTCTCACTATCACAAAGAGGCAGCTTGAGGGGAAACTTTTCCCCAGTTTTCGGTTTGCGCATGCTCACAGGCAATTTTTACTATTATTTTCTTTTGCTGGTACGCTACTTTTGTTCTGGAAATATGTTTGGTGTTTCCTAGTTCCTTCAACGCTACATGAACAAAATTTCAAATATTTACTTATCACTTTTCTTTGTGGTTTAAAAATAGGAAAATAAAGTGTATTCAAAAAATCTCTGAATGTTCATTTTCTCTCCATCCAGTATCTTATGCATATTTTTACAAGTAACACAAAAAAGGTTTTAATAAAAATAGATAACTTAATAATAAGTTATCCTTGCAGACGTCCAACTCACGCAGTAGAATCACGTTAAATTAAAGCGACAAATACTATTGAACAAAAGACAACTTCTTTTCAGGCTTATTTAAAAACGTTCGCAATCAACAAGACTGTTAGGATGTATGCTTTTATGTATGTATGCATGTAACCTCCTCTGCACATCATATAAATAAACATTCTAGAATTTGGAATTCAAGAAATATTTATTAATATAACAACTCAAACATGCACCTTAGGACTGTATTGACAAAGAAGCTTTTATAGAGGGAGGCGTGTACCCTATTATATTTCACGTGAATCTGGTTCGCTTGTAGAGGAAAAAAGCTGAGAAAAATTAATCAAGATTGTTTTAAAAAAACATTTATTTAAAAATTTTGAAAGAAAACTACTCCTTTTATTTACTGTAATACTGTAGATTTCTAACACGGTAGGTATTTTTGCATATCACATGGAAAAATAGCTAATACTTCGTTTTATTCAGACATTGGGTAATTTACGTTACAGAGAAAAATAATTTAGACAATCTGAAAAGTCACATCAACAACGAGGTTATTATAGACCACAATAAAAATAATTAAATATACGCCGGCCGCATTGGCGTAGTTGGCAATGTGCTCGCCTCTCATCATGCGGTCGTGGGTTCGAATCCCACTCAGGCATGGCATATTTTCATACATTACAAAAAATCATTTTATCCTCTATTGTAAACAGTTACAACCCAACGCGTGGCTGACGACCGTTTCAGTTGTTGCGACGTTAAATAAATAAATATACATTAAGTATTTACATTTGTAATATGCTATAACATTTACACTATATTAATAGAATTAAATACAAGCTGCGCAATACATAAGCTGCACAACTTTAGTACTGTATGATATTTAATTTTAACCAATTTGTTAATCTCAATAATTTAATAAAACCATTTACATTAGTAATATCTTACTATAATATAAACTATAGAATATTAATAGAATTAAATACAATATATTTTTTATTTTATTTTATATTTATTTTTTGTTCTATAAATAATAATATTTTATTTATTGTGACAAATAGGTAGGTACAAAATTATGTTTTCAATACAATAGTTTACTTGTTGTCCATGTGCAGTTAACGTATTAGTTTAAAAGGAAGTTTTATCATTTCTTATTAACGCGAAGAACCCTGGACTAATCATTACAATATTTTTGTAAATATTTTTTATCTTTGATGTTGATTACGGTACTGTTTTTTTTTTGGTTAACGTCTGACTGTTGTACAGTGAGCTGACCAACTTCCGTTTTATATAATTTCTATACTAATATAATAAAGAAGAAACGTCTGTTTGTTTGTTTGTTTGTATGAGGTAATCTCAGAAACTACTGAACTGATTTTAAAAATTCTTTCATTGTTGCATAGCTTAGAGCTTCCTGGTCAATATAGGCTATTTTGCAACTTTAAGTAACTTCACTTAAGTGAGTTAAGCAACTTAAACTGTGACGATGTCGCATGTTTTAGTTCATCAGGTGCATAGCACTTTTATTTTTTCTAAGTCTTCTGGATGGTGTATTTTTTGGGCTAGAAGCACGATTCAACTTGTATATTTCATAGAGTAACGTGAAGAATAACATTCGATTCCAAAAACAATGAAAATTCGGAAATATTCAAAATTTTTATTTCTGTACTGTATTTCATATTTGTTTTTATTTGACAGGTAGTGAATGAGTCATATATTTCCAATTACTCTACGTACCGCACCCACATATTGCTGTCTCTTATCTCAGCGATATATCAACTGTCTCTTTCTTTTCTATCGGTATTCTTCTATGCATTCTATTCGATTCTGTTAAATTACAGGGACAAACATTTAAAACGGTGGGTATCGATTTGAGACAAGAGTGCTTCCTTCACTCATGGACAACTTTATGTCGGACTTGTAGAGCTGGAAGTGCAGAAAAACAATTTATTTTGCTACCAAAGGGCAACAAAAACACAAATAATGTATAAAGAAAGGTTTTAAAATAATTTAATGAGGCCTACATTAGCTGGTGTGAAGCGAAGCGAGCGGGGGTTGCTAGTTATTAATATTAACCAATTGTTATTCTCAATAAATTAATAAAAAATCATTGTTAGTCTCTTAAGTTACTTTAACAATAATGAACTGCTTCATTACTGACAAGATTTTTACCCTTAGTTTTGTGAAATTGTCAAAACTCACAAGTTCCTTTTCTCAGTGCCTGAACTAACAAGTTCCAAACTTAATTAGTAAACATTATCTAAACTACACAGAAACTGACCATTTTGATCATGAATTTGCATTTTTCAGTCTTAATTAAATATGAATAGTGTCATTTCTTCTTAAGTTTGCTTCAGAAAGTACCTATAATGGTTTTTCATGGTTTCTGAAAAATCACTTTTTTGGAACATTGAGTTTTTATTCTAGCGTGCCTATTTAACGGCTGGTGGAAAATTTTACGTTCTGGAGAAGCGGTATAAGAGGTATATAACCTAGCAGTACATTGACCGTTTTGAACTATCAGTGTTGTCCGTTATTTAGAATAACAGTATAAATATGCGTGACAGTATTTAAATGATTTAAAATTTTTTCACTCTGAACCTTTTCTACCATTTAGTTAATAAATAATCAAACTGTATTTACTACAATTTCATTTATCTAGGTGATGCAGAGGTGTAAAAAAATTTATATGTACAGCAGGTCAAATTTTATAAATTGTATAAATTACAAAAAAATTGAATAGAAGACATTTTTCAACGTAGTAACATTCTCCGACCCGACGGAAAACTAAACCGTGTTATATAAATATTCTACCTTTGTACGTAATACGTACGTACATTTTGTACACGGTACATTCGCATAAATTGTGTTTCTGTATTTCTGTTTATAAATGTAACTTACTGTTTTCATACTCATAAATTTAAATATAACATTCATGTACAAATTTAAATAGTAAATTTATTATTAACGTAATACAACTTCATTTTACTTCCTTACTTGTCTGCATTATAAAGTGGGAAATTATTACGTTTTTAGAAAAAAATATTGATACATTACTTCAATGGATTTTCATAAATTAAGGCAAACAAAAGACGAAAATTAGTTTCCGGATGATATTCTATGGGAAAATGTTCCAGTAGGTATTATGTCGAAATACGACGTAAATAAATTGATATTTTCAATTGATTATGCTCTTTTTTCATTGCTTTTGTTCTTATTTATCATCTTCTGTTTTCTTGGAACTCTTAAATGTTTTTAACCAATTTTTACAAATTCTTCTCCGTCTTCCATCATCTACTTCATATATTTATCAATTTCTATAAACTATCCCAACTTTCTCTAACTAGGGAACTAAATTTATGTCCTGTAAATTATCATCTACCAAATTAGTTTCGTAGATCTTTTCTAATCCATTCTGTACATACTTTCATAAAATATAAAATTTTAATTTAAAACATTATAAACAGTGCAGGAAAGAATAGAAAACGATCATACATGAATTTTTCTTACAAATGACGTACTTACAATATGGTGACAAAATATAATAAGAGTTGAATAATACAATTGGTTATTGCGTAAATTTGAGTTGAATTGTTTTAGTAAAATTAAGATGAATTGATGTGAAAGGATGAATTTGTAAATACCTATTCTCGACGTCAGCTAGTTCCAGTTGAAACTCGGATTATTAATGATATGAATACTGTTATGAAGTTTTATAACTAGTTCATGAATTGTAACATGAACGTTACGAAAAAGGTCAATGCACCAAAATTATTATATACAATTTGGTTGTAAGTAAAAGTATATATTAATCGGGTGACGATTTTATATCGTCAACCAACAATTTTATATCAATTTTATATCAATTTTATATCGTCGTGCATGTGCGGGAAATTTCAGGCACTGATAAATCGTTGCAGAAGTTTGAATATTATTTAATGTGTTTATTATACATATTTTTTCAAAGTGAGATTGTTTTAAAAAGTACGAATTATTTTTATTTCATTATATTGAAATATACGAGTACATGAATTCCATATACTTTCGTGAGTAGTTCAGTTCTTACTTGTTTCTTGCATGTTGTTATGTGCTGCTATCTCTGCGTTTTGTATGCTGCAGAAATTTTTATAAAAGGTCATTATGAGTTTGATAGTTACTTTACCAATGATGTTTTGTATAGGAATATGAAGAAAAATTAGCAATAAGTTTTTTTTCTTTGGTTAAAAGGGTTAAGTGTAGGACTAAGTAACAAAATTTGTTCATACTGTTCAGTTCAGTTCACATTGCCCATAACAGACAGGTGGAGTGTCAAGTCCCGACGAGAACATTTGAATTAAAATCGGTCAACCGGAAGCAGTAGTTTATTCGTGTCATTTTTCACTTTTTTGCGAATTTCTCAAAAACGGCTAATACGATTTTTTTTAAAATCACCTTATTTACTAAATTTTTTATGCTTTACGTAGACCTTCTGCCTGCTGAAATTCTTGGAGAGGCTGTTCTTACGTAAAATAATTGTTCTTTTAAGATTGCGGCTTTAATATGCCCGTAAAATGTAGGCTATAAAATCAATTTGTCGAAAATTTAAAATCAACTTCTATTTCAAAATTTTTTTTGTATAATGCTTAGTTTAGCGGTAATTAGCGATTTTATGTTTCTTTTTCTCACGAAAACGTATAAAAAATCGATTTTTAAAACGATATCAGCCTTAGCTTGCTTTTTCTCTGCAGAGCCTAATTTAGCGTGAAAGAGTGATTTTCCGCATTTTTAAGCCAAACAGGTTGATATTCATTTTATCTTTTTCACTCATGATTAATATAAGGTTATGTTTATTGAGGTTATTTTATTGTTTATTTCTAAAGTTTTATTACTAGTGTTAGGTTATATTGTCAATTATTTGCATTGGAAAGAGAAAGTCGTGTGATTGTTTCGCAACAGATATTTAAATTAAAATGTACTAAATCTATTTTATAAAAAATTGAAAAAAAACTTTTCCCTTTGAACACGACTAATTGGTTACATTTTTAACTTTTCAAAATGTAATTAACTTGCTTGGACGTATGTGGTATGTAACATTGCGGTACAATTAATATAGTTTAATAACACTTGACGTTGATAATAATCAACTGATGCATATATGGTCCGACAGTTACAAACGTAATTTTCGAATTTATATTGAAATCGATACAAACAGACACCATCTATCAAACACTGAGTACAGCCACGAAAATAGTTTTGGTGTAACCCGGGATATTAATGAATAGCTCATTAAGTCGCTATTTCCCAAATATTTAGAATCGTATCAGACTCAATTTGAAAATTGAGTGGAAACCGTATTCATGTAGACACAGCGAAAACAATTTCCTATTAATAAGAGAGAATCTTTATTTGTTTATTGTACATACACGAAAGTACAATCTTCTAAATTTCCTTTCTCTTCCCTTTTATTCCCGACAAATTCCCTTTACATTCATTTGTGTTTTCAGACACTTACACCTACTCCCTACTTTATCTCCTGTTAACTTTATTTCACTTAACTTTGTACTTCGCTTTCATTCTCTATTTACACAGGCGTTTAATTTCACTCACTCTGCTCGTTTATGTTGTTGCCTTTCTATTAAATTGATTTTTTAATGTTCTAACTAGAACGTTACACAATTTTAATACTTCAATCGAAGTTACATAGTAATAATGTGACTTGTATTTCAAAAACTAAATGTAATTTTGAAAATATTTTATTATTCATTTCTTAATTTGAAACTGTACTACAGCAGCATAATCACCGAGTGCTATCATAAATTGAAAAATCATTTAATACGAATTAATCGATTAGAAAGCCAATATAGGCCTACCATATTTTTATATATATTCTTAGTATGACAATGGATGGAAATTCTCCAAAACGATAATAAAAACAGCTTTCTGTGACAAATGGACAATAAAAGAGGATGCCACTTGTGGTTTGGTACCTGACAGCCGATCGACTAGTATTTGAATCAGTCATTTTAGAAAGCTCATAAGTCAAAATTTTACATATTTTCATTAGTGCATTTTAGAACTAACTGAATGTAAACACCATTCATACAAAAATCACATTAGTCTGGCTTTCCTTTAAGTATTATTATTGTAGCACTATTAGTATTTTTATAGTATATAGTATTTTGCCAAAATACTTAATTTTTGGATGATTCTTATTCTATTTTCATTGCTTACTTGGAGGTGTTGTAGTTCCTGTTTGACGGTTGGTATGACTTCTGTTACCTCAAGTGATATCCGGAGTCCAATTGCTGCTATTATTTATTGATTTGATGTTTATTATGCCTATTTATTATACCCAGATTTCAAACGAACGTAGGTGTTAAAATACATTAGTGGCATAATTAGTTAAATTAAAAAACAGTTTACAAATTTGAAAAATGCAGACTAATTTACATTGTGGAATACTTTTAATAAAAATTAGCATTCTTATTTCGCGAATTCAGTCCACTTTATTAGATGTATATAGAATAAACAATAGGTTTATTATACATTTTTCAATAATATTAATAAAAACTATTAAATATTTAAATAATAACTTCGATATGAGGTAACACAAATTAGAATATAATTCGGTCAAACTACGGATGGTAGCTTAAAACGGATACACGCATGGAAATAATAAAAGTACAGTGACGATGGAAGTTTTTGGTTCTTTTTAATTTAGGTAACAGCTGTAAAAAAACAGTCATTGTGCATTATCATCGTCTACTCACTACCAATGTACGGAGATAAAACTGGACAGTCTGCCAATTAATCATTTTCACCATCGCGAAAATGATAAATTCCATTATTACTTGTCTAAAATATTTTTGCATAAATCATACGTGGCTCTAATATAACGAAATTGAAAACTGAGAAACTGTAGTTAAATTTTTGTACTTCATTTTATATAATATTAAAGTATCAATTTTTATATTTGACTCTGTGTTATTAGTATTTTCATGGTGGGGAAAAACATTTGTTCAGAATCGTGGAAGTAATAAATCATATGAAAAGCAGATAAACTGAACAGTTTTTGTTCAGTCATCGGCCCGAAGGCTGGTTTAAATTTCTAGAGGAAGTATCTCTAGAAAATTAGAAGCGAGGTGGTTTATCACTAGGATGAAAAGTATCATCGCATACATCAAAACGCAAAAGCCCAATGTATTGTATTTCCTCTTTATCCCACAATCAGATGCCCCAAGGAACTATGTGGTAAGCTTAAATGGATTGAACTAAATTTTATTCACCTCAAAATATTTCTCTGTACGAGTATTCTCCTATGGTTTTAATTACGTTTTGATAGATTGGGTAACAATTTCATAAAGCTGATATGAATCATTTTACAAATTGGTATGCCTGATAAATGTAAAACTACTAGGAAAAAAAATGTGATTACAGACATAAAAACAAATTAAACTACTGAAACAGAACAGATTTACCAATCTATTTATTTAAAATTTCTGAAAGATGTACATTTTTAGATTTTGAATGTTTAATTTTATGTAGGCTGTTAATATGATTTTATTAAAACTTTTATGCAGTATTTTTAAAAGGCATGTATGTTTTATTTTCTACCGTTCTAAAATATCATGTTGTGTTTTTATATAGACCACTTGTCTTATATTGAACATTTAACTTCTCCATATTACTCCACGTTTCCATCATTCTTGCTTGCTGTATTCAGTTTAATCCCCCCATCGCTTAAGTGGTCATGCCCATGCTCCCCTTCATGGTTTTTAATATAATTTTAACCGTAATACTTTAAAATAAATAAACATTTTAAAGGATTTAATAATTTTATATCTAATATCTGCTAAATTTTAATATTAAAAATTTATAAAGGGCATTGAAAAAAATCATATTTTTAAACTTAAATCTTCAATAAAAATGTCAATCAATCAACTATAGAAATTTTTCTTTTTTATTTAAGAAATTCAAAATCTGTTGAATACAAACAGTGAATGTGATAACACAAAACATGTAAAAATTAACATGGAAAAAACGTGAGTGGAGACACAGTCCATTGACACAACTCGGACGTGAGTAATATAAGTGCAGCATTTAGATTACTGCAATGGATAGTCAATTACAGTACTACGTTAATTGATGAGATCCCGGCTCCAACGACGTTTTAATCGTCCTATTGGATTGTTTTGGAGAGTCTGCGTAGCCAGATTTGAGATCGACGGGTTATGGTGGTTCGCGAGTTTCTTCCCAAATTTTCTATAGAGTTTAAAGAAACGTCATTTATGTCGGGTACGTTTAGGTCTGAGTTCATTGGTTACATAATAGGGGGCGTTAACTATCCTTTGTAAAAGCTTTGATTGAAAACGCTGAATTTTTGATAATACTGATGGTTTTGCACAGCAGTAAAGTTGACTGGCATAGCTCTACATTGGTCGAAGGTAGGAGCTGTAAATGGTTAATTTAGATATAGCTGGTAACTTGGATTTGCGTAAAATAAGTCTGTACAACTGTTTGAACCAGTCTTGGAGTGTTTTGCTATTTTTACTCACGTGTAGATTCAACGTGACCCTGTTACCTAGATATAAATCTAGATAACGGATAGATTCTTTCATCCTACAGAAATTATAAAAAAATTTATAACTGTTTATAAAAATAAAATTAAAATCACACGAAAAAAATTTTGTATTTAAAATTTTAAGATTTACAAAGCAGGAAACGATATAAATTCAAATAATGTTCCAAGCGTTTGTTGGTCCTTTAAACTCAAACCGAATATAATTATGTAATTGTGGTCTAACATAAAAAAAATTGAATTGAATATTGACACTTAATTTAGCTATTGATAAACATAAATGTATTATTCTGTACACTGTATAAATATGGGAACGTCCTCACTGACTAACTTATTCATCACTAATATTCTCTTACTTGCATAATAGCCAGAAATCTGAAAATTGGAGGGAATATTCCCTTTACGGTAAATAAAAACCATAAACGAATTTGACATTCTACCGTTAAGAGGTTGAAAATGGTGTTCAACCCTTAAACCGATATTTTACATTTACTAAGTTTCAGAGGAGCTAGAACGCTGAAACTTGGTAGATATGTTACGTATAGTTGAACTACAAAACATATTCCATTTATTTATCTAAAAATACCCCCTAATAGATTAAAAAATGGTTTCGAATCTTTAAAACAATATATTTATTCGGTAAGTTCCGGACGAGGTTGATAGCTAAAAGTTGGTGGATGTGTTACCAATAGTTAACCTAAAAAATTATTCATTACTAATTTCGAAAATTCACTTTTAAGGAGTTGAAAAGGGTATCCAACCCTTCAACCCTTAAATGTTTTTATATTTCAAACTAATAGTCTATCTATTACTTAATCTGTTGTCAGAAAATAATTATTTTTGATTTACTTATAATTCTAATTTAAAAATTGTTGAAAAAAACCAAAATTATATCCGGGTGAAGCCAGGACAGGCAGCTAGTTCTTTTCGTATAGGGCTAGCTGTAGACCATGCAGGGTGACGTACGACGTTTCTGAAAGATCTTTTTGCACCCCACATTCTCAATATCTGACTGTAGGGTTTTCTCCTTTCTTCTGTCTACTCGGTGTTCTAATATTTTTTTCTTCGTGGAAACCCTTAAAATTCGTAATTAGTTGACAGAATTTGGTTCGGTTTGTTAAGTATTTTTGGTTTGTTCCGGTTTTCCTGATATCCTTTTTGACTTTTTTAAACCAACAGCTTAGATCTATTTAATGTCCTAAAACTTGTTTTTTTCAAAACAAGTTTTGATGGACAAAATTAGTATTATTACTACGTAATGTTATTATAATAACATTATTCATTTTGACGTGCAGCTATTATAGCTATTTATAAATGAATAATTTAAAGAATATACAATAAAAAAATAATTGACGAAAATCGAGGAGATTAATTGAGACAAATTTAAATTGCAGAAAAATACAAATCTATTTTAAGTTGACCATGAAGATAGATTTTAGTAAGAAAGCAGCACAAACCATTGTATTTAAAATTAATAAGATTTCAAAATTATTAATATTATTTTATTTCAAATTTAATTAAAATTAAAATTAATTTTACTAAAGTCAGTCGCAAGTAATCGTCTTAATATCAAAATCATTTCATTTGTAATAAATAAATATCAATATTTATTTCGTTTTCCTTTACAAAAAGCAAAATAAGTCATTAAAATATTTCAGTTAATGCATTGACGTTGGTATAACTTTGATAAAAAAAATGTAATAGCTTTATTTATGATATAGCAAAAATATAATACCATAAATCTTACCATTTTATAACAATTAGTACTACTGTATTTATTTTCAATTTGCATTGTACAAATTTATATTTTAGTTTTTTCCATTAGTAGTTTTATACGGGGTAAAAAATAAATAAACTTTTTTTTAAAATACTCTTCCAGTAAAATATCCTTCAAATATTTCAGTTACATTTGAAGTAGTTACATCTCAAATAAAATTAGAAATAGTATTATAACTGAATTTGACAGCTCTTCAAAACTATCGTAGTTGTATTTTAGATAAGTAACGTTGAGGTATACAATAGACTGAATTTTTCGTTAGGGTGAAATCGTGTAAGTAATATTATTTACACTACCGTTTTTGTAGTAGAATCCGTTGCGAACTTTTCAATTGTATATATACAACGAAAATGTTTTAGATAGGAAGTCATTTTTTCTTGAAACAATGATAACATTTTTTTAAAAGTTCATTTATATTACACTTGTGTAAAATGAAATGCTTTTACTTTTGAGATCACTTTATTTTTGCTGATGTTGAAAGAGTTTTCAGTTTTTATATTTTATTACCGAGACGTTAGGAATTCATTACTACGGTTGTTTTTATTTTTATGTTTTGTGATTTTCACTGATGTCTGTATACGTCTTCTTGTTTTTTTTAGAACTTCGTAATGACTTTCTTTGTCTCTTTAATCTTAGCACTTCTGTTTTTTTGAGCAGTGCAAATTGAATGTTCGTCCATTAGCAGACAGCTTATTACAGTTTTATTCGTTCGCTTTACTATGTGTATGAATTTCTTCCTTATTGTTTTAATTACTTTTTTAAATAATATTTAATTTTGATTAATCCAATGATTCATCTGAGTTATTATCATAAAACATAGTGTTCATAAAATATAATTTACAAAAGTCGTATTCTCATTCATTAGGAATCAGTTAAAAAAATTAGCATAATTTAATAAAATGTAATTTAATAGTTTTTAAAATTAAATAATTATATTACATCAACACTTAAATATACTTGTATTACACCAGAATTAAATACTTTTAGACATCAATCTGTCCAAAACAGAAGAAGATTTTTTCAAATACCACATTAATTTCACCAATGTATTGACCTTCTAAATAACGTTCTGTAATTTTTTAAAATAAATATCTTCATACATTATTTTACATTTTATTTACTGTCGGAAACTATACACTATTCAAAGCTAACCAACTTTTTCAAGTGTTTTTTTTTGGGTTAGAGTAGGAGTGAATCTAAACATGCACTTCTAGTGGATTTTTTTCACCTGTCTGTCATCTGATCACCATACTGTTTTCGCGCCGATTTTTTAACACTTAGTAGTTAACATTAAACTTATACCAGGTATAAAACTGAGCTTGATTGAAGTCTTCTTTTTTTTATTTTACATCAACTATTCATCATCCAGTGTTTGATATAGACCTCCCCTGTCACCCTCTACAATTTCCTGTCTGCCCCACTCCTGCCACATTAAATCTAGTCATCAGTACTATACCTCTCTATCGTGTTTACGAATGACCTCTACTCCTCTTCTTCAGCCACGTCTGCACTGTTGAACCACCTTGTTCCATCGTTCATCTATCAGCCTCATTGTATTGGACATACATTCATTAGTAACCCATGGGTAATCCATGGGTAATCGATGGGCTGGACGTCCATCGCCATTTCAGTGATACTACGTGTGTTTTACGACCACTAATTCTATCATCTGTGGAAAATTTTCATTTATTACTCGGGCTTTTAAAATTTATAAATTTGATTCAATAAAGATATACTGGACAGGCATCTTGTTAAGTTTTCCAACACGGGTTTACCCAAACAGACAGTCCTTTCAAATATTTATAAATATTTATTTAAATATATTAAAAAACATTATTTTAAACACGTATTTTTGGTCATGTTCCCATAATATAATAAATTTGAAGACTGAGCAAAGAAAATCAGTAAAGAAAATGCAGGTAGGCGACCGAGAGGCCATCTTGTTGACACGCCTCACCGATAAGGAGATAAGCCGATTGGTTGATACCAACGCACCTTTATTCCTTTCAGTTCAAAACAAGAAAGGAAATTCAAATGTGTATTATCATTCTTGATTTAAAAAGTTTTTAGAATAACAATGTTTAAATATTTAATAACGAAGTCAATAATGAGATTCCTGTCAGACACCACGATACTAGGTTGTCGTCGTGACCCATCCTCATGAATTTACCCTGACGGTCAGACCCGTTCAGAGTTTTATATTTTGTTTAAAAACATGATTATTAAAATGTTATAAGTTTTACTAAAATTTAAATTTAAACACGTGTATTCCATCATGTTTCCAGTCAGAAACATTTTGAAGACTGATCAACAAAAATCATAAATAAACTACCGCAGATCATCTCATTTTTTCAACCACTGACATTCGGTTTACAGCGAACGCGTAGCCATTTTCAATCATTTATTTATTTAAATTAGTAACCTACATTAAAAATTTGTAAATTTTTCAAACAATACAATTTAAACATGTAAATTTTGTCATTATCTCATAAGTAATAATATTAAAATTGAACAAATCGATTCAGTAATGAGATCCCGGACAGTCACCTGGACACATCTTTTTGAATTATAAAAACACTGATCTACCCGAAACAGTCAGTTTCGTTCAAACATTTAAAAATATTAAAATTTTATTAAACAATTAATTTTATTTAAACATATATTTTTCGCAGTGTTCTCGTAAAAAATTTTTGAATACTGACCGAACGACGTCAGCAACGAAAATCAAGACAAATAAACGGGAAGCCATCTTGTTACGACCACATCGATACAGATATAAGCCGATTGGTCGATACCATCCCACCAGTTATTCGTTCACTTCTAAAAAAAATAGGAAATTCTAATATTTATTATAAATTCATGATTGAAAATTAATGTAGATTGTAGAAATAATAATGTTTAAATATTCAAGTAATGAAGTCAATAATGAGATCCCTGTCAGACACCATGAGACTAGGTTGTTGTCGTGATCTATCCTCAAGGGTGTCCCCTGATGATCAGACTCATCCAGAAGTTTTTTATTTATTTGAAAACATATTTAATAAACACTTATAAAATTTATTTAAAGTCTAATTTATATACGTATAGACCATTATGTTTGCTTTTACAAACATTTTAAAGACTGACCAAAGGAAATCAGAAAAAGCCATCGGAAGAACATCTTATATTTGCAACTACTGACAGTGGGTTCACTCCGAATGAGCAGCCACTTCAAAACACATATTTATTTAAATTCAAAACCATTATTAAATATTGTAACACTTATCGCTAAGGTTCGTTTCGGGATCTAGGTAATTAAATAACTAATACACTAAAGTTTAAAATTACAAGTGTTTATTACAACTAAAAGATTTTCGAAATAAATAATAAACTAATTACAATGGAGTAATACAATAAATAACTTAAATAGTTTACTTAGTATTACTTACAAACAATTATACACAATACACATACACAAAAACTGAATATAATGCACATACACAATAAGATAGTATAACAATAGTTGACGACTACAATGCCCGGATACGTTGACTTGTTCTACGTACCGATAGCACTCTCAATAAACACTCGTCAAAGATCAAACGAATACTAACTAACTGACCGCGCTCGGAGATCTCTTTATATAGGTAGCTCAAAGAGTTTTCTCGAAAGGCACAGAGATTCGATGCAAATAATAAAATTCCTTTTTAGTTGTTCTCGCAAAATCATAACTAGTGTAAACAAGTGACAATAGAATAAAAACTGTTATAGATAACCGACTCTTTCACAAATAATTGTACAACAAAAGACCCTACCTTATTATACATGACCCTTTTAAATATTCTTTTATAACTAACCCTATTGTTACTTTTTCACTCTATTATCTACTCTTTAACATTCTATGAATAAAAACCTATCTACAACCCTCTTGAGCCCTATTGAAGAGGTCGAATTGTCACATTATCTATAAATTTTTAAAAATTTTAAATTAAACATGTAAATTTTGTAATTTTTACGTATATAGTATTGTTAAAACTGATAACACTTTTCAATATAGAAAAACCGGACAAGCACCCGGACACCATCTTGTTGTGAGGCACCAGCAAAGGGTTTATCCCAACGAGCAGTCTCGTCCAAGAATTTATTTAAATATATAAAAATTTTATTAAAAAGTTATTTTATAAATGAATTTTCCGTCGAGTTTCCATATAAACTAATTTTGAAAATTGATCAAACGAAATCAGTGCAGCAAAATATACAGACAGGCAACCAGGAAGCCATTTTGTTGATACGCCCCGCCCATACGGACATAAGCCGATTGGTCGACACCATCCCACCGGTTATTACTTTCACGTTAAAACAAACAGAATTTTAAATATGTATTAAATTCATAATTTAAATATGTTATGTAGAATAATAATGTTAAAATATTGAAGTAACGATGTCAATAATGAGATTCCTGTCAGACACCGCGAGGCAAGGCAGTTTTTGCGACCTATCCTCACGGGTTTACGTTAATGGTGAGAATCGTCGAAAATTTTATTAATTATTTAAAAATGTATTTATAAATTAGCCATAAATTTTATTAACAGTTTAATTTTAACACGTATAGTCATCCATCTTTCTAAGTATAAAACATTTTGAAGACTGATCAAAGAAAATCAGAAGTGGGCCACCGGCAGACTTTCTGTTTTTGCAACCACTGGCTTTGGGTTTACTCCAAACGAGCAGCTACTTCCAAATATTTTTTTATTTAATTCAATACTTACATAAAAATATCTATAAATTTTCAAAAACTTTAGTTAAACATTAAAAATTTTTGTCATTTTCTGAAAAGAAATGTTTATTAATTATTATTTAGCATGTGTCTTTTCAATAATCTTTGTGTTTTGCCAGTTTCTCTATCATACCTTTTGTAAAGGACCATGAATGCGTAACATATGAAAAAACAAATTGAAATTGAATCGGTTGAAGGCCTTACCCGGGATTAAATTTGTTAGAATTTAGTCTAGTAACATTTTGTTTACTATATTTTCTATTAAAAAATGTTTACAATGCAGCAATTTTTTTTTTTCTCTTTAATTATTTATTTGCAACTGTAAAATTTTACAATAAGCAAATGAGCTGGTTTTAACATAGGAAAAAAAAAATTTACAATAACAAAGATTAGACCCAGTGGCTAATCTTTGTAGGTGCCACGAGTCATTGTCTTATAAGAGCAGGTCTCTATTCCATGAACGGCGAAGTCGTCGGCGAGGATTTCCAGGAAGAGTACGAGATGATAAGTTTTTGATGTATGGATTTTGATGGTTTTGAAGTTTTCCGAAGAATCTTCTGTAGCAGCTGTACGCCATATCTTTTATGTGTGTTATTTTGAGGTCGTCATGTAGTATTCTGTTGTTAATGTAGAATGGAGCATTGGCGATGAGTCGTAATAATTTTGATTGAAATGCCTGTAGTTTTCTGATATTACTTGGCTTTGCTGTTCCGTAGATTTCAATTCCATAAGTCCAAATTGGCCGAATGAATGATTTATAAATGAGTAATTTTGAACGTAACGGTAATCGGGAATGGCGTCCTATGAGGTGGTATAATTGTTTTACTTTTTTATCCAAAGTCAGTCGCGTATTGTGGATGTGTGTTTGCCAGGTTAGTCGTCTGTCCATCGTGATGCCTAGGTATTTTACTGTGTTCTTTTGTGGAATGGGTTCGTTGTTGAGGAATACCGTAGGACTTTCTCCTTTACATAATGAGAAACTTATATGTACTGACTTATTAGTGTTTATTTTTAACCTCCACTTTTTCAGCCAAATTTCAATTGTGTTGAGAAAGTGTTGTAAGTTAGTACTGGCCTACGTTAAATCGTGGGATGAAGTCCAGATAGCAGTATCGTCAGCGTATGTTGCTACCGTTATTCTTGGATCAGATGGTAAGTTCGCAGTGTAAATTGTATACAGTAGTGGTGAGAGTATAGAACCTTGTGGAACTCCTGCACCTATATTTTGGTAGTCAGAAACTGATGATCCTTGCCTCACTACAAAGAAACGATCTTCTAGGAAGCTTTTCAGTACGTGATAATACGTATCCGGGAGGAATCTTTTCAATTTATATAACAGACCTGGATGCCAAACTTTGTCAAAGGCTGCTTGAACATGCAGCAATTAAACCAAAACTGTTGCAATGTTTTATTGAAGTCTAATTTACGTCTTCGTCATTACCATCTGAAATGGTACGTGTGATAGTATCGGTTAAAATTTTTAAACTCTCTATAAGAATGGAACCAGAATTTTTCCCTGTCGTCTAGAATATAACTACTACAATGAGGAGCTTGTAATATTTGTTATTTTATATTAATTATTTATTATTTAATTCTGAACATTTTGTTATGTATATTAATGTAACAGGTGTTTGGAAGGGTGAAATAAAGTTATTTTTTTATGTCTTGTTACACAATGTGGTTGCAATTTTAATTCGAGAGCGTAATAGTACAGTTTTAATGCAGTATTTGTTAAATAGTTGTTTGAGTGGTTAGTTTTCAAGTTCATTATTTTTGTAAGTACTGTTATTGGTTAACTTCCAATTTCCCATTTGCACGTGATATTATCATAAACAAACTTCTTTCAATTTCTTTCGAATTTATGATAAAAAGTGAGGAAATGTTGCAATCTCAGCAGCTGCCGTTAATGAAATTTTAGTGTTGTTCTTCAAGTTTTATGGGACGTATAAACAGGTAGAGTGGTTTTTGGAAGAATATTTGTGTTCTGTTTCTTCGTGTCTATATGATGTTATAAGTCCTAAATAAAAAAATGTGCTACTCCGATTGGGTAAAACTATAACAATAAAAATTTCTTAATGTACTCTCATGAATATTTTTGTATTAGCCATACATACATATAAAGGATACTTTACCGTAATAAAAATTCAGTATATTATTATTAATTTGCAGTTGATTGTAGAAAGGTTTCTATCAAAGTAAACAATTTTGGCTCACTTATTTTTATATGGGCCTGTATTTTTATAACTTAATAGATTATATTGTTTGGTTCTTTTAGATTTATTATGCTAATTTAAGATTCTGCCCATAACAGACAGGTGGAGTGTCAAATTTTTTACACTCAATCTGTTAGTTGCAGGGCTAAAATAAATAGTTCTGTTTCTTGTCACATGGTCAGCCAATTAAATGACTGAATCATTTAAGAACAGAAGAGGTAGAGGTGTAAAAGACACTAAACAGAGTTATTTCCTCTGAAAGTAATGAATTTCATTATACAGCCAGAACCTGTGGTGAATGAAGTGAAGGTGTTATTTGCAGAGGGGAAGATATGTGCTTTTCAGAGGGCCCGGCATGCTGATAAGAATACTTTTCCACTCAGTGAGGAAGGCAATGGTAAACCACTTCACTCCTCGTTTTACTTAGTAAAACCTCTACAGGTTCAAACCAGCTTTTTGGCTGATGACCTAAACAACAATTAAAGATTGTTCTCTTTTTAAATTATTTTGTATAACTTTAAAATAAACAAAAATAAATTATATAGTTATAAAATAAAGTCTTTTTATAATTATTGAAACGTTAATCTAGTTACTTATATTAAAAGTGTTTTTAAAAATAATTGTAGGCCTATAACTTATAATAATTGGATGATAAAATAAAATTTATAAATTCATAAATATAATATTTAATAACGTAATTTTTTGAATATATTTCTTTAGTAATATATTTTAAAAAAGATGTCGTTGTTTTAAGTCCTAGCATAGTTTTAAAATCTCTTTTTTACTATTTTACTACATAAAGGAAGAGTACCCTTCAACATGGCTTTTGGCCTTCGGGCCAGCCCAGTCAGCCAGCTGGTAAGTCACTATTATTTGTTAAGTAACACCGGTTAGGTAAGCGACTTTGTATGGTGACCAGCTGACAGCTATCCATGAACAAACTCTACTGGGGGTCCCTGTTCAAACTCATGCCTTATTCATGTCAAATAATACAACAAAAGCAGCGATCAAATTGGGTAGTTGTCAATAATGTACAGTTCTCGATAACAAATAAAAGTTACCTAGGTTACCTAACATGGCATTTAGCCGTATTTTGGTAGGTCAATTTCCTCCACCTCGTATATTCTGAATTGTAAATGCATTACAGCTTTTGGAAAGAATATGTATGGGTTGCAACTGTGAAAAAATATGGAAATAAAGTTCTAATACTATTAACTAAAAACTTTTAATTTTTCTATTAACAAACTGTAAGGTGCCACGGTTTCTAATAATTAACCCTAAATTTAAGCTAGCCAAAAATGGAGTTAAATAAAAAACAGAATTTTAAGGTTATGCTAAGAAAACAAAATTTAATCCAATAGAATATAGAATAAGGTACAAATAACATATATATGATTTGATTCCTTTCCTTTTTGTTAGTAATATTAATCTAACAGATGTTAAATTTGTGATGTTTTACCCCAACGATTGTCCATGTTGTTCACTTTTAATCGTCGGTGTTGATGTCTTGTTGGAGTTTCTTATTTTATGTACTCTTCTTGATGATGTAAGACCATTCTCAAATAAAAAATGGTTTTGTTGATTTATATATTCAACAACTCTATTAACCTTCGATGATCCATTGTTCCTTCACTCGTGCATTTATATGTATTAATTATAATTTCATTGGTTGAAATTTAACTGCACTATTTTATTTAACCTTTTTGAACATGAAGCCGAATTCAAACACAGTTGATTTACACTATTTATTTTATTTTCATGGCTTTTGATTTACTGTTCAACAAATTTTAAAGATATATAAAATATTTAAACAGTCATTAAAAATATCTACATAATTTATATTTTTTTATCACAGACAAGGAAACAAGCTTAAAACATCATTTTATGACACACAAATGATTTAGGTTGGTACCATTACTTGCTATACCATATTTTTACTTGATGTGGTTAGTGTTGGTACGCCTGTTCCTTCAATTAAAGAAATCCAGTATTCTAATTTCCCACAAATCTTACTACAATTAGTTCATCCATTTTACAAAAGTGTAAGTTTTAGAACCGTGTAAATTATTTTCAGCTTTAAGAAAAACACCTGAAAATATTAAATGACCCGTGAAATTTATCAGAAAAATGTAAATTATTAAGTGTCGGTCTAATCATCTTATTTGTGGTCCACACTCAGGTAAATAGAAGTGAGAGTGCAATCATTTTTCATACTGTGTTCATTTTTGCAAAACGTAACAACTGAAAAAGTTCTAATAGCACAGTTACTAACATTTCAAATTAAAATTTTGTGGCCCCTGGGTTTTAGTTATTGATTTTAATTTTTGAATGAATCAATGTTTTGCTCATTCCATCACTTTAACGTATTTTTATAGCTACAGAAGTTATAAATGGCAAAAATTAAATGTAAATGTTATTGTAATACCGTGTTGTGATATAATTTTCTTCAAACTTTATTTTTCTCTCTTTTAAATTCCCAAAATTTTCTTCCAACGTGATAGATGTCATAAAGCACTTAGCACTGCCATCTCTTTAAGTTGCATTAAAGAACATACCATCAACTTTACAAAACTTTTCTCATATGAATAAAATATTTCTAGTTTTAAAATTAATATCATATTTCTCACCAAAATATGTAATGTACGCATGTGTAATGCTAAATGTAAAATGAGAAAAAATAAGTTAATGTTACAAAAGGAAACGATAATGAAGTTAAAATACTATCTCCTTTTGTATTATTCTTAAAACGATAAAAAATTAAATATATGATATTATTAAACATAAAACATAACATACATTAATTTGTATTAGACAAAAATACATTTACAACAAATAGATACAAAACAATTAAATTAATATTTTATAAAACTTAAAATTTAATTTACCCAAGCAAGGTTCACAAGACTTATTTATTATTAGAAAATGAAGTTTCTGTTGGGTTTTATCAAACTGATTTGAAAGCAATAATTTTATAAATTTTTGAATACATTATTTATGAACAATTAATTCTTGAAAAATTTCAGGATATTTTGTTAAAAGACATTGAATAAGCATAATAAAGTACGTTATTTTTCTGTTCTGAATTGAAATGCTTCCAATACCTCGGATATATTTCACCACTTATTCAGTTTTCAATATTTCCGATTCACGTTTTAATGTCAACAATAATCATAAACTATTATTACTTTGTCATAAAATCTTTCATTTTTAAATGCATCAAACGTCTAAACAACCACGTAAATCACTTAGCTAACACTGAATCTCTTAGACAACAGCAATGATGTCCATAGACTAAAACGTGTTACAGTACTGGATCTCTCAGGGCAGTTCTGATAGTGTGATTTTACATTGTAAATAATGTAATAATGTAATGTAATTACACCAACCCGGGGTTGATGTAGTAGTAAAGTCATCGCCGCGAGTCAGGCGTTTAACAGGTAATTTTCCGTAACGAAGGTTCCTGATTCAAATCTTTGTAATGGTAGTTACTTTTATACGAATACTTCAATACTAGAGAGTGGTTACCTGTTTACTTGAATGGTTGAGGTTTAGTTTTTTTTTTTTTTTTTTTTTTTTTTTTTTTTTTTTTTTTTATTTAACTTTAATAACTTTATTTGCAACTATATACTACGATACAACGAGCAAATTAGATGACAGTAAACAAAGGATGACAAGGAAAAAAAATAAAAAAAAAAATAAATAAAAATAAATAAATGAAAAAGAACAGTGATACCCATTGGTATATGTTCTATGAAATAAAGTTCATGATACATGAATGATAAATAACAACATAAGAAAAAAAAGAAGAAAGAAAAATAAAATAAATCACTTTATAGAAGATCTCTGGCCCATTGACGTTTCAACCTGCGCTGCGGATTTCCTGGTAGTGATGCATCCGATAGTTTGGTGATTAATTCGTTGGGGTGATCATGCAATTTTCTGTGAAAAACACTGTAGCTGGACTTAACTACTTCACTTATGAACGGAATATTAAGGTCGTCATGTAGAATTTTGTTGTTGACATAAAAAGGTGCGCAGGTGATTAAACGTAGGCATTTTGACTGAAAGGCTTGTAATTTTTGTAGATTGCTCGGTTTAGCTGTGCCATAAATTTGTAGTCCATAGGTCCATATTGGTTTGAGATAAACTTTGTATAGTAATAGTTTAGATTTTAGAGTCAGTGAAGAGCGGCGTCCAAGAAGTCGAAATAGTTCTTTCAATTTGGAGTTCAAAGTCAGTCTTTTGGTTTTTATATGAGTCGCCCAGGTGAGTCTCTTGTCAAAGTGAAGTCCAAGGTATTTAACTTTTTGTCGTTGTGGTATCGGTTTATTGTCGAGGAATAGTTGAGGACATTCGCCTTTCCGGAGAGAAAAGGTGACATGCACTGATTTTGAAGCATTGAATTGGATCCTCCAGATTTTTAACCAATAATTTAAAAAGTTAATGTGACTTTGTAAATTATTACTTGCTGCTTCTGGCTTTACATCAGAAGAAAGGATGACTGTATCGTCAGCATAAGTCGCTAAGGTGGTGTTAGCAGATGCAGGTAGATCTGATGTATAGATGCTGTAAAGCAGTGGCGACAAGATTGATCCTTGTGGAACACCAGCGACGATTTGTTTGTAGTCAGACAGAGCCGTGTTATGTTTTACTTGAAAAAATCTGTCCGTTAAAAAGGAGCTGATGATTAAGAAATAGGCATCTGGCAAGAATTTTCTTAATTTATATCGCAGACCTTGATGCCAAACTTTATCAAACGCTGCGCAAACATCAAAGAAGACGGCACTTACATATTTTTTTTGTTCAAAGCCAGAGGCAATTTGATCAACGATTCTGTGTAGTTGATGAATTGTGCTGTGCCGTCGACGGAACCCAAATTGATGATTAGGGATTATACCTTGGTCTTCTACAAATATAAGCAGTCTTGGGAGTAAAAGTTTTTCGAATAATTTTGAAACTGTTGAAAGTAAACTGATGGGCCTGTAAGAAGATGGTTCGTGGATTGGTTTATTTTCTTTATGAAACATGATAACTTGTGAAAATTTCCACTGTATAGGAAAGTGGGTGGTCCGCAAAATAGCATTAAAAATTTGCGTAATTAGAGTTATTCCTGCTTGTGGCAGTTCACGTAGTACTTCAGCCGTTATCAAATCATATCCAGGAGATTTTTTTAGTGGCAATTGAGTAATTGCATTTTTTATTTCTTGGTCAGTAAAATTGAGTGGAGGTAGACACAACTGTAAAGGTGAAGATACTTTATCTTCTATTAATTTTGTAAAAGCTGGTAAAGTATCACCATGTGGTTGGAACGTCTTTTCCAAGTGTTCAGCAAATAGGATGGCTTTTGCATTGTCAGATTTTGCCCATGTGTTGTCCAGTTTCCGAAGAGGAGGGCAGTGAGGAGTATAGCGTAGGAGTTTACCGGTTTCTTTCCATAGACTTCCATCTTTCGTATTCAGGTTCCTAACACGATTTTCTAGATTTTCATTTTTCACTGTACGTATGATAGATTTCAAGGTATTCGTAAGTTGATTGAGTCGTGTTTTATCAGTAGGTAGTCTTGAGTTTTGCCATTGTCTTCTAGCTTGCCTCTTCTCAGCAATTAATTTTCTTATGTAATGTGGATAGCAATGTTTTCTCTCCACCTTATGTTGAAGGGGAGTCGAGGAGTTCCATGCTGCAACTTGTATCATCGTCGTGAAGTGCTCAACCGCAGATTCTACGTCAACTGAATTTTTTAACGGGAGATGTAAGTTGAGTGAAGGTTGAAGTGATTCTCGAAACATATCCCAGTTCATAACTCCAGCTGTTAAAGAAGGTTTAATGGGAATTTCCGTAGGTTGGTCAGAAAGAACAAGTAAAACCGGCGAGTGATCGGACGACAAATCATCTAAGGGCGAAATTGAAGAGTGGAGATGAGAAACGCCTTTTGAAATAAAGAAGTCGAGAAGGTCAGGTAATTTACTATTTGCTGAAGGCCAGTATGTAGGTGTTCCAGTGGAATGAATATCAAGGTGGTTCTCGAGGATAGCCTTTAGTAGTGCTCGGCCTCGTGGATTGATAATCCTTGATCCCCACTGTACATGCTTTGAGTTGTAATCTCCACCAGACAAGAAACGTTGACCAAGGGAAGAGAAGAATTCAGTGAAGTTTTCACATTTCAAAGAGAATCGTGGAGAGCAATACACTGCCGCTAGGTTTATGTCAAATTTTTTTAACTTTAAAGTGACAGCTACAGCCTGAAACAATTCCGTAGGATGTTGAAGAGGATATTCGTTGTGTTGAATAGAAGACCGAATTAAAACAGCAGCACCTCCATATCCTCTATCATCTGGTCTATCTGCCCTGTAAATTTTGTAACCTTTAATATAAAATTTAGATCTTGAAGTGAGATGCGTTTCCGAAACAAGCAATACGTCTATTCTATTGCTATGTAAAATGATTTCAAGCTCATTAAAATGATTTAATATGCCGTTAGCGTTCCATAATAGGATAGTTAGAGAACCAGATGTATAATTATTTGCCATTTTGTTGTAGAAGGGCTTGAATTAGTTGTGACATCAATGTTATCATTGGAGTAAAAAGGGACTTCATTTCTGCAATAAAAGACGTAATTTGTTCGGAGACGTTAAGAGAGGGTGACGTAGAGTCGTCGGCCACTGCTCGACTGTACGAAACAGAAGGGCGTCGGTGTGGATTTAAGTTAGTGGTGGATATTTCTTCTGTTTTTGAAGGGGATGTCGAATCAATAGATGTATTGGTGTTGCAGGATTGTCGGCTGCTGTTCCGACTTGGTAGATGCGGGAAAGCTGTTATAGATGCAGTTGATGGAGGTTGAGGTGGACAAGAAATTTTTGATTTTGTTGCGAGAGCAGGGGAGCGTCGGTTTTGTAGATCTTTGTGAACGGTGCAACCGCGATAGTTCGCCGGATGTTTACCATTGCATAGAGCACATACGGCTTCAGTGGTTCTTGGTTTAGTGCATGTTTTAGAATCATGCTGGCCCGCACAGCGAACACATCTATGTGGTAAATTACAATATGATTTTGTATGCCCATATCTTTGGCAACGAGTGCATTGTATAATTTGTCTTTTGTGGCGAGGTTCTTCAACTTGTATTTTAGAATTAAGTAGGAATTTAAGGTCAAAGATAGAATTAGTTGTTGCATTTTGTTCCAAATCGATGAAATATAACGGTAATTTAATTTTTTCTTTGGAGACAATGTTAGTTACATTTCTAACTGGAAAACCTTTATTTTTCAGTTCAGCAGATATTAGGTCTTCACCAACTGATGGGTGAAGTCCTCGAATAACGACCCGAAATGCTTTGTCATCAGCAAGCTGATAGGTGTAAAACTCAGCACCGTTGTCTCGTAGAGTTTTTACAATAGTACGGTATGCTAATGGTGTGGTCGGGTAAATTGTTAAGCCATTTATGGTAGAGACACATTTAAAGGCATCAGGTCCAGTTACATTTTCAAGCATTTTATAAAAAGGTATAAATTTAACATCAGATTTTAGGTAGATAGGAGGTGGACGAGTTAGTTTCGCTTCATTTGAAGATGATTCGTTTGACGCTGATTCGCTATTTACAGACAATAGCACGTCGAACTTGTTGGCGGAAGTATATGAAGCTGTTTCTTTTCGTGGGTCTCTAGGAGATCTTTTACTACTGGTCGATGTAGATTCTAAAGAACTTTCGTCATTTTGCCGTTTTCTGTTATTAATGACGTCTTTCCAGCCCGCATGTAAATTAGCATAAGAATCGGACATGATTGCCTCATTAGATGTAACTGATCTAATTGAGTCGTTCACTAACGAACCGGCAATCGCCATGTCAGACGGTTTGTTTACAATAACCTAAAAACAATGAATATAACTTATTTTAAAATTAAAATAAAACAAAATTATAAAATGGAAGTTAATTTGCGAAACAGAATAAGATATAAATACCTTTAATTTCACTTTTACACACAGTTTATGTTAATAAAACACTGTTTACACATATATCAGCAAGCACAACACAATATTCAAAGATCAACCTAACGGCACGATCCCGTCGCCATTTTCATATCAAAATCGAGGTTTAGTTAACCATAATTTCTCAGGAATGGTTTGTCTGAGTCTGTACAAGACAACACCTCAATTACACGTTATACACTCCATCCTCATCTCATTGGGTCATGGGGTTGTATATTGTTGTTAAATTGAGCAGATTGCAACGTACACACATTAGGAACTCAAAAACGAGAAAAACAGTTTCAGCCTTGGAACTTTATACAGGTAGCTTAATATCTCTTCTTTAAAGGAGGGGTTCTACAGAGTTATTCTGCATCCCACATCATAAACGCCATGACCGCCTGTCTTGCCAGTTACCATCCTCCAAGTTTCTCGCTTCCATTGCCTACATCACATCATCCCGCCACGTTTTCTGAGGCCTCCTTCTTTTCTCCTCATCATCGGACAACAATTTGAAGCCACTTGAGGCCATCGATTTTCATTCATCCGTTGCACATACCCGTACCAAGTCAACTATAATATTAATATTAATGATTAAATCACTGAATTAAATTGATTTAGGGACTAAATGTTTCATGGAGAAAACCAATACATGTTCCAACCTCTTGCTCGTTCTGGCTACCCGGGTCTGGATTGCCTTGTATAGTGTTATAAAAATATTTTTTCGGCATTGTTTACAGCCTAAAATAATGTCATTCGATGCGAAATTTTAAATAATTTTATGTTGGCTAAAACGTTCTACAGTACTGGGTTTCCCAGGGCGATTCTGATAGTGTGATTTTAAATTGTAAGAATATAATGTTAATATTATGTAGACGACTGGCGTATTTGTATGAATGTTGTAAATAACTGAATGAACATTTTAATTACCTTCAGTGAAGTTCGGTGTATATATATTTCTGAATCATGTGCTTATTATTTATTATTTCTAATTTTTTCGTTTAAAGGAGGGTTTGATTATTTTTTTATTTAATTTCATTTATTTAAAAAAAAACACTATTTATCTAGTTTTGATAGTAAATAATAAGTTAACAGTAAAATATGTATTATTGTTATAATTTGTTTATTACACCAGTGGATTGTATTTTTTTCATGAGCTAAATCTAATCAATAAGTTGAATTTATTGTCATATTACAGATTATGCATTAAAAAAAGTTATATGAAAAAAATTATGTTGGAATAGAGTGTTCAGTCCTTTTTATTATTAAATTAATCTCGGTTTATAATTATAAATTACAAGTTGGAACATTGTTTACTTTCGGATGTCTTGAACGTACTGTAGGCTACTAAGTAAATAAAATAATAATTTTCAGATTACACTTAATCAGCACTGAGATTAATCTATTTTCCCAAACTAACACATTTTTAATATCTATAAAATTAGCATGACAATATATCATGACAAGTATTTTTTAATTAAGATATGGATTTAAATCAGTTTAACACTACTAACGATTTAAAATATATGTTGAGTGTACTGCTAGTAACATTCATTTTTATTCCATAAATACTCGTAAGTTGACTGAAAATGTTCGAATCGTAGTTATCAATTCTGTGACCTCATTTTAAAATCTACGTTAAAATAAACTCAGAAATTCTATTTCATTTTCACTCGTTTAATTTGTAATTAAAAAAATTATTTAGAATATTATTAATATGTAATTTGAGTGATTTTTGATTCTGTTTATTGTTTTGTCGAAATTTTTATTTTGTAGCAATATACTTTGTGTTTTAGATCATTGGTAGTGTTTAATTTATAGATTTAAATGTGTACTGTTCTTTTCCTCAATTTAGGAATCTCACAATCTGCTGGAAACAAACAGGGAATGTGATAACACAAAATTTGGAAAAAATAACATGATAAATTAACTTGAGTGTAGACACAGTCCAGTGACAGAACTCCGACGTGAATAGATGGTGGGACGGCACATCGGAAGCCTAAATAGAATATAAAAGTGGTGCAGAGATAGATCCCTGTGGTACACCAGCTAGTAGCGGGCAGTAATGAGAAACAGCATTTTTTTCAAAGACACAAAAGAAACGTTCCATCAAAAAGGACTGAATTATTAAGGAGTAATGGTAAGGAAGAACTCTTAATTTAGCGAAAAGGCTGCTGCGCCAAACCCGATCAAAGGCTTGGCTTATATCGAGAAAAACACCTGCGGCATACTCTTTACAATAGAGAGCTTCAGCAACATAATCCACCACTCTATGCAGTTGGTGAATTGTGGAATGGTTCGAACGGAAACCAAACTGATGATTAGGAGTTACATGATCAGTTAATGGCAGTAGTCGTTTCAGAAGTAGTTTTTTGAAAATTTTGGAGCAAACGGCAATAGGCTAATTGGATGATGGGAGGTTGGGTTTTCTGGTGGCTTTCCTGGTTTAAGAATCATTTTGACCTCAGCAAGCTTCCACTGAGCAGGAAACTTTGTTGTTCGTAACACTGAATTGCATAAATATGTAAGGAAAACTACTCCTTTCCTACGCAGCTCCTAAATGTACATTGTAAAATAAAAAATATAATTTTCAGAATACTGTAACGTTGTATTATTAATATAGACATTCAAAAGAGATTTTATCACAGGAAATAAAAATAATTTCAGTGTTGATCAACTATAACATAAAACGAATATTTTAATTTCCTTACGTTCAAGTTTCCAATTATTTCAACTTGAAATTTATATTCCCCTTTATGATCGCAAATAGAGCTGGACGTCAGACCTATGTTTGTGTTCTCTGTAAAAATTTTTTAAATTAATTAAATTCCGTTATATAATCAGTGATTATTAAGCTACCAGTAAACAATCTTAATGAGAGAAATGTAAAGCATCGTTTGTTTAACATTTTAGAGTGATGGAGTGATAATAATTTTATAAAATTGTTGTCAGCGTGAAATACAAGTAAAATCCAACAGCAGACGTATTTAAATAAAGTAAGCAGAAACATCTGGTGGAAAGAATTAGAAACGTATTAAGTCATACAATATTTGACTATATTTCTTTATAAATTTCATGGAAGTTATAAAATACCGAATTCTTTAAATTTAGTTTTGTTAAATTTTGTGCAATTTTTTATTATCATTTCAATTGGCACTTGATTTCCTATAGAGACTAATATTTTTCTTGCAATACTCACAATTTCTTACAATAAACAACCTATTACATTTACCATTTCTTGTATAGTCACTTACTCTATCCATGTTACAATATTTTCTTTAATAACTACAGTTTGACAATCAACCCCTTTAATATTCGCAACCCTAAATTTGTTGCAACCACCTTGAGACTAGTGATAAGTTAAAAAAATAGTGCGGATGCAATTCTTACTTCTAGTTAACATTATTTCCTAAATATAAATAAATTCAATCAGGTAAGGCGGTTTTTAATTAAACATGTCGTGAAATTCTGAACAGAAGTTTTTAAAGTATCATAGCGTAAGTGCCCTTACGTTTTAATTAAATACTTTAACATTTAGAACTGTAAAATTGTACTTGAAGGTATTCTGATTAAATGTAATCTAATTTTATTTTATTTTAAAGAAAACATTCTAAACTTTAAAAAACTTAAATTTAATTAGCTTTAAACTTATAATTGATTAATTTTGAAAAGCAATTATTTTATTTTATTTCTACTATGAACCGTTGACAAAAGAAGTTTATATAATATAGATTATATTTGGACGTGCGGAATACAACTCTGAAGGGCAACCCCAAAAAATAAATTCTAATATTGACATTATATAACGTTTTCAGACACAGTTTTTGCGTACAGCTCTTAGGGGGCTTTTACACCAAAGTAGCAAGTCACAGGTTTCATACGATCTAGTAGCAGGGTGCATGCAACTTAAACACTGGACTGTGTAATTGAACGAGAGCTAACACACCGAGGATGCAAGTGTGACGTGCATCCTGTAGGCAATTGGTACGTGTGATTCAAGAAACTGGTGTTTCATCAGCGTGCGTCTTATTGTGTGGGTCTACATTCACGTCCCAATCTCAGAAATATGTGATTCATAGAACTTCTGTAGCGTAAGTGTTTTATACATACACCGTTTGTAACCTCAGAAATACCAGCAATCTTTCTTTCACAGACACACACAACCAATAGTTTGTATCCTGACGACTCAGAGTCGGTTTCCTGAGCTCCAACAACTTTTTAAAAATTGAAATCTCCAATTTATAATAGAATTAAAACTTCACTGTGTGGTTCAACAGTTCTTGAGGCACTACAGCAGGGCTATGTTCTCCAGAATTATTCCAGTATAGATGTTGCTATAAAAGAATATTTTATTGTGTTCGTATTCTTCTCACTCTACAAGCCAGAATGATAGTTTCATCGTCTGAAGAATCGGATGATTGATTATTTATCTTCACCAAATATTCTTAACGAAAACTGATGAATTCTAACATCAGATATAATAAAATACAGGTGCCACGTGCCACATAGGTGTGCAAGCTTACCAAACATGGAGACCATACTTTTACAAAACTTAGGCTAATAGATATGATGTAATTGACTTAAGTATCAGATATGATAATGACAAATTTCTTATAATATTTAAAATTCTTTCTAAATTTATTGGTGGAAATTTTTAAAATTTTCATCTATAATTTGGTTTTGTCCGTCCGTCCGTCTTACCCAGACGTCAGAAACTACAAGAGATACTAATGAGCGGTTTTCGGATTTGTAATTTACACAAAACGAAGTTAGCCTAAATTTTATTTAGAGTTCCGGTTTTGACAGAAAGTGGCTTAAACCGGAAGTCAAAAAATCAAAGTCAGAAACTACAAGAAACACAAGCAATTTGTATTCGGATTCGTAATCTACACAAAAAGTTAGTAGGCCGGAATTGGGTTTGAAGTTTCGGTTTCAACCGGAAGTGGCCCAATACGGGAAGTCAAGAAAATAAAATTGGATTTGGAAACAAATATAGTGTCACTCGATTCTCTTAAAGAGTAGATACAGAAATCACTAATGTTTTTTGCCATCAGTTAAAGGAATTACCACCAGCGATGAGACGCGTCGTCTCATGAAAATAATTTTTTTTTATTTTCATTTTATCTGAAACACTTATTAATTTATTAATGGATGAAAATGTTTTATTTTGTGTTATTCTTTGTTTCATTACTTGTTGTTATTCTTTTTGAATGTAATTTTGCTGTCTAGACAATAGAAAAAAATATTACAGAACTTGAATTAAACTTCTGTTTGTTAACAACAACCTTTACCAAAATACTAGTAAATTAGCTCATTCTGTTTGCGATACGCTTGCAAATTTCGATCCTTGTATCATTGGGAATTGTTAAGTAGAAATCAACATTACAGTGACTCGAATAATAATCTCGAACAATATTTAAGTGGTTAACTTCAAAAGTCACTTCTGACACGTGCACAAGTACACACAATCACACTAACATAACACTCTACTAATATAACTTCTCATACTTTTTAACGTAAATACTTACGTTTTTCTTTCAAAGTTAATTACGTATATTAATTAAATAAATAATGGCCGGGTGTTGGTGTAGAAGTCAGCGCAACTAGCTTCTATGTCAGGGATCCAGATTTCGATTCCAAGTCAGGTTTGGTGTGTTTTTATCCCCAATTTCAACCTATCACTCTTCACTTTCTACATTATTCTAATGCGCACAACAATCGGACATTAATCTTTTTTTTGACACTTTCAATCGAAATTTAGTATCTGGTATTATAGATTAATACAATAATTTCTAAATGTGAAGCTAATATTCCAAAACTTGATTTACTTGAAGGAGTGTGCAGTCATCATAACAGTCCTACAGTTGGCCAAGAAGATCTCTTGGCCAGAGGCGCTTCAAATGTTTGCGCTGAGCACCCGGTATTGCCCTAGTGTACATGTGTTGTATGAGAGGGCTGTCATGTAATTCAAATTTGTCATGCATCGTCTGGTATAGTTGTTTTGCGACATCAATTACGTATGGGATTTTAAAGTCTTTGTGCAACATTGAGTTTGTAATGTAAAAGAGGCGGTGTCGTTCGTAGAATCTTGATTTGAATCGATTGTATACGTTTCGTGTGTGAAGGTTAGCAGATCCCTGAAGTTGAACTCCATTTGTCCAGATTGGTCTTGTGGCATGTTTAATTTAGAACGTCTATCGAGTAAGCGTTTCAGTTGATAGAAGCGTGTTTTGAGTTTGTGGCGCGTGTGCGTGTAATATGTGCGTTCTATTAATCTAAAAAGTAATATTGACACAATAATAATATGGGTAATTGATTGGTGATTGTGTGAAAAGGTTTGATTTCATGGCACCTGAAAGAACTAAATCCATCATTGAGAATTTTCTAAAAATTTCTCAAATTTTCTTTCACCACTAGAATTTATGCATTACGACAAAATGTACCACGGCACTGACCAACTATCTGCGAAGGGTCTACTAATTATTACAACATATTTTTAGAAGCGACAAAACTCACCATTCAATATTGTGGAAAGGTTTTTCCGGTACGAATATAAATGACTACAACGATTCGTCACTTTTGTCAGAAAGTATATTTTTTCAATATAATATTTTAAACACATATGGTATTTATTTTTGATTCTCATTACACTTTGTACAGGCATAATATAATATTTTTGTTATATTTTGGCGTGTTTCAAATCAGCTGTGGTTAAGCTCTCATAGCAAATTTTGTGTTACGTTTTTTTAAATTTTACTACTCAGTCACGTCAAGTTTCATTCTAAGTTTAGGAAATGGTATGCGTGGTTGGAGTGTGACAGTTAAATGTTCAATACAAAGGCGGAGATTGAACATTAAATATTACGTAGGTATATACGAGGTGTGGCTATTAAATAACAAGACTGACGTTGCAAATAATTTAATTTTAATTTTATAGATAATCACTTATTGTCACCTTCAATATACACTCCTTTTCTACCCCTACAACGCTCCATGCGAATTTTCCATTGTTGGAAAAAGTGCTGGATATCATCTTAGAAACTGTCTGATTAATTTAGGGGGAGGGCAGTCTGAGGATTTAATTAGTTCTATGTATTTAAACTAATATTGCTCCTCCTCTTGTGTCAGCTAAACATTTTTTTTGTTAACATTGTTATTGAAAGTCTGCTTCATTATTTGCCATGATATAACTTTTTTAATTTTTTTATTTATTTTTTATACTATTATCCTTTTTTTGTATATTTCCGTCAGAAATTTTTTTTGTATGTTTCTTTGTACATTTTTGTTTCTTTTATTTTATGTAAATTTAGTGTAAAGCAAGATATAAAAAGCTATTATTATAATAGAATAAATAAAATAAACCAACTCATACCCGCGCACAGGCTAGAACTATGCGGGTATTAGGATTAAGATAAAATAAGATCCATTGTACTTGTTTTTAGCATTAATAAGTAAATAAATAAATAATAAATAATTACTTAGTCATGAGTTTAACGAAATAATTTTACGTTAAACCTAATAAAGTGTTATTTTTGAATGTTAATTTTCCGTTTTTTGAAAAGTATCTTTAAAACTGTACGTGTTACAGTTTTGGTATCATCGTTATTGAATTTTCTAGATTAAAAATTATAAGATTCTACCAAGGTAGTCTTTTTATAAAAGCCTTAAATATATTAGTATGGAAACATTTCAAAGAAGTTACAGAATTCTGAGCAAAATCGTTCGCCAGCTGTAACTCGCTAACAAAAGCCTTTCCGGACTTGAGTTTGTATAAATATTATTTATTATTTATCTGTGCTACTGAATCAGCCAATGAGAGATTAACGTTGAATTTTTAAACAACGTATACAAAAAGTTGTTAATAATGTCAACATTATTTTCCACTCCGATTAAGCGAACTGTCATACAAAATATATTAGCTTTTTTATTCTCTTTTAACGTCTATCATCACATGGGTATATCTCGTTTTATGAACTGTTCGTCTATTACAACACGTTTGTTGGTTAGTGAGGCAAAAAGAAATAGAGTTGGGTTCTTAGGATTGTCAATTTTCTTATCCCCGGCTCACTACTTCATTCTATGTAGCCTTGCAAAGCAACTTTATTTGAGCAATTCACGAGGGAGGATTTTTAATCAACTAATCTAAGCTTGAACCGTAAAATATCTTTACACTGAATTAAAGATTTGACTTTTTACTGGAAGCTTTATATCAAATGAGCTATTGACAGCATAATATTTTAGATAAGAAAATATAAAGATCAATCCATCACAATAATTACTTAAATTGGTCAATAAAATATTAAAAAATGACTAACCACGTATGGACATCATTGGGGCGCCTAAACAATTTTTTGAAAGAAATTTGTAAAAAATATATTTTGAAATACGTTTGAAGTATATGCATATTTTTCTCTCTCTCTCTAAATGGTTTATTTATATTTTAGATATGGTTTAAATAAATATATGGTGATATGATATTGTAACATTTTACAGTAATATTGTAGAAATGGGTTAAGGGAATAAACAATTGATTATTATAAGGAATTGTTATTCTATGAAGTGTTGTGTACTGACCAAGGATAATAGCTATGTCCACACACGTGCGCTTTCATTTTCAATTTGCGTTTCAACGTTCAATTCAACATGCAAAAGGCATGCGCTTAGAGGCATGCTATTCATGTCCACACTAATGCCTCGCTTCTGTTGTGTTTTCAAGATGGATGAAGATGATGTTATTCTGTTAGGAGGAATCAAAGCGGCATATTTAGTGATTAGACAAGTAAATCTCTGGTGATTAGACAAAATATAAATCTAAAATATAAGAAAATATAAATGTAAATCTCTAGTGATTAGACAAGTAAAGAAAACTCTGCCATTGCCGGTCACAAGCCCGGGGCCTCATCTGGCAAGTGATGAGGAAAGAGGAGTGGGAGGAGTAACAACCTCGTTAAAAAACTAGGGTCCATCTGGCTCCGGATGGTAGCACCCTGTACGGGCCCCTGTCGAGGGTTACTAGGTTAAAACCGGTAAACGGCCTCGAAGGCGGATGAGGAGTAATCCCAACGGCGGAGAGGGCGGATGAGCCTAGGGAGAAAACCCAAATTAAATCCAGGGTAGACTTGACTCGCAGCTGTAGTGGAAGCAACAAGTCTAAGGGAGTAAACCTAATAAAAATTCTGCAAGTTTGGAGGCAGTAAGGTGGCGGCCCCACCATCAAACTTAACTTGCGCAGCGCTCGTAACGCAGCCAAGGGATTCTTCAATTACTACTGATAAATTGCAAACAGCCTCGGATAGGACCGGAAAAAAAGGAAAAACAAAACGGAATGCCAACAAGAAATGATTTGGAATAATGGATACGATGATTTTTGCAACTTGGAATGTGAGAGGTGTGAAGGGGAAAAAGGAGGAACTGATGCAAGAGCTAAAACAGAATAAGGTAGACCTGGCAGTAATCACAGTGACCAAGAAAAAATTGAAGGGCACCAAGGATTGGGGAGATTATGTGGAATTATGAAGTGGTGTGGAACAGAGCAGAAGAGCATGTGCTGGAGTGATGGTTTTGGTCAATCGGGTATGGAAAAATAAAATAGAAAGCTATACATGGGTTAATGAAAGAATTTTGACAGTTCGGATTAAATTAGATAGAGGTTTTCTGACACTGATAGGTGTATATGCTCCAGAAGAAGGGAGAAAAGAAGAGACTATTGAATTTTACGAGATATTGCAGAAGCAACTGACATCATGTAAGAAATCAGATTATGTCATTGTCTCTGGAGATTTAAATGCACGTGTTGGTAATCAACCGATCCCACAAGTGGTTGGAGCATATGGAGAATGTCACTTGAACGAGAATGGTAGACAGTTACGTGATTTTTGTAAATTCAATGATCTGAAAATCACAAATACCTTTTTCAGGAAAAAAGACATCCACAAATACACTTGGGCAGCAAGAGGTTACAAATCATTAATTGACTATGTTATTGTGAATAAGAAAACTGCAAGCCAAGTTCGAGATAGGTACCAGAGTATATAGAGGAAGTGATATTTCAAGTGATCACTACCTAGTTGTTTCAAAAATACAGTTATGGACCAAATGGAGAAAAAATAAAAAAGTCACAAGAAATGAGGGAAATGAAGTTTATAAAGTCTACCTCCTGCAGACTGAGAGTGTCAGGACCCTATATCAGACAAGATTAACACAGAATCTTTCTATGAGGCCCACAGCACTGACAGTGGAGGAAGAGTGGATCAACTTAAAAGATACTTTAAGAGAAGTGGCCTATGAAACGCTGGGGACAAAAAAACTTGCAACAAAACATAAAGGTTTGAAAATTTGGAACGAAGAGATTGCTGAAGCTATTTAGGATTAGAAGATTGCCTACAAACAATTATTGAAATCACCTACAGATCAGGCAAAGGAAAATTACAGAGGAAAACGTAATGTAGCTAGAGCCATTGTTAGGAAAGCTCATGAGGATGCATGGGATAGGTTCATTGCAGGAATTGAAGATGATCTACATGGAAGGCAAGAAATTGCCTATAAGTTGATGAAACACCTCAATAATGATGAGAAGGAGATGGCTAAAATTGACAATATAGAAAAACAGGAATGGATTGAGCACTATAAAAGATTGTGGTACAAAAGCGATTTACCATTCATGGAATAAGCTCATCATCCAGAAGCAAAACATGGTATTGATCAAATAGCTATTGAGGAATTGGAAGAGGCATTAAAAAAAAACAAAAAATAGGAAGGCAACAGGATTAGATCATATAAATTCAGAACTATTGAAATATGGTTGTACGCTACTCAAATTTCGCCTGCTTCACTTGATGAACATGTGTTGGACTTCGCGATACATTCCTAAAGATTGGAAAAAAGCCATAGTAATCTCGCTGTTTAAGAAGGGTAACAGAAAAGATACAAATAATTACAGAGGAATTAGTTTGTTGAGTAATGTGTATAAATTATACAGTAAAATCCTGAACAATAGACTCAGAAAAATCTCGGATGTGTTATTATTAGAAGAACAAGCCGGCTTTAGAAAGGGCAGGTCTTGCATTGACGATAATTTTTCTTTAAAGCAGATAATTTCAAAACGAGTTGAGTTCAATTTGGAGACACACCTTGCATTTGTAGACTACGAAAAAGCGTTGGATAAAGTTGATAGCATATCCTGTTTGATGGATTGGTCAAAAGAGGCTTTCCAATGCACTTGGTGGAGGTTATAGAGAGTTTGTATCATGGAACAGCTGTCATCTTGAACTGTTCAGGCTCTCTCACAGAGGAGGTTCGTACAAATGTTGGTTTGAGACAGGGCTGCCCACTCTCACCAACTTTATTTAACATTTATGCTGATGATCTCTGCAGAGGGTGGAAGCAAAAAGTCCACCCAGGCATTTGGATAGCCCCGGAAGTCTTCATCAACTCGTTGTGGTTTGCTGACGATCAGGTGATACTGCAGGAAACAGAAGATAATCTCCAGAAAGCATTACACCAATTGAATCTTCTCAGTGCTGAATATAACATGAAGATCTCATGAAGTAAAACGTAATAAAACGCATGGATGGTAGTTGAAAACAGACTGACTTTTATTGGTAAAAATGACAGGTAGGTACACATTATATACACTAGATGGCGCTAGCTATTATTTAGTTACAACAATAACAATACCACCACTTAACTAAATAATACTAAAATACCTATATAAAGAAACAAACACTTTATAGACTATTTATCTAGTTTTACAATTTTCAGTTGTTTTTGTATACAAACAATGCTCATACAAGGACTTTTTATAGCCTAACTGTTGTAAACAAACATGAACTTCCTTATTCCAAGCTCTAGCCGACTGCTTCAACCCATATATGGCCCTTTTCAATTTTAAAATTTTATTTTGATTAGAATCACATTTAAAATTCTGTGGTAACTCCATATAAACTGTTTCATCTAAGCGGCCATTCAAGAAAGCTGTAGTTACATCTAAATGTGTGATGTTAAGATCTAGTTTTACACTTAAGGCAAATAACAGTTTTAATGTGGAATACTTTAGCACTGGTGAGAAGGTCTCTTTGTAGTCTATGCCTTCCCTCTGTGTATAACCTTTCGCCACTAATCTTGCTCTGTAACGCACTGTATTGTCAATGTTTAACTTCTTTTTATACACCCACCGACACTGCACTACCTTAGCATCACTTGGTTTGTTCACAATCTCCCAAGCTTCATTTTCATGAAAGGATTTAAGCTCTTCTTCCATCGCGTTGCACCACTGCTCTCGTTCAGGTCCATTCATTACCTCCTCATATGTAAGACTGTCTTCATCCAAATCTTCATTATTTTTACACATGTTACTATATCCATACCGATCTGGAACTCTTCTTTGTCTCTTTTCTGTGCCAGCAACCTCTGTCTCAACAGGTGTCTCATTTTCAGTTGCATCTTGCATAGACCTACTGTCACTGAACTCCTCTGAACTTGATGTACTTGCAGTCTCGTCCGGGAAATATGTTTCATCATTTATTGTGTTTGAGCTATCTCTTTCAGAAGTCAAGGTTGTGTCGAAGGGGTCCACGGTTTGACTTTCTACACTTTCTTCCTGCTGAACAACTGGCACAGTATCTTCCACCACTGCTTGTATCATATCTGAGTTTTTCATTTTCTCCATAACAATAACATCTCTGCTGGTGGTAATACTCTTTGTTTTCGGATTGTACAGCCTATAGCCTTTAGTGTTGTCTGCATAACCAATCATGATGTACTCTTCTGCCTTTTTATCCCATTTAGTCCTCTTTATTTTTGGAATATGGACCATTGCTGGACTACCGAATATTCGAACATGGCTGAGGTCTGGCTTCTTCCCGCTCCACAGCTCATACGGTGTCTTTTGTAATCCTGAAGCTAGCGTTCTATTTCTCAAATAGACAGCAGTATTTATTGCCTCTGCCCAAAATCTTTTCTCTAGATTGGCTTCGAACAATAGACATCGAGCTCTCTCCACAACTGTCCTGTTTAGACGTTCGCATAAACCATTTTGTTCTGGCGTGTACGGGTTTGTAGTTTGATGCACAATTCCATTCTTCTTTAAATAATCTTCAAATTCTGCAGAACAAAATTCTCCGCCATTATCTCTTCTTAAAGTCTTCAATTTCTTTCCTGTTTGAGTCTCAACAAGAACTTTAAACTCCTTAAAATACTTCAAAGCTTGATTTTTGGCCTTGAGGAAGTAGACAAATGCCATTCTGCTACAATCATCAACAAAAAGCAAAAAATATCTTGCTTGTCCCAATGAGACCTGTTCCATCGGTCCGCATAGATCCGCATGAACAATTTCAAGCACATTTTCACACCTTTTACCTTTGTGAGAAAAAGGTAATCTAGCCTGCTTACCCTCACAACATGTGATGCAGTTAGATTTATCAATTTCTGCTTTATCAATGTATGATATCCCCTCTACAGCGCCATTTCTCATAGTATTCAGGTCCTTGCTATTAATGTGTCCTAGCCTCCGGTGCCATATCTCACTTGTCAAAGTTGTAGCTGAGCACGCTACCAAACTTTCTGACTTGATATCCAATTTGTATACTCCATTAACCAAATTCGCCTTTCCAATCAGTACATCCTGTCTATTGCGTATGCAGCAAACTTCTTCTTCGAAATTAACTTTGTTCCCATTTCGAATAAGTTGACTTACCGATAGCAAATTGGTTGATAGGTTAGGGACACACAATACATCCTTGACTATAATGTCGAACTCAGAATTATCAACTATGGTTGTAATCATCGTATTTCCTGAGCAAATTACTGGTACTGTTTCTTTATTTGCGACTACTATGTCCTTTACTTTGTGGTCGAGTCTAACATTTTGTAAACAACTCTGATCTGTTATCATGTGCGAACTTGCCCCTGAATCTACGTACCAATCTGATTTATGAAAGGCACTATTCATGAATATAGCACTAAAAGCGTTTGTTTCACTTTTATTTTGATTATTTGGACATTTATTCATGTAATGTCCGAGTTGTTTACATTTGTAACAGCGTATCGTTTTGACAGATTTCGTCGATGACGCCTTTTTTGACTTCGTATCAGTGTTGCTACTTTTCTTATTCCGCTGCTGCCAACCTTTAGACAAAAAAACGTTGTTCGTTCCGTTATGGCTGTCGACTTCCGAACTCATGTCTAATAATTTTGATTTGATGACGTCCGTACTGATAGTGATTCCTGAGTGTTCAATGGCCATGGTCATAGGAGCGAATCTTTCTGTCAGCCCCGCCAATAACAATGACCCAATCCACACATCAGTTATCTGGAAACCGGTACCTTTTAATTTTTGTGCGGTATCTACAATTTGCGTAACGTAGGCTCCCATCGATTCGCAATCTTCCAATCGAATTGAAATCAGCTGACGAAGTAGGCTGATGCGACGCGTAAAGCCGGAATCATCGTAAAGAGACTTCAAGCGCTTCCAAACACCTTGAACTGTTTGTTCGTTTTTGATGTGAACGTAGATGGACGAATCTATTGTCATGATGAGTTTTGCCTTCGCCTTCTTTTCTTCCACAGAACTTCCATCAGTCGATTCTTGCTTATAAATATCCACTCCGTCTAACATCAAAAAGTTTTCAGCAGCAAACGCCCACTCGTCGTAGTTTTCTCTACCTTTTAGCTTCGGCACGTTAACAATGTAGCTACCGGCCATTTTGCACGCGGTAACTAACAGCCAACAGACACTCGGAAATACAGGAACAATATAGCGATTTCCACCGTTATTTTATATTTCACGTGTAACGGCGCACTGATAGTCCACAAAAAGTAAATAATCCGAAATATAACTTGACTATATCGCGAATTATACCTGGGCCCATAACCTAATAAAACGCATGGATGGTAGTTGAAAAAAGACTGACTTTTATTGGTAAAAATGACAGGTAGGTACACATTATATACACTAGATGGCGCTAGCTATTATTTAGTTATAACAATAACAATAAAACGAAGGTGATGGCTTTTGTGGGAAAAGATCCAATTCGGTTTAAGATAGTTCTTGATAACAAAGTCCTGGAATAAGTATCACGTTTCAGGTATTTGGGGTGTGATATTACATATGAAATGGATCAGGACTTGAGCATGAAAATAAATAGATTCCAAGCTATCTGTGGAACAATGAACAGGACCTTGAGGAACAAAGCCAGAAGGGAAACGAAAATGAAATTCTATAAAGTTGTGGCTATCATCACTTTTTTATATGGTTCTGAAACCTGGGTACATAAAAAGAAGGAATGGAGCAGGTTACAGGCTGCTGAAATGCGATTCCTAAGAGCAGTGAAGGGTTGTACTAGGGTAAACAGAATCCATAATACTGAGATCAGAAAAGAGCTCAACATACCCTCCATATGGCAGAAAATCGAGGAAACCAAACAAAACTGGAAGGATCATGTGGAGCGCATGGAGGATGGAAGAATTCCCAGGGCAATCATCTCCTATCAGCCAGTAGGAAAGAGAAGTGTGGGCAGGCCTCGTAAGAGATGGAATTGATGAATAAAGGAGTTTGCAGTCGGAACAGGCAATGTGCCAAATCCTTGAAGGAAGACGACGACGACGACAAGTAAATAAAAGTAGAAATGAAGGATTATCTGCTGTTGTGAAAATGCATGGTTCAGTTCAGAATTCATTTCCTGTTTTTACATAGAGCCAAAATAGTACTTTTTTAATAAAATGGCTGCGGTATTAAAACGGAACATCAGATTTTACTTTTAAAATATTCATATTATAGAGAAAACTCTGATCTTCATACTTTTTTCCACTTTATTCGTTTTAATTTCCAACGGTGCTGTTTTGCACAACCAGCAAATGTGCTCATAATATACTATTTTAAAAATGACGTTACACATTAAAGGAGGACACCACTCATTAGTAGGACTCCCGCAGATAATTGCTAATTAGCCTTTTCACAATTTAATAATTTAGAGTATTCAGTTGATAATAGTAAGTTTATTTTTTTTAATGTGTTTTTTAAGCGTGATTAGATTTGAACTGTATTGAATGAAGTTAACCCAAGTCTCTGCTCCACCTCCTGCTAAGCCAACGACAAGGATTGCCTGGTAAATGTGGAGAACCTAGTTCAAGAATCAATGGGTTCAGAGTTGTTAAATAATTTTAATTTAAAGCGCTGATACGTTTCGTGTATTGCGTCAACAATAAATAGGTTTTTTAGGTCCGAGTGAAATGTGTGATTTGACACTAAAAATGGAGCGTTAACTAGCGAACGAAGCAATTTTGACTGAAGCCTTTGAAGTTTAGCTATGACTGATGGTTTTGATGAACCATAGATTTGATAACCGTACATCCACATTGGCTTAAGTAAAGTTTTATATATAACAGCAATTTTAGAGGAATTGTCAATTTTGATCGATGAGATAGAAGGCTATTATAATTAGCTGTTTTCGGTTACTTAACGCCATACTTCATACATTTTTTTAGCTTTTATTTGTTATCGGGAATATTTTTGACAACTACTCAATTCGATCGCTGTATTTTTGAAGTGCATTAGGCATGAGTTTGAACAGGCACCACCAGTAGGGTTTTTTCATGGATGGCTGTCATCTGGTCACCAAACAAAGTTGCTTGCCCAACCGCTGTTACTTAACAAATAATAGTGACTTTCTACCAGCTTACTGACTGGGCTGGCCCGGAGGCCACTTCATACTTAAATGCCAATTTTTGTATAAAGACTGGACGGAATAACAGACTTTTATAAAACATATTGATAGCAAACCGGCTAAAAACTGAGTACTTTTTATGCGTAAATTGCTGTATCTTCAAGTAAATTAAAAATAAAATAATTTAAGTAAAACCAATCAAAAGAGTAAAAACAAGATTTAATTTGGTTTAGGGTTCAAAATTCTTAGTTTGGTTGTTTTTGAGATAGAGCTCTTCAAACACAACGAACTTCTTCCATGGCGCGCACAATAAAACACTCCACATTGAACTATATCTATAATGGTTAGAGATTCGGTGTTTAATCAAGTGTCTGAGATATCATTAGGGTTGCACCCTAACCTATAATAAACAATAAGTAGATATTTCTAGCAAGATAATCAAATTTAAGCTAATGTGTGGAACTATACACCACAATTTGAAACAGAAGGCTAGAAAGTATTAAAATGAACGTTTTATAAGACACTGGCTGTTCCCATAGATTAGCTTAAAAAGTGAAATCTAAACATTATAGTTCAGTAGAAAAAAACACCAAAAGATACCTACGCTCGGTCAAAGATTGTTTCAGATTAATTAGACTTCGGAGTGAATATATTCGAGCAGAACTGGAACTTCAAGCACTAAATATAAAAACTAGTGAACTCAAAAAGAAATGGAGGGATAATGTTTAACGGGCTCTTTGGAATATCCTCCTCAAAACACTAAGGCACAGGACCTGGAAGAATTAGGGGTGTGGGTAGACCTTGAATGAGATGAGTTAGTTATTGATCGGTATGTACTGTAACAGGAATATTCACATATACGTGATGGAAGAAGAAAAACAATCGAAAATTAATTCAAATAAAATAGTTCCCTTACATAAATCATTTGCCCTTAACGGGCAGGTGGAGTATTCAATAATTTTTACCTGATCTGTTGGGTCCAGGGCTACAAAAAAAATAGTTCTGTTTCTTATTACATAGTCAGCCAATTATATGACTGAACTATTTTAAAACAGAAGAGGTAGAGGTATAAAAGACACTAGTCGGAGTTATCTCCACTAAAAACAATTGAATTTCACTATACAACCAGACCCTGGTGAATTAAGTGAAGGTGTCGTTTTCAGGGTGGAAAGTGGGTGCTTTTCGGACGGCCTGGCATGCTGATAAGCATACTCTTTCAACTTAGTGAGGAAGACATTACTAAACCACCTCACTTCTCGTTTTTACTTAGTAAAACCTCTAGAAGTTCAAACCAGCCTTTCGGCTGTTGACCTAAAAAACAACACATAAATCATACAGAAATTCAATTAAAAACAACTAGTCTGTTTTGATAAACTTTTATTACTTCAGTGTAATATTCATCGGTAAATGGAATTATTACTTATTAAAATTCATTAAAAATGATACATGGTAAGAACTTAGCAATAAAAGTATTGTAAGATAAGTTACAAAGAAAATGCTTTGTGATAACTTAAGTAATAAGATTTAACTTTATTTCCGTGTTCATAACATTCTACAAACCTACGCTATTAAAGTACGATATTGTTAATATAATTTTATTACCATTTGACAATAAAATAACATCATGAAGCTTTTATGCTTGTTTACTAAGATATCTACAGAGATTCAACATTCAAAGGAAACTTAAATTTGAAATAAACTTTTTTAAATCTTTTAGGAAGAAATATTGTTACAAACTATTGATGCGCAAAATACACTCAAATCTCTAAGGAGAAAAGTGTTAAATTTATCACATTTTTGCTCTAAAACACTCACGCACGGGAAATTGTGTTAATGTAAACTAAATACCAATGGAAAAAAATTATATATTTTCCCAAAAGATATGACTTGATTAATTAGCCCATACGCAAAAAAACTTTTTTATAATAATTAATATTATTTAACTGTCTCAACTTAGAAATCTAGAAAAAAAAGAGTTTTAATTGTAACATTTTTTCACCTCAATGCACATGTTTCCACTTTGTTTATAATTAGCATTTTGTATTCTCTCTAAGGATTTCACATTCCCTTATTTCTAATTAGGATTTTGTAATTAAATACGTTAATGTTTTCAACAAGTTTTCTTCATTTTTGTTCTTATTACGTGAACCAAAAACAACCAGCAGCAACAAAATATTAAATTTTTTACTTAGTAGCTCAAGATAATGTTAATATCTCTTTTAAATTAAAAAAAAACAGTAATTGCCTCAGAGGGGTTCCATATGTACACAGTAACTCATAAGATGAGTCGGTTCATTATAGAAGAGAATTAAAATATTTACATAACATTATTTTTAAAAAAAGGTTGGCTGCCAGAATATATAAAGGATCTGCACAGGCCGCTTCATATTGAGTAAACATCACCAAGTTGGAATTTGGAAGCAAAAATAGTGTCATTTGATTCCCCTTAAAAAATAGATACAGAAATCTTTGTGTCTAAAGTTCTACTTTTGACTGGAACTGGCCAAAAACCGGGTATTAAAAAATTAAAATTGGAATTTCTTCTTCTTCTGCATTTAAGGGTTAGGCATCTCTGCCTGTTCCGAACCTCTCAAATCTGCCCGTCTCTTTCTCGGGCGTCTACGTTCTCTCGGAATTTGGAAACAAAATTACGTCATTCAATTTTTTTATAAAGACTAGATACAGAAATCATATGGTTTGAAGTTCCGGTTTAGAACGGAAGTAGTCCGAAACCGGAAGTCAAGAAATCAAAGTCAGTATTTTGAAACAGAAATAGTGTCAATCGATTCCTCTCATGGAGTAGATCAAGAAATCACTAATGATTTTTGTCACTATGTCAAAGGTAAGCCTTTTTAAAAACTGAAACCAGACATGAGCCGCGTCGTCGAGACCCGAAGTCAAAAAATCTAAGTCAGAATTTTGATCTCAAAATAGTGTCATTTAATTCCTCTTTTTATGTAGTAGTTGAAGAAATCACCAATGATTTTTGTCGAAGGTAGGCCTTTTGAAAAACTGAAACCAGACAATAAGACGCGTTGTCTCATGAAAGCGAATTTTTACAGAAACGTAAATTATAAATTTTCTGTCTTAAATAATATATTATTTTATAATAGCCATCATATTTTTTCATAGAAACACTTTTATTTGGTTATTTTTAATAAATAATGAAAATAATCATTTATTTAATATATATGAAGTAATAAAAAGGTACTAACATTTCTGATTTAAATTATAAAGGTAAGTGCTCATTAACTGGCATTAGAAGCTACTAATGAGAAACTAGAAGTCCTTATTAAACTATTATAGAACTTCATAAAGCAACAGTGTCGTTTAACTATCTAAGAATGCTATATATTTTTATATATTCTTCGAAAATGTTTCTTTGATGAAACCGCAATGCCTCATATAATTTTATGAACCAAAATTCCCTTAAAATATTTAATCAATCTACAATTGCATTGTGAAGTACCTTATAAAATTTAAATTCATGCAGATATTCAGTTTTTACTGCTGTCGTTTAGGATTATGAGTTTTCATAAGTAGATTTTTAAAGTTCTAAAAAAGCATTCTGCTACGTTAACTGTTTCACAACTTTTAAATATTTTCACAGGTGTTTCACAGCCAGCGACAATCTGTTCCATTAAAATTTAATCCGATCCATTTAATTTTAATGTGTTTTCTTAACTTCATTTTTGTATTTTTATTCTATTAGGTATTAAATTCGTTGAAAGATGAATATTATTGAGACAAAAATTAAATAGTTGATGTGGTTACCTAAAAGTGGTTGAGATATCACAATGTATTCAATAAAAGTAATACATTTTTCCAACGAGCCGTTTACTAATGTATGATTTGAAGTAACTCTATTCCTTAATACCTGACAATTACTTATACTATTTTTAGTTAACCTTCGAGCGCTCACATGGGCGTCAAATTAGCCGCTTTTTTCAAATACCGGCGTTGTATTATGATGGGTGTAAATATTTATATGATCGGGGCTTTAGGTATTCTCTAATTACATATTTTTCCGCCTATCAACGTTCGAATCATTCCTACTGAACGTCTGTGTTGGCAGCAGGTTAGTCTCAAATTTTTATTGTCGTGAACGCTACGTAGCGCCGGCCAAACAACCGCCTTGCGAATTTCTGTCTTCTTCTTTATGAACATAATCTTTAACCATGTAAGTACATATTGGTGCCTTTCCAAAGAAATTAAGCTTTTTTGGATAACTACAGGGAAAAACCAGCGGTAACCGCAGCATCTACAACGAAGAAACAACCTAGTTGCTACTGCTGCGGATTTAAAAAAATAATAGAACTCGACTTATTTACTATAAATGCAAATAGCATATGTGTAAAAATCATTCATAGCAAGAAGTAATCCTTGCCGGGGAAATTTGGATATTTCACATGAAGATACGGAGTAGTTTCTGAGAAAATCGAATTTATAATTATAATTTAATCATAAGTTTAAAGGTTAGCATTTTTTCAATTCAAAAATAGTATTTATTTAATTAAGTTATATACGTATTTTAAAAAAATGAAGAAAGTCTTTCCTAACAAAAGTTAATAGTTGTATAATAAGTTGTGTTCATTTACAATGGTTAAAAAATTTAATAAACCAGCAAGAAACGAAATAAAACAAAGAAATAGGATAGCGGCCTCTTTGCCGCTTTGTGAGCGTTGGTGGGACACTTAATATCGCGAGTGCTCGAAGGTTAATGACTACCAAAAGTAAAAATACAGTAGATATCGCATACAGTGACATCAGATACAATGACCTATCGGTTTGTTTGACCAATATTTGATAAAAAGGTTGGTCTGCTATTACGACAAATATACATCGTTTACAGTGATAGCTGTTTAGTGACAACTGTATGAATTTTCAACTATGCCGGTTATCTCTTAACTGTATGAGTCAGCGTGTTACTTATTGTTTTGTCTAGTTTTAATGTGGATTTTCCTAATAGCGTTAGTCTTAAAGTGCATTTACAGTATCTTGCTCGTGTCGGAAGTTTGATACTCGTACTAATAAACTTATACTTTCTTTTTTCGGCACTTTCAATTGAAATTTAGTATCTGTTATTACATACGAGTAATAACAACAATATCTATAAATTTAAAGCTAATGTTTCAAAACTTGATTTTCTTGAAGGAGCGAGCAGTCATCACCACAGTCCTACAGGTGGTCAAGAAGGTCGCGAGTGGTCCAGAGGCGTTTTAAACGTCTGTGCTGAGTACCCGGTATCGCCTTTATGTACATGCTTTGTGTAACAGGGTTGTCATGTAACCGTTTCTTTTGGGTCTTAAATACAGCATTGATATACAATTTTATTGTCCTGTTTACTCAAGTTTAGTTCACATCTTTCGTGTAAACCCGTCAGTTATTTTTGTGTTTTATACAAACTTAAGTATGGCGTCATTGCGTAGACATTTTACAGTGATGGAAAAAGCGCACATTTTTTTAGTGTTTGGAAAACGGTGAAACGAACGGGAATATTGCTAGGGAGTTTAACTTTGGATACTTCATAACTTTCGCAATTTGGAAAAAAGGAGAAAAATTTAGAATAGTTTTGATGAAGGTTACGAAAGATAGAAGAGAAGTTATTTAAAAAAAGACGTACAAGAAGCTCTTTATATAGTGGTTTACTTCGCATCGGGCAAAGAACATGACCGTAACTGGACCTTTGCTACAAAAACAAAACCGTCACTTGCAGTGACTATCGCTTACAGTGGCCGGAAAAAAACCGGTCCTTTGGTATCCGATTACTATTTTATCTATACTAATATTATAAAGAAAAAGCGTGTTTTTTTTGTGCAGGCTAATTTCCAAAACTACTGAACGGATTTTCATAAAATTTTGACAGCATATTTGTATTTATATTCAAAGCAACATTTTTTTATTTTGAAATTTCCAAAAATAATAATCCTAAAGGCCCTAATGAAGATATTTATAAATGTGTGTGTGTGTAATAATGTTAAAAACAGTATATACGTATAAAGACTATCGAGTGAAGTACGCGGGGGAACTTATCAAAACGTTGTGAGTGTGTGTGTGTACGTTGGAGAACACAGTCGATCGAGCAGGTACACAGTTTCTGTTGCATAACCTATTTATTAAAAAAAAAATTGATTACTCATGTTTCGCTTGCGATGCCGCGCGGGGCATTTTAGTATCATTCCTGTATAACACTGATTCATAATATATATTATTCATGCACGCCACAGTTTTATAAAAGCTTTAAAATCCACCGTTATTTTCTAAATACAGTAGGGCGTTGATAATCCGAACGCCATCCGAAGATTTTTTGATATTTTAATTTTCGCAAGAATGGTAAAAATAAAGTACGGTTCACACTGTGTAACATGTTTTATAAAGTTTTGCTTTAAATAAATATTTTTTAACATGTGACAAGTAAACACCGCTTACATTTTGTAACATGTGTCATAGATGTTTCTTTTAAAACAAATGTTTCTTTTTAAACAAATCAGCGAGGATCAAAAAGCTACGTTGGGAAGTTTTAAAGTAATTTTTAAAAATAAAATTTCAGTGAACTTATAAGGTTGATAGTGAATAGTTGGTTTTACTGTTCATAGTGGTGTTTTCCTATTAAATATACATTAAATAAAAATAATTCTTTCTTCCAACAAACCGTTTAATAATGTCAAATTTAAAGTAATACTATGCCTTAATAACGGACAGTTATTTTTACTTATAGTTAATGAATACCAAAAGTAAAATATAAATTATGTATGTATTAATTCATAAAATATTTCATTCCTTTACGCTACAGTTTTTCAAAACAGCTTCAAAATCGTCTACACACAATGCTACTGCAACTACTGCACCTACTACATACACAGTAAAGTACAGAACTGCTCTATCTCTGTCACTACACTAAGCCTACTATGGATTCATTAAAAGCAACTAAGTATACGAAAGTACAGAAGAGTTTGTTTTCATTTATTTCAACCTTTTTTAAATTGCTTAACTATGCCTCTAAGCGGCATTTCTAGGTTATATTCCAAAATCTTAACTAACTATGGTCTAATTGGTTCGGATTTTCGGATCTCTTCTTTATATTCATCACAAACTACTAGATTTGCATTTTGAAGATTTTAATAATTAAAAGTTATATAAGAATCTAATCAAAGAAAGTTTTATTCCACACCACATTTTTTCACTTTATTAATTTTTATTTACAACTGTGCAGTCTTGCACAACCAGCAAATGTGCTCATAATATAGGCCTACAATTAAAGATATGACGTTACACGTTAACGGAGGACACCAATCATTAGTAGGACTCCAGCGGTTAATTACTACAGTTAGGCTTTTACAATTTAATAATTAAGAATATTCAGTTAATAATAGTAAGTTTAATTATTTTTATTTATGTGTTTATTAAGTGTAATTAAATTCAAACTGTATTGAATGAAATTAACCCAAGTCTCTGCTCCACCTCCTGCTAAGCCGACGATATGGATTGTCTGGTTAATGTGGAGAACTTAGTTCAAGAATCAATGGGTTAGAGTTGTTGAATAATTTTAATCTAAAGCGTTGATACATTTCGTGTATGGCGTCAATAATAAATGGGATTTTTAGGTCCGAGTGCAGTGTGTGATTTGACCCAAAAAATGGAGCGTTAACTAGCTTACAAAGCAACTTTGACTGAAACCGTTGAAGTTTAGCTATGACTGATGGTTTTGATGAACCACACCACTTTAACAAAAATTAAATTAAATCTAGAAGTTGGTCAAACAGTCAATTATTAAAACAAATACATGTAATACAAGAGTATTGAAAATTAGAACAACAGTACAAATTGAGTGCTAATAAAGAGAAAATGAAAAATGATATTTATTTGGAGAAACTCTTAGCTGTGACAAAAGTCCTCTTCAGCACTTTTTTTATTTTTAGTTTTATAGTTTATTTTTAGTAGTTTATTATATTGTAGAGTTAGTTTTAATTTGTTTTTCTCTCTCCTTTTCTGTATTTTCTTCATTTCGAAGCAGGCTTCCCGTCTTTTGTCATCAGTAAAATTTGGCGCAGTACCAAAGGCAATACATAAATCTGATGTTTCCTCAACAAATATAAAAATATTGAATAGAAAAAAATCGTCTAAATGTATTTGCTTATAAATTTCTTTTAGCCTATAATTTCCAATTTTTTTTATGTTTTTTTATCAATCTTTGATTGATCGTGAGCGTAAACTAGTTTCAATTAAGTTAGAAATAAAATGTGTGGGTTGTGGTAGCCCTGTAATTTTTAAGAATAAAAATGTATTGTAAGTTATAGTACCCGATCTGTTCTATCTTAAGAAATGCCCCAACTGTTTTAAAACATTGTAACTTAAACGATCAATCAAAAACTTCAGTCTAAAATTATCGTGAGAATTTTTACTTTTATAAAGAGAAAAATGAAGCTGCTAGAATGTCTTGATACGAGCAATAACTCAAAAATACTTTAACTCATATTATATAGAAGATACTTTTCTTATACCTAGAGTGGAAATTATGTAGGCCTATTTCTTTCACTTACTTTTACTTAATAAAGGCGGTCGTATATGTATCCTTTTTTACTCCAGAGGAAATAAATGTAACTTTGCTCATAAATATTTCATGTTTCTGAAACAGTTCTTAAGCCGAAATGGGCAATCGTTTAGGATATAAAGGTCAATAGCAACATTTGTTAAAGAAATAATCTTTTATCTTAAACCTTTTCCTTTCCAAATGTATAAATTATATTTAAAAGAAATATCTTGACTTAATCTTTATTAATGCGCAATTTAAATTTTAACCTAAGGTATTTAATACTTAACGAACTGAACATTTTTTGTTTCATAAAATTAAAGCAATAAAAAAGAATAGTGTTTTGTAAACTACAAAAAAGGATGATATTAATAAAAAGTTTTACTTAGGCCATCTCTGTGGTTTAGTGGTTAGTTGACTAGCATACCAAGCGGAAGGTTCCTTATTCAACTCCCGACTAGGGTCTGGACATTATTACGTGTCAAAACTCATTGTTTCATACTAAGTAATGGATTTGCTTTTATCCGAGGCGGTGAGAAAAGCTCTTGTTCACTCCCCTCACGATGGGGGAAATAGTGTTGGAATCAATTGAGGCATCCTCGTCCAGCCCCAAGGAGGCCGCAACCGCCTACCAACCAAAAATCTACCGCCTGGCCGCTTGATCCGAGCCTGGCCACTAAGTAATCGTTGATAACAAAGATGTTGATGTGCCTTAAAATAAACTAAAATAAGTTTTATTTAGTTTTTAACATAACTCTTAATTTTGGAATATTGCAAAAATGAATCTATTATATGTATGTAAATACAAAAAAGTCTTCTTTGACTAGTATTTTTTCACTGATACTAAAACTTTCCAATTACACAGAAAGTAGAAATTGAGCACATTTTTCAGTAGGGGTCAACGAGGAAATCTAAAACATTTAAGTGTCAATTACTACTCCTAATGAGTGAAATTTGGTTAGTATTATAAGACAAGAAATGCAAATGGTGCATAGATAAATTCTTCTGTGCAATGGAAGCAGTTTGGAAGAAATTTTGTAGCCAGTCCTGGTAAATTTACTCAAAATATTCTTCTTCTGAACTAAACTAATCACAAAGAAGCGCTCAAAGATTTTTAAAGATATATTATTTAAGCAGTATCCCTAGCTCTACTCCCAAGCTCTTTATAAGATCGACCATGAAGGGCGATTGCAAAATTCTGAAAGTTAGGCACAACCTATAGTGAAGCAAAATAAATTTTTTGCGATAAATTTTGTGTCATGATGAAACGTGCTTTAAACTTAATGTACGTGTTGACCGGCTTAATTAGGAGTATTGTTTTGATAAAACCTCGTAATTCCATCTAAGCAGAGCTGAAAGTGCATGGTGTTATCGTTTGTGGAGGGGTTTTGAGTCTTGGATTAATAACTCCTTAAATTTTTAAGGGAATCGTTAACTGAAAACCTACTGAAAGTTTTTGATGAAAGAAGTGTAAGCGGATCTTGAAAACAATCCGTTAATCTTTTTTTGATAAGTTAACAGGATGAGGTCTTAGCCCAGTTTAAAATAAAAGTTTAAACGTTTTGTTTTCACGTTCAGTAACTTGATTTGTCGCTGTGACACAATCGATTGGCCCCTACGGTTGTGAGATTAAGCCATGTGCGGTTTTGCCCCATGAAGTAAGGAAAGACTGTTTTCCTCAAAACTGTAAAATCTAAATAAACTGACAATGTAATTATCTCAGTTAATAAAGATATAGCTATTATTGAATACTTGTAAATCCATTTTAAGTCGTTCTTTGGAGGATCTGGAGTCTCGGGTTTGAATCCCGGTAAGATTTTATATTTTTCAGCTCTTTTTATCACCTATTAACTCATATCGATATCTACGCACAAGTAAAGGCTTATATAGGTATCAGGGCTCAGTAAAACAAACAAATTACAGTCAATTTAAATACAGTTGACATAAAACTCAAAATAACTCACAAGGTAACTTTATTCCTTTCGGGTTTACGCCTTTAAACAAAAAAACACAATAACTTCCTGAGCGAATTTTAGAAGAGCGGGTCAAACGTTCTTTTTCATCCTCCAGAACTTTCACAGTTATCACTGATGGTCAACCTGTGCTTTTGTATCTTTTACACTCCCACTTCTAATAAATTTATTTAACAAATAGAAGATTGTCAACTTATTCGGAGTAGAGGGATTAGGAAATGTTGACAGAAACTCGTCCTTTACTAGTTCGTAAGATTTATGAGCGAAATAAGTCTCAAGAATAATTATACGTTCATCTTTGGAAAACAGAATGGTTGACAAAATAGAGGCGATTAGAGACTGAACAGCACTGGTGCACAAGAACGAAATTTAATTGTTAAAAAGCTGATATTCTTGAATAATTTGTTGCCAATAGATATGTAAAAAAACAGGATATTTAACTATGTCTTACTTTAATAATATTACTGTTGCGCCATTTTTTGAACACCCGTTCGTTATAATGTAACAGATATTTCATGGCGAGCAATTTGTTGATAAAATTAAAGTGTACTTTACATATTTGCAATTGGTTTCGTACCACTCGTGCAGATTAATATACGTATTAATGCAAAGTGGTAGAATATTGCCAGTAGAATATATGTATGGTATTAGTTGTAATTGTGGAAATTTGCAGGATATGAACGCAGATATAATATTTTATAACTATTATAATAGTTCGTAAAACACAAGTTTGCAATATTTAATTTAATTACTTACTCAGATGATTGGTTGGTGTAGCTCGTCTGTCGTATCCTTTCTTTAACAAACTGTCCAACACTTGTAAGTGGTCCAATTTTGCTCCAAATCTGAAAAATGAAATGTATAAAAATTAATAAAGCTATAAAGTTAACGAAGTACAGAACACTTTTTTGTTCATAAACAAAATACAAGGGTTTATTTATCTGGCAATTCACAAAATTCATAAAACAACAACTAATATAAATTATATTAAATAAAAGTTAATAAACAAAGCAAAACGTTATTTCCAGAATGTTGGTTAAAATTGAAAATTAAGTTTTAAAATAAACTCACCCTCTGAATTATAAAACAAAATATTTATAAAAATTTTAAAATATTTTATTTAAATATTAGATTATGTTTATTATATTTTCTATAATAAAGAGAAAAAATATTAACATTTTTAAAGACACCTGTAGAATGAATGAAAACAAATTAAAGTCAATATTTAATTTATATAAAAATACAACACAAACGAATTAGTTTAAAAGAATTGGAAAAACTAAAAAAAATATTTATATATATATAAAATATGGTGTAAAACATTTACACGAGTTTTTCTGGCCAATGCAAATAATGAACAATATAACCTAACATTAGTAATAATAATTTAGAAATAAACAATAAATATAACTTTATATTAATCATGAGTGAATGACGCAAAATTTAAACCAACCTTTTTTGACTTGATACAGAAAATCACTCTTTGACGCTAAAATAAGCTTCGTAGAGAAAAATATTAAGATAAAATTTGTAGATCGTTTTATTTTCTATAAATACGATTATTTTTACTTGTGTCGTTAAATGCATGCAAAGGGTGAAATGTTTAAAAATCCATTATATTTATAAATTTTTTCATAAAAAAAACAACAGAAAAACACCAATTACCGCAAAAGTAAGCGTTATGAAAAGAATTGTTTGAAATAAAATTTGTAGATTTTGAAATTGTCTACAACTTTTATTATTACACATTTGGGCTAAAATGCATATTAAGGCTGCAATATTTAAAAAAAAACATGTTTTTCTACGCAAGAACAGTCTCCCCAAGAATTTCAGTGGATATGGCGCCTACCATTTTATGTAGAACATAAAAAATGTAGTAATTTGGGCAATTTAAAAAAATCGTAAAAGCCGTTTTTGATAAAATTGCAAAAAATTTAAACCCGGTTTTAATAACATTTTTTCATTACTTGAAAATTAAAGCGGAGTTATTCTATTTTAAGATTTTTATTCGTCAAAAATAATTTGAATGATAAAGAACGCCTCAAATTACGTAACTAATTTAACATTGCTTTCCTACTTGAAAGTCTTTGTAACAAAAGATGCTAAAATCAAATATTCAGAATTTAAAAGAACAATAACATACTACATTTATCCACTGATACAACAATGTCAAAATGAAATTAAACATTCCGCTTAGGAAGAACATGGAGCAGGGATCTACTGATCCAATTTTTTGCAAAGCAAGTCATTTGTTTATTCAAAATTTATTTAAATTTGTATGGTTGTACTATATTGTATAGTTTCTGATAAAGGAATTTAAGGCAAAAAGCATTCATTATTCTGAAATTTTACAATAAAGTAAACCCATAAAAAATTTTAATTAAATTTTTGGATGTAATTTTAAATTTGTTACATAATGTGGGTCGTTCGTTATCATGCGAAATATTTTTGACTATTTGGCTAGAATTTTTAGAAAGTGACTTTTATTTGTGATTCCAAAAAATATGTTAATACCTTAATTTTAAATAAAAAATTAAAGTATTATAAAGGTATTATTTTCCTTTAATTAAAAAAAGTTTTAAGTTTTGAAACAAGGAACTTTTGTTCTGTTTTTTGAATCTGTTTTGAGAATTTAAAAAATCTAATCCAAGTAAAAAATATAATGATTTCAAGTGTTTAAAACGATTGTATATTTGTCAGATTATTCCAAAGTCACATCCTTCATTTATATGTGACTTAACTTAAGTACTCTTTTTTTAATTACTAAACCAGAGTTTCTTAATTATTCAAAAAATGTAAAGGTATGCCTACTTTTCTGTCTTTTCTCTTTTATATTCCAAACAGATGGTCTCATATTTTTTAATAACATGAAAAATGACTCAATAAAATTTAGAATTCTATTTATTGTTGAATAGCGAAGTTAAATTAAAAAAGTTTTCATATAAGCTATGTTAATTTAGTTTTTTCTACCTGTGCACTACTCCAGACTTCTTGGAATAATTATGATTGTGTAACAAATAATAAATAAGACCAAGATTTTAAAAGAAAATTAGTAGAAAAAGTAGATAAAGTTAAAGAAAAGTTGCAGTTTATTCATCTAGTACAGTATTTATTTTATTCCAATTCAATGAAAATTATGTTATTAAGAAAAGAGTTCAACTATTAGTTTCCTCGACTGAAATTTAAATTTTCTATTTTTTTTTTTTTATTATTTACAATCATTTATTTCTATACAAAAGGAAAAATATACTTTTCGTTAAATGAAATATTCTTAGAAATCAGTAATTGTGTATCAAAATAAAAATATCTTCACCTTCATCTTGTAAAGCGTGACATTTTGGTCTGATTCTAAAGTATTTGTTTTCTCTAAGAAGAATTATTTAATAACGGATAATTTATTTCAAGCATCTTAATAATATCTTAGTATCTTAATATGTTACTAACTAATTGTCTAAATTTTAAAGATACATTTTTGTTTAAACTAAATAGGACTGATGCGTAAAAAAGCGGGGAGTTAATTATAAACATTATAATTAATTAATTAGTTAATTTAAATTAATTAATTAGTTAATTATAAACATTAGAATATCATCAGTCCCAAGAACTTTTATAGATTTATTTGCATGCTGGTTAATTTAAATAAATATTTGTTTAAAGATGTATTTTGTATTATTTCTGTGTTGAGAGATCCTTTTATCCACATTTAATAAATCGTTATGTATAAACAGATGTAGAAATATTTAAAAAATAGAACGTTGAAATAAAACTGTATGATTGGCGGATTAATCCGGGCAAGAAATAGTAAGGTGGTCTCGCAGAGTGGAGTGTCCAGCAGCAGTTGTTCATAGGCAGTGGTACATGAGGGTGTTAGAAGAACAGTTGTTTGTGAGTTTGGATTCGGACTCTCGTACGTCAAAAATCAACACGGCCGCTCATTTTAAACATTTTGGGCTATAGACATTAATTAGTTACAGTGTGCTGAGATGATTATAAATTATTTACCTAAATAAATGAAGTGAAAACTAAACACTATAATACTGAATTTCAAAGAACATCTAGAAGCAGTTACAGATTGAATATCCACCTTTTCTCCGACTACCAGTAAGATCAATCCATAAATTCGTATTTTAATTTACATTAGAATATCATCAGTCCCAAGAACTTTTATAGATTTATTTGCATGCTGGTTAATTTAAATAAATATTTGTTTAAAGATGTATTTTGTATTATTTCTGTGTTGAGAGATCCTTTTATCCACAGACACAGGTTTTCGTTGGACACTCGTATCTTTTGAAACTAAGTAGCAGCATATTAAAAATAAAGTATTCAAAATTATGTCATTAAAATATTAATACTATAATTTTATTAAATTGAGAAGACAGCTACACCTGTACATTCTCAGATCTTTGTTGTTTACTTTTCAAATAACTAAAGTAAATATTTGTAAAGTTTAAAGAGCAAACTATATCAGAAGCTTTGCAACTGGTTACAGGAACTTTCATAACGATGAAAATTAACTATAATATCGAATCCCAAAATTTCTTAATACAACATCGATGTTGTGGATATTAATTGTTTACTTTAGTATTACACAGGATTGGTTACTGTACAAACAATCCTAAATTAAATCTGTAATTGAGCCTCGCAATATCATACCTAATAAAAACAGACTTCAAAATTTACTGAAATACCATAAAAATATTGAGTATGTTTTTATGCCAGACATAACAAAAACCCAAGATACAACACTAGCCATTCTTCCAGTACACAAAAACACTGCCCAGGCAACTCCAAGAGTTCAACCGTACTGAAACCTTTTACAAAACCGGTATAAAAAAATGTCATTTAAAAAGAAACAAACAAGAAGCTCACGAGTTACATATTTTATACTTCATCAAAGTCGTTTCTTCATGTATTTTAATAAAACAAAAATTCCACTCAGACGCTAAATAACTCAGATTATACCTAAATATTCCCCCAAAACAGGCAGATGAAATGTTAAATTACTTGCACTAAATCTGCTAGTTTCAGGGCTACAAAATTAGTTTAATTTCTTATCACATGGTCAGCCAATTGTATGACTGAAGCATTTAAAAATAGAAGAGGTAGAAGTATTCTGAGAATACTGAATTTAATTACACAGCCAGACCCTATGGTGAATTAAGTGAAGGTATCATTTGCAGGATAGAAAATATGTGCTTTTCAGGAGTCCTGGTACGCATGCCTTTCCACTCAGTGAGGAAAGCCTAGTTAAACCACTACACCCCTTGTTTTACTTAGTAAAGCCTCTAGAGGTTAAAATCAGTCTTTCGGCTGATTACCTAAACAACAGCAACATACCTAGACAGACGCCTACATTGTAAAATACTCGTACATATATTCAACCGAAACGAAACAGCTAGACTAATATATTTTTTAAATTTTGGCTACTCGGGTCGGAATCAAGTTTAACTCTTAAAACCAAACTTTTAATTTACAAGACTGTTCTCAAACCAATCTAAACTACCTTAATCTATTATATACTTATTATATTATTATTATTATTATTATTATTATTATTATTATTATTATTATTATTATTATTATTATTATTATATTATTATCTATTATAATAATTTTAGATGAGGCCTATACTTAATTTTTTTAACTTCATTTTTATTTCAACATTAATTTGATACGTTATGTGCAAAATTATTATTTTTACAAGCCTGCAACATTACAATCTGTTCAATTGAAATGGAACAATCAGTAATTTTGATAAAATTTATTTAATTTTTTTATTTTTATTTTTCATTGAAATCAGTAATGTAAATTTCATTTACATTATAATGAAATTATAATAAAGTTAATTAACATTTAATGTTAATTAACTTTATTATAATGTAAGTGAAATTAAAAAAAGTAATATATTAGTATTTTTGATAAATGCAATGATGATTTTGAAGTCTATCAGTTAGAAAAAAAAGATAATATGTGTAGCAATGTTCTATAAAACCTGTTGTTCTTCAGGTCATTAGCCGAAAGGCTGGTTTGAACTTGTAGAGGTTTTACTACGTAAATCGAGGAGTGAGGCGGTTTACAATTGCCTTCCTCACTGAGTGGAAAAGTATGCTTATCAGCATTCCGGGCCCTCTAAAAAGCACATATTTTCCACTCTGTAAATGGCACCTTCACTTCATTCACAACAGGGTCTGGCTGTATAATGAAATTCATTACTTTTAGAGGAGGTAACTCTGATTAGTGTCTTTTACATTTCTACCTCTTCTGTTCTTAAATGATTCAGTCATTTAGTTGGCTGACCATGTGATAAAAAAAAACAGAACTATTTATTTTATCCCTGCAACTAACAGATTGAGTGAAAATAATTTGACACTCCACCTGTCTGTTATGGGCAGTTATAAAACCTATAACCTAAATTAAAAACACTCTGCCTTTTCATTCTTGAAAACCCGGTATCAATGTTATTTAGTAGATTCAGAGCCAGAAAGTTTGGATGATTATTGAGTCTTTCTTCATATTTACGGCTGAATTTTGATTTTTTTTTTTTCACTGATTCGGTATTAAGATTGGCATAAATATAAGTGTATAATATGTACCACAGAATTTGCCGGGCCCCTCCGCAAGAAATTTGACCAAAAACTTTCGAATATGTTTAAGTTTGAATGCTTGATGTACCCGACAATTGAAGCCCATATTTTATGTCCACATGGGTTTTAAAAGGGATTTATATAAAATAATTTTTGATTCGTTTGAATAATTTTTTTGAAAACAATTGAATGCAAAACTTCCACTTCTAAGAAACGACATATCCAAAAATAAATATTTATAAACCAGTGTAATGAGCATAAAAATAAAACACATTCACATTTAATTATAAAAAACATTCAAATGAAATTGTCTGCACTATCAAGCACTCGTTTAATTAATACACGTCATCACACAATATCCTGAATGACGTTATTACGACAATATTCATTATTAACAATCGCTACAGGGAAAATCTCTTAGATACACTCACTAAAAGCAAAACTATACAGTTTATTAATGTATGGAACTCTATGAGAGTATTTTAATTTCAATTCTACTATTCATTATAGAAATATACACTGAATTTACAAAATAATTTCACCTTAAAACTTTATTATTATTAACCCTAGTAAGTGATGCAACAAACATAAAAATGTTTTTATGATTGTTGTGTTTTGTTTACTTTGTATGTTGTTGTTTAATTAACCATATTAAAATACAGAATGTGTATTTTTTTATTCACATATTAAATAATTTAATAACTTGAAACCTTTTACTATAAAATACATCTTATTTATATGGCCTAAATTCATAAAAGCACATAAAACTCATTTCAGCCGTGGGCCGGAAGCTTTCAAAATAAAAATATTCAAAGATATAAATAACATAGTTTATTGATCATAAAAATGTACAGATTTTTTCTAACATTAATTACTGTTAAATATTTCATACATTTAATGTTTCCAAATAAACTTTCAAGATAAACTTACAGATAAAAACATTCCTGTTTATTTTTTATTTTATTTGAAATCATATCAACAGCTTCGTCATTAGTAATTATTGTGGTTTATTTTACTATCGGAATAGCGTTAAATAAAATTGTTATAACGTTTATACTGCAACAGATATTGAATTCGGATTGTTCCACTTTGTAGTTTTTACGGTATGCTACAAGCGATTGTCCCCAACCGTTGCCAAAATGACAGAAAATATTGAGCAGACGACTATTAAAGTAAATAAAATAATAAATTTTCTGAACAAGATGTGGTAACTACCATCACCTTGAACTTCAACGCAGCTTCCACCAGGTCAACCGCTCGCTGTCCCCGGTAATATAAAAGCCAAACAGCTCTTTTCCGACCTATCAATAAGATTTTGGAACTCTACTTTTAATGTTGCCATATAATCAAGGTCAATATTAATAACCAAGTAATAACTAAGGTCAATACATGAGAAGCTATAGTCAGAATTGGGGAAAACATGTTTCTAATTATAAATAAAAAAAAGGCTTCGAAAGATGAAAATAGCAATGTAAATGAGAAAACACCGGGCGAGAAAAAACCCACGTAACTTTGGCCTCAGTAGACTGAACCGATGAAAATTGGAGCATTAAAGAAAGAGAGAGAGAGTGAGAGTGAAAGAGATTTCTCTGTTTCAAGGATACGATCCCTTCCCTGACTGGTCGAAGTTTACGTGAGTGATCATTACTGTTCACGTACCTCACCAGTTTCTTTTGGCGGGGATACCTTGCTCATTGCCCCAGGTGATGGTATAGTTGAGCACCCGATAGTACATCCTTAAGTAAAAGGGACGTTGGTGACCGAATTATTAATTTAGGATAGGTAATTTTGGATATAAGGAAAATTTTTATAAACACCAAATTCGATTTAAGAGTTTTAGTTATTGTTCCGCTTTCTCCCGCTGAAGATCTTCTTTTTAGAGGCCGAAACGTAAAGGGTTTTTTTTTTTAAATTAGGTGAAATGGCAGAAAATTTCGTTGTTTTGAAAAAAATATTATGAATGCGAAGCAAAATAACGGGGTTTTGTTTTTTTGAATATGTATTACAAAATATCATAAATAATCTTGAATAACTTTTCTCAAGAATCTATCCCTTTCGATCATAAGATTAATCAAAAAAAAAAAAAATCATTAAAAGAACGTCAAAACATTTTATTTGCTATTGGCATTTGATTAAAATACATAAAAGAAATTTCCGCTCTTTACGTAATAAAATTAAAAAAATGTCATGTGGAGTGTTAAATGTTTATATTTCTAGCACACACTTGACACTAATAAAAAGAGGAAGTTATGGAAAAACCATACCAAACGTTATAGCCATTGTTTACAAATAAAATACAATATCCGACGCTTTCAATTCAATTTATGTTTCTACCAATATAGGAAGCCATTTCCACATAACGTGTATGTTTAACAACTTATGTTGCCAACATAAAACTCCGTTTAAAAATTCTTTTTTATATACTTAATATAAAGGGTCATCATAAAAGAATGGTGAGGTTTTGAACATGGATTAAAAGAAAACAGAAATTCTTAACACCCAATGTTGTTTATTTGTCGAATTTGTGGTCTTAAACAGATATATTACATAAATATTATTAATTATTAATTAAACTTCAATATGAGTATAATATTGATTGCTCGACAAATGTCCAATCGATATTAAGTTTCCCACTGAACGTTAGTAAACATATCTTCTGTTACGGTTGTCAATCCTTCATTAACCTCCTGAGACCTGACTGTATAGGTTCTATACTATGTAATTCCATTGATTGAGACCCAATAGTTTTATACATGGTGCCTGGCTTGAGATCTATGGTATAGTATACTATACCAGATATATTGCACTGTTTGAGTCCTGATGAGAAACTATGGTGCTTTGGTTGAGACCGATGGTATAGTATATACCATGATATATATACTATACCTTGATTTTACTGGTTTTTCACATACGTATTAAATTTGACTTTTAGCAGTGCACACTATCTTTTGAGTCTTTGTTGTACTACAAGATGTTTTCTTTGTATTCTGTTTATCCCTATCAAAGTGGCGGACAATGCTGCAACTCAATCTACAAGTGGAAATAATTTCTCAGAACTCAATCCTTGCACCATATAAGTATAGTATACTATATCTAAGGGTCTCTACCAATGCATACCACTACTGATATCCAAAGCAACCAAAGCAACCTTCAAGTATAGTACACTAAAACGTTTGGTCTCAGTAAATGCACCCAAAAAGTACCTCCGGTCCCAAGAGTTTAATATTAATTCCTTTAAATGATTTACAGTAGATCACGAATATTTTTTGAACAATGTTTTAGATGTACTACCATAAGAAAAAATCTCAAGATGTCTAGACTGGACTCCTTTGGAGGGTAGGGTGTAGGTTTTTTCGGGCCTGACCTTCGATGTGAAAATGTTTTATTCATAGCCTGGATGACAAATTGGCATTGATATGTGTAAGTGCGCCATTTCGATCACCTTCCTTCAAATTGTTTGAACCAACGTCGTATATTATTTTCATGTAGTGGATCTTTTCCATAATTGCATCGAAATCTACGGTGAACTGAAATTACAGATTTCAATTTAGCCAACAACAAAACACACTGCCTTTTATTTATCAGTGAACATAATCTAAACAGACCAAAACAACAATACAAAACCTTAAGTTGAGGTTAGAACTGCTCTTACACAACTTTTTGGGTTGGAGGCTATCAGAACTACCTAAAAAACATTTCCTCTGAAAGTAATACATTTAATTATATGTACAGCCAGACCTTGTGGTGAATGGTGTGAAGGTGTCATTTACCGAGTGGAAAATATGTGCTTTTCAGAGGGCCCGGCTTGCTAATAAGTGTACTATTCCATTCAGTGTGAAAGGCAATTTAAACCACCTCACTCCTCGTTTTACTTAATAAAACCTGTACAAGTTCAAACTAGCCTTTCGGCTGATGACCTAAACAACAACTAAAACTTGTCTATTACTCGTTCTAAAATTTATAAGTGAAATAAGTCTCAAGAATAAACGCACGTTCGTCTTTGGAAAAGAACATCGTTGTCACAATGAAGATCAATGGATATTTGAATAGCATTGGTACATAAGAATGACTTTTCAATTGTTACTAGAGGATTTTGGATACAATGTTGCCAAATGACATGTAAGAAGAACTGAAGTAAACGTATGTGTTACTTCTAATTTCTTTATGTTACGGTTTCGTACTTTTTGATCCAACCTTTACTTGTAGCTATATTTATAGTTCAATAAACAATTTTTTGGTAATTTTAGAGACAGTTAACGGAGCCTCAAACGATTTTGTTTAATTTTGATTATTTGTTTTTCCCTGCTATTAGATAGGCTACCAACCTTGATTTGTTAGCTTAAAAAGAGATGCACCTTAATAAATCTAAGGACTAGACAACAAAAGATTATTTAATTGGTTTTTGATGTATTGATAGTGATTCTATCATACTTGGACTTTACTAACACTCTTTGTCATTTTCTCCAGTAAATTTGCATACGAGAGTAAAATTTTATTTTCATTACTTTTGTTGCATTACGTTTATTTTAAGCATAACTAAAAATCTATACTATAGTAGCAGTAGATTCAACTTTTTAAATAAATGTATGAATAGAAAAACCAACCTTCTACTGTTTAAACATGCTTTCGTCGCGTTTTTCTCACAACATGGTATTTTTTAGATAAAAGACCTATTATCCTAAAAACAACTGAATTGAAATTATTATATTACAGCTACTGACTTCGAAGTTTTACAAGGATTCTGTAGTACTACAATAGAACTACAAATAGAAGGAATTGTTAGTAAATTGTTCTAAACTCTAGTTACAGTTTATATTGTTGATAAAGTGAAAGATGCTACGTCGGTAATAATGATGAAGAAAGATTTTTCTCCATTATAGTAACTATTTGAAACAAATCCTTTTGTATGATATTTTATCAGATGATGCTGAATACGATGTAAAAGTTTAAAATCAATATCTTTATTGACTGCCGTGAAAACAGGTCACACTAACATTAACAGGGATTAGACTAATCAGATAGACATTGCGACACACCTAAGCAAATTTTTTTCTTTGTTTATTTACCGCCGCATCAACCACAGTGGTCATTAGCGACAACGTTTAGGGTAACTGTGGAGGATGAAATGATTTTTTGTAACGTATGAAAATATGCCGTGCCTAAGTGGGATTCGAACCCAAGACCACATGATGAGAGGCGAAGACGTTACCAACTACACCAATTCGGCCGGCAAACTAATTTTTATTACGCTTACAACCAATGTATTAATGTGAAGGCTCGATACCTTAGATTATACCCACAACAGACTGGTGAGTGTCAAATTATTTACACTCAATTTGTTCATTGCAGGGCTAAAATAAACAATTCCGTTTCTTCTCACATGGTCAGCCAATTAATGACTGAATCATTTAAGAACAGAAGAGGTAGAGGTGTAAAAGACCCTAATCAGAGTTATTTCCTCTGAAAGTAATGAATTTCATTATACAGCCAGACCCTGTGGTGAATCAAGTGAAGGTGTCATTTGCAGAGTGGAAAATATGTGCTTTTCAGAGGGCCCGGAATACTAATAAGTGTACTTTTCCACTCAGAGAAGAAGGCAATGGTAAACCACCTTACTCCTCGTTTTACTTAGTAAAACCTCTACAGGTTTAAACCAGCCTTTCGGCTAATGACCTAAACAACAACAACCCTTAGATTAGTTAATGAAATTGTATAATTTTACAATCTTCACTATATGTTTTCAGAAGAATAGACAGTTTTTTGTAGAGTTTAAATTTTTTTATATGTGTTTTTTAATTTTTTCTTTTCTTTTCAGGTCAAATAGCAACTTTCCTTGACATTTCATGATACTTAAATAGAACTAAACCTTTATAGAGCTATAGAACGTTACAGGCATACGCTACTTGAGTGAAAAGTATAGCTATTGACTTTTCTACGACAAAATATTCCGTAAGAGACAACATTATGTAGGCTTTATTCCAAATGTAGGATGTAGATGTGCAAATAAAACCGAGTAGCAAGAATTTTCATCTCATTGGCCACAGTTCGGTGGTAGTGTACGCAACCCGCATTACAAGGAGTAAACGCAAACGTACTGTATTGAACGCAGTTTACCAGGATGCTTATGTATGCAACCTGCAACACACATTCGAAAATCCTCATTTGGAAAAAGTCTGTTACTAAATTTTATAGCTTAGACTCACTGAAAAACTAATTTGGTAATGTACTCAACAACTTATCCGGAGATCAAAAGTTCAATTCCCGACTAGAATCTTATTTATTTGTAACAAAACATAGGAACACGAACGATTTTTACTATACAGGAACGGAAGCAATACAGATAATAATTTATTCACATCAACGTATAACGTTTTCATAATGCTTAATAAAACAAATACTACACAACCATTTTCATCCTGCTTTTCATAAAAGTAGGAATTAAACAATGTAGCAAAAAAAAAAATATTTTAAAAAGTTAAAAGTTATATTATATTTACCATGCGTAAACGAGTATGTCCTCCTTTGTATCTTTATGACACTCAACTTCACACTTCTGAATCTATCCGTTATCTAGGTTTATATCTAGATAAGAGACTCACGTGGATAAAACGAGAAAGGCACTCTAGGACAGATTCAAAAAGTTGTACAGACTTCTTTCACGCAAACCCAAGTTACCAACTACACCCAAAATTAACCATTTACAACTCCTACCTTCGACCAATATGGAGCTCTGCTAGTCAGCTTTACTGTGTTGCAAAACCATCGGTATAAGCAAAAATTCAGCCTTTGAAATCAAAGCTTTTACGGAGAATAGTTAACGCTTCCTATTATGTAACCAATAAAACGCTACACTCAGACCTAAACATACCCTAAATAATGACGTTTTCTTAAAACTCTATACAAAATTTAGGAAGAAACTCGTGAAACGCCATAACCCATTGATTGCAAATATGGCTACGCAGACTCTCCCAAACAACCCAATAAGACGTCTAAAACGTTGATGAAGCCGGGACCTCATCAATTAACGTAGTACTGTAATAGACTATTTATTACAGTGTTCCAAATGCTGCACTTAATGCTACAATTATTATCTATTCACGTCGGAGTTCTGTCACTGGACTGTCTCTCGACTCACGTTTCCTTACCATGTTAATTTTTTCCAAATTTTGTGTAATCGCATTTACTGATTGCTTCCAACAGATTGTGAATTTCCTAAATAGAGAGAAAAATAAGTTAAAAGAACATTAAAATCCTTTCGCAGTCAACCTCCTCGACAACAGCAAAGATACTATTAGACTAAAACGTTTTAAGACATTTAAATTACCTTTAAGAATTTGTTAATCATTTAATTCATTTAGTTTTTCTTCTTCCTCTATTAATAATCGTCATCTTATAATTACCATCATTATCATCATCATGGTCATGGGTATCTTAAGTTTCAACTAACTTACTTCATATTTTAAGATATTAATCCACTGCTCAGTGAAATTTAGTTTCGTTTTTCATTCAGAGTTTAATTTTTTCAAACACTACTAAGTGCGTGTTATTGTTCAGTGCTTATTTTTCTACACACACTACTAAGTGTTTTACTTTTTATTTAAAGAACTTTATTATTCAGACTTTTATCTTACTGCTTAAAAATTATTTTACTATTTTTATAAAAATTGATTGTAAAAGAGTTAAACCTTGTTAAAATATTCACAAAACATCTTTTAAAAAATAAAAAAACCTAGTTCGTAAAAAACAGAAATAAAAATATTACAATATACAATTACCGTAGTTAAAATGAAAACTGGTAGTGCAACCAATTTTCAAGCTTGTCCACACGGCACCGATACAATACATGTAGGCCTATAATACGAAAATTCTACTAACCTTATAGTACAAAATTCGCGCATTTCGCACCGATGAATGCGTCTACGTCAGATATGTTATTAGTGTTGGATTACAGAACACATTTTATTAAAATATTTATTTATATCTTTATCAACTACAACAGTTTTTTTTGTGTACTATCATTTACATTAGAATTTAATCCTTAATATACACAGAATAATATTAAGTATAATCGATTCACCAAAAAGTTATGGAAAATTATGATATGAAAAATATCTAAATAAAGTGTTTATCATTTTCCTGCCCATGACAGACAGGTGGAGTGTCAAATTATTTACACTCAATCTGTTCGTTGCAGGGCTATAATAAATAGTTCTGTTTCTTATCACATGGTCAGCCAATTAATGACTGAATCATTTAAGAACAGAAGAGGTAGAGGTGTAAAAGACACTAATCAGAGTTATCTCCTCTGAAAGTAATGAATTTCATTATACAGCCAAACCCTGTGGTGAATGAAGTGAAGGTGTCATTTGCAGAGTGGAAAATATGTGCTTTTCAGAGGGCCCGGCATGCTGATAAGCGTACTTTTCTTCTCAGTGAGGAAGGCAATGGTAAACCAGCTCACTCCACGTTTTACTTAGTAAAACCTCTACAGGTTCAAACCAGCCTTTCGGCTGATGACCTAAACAACAACATCATTTTCCAAAACGGTAGGTGACTAGAAACTGTTGTGAGAAGCTACCAAAATTTGACAGTAGACCTAATCGTAAAATGAAATTCATGAAAATTTATTATGTATTAACCTAACTGCATGATGACGTTTAATTTTAATTTTCAACTTTTATTCAGAGAATACTATTGTAATTTAGGATAAAATTAACAACACTAGATAAATATATGATAAATATAATGTGCTCTTATCACATATACTCAGCTTATGATTTTTAACTTTATCAAAAAACACCTAATTACTTCCATTCAAGTCAGCAATTTTATTTTTACATAGTTTTTTAACATCAGTCATATCAAAAGGTAGTTATGGTCTATGTATCCTTTAACTTCTGACCAAACCATTTTGGTCTGGGTGGCAATGAGGTAGTCGGAAAACGACATGCATATTTTTCAGTGAAAGTTCGTTAAACACATAAAACGTCAACTTTTTCCGGTTTGCTTTCACTAATTCATATAACAGTCGTTTCAATATCGTAGAAGAATGAGAAATAGAATGATTCTGCTACCAATTTATCTAAAAATCTTATATCTTGAATTTAAAACCGGCGACTTTTCTACTACCGTATTTTGACCATACGGTGCGTGGCCAAGAATTTATTTATTTAATTTAACCCTTTATAGAGCAGTACTACGGGGGAAAATATACATGTTGTAAAATGTTAAAATATTTTTTATAAGGACTTGAATAATGTATTTCTAGTGCCAGAACAGGAGGATATTTCTTTTTTTTTGTTAAGCCCTGGTAAGTACCAAGGAACGTTAATTGAAATGGGAATCACATAATGTTTAGTGGAATGCTTATTTTAATAAGCAAACAACTTTAGTCCCATATAACAGAAAAATGTGTACAATAACTTACCTTAACTTTATATTAGCATGAATGCTTGTTTCCCCGAAAGAAACTCGAATTTTTTAAGCACTGTACAAAAGTAACAACAAAACAGCACGGTTGCGTACGCTGGTATGAATCCTTACCACATTCGTGTAACTCTTGCAGCAAATGGTCGCTGCGCACTAATTTCAAAATGTGGACAGCCTACTTACCAGAGAACATCTATAAAACCATATAATGTCAATAGGGTTCAATTGCATAGCTTATTCTTATATAAAAAATCGACCTTATTGTTAGTGGTAAGTATACTTACCAAAGACCTATAAAGGGTTAATGCTACCCTTTTTTCAATTTAACAAAATACTTTATCTAGTAAATAACACATTAATTTAATGCTGTATGATAGGCAACCAGCAGCAGCGAGGCTTTGGCTCTGGCTGCCGAGTTCATTCACCCATTACCCTTCATAACCATTATTTTGTACTAATAATAATACTGTATGAAACTAAATCGAAAGATGAAAAGAAATCAAGAAATAAGGGTTCATTTTAATCAGTTTTTTAACGATGAAGTTTTTTAATTTTAAGAAGGTCAATCCAGAAAATTTAAATCAAAGTACTTTTTCCTGGTACCTATTTTTAAATAATTTGAAGTGCAAGATTACTTTGTCGAATCAAATTAACACAAGACTTATCAGGAATGTTTATTAGTGTCGCTTCTGCCTAATTTTCGTAATTTCGCGTTCATTTTACCTTTATATTCTGCTTTCTTAATTGGATTGCCAAGTAAGTAATTTGTTTGAAATAAAACCAATTTCTTTTCCGGTTTGGGCTATATGTAGCCGATTTAAAGCTCAATTTTTTAAATAGTTTTTCTGAGATTTGTTTTTCACCTGAATATTCAAGGCAACCCTTAAGAGTTAAAAGTATATTTTTACCATCAACAATTGTATATGAGTTTCGTGAAATTTACAAACCAAAACTGTTTCGTTGTCCGCTGGTATCTGGAAAAACCGGCCGGTGTTATAACACAAAATGTTTCAAACATAATAAATATTGCTGTAGTCGGCAGTTTGCGCATATAAAAACTATAAAAACAAAATATGATATAAATTTTTTAAAGTTCTAAAATTTACTTTTTACTCTGCAAGCTGTTAAAAAAACTTTGACTCAAGAAAAATAAAAGTTTTTCGTAATAAAACAATGTAATGGCATAGGTTCAGCAATAATTTCACTATATCATAATATTCTACCAGGTGCTATAACGGCTCACGACCTGATTTATCACTGTTCCATAATTTCAGCTTACTTTATGTAATAATGTGGCCACCATGTACAAAAATTATATTTTATGGGAAATGTTTAATGGTATAGTGTTGATAAGGGTATGCGTATAAAAAAGAAAACCTAAATTTAAAATGAATCACCTAAGTAAATTATAATAATGTCTGAAGTTACCTAAAATATGATTATTAAAGGTAATCTTTTAATAATTTTTTTTAATGATAATATATTAATTTCAACTTTTATGACACGATCAATGTTTAGCTTTAAATAAAAAAATTAAAATTAGTGAAATTCCCCACTGTCATTTAAATATCACACATGGAAGTTGTGCAGCTTAATGTGCAGCACCGTAATAAAAATTGAAGACAAAATAAATAATAAAAGATATGAATTACAGTACTATAGAATAATTATATCCACCAATATTAGTGGAGTCAGCGAATCAAATAGTCAAGCATAAACGTAGAAAAAAATTTATAAGCAAAATCTAAAACTAAGGATGATGTAGTGAACTTAATTAATAAACACCATTTGCATTAAAACAGTAAAGAAAAAACTATTTTCAGACAATAATGTATTCTGCATGTTTATGTTTTTTAGTTATGTAGATCTACCTAGTCAAAAAAGATAAATGTGAAATATTAGATATATTTTTTAAACATAGTTTATTACTATAAGTAATAAGTTTTTTTTCACACAGTACAAAAAGACACTAGACTTATACAATTTTTAAATACCTATTCAAAGTCAATTTTAGTGCAAATAACAATGCAATTCATATAAAATAACTTATAATTTAAAAGTCATAAAAGTAATTTGTGTTTTTATATTTAATGGGGTTGCTAAAAGCTTAGAATGTTGATGCACCCATAATAAACAAATTACATAAAAAAAAGTTTATTATTGACAATGTGAACTTTTACTGTTTTTTTTCTTTATACGTTAGTATATTTTTCATTCATTGCGATTCCAAATTTAAATGCACGAACTTATAATGTGTTATAAGTTCGTGCTTGTTCTTGTTAAATTTAAAGAAATGTCGATGCTCTCTCATCTTTCGGCTAATCTATATATATATATTGAAATATATATTTTCTAACCACCAGAATACGGTAACATAAAACACTTACCAATGTTTATAGCGCTTTTGTGTATCTTGTACACATCTTCAGTAAATTAACATTTATTACAAGTCAAAATTTAAAACTTCCTGCTCCTACCATGGTAGATAAGGAATAGTCGATTCTTGTATTTAAAACAGTCTTGCCAACTTAATCAGTTGATTGTCGTATTCAATTTGTGTGTTCATTAATTTTTCCCTGTTATTGTATTTATAAATATAATATTTTTCCAAAATTTCAATTTCATTTTGTTTGTTATTTATTTCTAATATTTCTAGATTATTTTTTATATTCGACATATTATGTTTATTTTTTATCATGTGTTCAGTTACATTGGAGAATTTTCGATTTCCTTTTTTATAGTTAGAATAGTGTTCTGTAAACCGTTTTTTAAAAGATCTGGTGGTTTTACCTATATATATTTCATTACATTCATTACATTTAATTTTATAAATTCCACATGAATTAAATTGATTATTTTCTTTTTCTTTATCATTTACATTTGCCTTAATATTATGTTTTTGTAAAATAAATTTTATAGGAAACTGGGGTTTATATGCTATTTTGTATTTATTTTTATCGTATATATTGAAATTACATAAAAAAGAAATACCAATTAGACCTTTAATAAATTTTAAAACTGCACCTAATTACTTACTAGCTAAAACAATAGATAAAAGACACAAAGATGGTATCATTTGACATAGCTAACATGTATACAAATATACCCATAAAAGAAACACTAAATATAATAAATAAAAAATTAAAAAGTAATGGGGAAAACAATAATATAATAAATAAAATATGTACAATAATAAGAAATATTTGTAACCAAAATTATTTTACATTTAATAATAAATTTTATAATCAAACAGAAGGACTAGCTATGGGTTCTCCATTATCTGCCATACTATCAGAAATTTATATACAAGAATTCGAAAATATAATTGTAAATAATATATCACACACACACAACATTTTACTTTGGGTAAGGTATGTAGATGAAAATATTGGTAATTTATAATGAAAAAATAAAGGGTGAACATAATATTATAAATAAAAAATTGAATAATTACTATGAAAAACTTAAATTTACATGTGAAGTCGAAAAAGATAAAAAGATAAATTTCCTGGATATAAAAATACAAATAATAAATAATATAATAGAAACTGATATATATAGGAAACCACATGTTACAAATAACACAATAAACAGATTTTCAAATCACCCATGGATACATAAAATAAACACGTACAATAACATGATACACAGAGCATATATATACACATATAACAATAAAGAAAGATTTAATAAAGAAATAAATTATATTAAAGAAATAGCAAGAAATAATGATTACAATAATATTTTCATAAACAGATTAATAAATAAATATTTACATAAAATCAATCAGAAAAAAACACATCTATTACCATTAAACAATAAAGAAGAAATAAACAAAAATGGTAATAAATACATTACATATAATTACATAAATCATAGAAAATTACCAATATATACGATAAAAATAAATACAAAATAGCATATAAACCCCAGTTTCCTATAAAATTTATTTTACAAAAACATAATATTAAAGCAAATGTAAATGATAAAGAAAAAGAAAATAATCAATTTAATTCATGTGGAATTTATAAAATTAAATGTAATGAATGTAATGAAATATATATAGGTAAAACCACCAGATCTTTTAAAAAACGGTTTACAGAACACTATTCTAACTATAAAAAAGGAAATCGAAAATTCTCCAATGTAACTGAACACATGATAAAAAATAAACATAATATGTCGAATATAAAAAATAATCTAGAAATATTAGAAATAAATAACAAACAAAATGAAATTGAAATTTTGGAAAAATATTATATTTATAAATACAATAGCAGGGAAAAATTAATGAACACACAAATTGAATACGACAATCAACTGATTAAGTTGGCAAGACTGTTTTAAATACAAGAATCGACTATTCCTTATCTACCATGGTAGGAGCAGGAAGTTTTAAATTTTGACTTGTAATAAATGTTAATTTACTGAAGATGTGTGCAAGATACACGAAAGCGCTATAAACATTGGTAAGTGTTTTAGGTTACCGTATTCTGGTGGTTAGAAAATATATATTTCAATTTTAAATAATACGGCTGTTTAAAAATCCTACATAGGATGTTTAATAAAATAAATAAATATATATATATATATATATATATAAAATTTAAAGATTCAAAATAAAATTTAAGAAAAATGCAATACTGACGACGGCGGCCCTTAGAAAAATAAATAAAATTACTTTTTAAGTCGAACGGATCTAAGTGTAGAAACCACAAACAGATTCGTGAGACGCTGAAAAAAAAATATTGTGACAATATCGAAGGAAGGTGTGGCTCTCGAAATTTCTAGTAGGTTTCATTCATAAAATGGTAAAGAGTAGATAATAGAGTATAAAAGAAATAATAGGACAAAAGTAACAATAACACAATAGCAACAATGAAAGTTCGCCTATTCATGAAAGTTGTTTGGAAGGCTGCGCTATTGTGTCTATTGTTGTACAACTATCTACGAAAAGGTATCAGCCCATAACAACTTCTATTCTATTTACAATAAGATCTATTGTTGACTTGTTTACAATAGATTTTTCTAGCACTCATTTATACAGGGTTTTTTGTACTCTATTGTTTGTATCGAAGTTAGGTAATTTTCGGGAAGGTTCTTTTGATTCACTATAAAATTGACCCCCGAGCGCGGTCAGGGAGTTAGTATTCGTTTGATCTTTGACGAGTTGGTATCGGGCGTTGTGCAGAGCGCGTTCCAAGCATTGTGTTGGTCAACGATTGTTTTACTGTCGTTTTGTGTGTGTGTATTTTGAAAAGTTATAGCGTATCTGTATTAAATTCAGTTTTTGTGTATTCAGTTTCATTTTGTATGTGTATTCTATAAAATTGATTGTAAGTAGTGCTAAGTTAATTATTAAGTTATTTATTGTTTATTATTTATTTTAAGTAAGTTATTAAGCTATTTATTGTATTACTTCATTATAATTAGTTGTTGTTTATTTTGTAAATCTTTTAGTGTAATAAATATTTGTAATTGTAAAATTTAGTGTAATAATTATTTAATAACCTAGATCCCGAAACGGACCTTAGCGATAAGTGTCACAATATTTTGTAGTTTTGTTTGAAATGAACATGTTAACTCTTAAAAAACGAGGTGTAGACAAAATTTATGACTTTGAATAAATCAAAGTAAAATAAGTGTTAGAGATGTATTGAAGCGTATGTGACGTACATCGCGGAGAAAATAAAAACAAATAATTAAGTCTTATATCAGATATGTAAAAATCAAGAAATGGGTAACAGAAAAAAACAGAGGAAACATGGAGTAATTTTAACATGTTTTATGTGGAGAGAAATACCACAAACTGTTTACCATCACTGTTTAAGGTAAAATCTCTATAAATAAATTTGTTGTCTAAATACGAGGGTATGTTTAAATTGTGGCTGACGGTCTTTGACAGGAATTGCTCTATGATCTCCATGTTTAAATTTGCAGATGCACCCCAAAGTTGTATTCCATACAACCAAATTCGTTTCAATATTAGATTTTGTCACGAGTGATTTATTACCCAAAACCCAATACATTTTTTCAAAAAATTTAATCTAGTTTCCTTCTGACAGATAAATAAACAATATAATACGTACGATAAAATATCGTCATTTTAAAAATCAGTCACGAAAATAATTAATTCTAACATATTTTCATAGCATGAAAAATTTAATAGTTTTTATTACAATTGAAAAAATAATAAATTTAAAAAGTAATTATTTATCTATAATGTTATAAAGACAAAGCGTGGTTTTTGTGCAGGTTAATTTCCAAAAATACAAAACGGAATCTCATGAAATGTTGACAGTATATTCATATTTATTTTCACAACATTTTCTTTTTAAATTTCACTGACTCTAAAATCTAAACTATTACTATACAAAGTTTATCTCAAACCAATATGGACCTATGGACTACAAATTTGTGGCACAGCTAAACCGAGCAATCTACAAAAATTACAAGCCTTTCAGTCAAAATGCCTACGTTTAATCACCTGCGCACCTTTTTATGTCAACAACAAAATTCTACATGACGACCTTAATATTCCGTTCATAAGTGAAGTAGTTAAGTCCAGCTACAGTGTTTTTCACAGAAAATTGCATGATCACCCCAACGAATTAATCACCAAACTATCGGATGCATCACTACCAGGAAATCCGCAGCGTAGGTTGAAACGTCAATGGGCCAGAGATCTTCTATAAAGTGATTTATTTTATTTTTCTTTCTTCTTTTTTTCTTATGTTGTTATTTATCATTCATGTATCATGAACTTTGTTTCATAGAACATATACCAATGGGTATCACTGTTCTTTTTCATTTATTTATTTTTATTTTATTTTTTTTCCTTGTCATCCTTTGTTTACTGTCATCTAATTTGCTCGTTGTATCTTCGTATATAGTTGCAAATAAAGTTATTAAAATTAAAAAAAAAAAAAAAAAATTTTAAAATTATGACCCTAAATTCCCTAGTGAATATTTTTATAGATATGTATGTGTGTGTACATGTGAGTAGGTATTGCTGTTGAAGTAGGTGACGGGGTTTGATAAAGACGAGAGACGTACGCGGTGAAAATTATCAAAATGTCTTACATATGCGCGCGCGGTGTGTGTGTCTGTGTGTGTGCGTACGTTGGAGTATATTTACAGTCTATCTAGCAGCTAGAAAATTTTGTTACATGTTATTTATTTAAAACAATTGATTAGGTCCTACACATGTTTCGCGTGCGAAGCCGCGCGGGCCACGCTAATATTTAATATTTGCATTGTTAATTAAGAACTATGTAAATATTAAATTTCAAAAAGGGTTGTTTATCTATATTAATGTTTTTACATTTTTGTCGCTAGTCTTAGAAATTGTACTAAGCATGTTATACAGTAGAAACACATTAGATTCATCCCATTTTTCTTGTTCTCGCTTTTGTAAAACAAGGTTGTGAAATAGAAGAGTTAACCTCAATCTTATGTTTGCACAACTGTGAAAACATACGGCGTGTAATTTAACAGGATTTAATTAATTTTTTTTTTATTTTGCTTTCAACGAAAACTAATTTAATCTTTTTAAATGAGTGGTAGTTATTTGAGTAAACATAAGTTGTTCATTTAAAAATTTTAATTCAAAATTTATTAATGTATTTTATGAAACAAACGTTTTATTAAATTGTTTTATTCATTTCCGTTTGAGGCTTTGCACTATACAAAAAATTCAAAGGCCGGCCGCATTGGCGTAGTTGGGAACGTGCTCGCCTCTTATCATGCAGTTTTCGGTTCGAATCCCACACAGGCACGGCATATTTTTATACGTTATAAATAAAAATCATTTCATCCTCCATTGTATATAGTTACACCACAACGCCGTCGCTAATGACCGTTGCAGTTGATGCGACGTTAAATAAACAAATAAAAAAAAATCATAGTCGTACGAATCCTAATATACTAACACTTACATGCAATAATATCCTAGTAAATTGTAGCAGTACAGCTGAGCAATGCTCATTGTAGGCTATTTCATGTTGCAGTATTCTCACCATTTATTTAAATGAATAGAGATCTACTCTGAGTTCTAACTAAAATGGAAAAATAATATATTAAAAATAATAACAATCATCGAACTTATCATATTTAATACTTTATTATACACCCAGAGAAATACCAATGATTATCAATTTTTGTCTTTATGTTTCCTTTCATGTTACTTGGTTATGTACGTACAACACATTTTCTAGTAGTCATATATTTGTGTACCGTTGAAAATTTCAAATAAAATAAAAATAAAAAATAAAATAATTTATTTAAAATTTAGTTTGATAATTTATTTTAAATAATTTTCATTTAAGTATTAAATTTATATATATTTTAATGAATTTTAATTCCATATAATTTCGTTGTTATATTATTTTATGTAATGATTTTGTTTAATTGTTTAAAACTGTTGATTTTAAAGGACTAAGGAATTTTAATTTCACTAATGGTTTTGAACAATAAGCGTTAACGGGACTTTATAATAATAAGCCAAAGACAAAATATTAACTAAAATATCATTATTATATAAGTTCTTAAGAACTCAAAATATTATGTTTTAAGCAACTTTATAATTGAAAGGATTAGAACTGAAGCTACGTGGTATATTGATTTTTATTTTACAAAAATTAAAATTATTTTTTTATTTATTTTCCTTTAAAACCTTTTAGAAATGTGTAACATGTTTTCAACCACAGGTGACTGTTTCGTAATACCGTATCTCTGTAATTTACATTTATGTTATTTTATTGGAGCAACATTTACAATTTATTCTGGTAGAGAAAAAAAGTAGATTTGTTTGTTATTGTATCTCTCGTGTGTGAAGGTACCCCCAAGGAATAGTTCCTGGGGATACGCTTAGGAACTTCATCCTGTATTATATTTTATGTTATCTGTTCATGTTACTTTTAAAATAAAATATAATGTACTATAAATAATAATAAAATAAAATATATAATAATAAAATTAATAAACATAATATAAATAATAGTGTGTAGGATCTTCGTTTCAATTTTCAAAGATTGTCTGAACTATTCAAAATCGAGATAGTCAGATAATTTTTATGTGATTCGAGTCTTTTTTGATATTGTTTACAGAATGTTTAAAAATTTCGTTCTTACTTTACTTTTTTTTTACTTTCTTGTTGTATTGTCGTCGAAGAATTTAAATCTCTTGTAATATACTTTTCTTTATGTATCAAGATTAAGTGATTGCTCAGACTAATTAGATTACAATCTTTACAGGATCGTTATGTTGGGGTGGCTTGTTCTCCATCAAAATTGGATCCAGTAATTATTTAAATTATTTAAGTAGTTTTGGAATAGTTTTGTATAATAGTATTTATTGTGAAGATTAAAATTTCATCAAAGGTAAGGAATGATCTGGAAACTGTGTCACGATCGAGAACAATTTTAATCAATAATCAATAATAGATAACAAAATAGATCTTACCGAATTTTTTTTCTTGACACTTCCAATTGAAATTTATTATCTGTTATTAAATTAATACAACAATTTCTAAATGTGAAGCTAATTTTCAAAACTTGAATTACTTGAAGGAGCGTGTAGTCATCACCACAGTCCAACAATTGGCCAAGAAGATCTCTTGGCCAGAAGCCCTTCAAACGTCTGCACTGAGCACCCGGTATCGCCCTAGTGTACATGTTTTGTATGAGAAGGGTTGTCATGTAATTCAAATTTGTCATGCATCGTCTTGTATAGTTGTTTCGCGACATCAATTACGTATGGAATTTGTAAGTCTTTGTGCAACATTGAGTTTGTGACGTAAAAGGGGCATCGCGTTATCGTTCGTAGAATCCTGTTCTGAATCGCTTGCATACGTTTCGTGTGTGAAGGTTTAGCAGATCCCCAAAGTTGAACTCCATTTGTCCAGATTGGTCTTAAGACTGTCTTGTAGATTGTTAATTTGTGTGACATGTTTAATTTAGAACGTCTATCGAGTAAGCGTTTCAGTTAATAGAAGGATCAAAACTCAAAATTTACTGAGTCTTAACTCTAAACAAGGTCAGAAGAATTAAAAAAATATCATTAAAGAATATGAAGAAAGATAGCATAAGACACATAAGTTAAGTTCCAATATGCTATTTATAAGTTGCACAACATTAGCGCAGAGTTTGGAATGAGGATATCGGCTCAAAAATCAAAAATTTTGGCACTCATGGAAAGAGGGCATATTCGCTCAAAAGTTTTCCTTGGTAGCCGAAATACAGAACAAGTTCGAGGTTTTTAATATTTAGGATGCAAGATTTCGTATGACAAAGATGATGACGTGAGTGAAAAACTAGCTAAATTCAGAGCTGTATGCGGCTCTATTTGAAGGACAATAAAAAAGAAAACGAGAAAGGACACCCAAATGAAATTTTAGGGAGCAATGGCAATATCACTCATAACATAATATGGTAGTGAAAAATGGGTTTCATTACAGAGGAATGAATGAAAGGGCTGCTGAAATGAGATTTTTGCGGGGAGTCAAAGTTTGTATCCGGTTAGAAAGAGTAGGTAACGAAGCTATCCGCGCCAAGTTGAATGTTCAGTCACTGTCGGAAACGTTAAGAATATATAAGAGAAACTGGTCCAACCATTTACTTTGAATGCCAGCTCACAAACGTTCTCTGCAAGCATGTTAATATAAACCTAGGGAGAAGCGACACTTGAAAAGACCTAAAAAGAGATGGATGCCGGAGCAGGTCATTGATCCTAATCCTTGACAGATGATGAGATAGCACAAGACCTGAGAATAGGAAAGAACTATTTGTACGGGAAAAGTTCAAGATGCATGAAAATACCAAGATCAATAAAATATGCTAACCTAATGTTGGGTCAAATAGAAAAAGAAAAAAAAATTAATGCGTTCAGCGCTATAAAAGCACAAGTGGGATGGTAAATATTTTACTAAAATAAATTACAACAGTAATGATGTTCGTAGCCTAAAACGTGCTACAGTACTGGATCTACCAGGGCGATTCTGATAGCGTGATTTTAAATTGTAAGAATATAATATTAATATTCTGTAGATGAATGGCGTATTTGAGTACGAATGTTGTTAACTGAATGAAAATTTTCAATTATCTCCAGTAAAGTTCGGTGTACATATATTTCGGATCATGTGCTTGTTATTTTGTTACTTATCTTATTGTTTGTTTTTAAAAGGTGTTTTTTGGTTATTTTTTTAAATTTTTATTTATTTATTAAAAACACTACTAATCTAATTTTGATAGTAAATAATAATTAAGAACAGTACAAAAATATTATGTTTTTATGTTATAATTTTTTAATTACATCAGTGGGTTGAAATTTTTTCATGTGTTAAATCTAATCAATAAGTTGCATTTATTGTTATACAACATATTATGCATTTAAATAAAACATGAAACAAAAGAATAAATAATTTAAAAATATATATTTATTCTCACATTAAAATAATTAATATAAATATTATATTAGCCAAAATTTTGGTCAGGTAATGGAAAGGTTTTTGCTTTTATACTGAACAGAAAAAAGGGAAGATCCAGGTACAATTTAGGGATATGACTGCAATTTCTAATGTATATTACACTAAAACCCAAACAATTTACAATATGTGCCTTAAATTTCTTTTACAACTTTATTTTATTAATAATGTTCTAAATTCATCGTTATCTCGTCATTTCTTCTTACTTCTAGTACAATTTACAACTACAAAAATACAACCAGAGAATTTAAATTATTATGTCTAACAACTACATGAAAAGGGCGTAGAAATAATACTCTTAGTATTAGGTTACAAAGGGAGAACTTTTGTCTTGATAGAACATAAATAATCACAAGCCTATACCAAATCTCCGTTCCAGCGTTTATTCAGTCGTCTGTATGGGTTGTTATGTAAGTAGCAAGATTTTAGTCTCGTACATGCTGAATGTTGTAATTATGGAGCTTTTCTCTAAAACAGCGGTATAATTTTAGGAAACTATTGTTCATGAATGAAATTTGTAAGTCATTATACAGTATGGATTTAGCAACTCAGTGAGGTGACTCAGTCATTGTTCATGATAGATCAAATTGAAATCTGTGTATGAATGTTGATAACAATTAAGCATGATAGATTTTATACTGCCTAAATTTGTTTAAGTCGTGAGTTCTAAATGAGTAAACTAGTTTAAAAGTTTGCTTTGAATAGTAGCCAAGTAATGCAACAACAATTTGTAGTTATTTAGGTATTTTTTTTTTATAATTGGTTTATTATGGTCGCATCAACATTCTATGTTTTTAACGACCCCATTACATAAAAAACACTAATTACATAACATAATGTTATAACACTGTAGGTTTACAATGATGTTTTCAGTTAGAAAAAAAAGTTCACACTTTAACAGATGTATCTTACACTTTTAAATTATAAACTATTTTGTATGGATTGCACTTTTATTTGCACTAAAATTGTCTTTGAATATTTAAAAATTGTATAAAGTCCAGTGTCTTTGTGTACTGTGTGTGGTTAACGCAGTCTTTGTAATTGTCCGGTAAGTGAAATTGTTTTCGTATAGTGTTCAAGGTAGGACATTCCACAAGAATATGTTTGACAGTTAATTTCGTGTTGCAGTGTCTGCAGTAAACAGAGTCTTGTTTCGTCATGAGGTGACTGTGTGTCAGTTTAGTGTGACCAATTCGTAGTCGTGTAAGAGTCACTTGGTCAAGTCTGTTTTTAAAAATTTCTGGTTGTAAGACTCGAATGTCAGTCCGTACTGTGTGTAGGTTAGTCATTAAAGTCTTCCACCACTCGTTCCAAATTATTTCAAATTTGTGTCTGAACATTTTCTGCAGATCTCGATGGGAAGACTTGTTTATCCTATTGGAGCATGTAGTGGCGCGTTTGGCTGTCTCGTGTCTCGTTCCCTTTGATACCTAGGTGGGAAGGAATCCACAGAAGAACTATTGTTTTGTCGTTGTTAGTTATTTTGTGATTGACGTTAATGATCTCTTAAAGTATCGGTTCATCCTGTTCGATACTCCTAAGGGAATCTAAAACACTTCTTGAATCTGACAAGATCACAAATTTTTTACGATCGGATAAAGCTATGGCTTCAAATGCTTTTTTTATTGCATATGCCTCACAATAGAATACTGAGGAACAATCTTGTAATTTAAATAAAGACTCTTTATTTAACATTACCACGGCACACCCACTTCCAGCAGACGTTTTTGAGCCATCAGTGTAAATTTTCTCAAAACTTTCAAATTTATTTAGGTAGTCAAGACAGAGAGTATAAAAGATGGTTGGACTTGTTTCATGTTTCTTGTATTTTGTTAGGCTTAGATATACAATAGGATTTTTCATCAGCCAAGGCGGGTCTTCATATAAATTTGATGGGATAATGGTTGGCGGTAAAGAACGGATATTTGTGAAAAATTTTGATATTCTTACGCGCAGAGGCTTCGGCAAGGAATTGCGAGTTTGGTATAAATTTGTGTACCGACCTGTAAAAACGTTATCTCTCGAAGGGTTATCTAAAGACGAGGCAATTTTGAATACATAAGATAAACTCAGTTTTTCTCTTCTGAGATCAAGAGGCATCTCACCGGATTCTGCCAGAATACTTGTTACTGGGCTTGTACGGTATGCCCCTATAGCTAGTCTGAGACCGGCATAATGAACAGAGTCTAATAATTTGAGAGTACTGATCGTTTCTGAGTTATAAACCAGCGCACCATAGTCCAGTTTTGATCGTATTAGTGCCTGGTAAGTATTAAGCAAAGTCTTCTTATCTGATCCCCAGTTGCTATACGCTATGGATTTTATTACATTCATTCTTTGCATGCAATCCGCTTTAAGTTTGTGTATTTGTGGTCTCCATGTAAGCCTTTCGTCAAATATTAGACCCAGAATTTTTATTTCTTTGCATCGTTTTATTTGAAAAGAACCAATAGTCAAAGTTGAACTAAAGTGAGATCGCACATTTCTAGAGAACACTATGTACTTGCTCTTAGTCTTTGAAAAAGAGAAACCAGTAGAAGATGCGAGAGTGGTTAAATCATTTAAAGTCTGTTGCATTAGTTTTTGTGTGGTCTGGATATTTTTGCCACTACAAAGTAAAGTGATATCATCAGCATAAGCCAGTGTGACTATAGGTTTCGAAATTGACAGAATTAAACCATTTATTGCAATTAAAAACAGAGTTACACTTAGAACAGATCCTTGTGGAACTCCATTTTCTATCTGTAATGTTTTTGAGAAGGTTCCGTTAGCCCTTACACAGATGTATCTAGTTTTAAGAAAATTGGCTATGAAGTTCAGCATTCGTCCATTGACGCCGATATCTAATAGAATACGAACAATTCTGTCTCGCCACACCATGTCGTACACCTTTTCTATATCTAAACTGACTGCTATAAGATGCTCATTCTTCACAAAAGCATCACACACTTTAGCTTCAATATTAACTAGATGATCACTGGTACAGCGATATTTTCTAAAAGCACTTTGATAAGGTGATAAAAAATTGCTATGTTGTAGATACCAAAGAAGACGTTTATTGACTACCTTTTCTAAAATTTTACACATCGTACATGTAAGCGATATAGGTCTGTAACTATCCGCTTTACTACTGTCATTATTTGGTTTACGGATTGGAATAACAATTGCTTGCCTTCATTTTTCTGGAATATTACCTGAACACCAGACATTATTTATAATTTTTTTGAAGAGTTGTATTCCCCTTTCCGGCAAGTTCTTCAGAAAGACATTATAAATTCCATCAGGGCCAGCACTAGAATTTTTAGTTTGTCGCAAAACAGACACAAGTTCATCATATGAAATAGAATCGTTCAAATGTGGATTTGAGGAAGTGTTCTGCTGCAAAATGAGATCCATCTTGATATCCGATTCTCCCTTAATTTTTTGAAAGATGGCACAATAGTTGGAGTCACAGGAATTACTAACAAATTTATCGGCGAGTATATCTGCTACTTTTATTGGTTCATAAACAACATAGTCTACTGGATTTACTAAAATTATTTCATTTGATTGTTTCATTCCGTTGATTTTCTTAATTTTAGACCAAGCATCAGATGTAGTAGTCTTGTTAGATATCGACGATACAAAATTGATCCAAGATAATTTTTTATTTTCCTTGAATATTCTTCTGGCTTTCGCTCGTAATTTCTTAAACATCAATTGGTTGTAGAATGTTGGTTGACGCTTGAAACAATTAAAAGCCGTTTTATATGCTTTTTGAGCTTTCTTCCACTGGCTATTCCACCACGGAACATGCCTAACTAAGTTCCTGTTGTCTATTTTAGGCACCCCGCAATCAGCAGCGTCAAGTAAAATGTTCACAAATTCTTCAACTGTATGATTAACATCTTGACAATTTTGTAAGCAACTAATATGTCGGGTGCTATTTGATACCGACGATTTAAATTTCTCCCAGTCAGCCTTCAGAAAATTTCATCTTGGCTGATGGAAAAAAGATATTAAGTTATTTCGATGGTTAATACTGACATTAATATAAAAGTGGTCACTTCCACACAGATCTTCAGAAACTGACCAATCAAAAAGATGAATGACTTGAGAACTACAAATAGTTAGATCTATTGAACTGTACGTATTATGTGCAACACTGAAATGGGTATGTTGAGGTTTATTTAAAATGCAGATGTTCGGGTCCTCAAGTAATTTTTCTATAATTATCCCCCTGCTATCTGTTTTGCTGGAACCCGATAACGTACTGTGAGAATTAAAATCACCTAGTACTATAAATGGTGGTGGAAGTTGGCCAATCAAATATTTTAACTCTAGAAGACAAAATTTATAAGAATTTGGGAGATAGATATTACAGATAGTAATAAACCCGCTTGGCAAGGCGACAGATGGCTCACACAAGCTTCGACATCGGTTTGCAGGGGAATACTTTCACACGGATATTTATTGTTGACGTAAGTTGCTACACCACCACTAGCACGCTCAGTGTCCCTTCTGTTTTTGAAAAAATGTTTATAATGCTTTAATTGTGAACAATAGTCGTTTTTGAAATTAGTCTCTTGAAGACAGACAATAGCTGGTCTCAGCTCATGTAATAGAATTTGTAAATTTTCCAATTGCGGTGAGAACCCATTAACATTCCACTGCAAAATACTCCCCATTAAGAAATACTTTGTGAGTCTTCTCCGTCAGCAAAACTGTCGCAATCACTTGGATTGGAGTTTCCAGCATCTTTGTCGTAAGTAAAAATTTGTAATTTTTTCTTGATTTTTGTAATTCTTACTTTAATGGCTCTTTCAGAGAGAAAGGGATATATTGTTGTCATACAGCTGTTTCTCTTTGTTTACAAACGTGTATTTTTGTAATAATGGAGAGATTTAATAAATTTACTGCGAGTGATTAAACACGTGGTGAGTTGATATCATTGTTTTTGTGTTTATTATTATTGTATTTCTTTAGGCATAAATTTGTCTTCTGTGGGCTTTTAAAGATTTTGGTGCATTTTTGCACTGAAATTACATAACCTTCATGATGGCTTCTGAGTACAGGAACCGTCATGGCACACAGAATCCAACGTTTAGTTCAACCCTTACGGCATCTTCACCTACTACTAACACAAATTCTCAGTCCAATATCAAAAGTTACGCGAATGCTACGAAGTCTGACTTGTTTCCAACAAAGGAACAAGCAATAATTATAGACGCTATCGACGGTATTTCAGTTAAAGAGTACGTCACTTCGATTAGCAAAATTATTAACCCATCAAATATCCGTTTTGTCTCATGTATCTCCAAAAATAGAATTTGCATGTACCTTACCACTGCTGAACTAGTAACTTAAATCACCGAAAACAACTCAACCATCTCAATCGGTAGCAACACGCTTACTATCAGGCCACTTCTAACGAAGTTCAAGCGGATTATCATTTCAAATGCTTGTCCAATTATTCCACACTCAGTTCTCGAAAAAGAGCTCCTAAATTTAAATGTTAGGTTAGGCTCTAAAATAACCTTTTTACGAGCTGGAATGAATGACCCTGGTTTTTCTCACATTATGAGCTTCAGACGACAAGTTTATGTTCATCCAGAAGATGCCGATAAAATACCCGAGAGTGTAAAAATCGATTACGATGGCACAACGTACTGGCTTTATCTATCTACGGATTCAATATCCTGCTTTGTATGTAAATCCCACGGACACGTGGCAAAGTATTGCCAAGAAAATCCTGCTGATAACAACATCGTCCTTGAAACGGAAGCCGCACGTACTGATAACGTAATGGTTGAAAATATAGCGGAACAAAATCTTCAAGAAGTAAACTCAATCAACGAAAATAATTCTGAAAACGACAGTGTGAGAGTCGATCAGGGTCAGGCACTGCATGACGCTGAAATTACAATTATACATGCCAACGATGACAGTAATAAGGATCTTCCAGTCCCGGTGCGAAGCCAATCAGGCTGCCCGACAAATTTATATGTACAATCCAAAACTGAAAAGCGTCCTTTCTCGTCGTCGAGTTCGACAACAAAATCACAAATTGGAAGCAATGACATACCCAATGAAGGAAATTCCTGGACGGAAGTGAAAGTGAATCACCAGAAGAAGAAAATCAAGAAGAACACTGTAGATGAAAAATGTATTGACGAACAACTTGCTCCTGTTAAGGAGCTTTTGTCGCAAACTAATAATAAATTGCCCTTGGACTACATCAGACTGAAAAGCCTTCTCGAAAGAACAAAAGGTGTGTCAAATATCATTGACATTTAGGTATTTTGTTTTCCATAGAAAAGCTAAATCATTCCATTTCCCAAATAAATTTGTTTGCAACATTTCTGTAAAAATGTGTTTTAGAGGGTTTTTTAAAATGTACCAATTGAGACATTTTTGGGCGTTCTAATTGTAGATGTTAGTACATCAGTCGTGTATATCAGAAACACTCAAAAAATCAAAAACATATTCAAAAAATAATTTTAAATATGTTCAATCGTGATTTAATTAATAGAAGATCGTTACAGAAATAACAAGATAAAGAAAGAACTCAACATCTTCTCTATAAACAACAAGGTGTTCCAGAACAGAATGCAGTGGTTAGAGCATGTAAATAGAATGCGGGAGGATAGAATACCTAAGTAGACACTGGGCTATAAGCCAGAGAGCAGGAGAGAACGAGGACGCCCGAGAAAGAGATGGGCAGTTTTGAGAGGTTCGGAACAGGCAGAAATGCCTAATCCTTGAGAGGCAAAAGAAGGAGAATACCAAGTTTTAGTGATCTAGGAGAATGACAATGAAGACAAATAAAAGAAAAAAAATAGAAAAATCGAGAGAGCAAATGAATAAAAATTAAGTTACTTGCAATAAAAAATCGATACTACAATACAATAATAAAACCCAAAGACCTATGGTTAGAATATATCTTCTATCAGAGAAAGAGTTTTAAGAAGGAAAGAAATTCCAAATGAACGAAAGAAAGGCCCTAAGGAAAATGCATATTGTCCGAAAAAATGAAAATAGAAAGTATAGGGTAAGAAATAATAAAAAGAACAAAATGGGAATTGAAAAATAGAAAAGATAACAGACTTTATGCGAAAGAAAAATTTGACATTTTTATTTATTTATTGGTGAACCAGAAAAAATTTTATGAAACCGTTTTTGTTAAGTGATGATACTTTTTTATAAGCTTTACCTTGTGCGTAGGTTATGATGTGAGATGATACACAGATGACAAAATAACAGACCTGACGAGAAATCGAACTTGGGACCCTTTGGTAGAAGGTCGTTGAATAAACAACTAAATAATATTACAAAACAGATGATCAGTTATTAGAACAATAAAGAACAATTTATAGGAACATAAAAAAATTATGAAGGAGATAAAGGTATTAGAATAAATTGGTTATGTGAATTTAGATAAAATATTAAAAGAATTTGGAAAATTTAAAGGAAAGAGATGACGATAACAGACAAAAAAGAAGTAGTTTGAAGAAACAAAGACACAGGTTAATGAATAACCCTAGGGAAAAACGAAAAATAACGATAAAAATGAAGAACCATCAAGCGTGGGAAAACAAAAACAATTTAATGAGGTCTTTGCTAGGCCGAAACGAAAAACAAAGAGAAGGAATATTATATCCCGTAAATGAACTTCATGTTTCTATTGATTTTGAGAAAGAGGGTAATATCTAGTCCTTGACTAGTAAAATACTAGGAGTTGGTAAAAGATACATTAGCTTTTCTATCAAACTGATTCCCGTAAAACTGTAAACATTTTCAAAATTTAAGTCATGATCTGAAGTTTTAACCTTGTTAAAATTACTGGTGATTCCTCATCGCTAACATTTTTACAAAAAACTTAATTAACTTCTCCTAGAGACACGATATTTTTAGACAAAAACGTCTCTATTAAAATCATTTAAAAATAATGGAGGAAGAAACTGTAATGCTGTGACTTTTTAGCAAAAATGCTTCCGTTACGAGTTATGAACTGATAGTTTAGATTGTATTTATATCCGTAATATTAAATCCTTCCCTTTTTCACTATTGGGAAATATTTAAGGAAAATTTACCTACTAAAATTTCTACAATTTATTAATTTTACCTAATTTCATGTTTTTAATATGTACAATAACATAAATCTCTCCTGTCAAAATCTAACAGAATGAATCTTTGTAAACCAATCGTAAATCCAATTTGGACATTTACGAGTACAATCCCATTTTGAGATAGGCTACAACTGCTTATTCCAACATCGACATTTTAGAGCGAATTCAGTCAAACATAATCAATGTATTTATATCCTGATACAGAAGCAAAAATTTCATTTTAGAGATCTTTACTTAAACACAGTGAAACATAAAATTTTATAACATAGTATTAAATATTTAAATAGACTTTACAAAGATAAAATTTATTGACAACCAGTATATTAGATGACAGTTTAAATAAAAATTCAAAGTTTAAAAAATATAATTTTTTGAATTTTCTTATATTTGTTGTTGAATTTAGCCTAATTTTATTCACATTTATTAGTTTTTTATTTACATTTTTTCCCCTATTTGTTTGTTCACTTTCTTTGTCAGAACTAAAAATAAAAATTACGTATACAGAAACAAATATAGTTTAATTTTTAACGATTGTTGCTTGATTAGTTACTACTAATGGAAATAAAATACCTTCTCTCAACAAGGCGTACCCTGTGTTTAGGTAATAATTTGGAAGAAACCGTTACAAAATTTAGAAAAAAATTTTTAATAAATTTTTAAATTTATTTATATGTACTAAGAAGAAAACAGTAAAACTCTGAAACCCCAGAAGATTACTTATGAATATTAAAATTTGAATAATAAGAAATGAAATACAGAATTTCACAACTGCACATTTATTTAGTTGATTCAGCAATCATTTACCAACAGGGATATTGATTTTTCTCACCTTAATGGACCGTCATAATAATGTCCATTGAAATTTTTTCAAAATAATTTACCCACTCAGTCTACAAGCTGCATCTCATTTAAATTTAGAACAGATAGTAGATGAGTTATTCATGCATTAACTGTCTCTTAAATGAGGTAATCCCCTTGCGGAAACATTTCTTTAAATTGTTATTTAGTTGAAGTATGAAATTTTATCAATTGAGGGGAGCATGTAAAATCCAATATTGTGGTTAACAGGTGTATTTAAAAGGCCAGTACATCAAATTTATTGGGCCACTACACTAATTGATGAAAAGTTTGATATTGACAAAAAAGTACTTTTTACTTAGAAAATATGCGAAATTGTTTTAATATTATAGACTAGAATAGAATTGCTATTAAAATATAACTAAGAGCACGGAGTTGGCTCATAAAGAAATACAAATGTCTCAATACATATACAATATCACAATATAAATAAAAAACACAATAAAATATTTCAATTAAATATAAGGTTAGAAACAAAAATTGCAATTAGATGAGCAGTATGAAGTGTAGCAGCAGTATGCGAAAGCCTATTTAAATATATGTTACATCAATGCATTCCCTAAATCAAAATACAAATTAAATGTTACTCTGCTCAATTAAAAACTTTAAATAATACAAAAAAAAATTTCAACTTTTGATAATAACTATTTAAAACTAAAATATTCTTTAATAAGTTAAAACGCTCATCTATATAACTAATAAGGAACCCTGCCAAAATTCTTTAAACTTTGTATTCTGAAAGAAAATGGCAAAGATGTTTTTTCACAACCACATAGGCCTAACTTGCACACACTTTCTGAATCAAGTTCACATTTGTCGCATTTGTAAACAAGCCTAAATCGTCAATCCCTTTAGGAAAGACGCATTTGAGCTAAAACTCTCATTTTATCTTTATAACAATTAAAATGAACATTTAGCTTTCCAGAGCTGTTATAACTCGATAAGAATCTAAAATTTGAGGTAAATAAAGCAGAATACAGATAACTCAAAACTGCTGGATAAAAAGCGTGAATAGTAGCAAATGGGCCGCTTAAAATTAGGCAAAAAGGTTTATACATATTTAGCACAAAACCAAAAGTGATGGATATTTTTAGGAGAGGACCATGTAAAATCATATTATATTGTGATTAACATCTGTATTTAGAGAAGACCAGTACAGCCAATTATATGGGCTCCTACACTAATTTTTATAGAAAGTTCAATATTGACAAAAGTAAATTGTTTGTAGAAAATTTATGGAATGTTTTTTTACTACACTGAGGGATCGAGCTCACAAATATACTTCAAAGAGTTTTTATGATGTTATGACAGTTTTGGATCAATGGTTGTACGTGGAAGGAAATTATTTGTACTCGCGCTGTAAGAAAAGAGTTGCAGACATTAAGTGTAAATGACAAAATTAGTTAAATATTATTGCAATAAATATTAGGAGATCGTTCAAGAATGAAGGCAGGTGGAGTTTCAAAACTGATTCTGAAATGCGTTCTGAAATGTCTGACAGATGGGTAGGCTATAGAGGATCCCTACAACGCTAGCAGTAAGTTATTTTACTTAAAACTTTCTTATAAAAAATGTAAATTAAAAGTAAATATAAATGTGATGTTTACCGAGAAGCAAAGAAGAATAAAAGTGACATACTTTTTTTACTTTTGAATTGCTGTTGTTTACGTCATCAGAAGAACAAGCTGGTTTGAACATCTAGAGGCTTTACTAAGTAAAATGAGGAGTGAGATGGTCTACCATTGCATTTCTCATTGAATGGAAAAGTGTAGTTATCAGCATCTCAGGCCCTCTGAAAAGCATCTACTTTCCACCCTGCAAATGACATCTTCACTTCATTCACCACAGAGTCTCGCTGTATAATGAAATTCATTACTCTCGTAGGAGATAACTCTGATAAGTTTCTTTTACGAGGTGTGGCTATTAAATAACGAGACTGACGTTGTGAAAAATTTTATTTTATATTTTATACATAATAAATTTTTGTCACCTTCAATATACACTTCTTTATCCCTACAACGCTCCATGCAAATTTTCCATTGTTGGAAACAGTGCTGGAAGTCATCTTCTGTCAGCTCCTTCAGGACACGTGCCGCTCAAAAATGTTTGAAATGAAGCTCGCAAAAATGTTTGTACTGACATTTTGTATGCGATTGAAAATGACCCAAATTTTTTGGAAACGATAATAACATGTGATGAAACGTGGATTTTTTCCTTACAATCTGGAAACGAAGCGCCAATCCATGCACTGTAAGAGCCAAACATCGCCGAGAGCCAAAAAAGCTCGAATGAGCAAGTAAAAATTTAAAGCAATGATGATTGTTTTTTTTTTATATCCATGGGATTATGTACTTTCACTGGGTTCCTAACGATCAAACAATTAATTAATATTACTACCTTGAGGTACTTTCTAAACTGCGTTCAAGAGTAAGACAAAACCACCCCGAAATGTAGAAAGACAAATCATGGGTTCTCCACCAAGACAATGCGCCAGCTCATTCCGCGTCATCTTTCAAGAGGTTCCTAGCCAAGTACAGCATCTCAGTGGTAGAACCTTCACTTTATTCACCAGATCTTGCATTATGTAACTTCTACCCGTTCCCTAAGGTAAAATCTGCATTAAAAGGGACAAGATTTGAGTCAGTAGAAGCTGTAAAAGAGAAAGCGGAACGTGTCCTGAAGGAGCTGACAGAAGATTGCTTCCAGCACTGTTTCCAACAATGGAAAATTCGCATGGAGCGTTGTAGGGATAGAGAAGGAGTGTACATTGAAGGTGACAATAAGTGATTATATATAAAATAAAAAACAATTTTTTACAACGTCAGTCTCTTTATTAATAGCCATACCTCGTATACCTCTATTTCTTTTGTTTTTAAATGATTCAGTTACTTAATTGGCTGACCATATCATAAGAAACAGAACTAATTTCTGTAGCCCTGGAACTAGCAGATCGAGAGCAAACAATTTAACACTTCACCTGCCTGTCATGGCCAATGAATTTTACTACGAGGTACTAAAACTATGCAGTCGCATTATAGATTCACAATTTAAAGCGTATATATATTATAATAATAACCAATATTGTTTACTTAGAAATAATAACAATGATGATAATTATGTTCATGTTTTATTAAACTATGTATTGTTATACAAATGACTCGATACATGGAAGTTATTGGAATTGAAATTATTATCAATAACTGAATAAGCAACAAATTAGTTTAATTAAATTAATTAATATAATTGTAGGCTGTCTATTTGAAAATTAATTTGGAAATTATTAGACAAAATTGGAACGTGAAATTACTGTATCCCAGATATTTCAATTTAAACAGGTTCAAAGGCCAGTTGATAGCAACACATTTTCAAACGCAATGATCGGTTTAATTAATTAAGCCTGTCTAATATATCAAATTTACTATTGACCTATCATTTATTCTTTCAAAAATAATATTCAATGTTTACTTTTCATCTAAAAGTTAGCTTAAATTATTCATTAAAAAATGGATTTATAAATATCATCGAAAAACAATGTTATTTTTATTAAATTAAAAAAAAATGTAAAATTTTAATTTGTTTTTTTTTAGTTATTTATTTGCATGTTTTCATACCCCACGTTATTTTTTTAAATAAATTAATTAGAATTCGGTTGTTTTTAGTTAATTTGTTCATTTTAATAAAAAGTGGGAGGGAAGTCAATGTAGGCAAATGTTCTGTATGATCCTCAGTTAAGTTATAATAATAATTAGGTAATTAAATTTAAAAAACAATCAAATTATTACATACAAAATATAGTTAACGGCAAAATTCGAAAAGAATTCATGAATAATAAGTTGGGAATTTCAAAAATACAAATATTTGGAAACATTGTTAATAAAAATAATGAATGCACTGAAGAGATAAAAACTAAAACTTGGCAAGCAAGGACCGCTTTCAATAAAATGAAAAATATATTGTGCTTTAGAGAATTATAGTATATTTCTTACTGTATTAATTTTATTTACAACTGTATATAGTTTACCGACCAGCGTTTACCTCAGAGTGTATTCATAAGTCTTTGAAACGTTTCTTGTTTATTTTCTATGTAACATGACTACAAGGTCATTAGCTACCGCGTTACATGTAGTACAAAACTTTCAATGAAGATACAAAATTATGTAACAGACACAAACAAACACAATAAGGTCGTCAATAAAAATTGAATGAAAAATTATTTAGGTTCAATGAACATTTAGACAAAATAAAAACAAAAAATAGAATGGCACAATGAAAAATAACATACGAGTATATGATTTTACAATTGAATAAAATTTGAAATTTTGTGATATTTTAAAAAAATTATTGTGTTTTGAACCGCTACTTTATCTACTAAATCAAGTTCTAAATTGTTGTTAATTTTAAATAGTGGTCGTGTGGAATGCGTAGTTTGGCAGTTTGTGATGATGTGTTTGATTGAAAGTGGCGTGTTGCAATGTGTACAATGTTGTGCTTCATCTTTTTTTAGTAAGTGTTGCGTGTAAGTATAATGAACATTTTTATTTGGATAGAATAAGGTTTTGTTACCTTACGGAGTTGTAAATTGTATGAATGTTGATCAGTTTTTTTGAAAATCTATCATTGCTGATGCACAGAGTTATTTGTCAAAACATATACTTAACAATGTATACAGTAGTATACTTTTATTCTTATAACGTATACATTTTGCTTAAGTATATTTTATGTATTTACGTTTTTTAGTAAAATATTTACAAAACTCAGGAGTCACGGAATGAAAGAATTTAAGAAAACTTATTCTTTTAGGAACATAATGTACCTAGTTTTGGTATAAAAGTGTTCCAAAAACTTTAGTATGATTTTCATTCTTTACTCTAGTATCGGTCGCCGATGCAAAAAAATTCGAGGCAACGAGGGAAAGAAACTAGTTGACTTTGGCCAAACTACTGTCTGTCTATAACTTGATGGCCTCCCGCAGAGAGGAGCAGAATCGGCCCGCAACTAGCCTTCACAATAACATTTCATTATGTACTACTACTAACTAGTACACTTAAATTGGTACATAATGAAGTGTTATTGAGAAGGCTAGTAGCGGGTCGATTCTGCTCCTCTCCGCAGGAGGCCATCAAGTTATAGACAGCCAGTACTATCTATACTTTTGTCATTTAAGCTGATCAAAACAGTTGAAAAGGAAAATATTACGTAGTGCGATCCATCCAAAAATGTTTACTTGTTTATACAGGAATTAAAAGTTGTGAATTTTGTATAGTAATTACATTCTTATTATAATTATATCTTATTATTATAACCATTTATTTGTGAATAGGGTTAAGGTTGTTAATTGTGAACATAGAATGTAACTGGTTACCACCTTATTATAATTCTTCTACACCCGATAAAACTTCATCAGACGATACGTCATCCTCGTTATCACTACTTTAATATGTTCTAAATTTACAAGTTTTTATACTTGAAGTTCGTTTAAGGAATCTAAATCTTTTATGAATTTCTTCTCCTTCGTCTCGTCAGCTATTTATTTTTTTCCACTTATTCACCGATAATTTAGAAACCCCAATTTCCAAAACATTTCTTACTTTTTACAGCTTAAATGTCTTATTATTTTGTAGCCACGTAATCTTTAACTTGAGCCTACACTAACTCAATAGGATTCAGGTTACAAAATTGATATAGGTCTACAGGTTACGAATGGTATATAGATGTGGAAGCGGGTGACAGGCGCCGGCCACCCCGTCACACGTAGCATAGATACAACAGATCAAACCTTTCTTCGTACAATGTTGTTTACAGTAGATCTCAGCTTAAAGGAAATACACTATAGCATTTTTTTTCTTGAAAGCGACTCGAATCCGTACGATTGCTTAGTCCCAAAAGTTTTTCAGGACTAATACGCCGGATATTTGATGATTTATTTTGGTTTTCTTAACGTCTGACTGTTGTACAATTACTGATAATGCAGACGGTGAAGGATGAAATGTTGTTTGTAACGTATGAAAATATGCCGTGCCTGAATGGGATTCGAACCCAAGACCGCATGATGGGAGGCGAGCACGTTACGAACTACGCCAATGTGGCCTAGCGATATTCGATGAGTGTCGTGTTATTCTGTGCATAATATGTAATCTTGTAGTATTAATTTGTAAATCAGAATTGATATTTATTTATTTACAGTATCGGTTGCTTACTGCTTTATTTTATTAATAGTTTTCAACATTAGTTTTATTTTAGTTCGAAATTAGTTGATATATTAGTGTGAGGAAAATGACTTCGACTCGAAAAAATGGAAAAACTATTCGTACTGTTTAACAAGGAACAATTTGGAAATGCTATTGAAGTATGTGACGAGGAAGCCGAAAGAGGAGCAATACACTATATTATTCAACTATAATATTCATTTCAAAATATTTTATTTTAATGTTTGAATTTCCGTTAAAATTTTTCAGAACCAAAAATACTCGCAATCGAATTTTTAATAACACTAGTATCATTTGAAAGTGAGTTAAACATTTTTTTAAAAGAAGTATAAAATATGTTTTCTGAAACATCTGTAGCAAAAATGTAGAACAGATCACCACCCATTCTTTACGTCGGTGACCTGTAGTAACTTTTACAGAAATATGAGCGAGAGTTATTATTGACGTCAACTTAACAATAATGTAAAATTAAAACTAAATGTAAACTGGATGACATAATAGCTTACATTATTTCAGTATATGAAGACCCTATCAAAAACAAAGGAGTTAAATAATAAACGAATAAGAAACTTATATGTTACAGTCACCCTTCGTCCTCAAAATTGTCCACATTATAAAGATAAAAAATTATAAATTTCTCACACAAACGCAGTTAAACGTTTCGTATTACACCTTCACAGATAGCTGAATTTATGAAACTAGCATTCAGCACAAGGGGAAAATACAATATTAAATTATAAATAATTTGCTAAGCGGATAAAAATTAAAATTATCACTTCAAAAGAATCTTTCACTACATATAACCGCTTTTAAACTAATCAGGATTTATGGTATTAACATGGAGCTTATCCTGCAACTGAAGTATCCAAATTATACAATTTTTTCAGTCGAAAGTTCTCCAAGCTCTGACAACTATGTCCTGGTACATGACACAATCACATTCACAACGATCTATCTATTTCAACAATTAAAAATAAATTTAGTTTAGCGTATGATTAAAAATATATAAGGGAGCGTCAAAAAGTGTTCTCAGCAGTTCTGATTGAAAATATTGTAGCTTTGCCAAAACGAAGGGTTTAGCTGAGCCATAGATTTGTCATCCGTACCTCCTCATTGGTTTTAGTAAGGATTTATAAAAAAGTAGTTTCAGCTTAAGGGTTAATTTTAAACTTCGGGACAAAATACCGTTTACTTGTTTGAGTCTAATATCTGAAATTACACGCTGACATGTTCGTTCCCCTAAGCCTTCTATCAATATGGAGTGCTTATAGAAGATTTATTCAAAAATACTACTGGTCAGGTATTTCTAGCATTATATAAATGAAACAATTCACCAGACATAAATATCATCGATTTAAATAAAAATGTCCACAGGAAATAGATAGAAATAGAAAAAAGAATTGGGGTACATTTTACAAGACATCAAACTAATAAAATAAAGTAACTAATTTTTTGTACAATTTTTACACATCAATTTTATCAATGTCTTGGCATTTAACCGTGAGCAAGTAAGTGATTTTGGCCTGCTAGCAAGTGAATTTCTCCTCAAAAATGGTAAAGTGCTGTCATATAAGCTCCAAATATGTTTATTGGTTGTGCAAAGTTGCACGTTGCAGATTTAACAAAATAAAATTTAAAAAAATTAGCGTATAAAATTGGCTTAAATTACACGATAGGCCTAATATTATTTGGCCATCGATTTTTTGAATATCAGTTCAACGAAAGAAGAGCTAAAATGGAGGCATCCAACAGATTTATTTATTCAGTTAATTAAATTCCTACCTGTGTTTTTTTTCAAAATGAGCTTCATACGTAAACAATGATTATTATCTTTTATAAAATGTGCCTCCACTGGGTATTTTATGTTCACAAAAAAATTAATAATGCAGAAACGGTTTGTGTGTTTTCCTTTGTTACTGAAACCTAGTGTGGGACTATGAACAATATTTTTCTAACCTAGATTACTAAAACAAAATTCTTAACTGCCAGCAGTGTCTGATCTTAATTAACTTATTGTTCTGTTCACATTATAAATATTCTGCACTACTTTTATGTGTAATATATACATTGTACTTTCATTTTATCACTTCACAGTACACTATTTTTCACTATAATTTAAACCCGTTTGGGACCGCTGTTCCCATATGGGAACATAAATTTTCAATTTTTTTTAGAAAATTCAAGGCTGGTTTTCAGGTAAATTTTGTTTGTAGAATGTTAAGTTGGTATCACTGAATAACCTAACATGTTTATCTTCATTCAGTACTTCCTGTTTAGCACATGGTGAAACCTAGACTCTTGTCACTTTGAGCACAGAATGACTTCAGATAAAAGGTTAGTAATATTTAAAATTGTTTTTATTATTTTAGTTCAGTTATTATTTTTATTTAATTAAAAATGTCCGTAAAGTGTTGTGAATAAGTTTTTTTATAATATCTCTTAACGTAAAAAAAGTTATATGAACCCTAAGTCCTTTGTTCCCATTATGGAACAATGGTCCCGAATGGGTGCACTAAAAAAAAAAAAAATCTAAGAGTTTTGTATTTCTAAATGTTATATACAGTTAGATTATTGTAATGCAGCGTATTGACATGATTCTTGTTTGTTGTTTATTCGTTCTTACTCTTTTTTTTCTGGTACTTTTTCAGTGTTCAATGGTTTTTCACTTTGGTTCGCTGTGACAATGCATGTTTGCTACTTTTACAGTGATTTTTCATTCAGAGATGTACTTCTTTACATGTATCTTTTTCCATATCTGTTATATAGCCTGATAGCTCTATCAGTATGAAACTTGCTGTTTTATACATTTCTGTAAAACTTAATTTTTTCAGTGTTGTTTCTTACTCTACCATTTGTCAATACATAAGGTTCATTCATGATTTATCCCTCAATTTATTTTAGAAAATGTGATTATTTTTGCCAAACTATCTTCACACTATTGCAATTTTGAGCTTCTGTTTCAAAATATTATACTTTTTTATTGATATTTTTAGGAAAATAATATATACCAAAAGGTGTTAATAATAATTTTTTACATACAATTTTTTATTGTTTACAGAATGTATGCACTTGACGATATCGTTAATTTACTTGAAATTGACAGTACTGCTTTACGAGGAACAGTTTACATGATTCCACCACAAAGTGATGGAAATGTTACAGAAGAAGACAGTGGAGATGAAGATGAAACGAACATAGACCGCCTCTCAAGAAATCTACTTCTTTCGTCCTCAGAAGCTGAGGTGCAGGTGAGAAATGACGAGGACGGAACAATAGAAAAGGAACACTTTCAGAAATTACATGCAATGAAACTGAAGAAGGTAAACCACCCAATAAACGACAAAAATATCAACCTAAAATAAGAAAGTGGGAAAAATCAGAAATTCCTGCTTCTTCAGAAAAAACATGGGAACATCCACAATGGCTTGTGGATGCTAACTATAACCCAGTAGAACTGTTCGAGCTATTCTATGACTCTGAAGTCATAGATACAATTATATTGGTTTAGCTTATGTAGAAAAGTATTCCACACGTTTGACCATGGGAAGGCCATCTAGTAATCGCTTAGTTCGAGCTGTAGATAAAAGAGTAGTTCCTGAGGTTCGTTTTGACAATGAAGGTCATATGATATCAAAAGGAGATAAACAGAGTAGGTGTGGACAGTGCAAGAAGAATTCACGAATGAGATGCACTAAATGTAATGTTGCACTACACGCAAACTGTTTTGTTGCTTTTCACGAAAAATAAACATTGTATTATAATTATTATAAGTGAATGAGTAAATATGTGTATTATTATAACTTGTATTTTTTTCATTTTTATTTTTATTTTTTCATTTTTTATTTTGGGGAAATGTAAATATTTTGAATTATTTTGAATTATTACTCAATTAAAAGTTATGTGATTTATATTTTATAATTTTCTCTTGTTTAAAATAATGTAACTAAGCTAATTTATTAAGTAAGAATAATAAAGTAACATTTTAAAATAAATATTACGTTAGTTACTTTTTTAAAACACTGCACCCATTCGGGACCGCTGTTCCCATATGGGAACATATTAGTACTCAGTCAGATGAGGACAGAAAAAAATAAAAATTACACAAATACATTTAATTTAGTGTAAATAAGTTAATAATTACCATAAAATAAATTTTGGATAAGAAATAAAAAGTTGGTCCCAAATGGGTTAACACTAACACAAACGGTTTCTTTTTCTTGTGCTAGTGAACTACATCTGAGTTGTCAAGAAGTTGTATAGCTCCGATGTTCACATGCTCCGATGTTGATTGTTCCTTGCTTTATGATTCAATGGATACCTCTTTATTTCATTTGAGACTAATTTTTTACCTTCAGGTCTTTTTGAAGTCTGTATTACTGACTAACAATGGCGAATTGATAATGTTCCTCAATATTTATATTGAAACCTCTGAATAAATGAAATATGCAAAAAACATAATTTCAATGTTTCCGTAAAAAAGTCAAAGGTTATGGAATTTACTGGTAAATATCCTACCAGGTCTAAATTTGTGGTAGGTTATGTAGCGCTCGAGAAAGTATTGCAATGCAATTATTTAGGTTGTGACATCAACTTTGATCAAAAATTGGACATAGAGAAGAAAGTTGGCAAGATCCAAGCAGCAATATTAGCAGAACCCTAAGCAGAAAAACAAGAAATAACCCCAGATAAAGTCTTACAAAGTGATGGCTGCCCCAGTCCTACTCTAAGGAAGCGAGTCGTGGATTAGTACCAGACCACAAGAGAGTAGAGTACAGGCAGCAGAAATGTGATTCCTGAGAAGAATAAAGGGTTGCAGTCGTAGGGACTAACTACGATATGAGGAGGTAAGAATGGAACTGGATGTTTACAACCTGAATGGAAAGATTGCAGAATATCGGAATGATGAACAGAGCACGTAGAGATAATGCCTGAGGAAAGAACCCCCTCAGTGTTTTTCAATGGAGACCGGTGAGGAAGAGAGAAGTTGGGAGGCCACGCAAAAGATGGCAATAATTCAGTAGTTTGTCACTGTTGTGAGTCGGAGGAGCAGAAGCCTAATCCTTGAATTTGTAAGAAGAAGACATCTGAATAATTCCATTATTTTCTGACTGGTGCAAATTCCCATAGCTGTATGACGTGTATTCATCTGGCTTCAGAAACTTTTTGTACATCTACAAAAGCTAAGTTATTGTGTAATAAATTGAACCAACTCATAATTTTCTTCCAATGAACCAATACATTTTACTAAATTTCAGGCCGATCTCTAAGTCACCTTTTCATGTCAGTTTTTTTAACAAATTTATTTTTATTAATCTTCATAAAATACATTGTACATAGAGACATAAATAAAAATATTGTTAAAGCGTTTTCTGGTAAACATAGTTTAATTTAAATGTAGTTTTATTAAAGTTAAAATTAATTTATGCAGCTTGAATTGTTTTAACTATTTAAAAAAACCTACAAAAACATTATTTGTATTAAAATGTATTTATCATATACATTTGTTGTGTTGGTACAATATTTTCTATGTTTTAATTATTTTTGTAGTGTACAAAATTGTTATGAGTTCTTTGAATTTAGTACAATACCATGAATTATAATATTATGAAACAAACAATTTAAAAAAAACAAAATATATAATAAAATACTAAAATGAAGTAAAAATTTATATTAAAGATTATGTTATATCACAAAGTAATATACTTGTACAAGAACGTAAGTATTTCATGATATTATATTGTTAAAAGTATTTTTAATTTTTAAATAAAAGGATAGACGTTTTAATTTAGAAAGTGAACATTCTAATTTACCGATTCTTCCATTAAATTTTTCCTCACTTATTTGTTGTTTTAGTAAATATTGTTCAAGTTTTAATTAAAAATTTCTATTTTATATTTGTAAGCCGTTTCGTATTAATTAGATTTTGTACTTTAAAAAAAATGCTATTATTCTATTATCAATTAAAATTTCAATTTTATGGAAGTGATTTATTGTGCCCATATAAGATTTAAGTTAGGAAGATAAAAATTAATAATACTAATGTATAAAATATAATAGATAAGATATACGTAGATAAACTAGATTATTGGTATTGATATAAGTTCGCATCATCTGCTTGGTTATTCCTTCATTTATAGCGCGTAAGCTCAAAATTAAGTTTAAATTAAAAGGGCGTTTTATTTTGTCTTTAATTTTATTACGGTATTGCACCATGAGTTGCACAAATTCCGTATAACAACTTCCGGTTTTTGTGAGCTCATCTACCGGTTTCAATAATTATTTTCTATTTTTAAATAAATTCTTTTGTTTTGCATATTTTTTGTTTTTATTTTCATTTGTACGTATAATTAAATTTTTTTGTAATTCCTAATTTGTGTACGTTGCAATCTGTTCAACTCAGAACAATAAGCAACCCCATGACCCAATGAGATGAGGATTATGTGTATGACGTGTAAATGAGGTGTAGTCTTGTACAGACTCAGGTCGACCGTTCCTGAGAGAGTACGGTTAATTGAACCCCAACTATCAAAGTACACCGTTAACCACTGTCTAGCATTCAAATCTTTATAAAAGTAACTACCTTACTAGGGTTTGAACCAGGAACCTTCGTTCCCAAAAATTGGCTGTTAAACACCTGATTTTGGCGATGACTTTACCTCTAGACTAACCCGGTGGGTTATAATGGAGTTTTATACAAGTGACTGAAGATGTACCATCTTCTGTAAATTTTAAATAAATGTGAAAAAATTTTTTAGTTTCAATTTTTCATTTACTCTGATGATGGTGGATCCACCGAAACACGTGTAAGTAGAAATTACAATAAAGGTGACGCAGTTTAAAAAGAAGGTTAGTGAAATTATTATATTAATTCATTATATGAAATAGAAATAATGGAATAAAGCATACTTTTTTAATAAAAATGTATTATTAGTTTAATTAGTAGGCCTATTTAAGCAACTAACATGTAGGTGTAATTACTAACACACTAATAGATTATTTTAGTAGTTGCAGTATTATAATGAGAAAGAAGCACTGAATTGATCTACCCTTGAACATGGGAAAGCATAGTTGAGTGGATTAATTTTCCCACCACGAATTAAAATAAATAATAATTTTAGATTCTTAAAGTATAATTAAGGAAATTAACATTTATTTTGTATTGATATTTTTTGTAAGTAAAGAGAAAATAAATAAATAAATATGATATTTAATTTAACGGGTAGTAGGTAATTTTACTTTTAGGAGAAGTACCCAATAGTACATTCTCCGTTTAGTAAGAACTACGGATGTTGTGTGTTAATCAGAACAAGAGGTCTGTGCTCCATTTCGCTTTATGTACATTAGGGAAGTTTCTTGTAGCTAGGTCATGGGTTAGGTAGTAGGGATGGTCATCCAGTCGTTCACAAAATTTACTATAGAAGACGCGGTTAGTCCTTTTACTGTCGGAATTTTGGAATTTTCGTGGAAAGTTTTATAGCTTAAATAAAAATGAGTGCTATAAGCAAATCTTCAAAATTTGGATTGAAAGTTCTGGATCGATTTATGTACTCTTTGCCGCTCCCCCAAAGGGCTGGATACAATAAGTCCAGATTGGTTTCAAAAGAGTTTTATAAATTAAAATTTTGTAAAGGAGGTTCAATTTTGATCGAGATTAATTAAGCAGAAGAATAGCTTCTGGCGGCGGTTACGTTCTAAACGTTTTGTACGCAGATTATGCTTTAAAGTTTTATTTAAATACAAAAACAATAAACTTCTGTAATAAAATATTCCTAAAAATCTCTTACTAGAAAATGGTGAGGTCGGTTAGTGTGACAATTATAAATACCTTGGATCGAATTTTTTCTAAAGGAATAAATGAGCGGGAAATAAGTGACCACATAAATGAAATGAAAGTAAACCTGCTTGTCAAATCCTACATGATATGCTCTGTTCTCGTAAAATATGTATTTGAAGTAAGATATTACTTTCTATATTGGAGCCTTAATTACCATATTATGTGGTGCTAAGTGCTAGTAAATGAGCTCCAGAAATAAACAAAGATTGGAAATCTTAGAAATGGTTTGGTTACAAAGGTCTAGCGAGTCTCTATAGTAAAGGATGTCAGAAATGTCGACTAAGGTAACAGACTGGTTCTCTGAATACCATAGTAAACAGAATGGAGACTTTATTGATAGTGTGGTATCAACAAGTTCAACGAATAGTCACTGACAGATGGTTCTAAAGAGCACCCATTTTTGATCTCAAAAATGGAAGAGAATATGTCTTCTTCGGAAAATATGAATTCAGTGAGTTCAAAAAGCTATGGAAGTGATGAATCTTAGAGAGGGAGACTGGGAAGAACAGAAAATGACAAGCTGTAGACTACAACAACCAGAGGTATCTATAGTACCATACACTAACAAGAAAAGTTAATCTAATGGTCACTTTGCGATCGGCGCAGTAGTATAACCTTTCCATTTTTACCCCGAATATTTTTTTACTTTTCATATAAAATTTCAACTAAATTATTTATGGGGTCTAGTATCAAAATCAGCCACATCCATTTCATAAAATATTTTAGGTAAGCAAAAAAAACTGTATAAATTTAAACTGCAGAATCTACCGTCTTGGTTAATAGTTCAAGTTTTAAGTATTGAATCCTACATTATTGTGTATAAATATAATAAAAATATAACTTATCTTTTCGAAATCTAAGAAATATAATATTTTTTTAAATGAGGTTGGTTTTGAAACTCATTGGGGGACTTAGCTGATTTTGAAAGAAAAGTTTACTGTTTTTTTTTGTAAAAAATGATGGTTTTATTTATTAAGATAAGCAATGAATTTGTTCATTTCAACTAATTTAATAAAAAAGGCACACAGTACGGACTGACATTCGAGACTTACAACCAGAAATTTTTAAAAACAGACTTGACCAAGTGACTCTTACACGACTACGAATTGGTCACACTAAACTGACATACAGTCACCTCATGACGAAACAAGACTCTGTTTACTACAGACACTGCAACACGAAATTAACTGTCAAACATATTCTTGTAGAATGTCCTACCTTGAACACTATACGGAGACAATTTCACTTACCGGACAATTACAAAGACTGCGTTAATCACACACAGTACACAAAGACACTGAACTTTATTCAATTTTTAAATATACAAAGACAATTTTAATGCAAATAAAAACGCAATTCATACAAAATAGTTTATAATTTAAAAGTGTAAGATTCAATTGTAAAAGTGTAAATTAGTGTAAATTCAATTATGTAATTAGTGTTTTTTATGTAATGGGGTCGCTAAAAACATGGAATGTTGATGCGACCATAATAAACCAATTATAAAATAAAAAAAAAGTATGCCTAACTACTCCTAACAATAAATTATACAAAAATACACTTGTTATTGAGTACTGTGTTGTACTAAAATTAAATTGTTTAGAATCGATATTTTTCAAGCAATTAAAAAAATCACTTGAATAGTACTCTTGTCATAATAAAAAAATTAAACAGTGTTGTAATAAAATTGTTTTAACAAAACTGCATTAACTACAAAACTACATTGTTTTTGATAGAATAAAATTTAGTTCACTACAGTAGTGCAATAGGGCTTCCACTGGCTAATTCTGTAAGTATGGATGTGGCTTGTTTTGAAAATAACTTCAGAATATCTTTGAGCAATTTCAATGGATATGGTTCGTTTGATGTTGATTCTCCCATTTAAACTTGTAAATAGGAACAGAAATAAAAATCTTGTTTTTTTGGATGTGGCTGGTTTTGATACTAGACCCCTCATTTTACATAACAATTAAGTGTTTATTTGTCCTTCATATTTGTGATACAGTAGCTGCACTGCAAAGTGGAGGAACCGGGTTTGATTCCCGGCGAGGGTATGGAAAATTATTACAAGTTAAAATCCACTATTTCTCAACCCAAAGTAGTCGATAATAACCTAGATGTTAACAGGACTTAAAATACACTAAAAAATTTTTTTTTTTTAAATTATTTTACCTGCAAATATTTTATTGTTTAATGTTTTAAATTGTTTTAAATAGACTACAATAGGTTAAGGTATATTATAAATCGGTTTTAAAATATGTATAATTTATAGTTTCTAAATAGGAATTGAGACCGGATCTTACTTTCTTGTACTTATAAATGAGAACTGTTACATTTTAACTATTATCTAATCTGCTGATGTTTCACACTGGTTCTTGATGGTAAGGTTTGACATTGAATAGACACAAAACTGTGTGTTCTGTTGGCAGTTAACCAAGTTTATCTCACCAAGTTTACCTTACTTATCTCTCAGCCTATTGACATAACCTCAATATTAGTAGGCTTTCTACCAGCTGACTTATTGACTATTGTTGGGCTCTTAACAATATAATACATTTAAAATAAATTATCACAATTATTTTATCATTAAATAAATATACCTAATGAAAAAGCTAACCGATTTAACTCTGCTAAAATAAATCCCAAGTTACTTAATTTTACGAATAAAGAAATCGGAAAATCTTCTACTACTAAGCTGATGGTACTGAGTTTCAATCCTGGTTAAGTTATTAAACTTTTAAATCTCTCAAAGTCACTTTTATGTTCCATAATCTAGAAATCGCTAATAAAATTTGAGGTAACCAAGAAGTTGATACAATTTAAATCGAATAATTGAAAATTTAATGTCATAATCTTTAAAAAATTACTAATTTTTAGATTAATTTTATATCTGTTTTGATATAAATAATTTTAGATATTCAATCTATATTATAAATTTTCTAGTAATCATATTTCTTAAAATTAAATATTTTAAGTAAAAATGTGAATATTGCTGTTCACTTAGCCATTTGAAACAGTTATATCATTCTAAACCTAAATTTTCATTCCTGAAATTTTTATTCATATATCATTTACTCAATTATGAACTTTTGTGAATAGAGTAAACAGAAATAAACAAACGTTTTAAAACCGTTTTCAAAAAACCATTGTAGAGGATAAAGTACTGGGATTCATTTTATCTGCGAAATTTTTCGCCAAAAAACATTGACAAAAAATTTCCGGCTATGTATTAATAGTGTTACGTGTGGACTCGGAAATTGTGTGATGAAGATAAATATGTTTTGACAAGAATAGCTTTTGTAAAATGTATTTGCAGGTGTAGTTTATTATCTGATGATTGAGTTAAGCTTAGTTAAATTGGTGACTTTTCTAATACATAATGGAAACTACGATTTTTATCCTGTTATTCTTTTATTCTCTATATTTTCTTGATTATTATTTATGAAACAGCTTTCTTTGCCTGGTCAGTAATTTATAAACAGAATAATGGAAACTCTAGTGTATATGTTGCGATCCGTCGGAGAAACTAGTTTTAGAATAAAACACATTTTAAAATAATATTTATGAATAGATTATTCATTACAGAAAAGATAAATCGTTTAATTTAAAGTCATCTATTAAACACTAATGTTAACTTTATTTAGAAAATCGTTATACTTGTTATTTGATAACATTATTTATGTTTGTGCAATTAATTTAATGTGGTGTGCATTACTGTAATTTATATTGAATTATGTGTAAGGTAATTGTTCCTTTCTAGTAAAGAAAAATGGCCGTTCAATTAATTTGACAGGTAATTTCTAAAAGCTTTTAAATGAAAAAAGAAATAAAAGAAAGGGAAACATAAAACAAAATAAAAACTTTATTTTCACCGTCGGAACTCTTCTAATATTAGAAGTAGACTGCAGTCGGTTCTGCTGGATAATATTGCCTCTTGTGGTAGCTTAATGAATGTTCCTGTCTGAATTTTTAAAAGGATACAATTTTCTTTATAATGTGCATCACATCCTTTAAGCATCATTTTTATACTTTTTGACTTCTATAAAAAGTAAAAGCTTCATGATTTTAATACGTTCATTTAATAAACTCTACCAAAATTATACTCTTATAGTTATATGCTTTATTCTTACAAATTTTTAATCTATAAAAGTTTAAGAGCTCCATTTTAACATTTCAGAAGATAAGAAACTTTAAAAGATATATGATTTTTATTTAAATCTCCTATAACCAATCGACTATTGATATCAGCACAATGAAGTAATTTTTTCCGAATTCCTCCACATCTTCACTGATCCAATCAGAGTGTTTTAGTTTTTATTGAGCTTCTCATTACACAGTGAAAAATAAATTGGCTAAAACTTTATTGTTACATCAAAAAATTATACATTTTGTATATATGACAAGTAAATTTTTTTTGGGGTAGGGAGTGGAAAGTTTATACCAATGCACATAACGTAAAAACTGAAGTGACCAAGCATTTGGTTAAAATGGCCAAGAAAAACTGTAAAAAAGCCTTGGCAAGGAAAGCTATATTGATTACTTGGTAAATGCAACTTAATGTTCACTGATTTTCATCAGTGATTTTCTCCACAAAATTTTGATTTTAACAAGTCATTTCGTCTAGTAGTTTCTTATCGATTAATTTACAACTTTGTAAAAAAAACATAATTTAACCACGACCAATTTAATTCAGAAAACTATATAAGCCTAAATAGGGTAAACACACAAATGAAAACATAGATTGTCAAAAATAGATTCACACAGAAGTATTATACATTATTAAAAAGGCAACTAACGTTTATAAAAGAATATTTTATGCATATAACATTCTTGAATCTGTAAATGTATACATTTTTGAAACTATTTTAGACATTCATTTTTTTATATTTTTCAATAATTTGGAAATAGGATTTGAAGATTAGTTTTTAAATCCTTTTTCTGTACATTGTCATTTTATACGTGTCTGAAAATTTATTTGGATACGACAATATGATTTATTTGACTGTAAGCTTTCTTCAAATCTTTTGTTCATCTGGTGTTCAACTTTTGTTTTTGTGGAAGTCCGTGAAACCAGTATATTTTTTAAGTCCATTAACTGGTTTTTTTAGTTTTATCAATATTCTTCTTGATTTCTTTAAACCATTCATCCGACATTTTTAGATCTGTGGTTTATTGCCTTAAAATTTTTTTTGGCCGGTCGTTTGTCGTCTATTATTTATAAATATCGGTGTCTATAGAATTTGTGTCCTCGTTTCCTAAAAGTTTCCGTTTATAGTTTGATTTTCTTGTATAGTTCTTATTATAATTTTAATCTTTAGAGACCGTCTACTGTCTTCGGACTCATTATCTTGGAAATATCTTTGTCTAAATTGTAAATTGAAAGAAAATCTTTTTCCAACTTCTTATTCTTTTAGACTTGTTCAGTGAGTTCCTTCAATTCAGTTCAATTTTCCGAAAAGTTATGTACGAGTGAGTGCTAACAAGTTCATTGTAACACACACGCTAAAGAAGAGGTCCTAGTATTCTAAAGATTGTAATTGGTAAGAGCAATTTAACATTAGCAAACTATCAATTGATTGAACATTGGTTACTGGTAAGAGGATATCATAAGTGTAAAATTATTGATATTGTTAATTAAATAAAATTTGAGCTTTAAGTTTTTGTAAATAATTTAACTATTTTATTTGTAATTTGTTAGTACCTTAAGCATTATAATTAATTGTAATTTATAATCTTGAAAATAAATATTGTTATAGACTATGTATAAGGAAAGTCAGTTTATTATTTATTATAACCAAATGACAAAGAGACGTAGGCTTCGGTTTTACAGTACTATGAAAGGATGTGAACAAAATTTATTAGATACATTATATATTATTTATATTATTAAAAATATTACGCAAAATAACTTAGGGACTTTTGTGTCAAATAAAATGTCGGTTTCATTAAAGTTGCTTTTCTTCGCAATCAAATTTGTTTACGTTTTGACTTTTAATGTTATTTTACAATTTATGGAAAACCTGGAAGGATTTGTAATGAATTCCCTTTGAGAATGAAGAAGTTTGTTAATTTTTGCTCTCTGAACTCTTCATAATGAAGATCTTAAAAATTAACAAGAAATTCAGTGTGACTTGCCATTATTATTTGTTATACCAAATTACTTCTTTGAAAAAAAAATTAGGATATTAATCGGCTAAACAATAATGAAAAACTATTCTTAAGTATTTCAACAAAACTCATAAACGTTTTATCGTTTATGTTTTTACTTTTAAGAAAATGAGAAACATTAAACAACATTTTCCTTGGTAGGAAATAATATATTCATTTATTATTTGTATTTGTTTTTACTGTATTATGCAAAATGAAACCAGAATGAACTACATCAACAGCTTTCTAGAAATGTTTCATTATTATATTTAATATTCAGTCAACCATCTACGAATGTGCAAAAAGGAACTAGAATTACGTAAACTAGATACCATTTAAATATTTTACATTTTAAGTATCATCTAGTCGTTGCATTCTAACAATCTAATCGTTGGTTGAGATTTTTAAAATATTAGAAAAATATTTATGATATTACATTTTGAATATTACATAAATCTGAACCAATTTTATCTTCTCAATTTCTTAAAATAACGATATCTACTGTTTACTTACAGTACTGTTATAATTTATAATCTCATTATTGACTTTTTATTTAGGTTTTTACATTCTGCAGATTATACGATAACGACAATGGTTAACTGCAACCTTATTTTTAAAATGTACAGAAAAGTTACTTAAAACTAACAAACAGTTGATCGTTAGCAACATTGTTTTCTCCCGCAATTATGCCATCACCTTCTGAAACTAATATCATAAAATAATAACTGGTGCTAACTACAATAAATTATCATGCTTATCACTACTGGAAATTAAAATTTAACAAGCAAGTATTGCCTTCAACAGCTTCATATAAATATCATTCACATGGAATAAATATTTCCAAATTAATATTCAGTAACTGTTCTAAAAAGTTAACTATAACTGTAACAAATATATTGTGACACTTATCGCTAAGGTCCGTTTCGGGATCTAGGTAATTAATACACTTAAGTTTACAATTACAAATATGTATTACACTAAAATATTTACAAAATAAATAATTAAACAAATTATAATGAAGTAATACAATAAATAACTTAATAATTTACTTAGTACTACTTACAATCATTTATATTACAAAATGGAACTGAATATACACTGCACATATACAATAAGATTGAATAAAAATGCCTCGAAAACCCCCCGTTGACCTGTTCTAACGAAGTTACCTTCGATAGCACACGTAGTAAACACTCGTCAAAGATCAAATGGATACAAACTCTCAACCGCACCCTGGGTCCTTTTATACAGGTTAGATGAAAGAGGTTTCTCGAAGGACACAGAAATTCGACCAAAAAGATAATTCTAGAGTGGCACAGAGATTCCATGCATATAATAAAGTACAAAATCCCTTTTTACTGGAAAAGTCCTAACTATTGTAAACAAGTAAATAGATCTATTGTAAATAGAAAGTGTTACAGGTAATCAGCCGACCTTTTCATAAATAGTTGTACAACAAAGACCTTTTTTAAATAGGTATACTTTTCTTGTTACTATTGCCCTATTGTTACTTTTTCACTCTATTATCTACTCTTTACCATCTTATGAATGAAGAACTAGAAATTTCTCGAACCATAATCGCCTTCGATATTGTCACAATATGTTAACTATAAATAGATAAATTTTTAGAGAGTTATTTGACAGAAAACTAAAACTAGAATTACCTATTAACTGAGAGTTAAATAATCTACTAGAAAAACTTATTTTCTATAAGAATAGTAGCCTACTTTTCAAACAAATTACGGCCTTCTGAATATCTCGTTTAGCAGCTCGTATATTCAACATCATAGTACAACTTACACTTGTCGGGTCAAATTTAATCATTTTCAACTCCCTCCGGAATCGCAAAATTATTTGAAAATCTTCTACCTCCTCTGACTTGTCATTTTCATTTCAATACACTTCGACACGTTTAGTACTGAAATATATTATATTCTCCTATCAACATTTTAAATAAACGTCAATTTTTGTTTTTATCTTCAGAAAATATTTTTATTAATTACCAAAATCTCGTTTGCTCCACTTCATAAGAATATTAACCTTGATTTAATGATATAACAATATTACTTACATTTTATGTTCTCTCCAAGAATATTTACTTTGTAATGATATAACACGTACTTGTATGTTCTGCCCAAGAGAATTTACTTTGATTTAATAATATTTAACAACAATACTTATAATTATTTTTGCCAAAAAAAGTATAAATATTCTGTTAATTTATGACTGTAAAAATCATGACTAGTTTTCTTTACATTTATTTTAAAGAGCAAATAATTTTTTTCGTTTCCAATATTTGTGACTTTTTCCATACTTATTTTTGATACTTTTCCAGATGATTTGGATCTATTCTACTCATATGATCTTATCATTGTTTCGTCATAATCTTAATTATTTTAAAATATTCTGTATGCTAAGTTCTCTTATCTATATCTCGCTATATTGCGATTATTATTGCTTGTTGCTGTAATATTTATTTATCTTCCCTTTACTTATAAAAATTATCATTAATATATAAATGTTTATTTCCTTAATTATATTTTGATAATCTAAAATTATTTATATTAATTCGCGGTGGGAAAATTAATGCACCCAACTATGGTTTCCCATGTTCAAAGGTAGATCAATTCAGTGCTTCTTTCTTCATTATACTACTGCAACTACTGTACTACGGTAATCTATTAGTGTGTTAGTAATTACGACTACATGTTAGTTACTTAAATACCAACTAAATTACTAAGACATTTTTATTAAAATAGTGTGCTATTAGAAATATATATATAATTATATACAAATGAAAAAACAAAGCAATAAAACATGAAATGTGCAAAACAAAAGAATTTATTTACAAAATACGAGTAGAAAACTAATTATGAGAACCGGTAAACGAGCTCACCAAGTTATATGCTTCCTGGTGTAATCATTGTTTCAATGGCTTCGCTCACTACTTCCGACAGCCAAATGGTTACTGTTTTATTATACGTTTTACGTACAGCAAATTTTTAATTTGTAAAGGGAGCAGATTGAGGAGCTTGGGCGCTAAACAGTAGAAATGCCTCTGATATTAAGTTTTTGAGGCCTTGTGTAAAAGTAAGAGATCCTTATTCTTTGTAATATAATGGCGTGCTCTTGTAGTAAAATAGGTCATATTTTTAGAAGCGAAAATAAGAGCTTCTCATGCAAATATTTGGTGGATATCAAGTACGTTGAATCCTGGAATAAGCTGCTCCCATGGATACCTTGGTTGTCCTTTATTAATTACTTGTAAAATCATCTTCTGTTACTTCTGTATGGATTCCTAAGAAGACAGATTGGTAACACCCTACCCTATTAAACCGTTCGTTCGTACCGACTGCACAATAGTTAAGTATGTTAGTATGGTTATTGCTTTTTTATATCCGAGCTGTTAATTCCAACTCCCTTAATATCATCTCAAGTTATTCTCAACATTTTTTAACTGTTGAGGTGCCTGCTCTTGTTTCGGCATTTTGCTTCAAAATGAGTCTGATGAATGTTTTATGATTCTTGGCCTTGCTTTCATCAGACATATTTTTTGGTAATTTTGATACAATATAAAAAAAATATTTTTTGGTATTTTGATACAAAATTTTAATAGAAGAATATAGAAAGAATAGAAGAATATAGAAATTGTTTTCTGAGAAGTTCCTTGGAGTTATGGATTTTTCACTTTATTTTTTGTTACAAAAATGCTCTGTTTAAAAATTAGGAAAATTTTTCGTTTATTTTCCACATGAAAAATTAATAAACGAATACGTAATTTTTAAATTAAAAATTAAGTTAATCCTTTGTCGAAGAAACAAACTTAAATTCGGAAAAGGGTTCTTGTGTTTTTAATAAGTGGTTATAATTATCATTTTCTCGTTGAATAAAGTTTTTTCTTCACACATGCATGTTATTCATTGACTTTAAGGATAAAAGACCTAGTTTTTTCTGCTAATTGACTTTGGAAAAATGTCTTTCCATCGTATTCCTTTTTATTTCCCCCCAGCGTTATCCACTCTTAATTTAAATGGAAGACTTAATTTAACCCACATGTCTCATTAAACTTGAAGACCATTACCACTTTAGTAAATTCCTTGCATCTTATTTGATCCTTTCTCATATTTCCTTTGTTGAGTTTTATCTCTAATTTTTGCCATTTTTCTCTAAATTCTCCTCTAGCACCGAGCAAAATTTCTACCCTTATTATCCAACGTCGTTAATTTTATTACTTTTTTTCTCTGTAATGATTCTTTTGTTCATATCGTACCTGTTTATTTGCTTAGCCGTTATTAACGTAATGTTGTAGTGATTTAAAAACGTAATAACGCTACGGTGTATAAAAACAATGTTTCCGGTTTGTTCATTTCTTTCGCAATAAATTTAGTTACAGTTTATTACCACAAATATATTATTCTACCATTTACTTGTAGCTTGTTTTATCCTACTATATTTTACCGAGGGATTTTAATGGATCTGTATTTAATTGGGGGTTTTTCACGGATATTGATCAAATGAAATTACTAAAGTAAGTTTTAGTTTTTCTAAATCTTGTCTTTTACATACGTTGAATAAACAAACTCTTTCATGACTATTTTATGTGTGTTTGTTTTAAAATAGTTTCCTTTTAGAATTTATTTTGCAATTGAGTTAGTAGTAAAGCGTTTTTATTGTATTTAAATTTACTGCATCTAGTCATTGAAAACTAACGAACAGGATTACGAGTATTTGAGCTATATTTTCACCCACAGCTGTCCCAATTTTGGAGTCACTCACAGGCGCTACACTTATTTTATGACCTCACTTACAGAGTGTTCTAGTAACATACTTGCAACTTAAATCTAACATAATCTTATTTAAACTTAAACTGAATTTTAGAACTTTTATATTACCTAAATTAAATTTACCGTAATCTAATTTGTAGCTTACACAGTACGTTTAGTAACTACCTAAACTATTGATAGATAAATTTCACAATTTAAATCGTATTTACAACACTTGAATTGTATTCAAAAATTGTAGCTCATCGTTTTTCTAACTTAAACAATTTTCAATAGATGACACCGAACTAATACAGTAAATGTTGGCATAGCCGCGAATACGATCTTCATACTTCTTGGAACACTTATATATTTCATTGGATGCTCAATGCAATTGCAAATCACTGTGAATATCACTAAATGTGAGAATATTATGGAACATTTACAATATTCTTGAGACCTTGTTTTAGAATCGTTGAATGGCATTTACCTTACTTGCTTTTGTGCAGCCATAAATCTGTAGGCCGTAAGTCCATAGTGGTTTTAGAACTTGCTTGCAATTAAGATAATTATTGAGAATTGACAGTTCAGAACTACGTCAGAGCAGCCAATACATTTTTCTGTAGTAGTAAACGGTTTCAATAAATGAAAACAATCTTTTTAGTAAAAATTTACGGTATGAAATAATAAAGTTACTTAAATGTATAAAATTTTAAAAGAAGACTGATCACGCTTTTAATTGCATTGGACAAGAAAGATTGTGTAAAACCCTTGACCAAGAGAGCCAAACGTTGTACTAAAACTAACTAAAAATTAACATAAAATGTTTTACTGGTACACTTTTACAAGGTGTTAGGTGTCTTAGTCCTTCTCTATGAAAGTGAGTTATTGGTTAGAACAAAAGCATAAGAGAGTGGAATACTGGCGGGAGAGATGCGATTCCTGCGGAGAAAAAAGGATTTTAATTGTAGAGACCAAACTAATAAATATAAGAACAGAACTGGATATTTTCCACTTGAATTGAAAATCGAGGGAAATGTAGAAAAAATCCGTGAGGAAAGGACCTTACTAAACATTTTATACGGCAGAAGGAGAGATGTTAGGAGGCCGTGGAAGAGATGACAATCATTCAACAGCATTTTGTTGCTGTTTAAGTCAGAAGAGGCGAGAGCCTATCACACAATTTTTGATTGTGTGAAGAAGAAAAAATGTTTTACTGTGTTTACCTTCATTAGTCAATATATTAATTACGTTGTGCAATAAATAGGTTATAGTAAACATAAAAACAAAATAAATGAAGCATCATTGCATGATAGTAGGTACAATTAACAACTTTTGATTTTATTTGCTTTCATGGAGGACCTCCGTCCATGAATAATAATTATAAGTGTTACTTCAAAAATAGAGCAGTGCGAATATATATTCAAGATGTGTTTAAAATATAAGTTGGGAATAACATGTTGTGTACATAATTTGTTTTTTAAAACTAATTACAAAGGTTTCCCTGAGCATCTCTGTGAGCATCATTGTGAGTAATAGTTTAGTTTGCAAAAATACTAACTATCTCAGACTACAATGTAATATAGAGCAGAAAACGTAGTATCTCTGTGAATAAAGTGTAAACTGTACGTAAATTAGTGATATTACTACCACGAAAATTTTTTACAAGCTTTAATACATTTCTATAAATATTTTAAAAAATTGTACCGTTTATATGGATCTTAGGATATAATATTTAATAAAAACAAAGAAAAAAATGTTTAAAATTCTACAACTTTTGTGTTTAATAATTTTCGGACGATTAGTTTAACGGCATTCTAAAATTTTATGTTGGAAACCCATTTACGAGTAAAGTCAGCCCATTACTTTAAGAATCAAGTTCTCCATTGTGGCCTTCATGGAATTATATTGATGTAATAAAATGGTTTATATTAAGTATTTCCTTTCCATTTAATTTTGTACTACTTTATTGTAGATGCTGATAGTGTGATGTAATAGATAGTCGGTCAGAATTATTTAAAATAAAATATATTGTTACGCGTACACCAGCATTTGTTATGATGAAATCTGGTTACTAATAATTTACAAAACTTCTTGTCAAACTTATAATGAGTATTTACTAACAAAATTAATCAATTACATTAAAAATTTTATAATTGTAACTACTGCTAAATTACAATTAAATTTTAGGCTAGAATGATTACAAAAAATTGCTGTAAAAAACTCTCACGACTTTTTCTAGCCCATGTAAATAATCTAAAATGCTGAACATAAGCTAACGTTAATCATGAGTGAATGATGCTAAATTAAAATTAAATAAAACTAGCTCTGGAGAAAAAAAGAAGTTACAAATAGACGCTAAATAGTAGATTTGTTAGCCTGGGAAAGAAGTAAGATATCTGAGAGACTTAAAGCTAGAGAGGCTACAATGGCTCATATAAAGAGAGGCCAGAAATATACTTCTCAGGAGGTGGCAGGAGAGATGGGATGAAAAGGTGTCCGGTTGATGGACACGTAGATTAATTCCGAATCTAAAAAAATGACTGAGTAGGGGGTACGGCGAGGTTGGTTATTATCTTAAGCAGTTACTTTACGTGGGTATCTCCACTGTTCAGACGATTAGATGAAGCAAGCTGTCTGGTTTGTGATACGGAGGAAAACAACGCAGTACATACGATTTTTGATGCAGAAGATGGATACCAGAGAGAAAGGATCTGGGACCAAGCTTGGGTCACCGATTTCTCCAGAAAATCTCTGTGATTTTATAATTGCAGAAAAAGAAATCTGGAACGCCATTGAGGAGTTCATCCAGAACGTGACGAAGAGCAGAGAAGCCGAACTGCGTTAGTTCTAAAAGAAATTACTAAAATAGGAGGAAAATTTGTGATAAGAAGAGGAATTATCCGGCTAATAAAGAACCTCCCGCTTGTTGTGAAGTTATGCCTAACGGTGATCCCGTGGCAAGTCGGGATGAGATAGAAAGGAACTGAGAGGTTTTGGCGGATAGTTTCCTTCGGCAGCGCTCCGCATACCGCAGGTGAAGGTTCACCTACCGGTAAATTCAGTTTCCTCTCTTAAAAAAAATTGACGCTAAACTAAGGTTGTATAAAAAATATTTGAAAATACAACTTTTAGGTTGTATGATTTTTTAAAACTTCGAAAATTTTGCCCTAAAATTTAAAAAAAAGGCCATATTCTTAAAAAATTACCCTGAGAGCGCAGCTCCCAAGAATTTTAGCAGATATGCCGCGTACCCTATCTTGTAGACCATAAAAAAATTAGTAAATGAAGGTATTTAAAACAAAATAGTACCTACTATTTTTGAAAAAAAATAAACGTGGAAAATGAAACGAATTAATGTACTACCACCTCCAGTTGAACGATTTTGATGATAATTTTCTTGTAGGGTTTCCTTGAGGTACCTAATCAAAGTTCCGAATTTTAAATTTGTACAATTATACGTTTTTGACATATTTAGTTCATACAAACATTACAGATAGACACACAGAGAAATCGCTAAAACCATTTTAGGAGGCATGGAAACATGGATTTTCGGTAAATACTCGATATCGAAAAATTAACATTAAAATATTTTCCTTTTCTATATTCATATGAGGGAAGAGATAGTAAAATTATCTATTATAAAAAAACCAGTGTTGATTTCAACACAACTATTTGCGTGTACTCGTTTAAACCTAAAACGATAAATTCAAAGAAGAGTAGCTATAAAATAATGACCATTAAGGGAAATATTTTTCTTATTGAAGATAGAAAAAGACTTTAATTTGATTTGAAAATCGTTTGACTGTTTTCGTTTCATTTAACATCTAGATAACAAGATTTATTTCACCTTAAATTCGTATATAGGCATCCAAAGTTTTCCGCCGCAACTTTTAAAGTTGCAAAGTTTTCAAATGAGACTTGACAGCCTGCCATAGTAATGAATTCAGTTAAAATACAATGTTTAAACTGATACGGACGTTTGTCTTTACATAAAATAAATGTGTTCTAAATAAATTTAGTTAATTAATTATAAAATTGCGCTACATGTGTTCATTTATTTTGTTTATTACAAAAGAATTATAAGTAGAATTTTATAAATTAATATTTTGTATATACTAATGTAGGTACTACTACATTTCAACTATCTCATTTCCTGTATGAAATAAAGCCAAGGAAAGTTGGTTTCCTGTGAAATTTTCAAAATAGAATTTCACCAGAAATACAAGTTTTCGGATCATCTGAATTCAAAAATCTGTTTTTACAGATTGATCTTTGTGTGTATTTTGTATGTGTACGAACAAACTAACGCAAAAACCGAGAAACCGTTCGAAGTAGATACTTCTTCTTCCTCTTCTTGTTATCAAGGATTAGGCATAAGCCTGTTCCGAACTCACAAACCATCCTGCACGTCTACAGAAACACGTGACATACTTGAACTAGAAACTTACTACTAGAATACTTCTAGAGTGTTTGGTAAAAAGAGTATAAGTCAAAAATTGGTCAAAATGAGATAAGTCAACAAGCAGATGTAAAAAAAAATCTAGATTTTTTTGGTCTAATTAGTATAAGTCAACAATAAATACTCGAAGAGATATTCAGTTTGGTTTAAATAATATAATTCTGAGCCTTACATTTATGTTTGGTAAAAACAGTATATGTTGACTTATACTATTAGAGTCACCATTACGAGAATTAGATATTGGTCATAATAGTATAAGTCGTAAGTTAGGATAGGTTGTGCTTGATAACAAATCATATGGTAATCAGCTGTTGCATTGTTTTAATCTGTTCTGTGTGTATGTAAGCGTTTAATATTGTAAACGTATTTTGAATTCACTGTTTATTAAAAATAAATTACGTAATTGTGCTTTATAGTTCAATAAGTAAAATGTCTTTTCGGGAAATAACGCAGTTCAGTATGACATTAGCAAACCTGACAAATGAAGGTATGTATTGACATTAATTCAAAGTTAACCTATAAAACGTTATTAAACCTTGTTAGGAAATTTGGAAACCTTATAATAACGGGTTTGGTTATTATTGTCTTCTGAAATAATTTCTATGAATAACTGCATACAATATATTTTTATTATTTCTGATGGAAGATCAGGTTTTTTCATACTGCTTGCTTATTTCATAATCATAATGAAGCCCTTTATTTTCGTTTCTTATAACCTCAGTTGTTTATAAACACTCAGTTGTCTTCTTTTATTTTGTTGTTATAAAACTAATAAAGGTTCAAGAAGTTGTAAACATCCGCAATGAACTCTGAAAACAGATTACTTTGTGTTTTTGGTTAATGTATTTTACTGATTTCAGAATATTCTAATAAATTTGCTTTCCAGTCCAATAAATAATTATAAAGAAGCTTATTATTACTATCATTGTGCTATGATCTAACTAAATTATCGTCCTTTTCTGAAAAAACAAATAATTTGAAGCCAACAAAATGAATATTATCTAGATAAAGTAGGTAATTGTTTTCCTCCTATTTTAAGAAGGTTTAAGTTCTTGGTCCCAAATATCTGTTCATCATGTTTATTTATCTTAATTTATTTTCAGATTCTGATGAATCTATGTCTGACAGATCATCTGATCTTAATGATGAACAGATTAAGATGGCTTTATTATAGAAGAATCCATTGTCAGTACGTCAGAAATTAGGGTTAGTTTTATTGATAGTGAACTGACTGAAGTAGGAAGAATCTTTTCTGAAAGTGATGACATAGATCTTGATGTAAATTATATTCCCTCAAGCGACCAAGATACAAATAGTTCTGAAGATGAGATTCCATTACAATCAAATAAACGAACACCTAAGAAATTAAAAAGAAAATTGTTACTGATTAAAACCGCAGCTGATACTTCTGATGGTAATGAAATTATTAATAACAATCATGCGGAAGTAATTGAATTATCATTAGACTCTAAAATTTCTAAAAATCTGAGAGAAAATCAGACGGAAAAAAATTCCAATAATATTTTAAAGAAAAGAAAACGTAGTGCAAAAGGAGAAGGTGTTTTCTGCCGTAAAATTAGTAGAAAGAAAATATTGTCGTAACAGTGGCAAAGAATACATTACTAGTAAGTGGAAAGTAGTTGTCGGTCGAGTCTCTAAAGATATTCGTATGTGTAGATCAAAATGCAAGGAAAAATTGGAAAAGCAAGTGGGAAACAAAATGGTCAAAGAATTATTGTTTGACGAGTACTGGTCTATGGCAGAAAGGGACAGGACGTGTGGCTTACTTAAGTGGTCTAATTGATACCAAATCTCCTGCAACAAGCCGAAAAAGAACTAACGACCCAGAAAAACAGCATAATAGGACTGCAACAAACTCATTTCATTTTTGTATTAATGGGGAACGTACAAAGGTGTGTAGAAAATGCTTTATGGACACTCTGGGCGAAACCAACATGTTTATTACTCAAGTTATTAAAAATAAAGTTCTTTAGTTGTCAGGGATACCTGAACGTGATAATAGAGGCCGAAGAACTCCGGCAAATAAAATTAGTGATGCTAGATTACTTGAGCCAGAACAAAGAACTGCAGCCAGAACAACAACTGTACAATTCTCCTTTGGCAATTTCTGAAGCAAAGAAGAAGGATATACTTCAGTTACTTGAACATATCCCTGATGTGTTTCACCAATTTTATAAAGATTTAAAATCATCAAAGGGAACACCAGACACTTATCCGGATATTGAAGGACACGAAGAAGATGATTAAACTTTTTAATTCACATAAGGTTTATCAGTTAAATTGAACTTTATATTTTATTTATTTTAAGTTACAATTATCACTATCTTTTATTTTTATTATTTTACAATATTTTTAAGATTTTTATTTAAGAAAATATTACTATTAAACGTTAATTTTACCTTTAGTAAAAATGTGTATCATTCCATTAATTTATTGTTCTACAAAAATGTACCTACTTTTATTCAGTTTCAATAAATTTGTGAACTTCTAATGTGATAGATTTTTTTAAATAATAGGCGATTTAATGTTTTTTTTTGTATTGTTTCTTTAGTTTTAAACGTTAGGCTTGGTTTAGTTTAGTTAACTAGGTCAGAAAGCTGAAAATACATTAGTTATGTTTCACGCACAAAGACATATTTTGTACTTTTGTTAGGCATCTTAAATAAAAAAAAAGATTAACCAAATTTTATTAAATTTGTATGATAAAATTCATAAAATTATTCAACAGCTGAATTTAGAGCACAGGGTCAAATATTATAAGTCATGTAAAATTTTTGATCAAAATAGTATAAGTCATGCATCTCTGTAAATATTAAAAATTTTATAACTTCAGTCACACACAACAATTCATTGTTAAATAATCATATTAATAATCATTAAGTTAAATGTAATTGATGTTTTTAAAAAATTAGAATCAATAAAATGTGTCTCCTGAAAATTATGAATTTTTGACTTATACTCCTTTTACCAAACACTCTAGACTTATACTTTCACTTATTACTATAAAACTCGTATATACTTATACTTATTACTAGAATACTTGAACACGAGTAGATACTTGGAACTTTAATTAATTAGGACACTAATATTTTCTTAAAATAAGTCAACCAAACGCAGTAGTTCATTTGTGCAATTTTTCACTTTGTTTACGATTTCCTCAAAATCGGCTCTTATGTTTTTCATTAAAATTTATTCATTAAGCATAAACGAAGTCTACTATTCAGTAAAAATTTATTGTCAATTCTAGATTTATTAATTGAATGTAAGTAATTAACTGGTAATAACGACTTGTTCTAAGTTTAAATAGTTTTGTTTTATTAATAAACTAGTTTCCGGTGTAATAAACAGAAATGTTTTTTTTTACAGTACATAAATTTATAATAGTATCATTATTGTTAAGCCTGTAAATGTTTGGCGGTAATATGCCGACTTCAAAATTAATGACTTTGTTCTTCTTATAAAATCACGTAATTACAAGTAGCGGTGGGTGTATTGAGCCTTACACGTGGCAAATATATAACAAAGGACGGATTAAAACCATTGAGTGTTTGCCAAATTTCATTGGTTAAAAGGTTTAAAACAGTGTGCGTGATTGGATAAATTTGAATAAAGTGTTTCACTGAAGGTTACTGGGGAGACGCTATTAGTTTTTGACGAGAAGTTAAGGGACTGTATGATCAACCGTTGAACGGAAAGGTTTAGGGTGAACCGCAAGAGTGAAATTTATAAAGTGTGTTGAACGTTAAGAGAAAATTCAGTAATAATAATAATAATAATACAAATAATAAAAAATGAATAATACTACTTAATTTATAATATTATCATCATAATGTTTAGGTAAATCAAAGTCATTAAAAACAGCTACAAGATCAATACGTCGGATATAACATCATAACCAATACAACGTCGCCAAACGATGACACCATCAGATACACTGCATAACCAAGTCATGACGAGGTAATAAACTTTGTAAGTGGTACCGCAAATAGTAAATTTAGCGTCATTATAGTGTAATTTCCATTAAATTAGTTACAGCTTTAAACTTGTTTACAACCAATTTTTTTTATTTTTTTATTTAAATAAAATATAATTATAAGTACATATATTTTTGATTTTATACTCCTCTCAAATTAAGCTATTTTTTTCAGAACCTACGACCGACAGATAAAAACTTTAAAAGTAAATGCGTAATTATATGTTTTTATTTAATTTTTATACATAATATTTTAATTTATTTAGTTACTACACCGGTATTATACTTTGATGGTTAGGGTTCAATAAACCATACTATCTCAAGAATGATCAGCCTCGATCTGAACAAGATTACATCTCATTTACTCTTCATACTTTTCAACCACTTTTTTTGTTGTACCACAAAATGTTTAGAAATTTAATAGGATGTGTGGTACAATACATTGAATTTTAAAGGGAAGGGCCCGAACTGGCACATAAATGAAGTTTTATAAGACAGTGGCTGTCCCAACACTGACGTATGGCAGTGAGGCCTCAGTGTGGAAGAAAAATATGAAAATTCCTTTCAGTCGGCAGAGATACGCTTCTTGAGATGCATTAGGAGCTGTAGTCAACTAGGTCAGTTCAGAAATGATGATATACAGTGAGAGTTAGATATGTGTTCTATTACGGAGGCAATTACGGAATTTTACCGTTAATGGACCGAGAATTTCGAAAGAATGTCTCCACACAGGATTCCAAGAGTGGTCAAAAGCTACAGGTCGATTGGACGACGTGATCCGGGGTGACCAGTGGGTAGGTGGACGTCGGAACAGGTCTTGGGACCTAATCCTTGATTCGAGACAGATAAAGAACAAGAACAAGAAGACATATCACTCACATCTCATTATTTCACGTCGTTGCTTATGGTTCTTAAGTTAAGCAGATTACAACACAAATTACACAATAAACCTCTACTCCTATCAATACACGCATTATGGGTTCATAAAACACCACACACAAAAAAACCCAAGTTAAACGTTCCAATAATGTAGATTGTACGTATACGAGTAAGCTACAAGAATACGTGGTTATTAAATAAGTGAAACAACAATCTCTCAACAACAACGAAACCACCTGTGGATGTAATTTTGATCAAAATTTATTATAGGTACTGATATAAATTAATTAATAGTTAAATTAAATACCTGTAGTTTAAAGGCCTACTTAAGTAAGAAGTAAATAAAATAAAATAATAATATGAAATTAAGTTTAAGCTTCAGAATTCAAAAAAAAATTTCTGTTAGATATAAAACGTAAACAATTTATAAGGAATTTTATTGATATAACCACATAGGTTAGAATGTGGCGGTGCAGAGTGTGTTTGTGTTTATCGAATAAACCGACCTAAAGAAATTCCAATACTCACTCTTGAGTTAAGCTATGATATAGAATTATTTTTGAACAAAAGAAATCGAAAATATACACGAACGTATTGTTTCTATTGTAAGAAATTTTCATTGTCAATTTAAAAATGTTTGTAGTTCCCATTACAAAATTCTTCCTTAAAAGCTGTATGGAATGTAGACTTCGTTTATTTATTCCCTTGCGGTTTAATAGACCCAAAAAAATTTATTTTCTCTACTCTGGTAAATTTTACATCTATGCTTAACTCCACTAACATCTACATTATTTCAAAAGCCAAAACAATACTTTTTTAGTATTCTGACCTATATGCGTGTTGTATAATTTATTACTTATTTACTTCCTCAGGTGCGTAAAAGTCCCTTGTGATTTTCTGTGCGTTCTATTCCATTTTGTGCACGGTTTGTAATATTTATAACCCCCTGTTATAAATTTTTGACATAACTGCTGCGACAAGAAAGAAATTTAGAGTTTTTTTATAAACAGTTTTATAATATTATTAACACCAACACGTTTCCGCCTCTACAAAACCATCTTCAGAGAGAGAAATAAACATAAAAGCTACTGAACTTATTTCGATGAACATCTAAATATTTATCAATTTATGTCTACTATTTATTTAGTACTTTTTTTAATTTATTAATTTTATTTATGTAATTCAACCATGATAACTTTACATGTATTTCCATTATTTTATAACATTAATAAATTAATTTAAAAATATTTTTGAAATCAAATTATTTTGTTACAAAGAGTATGTGTCCTAAAAATAATTTTATTTTTGAAGTAAAGTCATTTTGATACGAAGGGGGGTTAGTTCTATACTATATAATTTTCTTTTAAAAATTATTTCAAAGTGGGAGATGTGTACAAAAACTAATTTTCCTTTTAAAATAAAATTGTTTTCATATGTGAGGGGGGGGGAGTATGCGTCTTAAAAATTATTTTTTATCTAATAATTAATAGAATTTCATAATATTTTTTACCGTAATGGGCGTACGTTGAAATCTATTCAGTTTAAGAACAATAAGCAACCCTAAGACCCAACAAGATAAGGATGATAAAATGCACTCGTATGGCATGCAAATGAGGTGTAGTTCTAGTATTTTACAGATTCAGGCCGACTATTTGTGAGAAGTTTTGTTTATGTGACGCTGTCAGCTGTTAAAACAGCTGATTCACAGCGACGACTTTAGCACTAGACCAACCCGGTGAGTTAAATTTCAAATAATACGAAAAAACTTTATAACCACCTGAATCAAAATAAATATAAAATAAGGAATTTCTTAAGCTTGGTTTTGTTAGAACAAGAAACAGTATTTAGAATTTTCATATGTAGGAATACATAAATTTCCATACAAGGATACGACGATTCAGAGTTCAGGTAACATTTATGATTTCCTACCGACTATTCTACTAATTTATTACTAACTAGATTATAATGTTTGGTAAGTAAAGCAAAGCAGTTTCATTTCATCGTGTATGTTGGTTTCTGTTTATCCTCAGATATTATTTATAACAACAACTGTAAATACAGAGGTATATCCACTGCTGCAATATATTACTAATTCGTATTATGAGAAGCCCCGTGAATGTTGTACATTATCCACTACCGTGAATATGCCGAGTTAGGAAACACCGAGTAGAGTACGGATTGTGAATTAGGGAACGCTATGCCAGTTGCACCATGAACCACAAACTACCCCTTGTTACCTACAGTACGAATTATTTCTCTAACATATTATATGCAGACGGTTAACATGTAACTCCGTAAAACTGATGCGATGGTTCTTCCTAGCGTTCACTCAGTACGAATGCAATATTAGATTAAAAACCAGTACAGTTTTGTTTTTCATATAAATAGCTTCCATTTTCCTCTACTAATAGAATTCCTTCTGAAACATATTTACTTTGCTCTTTACAAAATATATTCACTTCTATGTTTTTTTTTCATTACGTAGTTTCCTGTTTAAATAAAATATCTAGCTTAAAATATGAATGATTAAATTGAAATTTTAGTGAAGTGATGGTACTTCAAATTATTAAATATTTCTATTTTTTATTTATTTTGAGCACAGTACTTTTGAAGATTTTTTTTCTATTCTACTCTTTTTATCTACACTGATTATTCTGGGACACCTAGTTAAGTTTCTACTTTCTCTTGCACTATATGAATGTTTGGAAAGAAAAGATTGTTTTCATATACATATTTTGAAATCTATTTTTCACCGGAAATACCCGTTTACATGTCCCTTGAATCCAAAAAAACAAGTTTTTATGTGTTGTAGCAGTCAGTATTCTGCTATATCTGATAATGAATAATTATTAAAAACAATATAAAATTTTCAAAATTTAGAGTTAAAAATTTTAATGCTGTAATTTCGAATAAAAATCAATTTATTTAAATTAGAATAAAACAATTTATAAAATAATTTTTAAATTGAAGTTTTGAATTTTTTTAAAAATATTAGGTTAAAACAATTTAAAACAGCTGTGGCTGAAGTAGGTTGCAAGAGACCGTACCAGTAAGTTGATACATTAAGTGCTGTTGAATCATAATAAATATTAAAGATTTAAAAAAGTTAAATGAAGAATTAATGAATGGACGAAAGATTAAGAACTACGAATACTATTAAAAGGGGAGATGGAACGGAAAAATCTAAAAAACAATGAATTTTTTTTATTACGTATTTGAATTGTCCCGGGTTTTCTGGTTAAAACGATACCTGCTGGAAGGATACCCAGATGATGATGATGGTGGACTAGATGTATTAAAAACAATTAAAATAACTAAAAACAGGTGACAAGTCGAAAAAATGTGCATTTTGCATGTGCATAAAATGGGACTTTTTAATTAAATAGCGTTTTTCTGAAAATTCATTTTTTTCATACATAGGTACATTTTTCTCAAAAACTACTGAAGCTAGAGACTTGAAATTTTGCCTACTAGTAGAAACGTGTGTACTACATATGTGGACATAAAATCATTATTTTAGTTTTTAAAATTTTTAGGTTGTAAATCACTAAGTGGAAGAAAACATGAAAAACGAGTTATTTTGTTATAGAGATATTAAAAAAATTATAGGAAAAGAAAAAATAGCAATATATTAACAAAATTATCACAATATGTAGAGAAAAATACAAGAAAAGTAACAAAACAATTGGAAGGGAATTGGTCTAATAGTTTTTGAGAAAAATATTCCTAAAATCATAGAAATTAACATTGGGTAGATAGGCCGTTCCATCTCCCCTAAGAAATATCGATATTTACAAGAATCAATTATATATACAGGAGATTTTAAATAGAATAACTAAGAAATAATTCCAAGCTGCAATCAGAATAGTCATCTTGTTATTTTAGTGAGAAAGAAAAATTCCAATAACATTAAAAGCAATAAATACGTTTTTTAAAATATGAAATCATTGTTTATTTTTAACAAAAATTGTTTGAACAATTTCAGTTTTTCACCATTACAGTGTGTGTGTGTGTGTGTTTGTGTGTGTGTTTGTGTGTGTGTGTGTGTGAACAAAATATCTCAAGAAAGTAATACCGTAAATTGATTAAACTTAAAACTTAGTTAAATTTAGGTACCACTACAGGATCCAATATTAATATTTTTATCAAAATCGGTCAACCGGAAATTATAGTTTATTCCAGTATTTTTCCATAGTATTTTTCCATATGTTGAAGTTCTACAGAGGTTTTCATTTTGCGTCATTCACTCCTAATTAAAATTATTACGTAATGTTTTATGGTTATATAAAATGTTCAAGTGCTGTGACTTTATGAAAATACGAAAAAACATAAAACTCAGAAATTCTTTATTTGTTAAAATAATATAATTATGTAGAACATACGAAGGCTGTTCGTTGTACCACCTCTTAGGGGTACGTTGCACCCCTGAATAGTCGTGAGGGTTGACGGACGGTTGTAAGAGAGTGTAAGAAAACAAAAAAAATATTTCATTACTTCTTTTCAGAACACAGGCTGTTATGCCTTATTAAGGAAAGTAATTTCTGTTCAGGTAATTAAGAAACTTTTATATACTGTAATTAATATAATGGAAATAAATAAATGAACTAAAGACATTACTTTGTCGTACTCGTTTTTCAATAATTCAGGCACCCTAGACATTTCAGAAATCTCATACGTTAATGGTGTAATTTATTTGTTTAAATTTAAAGGATTTTTTAAATTCTTGAAAAATAAAAAGTTTTATTGTTAATAACAGTTGAATATTTAAATATAAACCTGCGTGTGTAAACCATTTGATTTAACAGGTTTTCAGAATAATATGAAATTTAACAATATTTTATTGGAGAAATATATTTCCGTTATAAATTATTACAAGAAAGAATAAATTGTTTGTTAACTTATTAATTAATTCTCTGATATTTCCATTGAAAAACATTTGTGCTCATGATATCATTTTATATTTGTTTAATTAATTTAATTTAATTTTGTAAAATTTCAAAAACAGACACGAGAATGTTTTTGAAACTTGCAGAAATTGGAAAATGTAAGTCCTTTTTTAATTTTTGTATGTTCTATCGAGGGGTTAATGTCAAACAACACTATCTACAAAAACCTAATTTTTCAGGCGAGCCATCACCATTTATTTACCATTTTTGTTGTTGTTGTTTAGGTCAACAGCCGGAAGGCTGGTTTGAACCTCTAGAGGTTTTACTAAATAAAAACGAAGAGTGAGGTGGTTTACCATTGCCTTCCTCACCAAGTTGAAAGAGTATGCTTCTCAGCATGCCAAGCCCTCCAAAAAACACCCACTTTCTACCCTGCAAATGACACCTTCACTTCATTCATCACAGGGTCTTGCTGTATAGTGAAATTCATTACTCTCAGGTGAGATAACTCTGAGTAGTGTGTTTTACACCTCTACCTCTTTTGTTCTTAAATAGTTCAGTCATAATTGGCTTACTATATGATAAGAAACAGATTATTTTTTGTAGCACTGGAACCAACAGATAGAGTGCAATTAATTTAACACTCCATCTGCTCGTTATGGGCACATTTACCATTAAGAAATAAATTAAATTACACTAAATTATAGTTGACTAGATGTATAAATAACTGAGATAATAGGAAGACAATCAGATTATAAGTAGTTTTTTCGCTCTCCTGAAAAATATTAAAAAAATAGGTTTTTGTAGATAGTGTTGTTTGACATTAACCCCTCGCTATGTTTCATTCATGATATTAAACATCACATTATAATTTTTATAACAGATTAAATTCGAATACGTTCCACTAGTGAATCTAATATAATATACAAGTATGACAACAAAAAACAAGTAAAATTTTATGTTTAAATACTTTCTACATATTATTTTTTACGATTGTAATTTTAATTTTAATTCTTTTGGTCGATGCTTTTATTGCTTACGCGTTTTATTAAACTTTGAATCGTAAAGTGTTACAGTTCTTTTTTATGCGTTTGTATTAGATTGCATTGTAATTACTTTAAAAAGTATCATTATTATAATAGTAACGGGAAAAATTTTCAAGGTTTTTTGACTTTATTTTTATGTATTTTAATATCATAAGTTCCGTTGAGATATTTAAAGTTATGAATTAATTACTTCGTTACATCTTTATCCCAAGAGTATCTCCGTGTAATATATTGCCTAAAATTTCTGTAAGTGTTATTAACATCTTTTTATGAGTTTAATATTGTGCTCTGCGTTGAAATATGTAAATTATCTGTTAATAATGTTGTCATTTTATAAAGAAAGAATATCTTTTCATATTTAATATAAAATTTAAAATTTAAGAAAATACGCCGTATTATTATTTTACCCTTCGTACTTTGTAATCTATTGTAATATATTAAAATGTTAGTTTTCCCAGATGTATCGGAGGTAGTTCTATTTGGAATGAATTTAGTTATTTAATAGAATGCTGCAGGGTAAACTCCTAGAAACTTTGAGCAGAATGGTTGTTGAACATAATGCAAAATATTGATGTTTTATTTATAGACCAACTGAAATACCCAGAGGTGCCTCTTCAAATATTGCATTGCATTTTCTGCTACAATATTCTCAATTTCAGGCAACGGTCTATTTTTTTCTGTATCAGTTTGGCGAGAAAAAATTAAAGAAACAACATCCTAATAATCTAGTTACCTCTATGAATAACATCAATTGAATAGAATAAGAACTTCAAAGTTCTTGTGTTAAAATGTCACCTCCTCCTTCTCATTTTCTCCTCCACCACCACAATCGTTCTAAATATTTTTGTCTATTAGAAATTTCTAATCTTGTTTAAAACAAGATTTTTTCAAAGGTCTAATTAACTTCTAATCTATATGGAAAACAAAACGGATAACAAAAACAATTGGAAAATGTTACTCAATGAATAAAAAAAGCAAAAAGTGGTTTGGTTTGGTTGACTCACTATTCTGACAAAAGCTGCTTCCTAAGTAACAAATCGTTCGAATGCGGTTTGATACAGATGTGTAATTAACCACCCCGACTTGTTCACTGCATTTTGATTAATCTGTCTGCTGTTTTCTCTTGATTTTGTTTGGGCCTGTGCTAATGTTACAAATTATAGTACAACAATACAGTGACTCACTAAATATACATTCTAGGGGGACCAAGGTATGTTTGTTTCTTCGTTTACTAATAATTGTCTTAATTTGAAAATTTGAAATCAGATTATTTTTTAATGTAAATTAAACTTACTAAAAAATGATGTAAGTAAATTTGTTAGTTAATTTTAACAGAATAGTTTAGCTTTTGTCAAGGCCTCATTTATGTCTATCTAAAAATTACAATTAGCAATCTTGTAAGCTTGTTTAGTTTGCAATATGGGAAATTTTCTCAAAAACTACTGAAGAAAATTTTTTCAACTATTTTCAGTGGGTTTATTAAGTTTTCTTTTATAAAAGTAGCATGAAAAGTATCATAGGCGTATCATAGAACCTTAAAAAAACTTTTATTGGAAGTTTGGAAGACACAAAATTGTTATATAGAAATTATTTAACAAAACTATTTGGTCCGTAGTTTAAATTTATATTACGCAATGTGTCTAATTTATAAAATTGTTTAAAAATTCAGAAATATTAGTTTAGTAGTTTCTTACGTCAAGAAAACCATAATTTGGGCATGCTAACAGCTAATGAATAATGTCTGTATGCACCAAGCGGTTAACCGTGATCCGCGGTTTGACAACGTTCAGCTGCATCTTACGGCGATTAGTTGAACCATGAAATACTGGCTGGCTAAAAATTGTAATAAAAAATAAAATAATTTTTTAATTTATTTTAGAGAATAGCCTCCCCACGAATTTCATCAGATATACCGCTTACCCGATCTTGTAGAGCATCAATAATGGAGGAAGTGAGACAATTCAAACAAAGTCGTACGAGTTGTTTCATGAAATTAGCAAATAAGTAAAGATTTTGCTTAAATAAACTACTACTTTCGATCGACCGATTTTGATTAAAATGTTTGTGTTGGGTCTCTTTGTGGTTCCTAACCTAAGTTCTAAGGTTTTACCATAAAATATTCCGTTGTTAAGGGTACCCGGAACGCCCCGTAATTTGAATGTAAGGAAAAATATTCTCAAAACTACTACAGTTATCCTGTTCAATGTTTATTTGTTTATTTACTTTTCAGGCTATTCCTTAAAAAACCTACAGAATTAGTAGCATCTGTATATTATATTGTTAGGAAGATAAGAAAATGATGAAATTACCACTTATGAAAAGCATAATGTTTTACCTATTATAGTGGAGAATAAATATTTAAACACATTTTTTACTGTAATATTAACTCAGTACATTATAGTATTAAAGGCTACGCAATTTTCTTTATTAAAATCCGTTTGCATTTGGCTGAGAAAATGTCCTTATGTGTCAAAAATTGCACTAACGTTTAGACAATAACGAAAGGGTTCAAAATATTTTTAATTTTTTTGGGTTAAAAATTGCAAAATTCCCAACAAATTATATACATCAGTGGATGCAGAAAATTTTAAATATTAATCATGTACAAAAAAACCAGAAATGTGAACATTTTTAATTTTCTCCGATCCGGGTACCCTTAAAAATTTTATTTACTGACGCACACACAGACCAATCGGTTAACCTATTGTATGTCTTTGGTAAGTATACTTACCACTGCCAATAAGGTCGATTTTTTAAAAAGAATTAGCTATTCAGTTGAACCTTATTGGCATTTTATTGGCATTTTTACCACTAAACATTTTGAGCTTTCCATTTCAATGAACATTTCTTGGTAAGTATACTTACCAGGGCTTAACATCCAAAACAAATAAATATATTTTACTGTTCTGGCACTAGAAATACATTATTCAACTCTTTATAAAAGAAAATTTAACATTTTATGGTTGTACCTAGTACTGCCCTATAAAGGGTTCAACCATATTATTTGGATTCCCGGGGCCTGAAAAAGTAAATTTCCGGTGAAATGCAATTTTAAAAACTCGACAAGAAAACCCATAAGCTACTTTACTTTTTTTTACATTCATATAGGGGGAAAGAAAGTTAAAAGGTTTTTGTGAATCTATGAGTAAGATTTAGTTATTAACATATGGTGGTGCTTTGTTATAATACGTAATGTTCTTGACTGAAATGGCTAAGTTCATCTTACATTAAAATAGACTACCCACGGTAAAACTAGAGTGGATTAAACAGTGAATTGTGTAAATATCTCGTTTCAAAGGAGTTGATCGATTAGCAGAAGAGTGTATCTGATCGTTGAATTGATAGCTTCTCATCATGAATGCTCTTCGTATTAACCTGAGTGAACTGTGTAACACAGATGGTACACATCTGATTGTTAGCACTGAACGAGGTTCTTCAACTTTACGCAGGAGCACCAGAGTCTTGTAAACCGGATAGTTTCGTCTAACTACTAGATTCACTTGAATTGAAACAACTGCGTTGTTCGACGCGGTCAAACCATCTTGACATGTCTTAAGATAGTTTTCATGAATCATAAATATGATAGACTCTTGGAAAATATACACCGAATGAATTTGATTGGTGGAAACGAGAATATTGTAAGCAAAACGTTGTAGACAAAGATGAGTAGATAGATATAAATTTTTTTTTTTTTTTTTTAACAGTTAGAATTATTTACAAACAGTTTAACAAAAACTTTCAGTAAATGTGTTGATGATGAATAAAACTTGAAGAAGACACCACTCAGCAGCGTTGCTTCCATGTCATCGTTTGGTTATAGTTGATGAAGGGTTTCTTCTTGGTCTTGGTGACGTACAATTTTTTTTTTCTTTTTATACGGATGAAGTGAATGAAGGTGTGAAAAGGAGCGAATGAAAACGTCATTCTCGCCTTCTTGAGTCTTTGGTGTTCAATATTGTCATCGAGAAGATTTATAGCCAAATGATTGGAATGAGTGTCCAACTTGGTTAAATACTTTTCACTCCGACTGCTAATTTCTTCTCCCACCGTAGGTATGCCCAGGTCATGATGGAGTACTTCATTAGGCACATACCAAGGTGCACAGCATATAAGTCGATATAAATATAAAGATGCACAGATATAAATATATAATTTTTTACTTCTCTAATAAATGACGGAAAACAGTTTATATGCATTTAAGTACCCCTGGTAAATAATCAACAATATTGTATTTTGAAGAAGACAAAAGTTATATAATAGTAAAATCATCGAATAATTAGAACTCTTAGGAATACATTCAACAAAGCAAAGTATATGGTTGTAAGAGGCGTGGCTAGGCACTTCATAACGGACGGTAAATTCATCATAAAATCTTGACAAAGGTTTATTAGCCTACATAGGAAGGTATATAAATGGTGGGAGTGTAGAGGAAATTGCAGTTGGGTTGCAAAAAAATAGAGCTATCGTAAAATAATTGGATCCTTGGTGTAAGAAAGGTCAGGTAGAAGTAGTAGATGCTTAAAAGTAATAGAAATAAACGGGGTTGGAGTTGTGGATTAATAGGTTGTACAGATATAGAAATGACATTATCAGGGTTAGACACGATGTTAACATTGTGAAAAAAGTATAATGAAAAAGGTTGATCTGGTATGACCACATCAGGAGAATGTAGGAAGATAGAAAATATAAAGTGGTTTGGAGATGAATACCGGAGATGAGGCTTCTAAGAGAGAGACTGAGGTTATCCTGATAAGAGAGTCTTTGTAAAGAAGAGAAAGTATAAGGTTCAATGACTTAAGGATTTTATAAACGCTGGAGAATGTAATCCACTCACATATACATACAAACAAACATTCAGAAAAATATTAAACTTTGAACAATTCAATGGAAGATATACCTCGAACTCAAGAATGAATTTGGAGTAGGCCGATAGAATAAGACAATTAACAAATATAAAAGAGAAAGGTGCCGGCCGCATTGGCGTAGTTAGTAACGTGCACGCCTTTCATCATGCAGTCCTGGGTTTGAATGCCACTCAAGCACGGCATATTTTCATACGTTTCAAAAAATATTTTTTTATTTATTTTTGTTTGCAATTACTGCTAATGCAGACGATGAAGAATAAAATGATATTTTGTAACATATGAAAATATGCCGTGACTAAATGGGATTCGAACCCATTACAAAAAATTATTTCATCCTCATTACGCACAGTTACACCCCAACGTCGTGGCTAATGACCTTCCAGTTTATGCGACGTTAAATAAATGAATATCTAAATAAAACAAAGGAAAATTATGGAAGATTTAAAATTATGTAAGAAAGAAAGCCTTTGTATGATACCGGTTTGGTCGAAACGATATCAAAATATCAATTTGATCCAGATGACACAAGAATGAATTATTTTCTTTTTAAATGAAAGGAAAATGTGAATATTTTCTGTTGAATGTTTAAGTTAAAAATACTGTTTACAATGTAAAATGACTTAAAAAGAGATACCTAGAAAAACCGACATTATAATCAAAACATAGAATTCTTTTGATAAAAGTAAATTGAGCAGTCAAATTCATTCCATTTCATTAAATGACCTTTGTGAACGAACAACTCTATATTCAAAAAATATAATCGGGATATGCTCTGTTTTCCTTAAGGCACTCTATTTTGCATCGTATTCAAACCTTACATGGTCAAATTGTAGTCCATAATATATTCATTATTTACGTTCGTTTCTCGTAATCTTTTCATACAGTATTTTGAAAACACAAATACAATATTTAGAGTAATTGGCCGACGAATTGATCTTAACAAGTCATACTAATCTTTATCATTATTTTTACAATCCATCATTTACATTTGAGACATCGAAAATAAAAAGATGCGACCTTAAATAAATACACAAAAAAATGATGAAAAATATACAATATTATTCTTTACAGAGAAAATTCTAATTTAGCCTTTAATAATATATTTTTTTATTTGTTATGTTAAATATGAAATAAAGTTATAAAATAGAAATATGAAAAAAATTCTATTTGTTTTATAAATAGAAGAACATTAACCATTTGCCTTTCATACAGCAAGCGACTCAGTAATAATAATAATAATAATAATAATAATAATAATAATAATACGTTCTTGTAGTTTAAATCTTTTGTTATATCATAAAAAGTTGGCATTGTGTTTATAGAATTTGCAAATAAACAATGTAAAGAAAAATGTTGATTTAAATGTTAAAATATTATGCAAATAAAAAGAAATTTATATAAGGGAAAACTTGTTTTAGATGTTCAAAATGAATTTAATGAAATGGTATTTTTTCTTCACTAATTATAACCTTCATCATATTAAATTGTTTTCTAAGTGCTAAACTCAAATAAGTTAATTGGAATAATATTTCAATTTTAAAAATGGCTGCCTTGTCAGGCTCTAAAGTCATGATAAATTTTATATAATTTTAATAACGTGGGAGGAAAAGAGGATTGAAAAATAAACATTATAACTTGGGGGTATCAAGAAATTAAAACTCTTGACGGAAAAGAGAGAAAATTGAATATTAACATGGTGCAAAGGAACTGCCTAACGGTAGATAACATTATGATGAAAATATATGTATTTGTACAAAATTAATCCTTGTTTATAATTTTAAAATATTGCATTTAATAAATTTGTCCCAGGATCTTAATAAAGCTACAGTCTGTTTTTCTGTTTTTAAATAATCAATAATAATTTCTTAGTAACCTGCTTATTAATATTGTAACATTTAATCCACATTCTTTTGGGATCTGGTTACGATAAATGTACATACTTTTTTGAATCTATACGAGATGTATTAATAGGACAAAAAAATACTACGCTCATCACTTCTGTAAATTACTTAACGAAATTATTTACACAATTAAAACTTAAACTAGATTTAACTAAACACAAAATAAATGGTAATTTTTACACTTGATAATCGACACTTACGTACAACCAATTTTATACAACGTTTACCGTACATAGACCTGCCTTCATTAACGTACTTATTACGATACATAAACTGGTTAATTGGAGTCACTTTATTCATAATGCCAGTTTATTGGAACTAGCCATAAAGGGATTTTTTTTATTCGAGGTGGCGAGAAAAACTCATCTTCACTCCCTTATGATGGGGTAAGTAGTGTTGGACTCAATTGAGGCGTCTTCCTCCAGCTCCAAGGAGGCTGCAACCGCCTTACCAACCGAAAACCCACTCGCCTGGCCACTTGATCCGACATCAGCAAACAACTCTCCACCTCTCTCGGAACTGTTTATACAATACTACAAGGGAAATGTCAAGTTAAAAAGAAAATTACATACTGTCAGCAGGGCGTGGAAGGGAACCGTAGCCTAATTCCCCTCTCGCTGCCACTAACCAACACTCACTCTCTCACTTTCATTCATCTCTTTCATCACCAGCTAAGGAAATTAGTGTGCCTACTTTACCTACTGAAATTGGGACAGGATTGATTCACTGTGGGAGAGGGTGATCACGCTGATCAGTATATGTCTCCTCCCTCTGTAATCTCCCGACCACCCTCTCCGTAAAATGAGTTCCAGCTCTCATCGTCCTGCCCCTACTCTCTCTGGGATCCACTGTACAACCTTCTCAGATGTCTCCATTCTGTCGAGGTCAAAACAGGGACATCTTTCAAAAATATGCGAAATGGACTCCGTCTCTTCTCTATCGCACAGCCGACATTTCGGTACTTCATGAAGTTTAAATATGCCCCAAAGCAACAATGTCCTATTAGCAACTGCGTCAGCTCGTGGGTGGTATCACCAAATGTCCTTCTTAAATGTTAAAACACTCTCCTAAGGAATTTTTTAGACATTTTAGCAAGACTAAGAAGGGAATAACTAAAGATTAACCTCAAAATTATCCAGAATATATAGAATTCAAAATAATGAAACTTTAGAAGAATACCGATAATGAAACATAGAAAAGTAGATAAAAATAAAGTAGTCAATAATAACCCTCATAATAGAACTCCACCCTTGAGCGTTAGGTAAACATACACCTTTATTTCACAGAATAACCACTTACATTATTCAACCCATATTATTTCTTTTGTCGGATTAATATAATATTAATTATTACTTTTAGAAAGCGATGAAAATTCAGAGAGGAGAGGACCAATAATTTTGCAAGAACTGTGCAGAGGAAGGTAGGTAGGAAGATAGGAAGAGCTATGCTAAGGGATAAAAACAAGTTTTTTAAAAATGAAGATATTTTTAGGGATGATCTTGTATTACCTAGATTCCCTTAAATATATTTCAATGAATACATAGATAAGTGTATATTACAGATATAAAGAAGTTAAATATATAAAAGTATCCCCTAAAAAATGGATTTAACTATATAGCCATTTATTGTGAATTATGTGGTAAAGTAATTTTATTGGAGGATACAGTCCTGTTATTAACCATTCGTGGACTTTTGACAGATATATCCGCCAAAAAATCTTCCCCTAAGATCTTAATGCAGATATAGTATCCGCATACGGTTTTGAATAGTTATGGTCATTTAGAGGATATATCCGCATACTTACAATTTTAAATTAAAAAATATTTTGATTAAAATTTGTTTTAATAGGTAGAAATTTATGCCAAAATACCTAAATATGCCAGGTAAGTTGCAATTGCAGAAGCTGTCTTGTTAGCACTGTGCGCCAGGATTTCCTGGCTGCCTTGAGGTTGGTGTTCCATATCAGTCGTGCTTTCTCTGTTTGTTATTACTAATGTGTGATTCGATCATCCAATTTAATCATAACATTTCTTTAGACTATCTTCGTACTTGTAGAGTATATCTTATTTTATTCTGAAATTTAACATGACTTGACAATATCTAAAGGGAATATGGGTTTGAAAATGTTCGAGGACGACCGAGAGATTAAAAAGATAAATATAAATAGTAAATAAAAAGAGTAATAAATAACGTTTTCCAAGAAGTAGTTAAATATTATATGTTATATAAATGGTATTTTATAGTAAAGGTATGCCTGGCGTTTGTTGTCACTCGGTATTGTGAGAGCCGGGTGGGTACCTATTTAGATAATTGACCTTTATATAACACCTTCTGTTCAATCATAGTTTGATTACAGTTGTTAAGATTTATCCAGAAGCTGCCAGAAGGATTTTGTATTTTATTATTATATCGAAAATCTCTGTTTTATCTCGAACTCTCCATTAGCCCACCTATAAAAGCGCCAGGTTTTTTATGTTCCAGAGTTAGATTATATTCGTCTGTGATTGAGTGAGCGTATTAAATAATGCATGCAGCTAGTCCAGTACGTTAGAATAGGTCAACGATACTGCGAATAACTAGCTATTGTTTAACTTTTATTTATTCTGTGTTTTGTTGGTACAGTAGTATAAAGTTAATTAGTTAAGTTATTTATTGCATTAGTTTATTATTTATTAAGTAGTTTCATTGTAATATACTTGTAAATTGTAGTCAATTATTTAATAATAATTGTATAGTTCTAATTTATACTTTTTTAATTTTAAACATTAGTGTGTTAATTATTTAATTCACCCGGATCCCAAAACGGACCTTACAGATAAGTATCACAATACAAATAATACTTGTTTTAATGTTCACAGTTCTATTTATGGATTTATCCTCATAAGGCACGTCACTCAGAACTAAAGATGGTCTTATCCGTATTCATTATTATCTAGTCAAAGTGAAAAGAAAAACGTGTTGAAATTTGGATGGATTTTATATCTTAAAAAACAATTTTCTATCCAAGAAACAGATTTTTATCTCAACCCGTAATTAAATTATTCTGTCACGTGAAACTAATTCTGTACGTGAAGGGTTAAGTTGTGCGGTGTTGTAATAAGCTTAAAATGCTTTGCAGTCTGATAAGGAAAGCATATATAACACACTAAACTTCTCATTCTACGTAAACATCTTTCAGTTTTCAACCCCTCAGCCCTTCAGGCTGAAAATAAAACCAACAAATATAAATATAGTATTGCTCTGACTTAAGGTAAATCGAATTTCAACATTCTAAAGTCCTTCCTTATAAAATTTCTTGTTGATAGAACCGATATTGCTACGTTTCCTTCAAGGTTGTCCTTAAAACAAGACGTCGTGTATATTGAGCGCTTTGCAGATTTATTGGCTCACTAAATTTGTAAGGAAAAATAAAGTGAAAGGGATGGATGCAAAAAGAAAACAAGCGGTTGTATTTTCTTCCAAGGAGTTTACATTTTATTGGCTACTGGGGGCACTTTGCCTGTTTTATTGAATACAATAATGAACTCGCTGAAATATATCTGTTCCCTTTTCTCATTACTAGGTTTCTTTTTCATTTACTGACGTCACTTCCATCCCTGTTTTTAGTTTACGTTTAACAGATGCCTTTGTTTCTACAATGAACGTAAAAATATTTATAAATATTTAAATTTAAAATTAGTAGTTTTTTACATTTTCTTCAATATTTATATATAAATATACACAAAGTTCCAAATAAACATGAGCACCTTCATGCTTGCCACATCTGTTTATAAAAATATGTTGTTTAGGTCAACAGCTAAAAGGCTAGTTGGAACCTCTAGAGGTTTTACTAATTAAGAAGGAGGAGTGAGGTGGTTGACTTTTGCCTTCCTCAATGAGTGGAAAGAGTAAGCTTATCAGCATGCCAGTCTCTCCAAAAAACACCCTCTTTTCACCCTGCAATGACACCTTCACTTCATTCACCACAGGATCTGGCTGTATAGGGAAATTCATTATTCTCAGAGGATATAACTCTGGCCAGTGTCGTTTACACCTCTACCTCTTCTGTCCTTAAATAGTTCAGTCATATAATTCTCTGACTACGTTATAAGAAACAGAACTATTTTTTGTAGCCCTGGAACCAACAGATTGAGTGAAAATAATTTAACACTCAACCTGCCCGTTTTGGGTAATATAGAAATATAATAAACTGAAAACTGCTCGTAACGATGATGTGTACATAAAACTATATAACTGAATGCTCGCTTCGTCACTTAATGACTGACTCATTCACATACATAAATTTTAATCCATTAAGGCGGTCTTAGAATCAAAACGTTTGAGCACTTTATTATACATTTGTTATTTAAATTTTTGGAAAAAATCTGAAATCCAATAAATCCGTTTCCTAAGTGGAGGTGCTACGGTTTCCCAAAAAGAAAAAGGGTATATTATCATCGGACTTAAAAAATTTAGTGTGAAATACTCACGCGAATTTTTCTTGTCAACGTAAATAGGTATTGAAAATATGTATAAATATATAATCTATGTTTAATCATTAGTAAACAATGTAAAATGAAAAACTTAACCTAATTTTAATCATGAGTGAATGAGGCTTAGTAAAAATCAAATACTGTTAAAATCACTAATTGACGCTAAACTAGGCTCTGTGGAAAAATGTTTGAAACAGAGTTGTAGACTTACTATTTCTTATAACTTTAATTGGCCTATTTTTTTCTCTCAAAATGTATTGCAATATTAAAACATTCCATTTTTTAGCGATTATGCTAGGCATAATACATAAATCAATAATTCCGCTAAACAAAGGATTGTAAAAATTAATGTTGAAAATAAAAGTTGTTGGCTTTTTGTATTTATAAATGTTGTTAAATACATTTGCCCTAAAATGCATATTATATCCGCAATCTTAAAAAAGTAGTTTTTACAACGGAAGCACAGCTTCCTAAGAATTTCATTGGGCGTGGTGTTTACCCTATCTTGTAGAGCATAAAAAATGTATTAAATTAGGTGATTTTTAAAAACAATCGTAGGAGCCGCTTTTGTGAAAATTGCACGAATAAACTACTTTTTTGGATTACCCGATTTTGATGAAAATGTTCGCGTTGAGTTCTCTTGTAGTACCGAACTTAAGTTTCAAGTTTTAAAGGCTATTCCGTTCATGAGATTTTTTTTATAGTTATACACAGACACAGGCACAGATTAATTTGTAAAAACATGTTTTTTTGTAAATCAGGCGGCTTGAAACATGTACTTCCGGTTTTAACTCGATTTCGATATATCGAGTTGAAAACAATTCTTTCCTACACTCATGTAGGTCAAGAGAAAGTAAAAAATCCGAGGTACAGTTGTTGGCGTGCTACGCCATAAATCAGAGGTACCGGTTTCGAATTCCGGTAGGGTCCGGAAAATTATTACACGTTCAAATCCACCGTTTCTTAACGTAAACTAGTCGTTGACCAAGTTGATGAAACTACTTTAAATAAACTAAAACAAAAAGTATCCAATGTATAAAGGGGATCAAAACGGATCAACAAGGACTGACGTAACTGTTAGCTATAATCTTTAAAAACCTCAAAAAAAGTAAAAATACAATTATTATTATTATTGATATATTTACTAAATATAATATTTTCAAGAAGAAATTTATTGTAGTTTAACAAAGTAATTAGAAAAACGGCTAATTAAATTTTAAAATGTTAATTGAGATGGTAATTAATTTAGTTTCAAGAAAACAAGTGAATTTAAATTTGTGTATGCCTGCAGAGAAAATAACTGAGTCTTAAAACTCTTAAACTAATTATACTGAAAGGGTTTTTATGATGGTTAAAATGCTTAAATCTAGAGGAAAAAATATAATTTAATTTTTGACTTTATATACCCTTAAGTAAAAATAGCTATTCCATTATCCTTGGACAATAACATGAATTGTCAGGTGAGCTAAGCGGAGACATACAATGGATAGCGCTATTGGAATGTCCATTACATTTAGCGTGATAGCTTTCAGAAATTGTTTCGGTTAACTGCATGTGGAGATAATTATGTAACGTGTTATTGTTCACGCATAATGGAACTTGATGACAACGCTTTAGTCAAAGTATTTACTATATATATATATATATGTGTGTGTGCTTTATTACACCAAAAACCTTTTATACCGTACCGCTTTGTCCTTAACGTACATTCCTCAATTCATTTCACTTCGCTGACTGTTTAAATATGGAAAAGTATTTGTTCATTTATCTAATTAAAATTTTATTACCTGGTCAATTTGAAGTGAAATGGTCGAGAAAGGGTTTAATAAATTACGATCTAATTAGATAAAAGAACCAATTAAACTTTATTAATGAATAATTAACAGATTAAGACTTGAATATGACAGAAAAATTTACAAGTTTAATCATTTTGAAAATACATTAATCAATAACACTAAGAAGATGTAATAAACATAATAAAACCTATTTGTGTGACCCTTTTATACATAACACCCAAGCTTCTTCTTAAAGTCCTTCTTCTACCGGAGGACGCAAATCATCATCATTATGCGGATCTTATCGCTGCTACTCAAAACAGTTCCGTATTACTGCAGCCAAACCAGTACCTCAGGTTCTTTAACAAGGTTGACCTACGTTTGCTAATGTTCTGCTTGCCCTTTATCTTCTTCTGAATGATTAATTGTAAGATGTGATATTTAGGACCTTTAAGCACATCTTTAAGATATTGACACTTTCTTTCCTTCACTGTGTCAACCAACTCACATTCTTTACTCATTTTATCAAGCACATCTCTATTGTTATTCTGTCTATCCACGGAATGCGCCACATCTTGCGGTGGTACAACATCTCAAAGTATGCTCAACCTGTTTGTAAAAGTATAGTACCTATTAAAAAAGCCTGTATCTTCATTTAAAGGCATGTTGTAACGCTCTAGCACTCACCACTAAATAGGAAGACAATGACCACACGGATAGTCCGCCAGCTCAACATACACATTTTTTCAGATTCACTACGAAAATGGCCGACACGCTGGAGTTTAATTAACTAACTGACTGAATTTTCGTAATTTGTATTCATTCAGCGCCGGTTGGACGCAGACTATCAACTGGAATAAGACAATTCAATATTAGGCAGCGCGTGGCCAAAGAAAAAATCTGGCATTATGCACCATCCTATTTAACAGTGAGTTTCAACAACATTAACAGTTTTTTCTTTCCTGCTAATAAATTTCAAGTTACGATAAAAAATTAAACATAATAATTAAAAAAAAAAATACTAGGTACTATTTAAATAAAGACACGGATCAACGCAACTCCTGTGCTATTTCGCTCTACGTGAAAGAGAAGGTGGTTCGGCTCCTTAAGGTTTTAATTTTTCAAAAAAATATGTTTGTTCTTTTTATATATTATTAAAATAATGAATAAGGGCAAATTTTTTCCTAATTATTTATGGGAATCTACAATTTAGCGGAGAGTGAGCAAAACGCTCTTTTACAAATCTTTACTAATATTATAAAGAAATCTCTTTGGATTAAAATTATTAATTAATTGTTATTAAGTTATTAATTTATTTTACTGTATTTAATCTGATTATGTACTGAGTTATGGCCATAAGTCTCTCTCTCCATGTTTCCCCTCTCTTACTTTTCTTCTCTCACACCCCCACTTTCTCGCCCATTATATCAACCCATCTCTCTACGCCCACTCTTTATCCCACCCTTCCTTTCCCTTCGCTACCTCTTTTTACCTGCCTCTTCCTCATTCCATTACTCTTTCTTTTGTACTTTTTGTCACACGAACTCTCTCCCTTCTCTTCATAACCCCTCCGCCCCTTTCTTGTATCTTTTCTCTTTCGTACTGACCCCTTCTTCCTTATTCAGACCTCTCCTCCATTCCTCCTGCTACTCCCTCCTCAGATCACCCTCCTCCTTCACCACCTCTCTCCCTCCCCCAATAACCATTCCCCATTTTCTCCCCTCAATCTTTCTCTCTCTCTCTCTCTCTATTTTAGGTAATTTTTTTATTTGCAAGGTAATCTCAGAAACTATTTAACAAATCTCAATTTTTTTTCTTTTGAAATGCATAGAGCGTTCTGAATAACGTAAAGATAATAATGTTAATATTAATAATAATTTTATATTTTGAAAGCTATTTTGGTAACTGGTAACGTAGAAGCATTCTTTTATTTCTTCTACTTGATGGAAGTTTGTTTGGGAAGGTTTGGATCTTTTATCAGTTTGTTTTTTTTAGTTCAAAGTATCGAACCCAAACTATGCTTTTTGTAGTCCAGCATCTTGACTAATACATCACGGAGATGCCTCTTAGAAACTCTGTTTACATATTTAAAATTAAATCTTCTTGTTTAAGTGTTGTCTCCTCAAACAGATACACTCACAGATCGATCGCTTATATATTTTTTTCCCTATATATTGATATAGGGCAAAAGAAAGCAAACAAATTAAAACTCCCTTTCACGAGACGCCGCGTCTCATGGCAGGTGGCAGTTTATAAAAAGGCTTACCTCTGACTTTTGGCAAAAACCAATAGTGGTTTCTGTATCTACCCTTTAAGAGGAATTGAATGACACTATTTTTGTTTTCTAATTCCAACTCTGATTTCTGGACTTTTGGTTTTGGGTCACTTCCGGTTGAAACCGGAACTTCAAACCCAATCCAAGCCTACTAACAGTTTGTGTAGATTATGAATCTGAAAACCGTTTGTTTCTATTTGTAGTTTTTGACTTTGATTTATTTACTTCAGGTTTTGGGTAACTTATGGTAAAAACCGGAACCTGCAACCCAATTTAGGCCCATTATCTTTTTGAGTAGCGTACGAATCCAAAACAGTTTGTTGCTATCTCTTGTAGTTTCTCTCAGTGTGATGGACAAAAAAATTATACATGACAATTTAAAAATTGCCACCAATTAAATTTCGATTAAATAAGTATGACTTATTTTACAATAAATTGAAATGGTATTTAATTAAAAAATTGTCATAAAAGGTTTTATTAACTCATTTCTAGGAAATTTTATACCATTTTAATTAAAATTTAATGTTCAGATAATTATTATTATTATTATTATTATTTGATTTTAATATTTATAAATTCCTTGACGTATTTACTCATTCAAATTATTATGAATTTCTTCATATTAAAAATTTATTAATATTTTACAGCGATATGTTTTGTTTTTGTTAATTCAGTTTAACATTAAAATAATTTTAACGGAACATTATATTCTATCAATCATCATAAACATATTTGTTTAAATATCCAAATAAATTAATTAACTAATATAAATTATTAATTATACATTCACATTAATAAACATGAAATATAAGAAAAGTTCATATTAATGTATGCATATTACATTTACTGAATTTATTTATTCATTTAATTACATGCAGATGCAAACCGCACATTGCATAATAAAAAATATGGAACATTCTGTAACACTGGATACAGCTAACAAGTCTGGAGGATATCATGTCATTATATAAATTTTAACGAATTTTCAATACGGAAAATAAAACTAATGTTTAGATCAACCGACTACAAGTAAATTTAACAATATTGGTAACAGTACTATAGAGAATACTGACAAGAAAAATTGAGCGCATGTTCACGAACGCGTAATTAACATTTTACCCGCATCACCTGTAAAGTACGGTCGGTGTAACACTAAACAAATCAAAAAGTACGCATAATACAGTCGCCATACGTTTCTAGTTTGTCTTTGTTTTGTCTTATTTAAATGTCTAGTTTATTTATTTTTTATTTTTCTCATCAAAAAAAGTTATATTATAACTTTTTTTATACACCATAATCTGTTGTATAACAATAAATGCAACTTATCAATTAGAATTAACACATAAACAAATTACTACCCACTGGTAAAATTAACAAATTATAACATTAAAACATAAAATTATACTGCTCTTAATTATTGTTTACAATCAAAAGTAGATATATAGAGTTAAAAAAAAACAAATAAACGAAAAATGAAAAAATACCCAAACCTCATTTAAAACGAAAAAAACAGAATGAGAAGTAATTAAAAATAAGTAGCACATGATTCCAAAATATATGTACACCGAACTTTACTGGAGATAATTAAATATTTTCATTCAGTTATTTACACATTCACACTCAAACACGCCAGTCATCTACAGAATATAAACATATTATTTACAATGTAAATTCATACCATCAGAATCGCCCGGGGATATCCAGTACTAAAGCACGTTTTAGTCTATGAACTATGTCTAGTTTATGTAAAAATAATTTAAAAAAGTAAATAGTAATGGTAGGGTAAATAATACATTCTGTTCGTAACACGACCAGAAAAAGGCAAAAAAATTTACACAGCTCAACGAGAATTAACTAACACTGCCGTATCTATACCGGTTGAGTAGGGCTACCAACTTTGTGTCACAAAAAAAAATTTCCCTTTCTTATAAAAAAATACCAGACATTAAAAATTGGGTAACAGGACTGAAAAATCATTCTGTATTTTCATATTCTAAAGACAGAGCACAGTTGTTGCAACCATGATTTCCTTTCAGTATCCATTCTTTTCTCATGGAGGTTACTAATGATTTGTATATCTCTCAGTAACCTTCTTGAAGTTCTGGTTCCTTTCCCTTCAACCATATTTTACCAACAAAAATATTCACCATCAATTCACTGTTTCTTATAACGATGATAGGAACGTATTAATTAACAAACTTATCCTTTCAATCTATTTCCTGTCTCTATGTCATTCAGAATATTTGTGTATTTAAAAAGACAGACGAAACAATAAAGTTTCCAAATCCATGTTGGAATCGTAAATTAACAAACCCCCAAAAACTTTGTTCAATATACCCAAAAACCAGTAAGACAAAAATATATGACTAGGAAAACCAAACTACGACACTAGTAAGAAGTATCAAAACTGTGTTTGTTTTATGGAATCAAAACGCTTAATAACAGTACTGGTAAAATTAATATAATGAAAACAATCAAATAAAACATGCTCAGAATAATACTAGGACCTCCTAACGAAAATAGCATTGTAAACTTAAAGAAACAATCCAATGGGTTACTTCACCAAGATATAGAAACCAAAAAAAAAAAATCATAGCTAAAAAAATAGCCAAATTTTTATGTCATATCCTTAGATTAGACGAGTAAGTAAATAATTTTACGGAGACCTACATTAAGAACTTATTTAAAATAACAAAAAATGTTATGTTTATGGAAAATGGTTTTCACTCTTGAACGAGTTTAATGTATTAATTAAAAATTAATATACAGCAATATTGTAGCCTAGAACATTTATGTAACTTAACGAAAATATTTTAATATAAAATTTGACACAAAATTGGATTCAAAAGAATTAAAAAACGAAATGGGGGCTCTTTGGGTACTTTTCTTTACATTTTTGCAACTCCCATTATTATATCGCCTCTGTAGTCTTTTAAGATAAGTCTGCGTGCAGTAGCAAAATTGTTGATATAAACTAAAACGTATTTGGGAAAAATATAGAAGTCTCGTTAATATTACCATTTAGTGTCATTTTTAGAAGCAAGAGGTCTTATTTAGACATCTAGAAGTTTACTATTAAGCAAGATAAAGGAATAAAGTAGTTTATACAGTTGCTTTTTCCACTAAGTTAAAAATTATGACTAGCTTACTGTTTTTCACGGCTTCTGGAAACACATTTACTTTTCTTTATACCTACATGTAACACGGGACTGTAAAATGAAATAAATAACTTTTATTAACTCCCTCTACAACTTTAATTTTATTGTTCATAAAATGTTTCACTCACTTTTTCTATGTAACTGAGTAAGAACACAATGGCTAACAAAACTATTTTCATTGTAAAAGTAGGGCTACATACAAACGTTTTTGAAATTATCAACTTATTTTTTTACATAATTATTTATTTTAAACTCGTCGGGTTGGTCTAGTGGTAAAATCGTCTAGTCAGGTGTTAAACTGCTGATTTTCAGAGACAAATGTTTTGTGGTTCAAATCCTGGTAAAAGTAATTACTTTTATATGTATTTAAATACTGTATAGTGGTTACCAGTGTACTTTTACATTTGGAGTTCAATTAAGCATACCTATCAGGAATGGTTGACCTGAGTTTGTTCAATTATACACCCTGTAACGTCTAAGTTGAATTACGTTACTGTGGGTTTTTGTTTCATATCTGGCGCTGCATTTCCGTTTGTGTTAATGCTTAACTTTGTTCACTGTAAGCTGTCGCTATCTGGCGTTTTTCTGTTTATCTATTCTGGCCTGATTCGAATTAATATTTTTCTGTCGACTAATTGTACTATCTTCCTGGTTTAAACGTGCACTCTTGTTTGTGAAGCGAAATGGTACGGTAGTCGTCTATGACCTTTAGAATGTTGCCGATTTGCAAATTTCTTTCTTTTACTTAAAGAATGTTTTTTATACTTTAATGCTGCATTATGATGGTTACTGAAGTTTAATTGCATTATCTACTGTTTTAAATTATGTTTATCTTTTGTTTTTCTTTAAACTTATTATGATACGTAATTATTTTAAGTCTTTTCCGGGTCGGCGTTTAATTATGGTTCAAGTTTTTTTTGGCTTCGTAGCCCCAAATTTATTTTGGGTAAGTTCTCTTTTGTTTTGCTGTCGAATATTTCTGGAGATTGCGCTTATCAATTCTGTTTAACTGTAAATTTTAAATTTTGAATCGAGTTATTTTGGTTTTGGCCTTGTTCGATTCTTGCCTTGTTTTTTTGTCTGATTGTTTGCCTACACCTTTTAACCTTGTGTGGGTTTCCGTTAAGGTGTAGGGCAATTTAATCTTTTGTACTTACCTTTTGTTTTTTTACCTTTGACCTATGTTGACCGCAATCTGTAGAAGTATTCTTTGGTCTAATTCTTTCTTTTGATTTGGTTCATTTTGTTACTTTTCTTTTCGAAGTGTTACCTTTTTCGCTTTTGACAATGGTCGTTTTTGTCCAGGGTTCGACTCTGGGGTTATATTCTGTGAGATTCTGCTTTGGGAACGTTTCCGTTATGGAAGATCCTACTGTATGAGAAGCCTACTCTAGTTTTGGATAACTGTTTCGGATAGTCTTGGAGAGCAGTGCCATTCTGCTTGTTTGGAGCCACCTGGGTTTGATTCTCGACGTTTTCTGTTCTATAATTTTGTTTCTGCAATCTGGTATGTGTCATTAAATATTTTATAAAATGTGTTTTTCGGGCTATATCGACGATTTCTACTTGACTGCGTCTATGCAGGTCAGGTAGGGCTTCCTGTACTATGCATGTCGCGAAATGAAAATGGTCAACGAATGAACTTGTTTAAAATTTAAATTAAATTTTTTTTAATATTAAAAAAAAACGTTAACAAGTTTTCTTTCTCATAAGTAATTTCATTAATCTAGAATCTTGTTTTTTATATATAAAATTTTTTTTACAAAATATTGTTTTTCTTCTAAAATTTTTTTAATAATTTAAAAGGCTACCATGGTATGCACATATAAATAAATATAATATTAAAATAAAAATTTGATGCTATGCTACTACGGGACAATGAACTAATTCTATTTTTAAAAAATAAATATTTTTTTTACCCTTAAATTTTCTGTATCTATGAATTTTCAGTATAAATAGTATCAGTTTTAAGTGAACTTAAAGCGATAGCTATTAAAGTTTAGTTATTCATTGAACATTGTATTTTATATTTAATTTTTTTTTTTTTTTTTTTTAAATAATTTTTGCCTGAAAATAATCCATTTAGGTATTTTGTTTGTCTCAAATTTAATTATGTCTATATAATAATTTTACTGTATTTCCAAACTTCTTGGATTCATTGTGTAATTAATTTTTTTGAATTTTGTGTTTTTCTTAAGTAATAACAATCATATGCAACAACATCTTGTTTTTTTTGGCTTCCTTGTGTTTTTGTCAACCCCTGAGCCAACCTATTATTGTGAATAGAGGGGGAGGTGACAACCCCCATACCTATTTCTTCATCTTATTGGGTCATGGGGTGCTTATTGTTCTTAAATGGAACAGATTGCAATGTAAACACGTTAGGGAAGAGAAATAAAGAAAGTCTTTATGATTACTTCCGTCACGAGTTTTCTTTTGGTTTTACCGAAGGGCAAAGCGAGGAAAGCAGCATGCCCGACTGTTTTGTTGTCAGTTCGCCACCAAAACAACGTATACTATACTTAAAGATTATACAGTATATTGTGGAACCTTTTTTAGGTTAACTTTACGAATTTATAACTGTTTGTTACAGTAAACGGAAATGTAGGTTTCTTGAAAACGCGGTCAAGCTGTTCACAGTGCTGAACGGAATTTAATATCTATGCAATGTAATTAAATTCTATAAAGTTGAAGCTAAACAAAAGTACCTTTCCCAGTCTCTTAACAAAAGTTATGAGCGATCGGTTAACTACTGTGATGTTTCTCTTTTCACAATTCAAAATATAAAGAAGGAAGTTTAAAACAGTGAAAAAGATAATTCTTCATCAACAGTTATTTTTGACACGTGGTAAACAAAGGAAACGGTTATATCAATACGAAATTGATGCCGACATGTGAAAAGTTATTACTGGTTTTAAAGGAAAGGGTAAATTTTAGGTGGAAACTTTGTTCATTAAAACAAATTTTGAAGGAAATGTTGCGGTGTAAGTGGAAAAAGTGTCAGTTACAACGAAGTATATTAAATTGAAAGCAAACATGTGGTTAACTAACCGTGCAATGGTACGGTAGTGTCCAGTGTTGAGGTTGGCAGACCTGTCAGATTTCTCTTCCCTTCCTCGCAGCCCATCCATAAGCAAAATGTATTCTCCTGACTAACTATCTTTATTTGCAACTATAAAAACTATATCACAACTAGTAAATTTGAAAGAAAATATCAATCAGGTATTTCACTACAAGCTTGAGAAGGGAGGACTCACAGTAAAACCTCCGATAAACATTATACCTCATTAATAATGTGAGCGTGTGTTGTACGTTTGTTAATTCAGAAGATCTCTTATCCAACGTTTATTTTTGTTGTCGTTAAGAGCTTTGTGGTATGATTAGTGGCTGTACTAACGGATTAGCATGTTCATAAAATTTCTGTAGAGTGAATAATGAAGTGTTAAAGGTGCTTGAGCTTGTAACGTTCAGTTATATAAACCAATTTTGTAACTAAGAAATTACCTTTTAATAAATTTCTAATAATTATAAGTTACTGAATAAAAGAAACACAATTTGGAATGAAAATAAAAATATTTAATGAAAAATTTATTTAATATATTATATAAAGTTTTTAAAAAATTTAAATTATTTTATTTATTGATGACGCATTTGTATACACATACAAAATACATATTTTAAAATGAAATAATTATTTGTGTGTTTGTACATTGAAATAAATTTGTAGAAATACATTAAAATTTGTAGGCCTTGTTGAAAGAATAGGGTATGGATATACTTTATGGGGAACTGTGTGTACACGTAGAGCAAGAGTTGTGCCAATTTAAATTGTCCACAGTATACATACTACTAAGTTACTAAAACTATAAAGTTATAAATTTTATGAAATGTTAGAAATATTTATTTGAAATTGAAATGAAGTTAATAGTTCAACAGCTAAGTGGATAAAGGTGCTATGTAACAACTCTCGAAAATTGAGTTTTTGTGACGGATGATGACACAATGTGTATTAGTGTTGTACAAATGACACAGATACTCTACTGTCTGACAAGTTTCGAAATAGGATTCCCTCCCGTCCGCACTTCATCATAGCCACCTCGCATTACGCACTGTCCTAAAACCGTTAGCTCGGATAGTCTGTCTACTAGTACAGCTCATTACTACAACAATATTTATATTCATACTTACTATTACTTTATTATTTATTATTATTTGCACTTATTTAACCTGTACCTGTTTAAATCACAATTATACACTTACACTATTTGTTTAATCGAAACAAACTTATCTGAATATTGAACAACCGATCAAACCCAAAACATACTAAAACTGCGCTGACTACAAAACCAATATTGCACGGTCGCTAACACTATACAACTGAAGTAAAAACATGGTTTATATTAGCTGCTTTCAAGTAAATAAGGAATAATTCTCACTCCATTTAATTAAATCGTATCAATTATTTAGATTCACAGTCAACATTGTAAATTAAAAACTTGGTGTGTTATATATATTATGACTACACTACCTAATAGTAAACAAAAATAATGGAACACTAATGACTTTCTGCTGGTGGTCACATAATCTGTACAAAATGTTATGGGTAACAAGAATCTAGTATAAGTGATATCCATATTAATTGCTCATTTCTGTTGTCCGTACCAATGTATTCGATCCGGCACGTAGTGCGAACAATATTCTTATTCTTATTCGTAGTGCGAATAGAAGAAGTGGGGAAGGGAGGGAATCTTATTTCGATCGTTGTCAAGCGGTATCTTTACATTCTAAGAGAACACTTGTGGATTTATGTGCTATGTAGGCCTATTGCGTAATTTATGTTTTTAGTGAATAAAGATGTTATGATTATTAGGCTTTTTTCTTCTTTCATTATCCAAAACATTTTCATTAGAATAAACTATTAACTATGGTAATAGATACTATTTATCTTTATCAGTAAAAGTCCAAAGTAATGTTTTGTTAGTTAATTTCCTTATAAGAAACTTTGTTTAATATTATTTACAGTTAATACTGTTCATTCTATCTCAGAGCAGACAGTGCACAATATAATTTTTAATGGTTGAAGGAATTATAATCATAAGAAAGTTATAACGAAAACATTGAGAAGTTGAAGAATTTAAATCTAATTATATAAATTTCCACGAAGGGGCATGACTGATGGATTATCTTAAAAATAATTTATTAAATTTTTGAGCAATGTAATGAATTAACGTTGTGTTATATGAAAGTGTCAAAATGAAAGTCAGACAATTTACACAATGAGATCCAAAATTAATCCACATCCAAAATAAAATAATAATAAAATTCAAACCGAAAAATGGGATCCTTAGAATTTTGATCGTACTTTTCTCAAAACTATATTTTTGTTTACATAGAACCTTCATCCACTAAGCCCTTCAATTGTTTTAATGAGCTCAATAAATATATTTTTAATTAATAGTTACTAATTTCCTTGCAGTCCGTTGTAGGTTAGTTCTTGATCCCTTTCAACCATGAAATCGGGATTTGGGGTCATTGTTGCATCTAGTTTTATAAGTTTGTTTGATTCTTAATTCGTTCATTATAAATCTTTTTGTTCATCCATTATCTTTTAAAATTCAGTTTTATCTGTATTCTGTTGTTATTTCTTTTTAATATATTATTGATTATTTTTAAATATTTATTCGGAATCGTAACTTATTTAATTTCGTGATCCCATCTTTGATTTAATTTTAATATTATAACCTCTGTTAAAATTATATGGATTTAGATTTTCTTTTAAAGTTTTTTAATTTATATTGTTTATCTTGATTATAAATATCATGAAATTATTTGGAAAATTATTTTTTAAATTATTAATTTTGATGGATTATCTTAAAAATAATTTATTAAATTTTTAAGCAATGCAATGAATTTATTTAGTCATCATATCAACGATCCAATGAAACATAGACTGCTAATTCTACAGGCTATCAATCTTAAAGTCTCGGACTGAAATGATTTAATAACTACACCAAATATTTGAATATTTCAATGAAAAACTTTTCGTGCTTCACAAACGAGAACTACATGCACATAAAATTGGTAGAGCGATCTTTTGGTGTCATTTAATAGAATCTTTTATTCTTAATATAATCTATAAATGATATGGTTAATCGTGGCTTCATCCTTCAGTTTATTGTAATGATAGATTTACATGAACGAGAATGTTGGTTCCAGCAGAATTACACTATTTTCCCTGAAAATGAATTGCGTCATTTTTTAAACACCCGTTATTAAGATATCCGATGAAAAATAAGACTTTTTTATTTAAGGTGTAGAAGTGTAAAAAAATAACAGCGCAAAAATTAAAACCAATTAAATTTTCAACTAATTTTGTGTTAAACGCTTTTTAAAATTCTTAACCCCTTAAGGTATTTTAGTTTCCCTTGAAAGCGAGATACTCTTTTTCCCCTCTTGAAGAGGCATTTTCTTTCTTTTTGCTTTTAATTTGATATATATAACGACATAAAAGTCAAAACCTAAAGCGTATAAAATAAGTAAACTTTTGTATGAAACATTTTTAAGTCACAAATAAGGCTTTCTTCACTTCTTTTAGAGAAAAGTGTTTTTGTATATTTTTTTAAAGGTAAAAGTAAATGGAAATTACTTCAATACTCCATACTGTCATATGTAAAGACGTGAGTTACTTTCAGATCTGTTTATCATTTTTGATTTAAAGTACTGTATATTCCATATCTCATTTCACATTATATTTTTTCTTTGATACTTCACGGTAAAGTAAGTTGTAATATAAAAATGTTAAAGTACACATCATTTACTATCAAATAACCACAAATAAAATACTCATACTTGGTTTGATATTAGACACAGTATAACACACATTACAGGCTAATATTTTTATAATATGATTTTTCCGATTAAATTATCATAAATTTTTCTTTCAAAGGTTTGTTTTTTAGCTGTAAAAGTTCCCCTTCTAATGTTCTTTTCTTAAAAGTATCTTTTTAGCTCAAACTTATAGTGTGCTAGAACCTTAAATTGATGTGCATTGCTTTATGTACTCGTATAATTAAAAAAAGTTTGTTAAAAAAGTATAAAATATTGTAGCTGTATTTTTTCAAATTTACAGTAGTATTAACACTGTTGAGGTTAACGACATTAGATTTGAAACATCTTCCTCCACTTACAAAAAACCTTGGAGTTCCAAACAAAAATAAGTTCATAGAAGTTTCTTTTTGGTTTGAAGTTGAGAGCATTACATACAGAGCAACAGATATTGGAAAAGTACTTAAAAATTTCATTTTCTTTTTTATTTTCATTATCCATATTCGATGCAATAATTGAATCAGTTTTTGTTAAAATATCTGCAATATAAAACTTTTGAAAATTACGAATAACTTTTTTATTTTGTCTACCTAATTAAAAATTATGTTCATATAATAATGATATTGATATAAAAAGAATATTTAAATAGTTTAAGAATATTTTGATCAATGAAAACTTTTCATAATTTGGAAAACATTTGATGTAATTTGTTTCTCCTTATTTAGGAAGTTCGCAATCTGTTGGAAACAATCAGTGAGTGTGATAACACAAAATTTGAAAAAAATTAACATGATAAATAAACGTAAGTAGAGACATAGTCTAGTGACAGAACTCCGACGTGAATAGATAAGTGTAGCATTAAGTGCAGCATTTAGAACACTGTAATGGATAGTCAATTACAATACTACGTTAATTGATGAGATCCCGGCTACAACGACGTTTTAGTCGTCTTATTGGATTGCTTGGAAGAGACTGCGTAGGCAGATTTGAGATTAATGGGTTATTTGATGTAATTAAATTTTGAACTTTAAAATTCTCTCTTACAAAATCTATAATAAAGAGGAAGAAATTTTTTTTTTTCGAATAACTGTAAATCTACGATCTGCTCTCATAGAACAATGAGTAGATGTGTTGTAAGTATAAATCTTGAGTAAGTAATACCCCTTGGTATTACTCTATAAAATTTCCCATTTTGTTGAAGTGATCTTGCCAGGAATGTAAAATAAATTACACAATCACATATTAAAATAAATCTGTAGGGTGTAGTCTGCATAGTCTTCTGTGTGTTCCACTGTTGTCTAGGAGATTGATGGCTTCTGGATTCTGATGATTTTCAAGTCTTGTTTGGTAACTGGTACAAAATTTCTGTATAGCTTCGTGTACCGTGGGAGTGTTCGTGTCTCTGTGCAATATAGTGTTGGATATGTACCAAGGTGAGTCCATGATGTTTCGAAGTATTTTTGACTGAAACCGTTGAATTATTTCAATGTTACTGTGACTTGCTGTGCCCCAAAGTTGTATCCCATATGTCCACACAGGTTTAAGTACAGTTTTATAAATTAACAATTTGTTTTGTACCGATAATTTGGATTTTCCATTAAGCATCCAATACAGCTGTTGGTATTTAAGATTTAACTGTTTTCGTTTGTTCCATATGTGAGTCCTCCATGTTAGACGCCTGTCCAGGTGGAGGCCAAGATACTTTGCCGTATCGGATTGTGGAAGAAATTTAGCAAAAGAATTTTAAAAATATACGTTTTATAGTAAAAGTTATTATGTTTACTCTAAAATGTTGTAACAATATATGGAGGAAAGTGTATTTGAGAATTCTCGAGGAGGACCAAGATTTTAAAATGTTATGTTAAATAATAAGAGTTCATAGAGTTTCCACGAAATAGTTAGAAACATTATGTAGTTTGTGAAAGGTTACTACAGGTCAATTATTGTAATAGCTATTGTGTCAGGGTCGGTATCCCTAGCTATTCAGATAATTGTCCTTTTTATAACATCTTTTATTCAATCCTAACTTGTTTACAGTTCGTGAAGTTTATCCAGAAACCGACAAACGGATTTTGTATTTTTTTTATTATACCGAAAATCTCTGACCTTCTCATGATTTCCATAGCTTCATATAGAAAAAAACGCAGTTTTGAAGTTCAGTTTCAGTCTTTGATCTGCCATCGACGAGTTCTGATCTGTCAATTAGTAAGTGAGCTATACTGCGTACGAGTACGTTTGCGAAGAGATCCAGCGTATATTGTAGACACACACGTATAATCGGTGTTAACTTCGTAAGTGGAACTTATTTTAAGTAAGTAAAAAGTAATCTTTTATTTGCTTAAATTTGCAATATAAATTTATTGTAAATAGTTGGTTATTTAATACATTTTATTTAATTGTAGTTATTTTTATCCATTTGTAGATTTAAGACACTTTATATTTATTTATTTTATTTCATTTTATTTATTCAAGAAATTCACAATCAGTGAACGTGATAACACAAAATATGAAAAATTAATATGATAAAATAAACGTGATTAGAGAAACAGTCCAGTGACCGGACTCCGACGTGAATTAATATATAAGTGCAGCATTTAGATCACAGCAACGGATAGTCAATAACAGTACTACGTTAATATTGATGATATCCCGGCTCCATCGACGGTTTAATTGTCTCATTGGATTGTTTGGGAGAGTCTGCGTAGCCAGATTTGAGATCAATGGGTTATGGTGGTTCGCGAGTTTCTTCCTAAAGACACTTTATTAATTGTAATTTTTAATGTGTAATAAATAGCTACTTTTTTAATTTCAAACTCTTCGAAAATTTATCCTAGAAATTTTTCTTTCGATCGTGTCTGTGTTAAGGTTTCCTCAATGATTACCGTGTTCAAGCCAAGTAGATAAATAAATAATTAAAAGTTATTTTGTTTTAGATCCTAGGTCGGTAGTATTTTTCCACGCAATCATAAAAGGAACCGAATATTAATTTTTTTGTCATCAGTCTCTCGCAAGTTTGGTGCAGTTCTCCAATCTGTTCTATCTTGCGCAAGTCGTTTCATATCTACATACCTGTAACACCCTACGTCTTTTGTAATTTGCTTTATATATTCTAATCTTTGCCTCCCCCTACAATTTACTCCCTCAATATTACCCTCCATTATTGATAACCCAATAACTGGATGTCTTAAGATATGCCCCACTAGCCTATCCCTTCTTCTGGTAAGATGCTTCCATATACTTCTTTTTTCATCCACTCGCCTAAGAAAATCTAAATTACTTATTTTTTCCACCTACCTAATCTTTAACATTTTCCTATAACACCACATATCAAAAGCTTCTATCCACTTCTTTTCTACAGCCCCTATCACTCACGTTTCACTCCCGTATAATGCTACACTCCAAACATAATGTTTTAAGAAATGTTTCCTAATCTGTAAATCAATGTTTGTAGTCAGTAAACTGTTTTTTATTTCAAAGGCTTTTCTAGCTTGAGCAATTCTATTTTTTGATATCACTTATGCTTCTACCATACTTTGTTATTTTACTCCCTAGATAGCAGAATTCCCCAACTTTCTGTAAGTTTTCGTTGCCTACTTTTACATTTTCTATTTCTTCTAAACCACTCTTGCTGCTGCACAGCATTTTTGTTTTGTTTTTATTAATTTGCATGAAGTAATCACGATCTCATCCATTCCATTTAAGACATCCTCTAGTTCTTTCTTTGCCTCACCTAATACTACTGTATGATCGGTGAATCTCATAATTTTTATTGTTTTATTAAATTATTTATAAAAAAATATATAAGTGTTAGTTTATTTCAAAGGAAATTGAATAAATGTTCGGCAAACGCAACATTCTAATGATAAAGGACAGTCCAAACAAAACAAACATGGAGTGTGTTGTAAACAAATATTTGCATTGGTTTATATGTACTTAGTGAATGTACAATATTGTTTATTAGAGTAGTGATAAACTTGAACTGAAATTATGTAAATTAATTATTACACCGGTGTTTCCTAACTTAGTGGCATGATAATCAATATACAAGAACGAGAGAGGTTGGGAAGACTGTTGAAATTTCAGTAGTTCAATCATTATATAACAAAATAAAAGGGTTTATTTTATAATGAAAATATTTAATTTAATAACTTACGATGTTAAATAAATACATTGAAAAAGTGATTTAAAAGGCAAATACAGTTGTAAACTAATTCAAAACTGACTGTATTTGTTTTAGTGTAGAATAAGATAAATTAATAATAACTAATATTGAAATTCACCGTGTGGATGTAAAATTTACACAAACTAGAATTGACTTTCTAAGTTTAATTTAGTTTGAGGTGAAACACCGAATAACCGCTTCGCACATTTTAACTTAAATCGTTTGTTTTATGGTTAGAACACTTGCGAGTATTTGTTTAAAGGGAAAACTTTTCTTAGTTGTAAACGTAAAAGTAGACATTATTGTTGTGTTGTTTAATCTAGCTTTGATAAAAGTTAGTGCATTTGAAAAGTAGACCGTAAACGTTAAATTGTAACCAGTCAGTTTATAACTTTATATATATATATATCATATCGGTCAGTAAAATAACATCACACTAAACTTATATTTTAACATGAAAATGACATTACATAATTTTTTGTCATAACAATCGAATTTTATATTTTATTACAAGCTATCAAGAAATTTTGTACAGTTTTATTTGGGTAGTTTTAATAATAAATAAAAGTACTCTCTCTAGAAATAAATAAACTCTCTTTAAACCAAACTTAACGAGACTGAACAGTATTTTATATATTTTTTATTATAACGTAAACTGCATTATACTCACATTTCATGAAAAATAACGTTATAAAAAATTAAATAAATATTTGACACTTTGTTGTATTCACAATTATTTCAATCATATATTTTACAAAATTTGTCACGAGATCTCTATTTGATTAATCTATGCCAATATGTGACTGTCTCGCTACATCCGACTGATCTTCGCTTAAAACCTGTGATAGGTTCCAAAAAAAAGTTTTAGTTGCTTGAGTCACGAGTTTGCCTTTAGTTTTAACAAGTGGTAAAAGGGAAATGCATCAGTGCGCATGCGCGACTATTTTGGTATCTTTTCTGTCAACAAAACCACGTACGCCATACCCAGAGCACATACAGTACATTGCGGAACCTTTTGTAGGTTAACTATAAGAATATAAAACTGTTTGTCACAGTAAAGAAAAATTTTGGTTTCTGAAAAACTTGGTCGGGCTATTTAAAGTACTGAATAAAATCTAATATGTAGTGTAATAAAATGTATTGAAAGTTAAAGCTAAACAAAAATGCCTTCTCGTGCCTCTTAAAAAAAGCCATGAGCGACTGCTAACTACTGTGATGTTTCTCTTTCCACAATTTAAAATATAAAGAAGGGCATTTACGATATTATGAAGAAGCTATTTTTTTTAACAATTTTTTTTGACTCCTGGTAAAAAAACGAAACGGTTCGTTAGATATTAGTGAGACTGATATTGAAGACGACGGTGATATCAATAGCTAAGAAAGCGATTCATTCCTAGGAGATTTTGTTCCAATGAAATAAGATAATAAGCTGTATAAAGCTGGTAATTACAGTAAATCAAACATTTCTAGTCGTATAATTATTAAGCTAATATTACAGGTCAGAATTGTTTTTATAAGGTTTATGAAGAAAACAATTTCTTCGGTAATAAACCACATCTTACAAATAGTAACTGCACTGTAGTAAAATGTAGTGTCTCGCTGTTAAGGTTGGCAGCACTGTCAAATTTTTACTTCCTTCCTCACAGCCCATTCATTCTCAAAAGACTTTCTCGTGGCTCGGTCTATACATCTTTGTTTTGGGTTTCCTCATTTATAATTCTGTCTTGTAAATAAAATTCTAATACCTACAGCTCTTTTCATTGATCTTTGTGCAACTCTACCTTCTTTTAAAAGAGCATGGTTTTTAGTCTACAGGTAAATACTAGAACTACTAAATTTTGAAAAGTTATTTATTTTAAAATGGAAAAATTTAGTTAAGTTCTATTGTAAAATGTATAAAGAGGGTGTAATAAATCACGTAAATGCCTATATCATCGACCAGGGCCCGGTATTAAATCAGACACACAGCACATACAAAATAAAAAATTGATTCGTTTGAAAATAACTAATCCAACTGCCTATTATTACATGATCGAATTGCATGTATCTAGTAATGAATCATACTATCTATCTGAATATTACATAAAGTCGGAATGCACAAAAGTATTCAAATGACATATGAAACTGTCATAAACATACTTTGTTACCTATTCAAATATTTATCTTTCGGATTTCAGTGATGTATTTCAAGAGTTGCAATTGACATTTTCCATGTACGATTGAGTAATTCAATCTTTAATTTAAAATATTCCTATAGATTAATTTTTTTACATAGACTTGAATGATAAAAAATTATTTTATTTTCTTTTTATGAAATACACAATCTGTTAGAAACAATCAGTGAATGTGATAACACAAAATATGGAAAAAATCAACATGATAAATAAACATGAGTGGAAATATAGACCAGCTGTAGAACTCCGACGTGAATAGATAAGTGTAGCATTAAGTACAGAATTTAGAACACTGTAATGGATCATAGTCAATTGCAGCACTGCGTTAATTGATAAGATCTCGGCTCCATCGACGTTTTAGTGGTCTTATTGGATTGTTTGGGATAGTCTGCGTAGCCAGATTGAAATTTTACTTCAATGTTTGTATTTTATTTGTCTTAGTTTTAAGTAATTTTATTATATTATAAGTCAAAATAAATAGGTTTTAATCAATGTTCGTAAGATTTAGTTATAAGAATATAAGAAAGACCATTGATATTTTTTAAGTTCAAAATTAAACCGTAAAAATATAGGAAGTGTTTTTAATAATGTTAATGGCATACAGATATAGTGTCGTGAACAATTTTCTTTGTGTGTGTGAAATGGACTCCAACGACGGATGTTAATACAATGAATAATTTATTGATTTAATGTGGCAGCAAGTACGAAATCGTGTCAAAAGTACTAACAACTAGTGGAGTGCTGGTGTTCAGTTCCAACCATTGTAACGTACCAATTTCAAATTTGAAAGGAGATCTTTCAACTGATTGGGGGTAAAATAAAAATTTAGTTGGGTGAGCAAACAGCAAGCAACAAAATTTGCGGGAGTCCATCAAAAGGTCGCAATCAAGATCTGAGTGAGATCAAACGCGTCTTCGAGGAAATCACAAAGAAGTGCTTAGGCAGTTCGGACGTGTCTCATTAGAGTTCACCGAGTTATGAATAAATACAAGTTATTATGAACTGACCTTCCAAATTTGTGTTTTAATGGAACAAAAATATATTATATTAGTTTGATAAAAATTCGGAACTTATATTAAAGTAAATAGCCGTGTCTCACTAGCGCGTAATAAGACATCCCATAAGGCACCTACCTCGTACAATACAGTGTACCAGAATACCGGAACATCAAATTTACCTACATCGTGGCTGAGCCCACGACAAAAACAAAAACATCAAAATTTACATGCAAATAATCAGGTGTAATAAAAACATATTTTAATGGTACCAAATTGCATTGTTCAACTCTTTAGAATTGTTTCTTTCTAGGTTTCAAGGGTAATAATAATTAACGTACATTTATTTACTGTATTAATTGTTATTATAAATAATTACGTTAGTTTGCAGATAATGGTTTTTCTTATTTAAATAACACCTTGAATATTACACGAAATTTTTAAGAATTACAGTAAACTTTTGGATAGATTGATTACATAAATTTCGGGACGTAATATAATTATTTTAACAAAACGGCATAATAAATATTTAGTTTACTACATAAATAATTTAGGGCGGGTTCAGATGGCCGACTATCGCAGTGGTAAGTCGACAACACGCACATCTGACGGGTGCGGCAATTGCGTGAAATAGTTCACATGCTGTTGTCCGACATTGCGATCTTCATAATTTTTATTGCGATTTTAAAGTGACAGTTCAACCTTCTTGGTGTTTGCTGTGTTCCTGTGTAATGTACATTTGTAAACCGTAGTTATGGAAGTAGAGTAGGGTTTGTTTTTTATTATGCTACGAAGAAGATTTTACAGACAATATTGGGTTCATTCCATTTTAAGTTCTCGTCTTCTTAAAGGCCAGTTTCATCAGCTGTATTCTGAGCTACAAGAGGACCAAGTAAAGTTCTTCCTGAAAAAAAAATACTGATGTTTTATTCACTGACGCCGTTTTCAATGCTTGCGTCTGTGGTACTAAGCTAGGCGGGAGTCGGTTGCAGAAGTCAGTGGTACCACTAGCGCAGGGTAAAAAACGCGTACCACGCATCGCATTGTCATGTAAAGTAGTGGGTGCGACTACCATAGTGCACAATAGTACAGGGTGATTTTTTAGTCCTGTTACCCAATTGTTAATGTCTGGAAATTTTTTTCTAAGAAAGGGATATTTTGTTTTGTGACACAAAGTTGGTAGCCCTACTCAACCGGTATAGATACGACAGTTTGAGTTGATTCTCCTTGAGTTGCGTAAAATTTTGTGCTGTTTCCAGTTGTGTTACGAACAGAATGTCTTTTACCCTAGAACAACGGGTTTTCATTCTTGAACAATATTTTGCTACAAAATCGTATGCGAGTGTAAAAGAATCATTTCAAATTAAATTTTTTGGTGTTCCTCCACTCTATTCTAGTCAATTTCTAGGCTAGCTAACTGATTTTTAGAGGCAGGTATTGTTTGCAGCAGAAAACGTAGTGGTCGACAAAGTCTCTTGACAGATGACGTTAAGAGAATGTGAAAACAAGATTACTTAATTCTCCATGGAAAAGTTTACAAAAACCTTCCTCGCATGTTGATTTGTCATGTTCAAGTGCTCAGAAAGCTGCTAAAAAATTGAAATTGTATCCGTATCACATACGATTAGTTCTAGAGCTTCAGCCTCCAGATTTAAAGAAGAGATTGTTTTAGGATAAAAGACATTCTGTTCGTAGCACGACCGGAAATGGCACAAAATTTTACACAGCTCAAGGAGAATCAACTCACACTGCCATATCCATACTGGTTGAGTAGGGCTACCAACTTAGTGTCACAAAAAAAAATTATTTTTTTTAGAAAAATATTACCAGACATTAACAATTGGGTAACAGGACTAAAAAATCACCCGGTATTTGGCAGCGCTGCGTCAGTGTTACGACAGGCGTGAGATTAGTGGTAACGACTTACAACTGCGATAGTTGGCCATCTAAACCAGGTCTAAAATAAAGGAAGTATATAACGACCCCAATAATTCAATCAATAATAAATAGTATTGTTTTAATTAATAAAGTATACATTGAGGAAATAAGATTAGAAAATAAAGTTACCTTGGTATTATCAAAGACTAGGTGTTATCGTAAGTTTACAAAAAAATTTTATATATATAATATTTATATTTAACGTGAAATGAATATTTTAAATATAAAAGAACGTTTTTTGAACTTCCCTTGCAAAGCTGATTTTGTATTTCAAAATGTAATGGTTTGAGTGCTTACGTTAATATCAGTGTGTTAGATAATAAAATTGTAGGGAAACACGTGTAAACACATTATAAAAATTTAATGAGTCACCTATTATAAATGTTAACTTTTAAAATGTATAAAATATGATATGAAATGGGGTATGTAATTAATTTTTTTCTATATAAAATTTATTTCATAATTAAATTCATTATTAAAAATACTTCATGGAGAGATTAAAAAGTTTTTACACCTACGTAACTGTGGTGTAAATTATAAAAATAATACAGTATAAAACACAAATATACATTATAATTTTATACAAGTAACACAACAATTTTTCTAGAAAAAACCGTTTAATATATTTTGGAGTAACACTAGAAAGAAGTTTCTTATGGAATCCTTATACACGAGTTAAAAAAATCATTAAATTCACGACGGAGAAACTATTTATATGTCGGTTTCAACCTAAATCTCCTTTCCCAAATCTTCAAGAACTAATAAATTACCACAAGTTACTCCTTTACCTTATACGGGCCGACGGATCGACTAAACAATCCAATATTCAACACAGGTTACGCAAAATACAGTAGGAGTGAAACCTAAAGAACCTATTACCTAAATTGTACATGGAATAACCTTAAAACCTTATACACATCTGAAGAAAATTACACTAACACAGATTCAAAAACCCCGTTTAAAAACTGTATACGGTACCGCATGTAATTAGATATCTTAATTATGAATCTTATAAGTTAATGGATTTTTTAAACAAACGAAGGAAATAGTTTATTTTAACAGTTAACTTCCATGAGATACCTCTATCACCAGATCTGTAAAATTTACTTTTGAGAGACTGATACGTCTCTCACGTAATAGTGTTTTTAATAGAAACGTGAGACGTATTGCATACTCGTTTGTATTAAATAATATAGCTACTGAACTGTTAAAAATGAGTTCAAAAACATTTCCCTAGTCGTAGTTGGTGATTTCCTTGATTCGATCGAGTCAAAAATGAGTCGGTGAAACTTGACCCCTTATTATTACTACTAGGTATTACATAATATTGATTATTATTATAGTTTATTATTGCATTATTAATCGTGTTTTAATAATATTATATAATGAAAAATCATTTCATTTTTTTATTTTTTATGGTTTTCATATTGCAATATTTTTTCATTGTAAAAGTTTACTCTGGTCGGTGCCTCTATGTAGACAACTGGTACTCAAGTCAACCACTAGGCAAACAACTGCTCGATAGACAGACGCATCATCGATATTTTTATGTAATTTTATTGAAAAATAGCTCAACGTAAATTATTTATATAATACATAATACAATATTTATAGAAATATAGTAAAATTTCAGTGAGACACACATCAGTTTTTCACAGTAAATTTAATTTTTTTACTCTTGAGTACCTGATAAGTCTCTCACCAAAATTTCAGCACCAAAAAATTTAAGCCTTACAATAATTTTCAAAGAAACTTTATTAAAAAAAGTAAAGAAACCATAAAATAGGTATGGGGTTTTTAAGCGAAATTGCAAAAATTGCCTTGGGAGTTCACTTGTTAAGTAGTTCCGTTAAAAAATGTAGGCTAAGTAACTTTAAGAAAATAAAATAATCAATTCAGTACAACAAATAGCTCATAAATATATAGCAATGGTACTGACATCATAGCAATACTTTTCAATGTATGTTTGTGTCGGTGAAAATAGCAAACGTTTTTTTTTTTTTTTTTTTTTTTTTTTTTATTTATAAAGGTCGCATCAACTTCTAATGGTTATTAGCGACCACAATAGGAGTCATAAGTACTAATAACAGTAAAAACAATAATTTCATAAATTAAAACATTAAAAGTAAAAATTGGTAGGCTTCAGATTTTGTCTTCAACAGCGATATAGCGTAAAAATTTAAAAATTTTGTAACAACTGTCTTTACACCTAACATTGTTTTGAAAAGTTTCAGAAACACCAAGAAGTGTACGGGTGTCTTGAAGTTTTCTACATTCTGAAACTATATGCGCAACCGTTGCTTTTTCGTCGCAGAAAGGGCACACTGTCGGCGTAGATTTTGTGAGCAGATGTTGGTGTGATATATATGAGTGCCCAATTCGCAATCGGCAGATGACAACCTGTTCCCTGCGATTATGAAACTCGGGTAGAGGAAATTCTCCTAAAGTTTTTCGTACCATATGGAGTTTCGAAGGTGCCATCTCGGTCCACCTATAGTTCCAGAAATCAAATAGTTTTCTGTTGACGTGTGCCTTTAGGTCAGAATGAGAGACCCGATGGAAATGTTCGTGTAAGTGAACAGCACTCTTGGCCGCAAGATCGGCTTTTTCGTTGCCTGGAATCCCTACATGAGACGGAATCCAGGTAAACACTATTTCAAAATTGCGTGCAGTCAACTCAGAAATTAGCTCTTGGATTTCTTGAATTATTGGTACATGACACTGGACATTTCCTATTGCTTGCAGACCAGACAATGAATCGGTGAAAATAACATATTTAGAAGGAGTTAAATGTTTAAATTAAAATGTTTAAATGTTTAAATGTTTTAATGTTTAGCAAACGTTTGAATAGGGCAAAAAACACGTTAAAATATTTCATTAGATAAAGAATTAATGTGTCGGCATAAGTAACAATGAGTTCACAGAATATTACCTTGTATTATGTAATAATTGCTAACACGTAAGTCTTCAAAATTTTAACGGACAATGGGACCTTCGGAAAATGTAATAAGGGGTCTCATTGGTCCGAAGTCACAAATAGAGTAGTTGTACCAATACTTTTAAATACAGGCAAATTTAAAATTGAAAGAGGTCATTATTTCATTTTTCATACATTACTCGAGGAGGAATTTTAAGCATTGGAGCTAGAGAGACTTCAGTATTGAATTCGAAAATTAATATAAAGTAACGTCGCGGAAATTTACTTTTATTTATTTTGAGCTACGGACAGATAACATCAATGTGTTGATATTACATGATTTTATGCATTAAATTTAAGGCTATTTTAGATCTTAATTATTTGTTTATATTTTGTTTAAGTGTCATTAAAATATTATATTATGGATACAGTTAATATATATCGGTAGTTATTTTATTCATTCTGCGTTGCATGAAGATTGTCATGCATTCTCAATGATCCGTTCTGAACTTCGCGTAGCCAATTTGGACAAATAATTTTAATATTTTTACTTTAATAATTGTTTTAAAATTTGTATTACGATCTGGCAATCTATTTTTAGAGAACTTAAACCAGTCATACGACTTATAGTGTTACAATACAAGTTTTAAGCATTATTTTAATTCTATGATAGAAATCTAATAGACCTAAATTTTCTGCATTTTTCAATATTTTTTTGACACGTTCAATTGAAATTTAGTATCTGTTATTATATTAATACAACAATTTCTAAAATGTGAAGCTAATGTTTCAAAACTTGATTTACTTGGAGGAGCGTGCAGTCATCACCACAATCCAACAGTTAGCAAAGAAGATGGCTTGTTTATTAAACACAAACAAATCGAACCGTTTCAATCATTCAGACAAAGGGGTGCATATGGACAGGGGTGATAATGTACAATATATTATTTTAATCAATCAGTGACAGAGGGTATCCCTGTCGAATACCTTGGAATACACCCCTCGGTCTTTGTAATGACATAAACTTTGACTGTTAATGGGACTTACAATTATTTTTGTCATAAAGTATATCTGTTGTCATACTAGCTTTTTAATTTCCTTTACAAAGAACATACTGCCTATCCATTGTGAGATACTATAGTCCAGTACACGAAAGAAAACACCTGTCTTTAAACAGCAAGATCTTTTGAACCGTTTTATGTAAAAACAATTACATTACATCAAATTAAAGCTTGTTTCATCCTTGGTTGCGGAATTACATTACCATATAATACTATATAACCCTCTAAATTTTAAAGTTCGCGTGAACAAAGTAATAGTATCGAAGTTGGGTATACAAAGTGGTTAAAACAGGGTACTTTTTATGCGTTGTATTTTTAAAACACTATTAATTTTCAAAAATGTTAATGTTTATTAACTGGGTGTGTAACTATAAAAAACAAGCTTTATTTGTTGTATTGTATTTTTTTTTTACATACAACGGTTCAAAAGATAGAACTGTTTAACGACAGATGTTTTCTTTTGTGAATCGTACTAGTTCAACTATGTGTTGAACATTGCTTTACAAGTTTTTAGGCAATACTCAATTTTTGTGAACAGATGAAAATCAGAGGACGCTCTGAGGATGCTATATTATGTTATAAAATAATTAGAGGATGAAAATGAGCTGTACCAGGGCTGCAAGAGTTGTCATGTAAACGTGTTTAGTTTAGTCTTACTGCTAGAGTTGTTGTGGCAGTGCATTATTATGAAAAACCTGATTCTCCTTTGAAGGCGTGGCGAGGAACGCTTAACCGTTTCATCTATGATTATAGATTTTTCACCAAATCCGTACGGAATGCATTTTGAAATTTGAGGAAAACATTTACTGCGTTCTATAATTGTGCAGCAGAATTTATCATCCACGACTTGGTAAATTTCTTTTAATTTTTCTATTTTCTATGACAAAACGCCTTACACCGACTGACTACAGAGCAAGTATAAAGATCATACTTCTTACAGCTCTGATTTGTGTGCACATAACTTTTGTACAATAAAAAGTTTTGTTTAGTTTATTTTTTCACTTCTATTATTATCTTGACTTAAATAAATTGTAAAAAAATATCTCTGTATCTATCTTAACTGTACTGGCAACCTTAATCTCTTCTTATTTTTATAAAATCCAAATACAGTTCCCATGTTGGAATCTTTTCAAATAGTAGGGTATTATTTAATAATAGTTTTAAACCTGGGTATGTCATATCAGGTTGACATGACAGCCGTATGGCTTCCAAGATTAATCTGCCTAACATCACAGACATACACTAACATTTTCATGTTGTAGAAAGAAGTAAAAATTTCATAATGCTAGAAAAGCATAGATTTATTTCACAATAACCTTCCACATGTAACTTATCATACAAAGAATATTGCACCAATTTTGTTGCAAAGCAACGTCCTATAAACGGCAATTTTTGTTGCCTTATTTCACAACCTACTTTAGTTTAGACTCGCAGTAACTTTTTGATTACTTAGAATATAAAATATATTACGTCAAACTATCTAGTAATATCAAATATGATTTTGGTACGTACTATCTACTTTTATGACCTGTTTCTTCGTTAGCATTAAAATTTAGTATACATACGATGTACTATAGAGGTTGTAATAAAAGCTGTTGCTATATTCTCTGCCTGCATTATTATAAAATCAAATTTGTAAGTAAATTTTCTATAAACGTTATCTTATCGTACGCGTAGTATATTGTCATAAATAGTTAATGTTCTCTTGTTAACAAAACGTTCTATATTATAACAGATCTGGGCGAATATAATAAACACACTAGTCAATTTTAAGGTGTTGTAGTAGAAATTTATAAGGAAGTAAAGTTCAATATAAAAAATTTGTAGTTTTAACGTTGGTGTTAATAGAGAAACTAAAGGAATTGAAATATTTTAATACTTCCGGATTACAATCTCAAAAAATGAGGAGGAAATAAAATATAAATCGATTAAACCAGTAACGTCAATAAGGCAGTACAAAAAAAATCTGGTGTTAAACACTCACACCACTTTATCGTGCCAACAAAATAATTACCTATAATAACCTACCACAAATCATGAGAAATCAATGTAATATGAAAAACATAACATAATTTTATCATGAATAATTAAAAAATCAACATCTGTAGGACTTTGAAAACGGAAAACAAACCAAATACAACAAAATATAAGAAACACTGTGAGTTCCTTCTACAGAAAAAAACAATTACTGTGTTTACACATAACTTGCACAACTTTATAATTTTGTTGATATAATGTAGCTTAGGTTTGAGAAAAATAAGTAAGAATTAATTTCCTGAAAAAATAAATCTGTTGAATGACTCCATTCTAAGAGTATTATTAGGGGCACCCCTATAATTATTAGGCTACACTTTATTACTGATATGGCAATTTCTACGATAGGTGCCGATCCTGAAATTGCAATTCAGAAGACACAAATTAATTCAGTTCTGATAGAGCCATGGCTTAAATTATGGAAAATAAACATTAATGAAAACAAATTATATCACTCTTTCAGGATAAAACTGCCCAACTCTTTTTTAAAACTTTTATTTTGAATCACAACCATAAGATGAGAGAGCACTGATATTACATTAAAATTAACACAAAAAGTCACGAATATAAAATGTAACATTCAGAAATGTTAAATTTGAAATAACAATTATTGAAAAAAATTTGCAGGTATAAAAACTAAAACAATAAAAATTTCATATTTTTGAAGAAAATTTTAAACCAATATTAAGAAATCATTTTAGAAACAAAAATTACATCTAATAATTTTTATATTTATCTTTTTCGACTAGATATAATTATATACTACATAAAGAATGCAGCAAGAAGTAAAGAATACATCTGCTTCATCATATTTTTAATCTACTAATGCTCCACTCTTTACATTAATAATATTCTGCTGCCACGCACTACTCAAACACCTGGTCTTGGCTATACTAGACAGAAGACTTACATGAAATGCACACGTTACGAACATACACCACAACCTTAAAACACGTTTCTACCAACTAAAACGCTTACTCGATCGGAGTTCTAAATTAAACATTTCACATAAATTAACAAAATTCAAGATCAAAATTTATAAGACCAATCTGTACATCCAGTTTGATGTAGGGAATCTGCTAAACCTTTTCACACAAAATGTGTACAACCCATTCAAAACAAGATTTTACTTGTGAAAACACAATGCCTTTATACATAACAAACGTAATGCAATACAAAGACTTACAATGACCATACGAAACTGACGTTATGAAACAACTATACAAAACAATGCAAGACAGATTTGAATTATAGGACATCACTCTCTTACAAAATAGATCGTACTCGTATATACATTAGGGCGATACCGGATACACAGCACAGGTGTTTAAAATACCTCTGGCCAAAACATGTTACTGCCCAATTATAGAAATGTGGTGATGACTACAAACTCCAGCAAGTAATTCACGTTTTGGAACCTTTATCCTATTTAGAGGTTGTCATGATATTGTGATAATAAGTACTAAATTTTCAAAAAAAAAAACAAAAACAAAAATACATCAAAACCATTCATTATTTTAACACCCCAACGAATAAAATTTTTCGATGCTGTTATTTAAGAGACAATTTCTACTAAACTGAGCGTGACGACCGGCAGAAATTTTTTACAGTAAATGCACTTGAAAGTTGTAATTTTGGAACACCCGATTTGAATATGTTTTAAATGCAGAAAACATTCTGTTAAAATCTGAGTTAGTTTAAAAACATTTGGTAAAAAAATGAAATCGTTCATTTTAATTATTTTTTCTCTTAGCTGTGTGCTCTTTTGTTTTTAAAATGTTCCTTGAAGCTGTAACTTTGAACTAGAGATCGATTTATTCCTATAATATTAGATAATTCTTTTATAAATTATTCTTTAAAAATATAGTTCAAAATGAATTCATACGAATGTACAACCCGATTGAAACTACGTACAAAAATTTAATTTTTAACCTACAGACAATCATCATGTCAGTCAGTCAATAATTTTTTTAAATTTTTTAGGGAATGCACAATCTGATGGAAACAATCAGTGAATGTGATAACACAAAATTTGGAAAAAATTAACATAGTAAATAAACGTGAGTGGAGACACAGTCCAGTGACAGAACTACAACTTGTATAGATAAGTGTAGCATTAAGTGCAGCATTTAAAACTCTGTAACGGATAATTAAATTACAATAGTACGTTAATTGATGAGGTCCTGGCTCCATCAACGTTTTAGACGTCTTATTGGATTATTTGGGAGAATCTAAGTAGCCAGATTTGAGATCAATGGGTTATGGTGGTTCTCGAGTTTCTTCCTAAATTTTGTATAGACTTTTAAGAGAACGTCATTTATGCAGGGTACGTTTAGGTCTGAGTGTAGCATTTTATTAGTTACATAATAGGGAGCGTTAACTATTCGCCGTAAAAGCTTTGATTGGAAACCCTGAATTTTACTAATACCGATGGTTTTTCACAGCAAAACAAAATAATATTTTGGATTTATAAAAGGTATTATAACATTATATTTTCAGGCTATATAAATTTTGTTAAAAATAAAAACGGCATGTATTATAAAAAAAAATATAAGGCAACGTGTCAAACAACCGACTGAGAAGGAGAATGAAATAAATGTTCTCTGCGGCTTATAATCACAAATAGCCTACTCTTAACTTTCACTTAAAATGACAAGTAAATCCAAGGGAACTCTTTGGTTTGAAAGTCATACATAACACAATGATAAAAATCCATTCAATATTAACCAATTTGTTTTGTAATCCAATATTATTTTTAGGGTTTATTAGCTTTACTGTGGGAAGAGATATTTATTGAAATCCCTTCGTTTGTAAAAATTATTACAAGGGAAGTTTGTGTACTGTATCGCTAACCCACGCCTTCCCAACGTATTTTTTACAAGGATTCACAGTGGGGATTATTTTATCCCCACATCATATAACATTATTTTCGTACATTTTTAAAAAAATTCATTCATCAAATTTACAAATATTCGTTAATTATACTAAAGGATAACATAAATTAAGTAATTATTGAGTGCCGGTGTAAGAGAAAGGGCTGTGCCAAAATACCTTTAAAGTTTCAGAACGAATTTGTCTAAATGCTTTTGCTACACGTACAGCCGGCAATAACATTTTTATAGACCGTCAGAAAATGTTTAATCACCGAACTGTAAAGAAATCATTAAAAATTTGCTTTAAATCACAAACCTTTTCCCGTCACATCAAAACAACGCAAAAACTTAGGAAAATAGAATAAACACATCACTGAAATTTTAATCTGACAGTAAGGGATGCTGAAACTATTTGAAAATAATTTTTAGACAAATATTTTTCTAAAATTTTAGATGACACTACTGTTTAAAACTTTCTTAAGCTCTACTTTAAAAACTCATTATATACGAATAGTTACTCTTAATGTTTATTTCAAAATAAAACAAAAAAAACTAATTTATGTTAAAAACGGAAGAAAATATATACAAAAACACATCATGTAAACCAAGAAATAACCAAATTCAGCTCTAGGACAGCGTGGTTTCAACAGAGAAACACAAGCAGAGTATACAACTAACGCTATTGTAATATATGTAAAAGATTTACTTTATACATTACAAAACTATTGTACAAAACAGGAACGCTGTCTGTAGAATAAATTAAAACTAAAACAACAACATTGCAATGCTATGAAGCAAATCCGATTTTGCGACGCGACCGGTTCAAAAAGCGGTAACATCGTCTCAAAATCGATGATTGCCGGCTCTGGGGTTAATGCCTATTGTTATCTGATAGTACAATACAAAATATTTTTTTCTGTGACTTAGTCCCTTATGTTATAAATACAACTGAAGATGAAACAGCTGATCCACCAGTTATTTGATGAGAATGTGAAGGATCTGAGCCAGTTGTGAAGACGTTTAGGGAACCTTCTACTTCTTCTTTGTTAGATGATTAAAAAGAAGTTGTTAGAGGAGCTAGGGTGAAATATCCATTTACAATGTTTTATCCCAGTATGACTTTGTTAAATCTTTGAGAAATAATAAAATCAATAGAAAAACACTAAAATTAAAAATAACAATCAAAGCTAAGAATAAAGAACTCTAATATTTAGAAATTGTTGTGTATTGTAATAATAGCCCCTAAAAACTAAATATTCAATAAAAACTTTTACAACAAACTTAAAAAAATGTGCCTTATTTCAACACTTTAACGAATGAGCCGATTTCGATGCCGTTATATGAAAGACAATTTCTACTAAACTAAGCATCAAGACGGACAGAGTTTTTCACATGAAATCCACTTAAAGGTTGAAATTTTGGAAAATCCGATTTTAATATGCTTTTTACAGAAAATTATATAACCCTTTGTTTTTGAAGGTAGCCTTCAGAAGAATTGGGACACCAGAAGGATAAATATATTGTGTAATGGAAGTTTTATAATATGAATCACTGATTTTTATGTTTGATTATTTTTATTTAATAGTTTATAATATAGTCTAATGATTTTTAATACATATTGTGAGATTATTTAAGCATTAAAATTTTATAATTTTAATTATACTATATGAAATTTTAAAATGTTTATAGTGAAAAATATTATGTTTTTTATACAATATATAAGGTCGCAACATCAACAAAGTTACTATCGACCACATTGAAAATAAAATAAGATATATACATTTGTTACATAAGAATAAAAAACAGAAAAAATTTCATAAATGGAATGAGAAATAGAGATAAAACAATTACGGTTCTACAAATTGAATGATAGAAAGAGAAACTGCATTCAATGTATTTTAATAGACCACTTTTTACAATAAAAAATAAACACAAGGAAAACCATGATATAAATACAATTAAAAAAAAAACAGAGTCGTAAAGGAACATTATTGAACAAATTAAAGAAATATTATAGACAAATTACAATAATATAATAGATGTTACTATACTGGGTGATTCTAAATATTATGGTAAAATAATATTTAGTACATGATTGTAAAGATAAAAAATAAGAAAAAAGTTCATATAAACGAATTATGTCTGCAAACGCTTCATTAGTGAATTACAGCTAGCAAATTACTCCCCAATTTCAGTTCCCTTGGATCAAAGAGTGATACTGATTACACATGTTTCACGGCTTCACACGCGAAACATGTGTAATCAATTTTTTTTAATATATATGTGTAACAGAGATTGTGTAGCTGGTAGATCACCTGTATACGAAAACGTACATATGCACGCGCGCGCACACACACACACACGCACATGCGACGTTTTGATAATTTCCCCCGCGTACGTCTCTCGACGTAGTTAAACCCGTTTCATCTATTTCAACAACAATACGTACTAACATGTACACACACCCACACACACACACACACACCCACACACACACACACGCACGCGCACGCACGTACACACACACGCGCGCGCGCGCACACACACACACACACACACACACACAGACCAATCGCTAAAAACATGTTTTTTGAGTTCAGGGGGTCTGAAAACGGGTAGATTCGGTGAAAACTCGATTTCGAAAAATCGACATGAAAACAATACAATTAACCCAGGCACACACACACACATACACACACACACAGACCAATCGCTAAAAACATGTTTTTTGAGTTCAGGGGGTCTGAAAACGGGTAGATTTGGTGAAAACTCGATTTCGAAAAATCGACATGAAAACAATACAATTAACCCAGGCACACACACACACACACACACACACACATAAATATTTATGAAAATTTTCATTAGGGCCTTTTAGGTTATCAGTTTTGAAAATTTTAAAAGAAATTGTTACTGTGAATGTAAATATGAATATGCCGTTAAACCGTTCAGTAGTTTTGGAAATTAGCCTGCAAAAAAAACACGCTCTATCTTTATAATATTAGTTTAGATAATTAAACCTTATTTAAGATGAAATTTGGTTGTTGTGAAGTAGCCCATGACATTGCCTCTATTTTTAATCACGCACTCAAATTAATCATACTTTTTTGCTTTTTTAATCATGTACGTGTGTACGTTGTGTAAGTGTGTAGGCTGACCATTCCTGAGAGAGTATGGTTAATTGCAATCTAACTATCAAAGTACAACGGCAACCACTGTTTAGTATTCAAATACTAATAAAATTAACTACTTTTACTAGGATTTGATCATAAATTAACATAGTTTTACTTTCTCTTGACGATATGAATATATAAGAAGGAAAGAATTGTTTTCATGTCGATTTTTCAAAATCGAGTTTTCGCCGGATCTACACGGTTTTCAGACCCCCTGAACCCAAAAAAACATGTTTTGAGCGATTGGTCCGTGTGTGGGTGTGTGTGAGTGAGTTTTAACAAAATGTCTCAAAAAGGGAACATCGTACAAACTTGAATCTTAAAACTAAAGTTAGATACCAATAGAGGACCCGACACGAGCATTTTCATCAAAATCAGTCAACCGGAAGTAGTAGTTTTTTCGTGTAATTTTCCACTTTTTTGCGATTTTCTCAAAAACGGCCTCATTTACTAAATTTGTTATGCTCGACAAGATAGGGTAGGCGCCATATTTGCTGAAATTCTTGGGAAGGCTGTTTTTAGGTAAAAAAAATGTTTTTTTAAGATTGCGATTTTAATATGCATTTTATCACAAAAACGTGTAAAAATCGGTTTTTTAAGATTTTAGCCTTGGTATGCATTTTACGACAAAAGTGCATAATTAGATTTATAGGAAATTAAAAGATCTACAACTTTTATTTAAGCATTTTTCTCAACAGAGCCTACTTTAGCGTGAAAGAGTGATTTTTCGTATTTTTAGGCCAAACTAAGGTTCATTTTCATTTTCCGTCTTTCACTCATTATTAAAATTAGGTTATGGTTATTGAGGTTAGTTTTTTTGTTCATTTCTAATGTTTTATTACTAATGTCAGGTTTGTTATTAATTATTTGCATTGGCAAGAGAAAATTGTGTGAGTATTTCACACCAGATTTTTTACAAAGTTTTCTTATAAATATACTATAATCTAAAATTTTGGCAGAGTTCATTCTCTATCCATTAAGATTTTTGAACAAAATACAGATAAAAAAATTAAGGTAAAAAATTTTTTTTAGTTATTTACCTTCAAGGTTACGTTTATTAGATCACAATAAAATTTATAAACGAATTTACAATTTATAATTCTGACAAATAGTGGTGGGAATTAAATAAAATTTTATGGAAATCTTAATACAAAATTACCTTATAGGCTAATTTCAGCGAGTGCTTGGCATAAATAAGATTAATATTCCTATATTAGAAAAATAATGAAAGGTGTTTATGTAATGTTGAGCTCTTGACAGATATTTATGCGACATTAATATTCTAATTTTGACCTTCAGAAAAAGCAATGTAATATAAATCTTTAAAATTCTTTGAGTCAAGGATAAAGATCAACGTAAAAACTCAGTGTAGGTACCTAAAAGTTTTTGCAGTGTTTTATTGTGAATTCTGGATTAGGTCTATATTGCGAAATATTTTATGAAATTTCTTTCTTCCGTCCTCTTTTGGAGGAGAGATAAGAAAAAACATGAGAGAGCGGCTGCATCATACGATACTATTCCAATTTGATTTCCTTTTATTTTTTGTTCATGAATGTAGAACGAAGAAAATGTATTTTGATAAGCAACTATTTTCGCCCGAGTATACAGTACTAAAAACCCAGAATTGCATTATATAGGTCGAATATTCTATTTTAACACACCTGTAGCCAAAATGTAAATTCATTTTCTTTGCTATGCTCAGTTCCACTAATCAAATAGGATTAATTTTCTTTTTATAAATGAATTAGAATAATATTATTCGCTTTGCATAGCCGACTTTTTATTAATAAAAAGAAACTAAAATAGAAACAGTAAGAAAGTAGAAACACGTGAACATTACTCCATAATCCTCTCGTACTGCTAAATAAATAAAATTTATTTGTCAGTCAGTAATCTTTCCAGCCATATACTTTGTCAAAAATTACCATACTAATGAAATAAATCTATCTGATACTATTAAATACATTTTTATAAATATGTTATTTATTTAATTATTTATTTATTTGGTCGTTGACCCTTTCTATTGAGAATAAGGTATAATTACTACAAATATTTTTCTAAAGTTCACAATTGTCTTAAAATAAATTACGTAAATAACTATATAAAAACCATCAAGTCGTACCAAATGTATACTATTTTATGTACTGAAGGTGAGAAATTAATTAAACTATATATTTGATTCATTATACTCGTACTACAAAATAACAGATTGTATTATTATGAATAGATACAGAAAAGTTCTAAATATTATATAACTTATTATTATTATTATTATTTATAGGCTTACTAATTAAAAAGTAGTGATAAAAATATTAACGTAAAGAATAATAGGCTATACTTAAATAGGTTCTACTCATGTTCATTATACGTATGATTAAAATTTATTCTAGAATTTATTTCTTTGTAATTGTTTAAGTATTCCAAATCACAAGACTCAAATAAATTATGCTCTGTTTTGACATACGTAGGAAATAGTGCGTTTATGTTACTACAGATTTTTTTTTCTCTCCTAAATCGATTAAAACTGGTCTAAAAGACCAGCCATTAACGTTTCGTTCATATAGCACTTGGTCTTTGGGCCAGCCCAGTCAGTCAGCTCGTAGGAAGTAGCTTTGTTAAGCAACATTGGTTGGGCTAGCTACTTTACACGGTGACCAGCGGTTAGCCATTCCTGAACAAATTTAACTGGGGGTCCCTGTTCAAAAAAAATCATGCCGAATCACGCCAAAAAATTACTTTGAAAAGCACCGATCAAATTGGGTAGTTGTCAATAAGGTACAGTTCCCGATAAGAAATAAAATCTAAAAAAAATTATCTTAAAGACGGTAAATACTTAAATTATAATACAATCCATTCAACAATGTTTTACACCTTCACACTTAAAATACGTAAAACTATTCACTAGTTTTTTCTCTTCACACCCTGTGCTTTAACAAATCACACTTCACTGTTCTACTATATAGTAGGGGTTTTTGCTTTTAAGCCTTTTAGGAACATTTTCATTATTAAGAAGTTGAATTTCTACAGGATTGATGTGGCCATGTAGACGAGATTCATGTTTGACAGTAAATCTTCGTATTTCACTGAACACAAAAGGGATGTGAAGATCTCGATGCAGATCACTATTCGTGATGTACAGTATTCAGATGAACTAATGTCCCCTAGCCGTGGGAGTGAGATAATGCATAACGCTCTCACTCGCACAAGCCATACGCGCCGTTCCAATAACATTGTCTTTAATTTAACTCATTATTATGAGTAAGCGTTTATGCATGCAGAAAACAAACAAGCAAGATAACGACTGTAGTATGTTTTCAGATTTAGATTATAACGGTAAAGACCTTTGAGCGCATGCGTAGTTATGCCACATATCTCCGTCTCACTCGCTCGGCTATGGGACATTAGTTCGTCTGATACCTATACCTAGGAATACGAGAATCATAGCTCTCAGTACATTGCTCTATAGTAGCTATGACTACTTCAGAATGAGCTAACAATAAAAAAACTGTACAAAATTTACTTCGATCGTACTTGCCTTATGGTTGTTGATACACTGATGTGGTTGGATGTATTGTTCATTCTGAAGAATTTGAGCTGCTTAAATAGACTACGTTCATTTTTCCATTCTAAATATTTTTTTTTTTTTTTTTTACGGATTAATTTTACAGCAAACGCCGTTTCTCCGTTCCCAACTTCCATTTTCCTCTATCGAAGAAAACGTCCTCCTCCAGGTTTCTAGCATCCATTGCCTCCCCTATATCGTCCTTCCAAACCCTTCGTGGTCGCCCTCTCTTCCTCCTTTCTGGTGGGATCCATTCTAATATTTTTCGCGGCCATCTATCTGCTCCCATCCTCTTCACATGGCCGAACCATATCAACTGTCTTCTTTCCGTCTCTTCATTAATTGTTCTTGATAAATCCATGTTGTTTCTTATCGTTTCATTCCTTACTCTATCCAATTTAGAGATACCACAGCTTCTTCTGAGGAAGTCCATTTCAGCCGCTGCAAGTTTCCTTCTGTTGGCCTTACTAACACCCCATACTTCCGATCCATATAGTGTGACACTTTCAACTAAACTTTTATATATTCGTTTCTTTGTATTTTTGTTTATTGTGTTTTGCCATAGAAGAGAGTTGATTGTCCTTATAACTGTTCGTCCTTTATTTATTCTCTCTTGTATCTCATCCTTACTATTACCATACTTATTGAAAGTCACTCCTAAATATTTACTTCTCCTGACACATTTTATTATATCTTCTTATATCTTATATCTTCATTCTAAATATACAAGAAAGAAATGATTTATTTTAATACCCCATCTAATTAGCTTCAGTATATTTCATTTCTTTTTAGGAATGAACGAAACCAGTGACAAATTCAAAGATGTTTATTATTGTAAGTCCTCGGAAACCGCAGCTCCGCAAAAGTTATTATATTTCCCTAATCACATCTTAGGTTTAATCAATTTAAATTTACATTCTACGGCCCTTTGGGAATTAGGAAATTTAGAAATAAATTAGTAAGTTAGAGAGTGAGTGAGACGGCATTCAAATTTACATATATAGATTTTCACTAGTATTTGCGCCAGCGCTTTATCCAGGATCGGTAGAGCTCCTAATTAAAAGGAATTTCAATTAAAAATTTCTATAAGACTTGACAGTGAAAACTTTTCGTAATAATCGTAACTTGGATTTGTCCGATATTAATAAATTAAGATACAAAAGTACAGTGACGAATTTAAATGTTTTTAGAAAATTTATTTAAACTACAAGAATGATCTTCAGTATTTTACTGTGTAAATAAGAATGAAGTAAGTAAACTTTTAGAATTTATTAATCTATCTTTTTTTTCTAACATCTGAGAAAAGTTTTTAAAAACAAAAACTATAAGTAATTAACATAATAGTGTTTAAATGACGAAGACAATACCCAATGGTATTGCTTCAAAAAAAAAATTATAAATTTTGAAAATATTAAAAATAAATCTAGATAAATCATGAATAACAGTAATAGAAAAGGTAACAAAATTAATAGCGGTGATGGTAGAATGCGTTGAGGAAGAAGATGATGTTGATGATATTGATATGAAGTATAATTATTATTTACAATGTAGGTTAGTCGGTAAATCTAAATGAAAGGTCAAGCAATATTATTCGTTTTAGTCGTGTTACGTCTTCGCTATTATCAAGTAAATTAAGCGCCAAAGAATTTGGGTGATCTGATAATTTTACTTGATATTAACCTATCTAATCATAAAAATGTTTTATATTGATTTAAGGAATGTTTTTAAAAACTTCGAAAAATATAAACTACTTAATAAATCGAATAATAGTTCATTTAAGCCAAAAAATTACAAGCAACGATGAAATTAAAATTAATCTTCGGATACGTTCCTACTCAGGAACCGCAGAAAACAAGAAATAAATACGTAAATAAACCTTTATTGCCAAATAATATAATATACATTACACAAGGTGTGTTTATTAATTGAATGTATGGCTTAAAATAAAAAAATGTTCATGAAAACATAGGTTCGGAAACGCTTCGTTAGCGATTTACGGTTGGCGGATGATTTTCCCGGCAAAATGATGGCATACGTAAATTTTTCAGTTTTTAATTAACAAGCTAGCTAAATAGTACCGTATGGGTTTTAATTTTAAAAAAACTTAAAAAATTGATTCCATAACTGTATCTTCAATAGTTTTTAAGGTTGTCTCACATAAAGGAAAAATTAGGGGTCGACAATAACAGTTTTTGAGGTTTAACGTAAAGCTTAAGTAATTTTTTAATTCATCTTGGAGAAAATTAAATTCTGTAAAAATGTACATTTTAATGCAGCTGTGAGTTAATGAAAAAAAGTTGATAAAAACTATGTATGAATTGCAGAGGAAAAAAGTAATTTAAGTAGGCCTAAATGATAGGTTTCTTGGAAAAAGTTAATATATATATTTGAACAAAACCTAAAAAATATATCTTGTAAAACCATCTTTTTATAAACGATTACATTTAATACGAGTAGGTATAAATTTTTTAATATTTAATTTTACGACCTTTTTATTAACTTATTTATTAATAATGTATCAAAGAATCAATTAATTATTCGGAGACGATGAAACGGCAGATGTAATATCGTTAGACGATATTTTCTTTCATGTTGTAATAATTGGAAAAGATGAAAGAAAAATATTTTTATATTTACCCTCTTTTATTTTGCTTCAGTCCTTCGGATTAATTTCATCTACACTGATGGCTGTAATAACCGTGAGATATATAATAATAGAAAAGAATGGTGTCATATGTACGAGAAAAGAGACATGACAAGGCTTAACAGTATTTTTGTCATCTGGGGACAAATATGGGCACTTCTCACTTGTTTTCTGATAAAATAAATTGTGACAATCTAACCAAGTATATGACTCGATGGTTTTATTCGTTTCAAAGAAATTATTACTACTCTTAAAATTAGAATTGTTAGAACTGTTTTCTTTTAATATATTTCCAAGTTGTATATTTAGCATTTTGTTTGTTTTAAACAAAATAGGCTAATAATTGATTGTTTTTTTATTTGTTTTTAATCAAAAGTTGTCATCAGAACTCTGGTATCACATTATTTGTTTTCAACAAACACACCTTGAAAACAACGTAACCGAAGTTCATTTCACTAAAGTATTTTTGTCATATTCTTTACAAAAACAGTTTAATTGGTTTTGTATCATACCCAATGATTTTAATTTGTACAATCCAAATATGATATAGAGAAGAAAATGTTCTTCTTTCTTCATGGTGTTGACTATATATTTTAAATAAGCTAATTAAAAGTATTGAACTATTATTTTTCTTCTTATTCTCCTGCTGTTGTTTTTACTACGCCTTCTTCTTCCTTTCCTTCTCGGGTTCGATTCCCAGTCAGGTCTGATATATTTCATTTGTTTATTACCTCATGCTTATTCACAAACTAAGGGTTATATGCGTCATCACTTAAGAAAACAAAGTTCTCTCGGTTATTTAAATTTCAAGAATTTTTCAATATTTTGAAATACTCAAGCCTCTTTTTATCTTCGGTATCATTTGTCCATGTTTCACTTACAATGTTACTCTTTTTACAATTTTTTCTTTCAATAAATTTTTTCCAAAGTTCTTGGCAAATAGTTTTATTTGTTGTTAAAGAATTACAATTACAAAAACTAAGTTTTGGGTTGTAAAGGTCTTTCTTTAATCTTTTTGCATCCTCTGCAATGCTTCTTCCCCTTTTTGTGATAGAAATAGATTCTTAAATACTTTTTCGAAGTTCTACTTATATTCTGTTTTATTGTTTAAATCATTTGCGTGATATCTAAATTCGTGATTCTCTCTCAAACAAACCTTGGCTTAATGTAAAAATATGAATCACTGCTTTAATTTATGCTTTCTTTAACTGTACGTCCTAGAACTTCACTTCCATAGAAAAATTCAAAACTGCAAATGTATTAGGCTTATAAATTTCATCACTGAATATCTGTAAGCCGTGTTCATACTTATTCACAATCGTCTGCATTTAGAAAAAATGTGCTCTTAAATAAATTCATTTTAAGAACTATTAAAGTTTTATTGTAAATTATTAGTCCATTAGTTAACATATTAAATAGTTAAGTTTTATTCAAAATGTATCTACTTTTAATTCTATATGTCGACATTGAAAGTATCTACTCTTAATTCTATATGTGGACATTGACAAGCGTATCGAAAGTACCTAATCTTAATCAAAATTAAGTGTGAGTTACTGAACTGAGACAGGAACCACAAAAATGACATCAAAATAGTTCGGTACGTTATAATAAATTAACAAGATAGGTATCTAAATTCTGACGACAAAAGACTTTGTTCAACTTAACAGCACAAATTTTCAAACAAGATTCGTCATAGAATCTAAGCAGAATGTTGCAGAACTTTCCTAACAGTTAATGTAAACATTTAAGTTAACATAAAGTTACATTTAACTATGTGAGTGCTGTTATGAAGGCTTTAAAAATTATTACACACCTCTGATTTTTATCATTTAACTAGCAACTAAACTGTATAAATGTAATACAACTGAACTGTATAAATCTAATTCAAGCAAATTCTTTATAAAACTTTCAAGTTTTTCATATTTATGTATGAAATTACTTCTTAAAATAATCGTAGGCGGTAATTTTTATAAGGTGGTTTTTTAGGAGTTTTAGTCATAAGGTGGTTAATTTTTATTTTATAACATTGCCCATAGTATACTGTGGCAGCAGCTTAACAAACAATAGTGTTTTATTAATAATAACCTATTGTATTGGTTTTGACAAACTAAATTTATTGCTATTCAGAATAGTGGATAATAGTTTTATTTCTTATTGGTTTCTCTAGCTAACTGTAGAAGGTAACATTTTTGGTTCTATAGTTCGTTTACTTAGTTTTTTATTTATTGTTTTAAATTTTTACAAATTCGGTTCAATAGTTTTTGAGATTACCTTACGTACATTTTTATACAAAATATGTTTTTCTTTATCTATTGGTTTAGATTTTTATATTTAAGGTATTTTATTTATCTAAAGCAACTAAATTACAGAAATAATAATAGTCTAATAAAAAAACTTAAATATTTTTTTTTGATTGAGTGATAAGCCTTGGGATTGTGCGTAGGTAATGATATGTGGTGATTTACAGATGAAAAAATGCCAGACCTGACCGGAAATCGAACCCGGGACCCCGGCATAGTAGCCAGTTGCGCTGACCACTACACCACGGGCCGGCCGTGGTTTTTTTTTGAATTTACAAAAAGTTGGATTCAAAGATCTTGCAGAAAAGTTCACTGGAAAATTTTAAATAAGTTGTTCCTAAAGTTACGAGTACTTTGCTTCCTTGCAAAAATAATTAATAATCTATTATAGCAATATTAGTAATAAGTTAACTAGTTTAGAGTAGTTTTCTAATATAACTTTACCACAAGTATTTCTTGAAAGGAAAGAACGAGTTGCACAAACAAAAAATGTGTGCTTCTAAAGTTCAAACTTATTTCAGCCTTATTGTATAGTAATTCAACCCAAAATAATTTCTGTAATTTTTTAAAATATATTCCCAAATTGAAAGTTTTATCGATTTATTATTTTTTTATTTACATACTTAAAATTCTATTCTTTTACAACTTAAATTATAAACCAATTAAGTTAGTGGCTTTAAAGACGATAACTTTCAGTTTGACGACCCATCTTGTTAACACAATTACTAGAGTTCTCTCACCTAATTGTTTAATATCTAACACTTAATGTCATCGTAATTCAATAGGAAGGATCGTGATATGAAATCAAAATTACAGTCCGATAAATTATGTGGGTGTTAAAATTAAAAAAATCCCTTTCATGAGACGACGCATCTTATGGCTGGTGCCAATATTTAAAAAGATCTTCCTTTGAGTTATGGCAAAAACCATTAGTGATTTCTGTATCTACTCTGTAAAAGGAATTGAATTACACTATTTCTGTTTCCGAATTTGATTTTTTGACTTCCGGTTTTGGGCCATTTCCCAATTTAAGTAAAATAATTTTTATTTTTTAATCCTAATTTGTGTACGTTGCAATCTGTTCAATTTAGAACAATAAGCAACCCCATGACCCAATGAGATGAGGATTATATGTATGACGTGTAAGTGAGGTGTAGTCTTGTACAGACCATGGCCGACTATTTCTGAGAGAGTATGGTTAATTGAACCCCAACCATCAAAGTACACCGGTAACCACTGTCTAGTATTCAAATCCAAATATAAGTAACTGCCTTTACTGGGATTTGAACCAGGAATCTTCGTCTCCAAAAATCAGCTGTTTAACAGCTGATTTTGGTGACGTTACCTCTAGACCAACCCGGTGGGTTAAAATAAAATTTTAAATGGATAATTTATGAACTATAATATCATGTTACACCTTATCATCAATTCAACATTCGTTGTGAATTCCCTGGCAACTGATTAGAATTAGGGTTCCGTATCAGCGAATTTTCGCTTGGGTCTAATTTATCTTTAAATCGTTATTAAAACTTCAAAATAGTTTCGTTGATTTAAAGAACATAGAGAGCGTGTGTAGATAGATAGACTGTGTACGAACGTTAAGAATACATTTTTAATGGAATTCCCTCTTTAGTTCAGCCACCGGGATAGTACATTTGTAAACATTCTTAATTATGGTGTTTTCAAAAAGTATTGTCTAGAAAGTTACTATAAAAAGTGGATAAGGTACGAAAAGGCAGATTTTAACCGGAAATAAAACTTAAGGCCTCATGGCGTATATGAACAAACAATGCTAGATAACATGTTCAAATTCACACCAGACAATTTAAAAGAAATTGGGCAATAAGCAGCGATCAAATTGGTTTCTTTTCAAATTAAAACGTTTCTAAACTAACTAAATAGAGCAAAAAAATAAAACTAAATAGAGTAAAAATTAATACAAATCTTGTATTTACGTTTCATCTGTTCAATTTGTCCAAGTTTTGCAAAAATTGTTATTTTTTTAAAAACACTTTAAGAAAATTGGTTAGTTTCATGGCAAGTTGTCACGAATTGAAGCTGTGAAGTGCTTGGGTATCCATCTAGACAGGCAACTTAGAAAAACCATGTGAGAATGAATTAAATCTAAAATACAAAAGGATGTACTAGCTGATTGGCGGGAATCCTTTACTCGCTCTTGAGAACAAGTTGCTGATTTACAAAATGTTATTTAAAGCAGTTTGGTTGTACGGCGTTTAACTTTTGGGAACTACCAGCAAAAGTAACATAGAGATAATTTAAAGGTTCCAAAATAAGGTTATTCGGGCTTTAACAAGGGCACCGTGGTTTGCAAGGAATGCAGAAATACACCACTATTGCAACGTTACTGATGTCATGTACGAGGTAAGGCGTTTTAACATAAAATAGCAAGGAGAACTTTAAAGTTACGAAAATAAATAAGCCATAAATCTTTTAAACAATGCGGAAGAAATTAGACGTCTGAAACGTTACCATGTTTTTGACTTATCAGAGAGAGTTTGAATACACTTACATAAAATTATAGTGAAAAGTATTCCATATTGTAAAATATAAATATTTTTGTACACAGTAATTTTCTCTTTTAACAAATGAATCTATAGGTCTTACTAATATTTCAAAAACAAAGAGTGTTTTTGTGCAGGGTAATTTCCAAAACTACTAAACGGATTTTTATGAAATTGTGACAGCATATCCGTATTTATACTGACAGCAACATTTTTTTTTTTTTAATTTTCCAACATGATAACGTCAAGAGCCCTGATGAAGATTTTCATATTAAATATGTGTGTATTTACACACACAAACACACGTACACACACACACACACATAAATTAACGCTGGAGTGCACAGTCGTTCTATCGAAGGATCAGAGTTCACCCAAGAGTCACTTGAGACTGTGGGAAAGATAGGCAATTCCAATTTAACATTGGTTGTATAGAGCAATACGCTCTTCGCTACTGTCTGCCCTACAAACATACGTAGTATTTAATTACAAATGTATAAATTTAAACTAAAGTTAAAAGTTTTAAACTTAAGTTAAACTACAGTTAAAGTTAAACCAATTTAAACTAAAATTAAGATGATAAGTGACTATTATTTTAATGAATAACGTTTGGCCCCAATATTCGATTAAAAGACGCAGTATTTAAAATTATATAGAAATGAAATACTTTAAAATAATATGTTAATATTTACATTAATAGAATAAAAATTTACAGGAAATTTATAGAATTTATAGGCCTATGACGATGAAATGGATGAATATATAATATTTTCAAGGAATAAAAATGATATTTAATTTAATTTAATCTTTTCTTAACATTTAATGGTTTTACAAACGAAATGCTACACAATGTGTAGGGCCTACATATCATGATGTCACGTGCAAAGGCATGTAATTTATATAATGAGAGGTATAATACCCAAAGTAATTAAGTAATATTATAGTACTCAATAAGTAATACGAGTAATACTCGTGGTAATGAGACCTCAACTTGTGATTTGTAAATTCAAAAGAGTTGTTTATTTTTTATTTTTAAAAATGTAAAGAAACTAAATAATCCTCTCAGTTCTCAACGAGGGTATGCCAAATTGTAAAAAAAAACTTTTGTTAACACAAACAGCAATCAACTAAATCTCAATCAAGTTATGAATTTATTCAACGTATTATCAATCAATTAATAAATCTGAAATAACTTTCTCAAAATATACACATAAAATAAGAATAAAACAATTTAGTTGAGTATATCATTTTAGAAAAACCATTTTTAATGAACGAATGAGGGTTTAATGAACGAACCCGTTTGGTTCGGCCTCTTGCCCCCCATTAAAATAATTTTACAAAATCCTTTCTTCTTCTTAGTTGCCTAGTAACCAAATAAATAATTCTTTTAAAATATTTTTGTTAATGTAAATTGAATAATTTTTAAAGTATTTATTTTAATCAGCTGGAGATGTTTATTTTTATTTCAATAGACTCAAAAATAAACAACTCCAGGTGTCCGGTAAATTTGTCATATTACAAAAACTAATTGCAAATAATATTATTACAAAAAATTGTCCAACATTGTTTACCACATAAAATTTGTACATAAATATTCTGAAGGTTGCATCAAAATCAACTATAAATTAAGGAAACTATATAACGGTAGTACTTGAAAATTAGGTAGGAAATGCTGTGTTTTATCCTCCATTTATTTCTTGTTGAAAAAGAACGAGTAAGCGCTATGTGACCCGCAAATAAGTTGTTCAACGTTACTTGAAGGAGTGAGGAACAGAACCAATTTAATCAACTAATGTTAATAGGGTTAGATCGTTAATAGCTTGTCACTATTGGTTTTAGTAATCCATCAGTGTAGTTTTTCTTTTACTGTAACAAAGTTTTATAATTTCTCATAAAAATATTATATTATCTGAATTTTTTAAGTACAGAAAATAATAACGGTAATGGAACATTACAAATTTTAACAAAGTTAATTTTTAATATTTCACTTTTTTTAAGTAATATCAAATGGGTTAAAACAAACTGTCGGAATGGTATAATGTTTATTTTTTGTGTATCTCTTTTCTTTTTTGTATTATTACAAATTAAATAACGAACATTTCATTCAAGTAGAGTTAGGTTACCTTTTTTTTATTACTTAATTCATTAAATGAATTAAGTAATAAACAAAATTTTTTTTCAATTTTTTATAAAATTGTTTAAGTGATAGACAAATTTTATTATTCTCCAGAATTTTATTGATAAATTTGTAGCCTACTTAGTTAATCATTTCCTTATAGTTCAGTTTATAAATCCTCTATTAAATTCTAACTAAACCCACCGGGTTGGTCTAGAGGTAAAGTCGTCACCAAAACCAACTGTTTAACAGCCGATTTTCGGCTTCGACTTCGAACCTTCGACAGGAACCTTCGTGACCGAAGGTCACGAAGGTTCCTGGTTCAAATCCTAGTAAAGGTAGTTACTTTTATGCGGATTTGAATTCTAGACAGTGGTTACCGGTGTACTTTGATGGTTGGGGTTCAATTAACCATACTCTCTCAGGAATGGTCGGCCTGAGTCTGTACAAGACTACACATCATTTACACGTCATACATATCATCCTCATCTCATTGGGTCATGGGATTGCTTATTGTTCTGAATTGAACAGATTGCAACGTACACACATTGGGATTACAAAAAAAAAATAAAAAAAATTCTAATTATGACCCACCGGGTTGGTCTAGAGGTTAAGTCGTTTCCGTTAGTCAGCTGTTTATCAGCTGATTTTCAGAGACGAAGGTTCCTGGTTCAAATCCTAGTAAATATACGGATTTGAATAATAGACAGTAGTTACCGGTGTACTTTGATGGTTGGGGTTCAATTAACTATAGTCTCTCAAGAATAGTCGGCTTGGGTCTGTACAAGACTACACCTCATTTACATGTCATACACATCATTCTCATCTCATTGGGTCATGGGATTGCTTATTAATCTGAATTGAACAGATTGCAACGTACACACATTAGAAATGAAAAAATTCTAATTATATATTGTTTACTTAAATTTTTGAATTACAGGGCAAATTAATTTTCATAAAAATCCTGTAAAAAGATGTTGGTCGAAAATATGGACAATTAAGTTAAAAACTGACTTTGCTTCATCACGTTGAAGCATCTACAAAGTTATAATAACGCACGTTAGAACAAAAATCTATCAAATTATATTTTATACAAAATTTTTTAATATTTTATTTGTTTTTTAGCTTTCTAAATTAAATTAGACTTCTAAATTACATTTAGCTATTAATTTAATGAAGTCATGAAAACTTTACAAAATTAATAGGTACATATCAACCTCGTGATCCTGTAGCCTAATCATTTTAACTTATACAATGTGTAAAGTTCATAGTTGAATTTTAAAGCTCAAACATTTATTGTGTTCCTGAGTTTGTTTTATAATTGTAACTTTATCAAAAAATATAATTATATCAGTTTTGAAATTTTGTATTCGTTAAGTTTGAAAGTTGTAATTGAGTTTTTAACTAATACAATTTTTCTCTTAATAAAATGAAAATTTACACAACGTAGCGTTAAACATTTAAAAACGTTAGAAGAACATAAAAATCCTTTCACAGTAAACCTCCTCTTAAATAGCAAAGGACGTTCACAAACTAGAACGTGTAAAAATATTGGATTTAGTATTTTAACTAATATTATATTTTGCTACTTCTACTGCAAAATCATCGTCATTTCTTAATCATCTTCATTATCATTTCAAGCAAGGTCGTCTCATCTTTAGCTTCAACTATTTTGTGTTTAAAAATAATTATGTAGACTACAATTTAGTGCAATAAAGTTTTGTTCAGAGTTAAGTTTTTGAAAAATACTACAAAGGGTTGTTTCTCATTGAAAGAACGATATAATTCGTACTTCTATCGTTTTTGCTCAAAGTTTATATTTACTTATATAACTTGACCGCAAAAAATGAAATCTTTTCAAAAAAATTCCTGACTATGCATTCTCAGAAAACTTTTCAAACATGGTGTCTTTATGTGGGAACTATTTGAGTATCAAAACACGTAAAATTGTAAAGGTTACAAGCAAATGTATATAATAACTTTGCTAATTTGCCCTTTACATTAAAAATATGGCTTAAGCATGTTTTAAGTGTATAGGTAACCATTTTTTCAATATGCAGGACAACTTCATATTTTGTAGGTATCAGCCTTCATTCTTCGGTTGAAGATTTTGATAGCAGCCATATTTTTAACGCATTGTTCTTGTATTGTATTTCCCCGAAACCCAAACGCCTAAAAACGTCAATCACATTTTAGCTTTCTTAGAACCAATTTTATACCATTTAAAGTATCTATGTTCAGTTTTGGAAGCTACTTCTGCAATACACATTATCAACATTCGTACGAGTAAAAGGAAAGTATTTTTTTTCCTTTCTTCCGTTAATACAGTACTCTACCTTTGTCTTCGTGGAAGCTATCTAGGTCAGTAATCAGTTGTCTGATTTGGGTTTATCCGTTATATTTTATTGGTTTATTCGAGTGTGTTTCCAGTTTTTCCAATGTACTTTCTAAGAAAATTCTTTAAAATATTTAGATAGATTACATACGTAGAAATTGTCGAATCTCTAGTATGAATCGAGTCAAGAAATGCAAAAATGAGAAAGCTCCTAGGCAAACTGAAAACGACAATAGAGGAAGTTAGTAAAACCATCTGAAATAGTTTGACCGTGAACAAAAAGTGTAGAGTAAAAGATTGCCAAAGAAAATAATAAATCAGAATCTACCAGTGCGTAAACGACGAAGCAACCCTCCGTCATCACGGTGTGGTCAGGTGAGACGTGGAATATATGCCAGGAGAGATGTAACAAGCTTGGAAAAGAATAATTCTATTAAAGAAAAACTAATATTTTACTTACCTATTAATGATTTTAAGAAATTAACTCAATGGTAAAAAATTCAGAACTCTTTATTTAGAAAGAATGACAGCTGACAATGCAGTGCTCATAAAAATAAGAAGCTTTCATAAAAAAGGTACAAGGTGTAGATAGATGTACGTAATTTTACTTTTCCAAAAATAATCATTAGACCAAAATGTTTGTAAAACTATTCATTTAATTAAACCTCTTCTTGAAAAAAATTCGAAAGCACTGGATAAATATGTTTAAACCTAAGTAATTCATGGAAAACCTGTTCGTCGTTTATTTTATTATATCTATCTGTTCATTATTTCAAACTGGATGCAATTCAATAAAATTTTCCGGTAGATTGTGTCTTACCCATAGAATATTTTCCATTACGGTTCCTTCAAAAGTATTGAAATTTATTGCTTACGCCGTAGTAGGCAGTTTACTCTTAGATAAGGGTGTATTAAGCTACTTCAAATGAAAGTTGTAGAAAATTATATTGAATTCAATTTATATCTGAATTACATTTTACACAGTTTCCTGACTAAGCCAAATCAAAGTTAAATAAAATTCAATATTTTAATATTTTCAAGTTGTCTCTTGAACGAACTGTAAAAAGTGTTTCAAAAGAGAGTATTAAGGGACTTTACAGACTTTGTTTTCTTCCCCTTTATGATTTTCACAATTCATTTGTTCAAAGAATACGTTTCAGGAAAGACTTCTGGAATACACACTGCATATGTTTGGAAGCCCTTAGGGAATAATAAACAAATTATTCAAAGCGAAGTTTCAAAAGCTTTTATGGGTCATATAACTTTAATTACTATTTTAAATTTTTAGTATTCTTACCTCGCATAAGTATTACATAAATTTATAACTAGATTTTAGACAAACAGTTAGAAAATTATTCAGAAGATTTGGTTGAAATTGGTTCATTTCTTAAAATGCAGTAGAAAAATTTTCCACCTCCGTACGCTTTAGAGTGGAGGTCCCGAGTCCAATTTCTGAACACGGTCTGGAAAAATATTGTAAGTTTAAACTTACTGTTTCTTAATCCAAATTAGTCCATAATGACCAAGATGTTAAAGCAACTTAAAATAAACCAAAAAATAGAAACAATAATATCTATTTTACATTTTAATCGACTTCGAAAAGGAGAGAGTTTTTGTTAGTATGTGTATAGATTTCTTCGAAATTTTTTGATGATTTACTTAATTTCTGTTCTAATGTACTCAAAATGACTTCTAATTGTTACCTTAAAAAAATAGGTGGATCATAACAATTTCGAGTAAAAATTGGTATTCATTTTTTTATAAAGTTATTTTTATACTAGAATGTCATTTTTAATATTATTATATATATCATTTTTATTTTATTTATTAGTATATAATTGCAGACAACAAGTATCTCATAGTCGTGGAATTTTAACTTCCGTATTTAGATCACTTCCATCAATCGTTCGATTTGCTCTATCGTATATTTCTTGAAATCTGTAATATTATTTCACTATCTTTGAAGTCATTATTTTGTGAAGAATCTTCTTCGTAAATTTCTTCTATTTTCTTATTCTAATTTTCCTGGTCGTTAATACATACACTTAACATGTGTACAGAAAATATAGGCTACAGTTTCTACCACTGCGTTACAGTAATGATGTTTAATTTTGTTAGAGACAGTCTTTTTTGTTCTGGGAATACAGCAGTCATTTTTTTTCCCACGTGGTGATGATTTTTATTTTTATTTAGTTTTCTCATTAGTTAAATATTACATTGCTGAGATTTTTAACCCATAGTATATTTCTGAATATTTTTTTAATAGTACAGTATTTTATCCAATTAGAAACCTTTCTTTATACTTCACTAAATGTAAAATTGAGAAGTGTGAAATCATTTTTTTAATGACAAAGCAGGTCGTAAATGACCCTTCAGACAATTTATGCTTTAAATACGTTTTACTCAAAAGTTGTATGCCTGAATTTAAACTTTCTGTAAATTTCCAAGAAATTAAATAATACGAACTAGTATGTGAAAAATATAATTTTACGTAAAAGAAAGTATATATTGAACTAATTAATTAAATAAAAATCGTTAATAATAATTATTAACAGGAATTATAATTCGGAATTTCAAAAAATAATTCCAATTAAGAATTATAATTATAAATTCTGTTCAACAAACCATGTGCTATGTAAAGGATCTTTGCACTCGACACAGTACTTTCGTTGTTTTATTTTTATATTTTTCAAATATGTAAAAATTTTATTGGAAAACAAAATAGTAGTACAAAAAGCTATCCTGAGCCCTGTCTGGAAATACGACCTTCAACTATAGGGAACTGCTAGTAAGAATAATATAAATATTATTCATAGGTTTCAGAATAAAGTATTAAGAAATTTGGTATATTCTCCTTGGTATGCAAGAAAGACTAAAGTGCTTGAGTACTTAAACATTCTACTTTTTTTAAAATAAATAAGAAGGCTCAGCAAAAAATATAAACGTTAAATTGTCAACATATAAAATCATTTGGCTTTAAATTTACTAGATAATAGTCAAATCTTCAAACGTTTCAAACGGCATCATGTCTTCGATCTCCGTGACAGATTATGAAGAAAAAAAAGCCTTAGAAAAAGAAAAAATTAACAAACTAAAAAAATTAAACAAAAAATAAAAAAAAAATTCACGGGCTAAATATTTTACTAATACAAATGGTATTTAACAACAATTTAGAATAAAATAAAAGTAAAATTACATAAAATATATTTTTAGTTGCTTTTTTATGGAAGGGCTTTAATTAAATGAGTAGCTTCTTACTGGTTGTGTATAGTAATTATTCAATAAAAAAAGTATATATATTTTTCAAACCTCTTTCTTGAGTGAATAGTTACTACAAAATATGTCCATTAAATTTACTTGCAATATTCAACACTGTTTTATTCTGCGACTTCACGCAAACAGTAATGGTTAAGAGAAACCATTTCACATAGGTATTATTGTTTGTGTTAGCGCACGACTAAAGCGTAACAAATCTGATATGCATTATTTATGCAGATATCACCAAACCAAGATATAATAGGGATGTACCATTGTTTCCATCTAATGGCAATTCAGTATGTTGTTACATTACTATCTAGTTGGTATTGTGTCACTTATCTCTAAGGTTCGTTTTGGGTAACTTAAATAATTAACACGCTAAAGTTTAAAATTACAAGTATTTATTACAACTAAGAATTACAAATTAAGTAATTAACTAAAATGTACAAGTATATTAAAATTAAATTATTTAATAAATAACAAACTAATTAAAATTAACTAATACAATAAATAACAACCAATTAATTTAATATTGCTTACAAAAATTATACAGAATAAACGTTAAACAATACACAGTAACTTTTACCTTTTCTAACGTACCCTTTAAGCACTATGCGAATTGCTCACTAAAACGCAGACAAATCAAAACTAAAACTAGACCGTAAACAAAGTGGAGCTTATATAGGTGGGCTAATGGAGAATTTGAGAAAAGACGGAGATTTTTGATGTAATAATAGAATACAAAATCCTTCTGACGGCTTCTGGATAATTCTTAAAAACTGTAAACAAATTAGGATTGAGTAGAAGGTGTTACAAAAAGGCCAATTATCTAAATAGGTACCCGGATCTCACAATATCCGTACAATAATAAAGCTGTATTACGTGTACTATAAAAGAACATTTCTATTTCACATATTTATATTCGAGAAAAGACAGAGATTTTTGATGTAATAATAAAATACAAATCCTTCTGACGGCTTCTAGATAATTCTTAAAAACTGTAAACAAATTAGGATTGAGTAGAAGATATTACAAAAAGGCCAATTATCTAAATAAGTATTCGGCTCTCACAATAACCGTACAACAATAAAGCTGTTTTACCTGTACTATAAAAGACCATTTCTATTTCACATATTTTTTCTAACTATTTCTCAGAAAACCTCTTTGTTACACTTATTATTCACCTTAACATTTTTAAACTCTCGGTCATTCTCGAACACTCTTTCCGTTTAGATATTATCCTAGTATATTCCATCAATAACGCTGGTACACTGGTGATCAGTAATGGGTTTTACGTAATGAATAAAAATAAGTTCATTAGACCAATTAATTTATGTAACAGTTTACAGCTTATTTTCTTCCACGACCACACAATAATAATTTTGATTTCAATTACATCTATCGTAATATTTACAATATACTCCATAAAAATCAGCAACAAACAAACAACAATCATACAAACAAATCCTAGATGATGAATTTTTGTGAAGTGTATTTTTTTATCAAATTAGACATACTAATACGAATGTTTGTTTTCGTTTTTGCCTTTTTCGCTTTTTTGTTAAGATTTTTTATGTAGTTGATTATTCAGGTGAATATTTAATTATAATAAATATCTAGGTAAATAGAAACTTATTTTTGTTGCTGTGGTTTAGTTGCTGTGGTTAAGTCAACAGCCGAAAGGCTGGTTTGAACCTCTAGAGGTTTTACTAAGCAAAAACGATAAGTGAGGTGGTTTGCCATTGTCTTCCTTGCTGAGTTGAACGAGTATGCTTATCAGCATTCCAGACCCTTCAAAAAGCATCCACTTTCCACCCTGCAAATGACACCTTCATTTCATTCATCACAGGGTCTGGCTGTATAGCGGAATTCATTGCTCTCAGAGGAGATAACTCTGACTAGTGTCTTTTAGACCTCTACCTCTTCTGTTCTTAAACAGATCAGTTATTTAATTGGCTGACTATGTGATAAGAAACAGTACTATTTTTGTAGCCCCGGAACCAACAGATCGAGTACAATTAATTTAACACTCCATCTCCCAGTTATGGGTAAAGTATAATTATGGGAATTCTTTTATTTGTATAATGCATTAAATAAGGTATTTATTTTAAATATCTTATTAACCCTGAATCATCAACCTTAACAAAAATCTTAACAAAAAAGCAAAAAAAAAGTATAAATGATTTTTCTTTGGCATAATTTAGTTTTTCACTTTTATGCTATTGTTGTAATATTCTAATTTTTTTGCTTGTTTTTAATCTTTGGGGAGGCACCAATGGAAGCCCTACTTCTCTCATGGGTATCGTGTCATTCTAACACAATTAGACCTACCATACATTTACTGGTCGTAGGCCTATAAGTTTTTCAGTTGTAGATAAATTTTTTAAGAAATAAAACATTATTATAGAAATGTAATATCATATATATATTTTTTAATTAAAATTCTATTACTTTTTTATCCGAATTATATTTTATAATTAAAACTTATAAAATTTTAGTTCAAACAGTTTATTTAATAAATAAAATATTGTCGTATAGAATTAGTTTTCAATTACATAAAGGTTGAGCTGTTAATGGAAAAGTTTTAACAGCAGGCTCTAAAGTAATCGTTTGAAATATAATAGACTACAATCTCAAGTATTAAGTACAACTCGCGTGGCTTTTGTTCGGTTTTTGAAAGTTACTTTGGCAGGTTATATCTGTGAGAGGCCACTCACCACAAAAGTGAATTGTGGCGAATTTTCTTCTTCGTGTCATGTCATATGGTAGATTATCAATAGAACTAGATCGCTTAAACTACACAAAAGAAACTGTTTAATTTAGCTCACTGATGTTATTAAAAGTAAGTTTATAACCTTATTAATATTTACATTTTCAAAGTAGTCACATAATGTAGTGACTTAAAAATTTTTCTAAAAACAACAATTTCAGTCTGAAATGAACTTTATAGTTCAGCTTCTCACTTCATCAATTTAAGTCTCTTGTAATAAGAGAACTTGATAACTTAAAATTTAATCTTATCTTGATTATAAAGTTATTATATCAATACTTTATAAGAAATAATAACAGTAACTTTAATAATATTTAATTATAACCAATTTATTAAATAACCCAACCAATAGTATCATTGAAGATAAAGTAATTTGTGCAACTTTTCTGTTTTATAAGTTTATTTTTATCTCTATTTTATCGGGAATTCATTTTTATTAAGGTTATCTCGACCTCCCTATCCTCGCAATGTTAAATTTACTAATTTCTTGTTTCTTTCTCTCAAAATTGGATCAGACGAGTTTCTCCAAATTTTTACTTGTGATTCTTCACTACTTTATATACAACCCCTAACACTTTCATTTATATTTTTAATAGATCTAAAAGAAATTGTACGAAAATGAAAAAGTTGCTCTTTTAGAGATAATAAAGGTAATAATTTTTAAAATTGTAACGATATAATATTATTTTGGTACCACACTGTATCTTTACCTTAGTAATGAACTGTAAAAATTATATTTCTTTATCTTAAACAGTTGTGGAGATACATATGTACACAAAAAATAAATTTTCGAAAAACGATGTGTTTTTTGCCTTTACCTATGCTGAAAATAGACCTCAACCATGACCTGGATTCTTTTCTATCTTTCTGTTTCATTTTGTAAGGTGTTCTTAGTCTTCCGGTTTTTTTTATTAGTTTCTTCACTGATATTTCTGGATTTTTTACCCGAGTTTCTAGGGGAAGGTTGTAGTTCTTTCGGAACCACAGGTATGGGTTTTTTAGAAGTTGGTTGATGTTTTGTAATTGTAGATTCAATGATATATGTCTTTCAAAAACTGGTTACCTCTAAATTTACATTTATTAGTAATTTCTTGATGCCTATGAATATTAAAAGTTCATTTTTAACCGTAGTATAAGACTTTATAACAAACTAAAACACTTACAATGTTTAAAAATTCACTCATAAATTTTATAAAAGCTACAAAAACAATGAACTAACATAAAAGTCAGCGTAACTATAAAAACAAGTTGATACATGACAAATATGACATACCGACAACCTAACTACGGAAAATCGCATTTAAAAATACATACAATATGAAAACCGTATGAATAAAAATATTGTAAAATCATCAAGAAATAGTGACACAGTCAACAACCTTGTATTATTATTCTCGTATTTTCAACAGATGACTGTGTTCTCATGAACAAGTATATGGATTTTAGCACGACCATTCTAATTCACTCTCCAAACTGGCGTTACTTAAATTAAAAAATACTATTTAAGAGTTGACTGACTGGGCTTGTCCAATAGCGTTACCTGTACACATGGAATGTGCTATAATAATAATTAATGTCACCTGACAATGAACAAAATATTGGGAGTTTGTGCTGTAACGTACTTTCTGTGTTAATTTTTATGATTTAAAGTCGTGGGCCATGACAAAAGCAGCATATGGAAGGAAAATTTACTTCCACCGTAGGCTGTTGAGATGTCTTCGATGGACATTATTATAACTGAGGAGATTCTTGATCGGATGATGAAAAAAAATGTACTTCTTAATGAGGAAAACCTGGAAACATCAAGTTAAGTTCCAAGGTGAAAGATTAGGGCCTAAACCCATTTGAAATTAACACAGTATTAAGACAAGATGATGATCTCTCTCCAATTTAACATAATTTTAGACAAAGTAGTGAAAGCGTTTTGGAAGATAGTCTATATTCAGTAAAAATCTTTTTAATGAAAACACAGAAGAAGAAAAGGCGGAATTTGACCGTGCACTTAAAAAACAACCAAATAGAATCAATATCAAAAATTTAAATTTAACAACTAGGTAAAATCGCTGATAAAATTTGTTTACAAAATCTTGATTCAAAACAGTAGAAATTGCGTCATCAGAAAAATCAACACCAGATATACCCAATGATAAAATTTAACTCGATAATAAAGAAATTAAAATACCTTGGAGAAATTATTATTTTTTTGTTTTTAACTAAACAAAAAAAATCGATAAAATAAATAATTAAAATAACAAATAAAATCGTTTTTTTACGACTAAAATCATCTACAACAAGAACACACAGACAAATTAAAAAATAAGACATTACAACTCTGTAATCAAACCTTCATTTCTTTTTGGCACAATAAAAGAAAAAAATCTAAAACAAGAATAAGAAATATTAATCATAGAAAGAAAAATCTTAAGGAAAATAATTAGTTGCAACTGACTGAAAAAAAGTCTTAAGGTCTCGTGTCATTAAAACACAAAATTATAAACAGTAATGTAAAATTTTATTAGATAAACAAAAACATAGAAACTCCATTGTTGTGCAGTCTGCCCTATCATATCGTTTATGATTTCATTTGCATTATTACCAGTTAATTTATAATTATAATAGTACTGTACCGGCACACATAGATAAAAAAAGATTTCCACAAAATTTAAAGTGAAAAATAAAAACCCGAATAAAATATCGTAAGAAATGAAATAATATCACAAAAGATAAAAGAATACTGAAGACAAAAGAAAAGCATGTGGAGAAATTGGAAAAAAACTCTTTTCGCTACGAAAACACCAAATCAAATTTGAATAACCTCTTTAAATGTTTTTTTGCGTAATCCTTAAGATTGAACTTTTGATGATAAAATACAAAACTAAAAAACTTAACCAAAAGTTCTTTCAAACACAATTTTTCTTTTCGTGTCTACTTACTTCTTGAAATTCATACACGTATTTCATTATATCTAAGTTCAGGTTTCACAACTTTCCCTTTCCTTTCTCACCTAATGTTCTACCGTAACAAAATATTTAATAATGAAATAACTTTCTTATAATATTTCCGATATATTTATTCTTACATCTGTTCAAGCTTTTATCGAGTTCTCTTTTGTGTCCTATTCCAGTTCGGTCCAACTTGTCTATTGTATTTAAACCCATAACCACAACTTCATCGCTTCTGCTCAAACTTTATTTTGTTTTTCAAGCTGTCATGTCTATATTCTCTGAAGTATAACACTCCAGATAATTGTTTGCATAACCTGTTTCAATATCGCAACCTTTTTATAATTTTTCACTATTTGGAGAAATGTTTGAATAATATTAATTTAAGTTAGTCACTTAAAACTGTTTAATTTAACTCATTTATTAATAAAGTAATACATACAACAAAAAAATCGCTGTCAGTCAACACAAAAATCATGCACTACAATTCCCCTTTAAGAACACAAATTCTGTACGGAAGTGAAACTATTGCCTGGATTGATGGTCAAGAAATCAAAGAATCCTGCAAAAAAATAGAACGTAGAATTCTTAGACCATGCATTGGTAAAAAGCACAAGGCCAACAACCAATTCAGACTACTACAGAACGACCACCAAGTTTATAAAGTTATAGAACCTATCACAGTAGCAATGAGGAAGAAATGGGTGCCCTACTTTGACACATTCTCAGAATGGCAACTGAAAGACTTCTCTACGAATCAGTCAAACACGTGTTGAAATCCAAATCCTAGACTCAATACGCATGGCATAAAGAAGTAGTACTAAATGACACGAAAGAACTGATTTTAACAGAACAAGACAATCAAAAAATCACCGAAATACAATCAAAGTCCTCAATATCCAACTTACGACGATGCACCTAAAAAAGCAGTCAGAGTTTGTTCAGAAGAAGTTTGCAAAAAGCGTCCGAAGAACCTGAAAGAATACCTCATCGAAAACTGAAAGCTTCCAAACCAACTAAAGTGGTCCATTGTGACTAAACAAGTAAAAAAGTCATAGAAGAAGGGCGAAATTATACGGACATCTCAACAGAATGGATGTCAGTAGGCTGACTAAAAGAATATTCAGTATTTAAATGGGATTAAAAAAATAACTGGATGGTTTAAAGAAATGGGGAAAGACCTCAAGAAAATGGGAATACAGAAAAACGCTATCTAGGGCAGAGACACATTTGAAAAGGCCGTAGGCGATTTCAAAGTTTTTAAATCCAGAAACACTGATTCTGAGAAATCAGTAGCATATAAGTGGTCAAAAGAAAGAACGAAGATGAGGTAAAGGATGAATAGGTTCTGGGAAGAAAGGAAGAGGGAACAGAACATCATGCGAAAAGTTCAACGCGGTCCAAAAAAGGCCAAAACGTAAAAAAGGACAACATTAACTGTCAAGCGTTATAAAATTTGAAATAAAATATTACATACAACGAATAAAAGGAAGACTAATATTATAGGCTTATCAAGTCATGTTAGAAACTTTCTTAACCAGAGACGGTATCCTAAATTCACTTAGGTTTACCTATAATACAAATTTAAGAGCTCATTAAATATTAACAATACTAAACAAAAAGCTCCACTTTAGGCTGTATTCATGAGGTTCTTCTACAAACTCAAACGAATTTCTAAATTTCATATTATAATGATAAGACGCGTAGTGCCTTCTCAAACAAAATAACGTACCCTAGAGATATAATTTAAAGGCAATTAGTGTTATAAGAAAAATTTTATTTTTAATTTAAACTAAACGAAAAAGTCAATCATATTTTTTAAAAAAAAATCTTCAATGAATAAGTTATTAGCTACTACGGAGATGGGAAATATAAATTTCATGAACAAAGAATACGGTAAAAGATGAAGTCAGCTCTAATATATTTAATTTCTCGCCCTTTACCCTTAGTAAGCTGCACAATGAGAAAGTAATACGATGGAAAAATCTGCCGTTTTGTATGTATGTTCTGTGTGTGTGAAATACGTTCTTAACGCCAAGTTAAAAAAACAATTAAGTGAAACTTGAAAAAAAAAATTTCTCAACCAACCTTGGAAAGTATCATCCTTGCATACGAAAAATGTTGGGTAGGTACTTTACTCCGATGTAAAAACTTGAAAATCCGATTTTCTCAAAAATAGGTTTTCGATTCGGAATCACAATTACTATCGTTGTCAGGCTTTTTAATGAAGTAGGATAAGTAACATTACTGGAAAAGTTTGTTTCTGCTTTTTTTCAAAAAAGCTTTTAATTTTTCATAATTACAGCCGAATGCATGTATGTTTCCGTTGTCTGTGAGTGAAATACGTTCTTGAAGTCAAATTGAAAAACGATTGAGTAAAAATTGGCAAACAAAATCTTCTAAAACAATATTTTTTAATCGGTCATGCACATAAAAAATGTTAAGTAGGTACTTTACTCTGACATAATATAAGCTCAAAAATATAATTTTCTCAAAAATAGGTCTTCAATTTAGTTAAAATTTTCACAAAATTACTAGAGTTAACAGGCGGCTTACTAATGAGGTAGGATAAATAACAAAATTTCTGAAAAATTTGGCTTTGTTTTTTCTTTAAAAAAAGATTTCCTTTTTCAAAATTACAGCCTGTATGGACGTTCTAGGTTGAGCACAAATAATAATAATATGTATTGAGGATTATAAAAATTCTATAATTAGTTTATTATTGTAGTTTAATATTTTTCTACCGCGTGATATTTATTTATCTTTAATTTTTAATTTGGTACTTTACATTGAGCCGTACAATTTCCGTATATGATAAAGGGCGATGGGGAATTTTACTTTAAGGAGAAGAGTTACCCAGTGGTACATTTTTCGTTTATAACTACGGGTGTTGTTCATCACTCAGACCAAGAGGTCTATTGTCCATTTTCACTTAAGATGTCGTTCAGTTGGGAAGGTCCTTACAGCTAGATAACGGGTTAGTTTGAATGCTTATCTAGTCGTTCGGTAAATTAACTGTAGAAGGACGCGGTTAGTTCCTTTACGTTGTGATGAATCAATCAGTTTAGAAAGGGCTTTTGGCCCAAAATCTTCATTTTTCAGGAGAGGCAAAAAACAGTTTAATATTGGTAGCTACTAAAAACTTAAAAACAAATTTAATGGGCTTTAGTATTAAGAATGTGTCCCTTTCAATGCGAAATACCTAAAACACCCCTAATTTACTATTAGGGCCAATAATAAAAAAAATCATAATTTTGGACATAAGTTATATGCCCTTTCTATAATAACTGTTTTTTTAATCGTCGTGGATGGATTTATTGCTTACATAAAACGAAGCGTCAAAAGAAAGTCTTAGGAATTTTAATTGGAAGGCCTGATCGACTTTAAGTTACACTCTGCCACTACTATACTGTTGCGTGATAATAGCGTTAATCAGTGATTTTATTTTAAAATGTTTTATTAAGTTTGGTTCTTTTCATAAATTGTATAGTTCGATATTGATGACATTAATGTAATAATTTAAAAGGATAACGGCTTTCGAGTTGAGTGGGTGGAGACTCGGCAGGTGTTGAACCAATAAACATCGGCGATGGCCAAATTGTTGCTAAGGCAATGGGTTATTGTTTTCAGTTTTCCAGGAGGCCGCACCAGACCAAAGCTGCTCCGTCCCCATAGAGACTTGGCATAATATTTTTTCATAGTTTATTAAATTTAATTATTCTGTAGAGCGTGGATGAGGCTTTCAGACTAGTGAAGCGATACCTTTTATTAATACAGGATTGGCTTACCTGTTGGCGTATTAAAGTGAACTAATTAAATCAACACAGGTTACGTTCACCTTACGACGTCAAACTTGTCCACCTGTGATGCTGAATAACGTTCCCCCAAGCCAAAGTGGTGCGATATTTGGCTTATGGCTTGACAGGCGACTAACTTGGAAGCATCATCTGCGTATAAAACGTTTAGAACTTAACCGCCGCCAGAAGTTACTCTTCCACTTAATTAACCCTAGATAAAAATTGAACCTCCGTTCCAAAATTTTAATATACAAAACCCTTTTGAGACCAATCTGGATTTATGGTGCTCAGCTCTTTGGAGTAGTGGCCGAGAGTAATTTAAAGTCGATCCAGGCCTTTCAATCAAAATTCTTAAGACTACACGAAAGACTAGATGTCCATCCAAACCAACCAGCCCGTGATCTAGCTACAAGGAACTTCCCAACTGTGCGACGTCTCAAGCAAAAATGAAGTAGCAACCTCTTGGTCTAAATAACGGATAATACCCACAGTTATAAACTGAGAATGTACCACTGGGTACCTCTTCTCCTTAAAGAGAAACTCTCCACCACCTATGATATATATATATGATTTAAATATCATATACGGAAATTGTGCAGCTCAACGTACAGTACTGTAATAAAAATTAAAGACAAAAAAGTTATCTTGTGTTACTTCCATTACACTTTTAACGGATGAGAATATAAAACAATATAAAATCTATATGGCATTTTAGTTCACTTTTGAGTAGCCTAAGACGACAGGAATATAATGGCAACGCTGCTCTCCGTCACTTCACTGAGACTCTCCTATTTATGTGCAATTATAATGTGCATCGTATAGTCTGATTTTCGCAAGGAGAGCGCTGGGCAAAACGTGCGTCTGCATTAGTATAGTCTTGTACGTACCGCAATAGTGCAGCGTATGTAATCAAGAATAGAACAGCATGCCTACAAAATACAATGCGTTCAATTCAACAACACTCCGACTGTACATCTTACTGTAGGGTAAGCGCACAGTGAACGCTGGTTGCAGGTCGCTGGTCGAATGTAACTACGCGCTTAACCTTCATTCAGTTGTCGGTATTCAACTTGAGTTCCAGTAGCAGCAGTGATGAATTATTTCTAATGGAAAACGTTTCCACAAAATTATTATCATTTAAAGACGATACAGTTAGTGACATTAATACGAACAGAAAATTGTTTGGCATAATTATCTTTTTCCGCAATTAAAAGAAGGCAGGTTTTTTAATGGATGAGAATGACTCTGGAAACGTTTAATTTTATATTGTCTAAAGTAGAACTCGTTTTCAAAAACAATGGTGCAACTTGCACAAGCAACCAATATTACCGGAAGAAAGATTTGTAATTACTTTGAACATTTTAAACGTATTTTGAACATTTTGACTACCGAAATTCAATATTATAAAGCATTGTTTGGCCAGTAATAATTTTTTAAAGTCAGTTTTATAAACTTATGTTAAAAAAATGACCTATGTTAAAAAAAAATGTAAAAACCAATGAGCTGACTTGCACAAATGACCAGTGCGCAGCTTTCTCCACCAGCGTTTACTGTGAGACGTCCGATTAAAATATAATGGCTTATTCTTACTAAAATTCCTACTAAAAATTATAGCAGGCTCCCACTTGTAAGCGACCAGCGACAAGCAACCTGCGACCAGCGTTCACTGTGCGCTTACCCGTATATCGAAGGGGTATGCTAGGTCGAAGTCAAGTATGCGCATGCGTAGTACAGCGCTCACAGCAATTGGCTTGGCCTTTTAACTGTTTTACGTACACTACAATTAAATCAAAATCTACCATAACACGAATATAACTAAAATGTGCTAATATTTAACAACTGCGAAAAGAAATTTAGAGTTTGCCTTTATACTTTTTTATCTATAACTAATTTTCGATGAATTTCATTTGACGTTTCAGACCATTTTAGACCACTTCAAGTAAGTTTCAACGTTATAAAATAGATGAGGATTTACTACAATTTAAATCTTTTACAATAGGCTTTTTGTCGTTTCCGTTCCATTTATACTTCAATATTTAATTTACTTTTCTTGTAAACCATGAAACTCCACAATCTATTTTTGCTTTTTCATTAAATAAGGATCTCTTCAACGTTCTTCCTGCTTTCTCTTATCTACTTATTAGGTACAACTATTATCTCAAGTCCTAATTTGTTAATCTTTTGCCAACCATTTTATGAATTGTCCGTACAAGTTAAATCTTCTTACTCTTATCGATTCCATCAATATTAGTTTTCCTTTAACTGAGTTAAAATAAAGTGAACAAAGTAAATCGACCACAGAATAAAAGAGCATAGAATCGATGAATAGAAATCAGGCTATATAAATGTACATACCAATAAGTTTTATCAAGTGTTCAGAAATGAAAAAGACAAGAATGGTAATGTAAGCAAACATACAATTACTTTTGAATAAGAAAACAAAATCCAAAATCAAACGCTCTTAATAATGTATTTTTTACGATTAGACCAAATGACTTTCTGTCAAATGTAGTTTGACCTAGGTATGGTCTTAAGCTTGAATCTCTAGAATGTTTCTATCTCAAATGTTACCTCTTATAATATTCAATTTTAGAATTGAATAAAATATGTATTAAGGTAAAAAATATTTAAATCTAAATTACTTTTTAAACAAATATGAAGATGATTAGCATACATCATTTTTTCATTATTTAAAAATGGTTCAATCGGTAATACACTGTATTCTAATCTGAAGGTCGCGGTTTCAATTCATTGGAAAGTTTTACAATTTTTAAAATATAGTTTGCTACTGTGTTACGATCAAACACGTAGTTGGTAGTGAAGTAGAGGATGACTTAAATTTAGGTGGAATAGATAATGAACATTTACTGTCAGTTGATTTACTGTAGCTGTGCACCTGGCGGTTGAAGAAAGAAAGATGTATCCATTAGCTTTTCATGCGTTTTTATATACTGTAGTAAAAATTTCCAGATTTTTTTTCATAAACTGTTTCCTTACTTTTACTTTCGTATGGATCTTTGCCATCAATTTTAGTTTCATGGTTAAAGCTTACTAAGTTAAATGACCTGTTGTTTAGGTCATCAGCAGAAAGGCTAGTTTGAACCTCTAGAGGCTTTACTAAGTAAAAGTAGGAGTGAGGCATTTTACCAGCCTCCCTCACTGAGAGTAAAAGGTATGCTTATATCCATACCAGGCCCTCCAAAAACCATCTACTCTTCACCCTGCAAATGACACCTTCACTTCATTTACTATAGAGTCTGGCTATATAATGAAATTCATTACACTCAAAGGAGATCACCCTTACTTGTGTCTTTTACAACTCTACCTCTTCTGTTCTTAAATCTTTCATTCATTATAATTGGCTGATAATGTGATAAGAAACAGAACTATTTTATGTAGCCCTGGTACTAGCATATCGAGTGAAAATAATTTAACACTCCACCTACCTCTTATGGGAAATAAATGGCTTATTTTGCTGTATTTTTTACTTACAAACATCTATTATCTTTATCTTCTTTGTGTTTATTTAAAGTAAAAATTAATGTAAAAAGTAGTGGTAAAAATAAAGTTGTAAATCTAAAATATGAATGTACATTTTTAATTCTTAAACTTAATCTAGTCATGATGAAATTTAGATTAAACTGACAAATCTAGTGTAAACCACTCACACGACTTTATTTTACCAAAAAAATAATAAAACACATCCTTATTATTTGTTTTATTTTTATTTATTTAAGGTCACTTTATCTTTCATACAACCTTAATAAAATAAACATAAAAATAATTAGGTTACATGTTTCATTAATAAAATGGCAAGTCGTGTAAGAGTTTTACATCAGAATTTTTCACTTTAATATTAATTTTAACATTTTTCTTCGGTTCTGCCTATAAACGGCTATATTATATTTAATTTTTTTGAATTTATTTTAAATAAAAATTAAAAGTAAAAATTGAAAAAATAATTAAAAAGGGCAACCGATTATAAAGTTGTTATGTAAAATATAAAATATTCAGTTAAGGAAATAACACTAAACTTTTTTAGATTATTGTTGAAATTGATCCAAACTCCCATTATAAACTCAATTTTGTTTATCGTAGACAAGTAGAAGTCCTATAGTTTATAGAATTTGCTCCTCTTCTCATTCAACTCCCGACGATCATTAGTTGATATGATATAAACAAACCAGGGTAGTTTAGTTACATAGTTACCGATACGTATAGATTTCAGACATAGATGTATGGTTGGGATTAACATCAATTCAGTAATAGCAATGAATAACACCCGAAATTCCGTGTCTTTGAGATAGTAATTCGGAACTAATTGCATTTAGATTCCCCGTAAACTATTATGTTCAAACAATCATGCAGGATAAATATCTATTCGAACTCCTGGCCAACAACAACTGTACAACAATACAATATAATATTCTAGACAATACAGATAATACATTCATGGCATTAACAACAAATTATCTATCAGAACATACCGATGTGCCAATCAAAAACAGAATAAGTTTACAAAAGACATGTTGTTGTTTAGGTCATCAGCCAAAAGGCTGGTTTGAACCTGTAGAGGTTTTACTAAGTAAAACGAGGAGTGAGGTGGTTTACCATGCCTTCCTCACTGAGTGGAAAAGTATATACGCTTATCAGCATGCCGGGCCCTCTGAAAAGCACATATTTTCCACTCTGCAAATGACACCTTCACTTCATTCACCACAGGGTCTGGCTGTATAATAAAATTCATTACTTTCAGAGGAGATAACTCTGATTAGTGTCTTTTACACCTCTACCTCTTCTGTTCTTAAATGATTCAGTCATTTAATTGGCTGACCATATGATAAGAAACAGAACTATTTATTTTAGCCCTGCAACGAACAGATTGAGTATAAATAATTTGACACTCTACCTGTCTGTTATGGGCAACAAAAGACATATAAGTTTAAAATCACCATAAATTTCTCTGGAGTCTTGAAACTAATTAATTCTTTAAGATTGTGAAGATCATTCCGGTTTTTTTCAGGATATGTCTATTAATAGACATAAGTATTAATAACTATTAATAGACTAGACAAAATGAACGTAACATGCAAAATAGAGCGCATCAGTACTACACGCGAAACAGAGATCTACTCTTATCGGAGAGAGCGAGAATTTCTCTTTACCAACGTCATTTTGAGTACTTGGGACCCAAAATATACAATCTGCTCCCGATCCATTTGAAAAATGTAACGGGTTTAAAATGTTATGAAGAACTAAATATATTTTTTATTTATTATTTTTGGCTATAAATGGATAGCCAAAATAGATAGAGAAAAAAAAGCAAAAATGGTCAGCAATATTCAAATGTAGATATAACTAAAGAGACAGAAGGAAAATAAAAATGTGTATTTATTTTTTTATTATTTTTATATTTTTAAATGAAATAATTAGTTTGAGGTTGTATTTATTTATCGTTATTTCATTAAAATACTGGAAGTTTAATAGTTATTAAAATGTAATGTATCATAATTGATAAAATCGTAGTCTTTGTAAATAGCATAGTATTGGTTAACTTGTATTGTAAATACATAGTAGGTATTGAATGCTATTGCTAATAGTTAATACTTCAATTTTTTGATATTTATTTAAAAGTTTCCAACCCATCCTAGTACATGGTTTTGTCCATAGTTGGATGGAATAATTTCCACCACCTCTAGCGTAATAGTATAGTAGTATAATGGAAGAAATTTTGTATTATGGTAATTTCTTTTTTATATAATGTGTAATATCATGGGAATAAATAAATAATTATTATTAATAAATGATAAACTACTTGCCTAAAACAAATATGAGGAATGTTAGGGCTTACTTTAGTAACTTTTGAAATGCTAGTTCCAGGGCAACAAAAAATAGTTCATATTTTTCGTAATTTTTTTTTAAACTCCAATGTAAAATTTGGTATTATTAATACAACTTGGTTACTACTGTTACTAATTAAAATATAATGGAGGTATGGCTGTGTCCTGGAGGAATTCTAAAACAATGTAAAATACCGTCGCCGGATTTAATAGTTTACGTTCCTTTTGTCTCCATATTCCACCACTTAACAGACGATCACGAAGCAGTTTCAGTTTGCTGATGAGAAAAGATACGTAAATCATTTATATCATGAAAATGAAATGAGGTACTATGATCTAGGTTAATATTTTTATTTTATTACAGATGTTTTTTAAATTAGTTCCAGCCAGTATTGTAGACAGTGTAAACTGCTACCTAATTTGTTATATTTTATTATAGTTTCTTATTACAGTATATTATTTTCCTTGATAACTGCATTCAGGATAATATTACGTTAATATATTTAATACCTTACTTTAATATTGCTTAACAACTTATATACTTCAATAAGGGTGTAATCTAAATGTTTTTACCAAATAATAAGCAATTACCCCGACCATTTACTTAGAAATTTAATTTGAAACAAACACTTTTAGAAATGATTTCTAATGCACTGTAAAATGATTCATCAATTTATTATCTAACTTTTTTCGTTTATTAAAACAAAAGCCACCGTCATTCTGGTGGTAGGATAAGTTTTTAAGAAACTGTGAGCAACTGAAACTGATGTTTAAAATCTTTTATCATTTAATTTGTCAATAAGAACGAGAGTGAGCCAGGGAGATAATATTTAACTGTGTAGTGGTAAAGGTGATTACGAAGTAAAACGAGAAATCACAGAAAAAAGCATATTAAATGTTTTAGATAAGAAGTTGAATTGAAAGGTGTGAAAGTAAATTGGTTAGCCTTTGCTGATAATATAGCATTGCCTCAGATAATATTGAAACTGCAATAGAACAGTTAATACTCTTAAATAATAATCATAAAATTCTTGATGTATTAGTAGTTTGAAGGCAGCGTTTAGAAAACTCAAACCAAATAATAATAAAATACCGGGATTAAGTAATACATTTTAATATTTTGGGGAGAAGTAGTATGATGAAATGGATTAGATAATGAATCGATCTTATAAAAAAGGGAAAAATGGAAATTTTCCAGCAAGGAATATTTAATAAAAAGTCACTTCTTATGACAAAAAACTCATAATGATTAATCTCAAGTGCTAAAACGTAGACGTAAAAAAATATCTAGAAAAGAGAAAAGAGAATTTTCCAAAAAATATTTGATATAAAAATATTAGAAAGTAAAAGGAGATTGATACGAAGAGAAGACTTTCAGAAGATGCAGGACACGATGAGGAAACAGACGTAGGCCTAAGTGATCTCAGCGCACTTAGTGAGAATGAAACCGGAAACACAAAAAGAAAATTTTCGATTATCTTGATAACAGATCCAAAACCTATTATCAATTAAATGAGAGTGAAGAACATCGTTCAAGAAATGAAGTAACCCCTTAAAATGTATAAAATAGAAATAGGCCTATATTAGGAATGAAATTATGAATTTCAGAGTTTTCATGATATTAAAATTCAACTCTTTAAGTTTAAGTGAATGATAAAAGTAAAAGATTAAACATAACCAAACAATCTGGAGTGAAACACTCACAAAACTTTCTCTTGCCAATGCAAATTATGAACAATATAACCTGATATTAGTAATAAAACATTAGAAAAAACAAAAAACTAACTTTAAAAAACATAACCTTATTTTAATCATGAGTAAAAGACGCAAAATGAAAAAACCTCAGTTTGGTTTAAAAATGCGGAAAATCACTCTTTCACGCTAAACTAGGCTCTGTTGAGAAAAATGCTTTAAATAAAAGTTGTAGATCTTTTAATTTCCTATAAATTTGATAATATACTTTTTTGTCGTAAAATGCATGTAAATTCTAAGGTTGAAATCTTTAAAAACTCGATTTTTACAACTTTTCGTGAGATAACCAGAAAGTCGCTAATTCCCGCTAAACTAAACGTTATACAAAACAATGTTTGAAACATAAGTTATAGAAGTTTAAATTCTCTACAACTTTTATTATATTCATTTTTGCGTTAAAATGCATATGAAGTCGCAATCATGAAAAAACAAATTTTTTTACGAGAAAACAGCTTCTTCGAGAATTTCCGCAGACATAGCGCCTACCCTATTTTGTAGACCATAAAAAATGTAGTAATTGAGGCGATTTAAAAAAAAGTACGACCAGTTTTTTGAGAAATTCTTAAAACAGTGAAAAATAAAACGAATAAATAACTACTTTCGGTTGACCGATTTTGATGATGAAAATGTTTGTGTCGAGTCCTCTAGTGGTATTTAGCTTAAGTTTTAAGTTTCAAGTTCATACGATGTTTAGTTCTTGAGATATCCTGTTCTCACTCACACACACACGCACGCACGCAAACACACACACACACACACACAGACCAATCACTAAAAACATGTATTTTGGTTCATGGGGCTGAAAACGTCTAGATCCGGTGAAAACTCTATTTCGAAAAATCGACATGAAAACAATACTTTCCTTTCTATATATTCATACAGGCAAGAGAAAGTAAAAATGAAGGAATATTATTAAAAAAAGAAAGAATTAGGAGTAAAGGAAAGAACAGAAGAAATTATTAAAGTAAAACAGTTTTATTGTTTGTGATCGTAGGCCGACAATTACAAAATACTGGATGATATGACTGTGGAGGTGAAAAATATCCTAAAAATATCAGCTAAACTGAGTGGTATAAAAGTAATTAGGTACTACTAGGAATCAGAAGTAAAAGAGAACCTTTTACATGCTTGAATAGAAGCAAGGCGGATTGCAACGGAAAAATTATGAGAAACAATGATTACATTGTGAATTTTTTGAAGATAAGATGCTGAGTAAGAAAGAAAACTGAAGACTAAAGAAAGAAAATTTAAAAGTGTTAATAAAAGATATAAAAATCGATAAGTATGTAGAAGATATGAAAATAATGGTTATCTTAAGGAATTCGTGGTTGCAACGACAAACCCTTTTTAATGCGAATTTAAAAGAAACTATAATATTGTAACATTTGAATTTTTGGAAATGTTATCAGGAAGATTCATTAAAACGTTTTATTACTTTTTTTGGAAAATAAATTTTGTTTTACAATTTTTACGCAAAATATATTATTTTAGGCTAATAATATAAATATTTTTTTGTCTAGGGAATAGACAGTCTTTCACCGTGAGCTATCCCATATTACTGCTTAGGCCTATTGCTGCATTCAGTTCACGTATTACATGTTAGTTTAATTAAAATTTTATTAAAAATTTTTCAAGAATTAGTTTCATGTCATTTACTTCTCGTATCAAGAGTAAAGTATGTTAATTTTTCTGGAATATTTCCAAATTTATAGTGATGTACTTTTTACTCGTCATTGCATAATTATGAATTGTCATAATTTTGCATTTCTATTTTGTAATATATTATAGTGTATAATCAGATAGCAGGAAATTTAAGGTTGACAGAATTTTTTTTGTGATACTATTTACATAGAGTCACAAACATATTATGGCCTAATTTGGTATAATGGTATTGAAATTTTGGGAAACATCAAAAAATGGAACATTTAGAATAAAATACTATCAATTAAAAATACTACACACGATAACGAACACCTTACACTACGTAAATAATTTAACATTACATTCCGACTTGAAAATTTCTTTTGTAACAGAAGCTGCTAAACTCAAACATTTAAAATTTAACAGGGAATTGACAGATCAAACCAATCCTCTAACTTATTCTTAAAACGTCTTCTTCTTTTTTTTTCTTCGTAGCAAATAAGGTCCAGAACTCAATGAAATTGTTCTTTCTAACTTTTCTTTGGTCGACCGAGATCCCTTCTACTCTCAGGCTGATACTCTTCATTTTTATTGTGGGAGTCTCATCCCCTTTTAATGTCTCACATGGTCCTACCAATTCTGTCTGTATTACCGCACCATCTCATTCACCGTGTGTTCAAGATACCACAAAACCAGCTTGGAACAGCTTGGAAGCTCGTTGTTAAACGACACTTAAACAAAGTCTCAATTCTTACCTTATTTCTTAGGGTACGCTAAATTGCTCCATTTAACCTATTAAATCTCTTTATTTTCTTATTCTTAAAAATAATTAAATTAATTAATTAATTTAATTAATTAAAATATTCTTAAAAGGTCCGAATGAAATTAAAAACACCGCCACCTACGTAGAAAATAAAGTAGAGACCTACTGATCTAATCAAATTTGATTTTGTCAAACTACATTGTTTATTTAAATAATATTTCAAAAAGGATGATAAAAGCACAAGTGTTATCAAAAGATGGATTGCTCTAGCTAGAAAAACCTTTGACATGAAAAACAGCTTACTAACTACAAACATTTTATTACAGAGTAGGAAAACAATTTCTCAAAACACTATGCTTGGACTGTAGCATTATACGGGAATAAAACGTGGGCAAAAAAGAAGAGGATAGAAGCTTTTGAAATGTGATGTTATAGAAAAATGTTGAAGATAATCTTCAACATTTTTTAAATTAAAGTTTTAAATTAAGTATTTAAATTAAAGTTAGGTGGGTGGAGAAAATAAGTAATTTAGAGGTTCATAGACGAGTGGATGAAAGAAGAAGTACACGGAAACATCTTACCAAAAGAAGGGATACGCTAGTGAGCCATTTCTTAAGACATCCAGGTATTGCTCTATCAAAAACAGAGGTTATTACTGACGGAGTGAATTGTAGAGGGAGTTTAAGGTTAGAATATTTAAAGTAAATTACAAAAGAAGTAGGTTGTTACAGGTATGTAGATACGAAACGGCTTTTACATGATAGAACAGTTTGGAGAACTGCATCAAACCAGTCGAGAGAATGATGAAAACAAAATTCATTTGTGTTAAACTATCTAATAAAATATTTACTTTACGTTTTTAAAATACCGCATTAAGTTAATATTCTAATTTGTTACTACTCAATGTTAATAAGTTTTTAAATTTTATTTTGTTTATCATCTTATTGTTTTATCATGACAATGATCTTATTTTATTAAAATTAAATGCAACAACGACGTCTCCAACTTATAACTCATCTTATACTAGGCTATGGATTTATTGTAAAATTGTTCTTATGTTTGTGTTTTCATAGTTTTAAATTTTACGTTACATAGTATTTTATTACGTACAATATCTGAAATAACCACTGAGATATATTCTTTAAATAAATTTTGTAATTATTAACCATTCATTATTAGCCATTTTTTTATAAATAATTCTGTTGAAATTTTTGGTGACAGTTTTACAGTTGCAGAATAGTAAATTAAAGTTGTTTGTTAGGTCATCAGCCGAAAGGCTGGTTTGAACCCCCAAAAGGTTTACTAAGTAAAACGAGGAGAGAGGTTTACAATTTCTTTCCTCACTGAGTAGAAAAGTATGCTTATCAGCATGCCAGACGCTCTAAATAGCATCTACTTTTCACCCTACAAATGAGACCTTCACTTTATTCACCACAGATTGGAGCTGTATAATGAAATTCATTACACTCAGAGGAGTTATTTGTGACAAGTGTCTTTTACACCTTTCCCTCTTCTGTTCTTAAATGCTTCAGTCATATAATTTGGACCATGTGATAAGAAATAGAACTTTTTTTGTAGCTCTGGAACTAGCAGATCGAGTGCAAATAACTTAACACTCCACCTGTCTTTTGTGGAGTAAAATTAAATTTAAAAAGTATAAAGGATTTAGACAAAATTATTTGATTTTAGCCACAAAAGCAGAATGGAAAAGTGCAATAAGCAAAAAAATATACACCTGGCAGACAAAAACAAAGAACTAAAGAGAAGACGTATAATGTATTGACAATTGTGAATGGGTTAAATATATAGACGGAGATGATTCATAAACAGAGAGAGATTGAGGAATGTAAAATAAAAATTACTTTAAAATATTTGGAAAATTTATTAATAAGAAATTTATGAATATTTCTTATTCAATATTCTTGAAAATATTTTACGATAGCAAGTCAAAATCAATTATGTGTATAGAAAATAATAAGGTTTATTCATAAAATTTTAGGTCAACTTCCAAGAAAACTTTAAAAACTTTTATAAACTTCAATTTTGTAAAGATGTTGTATTGTTAGTAAGGTAACTCGATAAAGGTTAAAAGAAATACAATCTTCCCTCGACAATATTACTTGAAACTACTCATTGATCTATTTTAGCTATTTTCACAAATAATGCTTCGAGTTTTCATTAACAATTAAAATTAGAAACTTGGTAGGTTGGCAACTAAATTTTTAAGTTAAAATACTGGGAATTAATTGATTCTATTTTCCAGCGAACGCTCTCGGTAAAAAATTTGTTTATCTTTATTTTTTCAATTGGCAGTGTTGAGAAGAAAACAAAACAAAAGTATAATATGTATTTTAGAAGAGTTCATATAGCGCAACTACAGTGTTTAGTGTTTTCTCGGAACCCCTCTTCCACACCGAATTTAAAAAGTGGCTTTGCCGTTTTATTTTCATATTTATTTTAACTTAACTTACATGTTAACACTGTGACAAATTTAAATTGAAATTCAAAGTACTACAGTCTAGTAGGTCGTAAGCTACAAGTCTTTAATCTTGAAAATTTCTGTTTTAAATTTTTACAACCATATTTATTTTTACTTTCTCTTGCCTATATGAATACATAGGTAGGAAAGTACCTATTGTATTCATGTCGATTTTTCAAAATCGAGTTTTTACCGGATCTACACGTTTTCAGACCTCCTAAACCCAAAAAACATGTTTTTAGCGATTGGTCTGTGTGTGTGTTTGTGTGTGTGTGTGTGTGAACAGAATATCTCAAGAACAGAAAATCGTATGAACTTAAAACTTAAGTTACATACCACAATGGGACCCGACACGAACATTTTTATCAAAATCGGTCAACCGCAAGTGTAGTTTATTCCTGTCATTTTTCACGTTTTTCCGATTATATGCCTCAAAAATATCCCTCAGAAACGGGTCCTAAGATTTTTTTTTAAAATCGCCTGGTTTACTAAATTTTATATGCTCTACAAGATAGCGTAGGCACCATGTTTGCTAAAATTCTTGGACATACTGTTTTCACGTAAAAAAATTGTTTTTTTAAGATTACGGCTTTAATATGATTTAAACGATAAATTTCTACGATAAAATATAGAACATTTAAAATCCTACAACTTGTATTTCAAAACTTTTTTTGTATAACGCTTAGTTTATCAGTAATTAGCGATTTTCTGTTTTTTTCTCACGAAAACGTATGAAAAATCTATTTTTTAAGATTTCAGCCTTAGTATGCATTTTACGACAAAAGTGTATAATCAAATTTATAGGAAGAAACCATCTACAACTCTTATTTAAAGCGTTTTCCTCTACATAGCCTAGTTTATCGTGAAAAAGTGGTTTTCCGTATTTTTAAGACAAACTAAGGGCGATTTTCATTTTTCGTCTTTCACTCGTGTTTAAAATAAGGTTATATTTTTTGAAGTTAGCTTTTTGTTTATTTCTAATATTTTATTACTAATGTTAGGTTATATTGGTCACTATTTGCATCGGCAAGAGAAAGTTGTGTGAGTGTTTCACACCAAATTTATCCACCTCATTTTCAGAATCTATTTCAAAAGTTTAGTCTAGTATTCGTTTTAAATTAACAAGAAAGACTTTTTTAAGTACATTTGCTAACTTTTAGTTTCATTTAATTGTTTACTTTAAACAATGAATATATTTTAACTGCTTTTGCACGTACGAAGAATGAACTACTCTTTTAAAATTTTATCAAATGTTTTTATCATACGTAATCATTTTACTGAAATTTACCTTTTAGTACTTTAGCTGTCTACAGAATAATAAAATCCGAAAGCACCTACAAGAATCTCGTTAATTCAGATACATAAAAGCCGGTAAACTTTAAAGTTTATTTGCAATAAAACGCCCCTGTTTTATGAGACTGAGGCTTTCTTAACGTTAACTCTAAACTTTAAAACAACCTAACTTACGTTTCTTTTAATTTTCTTATACATTGATTGGAACATAATGTGTTTATACACAATAAACAATGCTAAAACATTTACGTTTTTGTCTTTTCTAAACACCAGTATTTTCATAATAGTTTCGATGAACCTTTAACGGACTAAGGTTTTTAAAGATCTAAGATTGATTTAACAAGACACGATTTGAGTCAATATGAAATTATTCGTTGTAATTTGAAACAGAAGATAAGACAGGATTAAGTTAGTTTTAAAAAGCATTGGATTTTCCTATTCATGGAAGTGAAAAATGGAATATAATTTCAATAATTGAATGAAACACAAAAAGGCACCCTTGGGCTGTCAAAGGTTGTTTCGGATTACAGATTTGGAATGAAAATATTCAAGTGGAGCTAAAACTTTAAGCACTAAATATTATTCCCATGGCAGGCAGGTGGATTGTTATTTGCACTCGATCTGCTAGTTCCAGGGTTACAAAAATAATTGTTTTTAAATTTATATTCCATGGTCAGCTAATTACATAACTGAAGCTTTTAAGAACAAAAGAGGTAAAGGTGCAAACACGCTAGTCAAAGTTACCTTCTTTGAGATTAATAAATTTCATAATTATTAAGCCATACCCAGTGGTGAATAAAGTGAAGGTATCATTTGCAGGGTTGAAAGTAGATGCTTTTCAGAGAGCCTGGCATGCTGTTAAGCATACGTTTCTACTAAGTGAGGAAGGTAATTGTAAACCATCTCACTCTTTAATTTTCTTAGTTAAAGTTCTAGAGGTTCAAACAGCCTTTTGGCTGATGACCTAAAAAATAAACACAATATTTAATACCAAAACGAGTAAGTGCAGAAGAAAATCAAGAGATCATGTCCAACGATGTTCTCAAGAAGTATCCGCTCAAACTATTGAGGAACAGACCTGAGAGTAATAGGGTTGTGGGTAGGCCTGGAAGAAGATCATCAGAATCAGTTTTCTGGTGCCAGAACAGGCATGTTTGCCTATCAAAGACTAAAAAGAGAAATAGGAGGAGCAGGAGAAAGAAGAAATGGAGAAGATTCACTTAAAAATACGCACGTGTACCGATATTAAGAACAGTACATTTTTGGGAAGGTATAACACAATAAATATTTAAATATTAAGGTAAAAGCAATAGTACCTATATGAGTTATGTTTATTATTACCTCTTAAATGAAAGTGATTGAAGTGCGAACGCTGAAATTTCTCGTTAAATTTTAAGAGACAATATTGTCAAAAGTAAGCCTTCTAAGGGCGTTGGGTTTTAAATATCGTTAATTACAGAAAGGTGGAGTACTTGGGAAATGTTTTACAAGGTAACCATTATAATCTGCTCTGTATAAACAATAGGTGTCAGGGTTCAGGAACGTAATAGATTGGACGAGCATTTCTAGGGTTCAGAAATTATTTGGCAAGATATAAAAAAGAGTATGATTACAACCAACGTTCGCGGGAGCTGATATAAAACATGGTGAGGGAAGGGACAGAGAGGATCAAAATATTAGGGAATTATTACTGAATGAGTGAGTCAGGAATTTCACATTTATATTACATATAATTAATTTAGGTTTAATCCAAAAATAATTTGAGAATAAAGCTAAAAATTTTAGGCATATTATTGTGTCGTATATTGCAAAAGAGTCATTGAGATGGGCACTTTAGGTTTAAAGAATATCTAGATGAAATTATATCTGCTTTCCATCAATTTAATACGTATATTCCTAAAAATATTTATGAATTAAGAGAAAATTCATTTAATATTATTAATAAACACAATTAAAAGTCTTTTAGTAATTTGGGAAGAGAACAAACATCCATGTATATATTTATATATATATGTATACATTACCCTCCTTCACAACTATAGTCTGGTAATAAGAGATAATGTTGAAGATAAACAGAAGGCAGTGGAGCAGAATTCATCTATTGTTTACCAGAAGTCCAATAAACCGCAAGTTTGTCGTTAAAGACTAGCTTATTTCTTGTTAGTGCTTTGAACGACTTAAAACAACAAGCAGATAAAATGTGGCACGGCATTATTATTATTGTCTCTGTTAATTATACATACTACATATGCGTAACCCAACTTTATTGCAGTTTAAACAGGAAATACAATGTAGTAAAACATAATGAACTAAACCGATTACATCACACCGAGTTATTAAATTTAAATAATAAATTTAATTTCTGCAAGGAACTTAATAATGGAAAAACATGTCGTTGAAAAGGTTTTAATTAAGAAAAACATCACATGTACACAGTTTTATAACATCAGTAAAACAATTATTTTACATACGAAAGCACTTTCAACACAAAATAATGTTTTTCATTATCATCAATCCAAGCTGGGGGCAAGGTAAGAAAATTAATACTATTATTACTATATTTTAATACTATTAATAATATATTGTGTTGTTTAGATCAACAGCCGATAGGCTGGTTTGAACCTCTAGAGGTTTTACTAAGTAAAAACGAGGAGTAAGGTGGTTTACCATTGCCTTCCTCACTGAGTTGAAAGAGTATGCTTATCAGCATGCCAGGCCCTCCGAAAAGCACTCACTTTCCACCCTGCAAATGACACCTTTACTTCATTCACCACAGGGTCTGGCTGCATAGTCAAATTCATTACTCTCAGAGGAGATAACTCTGACTAGTTTCTTTTACACCTCTACCTCTTCTGTTCTTAAATAGTTCAGTCATATAAGTGGCTGACTATGTAATAAGAAACAGAACTATTTTTTTTAGCCCTGGACCAAACAGATAGAGTGCAATTAAAATAACACTTCACCTGCCCATTTTGGGCATAATATTATTATAGTTTATTATTATAATACTATATTATTAATTATTTTAAAATTATTTTTAATATTTTCAAATTAAAAATATTTGAATTTTGAATATTAATCTAAACATAAATTAATTCCTCATAAATCTTTAGTTAGTCTACATGTAGATGTTTTTGTTTTCTTTAATAATTTATTTACAACTTAAAAATCTGGTTTGAAACACTCACACGACTTTCTCTTGCCAATATCCATAAAAAGCAATGAATATAACCTTAGTTTAATCATTAGTAAATTATGCAATATGAAAAACTAACCTATTATTAATCCTAAGTGAATGATGAAAAATGAAAATCTACCTGTTTGGCAGAAGAATACGGGAAATCAGTAATAATTAACGCTAAACTAGACTCTGTAGAAGAAAATACTTGAAATAAAAGTTGTAGATTTTGTTTATTTTCTATAACTTTTAGTACTTTTTTGTCGTAAAGTGTATACTAAGGCCACAAACTTTAAAAATCCCAGTTTTTACCTATTTTGCTGAAAAAGTATACAACATCACTAATTGACGCCTAACTAAGCGTTTTAAAATTTTATTTAACGTCGCATCTACTCCAACGGCCATTAGCGACGACGTTGTGGTGTAACTGTGTGAGGATAAAATTATTTTTTTGTAACGTATGTAAATATGCCAAGCCTGAGTGGGATCCGAACCCATGACCGCATGATGAGAGACAGAATATAAAAATATCTTAATTTTAAAATAATATTTAATATAAATTATATTGTTTTATATAAAACAATTATATTAAAAATTATAGGGTTTTAAAAGTACTATAATTTTTATTGTAGTCTATACACTTTTATCGTGAGAGGCACACTAAAGCCTCAATGTTAAAATCTCCTTTTTTCACAGCTTTTCATGAAAACAAAAACACTAACTCACTAATAGCCACTAAACTAATCATTGTACAAAAAATTTTGAGATAAAAATTGTAAGTTTTAAATTTTCTACAACTTTGTTTATAACCTATACACTTTTGCTCTAAAATGCATATTAAGATCTTAAAAAGAAAACATTTTTTCTACGAGAGCACAGCCTCCCAAAGATTTCAGCAGACATAGTTTTACTCTATCTTGTAGAGCATTAAACATGTAGTGTATGAAGCGATTTTTAAAATTATTGTAGAATTGATTTATGAAAAAATGCACAAATAAACTATGACTTCCGGTTGACCAATTTTAATAAAAATGTTCGGGTCGGGTCTAGTAGGGATAAATAATTTACGATCCAAGTTTCAATTTCGTACAATATTCCGTTAAGATATTTTGTTCACACACAGACCAATCGCTAAATCATGCTATTTTGAAAAACAGGGCGTCTGAAAACGTGTATGTCCGGTGAAACTCCATTTTGAAAAATCGACATAAAAAACTTGTACTTATAACATTATTCGCATTCCCTTATTAATTAAAGGGATATAGCTTTGGTTCTAACTCGTTACGTCCATCGGTAACCAAAATAACAATGTTTTTAAAAAACGCACTAATTCCTTTACGCACTGTACTAAAAAGCTAAATTTTAGCTGAAATTAATTAAAAGACATGCAGGAACACTCCACTAAAACGCCATACCTTTATCTTTTATAGTTGATTGTTCTACATGTTCTGAATCATGGACTAAGTGAAAATACGCTAAAAACGGGTACATGTTTTGTTTCCAAATCTCTAAAAAAAGTCTAATACACTCCCTTGTTTCGTAATTTATACGAATTAATTTTAAAAAACCAAGCGCTTTAAGGGGAGTCTGTATACTTTGTATACCGCCAATGTTAAATTTGCTATTTTTAGGTTAATTTTTCATAGGATTGGTAAAAGATCGGGAAATTAAACTTTACACATCATAGATGTCGGGTTTCTTCTCGAGCTACTGACATTTTCTTCAATTTAATCTTAGGACCGTACTAATTTTTAAATATATTACGAATAACATAAAATTTTAACAAATTGTTTTCTAAGTTTTTTGGGTTATACTAATTTTTGGAGCACCTGAGGAAGTCATAAAAATGTCGGTATATGTGGATATACAAGATAATTAACTGGTAACATTTTTTGCCTGGTAGGTTTATTTGTTTTTGAGAAAAATGTACCTTAATGTTAAAAATCTAAATTGAAAGGAAAGGTATGAAACAAGAAACCACAAATCAAAAACAAAATGTACAAGAACAAGTAAATTTCCCATCAACAGTTGTTTATAAAGCTGAACCAACAGCTGAGAACACAAAAAACGGTGATGCAGATATTTCAAAAACTAAAATTCTCTTTGCACTAAAACGAGCAGTATAAAATTCTGAAAAATATTTGTTCTTGGTAATGTGATAATTTTTCTGTGTAAACTTGATAAAAACTTAATTTTTTCATAAATTTGTTTTGACGTAATTTAATGTTTTTTCTGGTAGATCTAGGCCTGAACTATTGAGAAAAGTAAAAAAGCAAAAATCGAAAATTTGAGTTAAAACCATCGTGCCATCTCTCCTTAAAACTAGCCGTACCAGTAATTTTTATGTTTCTTACGTGGTGAGATACGCGGTTGCAAACACAGACTTCTTTTTTCGTTTAAAGTACTAGTAAGAGTATTATGTGTGCAGTGGTATAATTAGAAATACATAACGAAGTGTAAAAAGTTGTTCTTAGCATTTTTAATTGAAAACGTTGTATTATAACCACGACTGAAGGTTTAACTAACCCATCGGGTATTTGTACATTCTCATTGGTTTGAATAAAGATTTATAAAGAAGTACTTTCAGATGAGAGGGAGTACTTTCAGATGATCTTCCAGGCAGAAGACTGTATTGTTTACGACTACTATCTAAAGCTTTGCGCTTCTTGCTGAGATGTTCATTCTATGTACTTACTTACTTACTTAAGCGAGGTCTCTTACAGCATCATCAGGCCGTTTCTCGCATCCCAACCTCCATTTGCCCCTATCCAGTGCATCTTCAGGAGTCAGTTGCCTCAAATTCATGGCGTTTTGAATGTCTTGCTCCCATTTTCTAGGAGGGCGCCCCCTTTTCCTTCTTTCTTGAGGTGTCCATTCCATTATGAACTTGGGCCATCTAGCTTCTGACATTCTTTTTACATGTTCATACCATAGCAGTTGGCGACTTTCTATTGCTTCAACAACTGACTCCTGTTGATTCATTCTTCTTCTTATTTCTTCATTTCTTATGTGCCCTATCCTAGACACCCTGCAGCTGCGTCTCAGGAAGTCCATTTCCACTGCATTCAGTCTATCTTTATTTCTTTTTGTTAACTCCCATGCTTCTGCGCCATACATCAGAACACTTCTAAGGATGGCATCGTTCATCATTCTTTTAGTCCTTAGACTGAGAGTTTCTGACCAAAGCAGTGGGTTAAGTTGACTAATGACTTTTCTGGCATTTGTGATACGCTCTGTAATTTCTTGCTCACTATTTCCTTTTCTTGAAAGAACTACTCCCAGGTATTTCACTTCCTCACATCCTGTAATTATTTTATTATCGACAACCAGATCTTTCACGTCTTTTTCAACTACCGCGTCTTCTCCAGCTACCAAATATTTGGTTTTGTCATAATTTATTTTCAAACCCCATTTTTCAAAGGTTTCTGTCAATTTTCCCATCAGATACTGGATGTCAAACTCATCTCCTGCTATAACAACCTGATCATCTGCAAACAGAAGTGTGTGGAGAAATCTTTCTTCAATTTTTACCCCCATCCTAGAGCATTTATTTTGCCACTCTTTTAATACTTCATTAATATATATCTTGAAGAGAGTTGCGGACATACAGCAACCTTGTCTGAGGCCCTTAGTTATAGGGAAACATTCCGAAACCACATTTTTACTTTTTATAACACTTTTTTGGTTGGTGTAAAGATCTTTAATGGCACATAATATGTACTTATAATGCACATATTTGTCCAGTACATGAAATAGTCTTTCTACTGGGACATTATCAGATGCTTTCTCTAGATCAACCAACACCATGTGTCTCCATGTATCGTGAGACTCTCTTTTCTACGAGTTGCTTGAGAGAGAAAATATTGTCCAAACAAGATCTGCCTCCAGTGAACCCACTTTGTTCTTCTCCAATTTTTATGTCATTCTATGTAAGCCATGTAAATCTATATGGAGTCCGAGATAGCAAACTTTGTTAGCCTGTATTATAGAAAATTTAAATAAAGTTACCGCAACTTGTACAGCTTGAGGGATTTTTAATGTACATTAATAAATAAGAAATAAAATTACTCGTATTGAGTTGGATTAGATCTCGATTCCATTTCCTTTTTATCCGTCTTTTAGATAATAGGATTACCAACAACCGCACAAATTCAAATGGGTGTACCCTCTTATCAAATTAATCCTTCTGTTAACAGGCTACTAAAAAAATTACAATTAAATATTCAAATTAAACCACTGTCGTAAAAAATTAATTAAATTATCCTGATAGAAAAAAGAGAAGGCAGGATTAAAAGTAAAAGATAATTGATATTTGTTCAAATAAGCCTAATTAACAGAAAAAATTATTTTTGTAACAGTGTAGTATTTCTTTTGCAATCAGTAAATAATATAACTAAGCAAATATGAGAAAATCTGAGTAATGTTAGAGTTAAACTATAAACTACACTCAGTAGTGTGTTTCAAAAAGACTAAACTGTGAAGAAAAAAAAAATATATATACTTGGTGATTTGAAACTGTACGGCAATCTCTTGAGATATCATTCTATAGGTAAAAATAAGAAAAGCAAGTTCATATAAACATAAATGCTTGAAAACGCTTATTTAGCGAATTACGGCTAGCGAAAAATTTCACCTAGAACTCTGTACCCTCGGTGAAGTAAGGCCGTATAAAAATGTTAAAGTTAGTTACAAAGATACAAATACAATTGTTTCTTATGTTTTTTAATTTGAAAAACTGAATAAAATTGGTTCCAGAGCTGTAAATTCAATACTTTCAAAGACATCATGCATAAAACACAAGAATTGGTGAAAAGAAATTACACATTTTTGTATTTAACGTAAGATTACTTCCATAAAATTTGTAGAAAATTTATTTCTGAAAAGATTCATGTGAATTACTCAGGAAAAAAATGAAGAATAGATATTGAAATTTTGCTTTATTTTAAATAAAAACAGACGCACATTCTTAACTGCATAAAATATTAGTTAATATTTTATAAATTAATAATTATTTTAATAATAATAATAATTATTTTAGTTTATTATTTAGTTTTTTAGTTTATTATTTTATTAATTATTTAGTTTATTTTTAGTTAATAATAATTTTATTGAAAATTAGACCTTCGAAAGTTAAAATAAGGGTTCTCATTGGCCCGACGTCATACATAGAGGGGGATGTACCGAATTTTTATATAGAGGGCAATTTTAATTTTTCAATGAGTTCGTCGTTAATTTTAATAGATAGATGATGGCTTGATTTAGATGGAGTTCGTCGTTAATTTCAATAGATTATAGTTTGATTTCGATACAGTTTGGCGTGAAGTGTAATAAATTCATAGAATATAACAGTATTTACATTATTGTTTTAGTTATTCGGTGTTAAAGACACGGTATTTTGATAACTTTTTATTTTGAGCTGCGGAGAACTTCAGTGTTATGCATCAGGTTTTTATAAAGAAATAATATAAAATTTAAATTGTTAATATTTTGCAACTTGTTCATCGATTGTTTAAGTTTAATTAAATTATTTCAATATTATAAAATTAATATGTTATTTTTATTTTTGTTCTGCATTGCATGAGTGTTTCCATTCCTCTCAATTATCCGATCGAACATCACATCTTCGGAACAATATTGTTTTTTTATAGTTTTAATTTTGTTTTTAATTGTATGTTACCATACAAATTTTAATGGTACAAGTTATAAACCTTAAAAATATTTTTGCTTAGAATCTTTGTATGGCCTTTTTCACTGAAAGGTAAAGCTTAAGCTTCAAAAGAACATCCACTTTAATTTTTTAATTAGAAAGAAACACTTTATATACTTAAGGATAAGCCTTTTCATCGTGTTACTTAAGGAAAGCCAGACTTATGTGATTTTTGTAGGGATAATGTGTTTACATTCAGTTAGTTCTAAAATGCACTAAAGAAAATATGTAAAATTTTTGGGCTTTCTAAAATGACTGATTCAATTAGGTATTCTTCTTCTTGGCAAAATTATCCGTTTCTGATGTTGGCTACCATCATAACTAGTTTCATCTTGTTAGTTGTTATCTGAAACAATTCAGTGTAGCTTTTATTAAACCTGGCCCTGAAATTTGTGAGCCAGAAATTCTTCTTCTGCCAGGATTCCTTTTTCCCTTCTATTATCTCTTGTTGAATAATTAAAACGAGTTAATAGATTAAAACAAGTTGGTAGATTGTTAGATTGGTAGATTAACAACAAACTACTTTTTATTGTACAAATTCATGCTGAAGCCGGTTTGGAACTACATGATTCAGTTATGGGGCACAACATCGACTTCAAACATTGAGATTTTGCAACGGTTTTAATCAAAAGCTCTGCGGACCATACTAAATGCACCGTGGTATATTACCAACGCCGATATACATCGTGATATGGATGTTCAGACGGTACGAAAATAAATACGAAGTTTAAGTTGTAAATATATCAAACGGCTTAACAACCACGTAAATAACTTAGCACTGAATCTCTTAGACAACAGTAAAGATGCCCGTACGCTGAAACGTGCTACAGTACTGGATCTCCCAGAGCGATTCTGACAGTGTTATTTTAAAATTGTGAATAATATAATGTTAATATTCTGTAAATGACTGTCGTGTTTGAGTATGAATGTTGTAAATAACTGAATGAAATTACAATTATCTCAAGTTAAGTTCGGTATACATATATTTTGGAATCACGTGCTTATTATTTATTACTTCTCATTTTGTTTTGTTTTTTTAGTTTTAAAGGAGGTTTTGGTGTTTTTTTTTTATTTTATGTTTATTTATTTAGCTGCAAAATTTCCGTATATTTAATTTCACTCTCAGGAGACGAAGTAACCAGTCGAACACTCTTTGTAAAACTACAGGTGTGTCCATTTTTCAGAATAAGAGGTCTATGTTTCGTTTTCACTTTAGTACAGTTGGGACGTTCCTTGTAGCTAGGTCTACAAGGTATACAAAGTCTACAAGGTCTATATATATATATATATATATATATATATTATATACAATTTAATATAGGGCTAGTTGGATGGGATGATCGTCTAGTCGTTTGCGAAATTTACAATAGAAGGCCGCGGTTATTTCCTTTACTATCAGAATTTTAAAATCTGTAGATGATGGCGTGAAAAGGAGCGCCAGAAGCAAGTCTAAGAATTTTAACTGAAAGGACTGGGTCAATCTTAAGTTACTTTCTGCCGCAACTCCAAAAAGCTGGACACCATAAATCCAGATTGGTCTCAAAAGGGTTTTGTAAATTTAAATGTTGGAACGGAGGTTCATTTTTGTTGGTGGGTAAATCGATAGATTCGAACTAAATTTCTTTAATTTTTGAGCGTGTATAAGTTTTCCCTTGTACCTCAAATTCAAGGTAATTACAAAAGAGTTAAATTTTTTTCTACATATGATATAAGTGTACATATAAAATATGCATAAACAACCAATTTTGTTTCTTGTTTAACCAATCAAAAAAAAATCCTGTTGAGATCATGATTGATTTTTATATTACAATAATGGTTTTATTTGATTAAATTTTAAAACATTTTAAAAGAACGAAAACGAAAGCTTTAGATGATAGTTTTATTATATCATATTTTCTTTATTATTTATTTTCGGGGTGAAATTTTTATTTATTATTTAACTCTACAGTTCAAAAAATTTGGAACTCTTTTTCATGCTTGAAACAACAAATTTCTGCTCTGCGGCGTGTAACTTAATTTAAAAAGATTTCTTGAATAAAGAACCAATAAAGCAAATGCCAGATTATAAATTCATGAACAGAAAACGTGTAATTAAATTTAAAATTTATTTTAATGTCAGTTCAGTAAAGATGTAGGTTATTTAATCCATCAAACACATAGGGGTAAACAAAAAAAGAATAAATCACGTCACATTGGATGAACACTCATCTTGGTAATAAAATGTAAAACACTTTTTTATAATTTATATTTGAAAAAATATGAAATGTATGAAATAAAAAATATACTGCTTGACATAACATGGTGCAAATTAAATTAAAATGTTCAAATTTTACATAAAGGATAGAAATACAGTAGTATCTACTTTTATATGAGTACATAAAATACATTTTTTATCCGTTTTGTTTCTCTTTTATACAACTATGTTCATTTATTTATTAAGTAACTATTAATGTATTCTTTTTGTGTAATGTAATTAAAATTATCAAAGAACGAAATAGTTAATATAATTGCATTTAAAATCATTGTTTTATAATCCTCTATATATTTTTCAAAGATAGGAAAAAACTTGCAATGTTACATTCAAATTAAATTCGATTCACTAAAAATATTTTATAACAATACAAAAAAAATAATATTGCTTATGCTTAATTTTTATCGTTTTAATTTTAAACCTTAACTCTTTTTGTATTTTGTATTTTCGGATGAATTAATCTTTTTTAGAATGAGTTTTTCCATTCTTTTAATAATACCATTCGTATTTCTTCTAAATATATTACACAAAAGTGTTTTGATAATTGAACTTACAAACCACAAAAGGTTTTTTAAAGTTATTTTCAATTTAAGTGAAGAGGCTTTGTTATAAAATAGTGTTTAGGAATATTTTTCACTGCACTGATCCTGCACTAAAGGATTTATTCGCATATGTGAATATGCATGCGCGTGTGCGCGCGCATGTGTAAAACGATTGTATTGAAATGACAGTTTAGGCTTATAATATTAAACGTTGGTTGTACAAAAGCAAATGAGTGTAAAATTAATCTTTTAAATCCCATACAGCCTGTAGCATGATAAACATCTTTTGTTTTTACTAAATATGAATATACATTTTTTATTTTATATTCTAAATTTAGTCTAACGATAAAGTAGGGTAAAATGTGTTATTCAGGATTTCTTTTATAACGAAAGTGAATGTTTAGATAAATAATAAATTAATATTCTAGAGTACTTTTTTCATTTTTGGAAAATCGTGCTCGTTCTATTTTATCCACCTATTACAGAAACCTAACCCTACTGCGAGAAATCCCTTTGATAGCTACCTCTTGGCCATCATCCATTTACCATATAGGCTTAATAGCGGGGAATATCAGCGTTTTAAACGAACAATTTTGTAATTTACAGATACTTTACCTTTTACTTAATATATTTATGTACCATTCCCTAATTCCATGGGCAAACTGTTGCTATCTTCACTCATCATAGGGCTACAGAATTTTTATGTTGTCGCTAGATAAAATTACGAAACAATTGAGATGCTTTCAGACATAAATGCATCCTGCAGATTGAAATCAATTCTATTTTGTATAATAAATTTTCCCTATAACAGACGGTGGAGTGTCAAATTATTTACACTCATTCTGTTGAAACTTGTAGGGCTAAAATAAATAGTTCTGTTTCTTTTCACATCATCAACCAATTAATTGACTGAATCACTTGAAAACAGAAGAGATAAAGGTGTAAATAACACTAATCAGAGTTATCTCCTCTAAAAGTAATGAATTTCATTATACAGCCAGACCCTGTGGTGAATAAAGTGAAGGTGTCATTTGCAGAGTGGAAAATATATGATTTTCAGAAGGCCCGGCATGCTGATAAGCGTACTTTTCCACTCAGTGAGGAAGGCAACCACCTCACTCCTCGTTTTACTTAGTAAAGCCTCTACAGGTTCAAACCAGCCTTTCGGCTGATGACCTACAAAACAACATAATAAATTTATACAACAAATTTCACTATCCTTTTTAAGCTGTCTTGATTTCCACTATCTCCTACTTATACTCTTTCGGTAGATCCACCATCAACAGAGTACACAATATCATTTGAAATTAAATTATTTATTAAATTCGGTAGAAGATATTACTTTTTCAGTTATCTATATAAAAACAGTTTTATATTGATGACTGAAGATTTAAGTACTTTCACGATTTTAAATAAAATGTTTAGTTCCAAATGATATTGTGTACTCTGATGATGATGGATCCACCGAAACATGTATGAGTAGCAGATTGTAGAAATCAAGGTAGCTTAAAAAGGATAGTAAAATTTGTTATATAAATTTATTATAACAAAATAAAAATGAGATGCAGTTAAGTTTAACAACATTTACAAATTTACAAGAAGATAAAAGTTATTAACTCAATGAAACAGATTCGTTTACATATTTTTTTTGACGCTTCCAATTGAAAAAAATTAGTTTCAGTTATTGTATAAATACAACAATTTCTAAATATGAAGCTAATGTTTCAAAACTTGATTTACTTGGAGGAGCATGCAGTCATCACCACAGTCCTACAGGTGGTCAAGAAGATCACTTGACCAGAGGCGTTTTAAACGTCGGTGTTGAGTACCCGGTATCACCCTAGTGTACATGTTTTTTTGTGTAAGAGGGGTGTCATGTAATTCAAATTTGCCATGCATCTTCTTGTATAGTTGTTTCGCGACATCAATTACGTATGGGATTTGTAAGTCTTTGTGCAATAATGAGTTTGTGTTGTAAAACAGGCATTGCGTTATCGTTCGTAGAATCTTGTTTTGAATTGCCTGTATACGTTTTGTGTGTGAGGGTTTAGCTGATCCCCAAAGTTGAACTCCGTATGTTCACATTGGTCTTAAGACTGTCTTGTAGATTATTAATTTGTGTGACATGTTAAATTTAGAATGACTATCGAGTAAGCGTTTCAGTTGATAGAAGCGTGTTTTGAGTTTGTGACGTGTGTGTGTAACATGTGCGTTCCATGTAAGTTTTATGTCCAAGTGTAAATACATAAATTTTATTAACAACAAATAAACAATTATTTCTGTTACTGTCAATTGAAAGCAAATACCATAGTGCAACACAAGGAAATACCTCGGTTATTATCTCTGCAACAGATTTCTTCGGGACGAAAATTTTAAAACGAAAAATCAGGAACTTGAGTAGTCCCCTCCTTGGCATAATCCTTGACCTACTTTTAGCATACTAGGCTGCAAACGGAGTTTCCGGATTAGATTCCCGCTAGGTCTGGAAAATTATTACACTCTTAACCCACTGTTCCTTAACCCAAATTAGTCCTCTTTGACCAAAATGTTAATCAATGAAATCAAATGAAAAATGAACATGAGTAAAAATTTTGTGCTATATTTGGTCGTACATTTTCAATTTATGTAATAGTAAAATAGTTTTCTTTTAATTAATCAAAGAACTACAAAAAATGTAGTATACCACAGGGTACAAAATACCAGTCGTTTGCTCACACCAAAATCTATTGCCGCCACCCATTTCGGTATTAGCGTTGCGGTGAAGCACACAAATTTTATATCAAAAGTCTTTTCTTTGTATCCGTCGATACGTATTTACACAAACAAAGTGATACGAAATTTTCGGATTATTTTGCCATCTTCTCCTTTCTCATTGACAAATACTTTTTGGCGAGAAAGTACATTTGTCACTCTAATATTAGTGTATCCTAACCAATGAAGATCTTCTTGGATATCTTCTTTTCTTGCATAAGGGTGTAATTCGGTCGTAACAATTTTTGATTCGACAGTTTCTCCGAAGGCAGTCAATAAGTTTGAAAACTTTTGTTGTGTTGTTCAAGACATCATACAAATCTGTAGTTTGCAGGTTGGGTAAACGATGATGTGAGAAACGTTACTTTTTAAAGTAAATTAATCCTGTCACCCAATGTAAATATTAGAAGTTTTATAAAACAGTTGGAATCTGGTATACTCGTTGAATAAATTGAAGAAACTTTGTGTATGCTTAACTCAGATTCATCCATTATCTTTGATAGAGATATAAATGAGTTTTAGAAACTCACCGTATTATCAATTTGATGTCTCTTCTGTAGCCATGGATCTCGGTCAGCAGTTGAGAGTGGTCTTTCTTCTGACCAAAGTTTACCATGTTTGTCACTGCTATTTGGTTCGATAACTAGGTTAATATTATCCATTGCTACTACAATCAACCTGTCTTATTGAGTTAATTAAAATTCAATATAAATATTATTTTAATTATATTTTACATAAATTTTACATATTTAACGAAACTAAACATAATAGCGGATATCACAAACAAATATTATTATTATTGGTATTGGCAAAAATAAATTATAAATTTAAATAACATACAGGTTTGGAAGTTTGCGCACTAGTATTTACAAAATGAGAATAAGCAACAATTTGAAACAATTCGAGTAAATCAAAATAAAAACGATATCAAGCAAATGAAATGTACATTCATGAAAAAATCGATCCATTCACATAGCTCAGCCATGACTGTCTGCAAAAAAAACCAAGATTTCTGTAATATTTTTCTAAGATTTGATGACACAACAGAATATTTACTGAGCGCATTGATAAGTAAACAAAACAAAATTCCCTGGAGCAATGCTGAATCTTGTACAAAATATGACAACAACTCTATCCGTTGACAATCTTTATTTTGCCGGTAATGTACACAAAGACGTACACACACAGAAACAAATACATTGATTTTTCTATTATATTGCGATCAGCAGTTATTCAATGCAACCTTCTTTACTAGTAGCTACATTTCATCATATATTGCAAAAATGTGAAACACATTTATTATAAATTCTAATGGAGATCACAGTTGAGTTGAAAAAAAACTTCGACAAAGAGTTATTGTTTGCGACATGCAATCTTATTGGACAAATTATTTTTTTACATATTCGTATGTCGGACTACCATAGACTCGCGGTTATGCGGCATTTAAATGAGACTATCCTATTACCGGATTATAAAAATAGATGGGTTAATAGAAATTCAAAAATTAAATATAAGGACTACTTTTTAAAAGATGAAATTGTAAATTCCTGTTTCATATTTTAATTTAACAATGGATGAGACATAAAAATAAATAATAATTTAAAAAATAGCTTAATTTGAGAGGAGTTAAATAAAATAAAAAATATATGTGACCGCCTCCGTAGCGTAGTGGTTAGCGTGTTAGCCTGCCACGTGGAGGTCCCGGGTTCGATTCCCGGCCAGGGTCTGGAAATTTTCACGTATCAAATCCCACAGTTTATGTTTCATAACCCACCGTAGTCGCTAATAACCAAGCAGTTGATGCGACTTTAAATAAAATAAATTAAAAAAAATATATATATATGTACTTATAATTATATTTTATTTAAACAAAATTATAAAAAATTGGCGTTAAACAAGTTTAAAGCTGTAACTAATTTAATGAAAATTACACTATAATGACGCTAAATTTACTATTTGCGGTACCACTTACAAAGTTTATTACCTCGTCGTTGTTGTTGTTTAGGTCAACAGCCGAAAGGTTGGTTTGAACCTCTAGAGGTTTTACTAAGTAAAACGAGGAGTTAGGTGGTTTACCATTGCCTTCCTCACTGAATGGAAAAGTATGCTTATCAGCATGCCGGGCCCTCTGAAAAGCACATATTTTCCACTCTGTAAATGACACTTTCACTTCATTCACCACAGGGTCTGGCTGTACAATGAAATTCATTACTTTCAGAGGAGACAACTCTGATTAGTGTCTTTTACACCTCTACCTCTTCTGTTCTTAAATGATTCAGTCATTTAATTGGCTGACCACGTGATAAGCAACAGAACTGTTTATTTTAGCCCTGCAACGAACAGATTGAGTGTGAACTACACAATGTATACCTATATATAAACAAGTAGCCATTTACTATGTAAGATTAAACAAAAGCATAGTAAAGTGCAATGATAATCTGAAATAGGGTTTACTAAAACCTCCATGTTATTAAGTGCTAAATTTAGGCAACTGATAGGAATAAACAGAAAAAAAACTAAAATTGTCAACCTGAAGTAACTATTGTTGTACAATCAAAACATACTGACAGATCACTGGAGGTGCCGGATTAAAAGATGACGGATTACAGAATATCTATTGTATTTAAGTACTGCTGTTGTCAACATGTTCATATACATACTGTATGCACTCTTATAGAGTTTAACATGTAATATAAGATACCAATTCGGTTAGAATTTATTGATTACGAAAACCAATACAAAGCATAGAGTTCTGGATAACAAAAAGGGCACTTCAAAATTACTGAGTTGATATACGCTATGTTAAACTGATTGAAATTTGATAAGATCAAGTTTGTTCCAGTTGCACGTAAACACAAATAAACAGAGGAATCCGACAAGGAATATACTTATCTCCCAAACTGTTTACAAATGCTCTCCAAGATATATTCACAAATCTGAATTGGGGTCAATTGGAGATAAATATAAATGGTAAATGGTTAAACCAATTGAGACATGTAAATGATTCAGTAATCATATCAGATAATGTTGCAAATCCCAAGAAAATTATAGAATATTTGAAAAATAAATTATATAAATAAGGTTAAACATAAATTTATAAAAAACATGAAGATAACGAACAGAACAAAATATATAAAAGAAATAATGGTAGCCAACTATAATAGTAGAACTATTAAAATTTTACGTAGATATAAATTATTTTATATATGACAACTAAACCTGACAAAATTAATCAAATCGGGGATTTCAATAAAATAAGATGGTTGAAATGGACACCATTTGAGAGATGAATGGTATCCTGAGAAACAAACACATACCACACATACTTGAAAATCAAAGCATACTTGAAAATTCGTGTGTGTTCCCCTATTATTGTACGGTACACAAACGTTAGTTATCACTAGAAAAATATTAGCAGACTAATAACAACACAAAGTTTCATGGAACGATCTGGTACAGCGATAACATTGCAACAACAAAGATTAATGAAAATCCATAAATTAACTAAAAGTAACGAATTTTTGAAATAACAAAATTATTTTTCCGCTTCCTTTAGTTATTTTTTTGTTCCAACTTGATTGGTTTTTTGTCTTATATTTACCGTTCAGTTCTGGTTTTCTCTCATAATAAAGCCATTGAACTTTTAAAATATGTCAAGATTGTATACATATGTTGTACATATAATAATACATATTATAATAATGTAATATAGGCTATTATAATAATTATCTACATATAAAACTAATAAATTTTAAATGGGTGCAATTTTAAAACTTATTAAAAAATGTTCAAACCTTTTAACTTTGTAAGGTATGGTAGGGATGTTACTTATACCAAATTTCATTTAATATTAAGAAAACATTTAGTATTTTCTCGAAAACCACTTAATAGCAACCATACAAAAAACGAAGCGAAATTAGGTACAAGTCCTGATAAATAATTTTGTTTATTGTTATGTACACAATCATTTCCAAAATATTTGTTTTACTCATCCCAGAACATAAAGTGCGTAAAAGCTCAAAAATGTTCATTTCTAAACAAGGAAAGTAGTTTTGAATGTCATAATATTCTTAATAATATTCATAATATTCTATGTCATTCTCAAAATTATGTAAATATTATATTTTGTGAATCTATATATCGCTCATTTGCTACAATGAAAACTCAAAATTTTTGTATTTTCAATTTTTGGTGTAGAACTAATCGTTATAAGGTGTAATTTACAATGCAAGAAAGGCTAATCAAAATCTCTAAAATTCACTGAGGGGAGCATTGTGTTGTTGTTGTTTAGGTCATCAGCCAACAGGCTGGTTTGAACCTGTAGAGGTTTTACTAAGTAAAACAAGGAGTGAGGTGGTTTACCATTGCCTTCCTCACTGAGTGGAAAAGTAAGCTTATCAGCATGCCGGGCCCTCTGAAAAGCACATATTTTCCACTCTGCAAATGACACCTTCACTTTATTCACCACAGGGTCTGGCTGTATAATGAAATCCATTACTTTCAGAGGAGATAACTCTGATTAGTGTCTTTTACACCTCTACCTCTTCTGTTCTTAAATGATTCAGTCATTTAATTGGCTGACCATGTGATAAGAAACAGAACTATTTATTTTAGCCCTGCAACGAACAGAGTGAGTGTAAATAATTTGACACTCCACCTGTCCGTTATGGGCAGGGGAGCATTGTATCGGTTTTTTTTTTCCTGTTCCCTAGGCGTCGTTTTCTTCAACACGGTTTTAACTCATGTGCTAGTTTACTGTTACAGTGGAAGGTGTACATTGTAATCTTCAAGAATGTAATTACTTGAGTAACTACATTAATGCTGCAAAGACAAGGTTAAATGTTTACCTTTTGTTATCATAAATAGTGTATTAATTAATTTTGTTACGGTATTTATATTCGTGTGTCATAATTTCCTTCTCCCAAAAAATCATTACAAGATATTTTTAAAACATAAATTATTTACACCTTAGAATTTCATAAATTAAAAAAAAAAAATTGTGTTTTCTGAATGCGTTTTTTAAACTTGTACGGGTAATAGCCACATTAATTTTTTTTGGCGAAGTAAAGAAGTACCTTTTCCCAAAACGGAGCTACTATTTCTTCTCGGGCATAAAAACCATTAAATTTATCAAACATCGACTATAAGAATTGGAAACCTGGAGGTATTGAGAGCGGCAGTTTAAGCGAATTTTGAGAGTACCATGGGCGCTTGTTGCCAAAGTGTAGAAATTTTCAGGAGAATAAAACAACGCGTTGAAATAATTTACTCCATCAAGTGAAGAAATCTCCAGTGGTTAAGACATGTCGTGAAAAATTAATCCAGATATTCAGCACCTCAAAAAATTCAGCAAAGAAAAATACATAGAGAAAGAGGACTGACATAAGAAGTGTATTGTGGCTTTGATATCTGAGAACTTGGAATAAAAAAAGCTCAAAAGGGCTATTCCTCAGTTCAAAAAATTGAATATTGCAATGACTATAGCCAAAATTCGGAATGGATAAGTACCTAAAGAAGAAAAACATAAACATCATCAATGTGTTATAAAGCTTACAAAAAAAATGGTTCAAGAAAGATTAGAAGGATGGGACGTAATGAAAGACACACGGATAGATGAACAAATGGTGTAATTATAAAATTAAGACCATGAAGAGGACCAAGTGGGCGAGGAGGACCACAAATGCGATGGGGAGAAGACATCAAGAGAGTGGTAATATTTAACTGAATACAGGGAAACTTAGAAGAGGATTACATTCAATATTGGGTAAATTGGCTACAAAAAAACTAAGAATGTAATTACGGATTTAGTTGTGTTTACCCCAATTTAAAATCACTTAATATCTTAGAAAATTTATTTAGTCTTAATGACTTTTAAATGAACAAGAATACTCTTAATAAAAAAATTTCGTTGAGAAGTACCTGTAAGTTCAAAAAACTAAATTTAATATTTGAATCCGCTTTAATTTAAATTATTTCCACATAATTAACTTTGTAATTAATTCACAGTTAATTTAACTGTATTATAAACATAATATCTAATTAAAAATTTATTTGTGGTTGTTTGTACAAAACATAAATTATGTACTTAGGGTAATAATTGATAATAATTGCACTAATGTTAATGACGCTGAAGCTTGAGCTCTTTACGTTCCTTATTAAACCAACCTTACCTAGGGTAAATTAATTACACCGGTATTATGGTAGATTATATGGATTGTACTACTGTCGTTTTGGTACAATAGTTCTTCTTTCATTACTTCACCAATATGATTAAATTCTGAAGTTATTTTCAAAGAACTTTAGCCCCAATTACTTCAACAATTTAGTTATTAATGTTGTCCATTTCCTTTGTTAACATTAACTTTTCACAACGCTTCCTTTTATAATCTGATCGTACTATTTCAAGATAATTTACGTGGAAACTTGATCTTTCATCAAACTACCAGAGAACTTTCATTTGTTCGTAACTTGAACTCCAATCGATTTGATGTCAGGTTAGGAAAATAAGAAGAAAGTAAGTAGGTACAGAAACTGGGAACGTTCGTCAAACGAGTCGAGTCAATTGTTCTCCATCTTTTCCGTTTTATTTGCTGTCACTGCTTTATAGTTTACGTGACATTTGAAAAGACGTTAAAACTTTTTTTTGTTGTTGGAATAAATTGAGAAAGTGTTTTATTAAGTAGTACATTTTAATTATATCTTTGCCAATTTCTTTAAATCTTTTGTCTGCTCTCAATTTCACCAAACTCATGAATAAGTTTAAAGGTATAAAGATTTCTACAGTTTCAGAATTTGTTACGGTAAAGAAAATAAAGGCTTAAATGATTGAAACGCTTTCACCCTTATTCCAACCTCATTTCTCAATGTCTAAAACAACTTTCTCTTTACCACCATTATTTGCGGTTTACTTTTATCATTTAACCAAATGAAGAGTTAGTTTATAAAACCTTCAATTTCAAATACTTTAGTTATAAAAAGTTTTGTATTTATTTTTTGAATTAACATTGGTTCTAGATTCATTATACGATAAAAATTATATTTTTGGCCTCTCTTTTCTAGTCCTTCCAGTTCTTTTTGGTAGCAATTTTTAAAACTGTCATCTATCGGTATGTTTTTTCCATCCATTTATCACACCCAGATGTCAGAAACTACAAGAAATAGGAACAAACTTTTTTCAGATTCCTAATATACAAAAAACCCGTTAGTGAGCCTGAATTGGGTTTGAAGTTCCGGTTTTGACCGAAAGTAATCCAAAACCGCAAATCAAGAAATCAAAGTCAGAAACTACAAGAGATAGCAACAAACGATTTTTGGATTCGTAATCTACATAAAAATTTAGTGGGACTCAATTGGGTTTGAAGTTCCAGTTTCGACTGGAAGTGTCCCAAAACTGGAAGTCAAGAAATCAAAATCAGAGTTTGGAAACAAACATATTGTCATTCGATTCCTCTTAAAGAGTTGATACAGAAATCACTAATGGTTTTTTTGTTATAGGTCAAAGGTAAGCCTTTTTAAAAATTACCACGAGTCAAGAGACGCGTTGTTTCATGAAAAGGAATTTTAACTTCACCTTTCCTGGATCCTTTTTGCTCTAGTTTGTTTCTTCAGGAATACTTCACAATATTTAAGATTTTATCTTAATGTGTTTTCGTCCGTGATTTCGTTTATTTAAATTGTTTTCTTGGTATAAATTACTGATTATCTTTTCTATGTTTTCTCGATCAAAAACTTTCCTACTTGGTCTACTCTTATATTCTCACCATATATCCGTAGAGGAAAACTCTGAAGTGTATCAGAAAAAATTACCATCTTGTGAAAATCATAGTTTTTAACAGTCTTCTGCTTTTCTGTATCCTGATGTTTTCCTCTCTTTTTAAAATGTTATATTATTTCCATTTTTTGTTTTTCATAATTTTCTCTCCTCGTAAAAGTTTTATAGTATTTTTCATAAAGTTTCTAATTTCTTAAATTGTTCTATTACTGGCTCTTACGATGCAGACATTACTCGATTTCAATATCTTCCTCTCCACCTTTTTGTTGAAAAATGATCATTTGGATTGGTTTTCTTTAGTCTTGAATAGGTCATTTTTCTTTTACGTACTAGCTTTGTTTTTTACCAACCATAACAACTCTTGTTTTTATTTTACTTCTCCTTATCTCGGAAGTCATGCATCATCACATCAATTTGAAGTCTACGGTACCTAATCATAAAAATATCTGCTGGAGAACCGCTGAAGAATCCTTTTTAGTTTTTCAATCAGTATAAATGTGTTTTTTCTTGACTTTGCGCTTCGTTACTGATTGAAGAAGTTGATATTTATTATCAACTAATCGCTCAAATTTATTTTTTTCAAGGGGAAGAGTATCTATTGGATTTTCTTGATTATGTTAAAGATTTTAATTTTTTTCTTTTTTTTAAATTTATTTAACGTCTCATCAACTACAAGGTCATTAGCGACGACGTTGGGGTGCAACTGTGTGTAATGAGGATGAAATGATTTTTTTTGTAACGTATGAAAATGTGATTTTAATTTTGTTATCTCTGTCATTCGAAGCAATATGTATAATTCTAAAAAATATGAAAAATTTAAGTTAGGCTTATATAAAAAGTGCCATTATTAAGCTGATACTCATAGATTCATTAATCAAATTCATTTTATTTTACTCAAAGAATGAATTTCCGACAAAAAACCATCTTTGTTACAAAAATTTGGTCGAGGTGAATATATAAAGAAACATTTTAGTGCAGCCTACCGGAACTATAAAAGAATGATAGGTATGATAAATTTGTAGTTTTTATATTAGTTCCAAGAGGATGCACTGAATGTTATTTAGTGTTTTATGTATGTACGTACATTGGTACCATTTCATACGAGTGTATGTTCTTTTTAAAATATAAATTAAGTTTTTTGACTAAAAATCAACAATGTAATAACATTTATTTTAATAGGGGTAAATGTGTTGTAAAACTACGCAACCAAAATTTCATTATGTAACTCTAGGATTTAAAAACATAGACTTAATAGCTACGATGGTTCGGGAGAAACAAATAGATGACTGCACCGTGTCAGATTTAGTGTCTGCGGTGTTACTAGGAGGAGGGTGAAACAAAAGATGTACACTCGAGAGTTTTGTTCGAGGTACATTGTTCAACGTGTACTAATCGCCTACTGAAATTCAGTTTTCCTCTAATTTTTCATTTCAGTTACTAGGATGTTAAGTAAACATTTAAACCCTTCACAAACAGATGAAAGTAAATTTGTTTTAATAAATTTTCATCAATTCATTGTACTTTCTTTAGTAACTGATTGAAGAGGATACAGGCATATCTTATAACTGATTTTTTCGTAATTCTTCTAGATAGTATGCTAAAATTATTAACGATTACAATTACTTAAATTATTACTGACTATATATTACTAATGATGTATAATATTACTTAATGATTACAATTATTTAGAGATCATTTCATAATTATGTTTTTTTTCTCTCTATTTAGGAAAAACCTGTTGGGAACAAGCAGTGAATGTGCTAATACAAAATTTCGAAAAAATTAACATGGTAAATGACCTTGAGTGTAGACACTGTCCAGTGACAGAAATCCGACGTGAATAAATAAGTGTAGCATTAAGTGCAGCATTTAGAACACTGTAATGGATAGTCAATCACAGTACTACGTTATTAAACAAACATTAATTGTAAAATTCAGGTCACCACATATTAGAAAAGATAAATTTTTTATTACGTTTTGGTATTTACTAATACTTAAGTTTAACGTAGCTACTGAAATTGCTTTCTGAATATCATCAGGCTCTTCAATAATCTGTAGTATATTAATTAAGGTCTTAATTACATCCTAAGTACTCGTAATTTGTATTACACTCTCCGTTAACGTTTACTTAGATCGCCTGTCATTAATTTCCTGAAGCTGGTAAACAAAATTAGTTTGAAATTGACCTCTGCTATCTACGTAACTAAGATCCGATGTAAGATTTGGTAATTAAACTTCATATTACTTAATTAATTCATTCAGGGATTTGAGAAAAACAAATATCATTAAAAAATAATATATTTCAAGAATAATAATTTTTTTTCATGCATATGAATTTATATTAAGTTTTTTACAAAATTTAGATCAAAATCTTTTTTTATTAATAATACTGTGACACTTATTGCTAAGGTCCGTTTCGGGATCTAGGTTATTAAATAATTAATACGCTAAAGTTTACAAATTACAAATATTTATTAGACTAAAAGATTACAAAATAAATGATTAAACTAATTATAATTAAATAACACAATAAATGATTTAATAATTCACCTAAACTAAATAACAAACAATAAATAACTTACTTAGCCTACTTACAATCACTTTTATAGATTACACTAACATACAACACAAACTGAATTCACAAAACTACACATTAACTTTACAATACACACACAACAAAGAGACGGTATAACAATCTTACTCGGATACGTAATCTGTTTACGCACCTCGACAATCAAACGGCAAAGATCACACGAATACTGACTGACCGCACTCGGGGGTCTCTTTTTATACCTACTCATTCATAAAGATCGTTCCAGAACAAAGTAGTGAAATCTACTCAAGTACAAAAATAACTCTTTATTAATGAATGCTAGAAAAATCCCTTTTGTAAACAAGTCAACTATTGTAAATAGAAAACGAAAACAACTTCATAAAAATACCCTTTTTATATCACACAATACCCCTTTATAATAGGTGTACCCTTTATGGTTAAAACTGTAATTTATTGCTGCTATTGTGTTGTTATTTTTATTATTCCCTAATTATCTCTATGAACGGAATTCTGGAACCTTCGTGCGCGATCTCGTCTCCTCTTCGTTCCTGTTACAATACTTATCACATATTTATTATAATGATTAAGAAATTTGGTAAATCCTCCATGGTATGCAAAAAAAACACTAAAGTGTTTGAACACTTAAACATCCCTTTTGTTAAAGAAAAAAAGAAGAATCATCGAAAAAATCACATTCAAATTGTCAACACATATAAATCATTTGGCTCTAAATTTAACTATTTGGCTCTAAAAGAAAGAAGTATGTTCTGTTTAAAAAGCTTTATTAAAAATACGACTGAACGAAAATTTTTATTGCTACAGGATAAAGCCTGTTCTTCCCTGCGTTGACTCGTTTGACTTAAATTGTTTTGTTTAAAAATTTGTCGGAGATATATATAGCAATTCACGCATGAAAAGTACCCAGTTAATACCCGGTTTTCTTTTTAGAGTACTTTTTAAACGGCTGTTACTTAATCCAGGCTTTACACAAAACATCAGGGTTTAAGTGTGTTAAATATAGTATTTTTTTTATATTGTGAATATTTTAAAAACAAAATCCGATATTTTGTTTTAATATGGCGGCCATTTAAAAATAAAGTGCTATTATGGCTCCCCGTAAGAATTGAGAAACGATTTTTTGACTCAACCACGCATTTTTACGACACTTTTAAGCAAAGTAAAGAAATTGTCATTAAAAAACTGTATTAAATTGGTTGAACGGCCAACTGGTCTTTACAGCGGACTTATTTCATGGCGTGCACTTAAAAGATAATAGTCAAACCACCAGATGTTTAAAACGGCATCATATTTTAGATCTTCGCGACAGATTATGAATAAAATAAAACTAAAAAAAATTAACAAATCAAAAATAATTTACTTAAATAATTAACTGCCACAGATTAAAAATCTATATATAAACTTAATTATATATAGATTTTTAATTTATACGTTTTTGTGATGTTTGTGCCATATTTTCAAACTCATACCTACTCCAGATATCCTTAACCTTTTGTTACACCTTTGAATTGTTAGTACAACGCAGTTTCTGCAAAACTCTTACCGGTCAGTTTACAATTTTATCGTAATTTTGATATACATAATATATAATAAAATAAACAACGATGAACATTACCTACTCGCAAATAATGAGTAAGCAAAATGGCATTGCTGATAGAACAGTTTGGAACTTATAATAAAAAATAAATCCTTGTTATTAGATTCATAATTTTAAATTTAAATTAAATGTTCATAACTTATGACCGTAACAAGCAGATAGAGTGTTAAATTATTTGCACTCGATCTGCTAGTTCCAGGGCTACAAATAATAATTCTGTTTCTTATCACATAGTCAGCCAATTATATGATTGAATCATTAAAGAACAGAAGAGGTAGAGGTGTATACGACACTAAAAAGAGTTATCTCCTCTGAAAGTAATGAATTTCAATATAGTACAGCGGAACCCTGTGGTTAATAAAGTGAAGGTGTTATTATAACGGTGAAAAGTAGATTCTTTTAAAGTAGTAGAGGGCCTGGCATGCTGAAAAGCATACTTTTCCACTCAGTGAGGAAAGCTATGGTAAACCACCTCACTCCTCGTTTTACTTAGTAAAGCTTCTAGAGGTTCAAACCAGCCTTTGGCTGATAAACTAAACAGCAACAATAATTTTCAATAATATTATAATACTTCATTACCCTAGTAAGTTGGAAAAGTAATGCGTGACTATTCTAACCAGTGGCAACCTGAATCAGCTCAGATTAAATCCTAATAACAGCCTCATATTTAAGGTTTTATGAAGTATTCAATAAAAATTGAATGTGCTTCAAAATTAAATCTGAATAAAAAGTATACTTTGCTTGTTTTCTTTGAATTTCGTCTAATTTGTTGTGGTTTTATAATTGGTTTGCACACACAGGAACATCTGTCGAGAGATTTTATTTTCATATTTTCTTCTGTTAAGGAAATTCTCTTTTCGATGTAAGTGAATTTAAGTTCCTTTTCTATATTTATTTTTAGTGTCTAGTGTTTTAGAATCCATATTTAGTTTAAGTTTTGAGTGTTTTGTTTCGATTGCTCCGTTTCTGTCAGGTTATCATTAATTACTTAAATAATCTCCATTTCAAGACGTCGTAAACCCTCCTTTCACCGTCTTTTATCCTGTTACATAATGGCAACCCGAATACCGCCATGTATTGGGCATAAATCGAGACAACGACTCATTGAAGCAGAACTTGCTAAAACATTTGACTGCCATTTTTCAAAGAGCTAGGAAAAATGACATTAATATTTGTAAAGTGGTACCTAGTAGATTAAATTGTGAAATTAATCTATTAAAACCAGGAAAATCAACAAACCAGTTAATTTAATAATAATATGTAAAGAACCTATTAATATGATATAGTACAGTAAACAGTGGCGAGGAGATTAAATAGTATTTTAATACACTTTAAATTTTGCATTCTTAAACCTATAAAAAGTTTTGTTGTGTAGAGCTCCTTTATAAGTTGACAACAGAGAAAGTTTTTCTAAGTTTTGGTTAGGGAAAGGGCCGACGGAAGAAGATGATGACATTCTTATTATACATAAATAATTTATAACACCATACCGTCTACAGTCAGTGTATTCATTTTGTTTTTGTTCTTTTATAATAAATTAATGGCTTCGTTAGTATTTTACTTCATTAAACTGTTGTATTATTAAAAAAATTCTAGGTTTTTTATGAATAGTTACAATATTAAATTTAGTAATATAGAATTAAGAATAATGATTTGAAATATTTAGGACAGCGTTCTCTTTAATCTTTGTAGTTTTACATTTTATACATTTAAAGTTTTAAACACTACAGTTATAATTTTCTATTGTCAGATTATACCGAATAATTTAATACATAGTGAATTTATTTTATTTTATTTCGGTGTATCGAAGATGATAACCAATTTATGCTGAGCTAAATATATTTGGCTTCAAAGAACGAAAGGATTTGGTGATTATCACTAAGCTAGGGTTGAAGGTAAATTTCTTTAAAAGACAATTTATGGCAAATTTAGTTTCGAATGAAAATATTTATGTTGGTAACACTAAGGTGGTTTTTTATTCATCAGTCTCTCGACTGATTTGATGCAGTTCTCCAGGCTGTTTTATCTTGCGCAAGACGTTTTATATCTACATACCTGTACACTCTATATCTTTTGTAATTAACTTTATATATTTTAATCTTTGCCTCCCCCTACAATTCACTTCCTCATTATTACCCTACATTATTGATAGCCCAATACCTGGATGTCTTAAGATATGCCTCACTAACCTATCCCTTCTTCTGGTAAGATGCTTCCATATACTTTTTTTTCATCCACTAAGAACCTCTAAATGACTTATTTTGTTCACCCACCTAATCTTTAACATTTTCTTATTGTACCACATTTTAAAAGCTTCTATCTTCTTCTTTTATACAGCCCCTATCACCCACATCTCACTCCCGTAAAATTTTACACTCCAAACCTAATGTTTTAAGAAATTTTTCCTAATCTGTAAATCAATGTTTGTAATCAGTAAGCTGTTTTTTTATTTCAAAGGCTATTTTTGCTTGAGCAACTCTGCTTTTGATATCACTTGTGTTTCTGGAAAGCACCTACTTTCCACCCTGCAAATGACACGTTCACTTCATTCAATAAAGATTTGGCTGTTTAATGAAACTCATTTTACACCTATTATCTCAGAGGAGATAATTCTGTCTTGTATATTTTACACCTCTACCTCTTCTTTTCTTTATATTTCAGTCATATATTAATTGGCTATAATATAAAATATATTAATTGGCTGACCATGTGATAAGAAACAGAACTCTTTTTGTAGCCCTGAAACTAGCAGATCGAGTGCAAATAATTTAACACTCAACCTGCCTGTTATGAGCATATGTTACCATAAGAAACGTTTATTCAAAAGCTTCTCAACTAATCTCCTTCAAATTCTGACAGCCTTCTTTAAATGTCTTACATAAGCTGAATTGTTTTCGTATGGTAAGTTTTACATTTTAGAACAAAAATGTGCTTTATTTTTAATGGTTTGAACATACAAACTTTTACCTGATATTTTATAAAACTATAATATATTTTAGTTTCAAAAGTAGTTTGTACAGTTTTTTAGTATTTATTTGCAAATGTCATTGAATAAACCAACGTCCTATCTGCGTTATTTTTCTTGTTTACGTTCAACTGGTAGATTACTGCTAATCAAAATGATAAAAGATGATAGATAAAATTGATTGATGAAAAAGTGCCAATTCTGTCTGAGAATCGTCAGAATAGTTGTAAGTTGCTACTTTATTTGAAATGTGTGCTGGTGATAAAATCTGTAACTCATCAGCGAGGAGGTACTGAGAGTTGTAGGAGCTGTGGGTCATCAGATACGTAAACAATAAAAAGATGAAAAAAATGACTTATCCTGAAAAACTAAAATACCCAATGCAAAGTTCAATAAAAATTTCAAAAATATTTGACCTTGTTTTATTTCTTCAACAAGAAACACGTGAAAAGTTTTATTACGGTTTTCAATGTAGGTTGTAAACTTGAACAATATTTGTACTACACAACTACCGAGTTGGGCATATTGTGTTGAACAATGCTCTTACACAGCAAAGTTCAGTTTCTCTTCAACCACTTGTAAAATTTCCCTTTAAACATGCCAGATACTCTTGACGGATTAAATAAAATCAATAAAAAATAAAACATTAAATTTGTAAGACAAGAAAAATAAAAAATATAATGGAATATAAAATACAGTTTGCATTGTATGACATCAATATATCTTTTGTAAACAACAAAATGTTGTTTACCATTTTGATTGTATTTGATAACATTTTAAAGTTCAAGTTTAATGCCTAAACAAATATTTTCAGTCAATAAAATACTTTCTAAGGCCAAGCGCACGCAGTCATACACAAACACCCACACTAAAAATTTTAATATTTACACACTGTTAAAATTGCGTTAAATCTAAACGATCAAATTCTTTGGGCCGTTCAATTTTTTTATTAGTTCAGTGATCTTATCATTTTAACAGTCTGATATCAAAAAAATATTTTTTTTCAGAATAATATCTTAGTAATGGCAGTTTTTATGAAAACTATCATCTCGTTTTACTATTTTTCTAAATATTTATATAAAATATTATATATATATATATATATATAAAACAATATTTTTTACTTTAATAATATTATTAATCCACCGGGATGGTCTAGAGGTAAAGTCGTTGCCGCGAGTCAGCTGATTTTCGTAGAAAAAGGTTCCTGGTTCAAACCCTAGTAGAGGTAGTTACTTTTATACGGATTTGAATATTAGACAGTAGTTGCCGGTGTACTTTGATTGTTGGGGTTCAATTAACCATAGCCTACTCACTCAGGAATGGTCGACCAGGATCTATACTAGACTACACCTCATTTACACATCATCTTCATCTCATTGGGTCATGGGGTTGCTTATTGTTCTGAATTGAACAGATTGCAACGTACACATATTAGGAATTAAAAATTAAAAAATAAATTATTTTATTTACAAGTCTATGTACATTGAACTAGTAAATTGGAGAATCGGTTTTGCGATGTCGGCAAAAAATACTTGAATTATTAGAGGAGAACAGAGGCCTATTTAGGAGTAAGATTTCCATGGGAATTTTTCAACTACTACACGATATTTTTATTCCATTTTATATTAGCATTCATAGAAGATAGGATAAATTATGTTCATGTTGCATGTTGAGGTTTCGTATGAGTCGGTTTTTGTTTTCAGGAAGTTTCCGTTTATAACGTGTGTAAGATGACGGATGATTTTAACGTAAGATCGTAAGATGTTACGAGTTAGTCGTTTTGTAATAGTTCGTTAGTTACGTACCAGGGTGCGTCTCAAGTAATCCTTATTCACTTGGATTGAAAGATTTGTAATTTAATGATTGCTGAGTGCCCAGCAGAGTCAAATATACCTTACACTCGTAAGTACAACTAGGTCAGAGAGAGAGAAACGACTAACTCGTAACATCTTAACGACCTTACGTTAACATCATCCGTCATCTTACACACGTTATAAACGGAAACTTCCTGAAAACAAAAACCGACTCATACGAAACCTCAACATGAACATAATTTATCCTATCTTCTATGAATGCTAATATAAAATGGAATAAAGATATCGTGTAGTAGTTGAAAAATTCCCATGGAAATCTTACTCCTAAATAGGCTTCTGTTCTCCTCTAATAATTCAAGTATTTTTTGCCGACATCGCAAAATTGATTGGTGCAATAACAATTTGGAGTGAGGAGTTTGTTTTGACCCTCTGAAGAGCAAGGTATAGATTTGTTTTTGTCTATCTTCAAGTAACTTTCTTGTCAAGTCAATATGACTGTTTCAAATCAGTCCTTTGTCAATATGCAAACGTAAGTAGCGAACTTTGTCAGTATGTGGTAGGGGTGATCCGTTCAAGAAAAGTGTCGGACATTACGTTTTTACGTAACGTGAAGGTGACGTGAGTTGTCTTTGTTGGATTTACTTTAATTTTCCAGTCGGTGAACCACTGTTTACTATAAAAATTATTTTGAATATTATTTTCTGGGTATTATTCTAAAAAAACACACATGCAAATATATTATGTTTTTTTCACATGTTGGAATAGTTAGCCATTCATTGGCTCTATGAGTATAGACTAATGAATTTGCAAAGTTCTCCTTCTTCCTGCCACGGATTAGGCCTTCCAACCTGTTCAAACTTATTTGCCCAACTTTTGGGTGGTCCACCTACATGTCTTCGTCCAGTGGCTATGTAGTCAACGTCCGTTTTGTCCATCTATCTTCACTAATGCGTATTAAATGCTCTTCCCACTTTTCTCTGTATTTGTCAACTGTTGCTAATAGAAAGAAAACATTTAAATAAACTCGGATTTCCTCATTTTTAATTTTATTTGTCAAATAACTTTGCCTAGCACTTGTAAAGCCTGGGGAAATTTCATGTTACTAACTCACAAAGTGTAGAGATTACTTTTTACAAAACACAAATCCAACTAAAGTCAACAATAAGAGATATGAAGTACAATTGGAAGACATTGTGGAAGGATAAAAAAGACATGAACACATTGTGTGGGTTCTATCGTATGTTGATGCACTTGATAGTAAGGAAACAGACGTAGTTACTAAAGAATTATAAAACCTTTAAAATTTTTGGAAACTAAACAGTTGGGTTTGCCTGCGTTGCAAATATTGGTGCAATAAACGTCCGCTAGTCAGTGTACATTGATTATATTATGTTATAAAGTTATTATTTATAATTAAACTCACTTTTTAGTTTATTTAAGGTCACATCAATTGATTTATAATTAATCACTAGAGTAGGCTGTTTTAATGCATCGATGGGTTTTCGACGCGGAAAACTTTTTCGGACCCTAGCCAAGAATTGAACATGGTCTACCTTGCTTTTTAGTTCAAGGTAATTTAGTGCTCTAAACAAGGGCTACAACGTGGTTGTCCTATTTTTCCCAAAAATGATAATAAATTTTATTAAAGTTGATAAAAGAGTGTGAATAGATTTTTGTAAGTAAATAATATTTATTTTTTTATGTTATAAGTTGTTTTTCTTTTAAAATCTAAAATAACCATTTACAGCTCCTACCTTTGGCCAATATGGAGCTATGCCAGTCAGCTTTACTGCTGTGTAAAACCATCGGTATAAGCACAAATTCAGAGTTTCCAATCAAAGCTTTTACGGAGGATAGTTAACGCTCCCTATTATGTAACCAATAAAACGCTACACTCAGATCTAAACGTACCCTACATAAACGACGTTACAAAATTTAGTAAGAAACTCGATAACCACCATTAACCATTGATCCTAAATCTGGCTAAGCAGACTCTCTCAAACAATCCAATAAGACGTCTAAAACGTCGATGGAGCCAGGACCTTATCAATTAACGTAGTACTGTAATTGACTATCCATTACAGTGTTCTAAATGCTGCACTTAATGCTACACTTATCTATTCACGTCGGAGTTCTGTCACTGGACTGTGTCTCCACTCACGTTTATTTATCATGTTATAAGTTAATAGTTTTTTTGCTAATGAAAGTTTAAAACTGTTTAGTGGAAAATAAATAAAATGATCTTTTACTGTGTACACTATAAAATATTAAGAGTTACACTGTTGTCACAAGACGGTAAGTATAAATGTTATGGCGAAACTTTATTTTAGTGTTCCTGAAAAGGGCCGTTTGAATGTGACGGTGAATGTAGCCTATAACATCCAGCGGTAAGGTCATTCTCTTTCCTTGCAGTAGTTCGTCAATGGCTGCTTCGTCGGTGTCCGGTAGGCGTAACGTACGAATGCTAGTAGAAAAGTAAATGAAAGTAACACATTCTCCTATTGCGGGGTCGTCGATGTGCCTTCGTCAGAACCCAGTAGTCATGTGCCGATAGTAATTGTTGCGTTTGCTTTTATAGCATTCAGAAAAGGAGGTAACTCTACTCGCTTTCTGATTGGTAGAAGCGGTGTGTTTTCTGATTGGTCGGAGTTTACGTCACTTGTCTTACACACGCGTGATCTATAGTGGAGTGTCCGGTGGTACAGTGCTGAAATAAAAGGGGCCTTGGTGAGACTTTAATAATTAGTTTTAGCAAAACTCCATGGTTACGGTTTTCACAGTTTTCCTTCGCCACTGCTAGCGAATGTCGTGTCAGTTCAATTTTTGAGTTCTTTGCAGTTGTATGTTCTTACCATTCTCTACCCTACATGTTTTACTTGTCATAATTTTTTTCTTGTCTTAATCTTCATGTCGCGCCTATCCGGTTCGGATAATGGCAATCACACGGCTATTTTGACCTTATTAGTCACAATTTGGAACAATTCCATGGAGTTCTTACCGAACCAGCTTCTCAAATTGGCGAGCCAGGAAATTCGTCTTATACCAAAATTCTTCTTTTCCTCTATGTTCCCCTGGAGAATGCACTACAGTAGATCATATCTTTTTTTAATTTCTCATTATATGACGGATGTACTGCAGGTTACGGTACTTAACAATTTTGACTTATTCCAGACCCTTGTTCATTCTCAATAAAACTTCAACATTAGTGACTTTCTGTGTCCACGAAATTTTCAATATTCTCGTATGCAACCACAGTTCAAAAGCCTCAAGCCGGCGTGCAGTCGCTCTGTTTAAGGTTAAAGTCTCTACACCATACAGAAGAACAGAAAACACATACCATCCGAGGAGCCATAATTTGGTGCCTTATGCCAAGTCATGGCTCTGAAACACTGAACCCTTTGCATTGAAAACCCCTCTGGCCTTTCCAATACGACACCACATCTCCTGCGTGTTGTCCCATGCCTCATTAATAACTACGAATAATACGAATATGAGTAGCTAAATATGAGTAGCTACGAATACTGCTACTCTATTCTATTCTCATCTACGTACAGAAACATCCCATGCATGTCCTCCTTCCTGGTAATCATAAATTGAGTCTTTCTGGTGTTGATATCCAGCCCATACTGTTTGCTTACTTCCGTAAAATAATCACAATGTAGCTTTATAAAATTACGTATAAATAAATTCATCCATTTTATTTTATTAACTTTTTATGTTGTATTACAATAGTAATTCAACAAGTTAAAACCAATAACCGGATAGATATTATGGATAAATAATAGCATGAAGTTTCAAATTATAGAAAACCTAACTAGTTTATCCGAAACGACCGAACGAAGGTATTCAATACTTATATCTATCTTGCTACAAAACAATACAGTTATTGAGAAAGAATTGAAGAAGATAACAGACGCGGTAGAAACTGATGTAATGTTAAATTGCGTTGGGTTGACATTACCGCAAAAACAAAAGAATAATAGACTGAAAATAGAATTTCAGAACTTTCTTTTATCATTGATGTTTCTAATATCTGTTTAAATTTTTGTAACGTTATTTAGAAAAAAAGAATTACAACTTTTTATATGTACCCCAACCATTGTTATATAAAAAGAAAAAAACATATTACAAAATGCCTTGAGTTGTCATGAAGGGTGAAATTACTGAACGCCAGAATCCTCCACAATATCAAAAAGTTGCTTAATCTAGTATAATTTTAACAGTACCTAATTATAATTCTGACAGTTGCAGTTTCTATATATTTTAGTAAGCGGGAAAAAATTTACGAAAAAATTTTTTTTTTATAATCTTTGTGCAGTAGTATGAATATTTTCTGTTTTGAATTCAAGATTTAAGAAGCAATCGGGTACGTATAAAAATGGCCGCACACACAAAGGAGCAGGAGCAATGAAACATTTTGCTCCGAGTAATATACGCTTTGCTCCTTGCAATGTAGGCCTACCTAGAGTGTAAAGGCTGAGCAATACGGAAGGATCAAAGAGTGGCTCTTGGATCATTCTGAGTTTGCGATTGACAGGTTCGAAGATTGACAGGAAAAGAAGAGGTCAATGTTGTCATAGCTTTATGGCAGTTTCAATGATTGACTTTCGCTCTCGTCCAATTGACGTGGACATAAATTCAAAGCTGACGTCGCGTCGAACGCATGCTCTGAGTGCCGCGTGGTGTTGCGATTCGTTGCAACGCACATACTCCGTCGGTGTGCAGTAGTCCCATTTTATCGCTTACAAAAGTTGTGGTCCGATAAAAACGAAGAAGCAAAATGTTTCACTGCTCTTGCTTCTTTGTGACTGTTATTTCCTGTGTGCGGCCGGCCTAAGGGAACTCTATTAGTTACTACCCCTCATAAGGGTGGATCAAATGAATATTTTAATTTATATTTTTCAAGTTTTACTTCACACTTTATAGCCACCAATTATTTATAAATTATGCCTAAAAATTCTTAAAAATACAGTTGTTTGGTAAGGTTCAACATATAAGAACCTAAATCAATAAATATATTGATTTAGAGTGTTTGTAACTTTATATGACAAAATAATTTCAGCAAACATGTCACTTACCCTGTTTTGATGAGCATAAAAATGTAGTAAATGAGGTGGTTTAAAAAAATAGTACGAGCCGTTTTTTGAGAAAATCGCAAAAACTGAATAACCACACAATAAACTACTATTTTCAGTTAACTAATTTTGTTGAAAATGAAATGTCGGGTCCCTTTTGTGGGTCACTTAAATTTTTACTTTCAACTACGCGTAGTATTATGTTCTTGAACACTCAGAAATCAATTAAATCAAGTCTCTTTCGCACTGAGCGTAAATTCGAATCAACAAGGATATCTCCATCTCTCACAGGTCAAACCTCAAGATGGTAACGGTTATACATGTTGTGTTTAGGTCATCAGCCGAAAGGCTGGTTTGAATCTCTCGGGTCTTTACTAAGTAAAACGAAAGTGGTGGTTTACTATTACCTTCCTCACTGAGTGGAAAAGTATGCTTATCATCACACCGAGCCCTCTGAAAAGAATCTACTTTCCACCCTACAAATGACACCTTCACTTCATTCACCATAGGGTCTGGCTGTATAATTCAATGCATTACGCTCAGAAGAGCTCTAACAAGTGTTTTAAAGCTCTTCCTCTTTTGTTCTTAAACGCTTCAGTCATATAATTTCCTGACCACATGATAAGAAATTGAACTATTTTTTGTAGCCCTGGAACTCGACCTGCAACTGTTATATAATTATAAAATCATAATAAAATAAATTAATTTTCTTTTTCTTTTTTACTTTCTATTTAGGAAATTCACAATCTGTTGGAAACAATCAATAAATGTGATAACGCAAAATTTGGAAAAAATTAACATGGTAAATAAACGTGAGTGGAGGCGCAGTCCAGTGACAGAATCCAGTGAAAAATTATAAATTAATTGAAAATATAATAAAAAGTTTTGAATGAAGAAAATTTTTAGTAATGGTTTTTTCTTTTTCTTTTTAGAGTAATATTTTCATATAGAAATATTTCTCTGTGGCTAAACCTTTGGCCGTATTGTATTGTTTTGTCTTTTGAACAAATCTGTAATTAAGAATGTAGCAAACACTTTAAGTCAGTCCAGAACAAAAATAAATTGTTGCGTATTTGAAATTATTTAACGATATTGTTTTATGAAATTTAACAAAATGTTGAACTAATTACAGTTAATTTTTAATAAGGAATAAATACTATTATTTTAGTATATTATTATTAATTTATTTTTATAGTATATTTCTTAAAGATAAACATTTAATTTTGATGAAAATTTTATAAAAGATTTTTGTTTTTATAATTATGTATTATAACAGTTTAAGAGTAGCCAAGTTTATTGCTAAAATCTGTTCTTTTCTGTTTCAGGGGACCTGAAAATGTGTATTTCGGTTGAAAACTTGATTTTTAAAAATTGACATAAAAACAATATTTTCCTACCATATTTATTCTTAGTGCAAGAGAAAGCAAAAGTTATTGTATTTTTGGGTTTTTTTGGGTTTAATGTCCGACAGTTCGGCAATTACTGCTAATGCAGACGATGACGGATGAAATGATTTTTGTAACGTATGAAAATATGCCGTGCCTGAATGGGATTCGAACCCAAACCGCATGATGAGCGGCGAGCACGTAACCTAGTACGCCAATGCGGCCGGCCTGTTTTAGTGAAGTTACTCAGTGAATTTTGTAAGAGGGGGTTAATTAAGATTTGTGAATATGCTAAAAGGTCCCACTCTATATATTTCGGTATTAATTTATAAAGGAGAAATAAATCCAAAAGTATTAATAGAAAGCTTTTGTGAATTTTTGACTTCATATGTTTTAGAAGAGAATTAATAAATAGTAATATTTAGAATCCGGGGAAAATTTTAAATAATCTCTTACGTTTAAAACAAAACAATTAATGCCGTACCATTAAATATTTTATGTAGTATATGGGGTTAAAGGGCTTAAATCTGTGAAAAGGTTTCAAAGCGCACTCCTGCTAGATTTAATTTAAACTAACAAAGGGTTTATGTTTATTCCAACAAATGTTGTCCTTCAGTACATGCATAATAACATGCTTACAAATACCGCCAAACACACCTACGTATGAGTGGAAGGGACCCTACCAACATGATTTTAGCCGGGACGTTACAAACACAGTCTCTTTGAACACGTACAATACAACCTAACTGTAAACAATGGTTGCGTAACCATACAAACTTGCATTTGTCACAAATTATGTTCGTCGTATCAACGTAGGAAATTACAAAAAACATATACACGTTGTTTTTAATTTAATTAGGAAACGTTTCTGGAAAGTAATTAATTTTATTAATTTTATTTTCTCTCTATTTATGAAATTCACAATCTGTTGGAAACAATCAGTGAATATGATAACACAAAATTTGGAAAAAATGAACATGTTAATAATAATAAACGTGAGTGACTCAAAATAAAGAGGGAGAATACAGGCTCAGAAGTAACGAAGAAGTATATTCCTTCACCACACCCATAAGAGAAGTCATCCAGCAGAGACGACTGGCATTCTTCGACCACATAGCGAGGATGCACGACTCCAGACTAACGAAGCAGTTATGGAAGTACTGGGAGGGCAGGAAAACTACAACGAGATGGCACAAGGAGATCCACGAGACGATGCTGGTGAATGACATTACGGGCGAAACACTTCTCAATAGCACAGAAATGAAGCAGAAAATTGAGAATCTAAAGTGCTTGGGAGGGCCGAGGAGAACGGGAACGGCCTGGACGGAGGAGCGAAAAAGATCACATGCAGAAAAAATGAAGGCAGCATGGGTCATCCGGAAACTGGCTGGAACTAAGAGAAATGCATCCCTAGTAGGATCTAACAAGAAATAATAATAATAAACGTGAGTGAAGATACAGTCCAGTGACAGTACTCCGACGTGAATAGATAAGTGTAGTATTAAGTGCAGCATTTAGAACACTGCAATGGATAGTCAATTACAGTAATACGTTAATTGATGAGGTCCCGGCTCCATCGAGATAGCCAGATTTGAGATCAATGGGTTATGGTGGTTCACGAGTTTCTTCCTAAATTTTGTATAGAGTTTTAAGAAAACGTCATTTATGTAGGGTACGTTTAGATCTGAGTGTAGCGTTTTATTGATATTTAATAGGAGGCGTTAACTATCCTCCGTAAAAGTTTTGGTTGGAAACGCTGAATTTTTGTTAATACCGATGGTTTTGCACAGCAGTAAAGCTGACTGGCATAGCTTCATATTGGTTGAAGGTAGGAGTTGTAAGTGGTTAATTTGGATGTAGTTGGTAACTTGGATTAGCGTGAAAGAAGTCTATACAACTGTTTGAACCTGTTCAGGAGTGCCTTTCTCTTTTAATCCACGTATACATTCCACGTCAGCCTCTTATCTAGATATAAACCTAGATAACGGATAGATTCAGAAGTGTGAAGTTGAGTGTCATAAAGATACAAAGGAGGACAAACTAGCTTACGCAGTGTAATTATAACGTGACACGTTTTTGTAGTGTTGGCTTTGATCCGCCTTTAATTTATTAAAAATAAATTTAAAAAATATGTTTAAAGTTCATTCATATTGTAGCCTATTTGTTGCATTCTGACATCTATGGAACGTGTTTTTTTTTTAGTTTAAATATCTTTCGTCTTATTCTTCGCAGGCGGGGGCGAATTCAATTTCGTCTTAACATTTTTTGTAGTATTTGAAGATTGATGTGATCTGCTGATTTCTGTTAAATTTTTAATATTGATTATCAGCTTCTGTTACAAAATGAAATTTTTAAGTCAGAAAACAATGACTTGAAATTTTTTATCTGTGTTTTCTTAACGGTTCCAAAAATTTTCATTCCGTAACTCCAATCGGCCTTATTATGATAAATTGTCTGTATAATTATGATAACTTAAATTTTAATAACAGATTTTATTTTATGGTCATGAATTTTAAGAATAATTATTGTAAAATTATTTAGTATCAAACGTCTTTTACAATAAAATTTATAGGTCTAAAGATTTAAAACTCCGATGGGGTCTTTTCCGTTTTCTGTATGCCACTATCAAATCCGAATTCCCTGAAAGGTTGCACACTAGTTCATTTCTCCCACTCCCTGCCTTGCTGAATACTCATACTCAGACATACACACTCACGCACGCGTACACACGTCCTTCCCAGTCCTAGTATATATTATGTAGTACTATGTTACACGTTCTGTTCTTTTATTTCTTATTTTGATTGTTTATTTTGCTATTACTAGATTACTATTAATTTATATTTTTTAATTATTTACATTGGGAAGAGAAAGTGAGTGTTTCACACATACTCTTTTAGTTGTCACATCTTCTGGGATTATGTAATAACCCCTTTTCCTGAAGGAACTCTGCAGTATCTTCCTCCATCCGAATATTATTAAAAACTCTACAAAATTCATAGCAGACTGTGTAGTAACTAACTGTGAAATCTTAGTGAAGTTGACAGTACGCTGGAATATTTTTATAGTCTGATTGGCGTGCTAGACGCAGGAGTGGGAGAATTGGGTAACCTTTAGGGAATTCGAATTTGATAGTGGCATACAGAAAATGGAAAAGACCCCTCCGATGTTTAATTCTGTGGTGCTCAGACAGAGGGGTATATATAAATTTTTTGTGAAATGGGGATATCGTCATTTACGCGAGATGTTAAAGAGATGTTTGTCCTAACTGTACAGGGACCACGGCAACTTAAATGTTACCATTGGTTAATTGTTTTTCAATTTACCAAAAATTGAAAAAAGTTACATATACCCAACCACCAGAGTGCCACAGAATTGTTTATTGTACAGGTTGTCATCATTGCTGGCAACGGGACATATTTTTTTAGATTGGAGAAAAATTATTTTAGTAGGTGTAATACCAAAAAAAGCACCAAACTATTGATTTATTTAATGAAACTGTTTATAATATTACCTCAATATAAATCATAATAAATTATTGTTTATAAATGTTATTTTCCCTAAGATACGTATATATTAGGCCTACTTTGTATTTAATACAAAACATTTTAGGTATAAAATTTATATAGAAATGAAAATGTCATTTTACGTAAGTTACCTAATTTAACTGAAAGTTTCGTAGAAAAGATTAACCAAAAACCTTATCATTGACGAATTGAATGACCGGAACAATATTGAATAAAATAATAATGACAATTTTTCAATTCTCCACTGAATAAATTTTACGAAAAATACATAAATGACACTGTAACACTAAAAATTTTATTTCATCTCCAGATGTCACTTCGTTGCAGGGCATAAAATAAATATACATAGTAATACATTACCTAAGGAAAATGTTGGTTCAACATAATTATTGTACCGGTCATAATAGTGGTTGCCCCACGGAATTTGAACCATAGGAAAGTAGCATTGAATTTCATTAGTTTGTTAATGTAAAAAATCATTAATAAATTTGTTTACCGCAGATGGATTCAAACCACCGATCACTATCTTCATACACTACGACGCTACTCCATTACTCTAGAATAGGCGAGCCATTTACTTCATAACATTTACAATAGGCCTACTTAAATAGAAAGCAGTTTACAAATTTAAGTATGTTAAGCTAAAATAGTATACAGCTTAAAATGTATCAAAATTTTATATTTTTATTTATATTTTCTAAAGGTCTAAACATTTTCTGATAATTTCTCATTAAAACAAGTCTTTATGTATTCGTGAGACATTCCCAGGTGGCATATATATATATATATATATATATATATATATATATATTCAAAGTGATTTTTGTTTTAGACGTACGACAATTTTCCAAATTTTTCCACATTGTATTAAGGTACCTTAAACTAAAATTAACTCCTGAGTAATAATAGTACATCGATTTAAACTTTAAATGTAAGTCACTAAATTGAATTCAATTTTAGGAACTGAAAGAAATTCTCTCAACATCTAAAACGCAATAACTTAAACCAATCAATTCTTCCAACTAACTTTAATGGTGAAAACAACAATGTCCAAGGGTGGTCTATTAGTTAACAAAGACTTACAGCTTGAGCGGCGTCTATTATTGTCAAAATTAACTCTAACCATTCAACTTAACTTCTGTAACAATCTCAAATATGACTACATCCTTAGAAAATATCACTCCTAGAATTTCAAATGAATTGATATTGTAAACATTTAGTCTACAAATAACTGAAGTTAGAAATTAAATTTGTTTCAGTATTTGGTAAGTTTTCCTCCTCATAACACTCGGAATATTATAAATTATTATTAATATTACTATTATTATAAATTATTTTGTTTTAATGTTTTCTGAACCTATTTTCTTTATAATTGATTCTAATTAATTACCGCAATATTTTAGTTTCATTATAGTATATGGAATAAAAAAAGGGATAAGCCAAAAATTCACTTCCATACGTGGTCATCTGAAGAAACGTCTTAAAGAGAATCATACTTAACCTTCTCAGCAGCTACAATTGAACTTCTATTCAAAAATGTTAATATCCATAATTCTCTACTGCGGCTAATCTGCACTTACGGGGTCTAGTTTTTGGAGCAGCAGTAAAGAGTAATTAAAAGTCTTTTGGTCAAAATTTTTAAGCCTATGGAGCTTCTTCTTTTTTAAACAATAAAACCCGCCACCAAGATTTCGGAATTCCAATAGTAAAACAGCCAACTACGTTCATCTACAGTAAATTTTACAATTTACTAGACACCCTCGAAGAATTTCAAATTTAATGGTAGGCTAAAATTGTTTTTATTTAATTTAAAGTCGATACAAATTGCATATGAATTATTTTAAATAATTGCTTCCTAATGTAGTCGATATGAGTTTAAAAAAAGTCTCCAGTAAAACAACTAGCGATAGTAAAACTGTAATTCTTCTGTGGATCCCCTCCGTCGTAGAAATCTAAAGGAACGAGAAAGCCGAATAAGCAGCCAAATGTACTGCTACGTGCTCCAATATAATAAATTAATCTTTCCTTCAAGACCTACAAAAGTTGCTCAGAAATAATTTAATATTATTAATTTACAATGAACAGTGGAACATTTTAACAAATAACCTACACATAGTGTTGTTGTTTATATCGTCATCCGAAAGGCTGGTTTGAACCTGTAGCGGTTTTACTAAGTAAAACGATGAGTGAGGTGGTTCACCATGCTTTCCTCACTGAGAAAAGTACGCTTATCAGCATACCGGGCTTCTGAAAAGCACGTATTTTCCACTCTGAAAAATATGACACCTTCACTTCATTCACCATAGGGTCTGGCTGTATAATGAAATTCATTACTTTCAGAGGAGATAACTCTGATTAGTGTATTTTACACCTCTACCTATTCTGTTTTTAAAATTAACCAGTCATTTAATTGGGTGACCATGTGAAAAGAAACAGAACTATTTATTTTAGCCCTGCAACGAAGAGATTTAGTGTAAACAATTTGACACTCCACCCTACACATAGTACGGACTGATAATCAAGACTTACAACCAAAAATTTTTGATAACTGACTAGACCAAGAAACACCTGCACGACTACAAATACAGTCACCTCATGACAAATCAAGGACCTAATAAATGTAGACACTTGAACACAAAATTAACTGTACAATACATCGTTGTCAAATTTGCTACATTGGACTCTATATGGAGACAATTTTACTTACCGGACACAAACAAGTTTACCCTAGAGCCGGCAATCGTCCATTTTGAGACGATTTACCGCTTCTTGAACCGGTCGCGTCGCAAAATTGGATCAGCTTCATTGTATTGCAATGTTGTCGTTTTAGTTTTAAATTCATCTACAGACAGTGCTGCTGTTCAGAACAATAGTTTAGTAATGTATAAAGTAAATTTTTATGTATAATACAATAGTTTCAGTTACATATTCTGCTTGTGTTTCTCTGTTGAAACCACGCTATCCTAGAGCTGAATTTGGTTATTTCTTGGTTTACATGAAGTGTTTTTGTATATATTTTATTCAATTTTTTAACATAGAATCTTTTTTTTGTTTTATTTTAAAATAATCATTATAAGTACCAACGATTCGTATCTAATGAATTTTGAAAGTAGAGCATAAGAAAGTTTTAAGCAATAGTCTCATCTGATATTTTAGAAAAATATTTGTCTAAAATCATTTTCAAATAGCTTACTGTCAGATTAAAATTTCAATAATTTATTTATTCTATTTTCCTAAGTTTTCTTGTTAGTTTGATACGGAACGTAGTAAGGTTTGTGATTAATAGAAAATTTTTAATGATTTCTTTAAGGTTCGGTAACCCATATGCTAGAAACTCTCTGCCGGTCTAGAAAAATGTTATTGCCGGCTATAGGGTTAATGACACACACTGCAGCAAAACACTAAAATTTATAAAAAATTTAAATTTTAAAATGAAAATATATAAATACAATTCAATGTAGAATACTTTTATACATTCATTGTAATCTTTTAATTACTGTAAATCATTAATGTATTCCTTTGTTATGTTACTTGTTTTTGTTACGTAATGGGGTCGTTAAATAATAAAAACGTTAATGCTACCTACTATAATAAAACTAATTTTACAGTAAAAAGAGATTAATTTATGAATACTTTTGATAGTAAAATAGTTTGTATACTATAAAAAAACAATATAGAATTATATTGCAGGCCTCCTCCATTTCCCAGTTGTTAGAGTATTACTGCATACTGCAACTTTGCATACTTATGCAGGTACCGGGTTTGACTCCCTGATAGATTCTGCAAATTATTAAGGGTTAAAACATACCGATTCTGTACCTTAACTCACAGAGTAGTCACTAATAAATATAGCAACTTAAAATATGCAACTTTAAATCAGTTAACTTAAAAAATGAAATATTAATACTTTACTAAGATAAAATAGAACAAATTATGAAGTTTAATTAACTGTAAACTTACAAACTACCAAACTACCATAATTTCACTTTAAAAGGGAAAGTTTAAAGATGATTTCTTATCTTGTTATCTCATATTCAGGGGAGTTGGTTCCCACATGCGGGCTCCGATGAGTTAAAATAACTACTTTTATATATTTTAACAGAGAATTAAGTCTCAGTAATCTATCTTTTGAGATTTTTCCTTTTAAGCATAATTACTTTTTTGTTTATCTGCCGTTACTACAGAAAACAAGCTGTGGCTATTTAACTTAGCCATTTCAACCAACTTTAAATTCTGAAAATTCTAAATACTTAATAAAGAATTCAAACGTTATTGATTAATAAACTTTTAAATGCTGAACCAATTTAAGATAAAAACTTTTTTACTAATAAAACTATTCATAAATTAATCTTTCCTTACTGCCGAATATTTTTTACAATTCACAAACAAATTTCTGGAATGCACTCTGCCAACCATTTAATTTATATAGTAATTAATATAATACACATTGGAGGACTTAATGCTCACATTGGAGGACTTTAATCAGTCCATACGCATTTAAATCCTCAAAGTACGAGCAAGAAATTTGGCTTTCTTCACCTCTTCTGCTCCCAAAACTTTTTCATTCTCAACGACCTGGCCGCTCTTTGTTTACCAGTTATGGTGTATTGTTTTCGTTCAAATGTTTTTAGTTCTAGTCTCATATCTGTTCCTCAAAATCCTCTTCTTCTCTCTGTGTGCAATATGTCGCATCACCGAACTCCTGTAAATCATCCTGGGCCTCTTTAAACCAATCGTTCTTGGTTTTATTTCCTAAAAGTAGTTGAAGAGCTGTTTCACTAGGCTGGTATTGTGTAATCTTGATATATGAGAGCAAAATGCTACTCCGTTTTTGCATTATATATTTACAATAGACTCGTTTTCTTATATACGAAATTCCCGATTTCCTATTTCCTATTTCGTTTTCCCGATATACTGTTTGGTAGCAATCTCCATTGCCCACCATTTGGTGTTTTTTGTTGATGATTCTTCTGTCTGCTCTCTGTAGCTTATCAGTTACTAATTTAGTCTTCAACTTTAAAAGTGTTTTGCTAGAGTAAGTTGCTTCATACGGTTTAACAACCGAGTAGTAACATTGGAACTTAGCGTTCATCGATTATTTTTACTATTATTATTATTATTATTATTATTATTATATTATTAATATTTTATAATTGCTAATAATAATGACAATATGTAAAGCCTATATAACTCTGAGAAAGATGGTACCACCGAAACCCAGTTGAGTTTTTTAAAATAAGAGGCAACCAAAGAAAAGGTAATAAAGACAATAAAATATTTATATTGAGATTTTTTAACAATTAATTTTATTATGTTCGCTTCACCGTTTTCAGTTTTTAGCGACCCAATTACATGACAAAAACAAGTAAGATAATAAAGAATTATAATAATTCACCGGGTATGTTTACAATAATTAAACGATTTATTACATTTTTTACTGTGTTCTATTTGAATATTCTTTTTGTACTGATCTTCAGCCGAAAGGCTGTTTTGAACCTCTAGAGGCTTTACAAAATAAAACGAGAAGTGAGGTAGTTTACCATTACCTACCTCACTGAGTGGAAAATTATGCTTATCAGCATGCCAGATTTTCTGAAAAGCATCTACTTTTCCACCCTGCAAATAACACCTTCACTTCACTCACAACAGGGTCTGGCTGTGTGATGAAATACATGATTCCCATAGGAGAAAACTCTGACTAGCGTCTTTTACAACTCTACCTCTTCGGTTCCTAAAAGCTTGTCATAATTGGTTGATATGTAATTAGAAACAGAACTATGTTTTGTAGCCTTGGAACTAGCAGATCGAGTGCGAACAATTTAACACTCCACCTGCCGGTATGGGAATTTGAATATTGTATTTTTTATTTTTAAATTAGACTATAAATGTTTTATAAATTTTAGTGTTTGCGCAGTGTGTGTCATTTAACCACATCTTTGTAAGTGTTAGCGAAATTGTTGCCGTAATAATCTTTTTTTCAAGGTAGAGTTAATACAAGCCTAATGTTACATTTTACAAGGATGTTTTTTACTGTTAATTTTTTTTTGCAGTGTCCATTAGGTTCATGTTTCGTCATGAAGTGACTGTATATCATTTCACTGTGATCAATTTTCGGAGTCGTGTAAATTTGACTCGGTCCAGTCTGTTGTTAAACATTTTTAGCCAAATTAAAAGTTTACTTCATAGTAGACTATGAGATACATTAGTATAAATTACTGGAACAACTCAACAGATGCGATTCGTGCCTTTAAAATTTTTAAATGTTCTTGTAAAAGAGAGGGGAAAAATATAATTATACACATATATAACTTTTATTTTATAACTATAACTACTTTACAATAATATATTTTAACTGATAAAATGTAAATATTTTAACTTTATGGGAAATTAATTCAATAAATGAGCATAAAGAAACAGGTAAACTATTGCAAAGAGAAAAGTAAAAACTAACAAGAACAGTTATTTTAAGACTTGGAAAAGTTTTTTCATAACTGATTGTTTCGCCTAAATATTTAAACGTTTCGACTATATCTACCAAATTTTTATTAAATTTAACTTAGTTTATAAATAGTTAGTTGAACTATTATCATTAATTTTGTTCTTCATATTAAATTTGGTAGCCTTATTTTTCCTGTTATTATTTCTAGTGCAGTTATTTGGGTCCTAGCTTCGGCTACACTATTTGCTAAAAATGCTAATTCGTCGGCGAATCCTAAACAATTTATTTTTATATTTTCTTTGTCCCTGCTTATTTTGATATTTTTTTGGATTTTCCCTGTACTATTCTCTCATTAAGTATTTTAAGGCACAATTTAACAATAAGGGTGAAAATCCGTCACCTTGGCTTAATCCTGTTTTTATCTCACAATCTTCTGAGAAATTTTAAAATTAACTTTAGAAACTGTGTTTGTTAAGGTGAGTTTTATTTAATTTAGAAGTTTCGTTCGTAATACCAAATTCCTTAAGATCTTTAGCATAGACCCTCTGTAAATACTGTCATATCCTTTTTGGAAATCAATAAACGAGATTAACTATAGGCTTTTTATGTTTTCATTATTAAAAAATAATATTTTAATGGAGTTATTAACAAGAATATTAATAGTTTTGACATTAATAATGGAGTTCTTATACATTTTAGTATGATAAAATATTAACTAAAATCTTGTTAATCCGAAGTTCATTTATCTAACATTTCGGTTTCTTTATAAAAAATTTCAAAAGAAAACTTATTTTGTTTAAGGGGACCTGTAACTCCTGCACATGGCCACATGTTGACAAATATCCTGTATATGACCAGTTTTTCGAAAACTACTGGAGTTCGCGAATTTAAACTTTCCGGTATAAATTCATTCCATTCAGTCGGTAGAGATGAGCTTTTTGAGATGCATTAGGGGCTGTAGTCGACTGGATCGGTTCAGAAATGAGAGGATATACGAGGAGAGTTAGATATGTGTTCTCTTAAAAAACAAGTATGGAGTACCGGAAATGGACCGAACATCTTGAAAGAATCTCTCCACACAGGATTCCTAGCCTGGTCAGAAGTTACAGGTTAATTTGTCGGCGCGTTCCAGGGCGACCGGTGGCTAGATGGATACCGAAACAGCTCTCGGGATCTTATCCTTTATTAATGAAAAAGAGATAAATAAATTTATAAAAATTAAATTTTTCGTGCTTTTTTAAATATTAATAACAATAATTGTACAATATTGAAAATACACCATTCCATGCAGAATATTTTAGGTTAAAATATATATATTTCATACATATCAAATTTCTGTTTACAAGTCCCATTAAATTATGTTTTGTTGTAGGTAGGTTTATGAGCAGGTAATCACAACTGTTCTGAACACAATTACAATTCCTGGTACAATGACGCCTTGTTTTCGTTACAGTGAATACACAATACAAAATGCAATACTGCAATTAGCCTATACGGTAACATTATACAATCATATTAAATGGTAGATGCGAAGCCAAGAATAATACAGTATCTACAGAAATCTAAGCGAAAACTGTACACCAGTGTTGACCAAATGTACGAAATATCGCGTGGGACTGTGCGATCTTGAACACTATTTGCAATTTTTTGAAAATATTTTTCTAAAATTTCCTGTTACTTAAAACAACAATATATGAGATGATTAATGGACAAAAGTTGCATTAATGACATGAAGAAGATGATAACACACGTGAAACTTCACACTTTTATATTGAGACACGCCTAATTTAATAGAAATTATATTTTCTGATGGTTAACATTTCATTAAACATAAATTCGCTGATTGGTGTTGTTCGCTCTAATAAAATAAGGAATGGCCGCCTCCGTAATGAAATGGTAGCGCGCCAGCCTACCACGCGGAGGTCCAGGGTTCAATTCCCGGCTAGGGTCCGAAAATTATAACAAGTCACAACCCAACGTTCCACAACCCACGTAGTCGTTAATGATCGAGCTATTGATGCAACATTAAATAAATAAACTAAAAAAAAAATAAAGAATGTAGGTGTGGAAATATTGTTAGGGGAATCAAAAAATTTGAAAAGGGGTTCTTAAGAGAACGAGGTAATTAAAATTTTTGTCACCAGGCAAAATAAAAAAAATCCTCTCGGTCGCCTGTCTGCATGTTTATTTTAGTAATTTAGTTTGGTCAATCTTCAGCATTATTATTAATGTGAACAAAATACATGTTCAAAATAATTTGTTTAATAAAATTTTAATAAGCCTATATTTAAATAAATATTTATAAATGTTTGAACGAGACTGACTATAGGGTTGGACCCTTGTTGGTATGTCTCAACAAGATGGTGTCTGGGTGCGTGTCCGGTACGTCTTTACTGCATCGAATTGATCAATTTTAATAATTTTATTACTTAGTCTATGAGATAATGAAAAATTTTAATGTTTAAATTAACATTTTTGAAAAATGCATAAAATTTTAATGTAGGTTTTGATTTTAATGCATTCTATAAAGTCATTTTTATGTTTTAAGTTCTCTATTAAATTGTCTGTGATAATCGTTGATTATATCAATAAAGGAAGGGATTCTGAAGTCGTTGTATAAGGTTTCGTTACGCAAGTATCAAGGGGCGTTGGTGATAATCCTGAGTGTGTTAGATTAAGCTGCTTATATACGATACAAATTGGTATTAGCAGTGGAACCATATATTTGACAAAGTAATGACCAAAAAGGTTTTAAAAGTTACTCATAGACAGAAAGTCTCAGTTTTAATGTTAAATAATTTAGTTTTCTAATGAAGCAATGTAAAAGTTTTGTTCAGGTAGTCAATATTTGCTATTTTAGTTTGATGTGGCTCGACCATCTTAAGCGTTTGTCAAGTATAACTCCTAAATATTTAACTTGATTTGATTGTGGAATCGCTGCGTTCATTATGAAAATAGGCGGAAACGTACTAGGATGGAGAGAAAATGTAACATCTAGAGATTAAGAGATTTGACCTTCCGGTTAGATTTACCGACTAACTTAAATTTTAAATAATTGAAGCCATATCAACATCAATATCATCTCTATTAACATCATCTTCTTCCGCTACGTATTCTACTTTCACCGGTATTAATTTAGTTACCTTTTCTATTGATGTTATTCATCTTTTATCTAGTTAATATTTTCAAAAATTGTACTTAATTTTTTTTTCCTTTCCGAAGCAATACCATTGGGTATTGTCTTCGTCATGTGAACCCGTTCATGCTATTTACTTATAGTTTTTGTTTTTAAACTGATTGTAAATAATCTCAGATGTTAGAAAAAAAGTAAAGAGATTTGAGGGCTTACTTTAATTTTCCATTTCTGTAGCCACATTAAAATTTTATTGACGTAATGTTGACATAAATCTACAACACGATATTTATTTATTTTCTTTTGGAAACTGACAAATAGTTTTTCAACGATGCTTTCGTTTCCACTTGTAATATAAAAGTTATATTTAATAAGTCTTAACGTATTTTAATTACGGTAACAAAATGGTTCTTGTTCAGTGAATTTTGGATAGGCTATAAAAAGTTTCAGAGTAGCCTAATGACTTTTCTTTATGGTAAAAAAAGTTATTATCTTTTGTAACATAAATTCAATATAACAAGAAAAGTATTATGAACTCATCTAGGCTACTGTGTAAACAAGACGCATTTTAACAAAAAAAAGTATGTAATTAGAGCGGACGCCAAATAACCTTGCCGGTGTAGCTGCAGGAACAGTTCTTGAAGTAAATACACATGTTAACATAGAGTCCGTAGAACAGTTCTTGAATCAAATGTTATTAACAGTTAATGGAAGAAAGTGTCACTATTTGCAGTTCACAAAAAAACATAACGTTAAAGAAAGTAGAGAAGTGGATGTATTTATTCATAATAATAGTTTAGAGCATGTAGAAACAGTAAAGTTCCTAAGAGTATCTTTAGATAGATTTTTGTTTTTGGACTTATATACCAATCAAGTCTGTAGTAAAATTTCATCAGGGATATTTGCACTAAAACAAATTACCAGATTAAATGATAAAAAAATTACTAATGGCAGCTTATCATGGCTTCATTGTGTCTCATATCCGTTATGGTATCGTAGTAATTCTAACATAAGTAATATGAATAAGGTTTTTAAAATTCAAAAGAAAGCTTTTAGGTGTATGGTGGGAGCTAACCAGCTAAACTCATGCAGGCCACTATTTAAGGAGCTTAAATTGCTTACAGTTCCCTCTTTTTAAAATTTTTGAGGGGATTATGTATGTTAGGCAAAATAATTTTATGCAAAATTTCAATGTTTACAACCATAACACGAAAAACAGAAATGATTATTCTGTGGCTAATTACTCTCCAAATTGTTTGAACAAAAACCTACTGATGCAGTGAGAAAATTCATGAATAAATTACCCCAATTTTTAAAATATTGTGATAGTTTGCATTACTTCAAAAAAAAATTGGAAAATTACTTGATCGGTGAAAATTTTTATAGCATACAAGAATTTTTTTCTTGATGGTAGTGATACATTGTGAGATTCTTATATGTATTTTAGGTGGTATAACTGACATGTCCTATACTTCTCCTGGACGCAAAAGAATTTCGGATTTGGTCAGTAGATATCGTGTTTTAGTACCAAACTGCCTAATAAATCACATGGACTGAACGATGTAAATCATCATCTATTAGCGACGTTAAAAACATTCAGTTGTAAACAGTGTATGCAACAATTAACGCCTATTATATTCAACACATTTACAGACTAATGTTTGTAGGTAAGCTGATATAACGTTGAGAGAGTGACGTGACTCTGATCACAGGCTAGAACAGCACTGACCCCCCACCACTCGCTGAAGCAACCGAGCGCGCCGTTACCAAAATAAACCTTCTGCGTACTTCAGAAAACCGGTATGCTTATTTGGTGTCCACCCTACATATTTTAGACATTTAAAAACCTATAACTTTTATCCTTAACATTTAATTGTACAACTCTTAATATAGTGCCAATTAGTGATTTTCTGTTCTTTCTCATCAGAATCTGTAAGACTAATGTTGTTTTTTAAGATTGTGACCTAAGTTATAAGAAAATTTAAAAACTCAACTTTCATTTTAAGTATTTTTCTCTACAGAACATAATTTAGAGATAGGAATAATTACTGATTTTCCGTATTTTAAATTTTACAGACGTAAAATTTAATTTTGCGTCATTCACTTATGATTAGAATTAGGTTATCATTTTCATTTTACATTGTTTACTCATGGATTAACATAGGTTACATTGATCATTATTTACATTAATAAAAAAGTCGTGTGAGTGTTTCACACAAGTTTTGAATACAATTAAGGTTGTTTTGTTCCCATATGTTTTAATTGAGTTCGCATTTGGTTTTATATCGACTCAGTTTGTCATTTTATGAAATGTCCAGGTGAATCAATGATTTATTATAGGATGAAAAAAGATGAATTAAAACAGTGTTTGGGATAAACCCGAATATAATTTATAATGCTGTTTATAAATACCACTGAGTACGTTTTATTGTCTTTTGTTTTAACCGATAATAAATTAATTATTACGCGGTCTGTATTCTGTTGAAAAAATAAAAGAATATTAATTTCAAACCGTAGCTGTGACGATTGATGGAGAGGATTTCCCTCTAGGGACGTTGTACAGAATACGAAACGTTTATGTAATTGATATAATGACATGCATGTCGTGGCCTAAATACTGTATGTAACGTACATGTAATTGAACTTAGGCTTATGAAATTTATATTACATTTGGTGAATGTAGCAACTGTATGGTTTGTTCTGAATAAAATGGAAATGTTAAAGATTTATTGGCCATATTCCATTTCCTGTCATATTGTGTATATTTTTAATAAAAGGATAAAACTGTTGGCTTATTTCCAGCATAATAAAGTTCGATTTTTTGTGGTCCTTTTATAAATTACAATGAATGTACATTTTGCTTTTATCTACACAATATTTTTTGTCTGTTTGAGAAATAACCTATAATAATTTACATACTTTTTGGTCGAATGTATTTTGTTTATTAACGAGTTAATTTTTGAATCGAAAGTTCATGGAATCATTCCAGTATTATCGAGTATACAGTGATATAGTAATAAAGTTATACTTTGAAACTAAAAAGAGATTTAAAAGTTCATTGATCTGAAAACTTTCGTTGTTTATTTATTTAAGTGAATTATTTCACCTCTTGACGTTAAAAAATTCAACCAAGTGTCTAAACAGTTAACGTTTAAGTATATTTTGATTAACATGAACAAGAAAACAAATACAATTTTCAAAAAAAGGGTGTCACCGGATGGTGTGTATAATAGGGTGGGGAAACCTTAAAATGTTTGGGGCCTTGAAAAGGGCCGTTTAATTTGTGGTCTTCACGCGTGAAGAGTCGGTCGAGGAGGTGGGTGATAAGGCGTCTTGTCATCCAGCGAAGACGTCATCTTCTTCTCTTGTAAACGTGCATCGATGGCTGCTTCTGCAAGGCCCGGTAGGTGAGAAATGGTTGAGAAACCGCTATGGGCATCACTCGCGGCAGCGAGCTATGCCGGTCCGGTCGACGGTGGTTACGGTGGCGATCCGCATACTTGTAACTATTTATACTGTGACACTTATCGCTAAGGTCAGTTTCGGGATCTAGGTAAATTAAATAAATAATACATTAAAGTTTAAAATTACATATATTTATTACAACTAAAAGATTTATAAAATAAATAATAAACTAATTATAATGAAGTAATACAATAAATAACTTAAATAATTTACTTAGTATTACTTACGAACAATTATACAGAATGCATATACACGAAAATTATACACAATGTACATACTACACAATAAGACAGAGTAATAATAGTTGACCAATGCCCGGAAACGTCAAACTTTTCTAATGTACCGATAGCACACGCAATAAACACTCGTCAAAGATCAAACGAATACTAACTCTCCGACCGCACTTGGGGCTCTCCTTATATAGCTGGATCAGAGAGATTTCTGGAAAGACAGAGAGATTTGATGCAATAATAAAATACAAAAATCCTTTTTATGGCTCCGGAAAAATCTTAACTAGTGTAAACAAGTCACAATTGAACTAAAGGTGTTTCACAAAAAGGCCAATTATCTAAACAGGTAATCAACCGACTCTTTCACAAATAGTTGCTACCTTACTATACACGGCCCTTTTTTAATATTCTTTTATAACTAACTCTATTGTTACTTTGTCACTATTTAACATTATTTATTTACTATTTAACATTTTATTAATTTCTCGGTCCCCCTAGAAACCTCTCGAACACACATTCCTTTTCGATATTGTCACAATACATACGAGTGAAATATTTCTCAAATAAAATGTATATACTGTTGGACCAGATTTCAAATGTAAGAATAGAAAATTTCTTTCATGAGGTGACGCGTGTGATGGCTGGTGGTAATTTCGTTCTAAAAAAAAGGAGTCGGCATGACAAAGAAGTCACATTACGTGCTCACTTGGGTTTATCCTTCCTCGTAATGAAATAAAGTCGAGTTAGCCCAGTTAACAAGTGAAATTACATTTTTTTTATTAATTAAAGGGATATAGCGTTGGTTTTAACTCGTTAAATCCATCGAGAACGAATACAACAATTTATTTTAAATACGCTTTAATTCCTTTACCCTTTGTTCTAAAAGGCTGATTTTTAGCTAAAATTAATTAGAAAACATGCTGTAACACTCCTTTAAAATGGTATATTTTTCCACTTAAAATTCATCGTGCTACATGTTCTGAAACATGGCCTTTTATTTATAGCATTTTTCTCTACAGAGCCTAGTTTAGTGTGAAAGAGTGATTTGCCTTATTTTTAAGCTTAACTTAGGTTAATTTTTACTTAACGTCTTTCACTCATGATTAAAATAAGATTGTTTTTTTGAGGTTAGTTTTGTAACTAATGTAGGTCATATTGTTAATTATTTGCATTGGCAAGAGAAAGTTGTGTGAGTGTTTCATACCAGATTTTTTTTTTATTATGTTGCCTGGTCAACTGTTGTACAGAACCAAAAACTAGTTTCTATCCCCGAGATCTAAGTTTCGATTCCCAGGTAAGATTTGTGTTTACCTGGAACTGTCATTCTATTGTTACTATTCATTCTCAACATTATCTCTAATAAAGAAAATACTCAGAGCTGAAACATGAAAGCTGTGTTTCTATAAGCCTAACATTTTTTTCTTCGTTGTATTTTATAACAATTTTTTTGTTAATACTTTAAAAAAATAAAATTGGCTCCAACACAATCCAGTCTATCATTTATATACGAAAGTTATTTTCAATGAGTTTGTGTTGCGAAATGTTATTTCAATTTTCTATGAAAGTTAATTTCTATGAGTATGCCTACGTTAAATAAGTTTCAAGAGTTAAACAAGCAACTCGGCATGTTGACCAGCTAAGAACAAATAGGTCTCAAATTTACTTCAAACTCATTTACTCACTCCTGGAAACTTTCCAAACAAAGACATTAAAATATAAATATTAAAATTTTTGTTTTCTTGGTAATAATTACTTGCTTGGTTTTATATTTCTGGCAACAAAAGTAAAATATAATAAATTTAAAACGAGCATTAATAATTAAATATAAAATAAATTAGAAGTTTCAAGTTTCCAAGAAATAAAAGCCTGAGTAAAATAAAATACATCAATTTAACTTTTTAATTCTTAATACTTGTTTTATTAAAAAAAACCATTTGTATACTGGTTGGAACAAAAGTATAGAAACTTTTAAAAATGATTGAAGTTTAAACTACACATTTTCAGAATGGGAAAATCAAGGCCACATGAATTATATTTTTTGTTTAAATTAAAAAATTGTTGTCAGTTTTGACAATGCAAAACAAGAAATTTCAAAATTTAGTATTTATTATTTGGACAAACTTTATAAACATAAAAATTTGTTAGACAAGAGTGTAAGTTTTTTGATACTTTTTATTGAAAATGTAATATCGGTTATCACAATTTTTTGATTTTACGTCTGACTGTTGTGCAATTGATGCTAATACAGATGGTGAAAAGGATGATAGTAAAGATGAGTGATGAAAAATGCCAAACCTGACCAGGAATCGAACCCGGGACTCTGGTGTAGAAGACAGTTACGCTAACCACTACGCCAACGGGCCACCGTTGTGTTATATTATTATACTGTTATTTTTATTACAATATTATAAAAATTTCTAACTATGACGCTAAAGCTTTTAAAACTTGAATTGCTTGCTGGAGCTTGCAGTCATCACTACAGTCCTTCAATTTGCCAAGAAGATCCCTTGGCCAAATGCGTTTTAAACATCTGTGCTGAATACCCGGTATCGCCCTAGTGTACATGTTTCGTATGAGAGGGTTGTCATGTAATTCAAATTTGTCGTACATCGTCTTCTATAGGCCTAGTTGTTTCACGACGTCATTTACGTATGCCATTTGTAAGTCTTTGCGCAACATTAAATTTGAAACGTAAAAGGAGCATTGCGTTTTGCTTGTAAAATCTTGTTTGAATTCCTTCTATACATTTCGTTGTGAAGGTTTGGCAGATCCCCAAAGTTGAAACTGTAAGTTTAAATTCAATGATATGATTTGATTTCTTGGACTTCCCTTAATGATATTGTAATTAAAATTTAGCGTAATATTCTCCTTTATTTTATTTTATTCGTTCTCTTTATTTATTTTTTATAATTATTTAAAAAATATATATTTTATTAAAAACACAGAGGTAAAACAGAGATTTGACTTTACGTTTCTCCACTTTCAATTTTTTGCCGAATTAGTTTTTTACTTTTACATGTTTTCTGTTTTGTTACTTTTCCGCCAGAAAGTTAGCTATTTATTGTTCAAAGAAATTAACAGGTTATAACCTAGCAGTATCTTATATATTAAAAAATTGTTGTTTTTGATGCCATGGGTTTTATCAAATTTTGTAAATTATAACCACTGCTACGTTATGGTTTGTAAGAAAGAAAATGCTGGTCAGATTAAAAAATGAGTAACGATAATCTATGTACACTACTCGAACAAACGCAGTCAAGAAATTGTGTTCTTCATTATTTTATTGTCATTACATTATTACAAAACTGAACTCAGAAGACTAGTTTGAGCTTCACACACAATAATAATAATTTTGAACTACCGCTTGTAACACATGACAACTGAAATTTAATTCAATTCCTTCGTTCAGAGCTGCCAGATAGGTTACAAAATAAAGACATTAATACGTTCCCTTTAATTATTTATTAAAAATAACGAAGTACCTATTTGATTTTAAAATGGGCTAAAATAATATTTCAGTGGCAATAAAATATTTTACTCGATAAGGGGATGTTTCCGCTCGAAATGACTCAACACTTTCCAATAGTAAACCCTACTAAATGTATATTATAAAGTTCTGTTACACAAAAAAAGTTTTTGAAATTTGAAATCCTTTTAAGTTAGAATCGTCGAATAAATTTTCCTTTTTATCTTTTTAAATATAGGCCTTGTCTACGTATTTCCAATAAAGTGTCAATTGGTAGACAAAAATGGGAAAACTCATATACTTTTTTGGATTCACTCTCTGTATTCCATAATAGTAATTAAATTGAGCAATATTTTATCCTTTGTATAATTAAGTATCACTACCCAAAACATATCTTGGAAATTCATAATATTTAAGGAGAAAATTTTATAATATTTATAAGAGAAAATATTTATTTGAGAAAATTTGTCCTAGTATATGGTTTTGTTCATAGTTGGATGGGATAATTTACACCACGTCTAGCGTAATAGGATAGTACTTAACTGTAAGAAAGTTTGTATTATCGTAATTTATTTTTTATGTGATGTGTAATATTATGGGAATAAATAAATTATTATTATTATTATTATTATATTGGAAAAATTTTGACGATCGTTTCAGGATCGTCAAACAAACAAAGAACCGTACGTACGCACGAAGAAGTTCGGCTGACACATGGAGGAAAATGTATGGAGAAACTACTGTATGGTTCCTGGACGTACGTATAGCGGTGGGTAGGGTTGTATTGGCGGGGCACGGTACCCGGTGACGCGCTTACTACATACAGTACGTCGAAACCTAGCTTAGCTCATGGCGGCCGTCGCCATACTAGTGTGTGACTCAACATGATACGGATCATGGGCGGATTACAGGGATGCTAGGGGTGTGCTGCACCCCAAGAATTTTGGAATGTTTAAATTTAGTATCGAAATACCTTTTACTTTTCGGTGAGCTCACACCTCAAGATATCGAAACCTAAATCCGCCCATGATACGGAAGCCAAAAATTTTATTCAAACACATGTTTTCAGAATTGTGTGACTTCCCCACCAAGTACGTTGTACACAAGGTTAAAAAACGTACGTATTTTACGGTTTTAGGCCCACGGACAAAATCCGCGGATAACCGAAACCCGCGGATATTAAACCCGTGGATACCAAGGGATTACTGTACTGCTTCACTATAAGGGAAAATTGGAGATAAAGACTATAGGTGTCCATACGGTGATTACAAATATGAATGGAAAAAATTAATGGAGTAACAGAGTGAGTAATGTACATGTATCACTAAGAGTGGAACAGAAGAAACATTTTATGGAAACCAGTCGACAGAGGAAAGCTAATTGGCTAAGAAATACTACAATGAGAGGTCAGGATTTCATTAAAGATATAATTAAAAGTGGTTGTAGAAGAAACAAATAAGCGGATATCAAAGTATAGAAGTTATGAGCAGAAATATTAAGACGCTAGTGGAAGAAATAGAACAAGTTGGACAATAACTGATGTAACAGGAGAAGTTATCTGCCTTAGGGAAAATAACCTTACGATGACGTTGGTTGAACCACCTTATTAACCGTAGCTATTATTATTATTATTATTATTATTATTATTATTATTATTATTATTATTATTATTATTATTATTATTATTATGTTAAAAACACAAGTAAGTAATAATTACTGTAAGTATCCACGTTCATTATGATAACAAATAATTTTCTTGTTTAATCCAACAATTATTCATTCCTTTTATTCATTATTGAAAAACTTTGTACAGTATAGTAGTATAACAATCCAAAATTTTAACAATTTTGAATTAAAAAATGACGTGAAAAAACGGAAAATTTCTTTAAAGAATACATTCCACTGGATAGTTCAAGAGTTAATGAATAAAAAAGAAAATCGTAATACTATAAGTTTCACCAAACTTTTAAGCCTTGATCTCTACTATTGACTACGTACACGTGTTTCGGTGGATCCACCATCATCAGAATACACAACATCATTTAAAACTTTAAAATGTTTCAGATTTTTAATATTTTAAAGTTTCAAGTGATATTGTGTACTCTGATGATGATAGATCCACCGAAACACGTGTAAGTAGTAAATCAAGGTGGCATAAAAGTTGGCGAAATTTATTGTATAAATTTTAAAGTAAAATAGATTGATTTCAAGCTGCAGGATGCATTATGAGGATATATTTTTGAACGAATAAAACTATTTAACAACTATAGTAAAAATCCAATAATACTGTGACACTTATCTCTTTTTCACTTAGACGACTTATTTTAAAAATAAACATTTAGACCAAACATAAACATTTTAAAATTAAATTGCTCCAATTCTATTGATTATTCGAAAGAAGTCACATCGTTTCTTGGTCAACGAATAGCTTGTATATAAAACTATAATAAAACCAGTAGCTATAGACGTACGGAATTGAATAGTGGAATCAGCAAACTCATCTAACATTGCTATCTTGCAGCGTCTGCAATCGAAGATCCTTTGAATTATTACCGAAAACTTTTGTTCACAATGAATGACGTAATTCACCATGACATACATTTATAAAATCTGTTTACAAAATACGACAACTAAAAATAAGAAGTACTAAGACAGACTTGAACGTTTCCAAAAAAAAACCCTTTGGAAAATAACCATCTAGTAAAAGCGACAATTACCACATAATTAAATCTATAAAAATTTCAGACTTATCAGGCAAAGCAAAAAATTAACAGTAACCGAAAAATAGATTTAATTTTATTTAATTAGGTGAATTTCTATGTTTTACTTAGACTATTATAAAAACTGAATCTAAAATTAACCTGACCGACAAAGAAACCAATTTTTAAATTGGTGTTATTTCACTAGATTTCTTCATCAAGATTTTTTTTCTATTAATAAAACATTTACCCATCGGGTTGATATAGTGATTAAGTTATCGCTGTGATTCAGCTGTTTGACAGATGATTTTTGAAGACGAAGGTTCCGTGGTTCAAATCCTAGTACCAATCGTACCCTTTACAAAGACCTGAAAATATCAACGGTTCCAGACCTTGTCAACGCAACATACAACTCATTGCATACAAAGACAATTGACCAAGTAAATCCAAATCTCCAATCTTTGTCAACTAACGATCTCCCCGTTAACAGACAACTGAAACTATGGTGGAATAGGATCTTCTCTGACCACCATAAAAAAAAATTCAATTTAACTTGTCATGCCCGTGTCAATTCATAAAAACAAAAAATCATCTCATATAAAAAAATCATCCATCATCTTCTTCTTCTTCTTCTAGTGCCAATCCGTTACCGGATGCCGGCAATCATTCTGGCAATGCTGATTTTATTCACTGCCGCGTTAAAAAGTCCCGTAGTGGATGTTTCAAACCATGTTCTCATATTCGTCTTCTTCCAATGCCTCTCTTGCCCTGTATTTTTCCTTGTAAAATGCATTTCAGCAGCTTGTACTTGTTCTCGTTTCGCATGATGTGTCCTAGATATTCCAATTTTCTTCTTTTTATAGTGCGTATTATTTCTGTTTCCTTATTAAGTTTTTGCATTACCTTAGCGTTTGATACTTTGTCCTCCCAAGATATTTTTAGAATTCTTCTGTAAGTCCACATCTCGAACGATTCTAGTTTCTTTTCCGTTGCTGCCGTCAAGGTCCAAGATTCTACTCCGTATAGCAAAATGGAAAATACATAACATCGGAGCAGTCTGATTTTCAGTTCCCATTTTAGATTGTGCGTTTTAAACAGTTTAGCCATTTGGATGAACGCTGCCCTTGCTTTTTCAATCCTATTTTTTATTTCCTGTGAATGATCCCAACGCTCGTTTAGTACAGTCCCAAGATATATGTATGTTGGCACCCTTTCCACTATCCTATCATTTATGGTGAACTGCACTCTTCCAATTCTTTCCTTGCTGATTATCATGACTTTCGTTTTGTTTACATTAATTTCCAAGCCATATTTTCTACTAGTTTCCGCTACTTTCTGCATGAGAAGTTGTAATCCTTGAGCAGTATCAGCAAAGATGACGGTATCGTCGGCATATCTGAAATTATTAATCTGTTCACTATTTAATAAAATTCCGGCCTCTGTAAATTCTAGAGCTTCCTGAAAAATTGCCTCAGAGTACAAATTAAATATAAGAGGCGACATTATACACCCCTGCCGGACACCTCGAAGAATTTCCACTTGTTCTGTTTTGTCATGGTTGACTCTAACAGAGGCTGATTGATGCCAATACAGGTTTTTGATTATGCGCAAATCTTTGCCGTCAATTCCACTATCTTGTAGGACTACCATCATTTTATTATGTTGGACTCTATCGAATGCCTTTTGGTAGTCTATGAAGCAAGCATATATACTGCAATTCATGTCCCGGCAACGTTGAAAAAGAACCTGTGTACTGAATAGGGCGTCTCTTGTTCCCAGACCTTTCATGAAGCCAAATTGTGTTGGTGATACTTGTTCCTCGCAGATTTTGTACAGTCTTCTATGTATGATTCTTAGAAATAGTTTCAGTAAGTGGCTCATAAGGCTAATTGTTCTATAATCAGTGCATTTCTTGGCTCCTTGTTTTTTAGGTAGCATTATAAACTCTGATCTCAGCCATTCTGCAGGTATTTCTCCACTATTGTATATTTCATTGAATAGGATAGTTAATTCCTTCTTAAAATCTTCATCAAAGACTTTTATTATTTCTGACTGAACATCGTCTGGTCCTAGAGCTCTTCCATCTTTCATGGCTTTAATAGCTGCTTCTACTTCGTCTACAAGGATGTCTGGGCCTGTCATAGTGTTCTCTATCTGATGTTCTCCTCTTTGATCCAAGAAAAGTTCTGACACGTAAGTCTTCCACATTGCTTTAATTTGTTCTGTGTCCACCACTATATTACCCTGGTCGTTTTCTATTTTTCCTACGGATTTCTTCTTATATCTCCCTGTTATTTCTTTGACCTTCTTATGTAAGCTAAAAGTGTCATATTTAGCCTGCGATACTTCAATTTCATCCATCATAGTTTATTATAATTATTGAAAAATATTGGCACCACATTCCTTGCAAAATTTCACACCAAAATCGATCATTGGATCGATTCACATCACATTCCCGCCATTCCTCATTCATTCCATCTCACTTACTAGTTGTGCTTAAAAAAATATGGACAATTGTAAATAAAAATAAAGATGAAGCAAAAAAAATCCTAGTACAGGTAATTATTTTTATACAAATTTGAATACTAGACAGTGGTTACCGGTGTACTTTGATGGTTGGGGTTCAATTAACCATAATGTCTAAGAAATGGTTGGCGTAAATCTGCACAAGACTACACCTCATTTATATGTCACACATATAATCCTCATCTCATTGGGTCATGAGGTTGTTCATTGTTCTTAATTTTAACAGATTGGAACAATACACATAATGAAATTAAAAAAACACATTCACTAATATTGAAATTAGGGGTCTAAAGCGTTAATTTTAACTAAATAAAGCACATGAATAAAGTTTAATGCGTCGATAATTCCAATAGACTACTTAACTATTATCAAATAAATTAAGATTATTAGTAAAAATATAATAAAAGAATCCAGCAAAAAATTATACAATTTGAAGAGGAAAATAATTAGATTCGTAACTTGATTTCTGGGGAAAATACCTGGATTATGTAAATATATTGATTTAAAACTGTCAACTTTATTCGAAGAACCGTTGAAGTATGAATTATTAAAATCACCGACTGTAACGCTGGTTATCATTTTTCTTTTATTTCTTGTTTAACAATCTTACGTTTGTTCACAGTGAACTAGTTAGGTGTTTGTTGTACTTTTAATAGAGTATTATAAAATTTAAATTGCATGTAAATAAGTAAAATTGTGGATAATCGAATTGCGGTTTCGAATAAAGTGAATGAATCATCTGATTATATTGAAAGTATAATAGTACCTACTGAAACTGCATAAAAAATTTCCATTTCAATTCTCATTGAAAAAGTTATGCTCGAATCCTCTTTGAAATAAAAAAAAGGTTATTAAATTTCATACTTTTCAATCCTCTCTATTGTGTCAACTTTAAAACTCTTATTGTCTTACTTCACTGAAAATTCGGAACAGCGCAAAAATTCATTCCGACCAAATGATTTGATGTATTTAATGCATAATCTAAGCCTTAAAGTCATGATAAGCCCGATCAGCTTACAGGAATCTCTTTCGCTTTATATTTACAGTTTTAATATCCGGTTTCAAAATTTCCTTCATAATTTTTAGATCATCGATTTTGGATTATTCTTAAGTCTACTTTATGTAAAATTCTCTAACGTTGTTAACTTTTTTAAATTTATATAAATAATTTTTGTTAGTGAAATAAAAATATAGGAATAATCTTGTCGTAATGATTTACACTAAAAATTAATTCATTTCTAGAGCGTACGCCAATTTTATACTCGTACATTGAATAAAATTTATTACAAAGGCTTTAAAACAACTTTGTAGGTGGTAAGCAACAATTTTATTCTTTTAATTACATTTTTCATTGTTTACAAAACTCAATTAAATAATTTATGAGCTGCTATTTCCAACCTAATAATTTGTTTTAATTAAAATTAAAGTTAGTAGTTCTACTGTAATTGTTTATAACATTTAGTCCGTTTATTTTTTTTATTAATAAAAGTCGAATTTCACATCTTGTATTTTTTTACATTTTACTTAATTTACATCAATTTTCTCAGAATTGAGTAGTCTACGTGTTGAATTTAAAAAAAAATCTGATGTGAAACACTGTAAGACTTTCTACTACCAATGTAAATAAAACACACAATATTTATAGGTTATATACCTACGAATGTTGAATCATTAGTAAAAGATGTAAAATGAAAAACATGCACTAATTTTAATTATAGTGAATGATTGAAAATAAAAATCAAGTTCTGTTCGACTTAAAAACTGAAAAAATCAATAATTGACCCTAAATAAGGCTCTGTAGAAGAATATACCTGAATTTAAATTTGTAAATTGTTTTATTTTCTATAAGTTTAATTATACACTTTTGTTTTTATATGCATACTACGACCGCAATAATAAAAATCTTATTTTTTACAGAATTTAATGAAAAAAATACAAAAATCACTAGTTTACATTTAACATTGTACAAAAAATATTTGAAATGAAAATCGTAGGATTTTTAATTCCTTACAATTATTATTCACTTTTACGTTAAGAAGCAAAATAGGGCAGCAATCTTAAAAAACATTTCCTACGTAAGCACATACATGCCCTCCAAGAATTTCACCAGACATGGCGCCTACTCTATCTTGTAGAGACAAAAGGTAATAAAACCTTAAAAAATAAAAAATAAAACCTTGTAAAGGTAAAAGGCAATTTCAACGAAAATCGTCAGAGAAGTTTTTGAGAAAACTGTATATCTAAAAATTTTCTTCAACAGAGCCTATTTAAGCGTAAATTAGTGATTTCCCGCATATTTAATTCGAACATAGACTGATTTTAATTTTGTATTATTCACTAATGATTAAAGTTAAATTATGTTTTTAATTAAATACATTGGCATGTGGATGTCGTGTTTCACATTAGATTTTTTAAAATATGTTACTGTTAAAAATTATTTAGAATTGTTGTGTTTAATAAACATTTGATGTTCTTTTGTGTTTTAGTTTTTAAAATATTTATGGAAACTCCTCTTTAAATATAAGTTGATATTCTAGTAAGGCTTTTTGAGAGAAAACTTACTAAAGAATTCTTTCAGTCACATTTTTCATTACAATTTTATGCATTTTACGCTGTTGTAATTACAGAGGAATTCGGTTAATTGGGGACACATCGGTGCAAGCACAATTTTCCCAGATAAGCTGCTGACCCAGAAATACTAAGTGCTGTGGTATGCAGTATAAAATACGTCGTGTACATGGGAATAAAATTTAATTTACTTTGTTTATACGTAAACCAGAATCAAGTCTGCTTAAAATAGTAATCAATCATTTGGTATACTATAAGATGATTTTGAATAAATTTATATATTTTACAAATTTTTAAATTAGTTTTATTGAGTTATTAATTTATTTATTATATGCAATATAATAGAATATATTTACATTATTGATGTTTAATGGTATAGTATCTCTGTCGCTGGAACATTATCGACGAGACTGAATAAAAGAGTAAGGTAAACATCGTACAGTATTCTCATGCAAACATTGCTTTTTCATCTGTCACGTGCATGTACATCTAATCATAGAAACCGAATAACAGTTTTATAACTAAAAGAACGTGTCAGAAATATCCTATAAAATGTAAGTCACTAATTTTGAAAAAAATAATTATGATAAGATAATCTCAGTTCCTTTTTATTCTTAAAACGGTTGATGAGTTGTTTATTGTAAAAAAATTGTGTAGGTATATTTCACGCATAACTAGATGTACAAACATGTGTGTTTGTAAATCTTTGATTCTACGGTATGCATAATATTTCCGGCATAAATTTTTTTATTGTAAAATTTGACATGTAATTTAATGGATATAATTTTACGAATCAATTAAAGTTTATTTATTACATTTGTATTATTGCTCTCCCCCTGTATCTTTTTTATATTTAACTGGCACCATATCAATCTGTCCCTAACAGACAGGTGGATGTTAAAGTACTGGCACTCAATCTGCTAGTTTAGAGTTACAAAATAGTTGTGTTTCTTATCACATGGTCAGTCAATTATATGACTGAAGAATTTAAGAATAGAAGAGGTTAAGGTGTAAAAGACACTAGCCACATCTTCTCATCTCCTCTGAGAGTATTGAATTTCATCATTACGCAGCAAGACCCTGGGGTGAATGAAGTGAACGTCTTATTTGCAGGGTGGAGAGTAGATATTTTCATAGGACCTGGCTTGTTAAAGCATGCTGTCAAGCATACTTTTTAACTCGTGAGGTAGACAATGGTAAACCACCTCACTCCTCGTTTTACTTAGTAAAGTCTCTAGAGATTATAACTAGCTTTATGGCTAATGACCTAAATAACAACATTTCGATTCCTTATCGTTTTTGAATGGTATTTTTGCTCATATACTGAATTAAATTTTAAAACAGTGAAATATTATGATAATTGCTTTCTGCAGACAACTAGTCTTTAAAATCAAGAAAACTATTTTATAAAATACTAGGAAATAAAGGCTAAAGTTTTGTATGAAATATATCATTTAAAACTAAAATATTAGATGGATTAGAGAATTTGGTAGATTAAATTCTAATAGATTCTACCGTAAGGTTTCTAAACCCAATGAAATCTGGGTTCAGAGTGGGAGATGATCTCATATAACCTTATCGCTGCCTTGACACAAAGACTGGCGGAATTGAGTTTCATGCTACGGTGAAAGAGGCGTTAGGTTCACAAGATCTAGTTAACCCAGTAGGACAGTCCGGCTTGGTTTAACTAACTGCTTGTCCAAAATAAACGGAGTTAACTATTTAATTTTTGTTGAAACCTTTTTTGATAATACGTACCTACATAAAATTCTAAAGTATTTTAAACACTGTTCAAGATATTTAGATCAAATATTTGTCATATTTCATTTATAAAGGAAAATTATAAATTAATACCTTTTTTAAAACATTTTGGGATATACTCGTAATTTTTTTTTTTTTGCAATTCTGTAACATTACAATCTGTTTACTTAAAATAGAACAATCAGTAATTTTGATAAATGTTAATTTTAACATGATTACGATTTCATTATAATGGCAATGAAATAGAAAATAGTAATAAATTAATATTTTTGATAAATACAATGATGAATTTGAAGTAAATCAGTGCGAAAAAAAGATAATAAGTGTAACAATGTTCTTTGAAATCTATAACCTAAATCAAAAACACTGTCTTTTCAGTCTTGAAAACCCGGTATCAATGTTATTTTGTAGATTTAGAGCCAGGAAGTTGAGATGATTGTTGAGTCTTTCTTCATATTTACGGCTGAATTTTGTATAGTTTGTTTCACTGAGTCAATATTAAGATCGGAATAGAAATAGGTGTTTTTGATGTACTATGGAATTTGTAGGGCCCACCGCAAGAATTTTGACTGGAGACGTTCGAATATGTTTATGTTTGAAGTGCAGGATGTACCCCACAATAATTGAAGCCCAATTATGTCCAAATGGGGTTTAAAACGGATTTATATAAAATAATTTTTGATTCGTTTGACAAAGGAGAGTATTAACCAATTAATCAGAGTTTTTCATGTACTGTCATATTGGGATATAATAAATTATTTTTATTGATATTTGGATGTTCGAAAGGAGTTGCAAACAGTAGCCTAAGTGAAAATAAAAGAATTTGCAATAGCCTAAATCAATAAACGGATCAAACGTCTTCAATGAATGACTGGATATTCCAAAACGGGTTCTGGAATAGAAGTTTGAAAGCAGAAGAAAATTGAAAGGACGTCTACAATAATTCTAGGAATAATTTATTTTATTTCCAGCTTTTTAGACCTAATGACCAAAAAAAACATATTCATGCCGGAACAATTTCCTGCTAAAAGGCCTCTGCTGTGAAATGAAGAACATAATTAAAAAGTTGATAACATTTTATAAGATAAAATTTCCATTAAAATTACGAGAAATAGTTCCGAGAGAGATTGGAATTTTTCATAGTCAGGTATCATATAATTTGGAATCCAAAAAAATGAGATTGGCTTTTCCTGAAATCAATGTTGAAAATATTGAGGAAAGAAATAAGGTCTGGTTTTGAACTTTATTGCTAAACTTTCAAGAATAGTAAATTGAAATTTATGAGAATATAAAGTTACCAGGATGTGGCTTTAAAAGTAAATAGACCTACCTTTTGGTAAAATATTTAAAATTTTCTTTTTACTTGTGAAATCAATTTTACGTCAGCTTCTTTTTCTTTAATCTCAAGGAAAATGAACAAAAAATAAATATTTCATAAAAACTCATTTTAATATTCTGATTTTTTATAGAAAAGAAAAAATGAATATTTCTACTCGGAAATCAATTACGTACGAATTGGAAATCTGTAGGCCTATCAAAATTTTGATTCTAAACCACTGTGTTTATTTATATTACATATTTTCCATCGTTACCATCATTATCACTATCATTATCCCATATTGGGTAAAAGCCTCCCATTGCAGCCTCAATAATTTCCTATTCTGCTGTATTACTGCCCAGTTAAATCCTGCCATAAGTTTTAAATCATCTATTCATCATGTTATTGGACAACCTTTACCCCTCTTACTTCCCGAGGCTTCCACTACTAGATCTTCTATTTACCGTTGGGTATTTTAATTATTTGGTAAGTGGAAAAATTTCCAATTCTTGCCTTTTTTACATTTCGGATCCTATCCATTCTTGTACAGTCCTTGACAGACCTTAAGAATTTCATTTCTGCAGTTTCCATGTTTCTAAATCCTACGGTGTTTGTAAAAAACCTACTTAATTAAACAACACGTTTATTAGAGTATGTATTGTTCAGGTCATCAGCCGAAAGCTGGTTCGAACATATAGTAGTTTTTTTTAAGTAAAAGAGGAGTGAGGTGGTTTTCATTGCCTTCCTCAGTCAGTAGAAAAGTATGATTATCAGCATCCCAGGCCCTCTGAAAAGCACATATTTTCTACTCTGTAAATGACACCTTTACTTTATTCACCACAAGTTCTGGCTGTAAAATGAAATTCATTACTTTCAAAGGAGATGACTCTGATTAGTGTATTTTACACCTTTACCTCTTCTGCCCTTAAATGATTCAGTCATTTAATTGGCTGACCATGTGATAAGAAACATAACTATTTTTTAGCCCTGCAATTAACAGATTAAGTGCAAATAATTGAACACTCCATCTGTCTGTTTTGGGGATTATTAAAGTACCACGCACAATAAATATATGCAATAAAATGAACGATTCAAACTAAAATTAAAATTTTTTATTGAAAATAATTATTAACTTATTAGTAATTAAATATATTTTTTAAATAATATATTCTATTGATTAGTATAAAAAAATTAACAATGGTTCAAAAATTTGTTTAACCTTGGCTAAATTTGATATCCTTTGAAATAATGAATTTACTGAAAATAAAGTTAGACCTATCTATTAAATTTCAAAATATCATCTGATAAAACCTCACCCATATTCTTGATGATTCTTCTGTTACAATTTTTAATTCTTTTCAATATTCTAATTATTTCTTTTTGAGCTTTGCTCCAATAATGAAGTTGTATATCATTCTACTGTTAATTAATTATTTTTTGTAAAATGTGAATTTTATCCTTTGCCTATAAATATTCTTCTTATAATTTTAGCATATTATTATCTCCTTTTTCTTCATATATTTATCAAATTTTCTATATTTTTGAATTACGCATTAAAATGATTTATAAAAACTTAAAATATGAAGCATTTAAGTTCATCCAATGCCTACCGATAGATTGTATTTCAATTGTTTGGAATGGTATTAATTTGTATTTTGTTCAAATTTTGATTTTAAAAAGACAATTTGTGTATTATTAAATTTTTAAAACTAATAAATAATTAATATTCATTTTGAATTTCGTTTAATTATTATAATAATTAAATTTGTATTAAATTTTAACGTTTCCAGAAGCTTTGTACTTTAAATTGATATGTCACATACAATATACGTAACATTATTAAATTTTGTTTTACAATTTACCTCAAATATTAGTTTAATAATAAATGTAATATTAATTTCGATGAATTTATTAAATAATTTACAAATCATAAACTTAAAATTAAAAAAATTTAGTTGAGTAATTTTATTATAAGAAATGTACAATCAACTGATTAAAAATAATAACTGTAAAAAACTATTTTCAAAATTAAATTACCTACTGGGTTGATCTATTGGAAGAGTAGTCGCCGAGAGTTTAACACCTAATTTTCGAATAGGTTCCGTGGTTCAAATCATAGTAGCTAACGGTTTTACTAAGATTGTTACTTTTATACGGATTTAAATATTGAATAGTTGTTACCGGTGTACTTTTATGGTTGGGGTTCAGTTAACCATACTCTTTCTCCGGAATGGTCGCCCTGAATCTGTACAAGACTACATTTCAATTGAGTATATATGGTCTTGGGTTCCAATCCCATTCAGGGACGGCATATTTTCATACGTTACAAAATACCATTTCATCCTTCACCGACTGCATTACCAGTAATTGCATAACAGTCGGACGTTAAACCGAAAAAAAGAAGAAGAAAAACACCTCATTTACACGTAATAGCTACATAATTATCATCTATACCTCATCGGTTAATGGGGTTGCTTGTTGTTGTTGTTGTTTAGGTCATCAGCCAAAAGGCTGGTTTGAACCTCCAGTCTAGAGGCTTTACTAAATAAAACGAGGAGTGAGGTGATTTACCATGTCTTCTCCACTGAATGAAAAAGTATGCTTATCAGTATGCCAGGCTTTCTAAAATGTATCTACGTTCCACCCTGCAAATGACACCTTCACTTTATTCACCCCAGGGTCTTGCTGTGTAATGATGAAATTCATAACTCTCAGAGGAGATAACTCTGACTCAGAGGAGATAATTCCTGACAAATGTACAGTATTCAGATGAACTAAAGTCTCCTAGCCGTGGGAGTGAGAAAATGGATAACGCTCACTCGCACAAGGTATTATTAATAATAGCTTGTTAATATTATTAATAATATAATTAATCTCACTCGCACAAGCCATACGCGCCATTCCAATAACATTGCATAAATTTACTCATTATTGTGAGCAAGCGTTTATTAATAGCTGTCGTTCGTAATAGCCTGGAAATGGTTAGGGTGAGATATTTTTATTGTATGAAAAAGCGTAAGAATTTGAAACTTGAATCTTGTAATGTTTTTCAGATACTTTGTTTACACACAAACTTTTGTTTTGTGTTTCAGTGGTCGCTAAACAGTTTTTTTTGTTTCTAAGAGCCTGGAAACGTGTATTTCTGGTGAAAATTCGATTTAGAAAAATCAACATGAAAATAACACCTACTCTCCTTCCTTATTTTTTTTATATAGGATGGGAGAAAGTAAAAAGGAGTTAATGGTTATAAGTGTAGACTTATATAATCGAGGGAAATCGTCAGTTAATGAAGGGATAAATAAACTAATGTTTTTTGAGAGATCTATCTTCCTTTTTATGAAAGTAAGAAAGGTCATGGTAAAACACCACGCTTCTCGGTTCGTTATGTAAAATCTCTTGCAATGAAAACTTTTGACTGTTAAACAAAGTAAGTTAAACAAAACAAAGGTTAAACAAAATATAAAGTGGTCGCCTCCGTTAGTGGGCTACGCTACAAAGAGAAGGTTCCGGGTTTGATTTCCGGCCAGGGTCTGGAAAATTATTAAAAGTTCAAACCCACCGTTTCTTAACCCAACGTAGTCGCTAATAACCAAGATATTGAAGCAATTCAAAGTTAAATTTTGGATAAAACAATCCCAGGGTTAAAACTAAAATTAAAAATTATCATTGAATGTAATCGAGAAACGCATGTCTGTTTGTCTTCATTTAATCGAATTCAAACAAGTGGAAAATTGAAACTGAGCTGTTTAAACATGAACATCTCTTTTTACATAAAGGTTTACACAGGTAAAAAAAATCTACTAACATGATTAAATTTTATCCAAAGAATTCACATTTAAACAAAATTTTACACAAACGTAGAATAGTATAATCTGTTCTATAATCATTTTAAATCTAAAGTTATTACATTTTAGAGTTTATCTGATAGAGAAAAATATAATTAAAAAGGTCGTCAAAAATAAAAAATGAAAACATTTCTATTATTTGTTCGGTTCATGAGGTTCTCTTTATTATTTTTATCAAAATTAATCTTCAAAGAAAGTTTTTCTTTGTACTTGACTTCTGTCATTTTTTCCGGTGATCACACCCTAAATAAATAAACAAATGCACATGTATAATGAAATTATAAACGATTTATCTACTAAAACGAATATTAATTATCAAATCTTTTATTAAAAGTAATAATATATTTTTCTTCAATAATGATTAAACTAAATACGAAATGAATATCAAAATAGTCGCCTGAATTTACAATACGGAAAAATCGGGAAAGTTGATAGCCTCTAGTAACTTGGGGAAATAATGCAACCAAAGACCAGTGAAAAGAAAGCGAACAAGATACGAGGAAAGATAGCCGGGTAATTTCGATGATTTTACCACTTATATTATGAATAATACACTCTCAAGGCAAGCCAAGATTAGACATTATAATACTGTGATAAAAATTATGAGTCTGTACGCGAATGAGTATCTCAGAATGACTCGGCAGGTTGGTCTAAAAGAACTAGAGAAATTTAAGAGACAAACACTCCGTTAGATAATAAATCCAAAAATAATAAACGGAAAATATAAAATATAGGTTACGAGGTGGAGAAGAACTGTAAAAAAACGATTAGAAAAAGAAGATTAAAACTTTGTGAAAACCTGAAGTATAGAATGGATGATAACCGGTTGGCAAAAAAACAATAAGACACTCAATACATCGAAGGTGACGGATAAATGGTTAAAAGAAGTCAGCAAGGATATTAAAAAAAGCGGATCTTAATGAACCGAACCAAATTTAGACATAATAGTAACGGACTTAAGGGCTTCCATGAAGAGTAAAAACAGAACACCGGGTGCACCGAAGAAAAAAGAAAAGCCTACAGTGAGCGAGTACTGAAAATTTTAGCTGCAAAAACACCATTCAGAAACATCTAAGTCACCTTACGGGATCTAAAATTGGCTCTACGAGAAAAAAAAATATTAAAAAATAAAATTTATAAGTTTGTAATTTCAGCTGTACCGTTTTAATTTTGAGGGAATGAAACTAAGAATTTCACGAGAAATTAATTCAGAAAAACTATTACCCAGTGTTAATATAGGATGAATTCTTTTTGAACTATAAAAGACGGAATAGGTCACAATAAAATTCGCGATTTCTACTAAAAGAAAATCCTTTGAAGATAAACAGACTTCTGCCTTTCTATTTATTTTCTTAATAAAAAGAAAGAAACAACTCTTTTCTCTTTTTCACAAACTCTTTAATATTTGGATTAAATACGTAATTGTTCGTTCAACCTCATGAATAAAAAGTTTAAAAATATAATCAGATTGTACTACTTAATATCTACGCCTGGGTTCCTCATTTGATAGTATCAAATTACTAAACTTAAATTTCCAGTTTCAGTTTGGCCCACTGTAACGGTCAAAAAAGTTTTCACATGCTACCATAAAATTGTTACTTTGTGATTAATTTAAAATAATATACTAATTCTGCAACACTATAACTACGTATATATTTAGGAGTTTTCTTTATACAGTACGTCCTCGATTTACCGTTTTAATGTCTGCTTGGATCCCGCTTCAATAAATGATATTACCGCTATTCTAGTAGGTTATATTATACAGTAACAACAAATTATTATCGGTGCGTTTTTGGTTATATAAATTTACGAAATATTAAATACTTTACCGAAAATCACGTTGAATTTATTGTCGATTTTTTTGATAAAAAAATGAATATTTTGTTTCAACTGGGAATAAACAATATTCTGTATTTGTTCAACAGATTTAATGTAGGTTGCATTATGTTAGAGAAGTAGGTGGTATTTTGAATTTATTTTAAACAAACAATCTTTGCTTTGCTTACTTTGGAATTATTTTTTATTCTTTGATTTTACAATATTTTATTGTGACGTACTTTGTCGAAGTGACTTTTCATGTATGAAAACTTTTTCAATATTCAGTCTGTAGGTGGTTAAGAATATTATTTGTGCAAATTTGAGTATGTATTAACCGCAATATGTTTTTTTCCAATTTAGTCAACTAATGGCTATTTTTATATATCTAATCCTTTCAATTCTTTTTCATATTCTACCAATATTTCTTCATTTACTACACATGTTTTGTTCATTTTTTATAAGTGTAGACTTCTGACAGTGTAGATAAGTGATAAGTGTAGACATCTGACTTTTTAATTCCTTTTGGTTTGTATACCTTGTAAGTCTATTATATCTATGCCCAAAATAATTTTAGAATGTCTTGGATAGTTTTAAAACAGTTATTGTCAAAAAACTAAAAAATTGATTTTGGAGTGAATAATAAGAATGTAACTCAATGTGAAGTTAAAATACAAGCTTTATTTGTAAACATTATTATGAATACAATAAAACAACTTCTAATACAAATCGTAAAGTTTTAATTTTTTTCTTTTATTTGTTTAACGTTGCATCAACTCCACGGTCATTAGCGACGACGTTGAGGTGTAAATGGTGTAAATATGCGTAATGAGGCAAAAATTATTTTTTATAACGTATGAAAATATGCCGTGCCTGAGTGGGATTTGAACCCAGGACCGCACCATGAGAGGCGAGCCCGTTACCACCTACGCCAATGCGGCTGGCACATTTAATATTGTAAACACATATTTTTTTTTAAAAAATTGCCCTATAATTCGGTGTTTGTTTTTAGAAAGTTTCCGTTTATCCGTTTTTTATGAAATAGTGAGATATTTTGTAAAAAACTTAAAAGTACCTGAAACAGTCTTATTACTGAGTACTTTTCTCCCAAAAGTCATCCAAATCATATTTTTACACACCATCGTAAAAACAATCCTCAGATTTACTAGTTGCGTGTTTATGCAGTTGTGAATAACACTAATAAAGTAAAAAATTGAGCTATGCAAACTCATCGTTACAATATTTTTCACTTTATTTATTTTTATTTACAACTATGCGGTTTAGCGCAATCAGTAAATAATCATACAATATTTATATTTTTTAAACATAACATTAGATGTTAAATGAAGACACCACTCATTAGTAGGACTTACAAAATTAATTACTTAAGTTAGTATTTTCATAATTTAACCAATTGTTACGTTTTTATGTTTTTATTAAGTTTAATTAATTAAATTTGGTTTATATTAAATTAATTTAACCCAAGTCTCTGCTCCACCTCCTGCTGAGCCACCGATACGGATTGCCTGGTAAGTGTGAAGAACTTAGTTCGCGAATCAATGGGTTAGTATGTAATTTGAATATAAAGTATTGATAAATTTCGCGTATGGTATCATTAATACATAAGATTTTTAGGTCCGAGTGAAAAGTATGATTTGACATAAAAAAATGAAACGTTAACTATTACATAGGCCTATTAATTTCAGACACAATATTTTAAACTAGGTAGACTATGATATAATTAGAGAGAGAGAACATTATAAAGAGAAAACGTAAAATTAAAATGTTGAAAAACAAAAGACACGTTCTTTCAATTTTTAAATATCTCTCTCCCTAAACAATTTTTTTTTTTGGAATTGGTAAACACTGAAGATAGAATTAACACTAGATGTTCAGATTATCTATTGAAGCTGTACTCCGTAGCACACTTTTTTAATTAAAGGGGTAGTCAACTCAAGAAGACGACTTTTTTTAAATTTTGATTGGATTTTGCATTTATTTGAAGTTTCAAATTTTCTGAATCACAACATTTGTTTACTTTGTTTGTACGTTGACAAAAAGTTATAAAAACATTTGTTTAAAATAAAGCTCACTAGAAAGGCGAGTGAAATTATTTCTTCAACTTTAAGTTTTCCGGAAATGTGGTTTTTGCATGATTAGACATTCTTGTACTTTCTGGGAATTAAATATTTCGGTTTGTATTGGAGTTATTTGGATGATGGTTTTTGCAATTGTTCATAATTTTTTGCTCTATTATCTGTGGAATTATTATTACAAAAACCTTAATAGGGATTTAGTTAAAAAAATAATTTGTGAATGCATAAAATAAATGTTTTTGAAAATATGGTTCTTCTTCAATAATTTCTTGTAAGAAAAAATACATACAAGCGCATACAACAGAAATGTCTTAATATATGTCTTAAGCGCATAACAGATATCTTTCTTGGTTCCTGAGATATTTGATTCCCCGTACAAGCCCGCTTTTCCAACCTCACCCTTATATTAGGGGCTGTAATAAATTTTTGGGCTTTTTTCAAAATGGTAGATCATAACTAGTAAATTACTCTTTCATTTAAAATAAATAATGATAAATTATAGCCAGAAGTTTTAATTTTTATTTTCTGGGTTGGCTACCCCCTTAAGTCCGATTTAAAAAAACAAAATCAATGACATGATAACCTACACCCGTATAGTATTTTTTTCTGTATAGTCTTCATTTACTTTTAATTAATTTTCATATTATTCTACTAATTGTTTTATTATCACTTCAAAACTTTTCTCACCTCTAATGTAAATCAATTGTATTAAACTGAAAAAGAAATTTTATTTTTCAATTTTTTTGTATCGTTTAAACCTCAAGTTTGAACTCATTGTTTAAAATAGAGAACATTTTAAAAGTTTTTTTAGAATATATTTGGCAACAAGATTATGAAATGGATAATCGAAAAACTTAATAATCGATGAAATTGTTTTAACTCTCAACATGTATATTTTGTTCGCATAACAAGTCAAACCCGATAACCAACAAATTTCTGTAACTGGGTTTTTTTTGGATTGTGTAAATTAATTAACGAGAAACCTTTTGAAATAGAATACATAATTTTGAACTATAAATCGTTTGGTTTGCTATTTTTATTCTTTAAAAAACGAATTGCTTTACTTGTTTTTGTTTATTTAAAATAACAATAATTAAAAACTAATTATATAAGTCACCTAACTTAAACACAGTATATAAATTATTACTAACAAAAGCGAATGGTACAAGCAAACGGACTACACACATGGGTTTCCAAACGATAAATTGGCGACACATGTAAAAACCCCTTACCTTATTAATAAGCCTTGTACAAAAAGGGAAGATAACTAGAAACGTACGAAAGTTATTTATGTTCAAGTTTCCTATTTTAAAATTACTAATTAAAGTACCAAATACGCTTATGTAATAATGTAGGTTGATTAGAAAACTAATTTAGTAAGTACTCCACGCAGGCTTGTTGCGAATCTCATTGGGGTGCAATTTTATAACTTTTAACCGGTACCTAATTATAAATTAACCCTTTATAGGACTGTGGTAAGTATACTTACCACTGGCAATAAAATTGAATTTTTTAAAGAATAAGCTAAGCAGTTGAACCCTATTGGCATTTTATGGCTTTATAGAAGTTCTCTTGTTAAGTACGCTATCCACATTTTGATTTTAGTGCGCAGCGACCATTTGCTTCAACAGTTACACGAATGTGGTAAGGATTCATACCAGCGTACGCAACCGTGTTGTTTTGTTGTTACTTTTGTACAGTGCTTAGAAAATTCGAGGTTTTACAGGAAAGGAAGCATTCATGCTTATATAAAGTTAAGGTAAGTTATTCTACACATTGAGTCTGTTATATAAGACCACAAGTTGATTAAATAAGCATTCTTACAACTAAACATTATGCGATTCCCATTTCAATTAACTTCCTTGGTAAGTATACTTTAAAGGGCTTACATAAAAAAAGAAATATCTTACTGTTCTGGCACTAGAAATACATTATTCAAGTCCCTATAAAACAAAATTTAACATTTTACATGTATTTTTTCTCCGTAGTACTGCCCTATAAAGGGTTAAAATGGAACCTACTTAAGGGACCCGTTTTCTTAAAAACTGTTTTGAGTTAGCCTCCTCAAATTGTACAAGTCTATCAATATAATTTATTAGTGTACTAGTAAAATTGCTCATGTTTTTGACCTATTAACCCTTTCTCTGCTAGCGTTCAAAATTTACTGTAAACTGTCTAGTTCCACGTAGCCTATATTTGATTATTATTTTGGAAGTAAAGAAAAATTTGTTATTTGTGATAAATTTGTATATTTACTATTAATAGCAATTCAAAACACTAGACAACTAATAAATTACTTTAAATAAATTTAGTTTTTTACCACTAAATAATAAAATCAGATAAAAATGTAACAAAAGCCTAACATTTTCAAGAGTATACCTAATTTGTTTACGGCATTTAGCTGCAGGTTCTGATGCATTACAATGTTTTGAATCACATTCCAACATTATTTCATGAAATACATAACCATCATTATACTATGTTATTTTAGGATCGGAATCAAATAAAAATAACTCTATATTATTATTTGTGACCGCATCACGTTATCTACTTGACACCATTTCATGTTAACAAACAGGCGTCCGTATCGGTTGGACAATCGGTTACAACCTACTTGATTTCATCGAACATAACTGTCGGAGTAGTTCGTATTCGTTTGATCTTTGACGAGTGTTTATAGAGAGTGCTATCGGGCGTTAGAGAAGGTCAACGTTCCCGGCATTGTATTCGTCAACTATTATTATTGAGTTTTATTGTATGTGCATTGTGTATTCAGTTTAATTGTGTATGTGAATTTTATATAACTGTTATAAGTAGTATTAAGTAAATTATTAAGTTATTTATTGCATTACTTCATTATAATTAGTTTGTTATTTATTTTGTAAATATTTTAGTTGTAATAAATACTTGTAATTGTAAACCTAGATCCCAAAACGGACCTTAGCGATAAGTGTCACAATATTTTTATTTTTACAGGAATTCTGCTGCTTGGTTTGTAGTACACAAATTAATCGGACAAGATCAAAAGTTTCATTGATCATTACTTTTTTACTTTTTGTTAATACATAAGCTATATTTAAAGTAAACAATCTAATGTTATATTTATTTAAATTGAATGAAGAATTTTATTGGGATTAAAAAATAAAATAAACTTATAAACAATGATGAAGACATTAATTAAACTGTGGCATAAAGTAATCAGATAAAACTTTTTATATACTTTTTCCCCAAAAAACTGGTTTTAATGTGAAGAAGTCTCTTTGAGAAAATAAGAAGCGATCGTATTTCATTAAATTGCGAAGAAACGACATTTGATATAACTTATATAAGATTTTGTTAAGGGAGAAATTTTGAAGTTGCGTCAACTGCTAACTCATTGACTACTTTATATTTACAGGAACTTTTAACAGAGTAAACTTTTCACTGTGCGTCACTTCCCAACCATACATTAAAATCGAATCGGTTATCTACTACAGCTTTGAAAAAACAATATTCAGTCAAAGCGCGATGGAGTTAGTCAAATTATTATTATTATACACAAACAAATATAGATGCGAGAGTCCGTACTGACCAACTGATGAATGCACTTAGTAATTCATCCCTAAATTTATAACTTAACTATTACTGACAGAGTAGGCTTATGTCTTTTATCCATAATAACACCTTGGAATAAGCACAAACTGTTAAGTATCTTTAAATAGATTGATCTCCCAATTTTTATTCCAATCAAATTTGTTGTAAAATATCAACTGGTGTATTTACATTTAAAAATATTGGTTTGAAAACCCCACACGACTTTGTTTTTTCAATGTAAATATTGAAAAACATATCCTATGTTTATTCATGAGTAAACAATGTAAAAGGTGGAGTGTCAAATTATTTACACCCAATCTGTTAGTTGCAGGGCTAAAATAAATAGTTCTGTTTCTTATCGCATGGTCAGCCAATTAAATGACTGAATCATTTAAGAACAGAAGAGGTAGAGGTTTTAAAGACACTAATCAGAGTTGTCTCCTCTGAAAGTAATGAATTTCATTATACAGCCAGACCCTGTGGTGAATGAAGTGAAGGTGTCATTTGCAGAGTGGAAAATTTGTGCTTTTCAGAGGGCCCGGCATGCTGATAAGCGTACTTTTCCACTCAGTGAGGAAGGCAATGGTAAACCACCTCACTCCTCGTTTTACTTAGTAAAGCCTCTAGAGGTTCAAACCAGCTTTTCAGCTGATGACCTGAACAACAACAAACAATGTAAAATGAAAGACATAACCCAATTTTAATCATGAGTGAATGACAAAAAAAAATAATTTTTATTATGTTCTTAAAAATAAGAAATCGTTCTAACACTAAAAATATTCAAAATAGGTAATTTTTTTAGTTTATTTTAAGTTGCATCGACAGCTTGGTCATTAGCAACTATGTTGGTTTTGGTACCTTAACGGAGTATCCTAATGTTATAAAATTTCCAGACCCTAGCCAGGAATCGAACCCAGGACATTTTGCTTTGCAAGCTAGCGTGCTGGTCACTAAGCCACGGAGACGGTCTCAAAATCCATTATTCCATTAATTTTTGTTTAAAAGGTTTTTTGAAAATGTTCGGTTATCCAGACGTTGATACTTTACTTAAAACTTACGGACGTCCGGTAGACCGGATGTTATAGTTACATAAAATACATCGACGTCCTGTTTTCCGGACGTTGGTACTGAAAGGGTTAACTTACTTGTACTCTTTATTCAGAAACTATTCATAATAGTAAAACCATCCAAAAATTTAAATTTTATTTTTCAAAAACAAATGATGAGAGATAAAAAAGAAAAGTCTTTAAAGAATAATACATTTCAGTGGATAATTAAAAAGTTAAACAATAAAAAGAAAATTAACAAAATTATAAAACAAACGTAACGAAAATTGGATAATAATTACATTATAACAAGAATAACGTATAATACAAACATAAAAGAAGAAATTGCGTAAAAACAAATCTTATATCAAAAAATACTTGATAATGAACAAAATGAAATATGTAAAAACATATTTACATGAGTAATATGAATGCGGACAAGGAAAAATAAATGACATCAGTGAATTTTTATCAAATGAATTAAGATTTATCAAATTTTTGCAATAAAATATAATAAAATTATTGTAATTTTTTGAGCTTTATAATTTTTTGTTGTAATTAGATTGCAACTGGTGATGGTGTGTTAAATTTCGTCTTGACATTTGTTGTATAAGAGGATTGATGTGGTTTGTTAAATTTAGAATATTTGATATAAAATATTTTGAATATTGTTAAATTTCATGTAGACATGGCCTTAACTGTCAAAATTTCAAAATTTTCGTGAAGGATTTTAAACTTCACATACTAATAGGAAATGGGTGTTATGTAAAGACGATTATACTGTAATGAACTACACACCGGGATCCAAACTGGTCCCAAATGGATTTTGTGAATTAAACTTTAATTGAAGGTTAAAGTTTGGTTTAATTTTGAAGGATATAAAGTTTGAGTGAAGGTTTAATTTTTCTTAAAATTATTTAAGTAGAATAAAAGTAGCTTCTGGCAGCGGTGTAGTTCAACTTGTTTTATACGCATGATGCTTCCGATTTAGTCATCTAGCAGACTAAAAGAAAAGATACCACGTGACTCTTATCGGGATGATGCAGAGATAAAAAAACTTATTTACTATAAATAAAAACACTTTAAATTAAATTTATCCAAATAATAATCATAATTAGCCGCCTCCGTGGCGTAGTGGTAGCGGATTAGCCTACAATGCAGAGGTTCCGGGTTCGATTCCCGGTTAGGATCTAGAAATTATAATAAGTCACAACCTAATGTTCCAGTTACATAACCTACCGTAGTCATTAATAACCAAGCTGTCAAAAATAAAGAATTAAGATTATTTATTTACTTTCTCTTCCCTGTATGAATACAGGCTAGAAAAGGAAAATATTGTTTTCATGTCGATTTTTCGAAATTGAGTTTTCACCCGATCTACACGTTTTCAGACCCTCTTAACTCTGTGTGTGTGTTTGAACAAAATATCTCAAGAACGAAACATCGTACGAACTTGAAACTTAAAACGTAAGTTAAGACCTACTAGAGGATACGACACGAAATTTATATAAAAATCGGTCAACCGGAAGTAGTAGTTTACTCGTGTCATTTTTAACATTTTTGTGATTTTCTCATAAATGGTACCTACCATTTTTTTAAATATATTTTCATTTACTACATTTTTTAATGCTCTACAAGATAAGGTAGTCGCCATGTCTGCTGAAATTCTTGGAAAGGCTGTTCTCTCGAAGAAAAAAAAATTTTTTTTTTAGATTGCGGCCTTAAAATTCATTTTAGGGCAAAAGTGTAAAAGTTGTAGACAATTTAAAAATCTACTACTTTTATTTCAAACAATTTTTTATAACGCCGAGAATTTCTGAGAGAGTTCAAATATGCATAAAAAGTAGCAACTCTTACTAGGAATTGAACCAGGAAACTTCGTCTCCAAAAATCAGCTGTTGAACAGCTGACTCCCGGCGACGACTTCACCTCTAGACCAACCCGGTGGGTTCAAATCCTAGTAAAGGTAGTTATTTTTATACGGATTCAAATCCAAGACAGTAGTTATTGGTGTACTTTGATGGTTGGAAATATTTAACAAAAAACTGGATTTTTTTTCTGAAATGATTTGAAGAGGGTAAATCTTACTCAGCGAAAATTTTGTTGAAGGATCACTGAATCAATCGTGTGCATGTTAAAATACGGGTTAAGGGAATTTTAAAAATCTAATTGTAGTATTCTTTTTTTATTAAACTCAACAATTTTTCATTACAGCCTAATGGTTTTAAATTAAAAAAATCTTTCCAAGTATTGTTGAATTTTCAAAATTACATTTTTATAGAATTAAAATTAAAATAACAAAAATGGTTTGTATAATCCGTTTTACATAAAACAACAGAGAATTTTCATATTTTTATAACATTAGGAAAGAAAAACGAAACGGACGGTTAGAATGTTCAAATTTAATGACTGTATTAATAAAGATACTTTTTCACTTTTAACAAAAAATATACATACGGACACATAATAACATGTTTTCGTAAAGTAAATTAATATCATTAAACTTTTGCCGTTGTAGCCAAATTTCCTTAGTTTTTTTAGTCCTTAACCATTCCTAAATATTCATTATTTATTTATTTTTTGTTTTACGTGACAATTATTTTTAATTTCTATCTGCTATAATGTTTATTCTGAAATCTGTTAAAAACTTCAATTAATTAATTCTATCGTTCTTTTTTAACAGATTGACGTAAATGAAAATGAATGAGTTTTTTAACAACCTCTTTTTCAGCTGTGAAAAATTTTCACTTTTATTTAGCGTCGTGACATGGGATGTAGAGTTTTGAATTTAGGTTATATATTGGTATAAATGTTTATGTCTATGAGATAAAATGAATTGTAATTGAGCGAAACCTTAACGAATACCTGATTCATTTTAGATCAATGTAGGTTGTTTGTTACATTCCTTATAAATTTGTTTTGATTTTTATTGTTTGAATATTGTTTAGGCAAGAGAAAAAAAATGTGTCAGTAAATGACGAAAACAAAATAACCTACTTGTACGTTTCTGAATCACTGAAAAGTTGTAACCTATTAATAACTAATTTAATTTATACTAATATTGTAAAACAAATGGCATTAATTTTTTTTGATAATTACTTATTTTCCGTTATTTCACTCTGTACTCAGCTATGAGGTCACGCAGTGGGGCAACTCAACCGAAGACCTTAAGATTTTTTGCATAAAAAAAGCAGTTAGAATTATTACAAACACTGCAAGGCATATTCTTGCTAAGGATTGTTTGTTAAATACAATATTCTCCCCTTACCATCTCTTTATATACATATATGAAATTTTAAAATTCGTAAACACCGTGTTATTTACAAAAATAAGTAGGCGTACAATGATAATTATGAAACTCAACACAATAATGACTTCAGAATTAAAGAATATAGAACTTCAACGTTCTCAAAAAGAGTTCACTACAATTCCGTTCGGTTTTTCAACAGATTACCATCTAAAATAAGACTAATTTAAAAAACTTTGATCGGGAAGTAAAAGGTTTTTTTAACAAAACATTCTTTTTATTCTGATCAGAGCTTCTAAAATTATCTTGCAAGGAATATTTTTAAATGTAATGTGTGCAGAATTTAAAAGTATCAAACAGTGTAGGCCTAAATAAATAACTTGGTATTCCAATGTACAATATAAGTAGTAATTTAATGAACAAGCTTTTGTTTGTTTTAGTGAATACTTATAGTAAATTGTAAACAAAACTAGTTTGGTAAAATATTTAAACGTACGTATTACTGTATTTGACGATATCTATTCCTTTTTTGGTCGCTGACAAATAAAAATTTATTTATTTAAAACTAGTAATAACGGAATTAACTAGATATGTTCATTTCTGTCAATACGTTTAATGGTACCCAAAAAATATTTAGTGTAATCTCTTGCGTGGCAATGATTCAATAGTATTGTCGCTATCGTGAGTCGGAACAGCTAAGAACCTAATATTTTCTATTCCATTTATATGGAATATCTTAATGGGTTCGATGAATAAAACATTTTTGTCGCAGGGACGTGTTGACAAGCCATGAAACAAGATGGTTTCCCGGTCACTTGTCCGGGATTGTACATTTTATTTCTTCAGTCTTTAAAAATTATAATAATTAATTCGTAAAATGTGTCTTTTAATACGCGTTTTAATTATATTTTTGATATAGACTTGCAAAATTAGGTACTGGATTTTCAATTTAAAAAGGAATGCATGTTAGTCTCGACCACTCAATGCTGTCCCGTGTTGGTAGGAGATGGCAACAATATTGCCTTCCAGTCTCTTGTGTAAGTTCGTATTAACTGTAGTAGAAATAATTTTTTACATCAAGAAATTGTTATGAATACGTGTTTCAATAGATATTTCTTTAGACATTTGTAAAATGTTTTATTTGTTTCCGAGTAAAGATCTTCAGTGCCTCGTGTTACCAGGCTGCATAAGCAAAATGGTCTCTCGGTAACTTTTCCGGGAACATGTTAGTTACTTAACTTCCTCAATCTACAAATTTTATTTAAATACCTAATTTCTCAAATAACGTTTTAAATAATATAATTAGAAGTAGATTTATAACATTTGATATTTTTCTTAAAGTAAGTTATGTATGTATGTATGTAAAGTAAGTTATGGCCGAATCAATCGGTCATGCATCGTGTCGGTAGAGCGAGGGTTTTAGTTTACCTCCCGTTTTCCTACTTGAGATCTTAATATTAATTTTAAATGATTTGCCTTGAAAATGATATTTTATGGTAAAAATTTCTGTCGACACTTTCAAAAATTACATTTTTTTCATAGATTTATATACCGGGTGTCCATTAAGTCTGGAAACGGCTGAATTATAGAAAAGTGAGCGTGACTAGGTGACCAGAATGACTTTAATTGCTTGTTGCACCAAAAAAACTATTCTGGGTGATATTTGAAATTTTTGTCCGCCGTATTGGATCCGCCATATTGGATTTAACTTTCTTAATTTAAATAAGATGATGGTCATATGATACATGATTTCGATCTAAAATTTCAAAATAAATTCAATGGCGAAAACCGGAAATCGATACTTTTTTTCGTTTTTGAGATATTACCATTCAACTATCCAGATCGGGGCAGAGCGGCCATTCCTCCCTTCTCCGTCTTTGAGCCTACATAGACAATTTAGGTAGCAAGTGAGCGACTACACATAAGATTATAGAAAATAATAAGTTTTTTAATAACTCCACTCGTTCATAAATATGAAATTATTGTCATTAAGAAATACGGAAAAACAATTTAACGGCTGATTTATTGCATTATAAAACTACAGTATTTAATTTGTTACCAGTTAATACTTATTGTTATTTTTGTAAATGTTAGTGTTTATAAGGAACTAGTTGTGAAAATGAGTTACATAATTGAAAATAAAATTACCAAATGTTTCTTGACTCAGAGTAGTAGTTCAAAGTGGCCTCCTCCTACTTATTGGCAATATATAATGTACGTGCGTAAAAACTAGTTACAGCATTACAAATGAATTCCCTCGGTATTCCAGCAGATTCATTTAGAATTCTTTTTTTTTTGAGTTCATGCAGACTGTTAAGTTTTGTTCTGTAAACTTTGTTTTTTAAGTATCCCCAAAAGAAGTAGCCTAATGGACTCAAATCAGGTGATCTCGGAGGCCATTCAATTGCTCCTCTCCTACCAATCCATTTTCATTTATGAAAAGAAAAAAACAACCTACAGTATATCAGATTTTAGTAAGGATTAAGTTAAGGATTTTTAAAATGCACTATTTCTTTTAAATCAAAGTATCAAAACTGGTAGAAAAAATATTAAAAGTTTCTACTGGTAGAAGATTCAGAAGATATTTAGTGCTCAAATTTTTTTAAGTTAGGCTATATAGAACTGTTTGATGATTATTTTTGGGTGCAATCAGACAACTGCAAAAAAAAAATTAACGTAAATATCTTAAATTTAGTAAAAAATCTTAACATCATAATTAGAATTTAATAACTTGATTTAAATAAATGTTAAAATGTCGTAGTTGAACTAGATATCCTTTTAAAATGGCGTTAGGTTTTGACAGAAGCTATTTTGCCACCACCCGTATAGTGATTCACTGATACGTACGCACACGTACCATATCTTTCAGGAAATATACTAGACGATTAGGATAACGATGAAGTAGGGTTATCATTATACAAAAAAGTAATCTCCATTAGACTACTGATGGATTTACTGAAGAATGCACTTATCCCCTTCTATAATAATCCTCTACTAGTCTAACTAAAAACATCGACTACATCATCATTATTCAGTCTGAAACACATTACTCCTTTCTTTCAACTCAACATGGCATTGAACTCTCACTCTTATGTTCTTATTCTTTATTTACATCAACGAAATCTATGTTAATTTTTTATTACTTTCTCTTGCCCTAATATATGAACTAGAGGGAATAAAGTATTGATTTTATGTAGATTTTTTGAAAGTGAGTTTTCACCGGAAATACGTGTATTCAGGTTATTTTTGAGCAAAATAAAACATATTACCGATTAATGTGTGTGTAAATATCTAAACAACAAGAAAACATATCTATAAATTTTGAAAATTAGAACTTAATTTAGATACCATGAGGGGTCTAACACTACATTTTCATCAAAATCACTCAACTGGAAATAATGATTTACACGTGAAATTTTCTCTCGTTTTGATGTTTTCTCAAAATGGCTCCCACAATTTTTTGTTAAAATCACCTTACTATATTTTTTTTCTATAAGATAGGATAAGCGGCACAACTATTAAAATTCGTAGGGGGCAGTGCTTTCGTAGAATACTTAATTTTCTTAAATTGTGGCCTTAGTATGCATCTTGCGACTAAGTATTTTTATATACCGGTGACCCACGAAGAGTTTGCTATTTTTGAATTAATATGCTGGACGTATCGCACACTCTTAAAACTCAAACTTTACAGTTATAATAAATAGATTTATGTAAAAAGTACCCTCGAGTTTCATTTGCTTATGATTAATCAAAACAAAATGGCGGAAATTTCATTTGTATAACCATTTCAAATTGGTGGTTTGTTACTTAAGTAATAAAATGAAAGAAGTGAAAGAAGTATGAAAGCGACAGATTATTAATGAACTTAATTTGTTTCATTAACCTTTATTCGAACTGATGTCCATCAATAGCTACGCACTGATAGGCTAATAACGAAACAAAAATGAGTCATAAGCATTTTTGAAAAATTTCCGAAGTATCAACAGCAGTTCCTCTCCCATCAGGCTCATTAATTCATCGTCTGTTTCAATGGTGTGAGAACAAACTCGTTCCTTCCAAAAGCCCAACAGGAAAAAATCGCTAGCAGACAAGTCTGGCGTTCTTGTAGGCTAGTCCATGAGGGCGCCGCCATTACCTATTCTACGGTTAGGAAGATTTTGGTTCAAAACCGCTTTGGCCACATTATCATAATGTAGGAGAGCTCCATCATGCTGGAAAAAAGTCCTGCATCTCCGCCTGAGGAAGATGAAGAACTATGTGATTAGTTAAAATTGATGCGTATTGGTCTCCAGTCATTGTCTGATGGGATATGTCGCATGATAAAACATCATCCTTGGTGACAGCAACAAACACTGTTATACCCTTTGATGTTAAGTGGTTTTATCTACAAGATTATTGTTCATTTTTGACATTATTTTCTTATTCCAACATTTTGTTTTGATTAATCTTAAGAAAATGAAACTCGAGGGTATTTTTTTTACATACTATCTATTTTTGTAATTGTAATCACACCCGGACACCCGGTATAAATAACATTATAGAAAATTAGAAACCTACCAGTACTACTTTTATTTCAAGCATTTTTCTGCAGAGTTTACGTCAATAGTGGTTTTCGGTATTTTATTATTGAAAATATTTAAGACCAACAATGGTTAATTTTCATTTAGTGTCATTCACTCCTGATTAAACGTAGGTTAAGTTAGTTCGTTCATGAGGTTTACGAAACGTGAAAATCAGTTTAAATCAGTGTCAAAAATTTCGACCCATCGCATTATTTTCTTAACTATTTTGTTAGATAGTGTGCAAGAAAAAGTAGTAAAATAATGTGGTTGATATTATTAAGATAAATCAGGTCCCTTGAGTTTCATCTTTTATGTTATTTAGGTCATCAGCCCGGTAGGAAGCCCGGTAGGAGAAGAATATCCTGGCTTGGGAACTTGCGAACCTGGTTTGATAGGAGCTCCATGCAATTGTTCCGGTTGGCAGCGGATAAAGTCAAAATAGCCATGATGGTCGCCCACATCCGTAGCGGATAGGCACTCAAAAAAGAAGGTCATCAGCCGAAAAGTTGGTTTGAACCTCTAGAGGCTTTACTAAGTAAAACGAGGAGTGAGGTGGTTTACCTTGCCTTCCTCACTGAGTGGAAAAGTACGCTTATCAGCATGCCGGGCCCTCTGAAAAGCACAAATTTTCCACTCTGCAAATGACACCTTCACTTAATTCACCACAGGGTCTGGCTGTATAATGAAATTCATTACTTTCAGAGGATATAACTCTGATTAGTGTCTTTTACACCTCTACCTCTTCTGTTCTTAAATGGTTCAGTCATTTAATTGGCTGACCATGTGATAAGAAACAGAACTATTTATTTTAGCTTTGCAACTAACAGATTGAGTGTAAATAATTTAACCTTCACCTGTCTGTTCATCTTTTAATCAATTCAATTTTTCCCAATAGGCTATGTATTAAAGTATTACTTTTACTTTTTATTCACCTAGGGGTTCAAATATTGTTTCTGGTTTGAACATCAAAGAAATTGTATCAAAAAAGGAAACTGTACATTAAAATTTACCCTGAAATTACCTGACCCGGAATGGAGTAGTAATAAAAAATATCGGAAAACTTCAAAAAGTTTTATTTTCTATAATAAAGAGTAACTAATTCTGTGAAGCGGAAAGAAAATTACATTTTACCCGTCAAATGATTGGGTACGGTGTCAGAAAAAGCGATTTAAATTCTTACATATTTTTAATTAGAATTTATTAAACACAGCAGCAGGTGTTCTTTTTGAACCTTAATCAGTAAATAATTAATTATCTGTTTCAATTTCATTGCTAATTATAAAATATTAAACTGTACCTGTGTTAGATTGCAGTAGACGTTAATTAAACGAAGTATTCTACACTTTATGTTGGGTTTAATACTCTCTATTCCATTAGTAACATTAAACAACAACGTTTTATGTTACAAGAGACAATTTCATAATTGTTTACTCATTAATATATTAGTAATTGCGCCGACACTGAGCAAAGGAATATTGCTTGCCTCAGGGGAGTTCATTGAATAAACTTGTTATTGTTTGTCTTCCCCAGGCCCGTTGTAAACGGTTCCCGAGGGTTGAGCAGTGGTTTTAGAATCTAAACGTGCTTTGGGTTTTACCTAGGTTCTTCCTCTATCATCACTGGAGGGAATTTTTTTATTTACCCTACTGAGGTTACTGACCGGATTTTACCACCCGACTGTGTCTTTCATCCTGATTATGTCCTGAACATAAATACCGAAATTCAAAAATTTGGTTAATCTTTATAGGTCTTTGGTAAGTATACTTACCACTAGCAATAAAGTTGAATTTTTTAAAGAATAAGCTATGCAGTTGAACCGTATTGGCATTTTATGGTTTTATAGATGTTCTCTGGTAAGTAGGATATCAACTTTTTGAAATTAGTGCGCAGCGACCAATTTTTTTATGAGTTGCACGAATGTGGTAAGGATTCATACCAGCGTATGCTACCGTGCTGTTTTGTTGTTACTTTTGTACAGTGCTTAGAAAACTCTCGTTTTTTACGGGAAACCAAGCATTCATGCTAATATAAAATTGAGAAAAGTTATCCTACATATTTTTCTGTTATATAAGACTACAAGGTGTTTTAATAAGCACTTTTATCAATAAAAATTGTGTGATTCCCATTTCAATAAACTTTCCTTGGTATGCATACTTACTTACCAGGGCTTAACATAAAAAAATATCTTACTGCTCTGGCAATAGAAATACATTATTCAAGTCCCCATAAAACAAAATTTAACATTTTACAACATATATATCGTTTTCCCCGTAGTACTACCCTATAAAGGGTAAACTGGTTTTTGCGTAATGCCGTAACAGACAATCCTACAAAAATTCAGCTTATTTTCAGTGTTTACTCAGTAGATCTTATTTTTTTGGTCTTTATTTTTTATAAAATTAAATAAGATATAAAACCTCCACGATTTTAAAATTACGGCAGTAAAGTAACTAACCACTTCCATTTCTATAGTAAATTTCGCCAACGACTAGATGGCAATCCAGACCAACTAGTCCGTGACCTAACTACAAGGAACTTTCCTACTGTGCGACGTCTAAAGCGAAAATAAAGTAGAGAGCTGTTGGTCTGAACAAGGGACAACTAATACAGCTCTAAATGGAGAATGTATCACTGGGTACCTATTCTCCTTAAAGTAAATTTCTCACCTCCAATTAAATATCACTCACCAAAATTTTTTGGTTCAATGTACATAACCGTAATAAAAATTAAAGAAAAAAATAATTAAATTATTACGGGTAGGTACTGTACATTGAGCTGTACAATTTCTGGATAATGTGATATTAACAGTTGTTGTGGAATTTTACTTTAAGGACGAGCGGTACCCTGAGGTATATGCTTCATTTAGACATACGAGTGTTGACTGTTATTCAGATTAAGAGTTCTCTTATCCATTTTCGCTTTAGACGTTGCATAGTTGGGAAGTTTCTTGTAGCTAGGTCACTACCTATTTGGTTTGGATGATCATATAGTCGTTCAAAAAATTTACTATAGAACGATACGATTAGTTCCTTTACAGTCACAATTTTGAAGTCGTCGTGGAGGGTTTTATTGCTTACATAAAATAGAAGCACCAAAAGCAAGTTTTAAGAATTTTGATTGAAAGGTCTGGATCTGAAGTAAAATAAAATGTCAAGCAAATTAAAAAATTGTACAAACAAAATCACAATTTTATTTTTATAATAGATTTCCATAAGTAATGCTTTTAGCTACATTGATCATTTTTTTGCTACTATAATACACAAAAGTATAGTATACCTTGGAGTATTCGAATTGGCACAAGCAGCATCGGTGTTCTACTCTACTCCACTCTTCGTCCCCCACCATGCAACAACGGTACAGTCACAAAAGTACACAATTGCAAATTGAAATGTGCGACTCACGCACGGTCACTACGCTTTGTATTCACTGTTGTTATTAATAATCTGTCAGACATATTGATGTGACTAATTTATTTTCATATATGATTATCTGTTTATTATAATATATTCAGACCAATTTGTTTAGTTAGTAGTTGTGTGCGTCTGTGGAGTATAGTTTAGTGAGTTTTGTAGTTTACTTCTAGCAAAATTTATAGGCTAATTAAAATTTTTACTGGGAGAAATCGAATACAAATTGTAAAATGAAATAATTATTTGCATGTCTGTACATTTAAATAAGGTTGTAGGCATTTGCGTACATTAACATTTGTAGACCTTGTTGAAAGAATAGGTTATGGATATACTTTATGCGGTACTGTGTGTACACGTAGAACAAGAGTTGTGCCAGTTTAAATTGTCTGCAGCATACTATAGTATTTATAAACTGATTGCAAAAGAAATACACTGTTACAAAAAAAACTATTGTATGTGGCCTACCATGTTATGTTTAGTAAAGTTTGTATTGTTGATATGGTAGCACTGTCCACTAGTACTTATCATGCGTAAAGATTCACATGTTTTACCATAAGGTTATGTCTGAACTACAGTTATTGTACATATATCATCACTCGTATCATGAAAAATTATGAAAAAAGAAGAACCTGATTTGCTTGTTGCTTTTCTTAATGATTTTCATTGTGTATAGTGTATAGACAGACTTTACATAAAAAAAACTGATATACATAATGTAAATTATTTTTATGTAGGCCTACCTGTTGTTGTTTAAGTCAACAGCCAAAAAACTGGTTTGTACCTCTAGAGGTTTTACTAAGTAAAAACGAGCAGTGAGGTAGTTTACTATTGTCTCCCTCATTGAGTTGAAAGAGTATGCTTATCAGTATGCCAGGCTCTCCGAAAGGCACTCACTTTCCACCCTGAAAATGACACTTTCACTTCATTCACCATAGGGTCTGGCTGAAGAGTGAAGTTTATTACACTCAGAGGAGATAACTCTGATTAGTGTCTTTTACACCTCTACCTCTTCTGTTCAGTAGTATAATTGGCTCATTATGTAATAAGAAACAGAACTATTTTTTGTAGCCCTAGAACCAACAGATCGAGTGAAAATTTTTTAATAATCCACCTGCCCGTCATGGGTGAAGGCCTACCTAACAAATTTAATATCCTTTTCGTATTATTAATTATAGTATCATGTGCTATTGTAAATTATCATTTTAGTATCCTTTTTCTTGTCTTTATTTTATCGTTTTTTCTTTAAATTATCATTTTATTGTAAAAGTACTATACGAAAGTGCTAGTTGACAGTGCTACCACACCAATAAATACAAACTTCACTAAATATAACGCAGTAAGCTGCATACTTCAGCAGCACCGATAATTTAGTACGTTATGTAACTGATGTGACACTCTATTTCTTCAACTTTAATTATTTTCTAGAGAAAGTTAGTAGCAAGTTAATCGATCATTTCAGAAAGCACATAAGTTAAAAATCCAACTTTTTACTTCCGGTTGTTCCTGAAGTAAAAATTAATGAAGCGCTAAATTAGCTATGTTATATCTGCATGGAATACGTTGTTATAAAAATAACCACAAGAAAATATTGTGTTAGGATATGCAATAGATTATGTATTTATTTATTTATTACGTTAGTTTACATTGTGACTTTAGGAATATTTCACTATAATAAAAATTTAAATTCTAGAATTTCAAAAAAAATCTGGTGTGTAACACTCACACGACTTTCTCTTACCAATGTAAATATTGAACAATATAACCTTACATTAGTAATAAAACATAAGAAATTAACAGAAAATTAACCTCAATAAACATGACCTAATTTTAATGAAGAGTGAAAGAGGCAAAATGAAAATCAACCTCAGTTTGGCTTAAAAATACTGAAAATCACTCCTTCACGCTAAACTAGGCTCTGTAGAGAAACATGCTAAAATAAAAGTTGTAGATCTTTTAATTTCCTATAAAGTTGATTATTACACTTTTGTCGTAAAATTAAAAATGATAAATTTTTTTACACATTTTCTTGAAAAAACCAGAAAATTGCTAGTTACCGCTTAACTAAGCATCATACAAAAACAATATTCAAAATAAAAGTTGTAGGATTTTTTTAATTGTCTACAACTTTTTTGAAATACATTTTTGCGCTAAAATGCATATTAAAGCCGCTATCTTAAAAAAACCATTTTTTACGAGAAAACAGCCTCCCCAAGAATTTCAACTGACATGGTGCCTATTTTATCTTATAGAGCATAAAAAAATTAGTATATGAGGCGATTTTTAAAGTAATCGTTGTAGCCGTTTTTGAGAAAATTGCAAAAACGTGAAAAATGACACGAATAAACGACTACTTCCGGTTGACCGATGTTGATGAAAATGTTCTTATCGAGTCCGGTAGAAGTATGTAATTTAAATTTTAAATTTCAAGTTCATACGATGTTTCGGTTTTGAGATATTCTGTCCACAAACACACACACACACACACACGCGCGCGCGCACCAATCGCTAAAAACATGTTTTGTTAGGTTCATGGGGTCTGAAAACGTGTAGATGCGGTGAAAACTTGATTTCTAAAAATTGACATGAAAACAATATTTTCTTTCCTATATGTTCATAGGCAATAGAAAGTAAAAATGTTGGTTATCTGAAATATTAACATTTTTTGTCATCACCAATAATAATTGTCTTCCATACAAAGATTTTTTTACGTAGATTCTGTTTTTTCTTAAATGTAAGACTTTGCTTTCAAAATTTATCAAATTTTATTTTCAACTGGAAAAAAGGCTTTAGGAAACCACATTAGCACAAGGATAAGCATTATCCTTATCTCTTAGCATTATATTAGTAAAGTAAAGTGGGAATTACGTGATTTCTGTACGGAATGGTGTGTTTACATTCAATCAATCCAAAAATGTATTAAAACAAAAAAGGCAAAATTTTAACTTATGGGTTATCTAAAATGACTGATTCAAGTAATGTTTGTACAAGTGATTTTGTGTCTTGTTTAACTAAAGGTAAAGTAGGTTTTTACGTAGGAGTGTTTGTTATGGTGGTTTTAGTTAAATTTGCAAGTCCTTTGGAATTTTAAATTTGTTGATCGATATTTCTCTTCAAGAGTAAATAAATCGGATTCTAAAACTTTCCCGTAGATTTTACTTAAATAACTATTTTATCTTTACTTTGAATTGTTTACAGAAATAAAAATAACGTTTGGAATTTGAGATTAAATATTCAACGAAAAATTCATCAACGTCAACAAACCTGTATTTATACACAGAGATAGAATGAAAATGGAAAGAAAGAGAGTTAGAAGAGCATAACATTGTGAAAAACCACAGCTATGCACTCAGGAAAATTTGAATTTCTAGTAAAATTAAAAGCAATTTCATTAAGGAAACCTCAAAATATTGGTCGATTCTGTAATTTTCGCTGTAATACGTCTTAGCGTGAACTATTATACAATAATGCGTGCGTAACACGAGTAATAATGTAAAAGTGTTTTATGTAGCTGCTCTCATAGTAAACATTTTCCACAAAAACTTTTTAAGTTTATTTAAAACTTTTTTTCTCTATTTAGTAAATTCACAATCTGTTAAAAACAATCAGTGAATGTGATAACACAAAATTTGGAAAAAAAATAACATGATAAATAAACGTGAGTGGAGACAAAGTCCAGTGACAGAACTCCGACGTGAATAGATAAGTGTAGCATTAAGTGCAGCATTTAGAACACTGTAATGGATAGTCAATTACAGTGCTACGTTAATTGATGAGATCCCGGCTTCATCGACGTTTTAGTCATCTTTTTGGATTGTTTGGGAGAGTCTGCGTAGCCAGATTTAAGATCAATGGGTTATGGTGGTTCACGAGTTTCTTGTTTGCGGGTACTAAACGATTAAGTATGTTATTTTGGTTAAATAATTAAATGAAATTTTTCACTTGATTTTGTTAAATTTACAACTGTGCAGCTTTGCACACTCAGTAAAAATATATTTGTAGCTTATTTCACATTGATTTACCACTTTTGAGGAGAACACCACGCATTAGCATGACCCTCAAGTTGATAAACTTGGTGTTTAACAATTACGGATTAATGTTTAATGTTTATCGTTACGTTTTTAATTTCTCCTTTTATGAAGGGCCGGTTTAGGTAGTTGCGGAATATTTTATTAGTTATCGGTTAAAAGATAGAAGAACATCAAAATCCTTTCGCAATAAATTTCCTCTACAAAAGCGAAGATACTCGCAGACTTAACAGTTTAAAAATTTGTAACCCGACATTTCCCTTGTAGTATTATATAAACAGTTTTGAGGGAGGTGGAGGGTTGTTTGCTGATGTTGGATCAAGTGGCCAGGCGACGGGTTTTTGGTTGGTTGGTTGTTGCAGACTCCTTGGGGCTAGACGAGGACGCCACATTAAGTCTAACACTACTTCCCCCATCGTGAGGGAGTCGAGTGAACATGAGTTTTTCTCGCCGCCTCGGACAAAAATACCGTTTTAAAACATTGAACTTACCCTTACTGCTTTCACATAACTAATAGACTATTATGTTTTGCTTCTTCTTCTACCAACATCGTTATCTTATAATCGGAATCATTAACATCTCCATCATTGTCATCGTCATCTTCAGTTTTAACTACTTCATGTTTCAAGATAGCGCAGTGTTCACAGTCAAGTTCAGTTTTGCTTTTTGTTCAAAGTTTTGTATTTTTTTTAAACACACAAATTGAGTGTAATTATTTTCATTTTAAGAACGTTATTATTCAGAATTTTATGATATTTACTTAAAAATTATAATTATATTAAAAAAACTAATTGCAAAAGAAAAACTGATTACACTTTGTAAAAAGAATAAAAAGTTACAGGTCCCCTTAACTTAGTATATGAACCGTATCAAAAGGCTTTTTCAAATTTCTAAATTTCTATTTAATTCAGAGATAAACAAACGGAAGTAATATGATGCGATTTAGAAAGTTAGAAAATTATAATTCTATGCTTGAAATAATATAAAAGGGAAAGATGGTTGATAACTGATATAATTATTCCAGCCTAATTAAGCTCCTCGAATAAGTTTTAATAGATATAATATGTTGAAATTTTCTTTTGTTAGTTTTAATACGATGTAAAAAGATATTCTGCGTTCCTCTTTTATTTCTATTTAATTAATTATAAATAGACAAACATTCCAAATCTTTCCTTTGAAACCGTTGAAAAGAAGGGCTTACAAATAGAAAGCACATAGCATGAGATAATGAAGAGGTAAAATCTAGAAACAAGAAACGAATACAACATTGAATAACGAAAGACCGGCACCAACTAACTAAGAAGTAAGATAATAAATACATTTCGGATTTCCATAAAAAAGATTATTCAGCAAAATATTTGCATGAAATTCAATTTGTTTTTATTCTTCTTGTGGGAATATGAGAACACGTTCATGAGTTTAATCTAGTAAAACAAAAACTAGTAAATAATTTTATTGAAATATTCATGTAAATTTCATACTAGTTTTTGAACTACAAAATAAAAAAAAATAGTATAAGTTTTTAAGAAATATAATTATTTCTGGAACAATACCAATAGTATTTTAATAAAAAGATTAAATTTTATGACAAACTTGAAAAATTCGTTGGTTCAACAATTCTTCAAAATTTATTATTGAAATTAATTTTTTTAGTTGGGTAGAGTCTCTAATCAACTAGGTAACCATGACTTTAAATGCTGCTGCTGTGAAGGCCTATTCCAATAAGTAGCTGCTAGTAGACGAGTTGCTGGTAGACTAGCAGCTAATACTAGCGTCGTGGGAACGAACAACTAGCAGCTACTTTAATTAAAGCTAGTGACTTTGAACATTGTTGATTTTACTAGCGCTTCTAAACTAGCTCGGTGTGAACGTTCGGAAACGTTGCTAGTTTCTAGTAAGCTGTACTTTGTACAGCAATGCAAAATACAACTCACGTATGTCTTCAGATCACTGGCATTAATTAACTAGCTCCGTGGGAACCGTCAACTACGCGCTAGTATGCCCTTCTAGTACTAGCAGCTACTAAACTAGAATTGTGGCAATAGCCCATAAAGGATCACTAGAGATACACCTTAACCAGTTATTCGGCCATGTTATTATAATTCTTATACTCTAACCTCTTTTGCTCATAATTTTTTTTTTTGAATAATTACATACAGTAAGCTGTAGTTATCCTTTATTATTACATAACTCAAGTATAGTAATTCACTTATTTTTATGTTTCTTACAACCTTTTTCTTTTTAATTTTCTAAAGTAAAATTTTTAACTAACAGACAGGTGGATTATTTAATTATTTTCACATGATCTGCTAGTTTCAGGGTTACAAAAATAGTTCTTTTTCTTATCACATATTCATCCAATTATATGATTGACGCATTTATTAACAAAATAGGTAGAGGTGTAAAATACACTAGTCAAAGCTATCTTTTCTAAAAGTAATGAATTTCATTATACAGCCAAACCCTGTTGTGAATGAAGTGAATGTGTCATTTTCAGGGTAGAAAGTAGATGCTTTTCAGAGGGCTAGGTATTCTGAGAAGCATATTTTATCACTCAGTGAGAAAGAAAATTGTAAACCACTTCACTTTTCGTTTTACTTTGTAGAACCTCTACAGGTTTAAACCAGTCATTCGGCTGCTGACTGAAACAACAAACAGCAATAAAGCTAAATTTTTGGGTATTGGACTCTTACTGATCGATTCTGATGTAGCTAATCTCTTAAATTTTTTTCTTATATTTTTATTTTCTGGATGATGTTATTCATGGAAAGACAGGTGTGTGAATTAACAATTATTTACTGGACAAATTAGATCCAGGAACGGAGTTGGGCACCCAGAAGTACATACTCTGTTAGGAACTATGGATTTTATTCACGAACAAAACGAAGAGATCTCTACTCCATTTTTGCCGTAAACGTCATACGGTTGGGTAATGTTTTTAGTAAATTGTGAATTTCACTATATAAAATTCCGCTAATAGTTCTTTTATTGACGGAGTTTCTAAATATTCATGAAGTGTTTTATTGCTTTCATAAAAAATCCACCATAAGCCATTCTTGAATCGAAAGGTCTGGATTGAATTCTAAGATATGAGATAATTCTATGGTAACATACGAACAGTTTGTTGTTTAATTTGTTCTCTTCTACTTCTGTAAAGAGTTGGGAAGTTTTAGTTCAGATTGGTCATAGAATGGGTTTGTGAATTAATATTTTTGAATGGAGTTAAATTTTTATCTTCTCTTATCTGGTGGTTTTATTTTTGGAAATTGAGGAAATACCCCGTAATTATATTCTATATAATCTAAATGGGTTTTGAAATTGATTTATTCAAATTTTAGTTAATTTTGACAAAATAGATTTATTGCCTTAAAGCCAATAATAATTCAGGTACGAATGCATATCTTTATTTCCTAAAAAAAAGTGTTTATTTTTTCAGAAATAATGCATATTAATAATATTTTAAAAGCTAAAATTGGTATAGAAGTATGAATGCACGTATGAAACTTCAGTACAAACATAAAATTATATGTTTTGATAAAATCAAGAATAAAATGTTTGGTTTTACCATGATGGATAAAAACTATATTTGAATTAAATATTAAAATTTATGACTGTTAAATTGAATTTCTTTACTAAATAAATAATTTGATTGATGCATTATAGAATGGAAACGTTGATATTTACCAATCGTTATCTTGGTATTAAAATTTTCTTGATAAAAATTCTAAAAGCAGAAACATGTATTTAAATTTTTAAAGCGTGACGATAATATTGAATAAATAAAACAAACAAAAATCAAACTCTATTCTTGAAAATTATTGTGGATTTATTCTTTTTCCATTACAACATACAGCACTTCCTTTCAAATCAAAAACCAATTTTGCTTCAGATCGTTTGTTGTCAATACTTCAATTATAAGATAAATTGAATTGTATTTCTCAGTAAAACAAACGGATATTGTCAAAATTCCATTCTTTGTAGGTAGCAGTTCTGAATTTAAATAAAATACGGCAGTCATTCATGGAAAAACTATTATAAAAAACATATAAATATTTAATTTTTCCTTTTACTTGATTATTTCTGGAAGTGTTTAAATATAAATAATCCTTTAAAAACAAACAATGTTTTTTCATTGTTATTTTATCCTTAATGGAAAATATTATGTTCTTCCTCGAATAATGTTAATGTGCGTTTTATATCCGTAAAACATAAACAGGAGATATTAAAAGCTTCTTATTTTATTTCATTAAAATAGAACAAAAATACAGAAGAAAATTACATTATACAGTTTCGGGTTTTATACATTTGAGCATAGTAGCTACGGTGTGTAACTGTGTTTAAAAAAACTAAGCCCTAGTTACAAATCAAACCGTTGTTTTTATTTCATTTTTTTTGTTTTACATAAAATATGGTTTATATTATTTAGATTTTCTTCTTATCTTTTTAAATACATTTTAGTATTTAATAATTCTGATATGTAATAACTACTATAAATTATAGTATTCAAATCTAAAGTACGCGCTAACTAAAATACTTAATATATAAAAATATAAACTAAAATAGTATACTAACTAGCAAGCCCACCCAGCGCGGCTTTGCATGCGAAACATGTGAAAGCACACACGCACACACACGCACACGCACGCACACACGCGCATACACACGCACACGCACGCACACACGCGCACACACACATACATACATAAACACATACATATAACGTTTTGATAAATTCCCCCGCGTACGTCTCTTGATAGTCTTTATAAGTATGTACTTCAACAATAGTATACACACACACACACACACACACACACACACACACACATACACACAACGAGGTTTTGATAATTTCCCCCACTTACGTCTCTCGCCGTCATCAAACCCCTTCGTCTACTTCAATAGCAAACGTACTCCATGTACACACACACATATATTTATGAAAATCTTCATTAGGGCTCTTAGAGTTATCATTTTTATAAATTTAACAATAAAATGTTGTTGTGAATCTAAATACAAATAAATATTGTCAAAATTTCATGAAAATCCGCTTAGTAGTTTTGAAAATTAGCCTGCACAAAAAACAAGCTTTGTCTTTATAATAGTGTAGCCTTATATAACACTATAACGTGTCCACAGCTCGGTGGCATCTAGACCATAAAACGACCCTTACACACACACACACACACACACACACACACACACACAGTAGCGAGTCGCTACTGAACAAAGTAGAACACCGCTAAGGCAGGTATAGGAGTGCTGCGCGTGCACGCGTAAGTGTAAAAGGGTCGGTTTATGGTCTGGGTGCCACCGAGCTGCAGACACATTATAACTAAAATATAAACTTACTGAAGTAATTAACTAATTAAAGGAAGTCAGTTAAATGAAGAACGAAATTATCTAATAACTATAGTTCAGTTCATTTATTGTAATATTTTTTTATAATTAGTTTAATATTTATTATAATCTATCATGATTGTATTAACTGTAGTTTAATAGAAGATTTAATAAAACTAATATTTTGTAATTTACGATAATATAGTTATAATAATAAAATAAAAGACGAGACGTTCGAGTGGTTATAGGTTTGTAATGGTTTAATTAATGGTGAAGCTTTTTATAATACTCATCCCAACTCGTTTTTTGCTCCTTGGCTCGACATTTTGGCATTCTTCCTATTTTAAAGAACCCTTAACATCCTTAACAGTTTTTTTGGTAAATAATATTTGATTTTTATTAGTTACGACTCATTACGGTAATAAACAATAATTTGAGTATGATAACGAAATCTGGCTATGAAAATTGCCTCAAACGTTGATTCACCAAAAATTTTAAAAAATCCATGTGCTTGTATGATATATTAATTAATTATCCACGAGAATTTTGGTTAAAAACGGTAGTAATTTATAAGCGTATGGTTGATGAGATTCAGTGGAAACAGTATGAAGTAATTTTATTCTCGTTTTCTGACACTGGCACATTCTTCCGCCTTCACTTCATTATATTTTCCTTCTCTCTATCTCTTCTATCGTTGAGAATTGATATGAAATAATTTGCTCTCTCCTTTTTGAATCTCCTTCTGAATCTCTTGATTTACCACAAACTCAACTAAACCATCGACCTCTCAGTAACAAAATTCATCCCATTTGCTCACGTCAAGTTAATTTATTGCAGATAGATATGCGTCGAATCCTTCCTAAATATAATTTAATATTCCTACACCTGAATTTTGTATAATTACAGAAATAATTTTATTGTGAATCCACTTATTTCACTGTACAGTGCTAACGAATTCGCTCGTGTGTAAAAATCAGATTAAGGTTTCATTGCAGAATATCTGTCTTCTTATTACTGAAACTCAACTAAACACAAATTCAAACTTTAGTCACTGTTTTTCTTTATGTTTCATCAAGTTTTTAACAATAATCACAATTGTTGATTACAGTAAGTACCCATTTAATCGGATTTTGTCACAATAATGAAATAACTTTAATTAGATAATTACCTTTTCATATCTTGATTAGTTCATTAAAAAAAAGTACATCTTCTTTGTGTAATAACAAATTAATGTTATTTTTAATTAAATAATGATATTTTGTTTATACATAGAGACTAGTATACCCATAACAGGCAGGTGGATTGTCAAATTATTTGTACTCAATATGTTAGTTTCAGGGCTACAAAAAATATTTCTGATTCTTATCACAAATGTTCAGCAAGCTTTATGACTGAAGCATTTAAGAACAGAAGAGGTAGTGATGTAAAAGACACTATTTGGAGTTATCTTCTCTGAGAGTAATGAATTTCATTGTACAGCCAGATCCTGTGGTGAATGAAATGAAGGTATCATTTGTAGAGTGGAAAGTAGATGCTTTTCAGAAGGCCAAAAATTCTGATAATCATACCTTTCCACTCAATGAGGAAGGCAAATATAAAGCACCTTACTTATCTTACTTAGTAAAACCTCTAGAGTTTCAAAACAGCCTTTTGTCTAATGACCTAAACAACAACAAAGACTAACGTACTTCCCGAGAAAAATAAACTTAAAACGCTTAACTTCTCAAGTTTCCTTACGTATTGAAAGTTAAATCACGAATGTACAAAAAGAATCTGATAACAGACAATCATACAACCCTTTCTTCCCAATGAAAACAATTCAAAGTAAAATTTTACGAAAATATAATTTTTCTACCAATATTTCATATACGACAAGTGAAAGTAAAAGAACATAGCATAATATTTTTAAAAATGGACAATTACCATATTTTTAAGCTCTACGGATTTTTATTTTGCGTCATTCAATCATGATTAAAGATAAATTATGTGTTTCCTTTGACATTGATTACTCATAATTAAACGTAGGTTATTAGTTCGCAAAGAAATTACTCTTTTACACATTTTAAAATTATTTTTCTGTTTTGATAAACTGAAAGTGGGGACGAACGCAGCTGCATTATCCAATAATAGGCTATTGTTTATTATTTACATTGGCAAGAGAAAATCGTGTAAGTGTTTCACAGCAAATTTTTTTATTTATTTTTTTTTAAAATAGTATCAAGGATGTTGTACATGCACGAGGAAATACATAATGCCCTCATATTTTTATTGAAACCGAAACGATAAATATGTTTTTAATTCTGAATAAATTTTGTTATGCAATAGATTCTGTTTAACCAGGTTTGTTTACGCTAGTTTTTCCCGTAAAAGTTATATTTTCTCTGAAAACATTGATTTAATTACTAGCAGCGCTTAGTCCATTAAGGCCTTTTCCTCGTTATTATTTCATGTAAATGTTATTTCATAACATGCAGATATAGTTAGCAAATAAAATACCCTTGTACACATTTTAAAATAATTATTTTTGTGTTTTGATAAAGCTGAGAGCGGAGGAGTGTAGAGCTGCATTATCCTGTTACTCAAACTGTTTTTTCTATTTTCTAGCGGGTGAGTGTGTTTGTATGATTCAACCTACACAGTCTATCACTACTCCGACTGAAATATTACTTAGAAACTAAGGCTGTGAACGTTACTAGGTAAGAACTGTTTCATTAATACAAAAGAGGCTCTGGTGCAGCCATTTGAAATGAATCAGGGAGGACCATACTCTATCAGGAATGGTCGGCCTGAGCCTGAACTCATTCATATGTCATATACATCATCCGCATCTTATTGAGTCATGAGGTAGCTAATTGTTTTTAAATTGAACAAATTGCAACTTATACAAATTTTAGGATTATAAAACAATGGAAAATATTTTATAAATAAAGTAATAAAAGCAATTTATGAAAGTTTTAAACACAGTATTACAATTTACATACAATAAGCTCTAGATAATAAAATTCTTTATAATTTTAAAATAAATCGTGAAAAGCAGCTGAATAGGCAAAAGTTATGATTTATGAACATAGAAATGTATCTAAATTCTTAAACGACTCACTAAAGTTTAAAACACAACAATTGTTGACTTTCCTGTGAGGTTGCTATAATGTTTATTTATTTACTTTAAACAAATGTTATTAATTTTTTTCAAAAAAAAATTTACCTACTTGCTCTATAAAATTCGCCCATAATAGACAGGTGGAGTGTCAAATTATTTACACTCAATCTGTTCGTTGCAGGGCTAAAATAAATAGTTCTGTTTCTTATCACATGGTCAGCCAATTTAATAACTGAATCTTTTAAGAACAGAAGAGGTAGAGGTTTTAAAGACACTAATCAGAGTTATCTCCTCTGAAAGTAATGAATTTCATTATATAGCCAGACGCTGTGGTGAATGAAGTGAAGGTGTCATTTGCAGAATGGAAAATATGTGCTTTTCAGAGGGCCCGGCATACTGATAAGCGTACTTTTCCACTCAGTGAGGAAGGCATGGTAAACCACTTCACTCCTCGTTTTACTTAGTAAAACCTCTACAGGTTCAAACCAGCCTTTCGGCTGATGACCTAAACAACAACAACTCTATAAAAGTATTGAAAAACTTTTCAAAAGTATTTTTCAAAGTAGATTCGCACTTACGTTACTGGAAATTTGGTAAAAATAACGATAAGTCATGGTAAATCTGTAAATGGAAAGTAGCATTTAAATTATCCCTTTCATGAGGCGACGCATCTCACGGCTGGTGGGAATTTTTCCTAAAGAAATTACAAGAGATCAAGCCCACGTAGCTTTCTTAAGAATGAAAGAGTCTTACCTCTGACCTACGGAAAAATCATTAGTGATTTCTATATCTATTTTTTAAAAGGAATCGTATAAAACTATTTTTGTTTCTAAATTCCGACTTTGATTTATTGACTTCCGGGTTTGGCCACTTCCGGTCGAAAGCGAAACTAAAAACCCAATTTTAACTTCTTTACCTACACTTTAAGGGGAATCGAATGACACTATTTTTGTTTCCAAATTCCGTCTTCGATTATTTGAGTTCTGGTTTTGGGCCACTTCCGATCGAAATCGGAACTTCAAACCCTATCCAAGCCCTTAACTTTTTGAGTAGATTACGAATCCAAAAAAGTTTGTTGTCTATCTCTTATAGTTTCTGACATCTGGATGTGACGGACGGACATAGGAAAATCATAGATAATAATTTAAAAAATGGCTATCTAAAAGGTAGACCAAAATCATTCCAGTTCAGTGGGAGCTGAGATCAATGTGAACAGAAATGAAGTTTACGTAATGTTACCGTCATCCCCTTTGAATAAGTATTGTGCTGCCGGCTACAAAGCTTCCGACGTAGCGACAGAGGGAACCGCCAATAGTTCCGAAAGGGGCGATAGGCCTGGCGGCGTACCAACAGAGGTCTTTATCACCAAGGTCAACACAATAACACAGCGCTCTCGGCGACTATAAAAAGAGCGCTCCAGTCAAGATATTCAATTCCAATCCAGACAGTAGACAAGACGTCCACCATCGGCACACGGCTAACGGACTCCAACGAAGGCTCATCGACGACCCCGCAAGAGAGCAGATGTTGCTTCCGCTCGCCGACCCAAAAGCGTAGGCCGTCGACCAGACCGTCATCGCCCGCTGCCGCGAGCGATGCCCACAGCGGTCCCTCGACCGAGCCTTACGCCCCATCCATCGATGAACTACTACCGGATCCATCGATGAACTACTACGAGAGAAGAAGATGACGTTTCCGCTGGACGACGGAACGCCACATCGTCCAACCTCCGACCCCGATGACGATTACGACCAACGGTTTTCCAAGACGACCACCGCTTAAACTGCCGTTTTCAGGGCCACCAAAAATTAAAGGTTTTAACTCGCCACTTAATATCGCCATCCGGTGACAGTAGTTTTCTTTACAGTCTAGAAACAAACTCGGAACTTGTTCTTTACGGTTCTACATTAACACATTTAGAGCTAGGGCCTCGCCTAGCGGGTCAAGGATAGGTGTTACTGCCAGGCTGCCGTCTCGCCTAGCGGATTCTGTTTTGTTAAAATTTTAAGTAATTCTGGAGTGAGACTTAATTTGTTGCTATAGCCCTCAGAAAAGTATTTTCTTTGTAAACGAGCAGTTCGTTTTTGAATTTTCATCTCGCGATCTTATACCCTCGTTTAATACACTCATCGGTGAAAATAGCTTACACTTTTGAATTTTTTTTTTTAAATATATTATTCGTAGTTTAAAACTACATGATAAATTACCCTTAAATGGTAACAGTAAATGGAAACATTCAATCAAGAAATACATTTATCATAACAGACGAAAATAAATTTGAATAAAAATTTTAAAAAAATTTTTAAAAAGTAAAACATTTAAAAAATTGTTTACTTTTATGATATTAGCAATGATAAATCCATGTATACGTTGGAAATAAAATAAATTTATAAAAATTGCAAGTAACATTCAGTCGTAAATAAAGGAAACAGAGAACACGGCGCACAAGAAATCAGCCCAGCGGGAGTGATAGAATAATTACTCAGCCTTGAATGTGTTAATAAGGCGTCACCACTATTATAATCGTTACAGAATTTGAATAATTTGAACGGTAGAATAAATAATTCATTATAATGACCGTCTGTCTAAATTTTAATATTATTAAATTCAGAATGCTTGTTTATACAAACATATATTTATATTTGCATGATAAAGCACTAACGGCGATGCGCCTACGTTTACCTAACATGTAATACGTAATACAAGGGTTATGTTCGTTATTTTAAAATAACTTACAAACAAATGAGCTCCCGTTTTATTTTTATAAATATCTCCTTTCTTGTGGAAAAGATAATTCAACATTTTTTCTTCATTTATCTTTGAAACCGTCCGTACATAAAAGAACTCGTTAACTACGTCACGTCTTTAACCCCGCTCTTTTATTTTTTGTCTGATTACTTTATTATAATAGTACAGAACAGAGGTTACTCAGAAATCTGTTTTTATTTTTAAATACAAGTCTGATTTTGACGGGGTCTGTTACAAAGAGAAAATGATTAAGAAAACTTTTCTTCTCTTGGCTTCAATAATTATTATTCGGTTAACCTAATTCTTTTAAGTTCCTGTATTTTAAAGATTATTTTCTTAGTTTACTTGTAACTTCATATATCGGAGAATTAATAAACAACTAAAGATAATTATATTTAAAGCTTAATTACACTTTAATATTTAGTTTATAACTCATGGGTTTATAGTAACATTAAAAGATTAATTTCATCCATAAATTATCCATAAACTACAACATTTGTCCTTTAAAATATCAACAAAAACAATACCGTAATTTATACCATATTGTAATGGTTTTATAAGATTGGAATTTTGTCCACAGATTTCATCTCGATTTAAATTTATGGGGAAACTCTAAAACCACTAAATTCCTTCTTACAAAACCTTTAGAACTTGCCAAAGAGAAGATACAAATAATGTATTGTTTGAAACAAAAACATATAAGAAATATTGCCTAAACATTAATGTTACAGTTTTATGTTTTTTTTTTCATCTAGTAATGATAAAATCTTCACGAGTAAATATTTTATTAAAAATTTAATACTGCAGATATTTTTATTTTTTATACGAGTAATAATAAATAAATATATATTTACAAATACAGATATAAATATCATGTACATATGTCAAAAAAGAAATGGTGGTTAATACTCGTACGACTTTCTCTGGCCAATACAAATAATAAACAACTTAACTTAGTTGTTTAATCGTGAGTGAATAACTCAAAATGAAAATTAACATCTGTAGCAATTAAAAATACAGAAAATCACTAATTGACGCTAAAAAAGGCTTTATAGAAAAAGTTCCTGTAAGCAAAGTTGTAAGTTTTTATAAAGTCCTATAACTTTAATTATTACACTTTAGTTGTGAAATGCATACTAAGATCGCAATGTTAATAGAACATCATTTTTTACCAATTTTGATGATCAAAACACGGTAAACACGGATGATCAATTCACGCTAAACCTGTTCGCCTTAAAAGGCCATAACCTTTTAACACGAGAGCACAGACCAAAAAATTTCAGCATAAACGGCGCTTACCCTATATTGTAGTGGATAGAAAACGTAATAAATAAGGTGATTTTTCCGAAAATCATAGAAGCTGTCTGAGAAAATAAAAAAAGTTAAAAATTACACGAATAACCTACTACTTATGGTTGATCGATTTTGATGAAAATATTCATGTCAGGTTTCTTAGTAGTACCTAAATTAAGTTCCTAGTTTCAACTTCGTAGAATAATCCGTTCTTGAGATTTTTTACACACACACACACACACACACCAATCGCTTAGAACATGTTTTTGAGTTCAGAGGGCCTAAAAATATGTATTCCCGATTTTTTAAAATTGACATGAAACCAAGACAGGGATGCTGTATATCTCCAACGCTTTTTAATATTTATCTGGACGACGCCATCAACAAATGGAAACAAGAATTTGACTTGGGGATACAGCTCGATGAAAGTGTGAGAATCAATGTAATAGCTTATGCAGATGATGTTGTCATGATTCAGGAGTCAGAGGACATGCTACAAAGAGGTATTTATCGGTTGCACTCTGTGTGCAAAGATTATAATTTGAAGATTTCTGGTCGAAAATCTAAAGTTATGGCCTTCATTGGGAAAGACCTAGTGAGATCAAAGATAGAGCTGAATGGGAGCATTCTGGAACAAGTTTCTTCCTTTAATTATTTGGGGTACGAGGTTTCTCCCATAGGTCGTTTTGATGTGGAGAATAAAGTAAACAAATTTAAACATATTTGCGGGACAATCCACAGAACTTTAAAGAATAAGACAAGGAAGGAAACAAGACTGAAGTTCTATAAAACAATGGCAGTTCCAGTGGTGTTGTATGGGTGTGAGACCTGGGCGCTTACTAGGCGACAACAGAGTAGTTTGAGAGCTGCGGAGATGAGATTTCTCAGGGCTACAAAGGGATGCACATTAGAGGATAGGTTGAGAAGTGAGGATATACGACAGGAGTTAGGTATATACAGCTTGGAAGATAAGATGAGAGCCTACAGGAGTAATTGGTGCATTCATTTGGAGCGCATGGGGGATCAGCGGTTTCCTCGCTTGGCTAGGTACTACAGACCCAAGGGAAAAAGAAGTGTGGGACGTCCGAGAAGAAGATGGTTTCCGGAACGGGCAGACGTGCCTAATCCTTGAAGTGAAGAAGAAGAAGAAGAAGAAGACATGAAACCAATACTTGGCTATATAATATAGAGCAAGATAAAGTAAAATCGCATATACATAAACTCAAGCCTTGTTACTTTTTTAACTTACTTTATTTACACATTTTTTCATATAACTTTTTTTAATGCACAATCTGTTATATAACTATAAATGCAACTTATTAATTAGATTTAACTCCTGAAAAAATTACAACCCACTGGTGTAATTAATAAATTATAACATTAAAACATATTATACTGTTCTTAATTATTATTTACAATCAATATTAGATAAATAGTGTTAAAAAATAACTAAAACCTCCTTTAAAAAGAAAAAAAACGAAATGAGAAGTAATAAAAATAATAAGCACATGATTCCGAAATATGTACACCGAACTTCATTGGAGATAATTAAAAATGTTCATTTAGTTATTTACAACATTCACACTCAAACACGCCAGTCATCTACAGAATATTTAACATTATATTATTTATAATTTTAAAATCATACTATCAGAATCGCCCTGGGAGATCCAGTACTGTAGAACGTTTTAGCCTATGGACATCATTACTGTTGTCTAAGAGATTCAGTGCTAGTAATTTACGTGGTTGTTTAGACGTTTGATGTATTTACAACTGAACTTTCGTATTTCTTCTCGTACCGTCTGCACAACCGTATCACGATGTATATCGGCGTTGGTAATATACCACGGTGCATTTAGTATGTACGGTGGATTTATTTACACATAACTTTAAAAACACAACAAGTAAATTGGATGATGCTTTGTACAATGAAAATGGCATTATGACATTAAGGAGGACAACTGTCAACCGTGCCACTGAAATGGTGGATTAACTTTGATAATGCTAGTAATTAAAGAACAGATTGATAAAATTTAGAATTGCACTACCATAATTATCGCAATCTTCGTAGGGAATTTCCTGGAAAATCTAGTAATACTTGTGTTCTAATGAAATTATTTTTAAGATGTTCAATGTACACGTTGAATATGGAACATACACGTCAACCATAAGCGACAAAATTACTAAAGAATAGACTAAAGCAGTTATACAGACTATTAGCCAAACGGTCAAAAGTACCTATGACTTCAAAACTCTTGACGTACAGAGCGATGCTTCAACCGATCTGGATGTATGGTTGTCAGATTTATGGTGCAGCAAATCCATCAGTCATTTCACGAATACAACGTTTCCAAAGTAAATTCTTGCGACTCATTACTAACTGCCCGAGTTACGTATCCAACAGAACACTGCACGATGACCTATGCGTCCCTTACGTTAACGACACATTTCTAAAATTATACCGTAGGTTCAGAGACAAACTTCAAAATCATAATAATCCCTTAATATGGAACATGAATTTTTCAGACCTGCCAAGAATACCACAAAGACGACTGAATCGCCGATGGAGCAGAGACATGATACACGATAGCAAAGACAGACTCCAACAGTAATTACGTGTAGAAAAATATGAAATCAAATTTTAACACATTTTTCATTATCTACACCACCCATTGGTAGCGTCCTCCTCAAAGCCATTAAAGTGGTTTATTTTATTGACACAAACTGTAAACCTTTTTGCTGGTTGTACTTTTACAGTTGCAAAATAAAACAAAATGAAAAAAAGATGTTCAAATTTATGTTTTAACCGTGAATCAATGTGCTAAAAAGTGACGTTGATGTATGAAACACATAAATAATTGTGAAATGTGTGATTGATAACTTAGAAAGTTACAACACTGTTTTGTTTAAGTAACTTGAATTAAAATAGTAGAAGTAGTCTTCGCAGTCATTATTACTTACGTTTTTATAAATACGTTAGGCCTACTTTCGATTATTCTAGGTTTGTCACTAACAATCAAGATATCATTTGGTGTTAAAGTGAAGCAACTTTAAATTATTTTTTAAATTGGAAATTAATAGTTAATAAAATAAATAATAATAAAATTAATAATTAATCAATTGGAAGTTAATTTTATATAGGCTACACCAGATTAAACCTGAAAAGCAATTTAAAAACTTCTGTTCACAATAGAATGCACCTTTTGTTAAACCCCTATTATTGCCTGATAGAAGTTTTAGATGAGTTTCATTTTAGATGATAATTTGTTGAAAAACCAAATGGAATTGTAGTAAATTACTTTTGAGAACTTAGAATGTTATCTTTTTCTACTCTGAATTCTTTGTTTTTGCGAATTTTGTAAGTAAATTTTTGTTCTTATTTTTGCGAATAATATTTTGTTCTTTTCCGCAAATTTTACAATTATTGTATGTTTGTAAAAAGAAGGTCAGGGGATTATATTGTATTTAACAAACAAGGTTTTGCAAGAATAATAATGCTTTGGAATGTAATATTATTAAGATTAAAATAAACAAAATATTAACCGAACAATCTTCTTAATTAATTCTTTAATTAACCATGTCGTTTTATTAAGAGTGCAACATTTTAAAGATTGTGTTTTACTTTACTACAAAATAAACACTTCATAGTTGTTTTTGTTTAGGTCATCAGCCGAAAGGCTGGTTTGAACCTGTAGAGGTTTTACTAAGTAAAACGAGGAGTGAGGTGGTTTACCATTGCCTTCCTCACTGAGTGGAAAAGTACGCTTATCAGCATGCCGGGCCCTCTGAAAAGCACATATTTTCCACTCTGCAAATGACACCTTCACTTCATTCACCACAGGGTCTGGCTGTATAATGAAATTCATTACTTTCAGAGGAGATAACTCTGATTAGTGTCTTTAAAACCTCTACCTCTTCTGTTCTTAAAAGATTCAGTCATTTAATTGGCTGACCATGTGACAAGAAACAGAACTATTTATTTTAGCCCTGCAACTAACAGATTGAGTGTGAATAATTTGACACTCCACCTGTCTGTTATGGGCAGACAGACTTTATAGTTAAGTGCAACATAAAGCACTTCAAACATTGAATACTTAAACCATTACGGAGAAAATAAAATAAAAAAGTAGAAAATATAAAATTTATAATAAAATTTAGAATAAATAATAAAATTTAAAATCTAAAGATTCACAAAAAAATAAAATTAAACAAAAATCTAATAAAATAATATATAAATAATACAATAATAATAATAATAATACAATAACCAATAAAATTAAACAATTGACCTCCGACCCACCGGGTTGGTCTAGAGGTAAAGTCGTCGCCAAAATCAGGTGTTTGACAGCTGATTACTTTATAAGGTAGTTACTTTTATACGGATTTGAATACTAGACAGTGGTTAACGGTGTACTTTGATGGTTGGGGTTTAATTAACCATACTCTCTCAGGAATTGTCAGCCTGAGTCTGTACAAGAATACACCTCATTTACACGTCATACACATCATCCTCATCTCATTGGGTCATGGGGTTGCTTATTGTTCTAAATTGAACAGATTGCAACGTACACAAATAGGAATAAAAAATGAAATAAAAATAATAAAAAGTAAAAAGATAACTTTAACTTTGTTTTATTACATTATTTGACAATATATTTTGTTTATAAATTACTAATATTTATTTTTATTATATTTTACAATAAATAATAAAATTTTGAACAGGGTATTTCAAAAATAACGCACTCATTTTTAGGTGAAACGAATGTAGTATAAAAATATTACATTAATGAAACATTATTATTCGGTAAATCTCTTACACGAGTCCGAGAAACCACAAACCAAACATCAATTTTACAAACGTTTAATGATCATTCGTGAAACACGTGAGGATTTTTAGGGCTCCACATTTGGCAGTTTTAACTGTTAACATAGCCATTCAAGTTAATCCACGCTTTGTCACTTTCACGATCCAACATGTCAATACCGTTTTCATCGACATGACAATGAAACCAACGACAAAAAATACTGTAAACTTTTTCGTCGACTACTACTTGCTTGTATGTGTGTAATTCTTGTATGATACTAGCACGGTAAGCATAGAAATGCTAGACTTTAGTAGCGTTGAAAGCAGTAGATAGTGAAATTCCACCTTGTGAAGATAACTTCCTTAGCTAATTTTTACGACACTTAATTAAACGTTCTTTTACATCCCACCTGATATATACGTAATAAATATTTTTTTAGTAAAAAATTAAAACGTTTTGCGCTATCATAGAAACGAAAAATTTAATTTTGTTCAGAAAATTGGTTATTTTATCTTGAAATTGTCTGAAAATTTAGTTTCTGAACCAATTAATATACTATACTTATTTTCTAAGAGATCACTAGGAATTTTAAATATAACATTCCACATTAATTTTTAAAATCTATGTCAACAAAAATTATATGAAAATTAGTATCCGCGGAACCATTTACTCAATTTTCATGTGTTGTTGTTTGTTACTTAGATCATCAACCAAAAGGCTGGTTCAAACCCCTAGCTTTATTAATCTTTACAATTCCAGCGTCCTTATAATAGGACGTCAAGATTTAGACTAAAAATGCCATCGTCCTAATATTAGAACGTCAGAAGTTTAACCAAAACATGCTGACGTCTTCCTTTTATTAGTACGTTGACTAAAAAATTCATAGAATTTTTATTTTTCACTCAATTTAAAAAAAACGTATGAAAATAATCAGTAAGATATGTAGATTAAAAAATTTGTAGAGGTTTTTATGAATTTAATTGATTTACAAACCTAAAATATGGATTTTTAAAACTTTTATCGCAGTATTTTTATTTTTTACAATACATAAATGACTTTTTTTGTAATTTTTGCATAATTTAATTGTTTTTTAAGTGACATAACTGAAATTGGTAACATAATTTTTTAGGGTGATTTTTTAAATTAAAAAAGAAAATTTCCACAAAAAATGACTACGTATCATTTTATTTTTAGATTGTAAGAAATGTGTTCCAAGTTGAATTTTACCAGATCAATTCATTATGAAAAAAACAAAAAAGTCATTAAGATACCTTGAAAAATAGCAATGTTCTGGGCATATATACAAAATGGTAAAACACGCACAAAAGTAGGCTGGCATTTTTCGGTAGACACTCACAATATTCTCTTGGCATTGTAAGGTTTAAGAAAAACAAAGAATAAGATGGTTTACCATTGATTTCGTCACTGAGTGAAAAAGTATGTTTATGAGCAAGCCAGGCACTCTGAAAAGCCCCAACTTTCCACTCTGCAAATGACACCCTTACTTTATTCACCACAGGGTCTGGCTGTATAATGAAATTCATTACTCTCAGAGGAGATAACTCTAATTGGTGTCCTTTACACCTTTACCTATTCTGTTATTAAATGTAATTCAATCATATAATTGAGTGAATGTGTGATAAGAAACAGAATAATTTTTTAGTAACCCTGGAACTAGCAGATCGAGTGCAAATAATTTAACACTCCACCTGCTTATTATAGGCTTTCAGTTTTCATATATTTTTTAATTTATTGTTTGGTGATAATCTGTGTTGGTTGTGTTAGTACTATCATCACTGGCTGCCATCAGATACGATTTCAGTACTTTATCTATTGGTTATATGTTGCCTAGCGTTCGTTTAATGTTCACGTGGTGGTATTGTATTTTCAAAGTTTTTTGAGTATATTGTTTCAGTAGAACACGAGGAATATTATTTGGAAAACTGTAATATTATCTTTTCAGTATTTGTTGATTAAATTGCCCTTGTTTTAACATGATATAAGATAATTAACCTATTATTACTCATAACACAGATTAAACGAAACCAGTACGCTCACCAGTACTCACTGTATAGACATTTTTAAAAGGTTTCATATTAAATTCTTGCGTTCAACATTGATTGTGTCATGGTAGCCTATATTGAAAATAAATTTATTTATAACGACATAGTGCTGAATACATGAGGCAGGAAATTAAACAACGTTTAGAAAAGTACTGAATGGACACCCAAATCATTTTGCGGTCAACTTGTTGGACAACCAACTACGTTTTTGTCAGGCTCAAATATAGTAAAATCTTCAATTTAAGTTGTATAAAGGTTCTTGGCATTCTTATTTTGTTAACACAAAACCAGATGTGAACTTTAAATTTAGATTGAAATAATTAATTAATAAATAATAAGTTGTTTACCTATATGCAATTATAATATTCAAAAACTAAAAAAATATATGTTGTTGTTTAGGTCATCAGCCAAAAGGTTGGTTTGAACCTCTAGAGGCTTTTCTAAGTAAAAACGAGGAGTGAGGTGGTTTACTATTGCCTTCCTAACTGAGTTGAAAGAGTATGCTTACCAGCATACTCTTTTTTAATTAGCCGGTAATAATTTCTAAATTTTATATTTTTTAAAGGCCACATAGTACTTCATAAGTTTTTAAGAAGAAACATTTTTTTTTTTGAATTTTGGTTGTGTTGGATTACTTTTCCTGATGTTTCTTTTCTTGATTCTTCTCTAGTATTCCTTCAATTTTTTATCTCTTCTAGCGCTCTTCGTCGGAATACACGATTTTCTGTCGTTTGGTCGGTCTCCTCTGTTTAAATCTTGTGTTTTTCAGTTAGTGGTAATTTCCGAATTTTCTTTTCAGATCCTCAAGTGAAATTTGGATTTCGTTCATGTCCTGTTCCATTTCTTTGATCCAGAGGGTAGAGATTTTCTGTTTAGGAAATAGTTGATGATTTGTATTTATAATAAACATATTAAAAATTAATCTGACCAACAACTACAGTTGATTTTTAAATATTGGGGTTACGATAGTGGGCGTAATCTCCATCAAGATTTTATTCTATAATGTATAAAATTTACTTGTAGAGTCTGTCTACGCTAGGAGTACTCCAACGTAGGCAACCAGCAACACAAGTGAGCATGCGCATTAATTAAAAATAAGCACAGCATGATAAAAAAACAAAATTCCATACAACACTAAATCCTTCTAAGCTTAATATTATAATGAAAACACGTTCAATTCATCTGTTAGAAAATATTTTATAAATCGAACATTGGTTTACCATTAATAACTAAAACTTTTACTATTGTTACTCTTACATTGTTATTTTTCGTTACATTTTTTTTTAAATTTATTTAACGTCGCATCAACTACAACGGTCATTAGCGACGACGTTGGGGTGTAACTACTCATATTGTACAATGGAGGATGAAATGATTTTTTGTAACGTATGAAAATATGCCGTGCCTGAGTGGGATTCGAACAAAGGACCTCATGATGAGAGGCGAGCACGTTACCAACTGCGCCAATGCGGCCGGTTACATTATTTACTATTATTACATCATTTATGATTAGTAAATTTTTAATAAAGTCTCAGTTTTATTTTTGGTCACAAGTAATAATATAAGACTAATGCGTTTGAATTATAAAAGGAGAGTAAATAATTCCAGTGATTCGTTGTTTATCATTTCAGATTGTTTACTTCATATCATTAAAATTAATGTCTGTGACTAGTTTAACACAACTGTTTGCAACTTTCCCGTGTTGAACTCATTTTTTCTTTCATCAGTTATCTTTTGGAATTGTATCGGTTCGTTTCGATTTTCTTCGTAGACTGAAGTTGAAAAGTTTTGTAAGCTGTGTTTTGTTAACATGCATGGTAGTGAATGTGTTGAGTTTTTGAAACATAAAAGCAGTAAACATTAAAAAGTAGAAAAAAATTGTTTTATAAATGTGATGGTTAAAATAATTAATTAAGAAGTCTTTATGAAACTACAATAATTACAAGCAATCAGAACGGTAGTATATAATTGAAAACGCTTAAAGGATAATGTTTATTTTAGCTGGATGTAGATATTTTTATGATGGAAGGTAGTGCAAGATAATATTGTCCGGCGGAGAGGTAGATACGCGCCGACTAGTGTAAATTTTCGTGTACAACCTATAGGCGCTTGCCTCGCGCGGAGTACTCTTACAGTAGATAGACTATAGTTAAATAATTTAACTGATTGTTAAAATAGTAATGATGGAAGTTAAAAACCACTCTACTTGTCACTGGACAATAATGATTCCTTTTGAGTTTCCCAAAAAAAATATTACTATTTTCGTTCATTTTGGGAATATAGGCTAATTTAATTCTACTGATTGCTAATAATTAGAGACAAAGTACACAGAGTCCATTTTGTTTTTTATCTAATCATTTTCATTCAGTACAAGTTCTAACAATATTCATGTTGTTAACTTCATCTGAAGTTATTTTGTGAAGTTTTTAGTCATGCCCATTCTTATTTCGTCAACACAAAACCACATGTGAATTTCTAATTTAGATTTAAATGATTAGTTAATAAAATAATTGCGTTCATATTATAATGGAAACGTCTCAAAACTTTCAATATTTTTTTTTATTTTTCAAAATCTATTCCTGACATAATGTCCAAATTACTCTAAAAATTTCATTAAGTTATATGTTATTGAATGGAAGTTAAGACCTTTTTAATAATTTTTTGAGAGTACTTTGTTGATATTTTAACAAATAGCTCACTACTAAAGTTTACTGAAAAAATTCTAAAAAAAATATTTAATTAACTACAAGCGATATGAGTTACTTTGAATGATAAACTTTTCTTTTTTTACTAGAAATATTAAGAAAAACTTATAAATAAAATATCGGAATTAAGTACGATAGATAAATTTTTATTGAAATTGAACGTTAATATAGAAAATCTATGCAATTAATTTACCCGAGTTCGTTTATTGATTTTACAATTAAGTTAAGTTTGCATTAATAAATTTCTCTCGAATTATTTTGTTCATAAATTTTCAACCGTTCGAAAGTATATTGCCAGCTTTTATTCATCTAAAATTTTAATACTATTTTAGTCAACTTCATTTGTTTTTAAAAGGCTATAAAAATGTTAAAAAGGCTTTAAACGTTGTAATAAATGAATAAATAAGTGTGTATCAATGGTTTGATTAATAGATTAAGCACGTAATTATCGTAATAACAAAACTGAATTTTTGAGAGTTAATATTCGAATAAAGTAATATCAAAATTTGTAGCATTTACTTAATCTATAAACAAATAATCAACTTGTTTCCATACTAATTAAGTGTTTTTCATTTCTTCTTTATTAAAATCTTTATGAACTGGTATAAAATTCCCTTCTTTCGATCTGGCTCAAGCACCACTAAAAAAACCAACAATACATTTGAATAATAATTGTAAGAGTTAACCTTAAAATTATTCAAAGTTAACTTTGAATAGTTACATAAGAAGAATGCTGCTGTTGTTTAGGTCATCATCCAAAAGTCTACTTTGAGCTTCTAGCGGTTTTACTAAGTAAATCGAGGAGTGATTGGTGTACCATTTTCTTCCTTACTATGTAAAAGAGTATGCTGTCAGCATGCCAGGTCCCATGAAAAGCATCTACTTTTCACCCTGCAAATGACACCTTCACTTCATTCACCAGAGGGTTTGGCTGTATAATGAAATTCATTCTCTCCGAGGAGATAACTGTGACTACTATCTGTTTCATAATAATCATAGACATCCGAGTTTGAACCCAAAGCATCTCCAAAACTATGAGTACATTTTAACATACTTTACATTAAATTTAGCTCATTTTATTCTGCGTTGACCCTTAATAAACCTATATTTTTAATGTTGTTAAAAACTTACCATATCAAGGTTGGAAGACAAAAAAATCCGGTTTTATTGCTACTTCAACAAATTTCATGCGTTTAGAGGCGTGTAACTCGATAATTATTTGACCGAAAAGTTTGAAATTGTATTACAACATAGAAAATTATATTTTTACAGCGTGTACGAAATTTTTATTTTGTACGTTATTTAAATTGTTATTTATTTACAATATTCTGAACCCTTGCTATCTCGGTCACCGCTCGATCGTTCGGCACGGAAAAACTATCCCGCACTTACTATTCCGCGTAAAAACCTTAGTACAAATATGTTAACATGAAATATTGATTGGACAATGTTGTAGAACAATATGGTAGAACATGTAGAACAATGTGGTAGAATTTTTGAAATTTTGAAAAATAGACTGGATAATGCGGGGGTTAGGCGCTTATGTTGTATTAAAATTTCAAACTTTTCGGTCAAATAATTATCAAGTTATACGCCTCTAAACGCCTGTAATTTGTTGCGGTAGCCAAAAACCGAGTCTTTTTGTCTTCCAACCTCAATAATATATGGTAATTTTTAAACAACACTAAAACTATAGGACTATTAAGGGGTAATGCAGAATAAAATGAGCTAAAGGTTGATGTAAAGTATGTTAAAATCCGACTCATAGTTATGAAGATGCGAGCGTTCAAACTCGGGTGTCTATGATTATGAAACCGATAGTAGTATCTACTCTACCTTTTATAGTAGTGTTTACACCTCTTCTACCTCTTCTGTTCTTAAATGCTTCATTCATATGATTGGGTGACAATGTGATAAGAAACGGAACTATATTTTGTATCCCTGGAAGTAGTAGATCGACTGCAAATAATTTAACACTACACCTCCCTATCATGAGCAAATAAGAAGAATATAAAATTTAAACCAAATTTAAACAATTTTTAATAAAATATTCCAATTTTGTCATCCTAACCATGTTTCATTTAACATAAAAAATTAAACTAAATTTTTAAAACATTACCAATAAAGCCAACTAAAATTAAATTAGATTTTTTTTTAAATTACCAATAAACAATGAACACATCCTGACATGTGATCACATCAATCCTGTGTGCTCATACCAATCCTCTACAAAATTTTGGATTATATTGAAGACACTAGTTTAAAACAATATGGTAGCTTAAATTCCACAAAATAGTCTGTAAGTCCTACTCTTGCAACATTTCGCGTAATATTTTTTTATACATAACGAAGCGTCACACATTCAACAACTGCGACGCACTTATCGTGATGACATCTTTAGTAGAAAACACAGGTAATTATATAGTAGGCTATATTAAGTAACTAAACATTAATTATTAATTAATTGTAGTAAATTAATATAAAAGTAAAATATACAGGTAAGAAATTGGTAGGTACTTTTATAACACGTTTTAACTTACCCCAGAGATTAGAATTGTTTTGCTTGTGTATTTCACGTTTGTGCGTTGATTATTACGAACCAGTAAAACAAAAATATTAACTCCAGGACGTATAGAGTGATACAAAAGATTTCTGGGTTTGTTATTTAGGGGATTACGTCAAGTTGCTGTCACAAAAATATTATTTATATCGAATCAGCAGCCTAATTTTCCAGGTAAAAGTTCGGTTACTGTACAATTAAACACTTAATTTTATTATTCAGTAATAAAATATTCGCTAATAACAACTGAAAACCCATTATCTCTATTAAATAAACATATCAATATTAACAATTAAAAGAAACAGCAGAAAAAGTCGGTATGCAAATCTCCTTGATTACAACGATTTATAAATTTTTAAATTGATTGAACATTTAAATTACAAGACCTAATACAGTAATAATACATTTTTTTTGAAAAAAGTGCTATAAATAAAAGTTTTGAATTTAAATAAATATATTTTTATTGATAGAAACCTCCTACTATTGTTTTTTATTGTTTCACGAAGTCAGTTTGTCTAAAAACTCTTTCTGACATCTCGGTAACTTAATTTACAGCTGTCAAATGTTGAAATATAAAAATCTAAAACTATAGGTAAAAATATTTTATTGAATTCTTCATATTTTGATTTATTATTCTTTTCTTCTTTGTTTTTCTGACATTAAGAAACACTGCTCAAAGTCTATCTATTTACGTGGTTTGAAAACTCAGCTATATTTCATTGCAGAAAAATAAATTATTCAAAAATTACGAAATGACGCAAATTAAATTTTAAAATTACTGTCCTTTTAAATAAAAAACCCGGAAGGAAACTTTCTTAATTAACTCGGAAGGAAAGTGTTTGGTTTACAGATTGGTAGCGGATTTGGAACGAAGTGGGTGGAGTTACCGCTTTCAAATTGATGAAGTTTTGATTCGGGTTGTACCTGTCGATAACAATAGGCTTTGAGATAGTAATTTGTATTACACAGATCCTACATTATTACATGTTGCGAATTTATAATAAATAAATTATTCATGAATGTAGAATATATTGTTTTAAAACACCAATACATAATGGAATACATTCTGTATAATTCAATACCATGTTTTCAATTTCTACAAACCACAAAAAATAATCTTGGTTTAGTTTTTAATTTAAACTCGTACCAACAGCTAGGTCATTAGCGATAATAATGGTTTTCAAATTGTAACTGTGAAGTTTAATTTGTTAATATTTCCAAACTCTACCCGGGGTTCTGCTATGTAAGCTAACGATTTAAGCACTACCTCACAAAGGCGGCCAAAAAGTATTTTTATTGTATATCTGAATTTCGTAAATTTACAGAAACAAAAATTTAGTCATATCATAATAACATCTCGAGTAATGTAACAAGTTCTATCACAATGGGTACGATATACATAGTATAAGATATATCAAAAAACTTTTCACAGAGATAAAAGAACTAGTTTAGAAAAAAAAATACAATAAAAAAATTTATTGACATTTAAGAAATGTTATGTAACGTTTCCAAAATGCCTTGAATTGTAGCAACTGTCTTGGATTATTTTAGGACATTTCTGTTGGTTCTAAAACGTTACAAAATGTTCCAGGCCGTGGCCAGATTTATCGCGGATCCTTCTACTTTGAAATTCAGCTCAAATTAATGTTTTAAAAAATTGCGCTACAAGCCTTAAATATTTCCTTAAAATTTTAATTATTATAACATGGTAGACTACAACAAATATGAATTTTTTCTAGACAATCTGAATCATAATTCGAATTTAAATTGTCTACATTTTTTATAAGGCTTTACTTAAATGAAGTTTTGCCTACAGCGACCAAACATCAGCATTGTGACAATATCGAAAAGACATGGTTCGCGTAATTTTTAGAATTTTATTCATGAAAATAGTAAAGAGAGGATAATAGAGTGAAATAGTAACAATAAGTGACAATAGGACAATAGTGACAATAAAGGTATGCCTATTCATGAAAGTTGTTTGAAATAACTGCGCTATTGTGTTTGATAAAAGGTCGGGTATTGTTTTACAGCTATTTATGAAGGGGCCGGTTGTTTACGTTTTCTATTTACAATAGTTGACTTGTTTACAATAGATTTTTCTAGCACTCATTTATAAAGGGGTTTTTTGTACCTTATTATTGGTATCGAAGTTCGGTGTTTCTCGGGAAGGTTCTTTTGATTCACTATAAAAGAGACCCCCGAGCGCGGTCAGGAGTTAGTATTCGTTTGATCTTTAACGAGTCGCTATCGGGCGTTGTGCAGGGCGCGTTCCGAGCATTGTGTTGGTCAACTGTTGTTCTGTCTTTGTTTGTGTGTGTATTGTGAAAAATTAATGTGTACCTGTATTAAATTCAGTTTTGTGTATTCAGTTTTTATTTTGTATGTGTATTCAATAAAATTGATTGTAAGTAGTGCTAAGTAAATTATTATGTTATTTATTGTTTATTATTTATTTTAAGTAAATTATTAAATCATTTATTGTATTACTTCATTATAATTAGTTAATTATTTATTTTGTAATCTTTTAGTGTAATAAATATTTGTAATTGTAAACTTTAGTGTAATAATTATTTAATAACCTAGATCCCGAAACGGACCTTAGCGATAAGTGTCACAGTATCTCATTCTACTGTTCTCCCTTTTTAGAGTCTCCTGGATAAAGTTAATAAAGAAAATACAAAATTTACCACTCAGCAAAAGATTTCGTCATATATGAATTAATGGATTCCAATCCATATTTACTCTTATAAGGTAAATTATAAACGCTCTTATTACATAGCAGTCAAATGCCGTTTAAAGAAATCAGAAAGCATATTGAGAAAACCGGAGTTAACCAAGAAAACTTAATGAATCAAACCAAATTCAGACAACGAATTACAAGCTTTAAGGGCTTCCATGAAGAGCAAAAACAGAATATCGGGTGGACAGAAGAAAGCAGAAAAGTCTACAGTGAACGAATGCTAAGAAATTATAAACAGCTTCCAGAAACGTCTTAAGTCACCTCACGTGGACTATAATTGGCATTTCATGACGACCAATAGGATAAAATATAATACAACGATCTCTACGTCCATTACATCAATGAAACCTCTTTAAAGTTTTATTAATGATATAATAAATTCTTAAATTCAGTGATTCGGAAGCTAAATTCTAATCACTTGTCACAGATTCACAACGAAAACTAAAATAATCTTAGAGTTGGGACATTTCATATTCCTTAAATCATCTTTTACAATAATCGTAAATTATCCTAAGAACATTTATTTAAATTTTGAACGCTGTTTTTGGTTTGTGCTCACCTGTATGTAGTTTGAAGTAATAATTTTTTAATAAAAAGTAATTTAAACCAGAAGCATTTTATGCGTCAGAATGCTTGACAAGAGCGAATAAAGGGGAAATAGTAGCAATAGAAAAAATAAAGAAAAATGTTTGAACAAAATATTAGGACCTAATAAAATCAAAAAAAAAAACATGGATATTGCTTGAAATAAAATAAAAACAAATATACTAAATTCAAGAAAGAATGTCAGATGCAATCAGAAAAAGAACAGCAAACTTTTTGGACATACCTTTAGAATGGAAAACACAAGAATACCGAAACTCCTAATGGATCACTTCCTAAACACGAAAATCAAACTGGGGTAGTTTGAAGAAACAGAAAAAAATCTAAAACAAAATAAAATAGAAACAGCAGAAGCACATATAGGCAAATATTTAGCAATAAAATCAACAACGTTGGTAATTTCCAGGTACGAGATCAAGAATACGTGGACCAAGAACTAGAACAGAAGAAGAAAGAAAAGAACAGTCAGAAAGGATGAAGAAATACTGAAAAATCGAAAATAACAATCGAGATCCAAAAAAAATCTTTATTAACGTGTTCCAAAGTGGACCTAACGTAAAACAAAGAAAAAATTAACTAGTTAATCGACATTATTACTAAGGTTTATTTGCTAAAACTTTTTGTCATAGTTCCTGCAATAAAATTTCAAAATAATAATTAATTCTATTTCCATTGTCTTAGTAGTACACCTTTCTAATCCTTTATGAACTTGCCTAAATAAAAGCATTGATAATTTTTTTATTATAAAAAACTTATTTTTAAAATAGTCGTTTTTCTATTAAGTGTTATTCAAAATCTCTTTAAGCGTCATTGAAAATGTACACACGCGCTTAAAATTGCCATGTTAAATCAATGTTCAATTACAAAAAATAACCTTGAGTCAGGATTTACGGCTTTCTCTCCAACCACGACCCTCGTACAGAAACTAAAAAAAATATATAATTTCCTTTTGAAATTGCGTATACTATAAAATTTTAATAACGTATTTTCAATAAGCGATTTAATAGAATGCAAATAAGTATTAGTAAACTATAATATATTTTCAAGTCATACCTCACCTCCAGGTATCGACAGCGCAAATGTAATGAATTTAAAGCTTTGTTTGAAAAATTGCACTTTAAGACACATGTGAAATTATTAAATAAACAATTTACGCTGAATTTACACTTAATGTTATTTATTTTAAAGACGCATTAACAGTAGGTCATTAGCTACTACTGTCACTCATTACAAAACTCTAGCTGGTAGTCGAAAACAAGACCTTTCACTTTGTAGAGTAACGGGTCCGTTTTGTAGTGGTCCGCACTAGCCTACAAAGCGGAAATTCCTGAGTTCGATTCCAAGTTATTTTTTATTATTATTTATTTTGATTTTACGTCCAACCATTCTGTACATCACTGTTAGAGCAAATGATGAAGGGTGATAGATGAAAATGAGTGCTGAAAAAATACCAGTCTTAATCAGGAATTGAACCCTAGATCTCTGGTGTAGAAGTCAGTTGCACTGACCACTACAACACGGGATTCCCAGCTACGGTCTGGGTACTATTACATTTAAAAATCCACCAGTTCTTATAATCACAGAAGCCGCTAATGACCAAGGTGTTGATGCAACTTTAAATTAACTAAATAAAAATTAATGAAAAGATTTTAAATAATATTTTGAATATAGAATAAATTAGAAGCCCCTATTTAAAATTTTAGAGCAGTACCCTTACTAAAAATCTATTGGTTGTTTAAAAGAATAAAAAAGAAGGAAACTTTTGATAAGGCATTCTGTGCACAATGGTCCGGTAAACTTTGTAAAATGGAAGCAATTTTTCTTTAGAGGTAGGCTACTGTGAGATGTACTTTCGCTCAGGAAAGAACTTCAGGAATTGTTTAATCTGCTACAAAAGAACCTGTGGCTAAAATGTCAATACGTGATAAAATTCATCCACCGGCTCGATTTTACTATATTTTTACTGAATTTGATCAAATATTATTTCTACATATTTATTATATATAATTATACAAAAAATTTAAAATTGTTTTAAAACTTTGTTTTTATATTTTATAAATCATAATTAACTAAAATTATTTTAATCAATTAAATAATCTACAAACGTTCTATATACCTGTAAATAAATCAAAATAATTAAAACATGTTTTTATAAATGGTTATCTATGAACATGATCTCTCAAAATTTTATCATAAATTTTATTTAATAGCTTCATTTATATGTTTTTAATCATTGTTAATTAAAAATTATTAGAATTAACCATATTTATTTACAAAAATTTTCTTAATAAAATGTCAGGTTTACTTACATAAGTGATAATCCCTGAAATAAAACGAGAAATTGTAGAATTCCAGCGAACATTATTAATAATTTGATTGACCGTTACAATTTATATTAAAATTAATGGAAATTACAACATTGAATCGTATCAGGTACGGTAAAGAAACGTAAACGTTTTAATAAATTTGCTGAAAAGTGCTGCACTTCGAGCGTCGAAACGGAACGGCGCTTGAAGCAACACTGATAGAGATTTTACCGCGTTCAACCACAACTCCTGGAGCGAGAGCGCAGTTCCGTCCGACGACTCGAGTTGGCGCATTTTAATTGTGCCTTTTTACATTGGTTAAATTAGTTTGATCAAATTGATTCATAGCTGAGCTTTCAAACTCAAAATGTTTTTCGTGTTTTAATTAAAATGTGCACGGTGCTAAATTGGAAGTAAATTAATAGCTATGTTATTTGTTTTTGCACCGGCTACGGTTGCAGTTTTCATTTTACTTTTCAAAGTCTATCACCAGATTTTCTGCATATATAAATTGAATAAATCGTTTAGAGGTCGGGTTCATAAAGTTGATGATAAAATTTTCGTTAATTACACTGACTCTTTTAAATTTGCATTTGGATTGGCTAGAAGGCTCGTTTCGCCTAACCGATATTTTCCCCAACTAATCTCATCGCATAGCTTTTTAACTAATTACTGCATACCGGCTTTCAGGTGCAGTACTCCGTTTTCAGATGTTAAAAATTTGCTACCACAACACTGATTGATTGGTTTACATTACTTACTTTATGGCTACACGGTATTTCTAAATCCGAGTCAATGAAAGCATTTATTTTCTTTTTTTTTTGTTTTACTTTTGACTGGTTTGCAATTTCTGCTAATGCAGACGGTATAAAAGCATTTAGATGGAATTAATTAAGGGAAAGCTGAATTTTGGCAAACACAAAGAAAATTATTAATTGTGCTGTGTTCTGAAAAATTCCTACTGGAGCTTCCACCACCCTGTGAACCCAAACCTTGAATTTGCAGTGTCTTACTTACAAAAAAATGTATCCTAAATTAAACTACCTATCTAAGCAAACATATTTTTCTTAGTTTCCTTAAAAAATGCTCTAAAAAATTGCTTCTATAAGATTTATTGATACCTTGTACCAATATAATCGTACCGTTACATACAATCAAAACAAATAAAAATATTTTGTCCAAAAACGTGTGGTAGGCCTACTGAACGGATAATATTGTGAATATAAAAATTTTCATCCAATGTAGAATAATGAAAAATGACTGATACATATATTAATTTTATAATAACAGTAATTTAATGAAAATAAAAAAACAAACATTAAATGACAAAATTTAGATACATAAAAAAGATAAAAATAATTAAGATCTATGTGTAGACTACTATATTTTATTTACAGTTTTATTTACAGTTTTTTACAGTTTTATACAAGTGACTGAAGATGTATCATCTTCTATAGATTTTTAATAAATAATGTTTTTAGTTTCAATTATATGTTATTTACTCTGATGATGGTGGATCCACCGAAACACGTGTAAGTGAAAATTGAAATAAGGGTGACGCAGTTTAAAAAGAAGGTTAGTGAAATTATTGTATTAATTCATTACATGAAATAGATATATTTTATTTAGTTATATTTATGTATATGTACATTTATGTACAACCACAAATATGTATGATACACATAGGCCTATATATAACAATTTATAAAATATATTGTTATATTAAATATACTAAATATATTATAATATACATGTTTATTTGTCTTCCTCCTCCTCCTTTCATCTTCCGCCTTCACAGCGGTTTATTTGCCTTTCCCCCTCCTTTCTGTCTTCCTCCTTCACAGCAGTTTATTTGTCTTCCCCCTCGCTGTCTTCCTCCTTTATCGCGGATTAGTAATCTTCCTACTCTTCCTTTCTGTCTTCCCCTTCATCTCGGTTTATTTTTCTACCTTCTCCTCCTCCTGCTCCTTTCTGTCTTCCGCCTTTACCGCGGTTTATTTGCCTTCCCCCTCTTATTTCTGTCTTCTTCCTCCTTCATCTCGGTTAATTTGTTTATTTTTCTACCTCCTCCTCCTCCTCCTCCTTTCTGTCATCCACATTCCTCGCGGTTTATTTACCTTCCCGCTCACCTTTCTGTCTTCCGCCTTCTTTCTCCAAATTAGTCTTTCTCCATTTTTCTGTCTTCCGTCTTCACCGCGAATTATTTCCCTACCTTCTTTTCCATTCTGACTTCCACCTTCACCATTCTTTATTTGTCTTACTTCTTCTCCGAACTGTTTTCCTCCTTCACCGTGGTTTATTTGTCTTCCTTTTTCTTCTCTCTGTCCTCCTCTTTCACCGCGGTTTATTTGTCGTCCTCCCTCTCCTTTCAGTCTTCCTTCTTCACCCCTATTTATTTGTCTTTCTCCCTTTCCTTTCTGTCTTCCTCCTTCACCGCGGTTTATTTTACTTCCTCTTTCTCCTCTCTGTCTTCCTCCTTCACCACGGTTTATTTATCTTCCTCCTTCTGTTCTTTATCTTCCTCCTTCACCGCGGTTAATTTGTTTTCTTCTCTCTCCTCTCTGTCTTCCTCCTTCACCGCCGTTTATTTGTCATCCTCCCTCTCCTTTCTGTCTTCTTACTTCACTGCGGTTATTTGTCTTCTCTATCTCCTCTCTGTCGTCTTCCTTCACCGCAGTTTATTTGTCCTTCTGCTTCTCCACTCTGTCTTACTCCTTTACCGCGGTTTGTTTGTCTTCCCTGTCTCCTTTCTGTCTTCGACTTCCCCACAACAGAAACATGTTTACGCTATCTATTGGAATTCATTGGAACTAACTTTTAAGTAGTTGTGGACGCTTGCGCTATCTATTGGATTTCTTTGAAACTAACTTTACAATAGGTGTAGACGCTTACGCTATCTATCAGATTTCATCGGAACTAACTTTTAAGTAGTTTTGGACGCTTACCCTATCTATCGGATTTCATTGGACTAACTTTACAAAAGATGTGGACGCTTACACTATCTATCGGATTTCATTGAAACTAACTTTACATTAGGTGTGGAAACTTAAGCTTGTTCCAATGAAATCCGATAGATAGCGTAAGCGTCCACAAAAACTTAAAAGTTAGTTCCAATGAAATCCGATATATATAGCACAAGCGCCCACAACTACTAAAAATTAGGTCCAATGAAATCCGATAGATCCCGTAAACATGCTTGTGTTGTAGTGGTAGCGGAAGACAGAATGGAGAAAGGAAGACAAATAAACTCCGGTGAAGGAGGAATGCAGAGAAGGAGGACAAATTAAGCGCTCTGAAGGAGGAAGACAAAGAGTAGCGAGAGGAAGGCAAATAAACAGTGGTAAATGAGGAAGACATAGAGGACAGGCAGGAAGAAAATTAACCGTGATGAAGGAGGAAAACAGAGAGGAGAAGGAGGAAGACGAATTAACCGCGGTGAAGGAGGAAGACAAATAAACTGCTGTGAAGGAGAAAGAAAGAGTGGTGAGGGAGGAAGACAAATAAACTGCGGTGTAGTAGAAAGAGAGAGTGGAGAGAAAGCAAAACAAATAAACCAAGGTGAAGGAGGACGGCAGAAATGAGAGGAAGGAAGACAAATAAACCGTGGTGAATATGGACGACATAGAGGACAGGGAGGAAGACAAATGAACCGCAGTGAAGGAGGAAGACAGAGTGGAGAGGGAGGAAGACAAATGAACCACAGTGAAGGAAGAAGACAAAAATGAGAGGGAGGAAGTCAAATAAACCGCGGTGAAGGAGGAAGACAGATAGGAGAGGGAGGAAGACAATTAAACCGTGGTGAAGGAGGAAGACATAGTGGTGAGGGAGGGAGACAAATAAACCGCGGTGAAGGAGGAAGACAGAAAGGAGAGAGAGGAAGACAAATAAACCGTGGTGAAGGAAAAGACAGAAAGGAGAGGGAGGAAGACAAATAAGCCGCGGTGAAGGAGGAAGACATAGAGGAGAGGGAGGAAGACAAATAAACCGCGGTTAAGGAGGAAGACAGAGAGGAGAAGGCGGAAGACAAATAAACGGGAGTGAAGGAGGAAGCCTGAAAGGAGAGGGAGGAAGGCAAATAAACTGTGGTGAAGGAGGAAGACATAGATGAGAGGAAGGAAGACAAATAAACCGCGATGAAGGAGGAAAACAGAAAGGAGAAGGAGGAAGATAAATAAACCGCGGTGAAGGAGAAAGACAGAAAGGTGGTTATTCGGCCGAATAACCGCTGTTCTGTCTTCCTCTGAGGATGGAATGGTTAGTTCAATAGTAAAGAATTGATGTGGTCTTCTACCATATTTGTTTTGAATGTTATAGGTGTTTAGTGTTTAGTATAATAATTCCTGAGGATGTCTCTGTGAGAGACAAAAGATCTCGAATAAATGTTATACTCTGAGATGAGTGTTATATTTAATAAGTTTTGTTTTGGCTGTTCATTATAGATCATGCATGTAAATGTATACATACATATATATTTCTGTTTATACCGAACAAACCAATTGGCTACTTAAAATATAACATGACAAGTTACACAACATTATAGTCAGAGTTATCTTTTCTAAAATAATGAATTGTTTAATACAGCTAGACCTTTGGTGAATGAAGTGCAGGTGTCACTTGCACGGTGGAAAATATGGTGTGCTTTTCAGAAGGCCTGAATGCTGAGAAGCATACTTTAAAACTCAGTGAGGAAGTCTATTGTAAACCACCTCACTCTTGGTTTTACTTTGTAAAACTTCTAGAGATTCATACCAGCCTTTTGGCTGATGACCTAAACAACTACTGAATAATGGATTGAATTAGGAATTTTTATAAAAAAAAACAACAGCATTTTTTATAAAAAAATATACAAAAGTGACTTAATTTTTATTGCTTAATACCTATATAAATAATTCATATTTATTACTGTATTAAATATTCCTCGGGCTGGTATGTATATTGCACAGGTACCGCTCTGACAAAGTTATGATTTCCATCTAATGTAGTTGGTATATTTCGCCACGCTGGTGGTGCATAATACGAAAACAATGTCACTTTCAAATCGTTATATCGTTCCTTTAACCACATATCATTTGTTTTTATACTATTTAGCAAATCATTTAATGGTGTTTGTAGTTCTTGCTGATTTGACATTTTGTTTTTACGTAGGTTTTTCATCACCTAAAAAAAATTTTTATTTTAATACAAAATTAATACAGTTTTGCTTCAGAATTATTATTTTACTTTAATTAAATGGTACTTCTTAATTCTATAACCTGCAACTCATAGGATACATTGCGCAAAATATGAACAAAGAGTAGCATGATCTTGTTAAAAACCTGGGTCTATCTGCTGGAGTCAGCGATTAATACATCTCTGAATGGATAAATATGGTACACCTGGAATTATTGAAACTAAACTGTTGGACTGGGGCATAGTAAGAGAAGACAGTCGTTATATACTATACTCTTGCTTGTCAAATATTTGGTCTCGACAAAAAGTAGCTAAGGATTATTGCGAGCCTGTTAACAAGGCGCTTTCACCTTGGGAAACATCTTTTACGTAACATGGAGATGTATGGAGTGGTGAACTGGTGTGTGTAAACTGTGTGCTGAGAGGAAAGAATCTGATTCTTGTATTATCTTTAGTATGAACTTAATCTTCAGGTAAATAAACTTGGAGGTCAATCTTCTACTCTTCTTCGCATTGTGCCCTCTCCAACAAGAGGTTGGCAATTATGGCAGCTATTTGGATTTTGGACACCACAGCTCTGAAGAGCTCTGCTGAAGTACAATGAAACCAGTCGCAAAGATTCTACAACCAAGAAAATCTTCTCCGTTCCACATTTCTTTTCCATTGAATCTTGCCTTGTGTTACTAAGTGAAGTATGTTGCATTATGGTTCACATATAATGTAATCTAGATATTTTATTTTCCTTTTTTGGTTGGTGTAAACAAGTTCCATTTCTGTTCCCATTCTCCATAAAGTAAATATAAAAATATTTTGCCAAATATTTTCAAGAGGAGCTCTTATTTTCGCGTATAAAAATATAAATGATTTTACTACAAGAGCACACCATTATAATACCAGGAAAAAGAATCTCTTACTTTTACACATGACCGCAAAAACTTTATACAAAAGGCATTTCTGCTATTTAGTGCCCAAACTGCTCAATCTGCTCCCCCTACAAATTAAAAATATGCCAGACATCATAAGGTATAAAAAAGCAGTAACCATTTGGCTATTTATTGGAAGTAGAGAGAGATATTATAAAAAAATGGTTACTCCAGGAAACATATAGTTTTGTGAGCTCAGCTACCGGTTTCAATTAAAATAAATAGTTTTTAGTTTATCAAAGTATAATTAAGGAAATTAACATTTATTCTGTATTAATATTTTTTGTAAGCAATGGGAAATAAATAAACAAATATAAGACTGTCTTGTTGGTTACTTTATCCGTCCAGGGTAGTTTTAGCATGTGCCTACACAACCAAAGCTCAAATGCATCTATTTGTCTTGATAGTCATCTTTTTCAGCGTCCTTTTTCAACCGAACATTTACAAAAAGTACTTTTAAACAAAAATTAATGGAACAATATATTTTAAAACCGGCTCCATGGCGTACTGACTAGTACGCTAGCCTACAAAGCAAAAGGTCCTGGGTTCGATTCTCGGCTCGGGTCTGGAAATTTTAACACGTTAAAACCACCGTTACTGTACCAAAACTCACTGTAGTTCCTAATGACCAAGCTGTCGATGTGACTTTAAATAAACTAACAAAAACTAATTTGAATATTTTTAGAGTTAGAACGATTTTTTTTTATAAACACAATAAAAATTAATTTTTAACAGGAAATTTTATTATATTGTAACGTTGAAATTTTGGTCCGCAATGGAAGGCTTACGCCTACAAATTTTCGGAATAAGGGCGGGCACTTTTTGTACACCTTTATTCAAAATAAATGGCTTTAGATCAAACTTTTAAATATTGTTTTGGCACTGAAAGGGTTAAGCTTTCTTAACTTTCTTATTCAGTGAGTGAATGAGATGATCTGTTTACCAAATGGATATTACAATAGGCTCTCCACAGCTATAATGTTGAGAGACTCAAAGGACTGTCTTATCCATCCTGTACAAGCAATCCACCAATTGGTCCATAAGCCTGGTTGATAGCACCCAGTCAGAAATTGTTGACAGTGAAAAATCAGATAAAGGAATTTTTGCCACCAGTGGAAGTAGTGCATATCCAAAAGGGAAGAAAATCCAACAAGAAAATCACATGATTCTGTTAATTTTTTAAGCTTTGTAGTTAAAAAAAAATCAGCATTTGTTATATATAAAACAACTAAACGTTTCAAACAAGAGCGTGAATGTAGTGACATTTGATAATATATGTGAACTTTTCCGAAGGACCCTCCCCAATTAGAAGTAAAGTAATTATAAGCCTTGCTTTATATCGAAACAAACTTTTTAACATTATTATACTGGAATAACGTAGGTTATGAGTTAGTTAAAATTTCCTAATTATTGAAGCTAAGAATTAAATTATTCATGTAACAAGTTGTTGGCTGAGCCACTCACAAAACATTTTCAGAATCTCCTAATAAAAATAATTATGAAACAGCCAAAAAAAGTTAATGATAGAATTAAATCTCTATTTTAAAAATAGGTTAGTTTTTAACTTGATCCTACACCACATGACATAAAGTCTTCCATTAGATATACAATCAAAAAATTATAACCCAATTTTCATCATTTACAATTAAATCAGTAGAATAAATTATTTGGCTGCAACCCAAATGTTTTATACTATCTTAGTAATGAGATAAAGAAAAACTAACAGATTCAACTAAGTTTTGTATAAAAAGAAGAAATTTCAGAAATTAGGCAAATGTAGAAAGCATGTTGAAATCACACGATACAGTGGCAGTGCTCTTATTAACCAATTTTAAGAAATATGAGAAATATTGTAGGAAAATTATAACAGGGTGTTGAAAAATAATGATACTTGTATGAAAAATAAATGAATTTTCATTTGAAATATTTTATGAGTACCCAAGAAGATAAATTGTCTAGACAGATAAAAAGGAAAATTATGGAATCAGAATATGGCATCCATTTGAATTATGGAAGTCAAAGAACACAAGAAAGAATTGGATCTAACATTGAAGGATTTGACAGGGAAAACAGAGAAACTAAGAAAATTGAAGGATAAAAGATTTTGACTAAGGACAAATAATCAGGATTAGTCCAGAAGGTCTTTTTAGAGGCAGATAGGAAAGCAAGTTCTGATTAGATGAAAATGATTGGGAATCAAGAAAAATTTAAAACATCGAACTTAATATACAAATCAAAGACTAGACTAAATTATTATTGTGATCCAGTGAGGTCTCAAAAGAAAAATATATTGTAAAAGGTGAAGTAAATACTCTCATAGAAACAAAGAATGTGATTAAAAAATTTAACAAATTAACAACTGACATTTTAAGAAAGAGTTTATCAATTAGAAATAAGCTTTCATTAAAGTAGATTAACAAGTGACAGTGCAAACATTCCAAGAAATCAATTTCAGTATTTCTCTCTGTCTTAATTTACTAGGAAACTAACTGTAAGATCAGTCTAACTTCTTTGATTCTATCGTAAAGTTCAATGAACGTTTCATCCAGTTTTATATTTTTGTACTTATTAAAAGATTTAAAATGAAAACCATTAAATATTTAATACTTTTTTAAAATAAGCTGATTATTCTTCGAACTAGGACCGTTACATTATTACACCATAACTTTTTTCTAGCTTTATTCATTACCAGCGGTAATGAATAAGTCCGAGTCAAAATCAAATAGAGGATTTCAGAGAGTTAAAAATGTGAAGGCTTTTGAGAGAATCATTTTTAATAAATTATATTAATGAAAAGAATGACAAAACAAAGGAAATAAAATATTAATTTAAAGGTACGCATGTATTGTTTTAATTTTTTAAAAAGATATGACACTATTATTTTCTTCTGTTGATCAAACTTTGCAATGAAAATTTTAATCAAATTTCATTAAAGATTAAAAAACTTGGTCTGTCATATAATTTATTTCATTTGGATTGAGGAGTCTCTTGTTTGAATGTACGTCTGACGTTCAATCCAAGCAATTTCAATAAATTTTATGTGACCTTCTTTCTTTATTGACAATCTATTTTCTTTTCATTTTATTTGTTTAAGTATATTATCTGTAAGTTTATAACAAACAGTAGTTTCTGAGATAAATGTGTTTACCACAATTAAAAAAATTGTTGATATTATTTTTCTTAACTCCAGTGATTTACACTGATGAAAATGATTAAGTTTATATTCAGGATATTGAAAATAGTTTACAACAGGTCATTTTAAAATTTTATGAACTTTGTCGTCAGTTTTATTCAGAAATCTCTACTGTAAAAACAAAAGTTATGGGGCTTTAGGAAAAAAAATCCAGTCAGGATAATAAATGATGGAGTAATTCTGGAGCAGGTCAGACATTTTACTTATCTGGAATATGATGTATTCTTATGAACACAATGATGTGTCACTGTGAAGATAACTTCCTAAATGATTTTCTAGGAGAATGAGTAAAACGTTCTTTTTCTTCCTCCATAACTTCCACGATTATCACTGATGGTCAAACTGAGCTTTTGCAATCTTGTACTCTCCCAATCTTACAAAATTTATTTAACTAAAGAACGATTGTCGATTTCGAAACAGTAGAATTAGGAAATGTTAACTGAACTCATCTTTTACTTGTTCACAAGATTTATAAGCGAAATAAGATTCAAGAGTACACGTCCGTCTTTGGGAAAGGACATCTTTGACCCAATAGAGATGAATAGATACCACAATAGCAGTGATGCACAAGAACAACATTTCAATTGCTATAAATTGTTAACCTTGAATGCAATGTTCCCAACTGACATGTAAGAAAACCAAAAATTTACCTATGCATTACTTCTACCTTTTTAATGTTAAGGTCCTTTTTGAAACACACATTACAATTTTTATTTGCCATAAATAACACAAAATGATGTGATATTTAAATATGTGTGCAATATTATGACATGTTATAATATTACTCATATATATAATAATTTTAAAATTTATTGAAATCACTATTTATGCAAAACTATTATAATCCTCGTAAAAATGTAATGCAGATGATTTAAATGTTATTATAATAAATATTATACGAGAAAACATGTTCTTTATTTTCACACCAATAATAGATCATGGTAAATAATAAATGAAAGTCCAACAATGGAATAAAATAGTATTTTCAACTAGTTTTATGTAGTCTGTTCCCACAAACAATTTATAGACTAGTTTAATTCAACACTTTATTTTTATATTATTACAATTCTTGTATTTTCACATTATGACAGCTTAAAACTTTTATGTATGCGCTTTATTATTCATTAAAATTATCTAAAACTCAATAAACCGAGAAAAATTATGTTTCTAAATACATAAATTGTTCATACTAATTTTATTGTGAATTCATATTTAATTTTTTTTTAATCGTTTTTCATTGTGATCATTTTATGATTTTCAAAATAATAATAATAATTTTACTACCTTTTTGGTACAATGGTAGAGTGTCAGATTCTAGAACTAAATTATTAATTTTAGATTCCCTATTCCAACTTCCAGTTAAAGTCTGTAAAGTAAATATGTCATAAAACCACTGTTACTGTTTCTTAACTCTCTAATAACCAAATAATTACTTGATGTCATATTTAATTTTTATTTAATTTATTTAGTTGCATGAGACCTTGTATTCGTGTTACTTTTTCTCGATCTTGTTTACTCCTGGTTATTAATATTCTAAAGGCTTCACCTTATTGTTGTACGTATTCTATTCAGTTACAAATTTTCCCATATCTAAGTATTCATTAAATTTCATATGAACGATACAGGGAAGAAGAAGGAATGTCAAAAAATTATTAAAAATTTGTTTATCAGGTAGCTGATATTAGGAACGATAAAATGCAGTATTCACAATGGTTAATAAGGAGAATAGTCATAAAATAAACAGTAACTGAGATTTTCTATACAGGCAAAGAAAGAGGAATGCCCATGCGTCACAGGCTAACAAGGGGGATAATCATAATGCCACAAATGATAAATACCCTTGTTTGTTTCTATTCCCGCCTGTTTTCTATTTACTTAATATTACAAAAATGCATACTGAAAAATGAAAAAATATGCCTGTATCGTATGAAATCTACAGGACAATATTTTCAATTGAATTCAACATTTAATTTGGGTACGGTACCTGAAAATGGATACAGTGTTGTTTAGGTCAACAGCCAAAAGGCTGGTTTGAACCTCTAGAGATTTTACTTAGTAGAACGAGGAGTGAGATGGGTTATCATTGCATTCCTCACAGATTACTAAAGTAGCCTATGCTTATCAGCATGCCAGGCCCTTCGAAAAGCATCTACTTTGCACCCTGCAAATGATATCTTCACTTCATTCACCACAGGGTCAGGCTGTATAATGAAATTCATTACTTTCAAAAGAGATAATTCTGACAAGTGTTTTTTATACCTTTACCTCTTCTTTTCTTAAATAGTTCAGTCATATAATTGACTGACCATGTGATAAGAAACAGAACTATTTTTTGTAGCCCTGGAACTATAACAAACTGTAGTATAAAGGTGTAAATAGAATAAAAATCTTGTTTATGAAAAATTTAGTCATCAACACATATCTACCTATACCATTAGTTTAATCAAAAAAGTAGATGCAGCTGACATTCCTCATTCTTATCCGGTAAGTGAGGTACTTAGGGTTAATTTTTTTAATTCACAAAAAGTGATTAGTATAATAACAATGATTTGTTGGCAGTATGTTAAGAACACTATGATTACTATGTTAACCTAAATTTATGTCCAAACAACTTATTAAATCATGTTTACTGTTGTTTAAATCTTAAAATTCATTTTCTGAGAAGTTTTATTAAATTGATATTATTTCTTCTTCCACTGCACCGTTCATATTTTACGTTACTACTATTATATAATTATTCTAATTATTGTCATATTATTCTGGCTGATTCAGTATTGCTGTACAGTAGTGAGTCCTAGGTACTTAACCCTTTAACTACTGAGTTTTTACATGAAATAAAGCTTGCATAGACTAGGTTTTTTCATGACATTTCACACCGTTATGAGCTACATGTTTGTCTTGAAATTTTCATGTTTTTTGTAACTTTTAAATTTATGTGTTCGTTACAAAATAAGTTGTAATTTAAAATCTACAAGAATGTATCAAAAAATATTTTAGTACATCTTTCGGCCAAAGGCTGTTGACAGTGACAGAATTGTGTTCTATAGTTAACGTCAATTCCTGCAAAGTTCTTTGTTATTATCCTCATTAACGCTCTTCTTCATTAGATTCTATAGCCATCGAATATTCACTTATTTCTTTTGTCTATTTACATTTTAGAAAAAATTCAGAACAAAGAGAAAAAAACACTTTCTTTTTGTTTAATTATATAGTTTGGTAAAGAAATGTTCTCTAATTGGTTTTTTCCAATTTCAATTGGTCAAGATTTAATATATTTTATTAAGTACTAACTCATTTTAAAGCCAATAGAATGCAGAACATAGTATTTCTTCTGGAAAGTTTTAACATGAGTTTACATGCCAGTTGGGTCTAGCCTCGGCATGTAAGTGCCATCGCATATACAAGACAACAGTCCTCAAAGGGTTAAAAGGAAAGTTGAACGTCAGATCCAGGCTGCGGAAATTCAGTTGAGGGGTGTAGTTTGATGGATCACATTAAAAATGAGGATTTGTTTTTTTACCCTAATGTGTGTACGTTCCATCTGTTCAATTTATAAACAAAAAACAACCCCATAACCAAATGAGATGAGGTTGATACATATGATGTGTGAATGAGGTATAGTCTTGTACAGACTCAGGACAACCATTCCTGAGAGAGTATGATTAATTGATCTCCAACCATCAAAGTACACACTGGTAATCACTGTCTAGTATTCAAATCCGTATAAAAGTAACTAACTTTAATAGAATTTGAACCAGGAACATTTGTCTCTGAAAATCAGCTGTTAAACAGCTGATTTGAAGTGACCACTCTAGACTAACCTTGTGAGTTATTTGTTTAATTTGTACTTACTTGTTGAGTAACTCCTTGGAGAGAAATTTTAGTTTGTAATTGTTTAATTAGGTTTGCAGTCTCAGTAACACCGATTCTGAAACAAAAATTTTAAAATACTTTAATCACTATTTCTCTCTCTCTCTCTAGTTAACAGCCATAAGGCTGGTTGGCAGCTGCTCTCCATGCTCCTCGGTCATCTGCTTTCCGCTTCAACTCGCAATATGAAGCACATCCCATGTCCTCTAGTAACTGCTTCATGTACTCCAATCTGGGTCTTCCCCGCAAATTTCTCCCCTCCACAACTCCTTCGATTATTCTTTTCAACATACTGTCATGTCGGAGTATGTGGCCTATCAGCTGGGCTCTTCTCTGTCTGATCCATTTTAGGAAGCTCCTTCCCTCCCCCGTTCTACTGAAAACTTGATCGTTCGTCATCATTTCTCTCCAGCTGACCCCTCAACATCCTTCTATAGCACCAGGCTTCAAATGCAGCTAATCTTCTCTCTTCCCTCACACCAAGTGTCCAAGCTTCACTCCCGTAAGCTGCAATACTCCACACATATGTCTTCAGCATGCGTTTCCTTACATCAAGACTCACATTCCTAGAAGTGAATAAGCTCTTCTTCTTATTAAAAGCATTCTTAGCCTGGGTAATCCTGCTTGCGACATCCCTGTAACTCCTTCCATCATTTGTGATCTTACTGCCCAAGTAATTAAACTCATTCACTTCCTTTATCACCCCATTTCTCAATGTTATCGCTGTGCTGTTTTCTCTGTTTCTGCAACATACCAGAATTTTTGTTTTGTGGGTGTTTATTTGCATGCTGAATTCCTCATCCATTACTGCATCCATCCTATTCAGTATTCTTTGTAGGTCCTCCTCCTTACTTTACATTGAAATTTATGTATTTCTGAAACTATACTCTATTTACAGAAAGAATACAGTATTATATTTTCCAGTGTAATTGCCATAGTAGTCTGCTTCACATTATAGCAAATTGCTGCATTCAGAGGGAATGAAAATCATAATAAACTGTTCCAATTATTATATTTGTGCTGGATGTGTGACAGTAAATAATTAACAAAAGAAACCGATGTAGAGAAAAACTAATTATTCAATGACAATGGAACTTACACTGCTTAATCAACTTAATCTCCAGCGACATCTTGGTACATGTCCCATCGTTCTGTGAGCTATCTAATTCCTGCAGTGCAGAAATCTTTACTTTTTTGTTTTATCCATTCGTGTTTTGCTTCATTGGCATCAAACATCTTGGCATTTAAAACACCTTTGAAAGGGCTCAACAAATGAAAATCGGATGGGGTGAGGTCTAGGTTGCAAGGAGGATGTGACAACGCCTCCCTACCCAACTTTTCAAATGTTTCCATCATTCTTGAAAGCTGTCAGGGCTCGTATGGTGAAGCAAGAGAATCACACTTTTTAAAAGAAGTATCTTATTTTTTGTAATATCGTGGCTCTCACTTTTTCTCGGAGCATGTTAGAAAAGTACTCACTGATCATAGTATGTTGTGCTTCTAAATAGTGATAAAAAATTTGGTCTTATAAGTCTCAGAAGATTATCAAAGTCACTTTACCAGCTCACACATAAGTTTTGAACATTTTTGGTGAACAAATCAGATGTCCCCATTAAAGATATATATTACCAAAGGTTTTCTACCAGTAATTTCTGCCAGTTTTACACCTTCAGATAAGTACTGTAAGTCTTATTACTGAATGTTGCTCTTCTGGTATACAAAAGGAGCTGCCATTTTGAAATGAACAAAAGAGGTTATGATTACTTATATTAATTATTATGATATAACAACTCATTTACATTGTTCCCAAGGTTTGTCAACTTTACACCTTAAAAATTTTCATTATCATTGAATGAACTGATTAGTTTTCTAAATTAATTCTTCTTGTTATTGAATGTTCCTCGTGAATTACCTAATCACATATTTTAACATTTTTGTCATTTAAAATTAAGAACAAAAATGAACTGAAATTTATAATTTTGTAATTTGTGTAATACTACCGAGAAATTACAATACTGCATAAACTAAGAGGCAAAACAAAAAAATGGTTCTTGTTTGGACTCTTGGGCAATGCATTACACCAGGAAATTAAGCTGCTGTTGATTCTGCAAGAGAAGCAGCATTGCAAGAAATGGTAAGTGACATGCTCATGTGACTGCATGACATTAAAAACTATGCATCCACGTATGATATTTTTAAAAAATTAAAAACTATTCCGCTTAATATGTAAATCAAAAATTCTTTGTCATTTAAAAATTTTCTCATTACCTTTGTATAACTTTGTCAAGATTAGATGTTAAATAGTTCAGTCCATAATAAACATTTTCTGTACGAGATAATATTGCACCGAATAATGTTATCCACCTGTCGTTTGGTATTGGAAGTTCAAGGATTTGTCTGCAAAAATACAAAGTTTTACTTTTATTACACTATAAATATTATATTATAATTATACATCCCAACTCTATGTAATATATTTAAATCCAACTCTTTTGTTCTTGAATACATAAAATATGCAATAAACAACTTATTTTTCTTTTTTTAGGATTCCATTATAGCCTAAACAGAAATTTTTTAATCTCTTATGTGTATAATGTTACAATCTGTTCAATTCAAGAACATTAAACAACCCTATGACCCAATGAGATGAGGGTGATATTTATTACATGTATACGAGGTGTAGTCTTGGACAGATTCAGCCCGGCCATTGCTGAAAGGTATGGTTAATTGAGCCTCATCCATCAAAGTACATTGGTAACCACATCTAGAATTCAAATTCATATAAAAGTAACTACCTTTATTAGGATTTCAACCGCGGAACCTTCATCTCTGAAATTCAGCTGTTAAATATTTGACTCAGTCATGATTTTATCACTAACTTTTCCAGGGGGTTATAAATAAACATTTTAATAAAAATTATATTCCAGAAAGTTTTTATTTATAATAAAATACGGAGTAGACAGTTATTTTTAAATTCATTTTCACTTCCCATGAATCAGCTTACCTTTTCGTTATCTTTCTCAATATCTGAGTTATCACAATTTATTTTTTGGTTCGTGGCTATTTTAGACCTCATTATGTAACCTTAAAAAAATCTAGTAGATTATTTTCAGCCAGAATTCTCACAATTTTGTATTTAAGAAAGAACCAATAAGAATGTTACTGTATTTTCTCCCAGCCTAAATAGGATTTTGTTCAAACAATATAGTCTTTGGTATACCAAGGACTACATTGTAATGTACCATTTTTAAATTACTGTACTGTTTATGAAAAGATTATGTTATATTCTAGCTCAGTTATTAAATTACCTGAATCCATATACAAGATACGACTGAAAGATTTTAAAATTTTACATAATGCAGTTTGTACAATTTAATTTAAAACCAACTCTACTGACAAATAAATTAATATTGTTAATGCAAATCTAACTCTTAAAGTAGTAAGTTGAATCAAATTTAAGTTATTCAGGTTACCCTGTAACATAGTGCAAAAACTTTTCAATTCATTAAATTGAAAAGTTCTGTATTTTCACTTCCTGATAAACACTAAACTATAGAATAGAAAATTAACCACAATACTAAAGTAGTTTTAATTCAACTTACCCCAAGCTTGTCTCATCACTACATGCCAAAGCATTCACTGCTTCATTTATTTCACCGTTATCAGTTGAAAGATATAATGGAGCTATGTAATTTTGTAGAACTTGTTGATCTCCTGATTTAGCTGCATAGCATATTATAGTTGGTCTTGTATCACCAGGTAATCTAAAATTAAGACACTATCTTGTATTCATACATACTTACATTTACTTAAATGTAGCTACATTTGTTTGCCATGGAGTATATCGCATATAAATAATTTGTTACATAGAAAAATATATTTTTATTTTATGGTAAAACCAAAATTTATTTACTTATTTAGCTACCCTTAACAAATGACAGAAAATGAAGAAGTAAATAAATAAATAAAAAAGTAAACTTTCTTTTTTTATCCAAGGCGGCGAGAAAAACTCATGTTCACTCGCTCATGATGGGGGAAGTAGTGCTGGACTCAATTGAGGCGTCCTCGTCCAGCCCCAAGGAGGCCACAACTGCCTTACCAACCAAAAACCCGCTGCCTGGCTACTTCATCCCGCAAAGCAAACAACCCTCCACCTCACTTGGAACTATTTATATAATACTACAAGGGAAATGTCGGGTTAAAAAAAAATTTACGTACTGTCAGCGGGACATGGAAGGGAACCGTAGCCTAATTCCCCTCTTGCTGTTACTGATCAAAACTCACTCCTACCTTACCTACTGAGATTGGGACAGGATTGATTCACTGTGGGAGAGGGCGATCCCACAATAAAAGAAAAAAATAATAAACTTGTGCAAATAAAGTTTCAGTAAATAGACAATTTTTCGCAAATAGGTTCAGTAACCATTTGTATTATTATAACCAAAAAATTATTTAAAAAAATTATTTTCTTAAAAAGTAATACATAAATAATTTTACACAATTTTCATTTATCTACAAAATTACATTGTTTTACCAGTACAGTTTAAACTTTAAAGTTGCCTCTAACTTTATGTAAACACAGAAAATTAATACCTGGGAGATATACAGCCCACTTCAACACTCATGTCAAGGACGATACACAGTAAATAGTGGTTGCAGCCACTTTAGTACTATTAACAACAAATGTTCTAGTTAACAGCGTATACTAAGGTGACAAATAAGCTTAGTACATGCCAGATAAATTTATGAATCATTCATAAACATTATGGCACTGTTATATCCAACCAGTGAAATTGTACCACTACATAATTTTTATTTACATTATGAGAGTAGTGCTACAGTATACCAGAAAATTATAGTCGAATACTGAAGTGTTGTAGTATAAAATGCAGCCATAAATTTTTTATTTATTTTTTTTTTTTTGGTTTTACGTCCGACTGTTTTCTGCAATTACTGCTAAAGCAGACGGTAAGGATGAAATGATTTTTTGTAACGTATGAAAATATGCCGTGCCTGAATGGGATTCGAACCCAAGATCGCATGATGAGAGGCGAGCACGTTACCAACTACGCAGCCGTAAATGATTGTGATTTAAAATACCTATAAATTTATCAAACTCTTACTTTCTTAGTAATATTCAAACACATGATTGATTTTTCTGTACATACCCAACAGATAATACATCATATTTTTTTTAATCTCTAATCTGTATACTTGCCCATAACAGGAAGGTGAAGTGTTAAATCAATTACACTCAATCTACTAGTTCCAGGGCTACAAAAAGTAGTCCTGTTTCTTATCACATAGTCAGCCAATTATACAGGGCGTTTCAAAATGTTCTTCGGGGTTACGAAAATTCATTACAAAAAAAACTATTCCACTTACAAGAATGAAACAAGTACTGTACGAAAGAGCAATTCAAACAGTTTTTTTCCACGGGTACTGGGCAGTTAGTTGACCGTCTGCCCGCTAGGTGTAGACAGTAGAGAAAATGGCTGCCACGGGAAGCCATTTTCTTCTGAGGAAGACCAACAACTTTTGCTGTGGCCACCAAGATCACCAGACCTCACGCCATGTGACTTCTTTCTCTGGGGCTATGTGAAAGACAAGGTCTTCAAGCCACCAATGCCGAACGATATCGCTGAGCTGAAGGATCGCATAATCAATGCGGTCAACTCTATCGAAAGAGACATGTTAGGGCGTGTTTGGCAAGAGCTAGACTTTCGTGTTGACGTATGCCATGTCACCAAAGGAGCACACATTGAACATTTATAGATGTTAAAAAAAACTGTTTGAATCCCTGCATCTGCACGTACAACTTTCATTTAGGTAAGTGGAATAGTTTTTTTGTAGTGAATTTTCGTAACCCCGAAGAACATTTTGAAACGCCCTGTATTACTTAAACATTTAAGTTCTATACATCAATGACTGCTTTTGTAGAATATGACAGTAATATGTGGGTCCAAAGTTATTATTGTCTGATTCACAATTGAAAACACTTGTATTTTAATAGGAATATCTTTTGAACCGTTGTATGAAAAAAAATTTATGATACATCAAATTAAAGCTTGTTTTATAGTTAGTTACATGATATACATTAACATTTTCAGAATTAATAGTGTATTGAATATAATGAATTACGCATGAGAAGTACCCTGTTTTTAACTACTTTTCCAGTATACCCAACTTCTTCTTGTACTTCTTGTACTTGACATAAAATGCAAGTACAAAAATTTATTGCATTTCTAATATCTATTTAAACTTTGATGTAGTTATTCACATGAACTGGGTCTTAAAATATAAATTTGTAGAATTTTTAAAATTATCTTTAATAATTGTGTGCATTTTGACATAAAACAAGGTATAGTCCATTGAAATAGCATGATAGTATTACTTATATGGAATAAAGAACGGAGGGAATTTTGTAATATGCTCATGTATCTGTGCTACCACTTGCAATAATAAAAATACCACTAAGAATAATTATTAAAAAGAAAATTTTACTTTCGAAAAAGGACTTTTTATACAGAAAAGTTACCACCATTCAGACTTACTATCATGCCATTTCGAATGTACTGTAGTAGTGAAGTCTTGAAGTCTTGACAATTTTGAATTTTTGAAAAAGAGAAGAGTCTCCCCATGATTTTCCAACAGTATTTTGAAGGCCCAAAAAATTAAATAAATGGGGGAAATTTAAACAAAATTACACTACAGCAAAACTTTTCCATATTTTTGCATTGAGGCTAACAACTTTTAATATACAGCCAATTCCAATATCATTAATATATAAATTTCAGTCAGTAGTTTTCTGAAGTATCAATAAAACATATATACACATGTGTGTGCACATAGATACACATACATGTACAAACAGTCTTCTAAAAACCAGCTTTTCAGTTTTAGGTCATAAGTAACGATCAGATAAAATACAAGTATTGCAAATTTTGATTCTATTGTACCCTAGCACTACACTACAAACCAATACACTATGGAGGAGGTCATTTAAACATTTATTTTTTATTATTCTATAAAAACGTACCAACCTGTTCAAACTGTTTGTGCTTTGTAACCTTTTAAATGTAGCTAATGCATTGGCTCTACAATCTGCTATATCATAATAACAAGACCATTGAACGATCTGTTCTCTGTTTAATTTTTGAAGTGGCTCCTCACCAAATTTATCATCAAAACCAATGCTTAAATAAACATCAATCAACGTTGTGTTTAGAAAACCCTGCAACCAAAATATAATTAATTTTACTACGGTATTAACCAAATAATTTAACTATTATACTAAAATTACCAGTGATTTAAAGCTTTTTTTAAGTTGCATAAGTACAATGGTTGTTAACAATGTCATGGTTTTCACCAAAGCTATGTATACAAAATACTCTGTAAATGATACTTCACTATCTTCTTCTTAACGTGCCTGTCCGGTTCGAACGTTGGCTACCATCATAGCTATCTTGGTCCTGTCCTCTGCAATGCGGAAAAGTTGGGCTGAGCTTTGTCCATACCAGTCTCTCAGGTTAGCAAGCCAGGATATTCTTCTTCGGCCTGGCCGTCTTCCACCATCCAATCTACCCTGCAGGATGCGCTGCAACAGTTCATATCTACCGTGGTTCCTCATAATATGACCAAGGTATTCCAACTTGCGACACTTTGTGATGTTTATTATCTCCGGTTTCTTGCTCATTCGGCGCAGTACCTCGGTGTTGGTCACCCTGTCCGTCCATGGTATCTTCAACATTCTTCTGTACAACCAAAGTTCGAAGGCTTCAAGTTTAGCAGTGGTTGCCTTCGTCAACGTCCAAGTCTCCACTCCATACAGAAGCACGGAAAACATGTAACACCGTAAGAGCCGCAACTTAGTGCCCATAGTAAGATCATGACTCCTAAACGCCAAACTCATTGCGTGAAACACACTCCTTGCCTTACCAATGCGGCACTTGATCCCTTGTACGTTATCCCAGGCTTCATTAATAATAGTGCCCAAATATGGATACCTCTCCACTCGCTCAATTCTTTCGTGTTTTATATATAGGTTTACACCAGTCATCAGTCCCCTGCTAATTACCATTAATTTGGTTTTGACGATGTTGATGTCCAGGCCATACTTCACTATATATTCCTAAAATAAATTCTAATCTTAACAAAAATAACTTTACAAAGTCTATTATTCACCATTATTAGAAAAACTACTTTAAAATATTAATACTAAATTTCTAGAAACATTAATTGAAAAAGATCTGATACATTAAGTACATACAACCACCGTAGTTAACTTAAATTTTTTTTTAAATTGAAACTCCTATTGAAATGTATCATTAAGATCTTCTTGAATGTATTAATCAATTAATTTATTTATTTTCTATATTTCCTCTTAACAGCATCTTGTTCAATTGATAGTGCAGAGGTAGTATAACTTTATTGAAGGAACCATATAGATATTAGAATAAACAATGTAACTTTTTTATGAAGTGGTTGTATGATGGTTTAAAATTTAAATAAATATTTAAAAGTAGCTTGTCATGTCGTCCCTCCAATGGTAAACTCGCAAATGTGCAAATTTTGCGAATATGAGTTTGTTAGTACATGCTGATGTAGACAACCCAACGCATGTTGTAGTAAACTCGTGAACATGTATCTTGTTTGGTTAGGAAGATACAGCCTTTGTAAAGTTACGAAAATACATGAAGTGTGTTAAAGAAGAAAGCATTGAATTTGTTTTTTCCTCTCCTGTAAAACTGAGAATTTGCACATTCGCGAGTTTACCATTGGATGGACGATATATAAGAGAAATTGGGAGACTCCAACATGGATTGGCACCTGGAACAGCTGCAAGCCCACTTTTATGATACATTACCAGCTGTTCATGAAAACAAATGAGGAATGGGTGAAGGTTCATGATAAAGAGAGCAAAGCAATGAGAGTTTAATGTTTGCAATATGTTGTACCAGCAGCAACCTGTCGTACAACCTGCATAAGCCAAGAAGTGGCATATGCCGAGGAAGGTACCTTTTGTATTAACTAAATACATAAGTGATGTGAACTATGAGCTACAATTAAGAAACAAAACGTAGATCGTTGTTCTCATAAACAGATTTGAGCCAGTGGCCATTCAAGAGCAAACCTGTAACATGGAAGCAGTTAGAAAAACCAGTGATGACGCGAGTCCAACTACTATACAACTACAAACACACACACCCACTCATACAATTACGTAACCAATGAATTCCACTTCAAATGAACAATAATAATTAGCACACATCCTGTCAGAAAACATACAATAATACTAGACAAAATATCGGGATTATTAGCTCCAGATTTAATAAATAACATAACATGTCATCAGCATTCTGGCCTCCTGCTTAAATGGAACTTCATCATTTACAGACAAGGTGTGCTTCATGTATCATTAATGCACGTAAGGTTTAAAAATATTCCCTGTACACCCTGCAACCCGCAATGATGTGTTGTATTGCATGTTGCATTTGCTGTTTTTGTAGGCGCGCTAACAAATTGACACTCATGCCAAAATTTTAACCAGTAAAAATTATACGTACAAATAATTATATCAGTAAAATTTATTATCTTAATTTATTTATTATTCATTAGTTCTTAAACAATTTTATTGAGTTTCTTTACGTTTTATTTAGCTGACTTATTATTTTTGTCACTGTACTGTGTCTAGTAAACATGAAAGTTCCTACTAATAAGTTCTGTCAACGCCTGTAGATGGCAGTGCTGCTTTGAGGCACTGCAGCAGGTAACAAAGTAGCGACTTTTTCAATATTGTTTAATGCACAAATTTTTGAATTGAGAAACTTTCTTATCTATTTAATTCTTTTCTTTTTGTAAACTGACAAAAAATTAACTCTAAGATCAGAAGAGACTTTTGTATACCTACATAATAATTATATAATAAATTTAACTGATTTACAGTATTTAAATTAATTCAGAGTTGTATTAAAGGTAATCCTAATTATTATTTAATTACTGTTGTTTTATTCATCAAATTGAAAACTGACTTCTTTAACTTATTCATAGCCAATAAAAAATTAACTGATGTATGAATTATTAGATGCATGATGTAGCATCAGAAATTATTGAAGTGCATACAATTTATCAGTTCTTATAGTTTTTAAAAAATTTTTGTTTAGTGTTCTTTCTAGATCAAGATTGAATTTAAAGTTCACATCCGCTTCCTGTAGGATTTTTTTTTAAAAGAGGTGTATTAATGTCCTGGAACCATTTTTAAAATTTGTTTTTATACCTAGTGCCTAAAATATTAATAACTATCTAATGATTTTGTTTATGTTTAGGTAATTATAAACAGGAAGGGTAGTTTTTGAATCAGTTATTATGTGGATCCACGAAAGTGTTAATTTGTTCAAACAAGCTGTAACTATTTTAGGTAAGTCCATTGAACTTCATTTTAAGCCATGGAATTTTGTTTTCTCCAACAGTGGATTTTATTGTTTGTATTAAGTTTTTTTGTGGCCATAACAGGCAGATGGAGTGTTAAATTATTTGCACTCAATCTGTTTGTTCCAGGGCTACAAAAATAGTTCTGTTTCTTATCACATGGTCAGCCAATCATATGACTGAACCATTTAAGAACAGAAGACATAGAGGTGTAAAAGACACTATTCAGAGTTATCTCCTCTGAGACTAATGAATTTCATTATACAGTCAGGCCCTTTGATAAATGAAGTGAAGGTGTCAGGGTGGAAAGTAGATGCTTTTCAGAAAGCCAGAAATTCTGATAAGCATACTTTTCATCTCAGTTGAGTAAGGAAACCACCTCCACTCCTCATTTTACTTAGTAAAGCCTCTAGAGGTTCAAACTAACCTTGCAGCTGATGACCTAAAGAACAAGAAGTTTTGTTGGCAGTATCTGTACTTGCTGGGAAAACTGTTTTATTTTGTAAAATATTTCATATCCATTTTATATAATGTGAGCTAGTAATAGTCATTATTTTAGTATTCTTGCTAACTTTGAACAATATAAATAGTTTTGCCTCTATGAAATATGGGTAAAAACGTTATGTTTTCATGTCAAATTTTTGAAATTGAGTTTTTACCAAAATACATGTGTTTAGGTTCTCGAGCCCAAAAATGAAAAACCATACAAAGTTGAAAATTAGAACATAAGTTATAATACTGCAAGGAAACCTGACATGAACATTTTCGTCAAAATTATCAACTAAAAGTACCAGTTTTTTTTAATGTAATGTTTCACTGTTTTGCAATTTCTTCAATAATAGCTCCTAAAATTTTGATTTAAATTTTGTGCTCTACAAGAAGGAGTAAGCAGGATGTCTGGGGAAATTCATGAGGTGGTTGCTCTTGAAATAAAAATATATAGATTTTTAAGATTGTGGCTTTAATATGCATTTAAGGGAAAAAGCATATAAACAAAGTTATACAAAATTTTGTTTAGGTCATCAGGCGAAAGGCTGGTTTGAACCTGTAGAGGCTTTACTAAGTAAAATGAGGAGTGAGGTGGTTTACAATTGCCTTTCTCACTGAGTGGAAAAGTACGCTTATCAGCAAGCCGGGTCCTCTGAAAAGCACATATTTTCCAGTCTGCAAATGACATCTTCACTTCATTCATCACAGGGTCTGGCTGTATAATGAAATTCATTACTTTCAGAGGAGATAACTCTGACTAGAGGTTTTTCCACCTCTGCTTCTTCTGTTCTTAAATGATTCAGTCATTTTATTTGACTGAATCATTTGATTCAGTCAGACCATGTGATAAGAAACAGAACTATATTTTTAGCCCTGCAATGAACAGATTGAATGTAAATAATTTGACACTCCACCTGTCGGTTATGGGCAGTTATAGAAAATATAAAACTACAACTTTTATTTCAACCGTATTTTTCTACATTGCTTAGTTTAGTGATTTTCATACTTCGCTTACTGATATTCGTAAAAACTCTATAATTAAATGATATTATTAAAATATTAAAATAAATTACTCTATAATATTACGAGTATTTTATGAAGATTATTCTTCTATCTTTCTTTGCTTTGTGGCAGTTAGTTACTTTACATACACTACTTATCAAACTAAATTCATTTTACATTGACAAGAGAAAGTCATGTGAATATTTAACACAAGATTTTTCAATTAAGTTATTCAAATTGTACACCGGAAGTAAAGGGCACCAAGTAACAATTTGCTATTTTACAGGAGAGCTAAATAAATGTTTTCCCATGTTTGTTTATCTAGAATTTTTTTAATGAATTTTAAAAACAATTAATTTATGGGATTTTATTAATAATTTAAGGCTCTTTAATACCCATTTTTCAAATTTTTAATTGTTTTCATAGTTTTTTAATTACTGTTTCATGGAATCATACTACAATGTAGGAGGTGAAAAGCACTATGGACATGGTGCTTGTGAAAATCTAATAACAGGTATCATTTTACAATATCAGAGATAATAAAGCCCTATCTGTGGACATGATGCCTGAGATATTATTAATATCCCAGGTGTTGTGATTCTTTATCTTGGTATTATAATGGGACTTGGTGCCCTTTCCTACTAGCTAAAGCATGTATTATTAGGTGTAACATACCTCTGAAAAGAGCACAATACGTTACTTAGAACCATGTAAAAAAAGTCAATTTAGAAAAAAAATGGACTTGGTGCCCTTTACTCCGGTGTACAGAAATATTTTCGTAATTTTTTTTATATTGGCCAAAATGTCCTCGTCTTGGATTAACTTACCCTTAATACTTCATACAAAGATGTCATTTGAAGTCTTTGATCCAATTGATTGAATGCTCGTAGTGCAACACGCAGTGGAACATACTCTCTTTCCTTGTACAGATAAGTTACTAATGAAAATGCACTATTGTATTGAATGATTCTTTTTTCAGCAAAAACAAAACTATCATCAATTAGTTGTGCTCTGTTTAGAGGATGGATTAATTCATGATTCTCGTGAAGTTGCGTTATTAGTAACTGGGTATTGTCGTGATCATAAAGCACTCTGTAATAACCTAAACATAAAAAAAACAACAAAATTATAATAATTTATTAATAAAATAGTTATCAGAAATTAAATAAAATGTTCCGATAGGGTATAATATTAAATTACTTAGATATTTTTCCATCATTACAGAAATTAAATGAGAATTAAGTCAGCAGTGGTTATGCAGGTGAAGAGCCTCTTTACATATTTCTGGATAGTATAAAGATTTTATTTCTCTGACATAATAAGTATCATTTCTGTTATAATTCGTTTTTATTTTACAATAAATGATGACGTGTCGTTAATAAAATAGAACATGATTTTATTGAATCTCCTTAGAGCACTTTTTAAACAGACCAATTTTTTACTTTCTCTTGCCTGTATGAATATATAGAAGGAAAGTATTGTTTTCATTTTGATTTTTCAAAATTGAGCTTTCACCGGATCTACATGTTTTCAGACCCCCTGAACCCAAAAAACATTTTATTAATGATTGGTTGCGTGTGTGTGTGTGTGTACAGAATATTTCAAGAACAGAACATTGTACGAACTTGAAACTTGAAACTTAAGTTACATACCACTACCGAACCCGACACAAACATTTTCATTAAAATCGGTCAACTGGATGTAGTAGTTTATTCGTGTGATTTTTCATTTTTTGCAATTTTCTCAAAAACCGGTTCTACGATTTTTTTAAAAATCCCCTGGTTTACTAAATTTTTTATGCTCTACAGGATAGGGGAGGCGCCATGTTTGCTGAAATTCTTGATGAGGCTGTTTTTGCATAAAAAATTGTTCTTTTAAGATTGCGGCTTTAATATGCAATTTAACACAAAAGTTTCTATAATTAAAGTTGTAGAGAATTTTTTAAATTCTCCTTAAACTTTTATTTCAAACATTTTTTTGTATAATGCTTAGTTTAGCAGTAATTAGCAATTTTCTATTTTCATCTCATGAAAACGTGTGAAAAATCGAATTTTTTAAAATTTCAGCCTTAGTATGCATTTTACGACAAAAGTGTATGTAATCAAATTTATAGGAAATACAGAGATCTACAACTTTTATTTGAAGCATTTTTCTCTACAGAGTCTAGTTTAGCGTGAAAGAGTGATTTTCCGTATTTTTAAGCCAAACTGAAATTGATTTTCATATTGCGTCTTTCACTCATGATTAAATTTAGGTTATGTTTATTAAGGTTAGTTTTTTGTTTATATCTAATGTTTTATTACAAATTTTAGGTTTATTATTAATTATTTGCATTGGCAAGAGAAAGTTGTGTGAGAATTTCACCCCAAATTGTTTTTATTTATTTAAAGTTGTATCATGGTCATTAGCAACTAGGGCGGTGGGTGCTGTCAAGTAATAATTTCCAAACCCTAGCCAGGAATCAATCCCAGGACCTGCACTTAATAAGCTAGCGCGCTAGCCACTAAGTTAAATAGACCTTGTAATGGTCTTAATATGCGTAATAAATGCCCAAGTGAAGAGTTATTTGGGTGGCCTCTGTTTCTCTTCCAGCGCAAGCTGGTTGTCATGATTACGGTAACGTCAGCGGCAAATTTGCACGTCTAGCTCTCACAACTCGACCCCTAATATAAAAGAGGTTGACGCGGTGTGGTGATGACTTTACCACTAAACCAATTTGGTGGGTTCATTATAATTTATCTTATTTATCCTTCTCCTTCTTCTTCTTCTTCTTCCAACCAAGGATTAGGGCCCCTGCCTATGGTACAGGTGAAAAACGGTCAATGATCTCGACGGCGAATGAGGAAATTTTCCCAACGGTAAACAGGGCGGAAGAACCTAGGAGATGGGTCTCCGAATGAAACTCAGGGTACGGCTAGGTGCTGAAAGGTGGCAGCCCAACTAGGGGTCTTACATCGCACAGGGTTTGGCCGGAGGACATTTTAACCACTGGGAAACTCACAAATAGCCTCGGAAATGGAACAGGTTCTTAATGGCAATCAGAATCTTATTTATATAAAGTATATTATTTGACCTGACAATGAAGTTTATTTATTTAACTTGGAACCCTCTAGCTCAAAAGCTAGTTTCGCTGACCAAAAACATTGGTGGGATTCAATTCTTTAGTTTGTCAATACAATTACTTTCTTTGAGCTGCTTTGTATCGAAGAATAAGAATGCATTAAATCATAATTTTTTTTTGACACCTAAAACCAAAATGTGATGTTCAGAAGGGTGCTCATGTGAAAAACCCATCAATTTTTGTCTCTTAACAAAAACACCTAGTCTAAGTCCGATAATCTGAAACTTGAAAATAAAAATAAAGGTTTTATTGCTATAACTAGATTCACATATTATTATTAGCTTGCATGTGTCAGCTGTTCTGGTCACATGTGCAGTAGGAGTATTTACTAATTATTCGTCTGTGGGAAATTAAGGGATAAAAATATTGCTTTGTTGATATTGGTTTCCCTTCCTATAAACTTTATGGAATTTAATCATATTTGAGGATCGATATAATTGTGTTTCTTATCTATAACTGGTAAATAGTGAGAGTTGTGCATTAATTAAGTATCATGGTATGTAAAAGTTTCTTTGTATTTTTATTAATTATCCTACTGATTTGTTTGAGAACTGTGATTTTATTATTGTATGATTAAACAGATCTACTCTTTGAATAAATGGTTAACCTAACCTTGTCTTATTATTCTAATGTTTGATAAGTATCATCTTTATTTATTTATCTACTTCTGCTGAAACCAAATAAAAATAACAATAACTAATAAAAGGTGATTAATGTACTGTAGTACTGACATGGGAAAAATATCAATTTTTTTTTTTTAATTCCTAATTTGTGTACGTTGCAATCTGTTCAATTGAGAACAATAAGCAACCCCATGACCCAATGAGATGAGGATGATTTGTAAATAACGTGCAGTCTTGTACAGACTCAGGCTGACCATTCCTGAGAGAGTATGGTTAATTGAACCCCAACCATTAAAGTACACCGGTAACCACCGCCTAGTATTCAAATCCGAATAAAAGTAACAACCCTTACTAGGATTTGAACCAGGAACCTTCGCCTCCGAAAATCAGCTGTTAAACAGCTGATTTTGGTGACGACTTTACCTCTAGACCAACTCAGTGGGTTAAACATCAATGAAAGGGAATTTATAAAACTGAACTTCTTGTGCACTGTAATTTGATGAATTAGTTAATCAGCAATGGTGATTGAGTAGAGATGCAACTCAGCTCGGATTAACAATCTTGACCAATCGTGAAAAATCTGATAACCAAACCCAACCCAATCACAGGAAATCTTGCAAAAATTTGGTAGGTACCTGAAAATTGTAGGTTAAAAATAATCCAGTCAGTACATGGAACTATAGTATCCAATTTAAATTCACTAATTGGTTTATCCATAATAAATTTTGGTGTCGTATTTTCAAAATTACGTTCCATTTTGGTGGTATAAGATACAGGAATCTGCCATAACTTAGTTTTCTTCGTGTTCCCTCCATTTTTGGAATAGTCATCAATATCATTCTAAAAAATATGGAAACAAAAACTGTAAGTATCAAATTCAGTATTATTAGTAGTATAATAGTATTGTAATAGAAACAAATATAAGAAAATTTTTATACAGTTTTAAATACTATGATAAAAATCGGAAGTAAACACTTTAAAACAAATGTATCTTTTGTAAATTTCAATAACTTTTTAAAGAAAGTTTAACTTCAATGTGTACTCTGATAGTGGATCCACCAAAACATTTCATTAGAAAGGTACAATATATTATTATAAAAAAAAGGTCAAATCAAGTGATTTGGGTCAATGAAGGATTAAACATTTTTAGAATAGTAATGAGTTGCGCTTATGCAGTTAAGACATGGAGTGGGGTAAGGTAGGAAAAAAGTAGAATTCAGGCAGCAAAGTTGAAGTTCGAGAGGAGTACGCTGGGGAAGACAATAAGAGATAAAATAAGAAATGTTGCATGTAATTAGGTAAAAATTAAAAATGGACAGCCTGTTAAGGAGGGTTGGACAGAAAAAGCTGACTTGGTTTGGTCAGGTCAGTAGGATGGAGGGTGGAAGAATGTTGAAAAGATGCTGTACTTGAAGATATAGGAAAAAATACCAAGAGGTAGACCAAGAGTGAAATGGATGGATTTAGTTATGGAAGAATTGGGAATTAGATACGATGCCAAAAGATTAATGAAGACGTGTGTTGTGCTGGGCTCGACTCGAAGAAACTTAGAGGAGAGATAAAGAAGATGATGATAATTTTCGTAAGAATGTTTTTCAATGCTTACCTGTTGTATAACTAGTTTATTCCTTTTCTCGTCTCTGAACACAAACAAAACCGGAAAATTTCCTTGATCAGTCCATGTTGACATCAGATCGTTTAAATTAATATTAGGAGTAAACAATTGAAGTGTACTCCATAGTTGCTGTGGTGTCATAGTTAAAAATCTCCTAAAACAATTGTAAAAAGAATGATTATATTTTTATTTACTAATGTTGCATTGATGACTATGGTACTTTACATGCATATGTAAAAACGATAAGGAATCATAACACAATTAGTTTTTTAAATTCATGAACTCTGAAGTGCTTTGAATTTGATTCTCTGTTCACCAATTTCTTTCAAACATTTTTTTTAATCCTGAATAGTATTCACATGTAATACGATTTTTGACATATACTGATAATGTGTGTGATTGGCCATAAATGAATATTATGTATTTCCAAAATACTTTTTTTTACAATATTAGTTTATTATGGTCGCATCAATACTCTTTAATTTTTTAGCCACCCAATTACATAAAAAACACACAAGTTACATAACATAAGATTATAACAGTACACTTTAGGTTTACAATTAAACAAAATTAACACTGAACAATTGAATCTTAGATTTTTAAATTATAAATTAAAAATTATAATATGATTATAAATTAAATATAAATTATTTTATATGAATTGCATTTTTATTTGCACTAAAATTTTCTTTGAATATTTAAAAATTTTATAAAGTCTAGTGTGTGTGAAGAACGCAATCTTTGTAGTTGTCCGGTAAGTGAAATTGTTTCCGTATAGTGTTCAAGGTAGGACATTCCACAAGAATATATGTTTGACGGTTAATTTCATGTTGCAGTGTCTACAGTAAACAGAGTCTTGTTTCATCATGAGGTGACTGTGTGTCAGTTTAGTGTGACAAATTCGTAGTCGTGTAAGAGTCACTTGGTCAAGTCTGTTTTTAAAAATTTCTGGCTGTACGTCTCGAATTTCAGTCCACACTGTGTGTAGGTTAGTCGTTAAAGTCTTCCACCAAAATATTTTATATTAATATTCCACCAAAAGTCTTTTTCCAAACTATTGTAAGTGCCAAAAACAATGTTTTACATTAAAAAAAATACCTACATTTGTGTTGCAATGTTTTGACCTATACAGGTGTTTCTCAAGTTCAAAATTCTGTCATTAGGATCAGTAATAGGGAGACAATCTACTTTCTTTGTTACACATAGTTGTTAAACATAGAATTTACAAGGTGTTTTTGTAATAGAATCCATTTCACCCATAATGGCACCTACAACGTTTTGGAATATACAATTCAAATGTGTTGCAATTTACACAATTTTAGGGTTGGCGCTTTGTCATAATATTTATGTGTTAGTGAAGAATGTAAGTTAGTATAATTATGTAAATAAAACTTGTTGTCATTGGAACTCCTTTTACGTTTGTGAATTTTCAAAAAAAATTTCTTCTTACATTGTAAGAAGTTAAATTACTTGAATTGTATATTCCAAAATGTTGTAGGTGCCATTATGGGTGAAATGGATTCTATTGCAAAAACACCTTGTAAATTCTATATTTAACAACTATGTGTAACAAAGAAAGTAGATTGTCTCTATTACTGATCCTAATGACAGAAATTTGAACTTGAGAAACATCTGTATAAGTCAAAACATTGCAACACAAATGTAGGTATTTAACATTGTAAGTTAGGTAAATGTTGTGACCAAATTTTGTTCCAGTGTTCTTCATTTTGGTTCTTAGCTTTGAATATGCAGGCTCACATTTAAAGTAAAATACTTTAAGAACAGTAAAGCACGATTTTGCACAATGTTTTTTCTTATTTATTTAATCAAGAAAAGAACAAATGAAAAACATCTATTGCGAGACTATTTTTCATTTCCCAGACCTGATTGGTGAGATCAGTTTATTTGATTGAAATTCATCTGTCATAAATTTGTGAAAGATTGACTTGAAATACTATAAGAATTCATACTTATTCTTAGTTAGGTAGGCTAATTAATTTTTTTAATTAGTGAATGTTTGTAGCCTTCATAATCACCTTCTGGCAGCCCATATGCCATGTAGTTTTACTTTTACAGTCATTTTGTTACAGGCCTCTGCATTTAATTTATATTTTACCATATATGCTTCATGTAGCTGTATGTTTTCCTTTTTTATTTCTTTCAACAGGTTTCCATATCTGAATTCTTTAGAGATATTCTTTCCTCCTTCATTCTGTGCAAATATATCTGTGTTTCTTTAGTTATTTGCTACTTCATTAATAACAGTGTCTTTTACTGGCATTCTTTATCTGATTTCTTCATTTCTTATATTGTCTCTCAAAATTCACAGCATCTTCTCCAAAACATTTATATTCTGCAGAGAGTATACATTTTGTAACATCCGGTTACTTCTGACCATATGACGTGTGGCTATTAAATAACAAGACTGACGTTATAAAAAATTTAATTTTAATTTTATACGTAATCACTTATTGTCACCTTCAATATACAATCTCTCTGTATCCCTACAACGCTCCATGGGAATTTTCCATTGTTGGAAACAGTGCTGGAAGTCATCTTCTGTCAGCTCCTTCAGGACACGTGCCACTTTCTCTTTTACAGCTTCCACAGACTCAAATCTTGTCCCTTTTAATGCAGAATTCAGCTTACGAAACAGGCTGAAGTTACATGGTGCAAGATCTGGTGAATAATGTGGGTGTTCTAACACTGAGATGCTGTAGGTACTTGGCTAGGAACCTCTTGACAATTAGGTTGGAATGAGCTGGGGCATTGTCTTGGTGGAGAACCCATAATTTGTCCTTCCATATTTCGGGGCGTTTTTTCCTTACTCTTTGATGTAGTCTAGAAAGTACCTCAATATAGTAATATTGATTCATTGTTTGACCTTCAGGAACTTTGTGAAGGTACACAACCCCATGGATATAAAAAAAAACAATCATCATTGCTTTAAATTTTGACTTGCTCATTCAAGCTTTTTTGGCTCTCTGTGAACTTCGGCTCTTCCAGTGCATGAATTGGCGCTTCGTTTTCCAATCATAAGTAAAAAATCACGTTTCATCACATGTTATTATCGTTTCCAAAAAAATTGGGTCATTTTCAATCCCTACAAAGTGTCAGTACAAACATTTTTGCGAGCTTCATTTCAAACGTTTTTGAGCGGCACGTGTCCTGAAGGAGCTGACAGAAGATAAGTTCCGGCAGTGTTTCCAACAATGGAAAATTCGCGTGGAGCGTTGTAGCAATAGAGAAGGAGTGTAAATTTAAGGTGACAATAAGTGATTATGTATATAATAAAAATAAATTTTTTTACATCAGTCTTGTTATTTAATAGCCACACCTCGTATGTCATTACTGGTTTTCAACAACAGTTTAACAGTCAGTTAATTCCTTAATTAAATTCCTTTTTTTATTTCAAGTTGTATTATTTAAAATTGCCGCCTGCTCTATTTTCATTTTATAAATACAGTTCAGAAATATTATTACTGCCTGAAAAAATAAATAGGCTAAAGTCCACCTGCCCAAGGATCAAAAGGCTTAAAATCTGAGTTTTACCTCTAATAATAATATATCAAGATAACCCCTGAAATCTGATTACTTATACATTACAATCTCACTTTGAAGTTATTTCATAGTACATAACTATGTAATTTATTTTTTCCTTTTCCTATTATAGCAATTTCTTTAATAAATATTCTAAAATATTTTTGGTTGCTATTGTTTAATAAAATACGGTTTCCTTCAGTTCATCTTGAACATATACCCATATCCTGAATAAAATGTACAAAATATATTGTATATATAACATGGCAAAAAGATTGACTGACCTTTCAGAAACAAATTGTTTTAAACCATTTTGATAATTTTGTTCTCCCATGAGGTGTTGCAACATTCTTATTAAAGCTGGGCCTGAAATTTAAAATAAAGATTTGTAAAAATTTAACTTAAAATATTATAAAAATTTTTCTGGTTTATAAAACTAAAATATTCATATGATATTTAAAATTGTACTATTTGTTGGAAATATGTTTTGGAGCTTTTTTAATGATAATTTTTGAAGTGGCATAGCATCATGCATGGGGATAACAAAGATTTAAAATTTTAGTTGGTGGTTAGGCACCAGATGAACAAGAAACATCCTCATCAAGGTTGCTCTATGAAGCCTCCTTATGGTTTAAAAATACCATTTTTAGTTTTCTGGGACATCCTTTTTCTGATTTTCCTGGTCACGGATTTGGGTATTAGAAATCCAAGATGTAGACCTTATGTTTTGGTTAACACCTGACAATAGAGCTTCTGTTCACTTTTTGACTCTGGTAATATTTTCTTAAGTTTTTCAAAAATCTCAGGCGGTGCCTACCTTAGATTTAAGTAATTTTGGATGCTGAACCACATGCTATTAAAGATTTTTTAAAGTGGAATGGATAAATTTTTCGAAATTTTTGGGGTTGTGTACCATCCCAAAAGCAGAAAAACCTTGATAAGTAGTCAGCTACCATCTGGAAATTTCAACAAATTAAAACCCTTCATTTTGTATCATTATTAGTAATATAGCTGTGAATTACTAAAAGTCGGTTGATGTAATTTGAAGTAAGTGGAAAAATGAATTTAAAATGCTACAACCTATTCATGATATTATTTTGTCAATAGCTTATTTTTTAAACTTTTATCTGTTTTTGAGAACTGTACTCCAGTGACAATCTTTCATTTTCATCTCTGATTGTTTATCCTATTTTTTTTACTTGATTACCAAACAATGTTGGTAATCCAATTAGTGTCACTTAACTTTTAGAAAATAAATATTTTTTTGTTTTATTTAGTTTATTTTAATCACATCAACAACTTGGTTATTAGCAACTACTTTGGGTTGGGTTTGAACTTGTAATAATTTTCCCAGACCCTGGCCAGGAATTTAATCTGGAGCTCCACTTTGCAACGTAGCATGCTAACTACTGGGCCACGGAGGTGGCCAATATAATGTTATATTTGTCTGAAAGTTAGCCAAATTCACGATGGAATTTATTTACAAGAGGTTAAAAAGTACCTTTCGTGTAAGTAAGCCCCATGAATTTGTTGGTTACTTCTTGTGGCGTGACAACTCTTGAAGTCAATGGTGAATCGGCATTATCTCCGTGCAAACCTTCAACTGTTAAATCTACAATAAACTGATCCATCATTCTCCAGCTGGGATCCATCTGTAACATAAAAATTTTAAGTTCTGTAATTACATTCTTATTTAAGATGTCATGAAGAAAATGCTTTGATCTAATCTAATTTATAAATAAATAAAATCTACATGAATGTGATACTAAGAGAGTCTGAAATGACACACACATCAAATAATTTGATTACAATATAGGATTGCACTGTTTTAAACATCATATATTATTAGAAAGAAATGAATGTTCTTTTAATGTAGAAAAAACTTTAGTTGTCTGATATTGAGTGCAATCAGCACTTTAAAAAATTGCCATGTTTCAATTTTAATTGTATTTTTTAAATTATATGTAATTTAATGCATGGTGTAGTGAACCACAGTAGCGTCCTTGTTAATTTCCATGCAGTATTAAATTTTACTTATTATTGACCGATTTTGATGCTGTATCAACCATGAAGATGTTTAAAAAGTATTGTCTTTTTTCATTTAATATTTTGTCTGTTTGATATGAAAAGTAAAAATAAATGAAATCCCTTTATTTCTTTCTCTTGCCCTTTTTTAAATACAGGAAAGGAAAGTATTGTTTTCATGCAGATTTTCAAAATCAAGTTTTCATTGGAAAGACATACCTAATTTTTCCCCTTTTATTTGTTATTCGGAACTGTTCATTATCAACAACTATCCTAATTGATCGCTGGTTTTTTCTGTACTCTTTGATGTGGATTAGGCATGCATATGAACCAGGAGCCACACAGGAGTTTGTTCATGGATGGCTGTCAGCTGATCTCCATAAAATAAAGTTGCTTGCCCAATCAGTGTTACTTAACAATTAATAGTGATTCTCTGCCAGCTGGCTGACTGGGCTGGCCCAAAGGCCAATCTATGTTTTAGAAATGGTAATTTAATTAACATAAAACCTCCCTTCAAAATGTTACTGAAGAGTAAAAGTTAATGAAATTGCGTATGTGTGCTACTCTGCGAAAATTTTGGAATCCTAGCTAAGAAAGAGACTTCAGGTCAGCTGTAAATTTATCAACTGATCTGGCTTCTTAAAAATTAATATTGAATAAACATTATTTAGTTTTAGCATGAACTTACCACATTTGGAAAGAAATACTCAAAATACATGGCAAAAGCTTCTTGAAGCCATAGATAATCCCACCATTCCAGTGTTACCAGATCACCAATCCAATGATGGAGCACTTCATGACCAGTGAATCTACCTACAGTCTGCCTTTGCCGCATTGAAGATCGTTCATCAGCTAAAATATTTATTTCCCTAAAAGAAAATGTAGTATTTAATTAACCTGTTAGCTAAAGAAAATGAATGAGATTTTTTAGATAATTTCATGATCTACATTAATTTTATCGCTTCATGATCTACATAAAATAGGCTAATATATTTGAATTTTAAATTTAATAATTTTATTAAATTTAAGTTAAATTTAATACTTTCATTGAGACCCTTTCTGTCATGTTTTTAACATTTATCTATTCCATTTAGTTAAACTACAATTACAAGTTGGTCAAACAAAAAATAATAGCAGCTTTACTAAAAATATAAGGCCTTGTTGGATAAAGTCCAATATGGTAGCCAGGTCAGGGCTATTAACTTCAGGCTTTTCTAGCAAATTTCTTTCATTCTGTATTCATATTCACATTCTTAAAACTTTAAATTTTGTTCTTTTTTCGATTCGGCCAATAAGGACATATAATTTCAACAGTATTTTTATTTTGTCAGGCTTTGATGTTTGTCTAGTACTTCCTGATTTATTACCTGTGTTGTTCTTTCCTTTCCTCAATCCCCAGGTCTTTCTGGTTTTTGCTTTGGTTTTTCTTTGAAACCTTAGTACTTTTGTAGTTTCTTCTTAAGTGCATCATGTTCCTGGATGTCCTTGTACGTAATTCCAATTTCTTGGATATTTCTGTTCTTCTCATTGAATCATACCCCTTCATTTTGTCATTTTAAAAGTACTTCAGTATTTAATTGGACAGTCTTTCTGGGTTCATTCGTGTCTGTAAAAGTTAATTCTTCTTTTTGCATCACATTGATGATTTTTTTGATCATGGTTGTTTCATATTTTATATACTGTACTACTCCATTGGCTTTTATAGAACCCAGATTTTCCTCAAGTTCCTTCTTTCCTTCCTCTCCAATTTCTTATGCAGTGCGAGGCATTCCACTGAGCAATGGGAGTCTGGTCAAATTACAATGCAGTAGTGCCTGATCTTGTTCTAATTATGTTCTTTAATTTTAATTTTTGTTTAGGTCATCACCTGAAAGGCTGGTTTGAACTTCTAAGTAATGAATTTCATTACTCTCAAAGGAGATAACTGAGATTAGTGTATTTTACACCTCTACCACTTCTGTTATCAAATACTTGAGTCATATAATTGGCTGACCATGTGAAAGAAACACAACTATTTTTTGTAGCCCTGGAACTATCAGATCAAATTGAAATAATTTAATACTCAACCTGCCCGATATAGGCAGATTTATTAATTAAGGATATTTTAATAAATACCTATATGTATTGATTCCCCAATTTTCCATAGCAATTACTACTAATTGAGGTAAAGCTATCTGGTCCATCTTTGGGACATAAAGAGGAACATTAAAGTAATTTTCTGCTATATCAACTAATGGTGGACAAATTTGCTGGCTCCATCTCATCTGACTTATTTTTGAAGGCACAGACCACCCAACATATCTGAAACAAATTTTAACCTATATTATAATTTTTAAACTATATTCACAGTAAGTAATTTATGTTTTGTGTTTTCAAATGCTTCATTTCGATGTTTTGTAAGAGCTATCTCTGAAATAATTTTATAACTTCTCCAAACGAGTCAGCTAAACAGAACAAGTTTGGATATGAATATGGTACAAGGGAACCTGCTTCAGGGTAGGTAACCTCTTAAGGGTGAACACAATATAAATAAACACAAGAAACAGAAATTGAAGACAATAACAGTTAAATTTAGAAGATGGTTAGTGTGGAAACCCAGACAATGATTGTTGTGAAAGTTGTGTAAGGGGTGTATTTTCTATAGGCTTACACCACAGTACACACAGAAACACCTACAATTAATTACTTCTCAAGGATGATTGAGATCAAAAGCAATAAAACACTAGTATAAACCAAATTTATTAATAACCGCAAATACTTAATAAATTTGAGCTATGCATACACACACACAAATACTCGTTTCGTAAACTCAAGATGCACTCCCTTGTTTCCCTCTGTATCTAACACAACAATCACAGACACTACCAACATAAAACATTAAATTTACAGAATAATATTATATAGTAAAATTATTTCTAACAAAATTGTGACAAGACTTTGAAAATATTAAGTAAATATTAATGTTTTGTCGTTTAAAATAAGTTAATCTATATTATTATTACGACATGAAAAATTTTGGGATAGGAGTTAGGTTATGTTTTGCTCAGAATGCAAAAAGGAGAAAGGTAACTTGACATGGCACATTCGTTAGTAGTAGGAAGAGATCATTTATAAAAATGGAAAAAACCTTGACCAGGACAGCAAATTCATCAGTGATAACCATACTGTATAAATCTGGACAGCAATGCACTAGGGGGGTAGTGCAAGCACTAGGGGGGTAGTGCAAGCACTAGGGGGGTAGTGCAAGCACTAGACATGCACTATGCCAAAGCGCATTAGATTTAAAATAAATATTATAAAGTTAATCCTAAAATATATAACAATAAATTTTTATTGTGCAAACTGCAGATTTGAAATCAATATTCTGTTGTACAAATATTTTAAATTTCGATAACGTTTTCAGCTGCCTTGATTCTTGTCAACTACTTAGATGTATTTTGGTGAATCCATTATTATCAGAATACATTAATGTATAGAAGATGTACCATCTTCAGCAGGTTTTAAATTTTTTTTTTAAAGTTTCATTGATATTTTATATACTTTGATGAAGATGGATCAACTGAAACACATGTAACTAGATTGTAAGGATCAAGACAACTGAAATGGTTAGTGAAATTCATAATATTTTATACAATAGAATAGATAAGACTAATTCAGTTTGCCAAATATATAAAACATGTGCTTGAAAACCCACAAAAAAGGTAGAAAATTTTAAATAATTATTCTGATCCATGGATTTCAACTGACACAGAAGAAGTATGGATCAAGAAATCTATTTTAAAACATCTAACATGATATCTTGGTAAAATAACAGCAAATACTATGCCAGATAAAAGTAGATCTATTATTGACCAGGAACTTTCAAATAAAAATTAAAATGTTAAAAAACTGAATACCAAAAATTTTATCTATAAACTGTTGAATAACCGCGAATGCTGGCACAACATTATTCAATTAAAAATTGATTAACTTTAAGTAAATCAAAATACAAAAAAATTAAAAAGTTCTTAAGTGATTCCAAGTCCTGTTTACATTGGTTTACTTTGTCAAAATGTTTGTTATGTTATTAATTTAAACAAGGAGGAATTCCGTTAAGTCTATAAATCTTAGTTTTCTCTAAATTCAATAATTATTGTAGTAGCATAATAGGTGTACAGTTATGTTCTTTATACGCCCAAAAAGACATTGTCTCAATTAACAATAATAAGTAATTAGGCTAAGTGAGAATTTATTCAGTAATATTTATAAATTATAATTATTTGTTAATAAAAAATATAAATAACAATTTTTAGTAAATTATAAATAAAATTATAGTAAATTTATGTTGTTGTAAGTCATCAGGTGAAAGGCTAATTTGAACCTCTAGAGGCTTTACTAAGTAAAGTGCGGAGTGAGATGGAGTACCATTGCTTTACTCAATGAGTGGTAAAGTAAGTTCATCAGTAAGCCAGGCCCTCTGAAAAGCATCTACTTTCCACCCTGCAATTGACACCTTTCTTTACAACCAGGGCGTTCAGGCTTCTGCAGCCCCTCCTCACCGCGACCTAAAAGATCTATAAATTCACACCTATAAAGATAAATTAAGCTATAAAGATAAAGATAAACCTAAAGATCTATAAATTGACACCTTCACTTCATTCACCACAGGGTCTCACTGTATAATGAAATTCATTACTCTTAGAGGAGTTACTGTGACTAGTGTTTATTACACCTCAACCTCTTATGTTTTTAAAAGCTTCAGTCATATAATTGGCTGACTACATGACAAGAAACAAAATTATTTTTTGTGGCCCTGGAAGTAGCAGATCGAGTGCAAATAATTTAACACTCCATCTGCCTGTTATGGGCACTTCTAAACATCAAATGTAAAGCAGCTGAAATGGTGATGGGGCGGACATATTTAATGGTACCCGGAATGCCTATCTCCGTGATGTTAATGTAAGGAACATTTTCTCAAAAACTGTTTCATTTATCGTGTCCATTTTTTTTGTGGTTACTTTTCAGGGTATTCTACACCCCCAGAATTTGTAGCATCTTTATATATTGTTATAAAGTTAAGAAAATGTTTTTTGAAATCACCACTTTTGAAAATCATAATTTTTTGCCTATTTAAGTGGAAAATAAATATTCAAACACATTATTTTACTGTAATATTAACTCAGTATATTGCAAATTATGGTACAAAAGGCTATGCAAAAATGTCATTAAAATCCATTCACAGTTGGCTGAAAAAATGTTCCTTATGTGTTAAAAATTGATATTTACAGGAAACAAGAAAAAACTAAAAGAGAACACATTATAAATACTGCAAAATAGTTAATTCTAATACATTCCAGGATCATAATCTGGAAATTTTTCAACTGTTACATTCGCAGCTGCCAACGTAAAGTTTTGAAACTAAAGAAATTAGGAATTTATCGTTTGTCATTCAAAAAATAGATGTCTTTGTGCAAACTGGTAACATTTAGAAAATGACGTAACATATTTTTAATTATTTTTTTTTTTTTGGGGTATAAGAGCTTCGAAAACCCCAACAAATTATACATAAGTGAATGCAGAAAATTCTGAATTTTAATAATGAGTAAAAAACCAGATGTGTGAAAATTTTCAATTTTCTCCGTTCCGGGTACCGTTAAGAGGTGATCAATGGAGCAACGAGTTTACACTACCATGTCTGAGATGGAAAGGTAAAGTTTGCTTACAGATTTGAAGAAATTACTTAAGGTGGCAGGATTTAACTGGGCAGAAAGGAATGAAATAGGAAATTGTGTAGGCCAACATAGTGAATGAGTGTAATCCAACACTGGTTGATGATTGACTGATGAAGGAGAATAGTAATTTACATTTTTATATGTCAATACCTTACATCATAAAATGATTATATTTCTGCAATAAATATGAAAATACTTGTGTACATACCTTGCAAAAAAATTGGTGTCTTGTAAACTTGCCTCACTTGCAAATTGAAATACAAATAGTGTTAACAGGTATGGTGACATTACTGGAGTTTGTTGAAATTCTATTGCTACTAATCCATTTGCACTAAATAAAGTAAAAATAATCTTAGTTATATAAAAATAAACTAACAACATTAAGAATAATGTGCACATTATTCGGTAAGCATAACAAGTTTGAAAATACTGAAAAGTTTTCTTAAGAGTTTTAAACAAAGTTGATGATATAAAATATTTTAACAAGTTTCTTTTATTTTTGTGGTATATCTGTTGGAAGATACTTCTTTTATTCGTCCTATTGTAGGATGGCCAAAATTATAGTCAATTTAACTTTATTTACAATATCTTGGAATAATATCAGTGCTGTCTGAATCATATCTTTCTAGGAGATTCTTCTCCCAGGAAACTCCCAGTCTCCAAAAATTCTATCTACTCTACATTTGTCATTGGATTCACATTGTTAGTTTAAAGTTTTGAATATTTTTAGACATCTCATAATACGTTCCAAATACTTCAGCTTTTTTATCTGTACAGTGTACATTACATCACAGTCTCAGAATTTTAGCATCAAAGATTCTAGTAGGTAATCGTAAACACCATATCCTCTATTTTGTTTGAACATTGTTTACATTGCTTCATGTAAATTCGCTATGGTAGATGGGATGGGAAAGTCATTGCATCCTGAAAACATCATCTCATTTTCTAAACATATTTTGCTTATTATTGATAAAATTATATCAACAAACGTACATCGTTTGTCATTTTTAACTACATTAATAAAATATAAAGCATAAAATAAGTATTACAGACATTATATTGGGGGAGTCAATGTTTTACAGTTGAGTAATAAAGAGATGCTGTGCGCTCAGCTACATGTCCAACTACTGCAGTTTACTTTAGTAATTTGTGCTCAAGGTTGATTTCAATGGTGACAATGAATCCCATTATTTCAGTTCTTGTCTTGCCAGTTTTGGTTCAACAAGGATTCTTTAATTCTCCATAAAATTCTTTCGATTGTCATTTGTTCTAATTTTACTCACCACAATCCTCTTTTAATCTTTGACACTTTTGTACCCAGTGTATTTATTTGTAAAATCTATGAGTGCTTGTTATTGGGTCCATATAAAACCTTTGATGAAGACAAGTTAAAAATTGTATACTGTAGTGTTGTTACTCTGTTCAATGTAACATAATATTTTTGATTGTCTTGCTATTATAGACAGCTTGGAGAACTGTATTAAACCAGTCGAGAGACTGATAGCAAGAAAAGGTATTAACCCCTAGCAACAATGAGTAATTGTTGGAAAAACCCATTTATTAATTATCTAAAACTGTGGGTTTGTATTACTTTGTTTTCCGTATTAAAAATACACACAACTTTCATGCAATGTCTGTGTATATAAAAGGGGAAGCTCTGACTGACTGACTGACTAACTCACTTATTTATTACTAATTCTTCTACCTACACAATACCTAGAAAGCCTAGAAGTCTAGTTATATAAATTATTGCAATAAAATAATATCATACTCTTACATGGGTGAAGCCCTGGGCAGCTGGTTATTAATATAACGTGACATAATTTATATTTTTTGATAAACATTTTTATATAAAGATTTTACTAGTGATGTACAAATTAGTGACTCAATGATTTTGAACAATTACTTACTCTGGTGGTGATATTGCTGCTAATGGCATATTAGATCTGGCTACATAGTCTTGTGGTCTCAAAACAGTTAAAGTAAATCTTGCTTTGTACTTTGGTTCATCAAGACACGGAAACAACTGCCTTGCATAAACTGGACGTAGTTGAGTTCCAAGGTAATAACTGAAAGAAAAAAAATATTTGTGTTATTTTATGTAATATACAGTAATACCTTGTTTACCTCTATGTCCAGATTTGTCCAAATGTTTGAACCAATCTGGATAAAAAAAAAGTATTAGAAAACTTAAAATATCCTAAGTTACAGGGAGTGGCAGAATTAACTCCTGAATTAGCAACCACCATGGGCCTGATGCTAGTGGTGTAGGCAGACTCAGGTTGTTTCATTGAGTAGGAACACTGCTACCAATTTAGTCACCACCATGGCTGGACTGTCACCATGAACATCATGTGTTCATTGAAACTTTTTTTAAAAATGGCGATTCTGAAATCACAACATAGTGATTATTTCGTACGCACTTTGGGATAAATCTGCACAGACCCTGACAGGAAAACTGTTTTAACATGGATTAAAAAAATTAGAGTCATGGGTTCCACTTTAAAAATACACCATCTGGTAGACCTTGTAGCTCTCAAACTCCACAGAACATTCAATTACAGCAAGTAGTTACCCAATCTCAAAAACGAACCCGTATTTTCCTATATTTGGGCGGCCACAGGATGGGTAGCTGAGTGAACGGCATCGTTAGGCTTAACTCCACTCAGCTTCATTACTGTCTTGGTCCGTTTTGAAAGCTGACTATGCTTTCCCCACCAATCGACTTTGTATGCTGTCCGACAAAATGTCTGCTGACTCACATGATTTCACAACATGTTTCTTCGATACGAACTGAGCAAAGCTATGCTCCTAGTTGCCATCCCTTAACAACTTAGCACAACTTCACTCAACTATGCTGCGCTCAACTCAACTCAACTCCACTCGAAATGGCTGCCCCCCCCTAAGATCAACCATTCCTGAGAATGTATGGTTAATTGAACCCCAACCATCAAAGTACACTGGGAACCACTGTCTAGTATTGAAAACCATATAAAATAACTACCTTTACTAGGATTGGGACCAGGAACCTTCATCACCGAGAACCAGCAGTTAAAGTGCTGACTCGAGGCAACAACTTTACCACTAGACCAACTCTGTGGACATTTTATTATTACACTACAGTTTAGTTATGTAAAACAAGAAGTACGGTGCATAATATATAACAAATACTATAATTTTCTCGTAGAGTAAGCTACAAAAGTTGGTTACTTTATATGTATCAAATGTACTACTTGTACATAATACTTAGTTTTATGCAATTTTTAATTAATTTATATAATTTTCCTATCAATTTATAATAGTTGCTGTTTATATTATATTATAACAGTGCATAAAATTTTAATTAGAAAGTTGTTTTTTCTGTTGTAATTTCTTCCTTCTGTTTAATAAGGAGTTCATGTGACATTGTAAAATGTTATGTGTATCTTGTGTGTGTAAGTGTGCATGTGTACATTTAATTTTAATAACTGTTTGAAAAGTATTGTAATATGCTAATTTATCTAAACTATTGAGGATAAAAGCTTGAAATATATTCAAAATAAGTTTTTGGTGATTTAATGATGTTGTTATTTAGGTCATCAGTTGAAAGGTTGGTTTGAACCGCTAGAGGTTTTACTAAGTAAAAGGAGGAGTGAGATGGTTTACCAGGGCCATCCCCTCTGAGTGGAAAAATAGCCTGTGCTTATCATTATGCCAGGCCCTCTGAAAAGCATCTACTTTCCACCCTGCAACTATTACCTTCACTACATTCACCACAGGGTCTGGCTGCATAATAATATTCATTAATCTCAGAGAGCATAACTGTGACTAGTATCTTTTAAACCTCTACCTCTTCTTTTCTTAAATGTTTCAGTCATATAATTGACTGACCATGGGATAAGCAACAGAACTATTTTTTGTAGCTCTGGAACTACCAGATTGAGTGCAAATTATTTAACACTCCACGTGCCTGTAATGGGCAGAGATTTAATGATATATGGTTTGGTTAATTATTTATTTAATGGCAAAATTTTCCTGCATTTGTAAGAAAATATCATAAACACGAATCCTGTCAAGTTATATTAAAATTAAAGAAAATAGTGTAGGCAAGAAAAATGGCATAAAATTCAGTAACACCTCTCTCAACAAAATAACAGTTTTGGAGGTTAGAACACTCAAAAATGAGAGAAAATATAAAATTTTGGTTTTATGTTTTTTGAAATTCTTGCAGATTTTCGGTTTAAATTATAAATGATACATGCTGTATGAGCTTTCTTTCCGTGTAAGAAAATGTTTTTTGAATTTCTGCAATAAGTTTTCACCTACTAAATATTTCTGTGTATTTAGAGTTTCTGTTCTTCAATTGACTTTTTTTTTGTTTTTAGGTTTTGTTAACCCACTGGGTTGGTCTAGAAGTAAAGTCATCACCAAAATCAGCTGTTTAACAGCTGATTTTTGGAGACGAAGGTTCCTGGTTCAAATCCTAGTAAAGGTAGTTACTTTTATACGGATTTGAATACTAGACTGTGGTTACCGGTGTACTTTGATGGTTGGGGTTCAATTAACCATACTCTCTAAGGAATGGTGGCCTGGGTCTGTACAAGACTACACCTTATTTACATGTCATATACATCATCCTCATCTCATTGGGTCATGGGGTTGCTTATTGTTCTAAATTGAACAGATTCCAACGTACACAAATTAGGAATAATAAAAAAAAAAGTTTTGTTAGTTTGCCTAGTAATAATGTTGCATTTATTCTCAGCTGTTGTTATAAGTTAGCTTGGATGTTTATTACTTTTATAAACAATGAAGATATCCTTTTATGCTGCTGGAATGCTCTAATATCAGGAACTGTAACTTTGAATGCGTTTTCCCGAACATTTTATTTTTTCTCACTTAGGTCTTTTCTTCACAGCAACCAGTAAAGACATTTTAATACATATTTCGTTGTTGTTTTTGTAATAGAAAGACCGTATATTTTGTTAAGATTATTTCAAAATATTGCACAGGAATTTTTTATATATTTTTTTAAAATTTATTCACATTTTTTGAAGGAAACCAGAAAAATTTTCTGAAAAATTTTTTTTTGCTAAAATATAACTGTTAAAGTAAAGATGAAGACAAGAGAAACAAAATTTTTAAAAAAGTCATGGAGTTATCTCTACTGACTGTTGAGAAATATATACTTAAATCCTGATAATTCTATCATTGTTGATAGGACCATCTGAACCCCCTTAAAAAACTGCATATTTCATTATGTTATTTCTATGACTTTACTTCAAATGATAAAAAGGTCTTCTTACTGTAATTGGTAAGAGGGTATTATTAAGTGTCAAATCACTGTTATTGTTACTTAAATTAGTTTAAGCTTAAGTTTTGTAATTAAATTATAATTGAAGTAATTGAATTTTAATTTGTTAGTTGACTAGGTTTAATAATTAATAGTAATTTATAATTTTGTAAATAATAATAATTGTTATAAGTTTAAAGGCAGTTTGTCAATTATTTGTTATACCCAGATCCCAAATGAACTTATGCTTAGATGTTACATATTACGATGAAACGGAAAGAATTATATATAAAATTTAATAAACTGTATTGGTTGCTATGCAGAAAGTCATCTCTCTCATTGGAAAACAAAATAGCAGTGTACAAAGCTATGCTCAGCCCTGTCTGGAAGTACGGTCTTACAGTAATATAAATATTATTCAAAAGTTTTAGAATAAAGTGTTAAGAAATTTGATAAATGCTCCTTGGTATGCAAGAAAGACTGAAGTGCATGAGTACTAAACATTCCATTTGTTAAAGAAAAAATAAGAAGGCTCAGTGAAAAATATCATGTTAAAAAATTGTCATCATCACATGTAAATCATTTGGCTCTGAATTTACTAAATAAAAGTGAAACCACCAGACGTTTGAAACGACGTCATGTTTTGGATCTCCGGGACAGATTATAAAGAGACAAAATTACTAAATAAAGAAATAACACACGAAAATAATTAAACAAAAAATAAAACAGCAATTAACATAAATAATTAACTGGCTAAATGTTTTATTAATACAAATGACTTTTAAAAACAATTAAGAATGAAAATTAAATAGTTAAATTGTATAAAATGTATTTTTAGTTGCTTTATTTTATGGAAGGGCTTTAATGGAAGCCCTCTCTTTCATGTTATTTTGTATTATGTCATTCACTTATAGCAACTTCTTACTGATTGTGTATAGTAATTATTCATTAAAAAAAAAAGATGTTACATATGTTTCATTAGATAAAACATTTTTATTCATGATATTAAAATATAATAATAAGAGGTAAACTGGTATATTTTGTACGATAAACATTCAATAAATAAACATAAGCCAAACTGGATTGAAGGTCTGCTAAAAATGACAGTCGTTAAAGAAAGTAGATTTAAAAGTAGGTAAAAAACTAACGGCCTTGCACTCAGACCTGAAAGTTGATCCTGAATATCATTATACTGTTATGAAAGTTACATCATAACACCGCGCTACGGTATCTTGTCCAAATGTTTTATTTTTAAAGTAATATAATTCTTGGATGAAGGTTGTAAATTAAAAATCTCAGATTTCCCCAAAACAAATATTCTCTGAATAAATCGTATATAATTTTAGTTCAAACCACAATTTAATAATCTAATTACCGTACTAGTGCTACTGGAAAATAGTGGAAGAGAATTCAATAAAAAAATATAAATAATTATAAATGTGAACTTTATTGACATGTAAAATTATACAAAATTTGTTTTAAAAAATTTGAAGGTTATACTACTACCACACAGAACGCAAAAAGGAGACTGACCAGGTATTCACTTGGAGCGTCAAGGAAAACTGTGCGAAAACCTTGACCACGACATCCAAACATTATACTAAAACTTATTGATTTTTAATAGTTTATTGTACTCATATTCACAAATCTTCTTATTAACCCAATTTTAATTGAATACCAACCATCAAAAAATACCAGTTAGCACTGTCTAGTATCCAAATCCGATTAAAAAAACTATCTTTACTAGTATTTGAGCCAGGAACCTTCATGTCCTAAAATCAGCTTATTTGCGGCGACGACTCTACCACTAGACCAACCCGGTGGGTTATTGTTTTATTAGAAGGAAAATATTTCACTTCCACAAACTTACGTAAAATACACGAATATAACTAATATAACGTTCAAATTTCTATTAAGAAGTTTCAATCCACAGGTTACAACAATCTGGCCACCATACCAGAATAAAATAAAATATAATATTTTCACTCTTTAATTTGCCGAAAATCTTTTACCGGAAAAGATTTGGAAAGGAATAAACTTAGTTTTCTATAAAAATCGTTCAGTAAACATATTTACCCATAATATTTGTATTTTTTTCTATTCCTAATGTGTGTACGTTGCAATCTGTTCAATTTAGAACAATAAGCAACCCCTTGACCCAATGAGATGAGAATGATATTTATGAGTGTAAATGAGGTGTAGTCTTGTACAGACTCAGGCCAACCATTCCTGAGAGATTAGGGTTAATTGAAACCCAATCATCAAAGTACACCGGTAACCACTGTCTAGTATTCAAATCCGTATAAAAGTAACTACCTTTACTAGGATTTGAACCAGGAACTTTCGTATCCGAAAACCAGCTGTTCCACAGCTGACTAGCGGCGACGACGTTACCCCTAGACCAACCTGGTGGGTTCTTTGTAAATTAAAAAATAAAGTATTGCTTTTGCATGGAAATCTGCATAGCATGCGAGTGTGAATACTTATCTATGCTACAACGGTCTAATGTTTGTAAATTTTATATCTGAAACAAGGAAGTTTATTTGTAAGCCTAATTACCTACAATATTACCTACATATTACCTACAATATTAATGACCTTTTGTAGTAAATTCGCATGTATTCAATCTAACCGACGATCAAATGAAACCATCATCCGTATCAATAAAAGAAATATAAAATAACATGCATCTTTATGTTGCGTTAATTTTTTTATACTAAATACCATCCACCGCTCGCTTCTTTCTCAACGCTGGTGATTGGGTTGCTTATCGGGTACCGTTAGGGGACCCGATCCAAAATTTTCATTTAAATCTGACAACCGGAAGTAATAGTTTATTCGTAAAATTTCACACATTTTTCCAATTTTATCAAAAACAGCTCCTACAATTTTTTTTCAAAAATAACCTCCTTTACTACATTTTTTTGCTGTACTAGGGTAAACGCCATGTCTGCTGAAATTCGTGTGAGGGTTGTGCTCGTGGTATTTTTTAATTTTTTTAATATTGAGGCCTCAATATGAGTTCTAGAGCAAAAGCATATAATGAATTTAGTAGAAAATTAAAAACCCTACAACCTTTATTAATTTTTTTCATTTTCAGTACCCAGTTTAGCGGCCATTAATGATTTTTCGTACTTTGCTCATAGAAATTGGTGTAAAAGTGTTTTTTTTTTTAGATTGGGACTTTATGTGAATTTAGCAGTAATATTATACAACCCGAAAATGTTACAGAAAACTGAAAACGTTTATATAGAGCTTAATTTAGCAAAAAATAGTATTTATTTTGTATTTTTAAGTCGAAACACATTTTTATTTTATTGTCGAATTTTATTTATAAGTGGAGTAAATTAGAGGTTATATTTTTCGTTATTTACATTTGCGATAGTAAGTCGTGAAACTGTTTAACACCAGATTTTTATTAGTTTAACAATTACTTGCAATTATTGTACCATAGGCATAGTCAAGATTTACTCATGGTTAAAATTATGTTGTTTTTTATTTGACATTGTTTTCTTATGATTAAATACGTTATTATTCCACTTATTTTTGGAATTATTGTAAACAAACAATATTTACTCAGTAATTGGATGGATGCGTAATTGTAATTTACAGAAAATGCTTAGCGCAAGCCGTCCGATGAGCAAGAGCAAATCGCATCTAATTTAAATCGTATTTACCGAGTATTACTACTAACTAAGAAAACTAATAAAACAAGATGAAAATTACATAAACATAAAAATAATTATATAATACGTTAATCAACATAATTAATGTTTGATTATAATGTATGTTACTGTGTTTATGTCGACGCTGCAACCTTGCCATCGCGTCGGTTATGTCAGTCACGACACTATCATTCTTCCATCTGTACTCATAATTTGATTTGTTTACACAAGTTTCAAAGTTAAGTGGAACAAAATATAGGTTATATTTTTCGTTATTTAATTTGGCAACAGCAACTCGTGAAAGTGTTTCACACCAGATTTTTATTAGTTTAACAATTACTTGCAATTGTGCCATAGTCAGGATTTTCTCCAGGGGGGAGCAAAAATAAAATAACATTTATTTATTAAAACATGTTCATTTGAATATATGAAAACGCTAAAAGTTTTTAGTGGCAATGCTATTCGAACCTTTTTAAATCTTATTTCATCGTTAGCCAACGGGAGTTCTGATAAAATATTGACAAAATTTCTTCCTCAAATTTATCTTTAGCTTCCAGAAACCTATTTTTATGCACACTCATCATACAAAAGCCGTCAAGTCGATTTTCTGTCATTGTTGACCGTAATCAAGTTTTTACCCTGTGAAATGTGCTGAAGGATCTTTTGACACTGCACGCTGTGCAGGGCTCTGTAAGCGAGATAAGTATTGCCTGTTTTATCGATGCGTAGAAAAAAATTAAGTTTCTTTAACTAGACAGCTATAGTAGTTCTATACTCTTCATTTTGGCATTTGGCACAGTTTTCCTTTCCATTGGTTGTACCAAAGTTCAGCTTCACAACAAACTTACTTGCACTGATTTCAGTGCGTGAGTAGGAACAGACAGAAAAACAAGATGACCTTTTCCGGCCACGACGATGATATGGTTTCTTTACGCGCAATATTTGTTGCGCGTTGCAATCTGTTCAATTCAGAACAATAAACAACCCAATGACCCAACGAGATGAGACGATGATGAGTATGACGTGTAAATGAGGTGTAGTCTTGTACACACCCAGGCCGACCATTCCTGAGGGAGTATGGTTAATTGAACTTCAACCATTAAAGTACACCGGTAACCGCTGTCTAGTCAAATCCGTATAATTAGTAAAAGAAAAAGAAACTACCTTTACTAGGATTTGAACTAGGAACCTTCGTCTCCGAAAATCATCTTCTAAACAACTGAATCGCGGTGACGACTTTTTACCTCTACCCACCCCAGACCAACCCGGGGGTTATTGTCCCATAATTTTTTGTTTTATTAAATGAGCCAGGGGGCAAGTGCCCCACCGTGGCTTCGCCTATGAATATTGTACTATATTTTAAAATTTAATTCAGTTTGTTGTGATACATAGACGTATAGACAGGATGCGAGGAAGTAAACAGGAATAAAATTACAATACTGGCTTTCATTTATCTTATTTTAACCCAGTTATTGTCCTTCGATACGTTTGAAGTATTAGTTGTGTTTATCGCTTGTAGTATTATATTCAGAAGTTAATAAAGTGCAAGTACTGCACTTGCTAAAACAGTTAATTGAATTTGACCAGTAAACTTGGCAGACGGGAAGTAACATCAAAAACCAGTTTACGGAAGGAAGTGTTTGTTGTTTATTTATAATGAACACAACACATAAAAGCATTGTATTCTTTTTTGTAATGAACTATTTTTCTTTACATCATTTAAGGAAACGTATATACTTTGTACAACTTTTTTGTACAGATACTCAGTTGTATATTGAATTTTATATGAATATATAAAGCAGTTGTCGAGGACAATGATTGCGAAAAGTATTTACATAGCCTTTGGTGATTTCGTCTGTGTTATAAAAACCTTGTTCTGTTTTGTCCTACGCGTTTGCATTCTACTACTTGATTGCATTGTCGTTTCTTTTAGTTGTTACCTATTTATAAAAGTAATGCATCTGAAAATTTTACTTAGTTCAGACTTCAAGTCCATATTTTCAGAAGATTTTACAAACAGATTGCATCGTCAGTAACTCTTTAGGAAACAACATTTTCTTATGACAATTCTAAATCAACTGGACCACCTCTGTGGTATAGGTATAGAGATAATGTACTACGAAATATAATAAAATAAGTAAATTTCTATGGTTTTCCTTTTTTTACTGAAAAACTACAACTGTAAATGAATACAACCTGCAATATTTAAGATAATGTTGTGTGTAGTGTCCTATTTTCGTCTTGACTGAGGAAATCACGCAGTGGCAAATCCTAATTTTTTTATTTTTTTATTTCTAATTTGTGTACGTTGCAATCTGTTCAATTTAGAACAATGAGCAACCCAATGACCCAATGAGATGAAGATGATGTGTATGACGTGTAAATGAGGTGTAGTCTTGTACAGACTCAGGCCGACAAATCCTAATCAGTGTTTTTTTATTAGATCCCTATTCCAGTATCCCTTAGATCTCTTTTTTTTATTTGTTTTCGGGAACTGTAGACACTACAGTATTGGCAACCACCCAATTTGATCGCTGATTTTCGCTGTATTTAAGACGTGGATTCGGCATGAATTTAAAACGGGACCCCCAGTAGAGTTTGTCCAAGAACGGCTATCAGCTGGTCACCATACAAAGTCGCTTGCTCAATTGGTGTTACTTAACAAATAATAGCGTTTTTCTACTAGCCGACTGATAGTGTTGGCTCAAATGCCTGATCTCCATTGCGGATTTCTTAGTAAGTGTTGGTGCAACAATATCCATATCTCGGGATTTATGTAATTACTTAATTTTGAATGAAAATATCTCATTCGTTCGTAGTACGGACTACTTTTGATTTTTTAATAACACTGATCAAAGTACATGAAAACCGGCCGAATTAGATAGTTACAACAATTTAGTTTCTCTTTAATAGGTTAATTGTGATCTACGGTGAAGTAGAGAGTACAAACTTTTTAAAATTTCTAAGTTAACTAAAACCCTGAAAAATGTTTATTTAACTGTATTTGTCATGCAAAATGTAAATAAAAATTATAAAAAGAGTCAATGACGCAAAATGAAAATCAAGCATAGTATGGCTTAAAAATTGTTAATTAACACTAAACTAGGCTCCGTAGAAAAAAATTCTTGAATTAAAAGTTGATTTTAAATTTCTATAGTTGTGGTTATAATTTTTAGCCCTAGATTCATAAATTGTTGTTTAGGTCATCAGCCGAAATAGAGGTTCGGAAAAGTATGCTTATGAGCATGCCAGGCCCTCCGAAAAGCATCCACTTTTTACCTTTTAAATGACACCTTCATTTCATCCACCAAAGGTTCTGGCTGTGTAGTGAAATTCATTACTCTCAGAAGAGGTAACAGTGACTAGTGTCTTTTACACCACTACCCATTCTGTTCTTTAATGTTTAAGTCATATAATTGGCTGACCATAAATGATTAGAAACAGATCTATTATAATGTAGCCCTGAAACTAACAGATCGAGTGCAAATAATTTAACACTCCGCCTGCCTGTTATGAGCAAAGATTCATATTAAGGCTTCAATTTAAAAGAAAAACATTCTTCACCACGAAAGCACAGCCCCTTACGAATTTCAGCAGAAAAGCCTTACCCTATTTTGTAGAGAATAAAACATTTAGTGAGTAAGGCGATATTAAAGAAAATTGTTGTAACCGTTTTTGAGAAAATCGCAAAACAATGGAAACATGCACGAATAAACTATTAATTCTGGTTGATCGATTTTGATGAAAATGTTCTTGTCAGGTCCCCTTATTCCATTCTTGAAAAATTTTGTTCATACATAGGTCTATATACAAACACACCATTCGGTAAAACCATGGTTTTTGGGTTCAAAGGCCCTGAAAATGTGAATAATTTCTGGTGTAAACTCAATTTCGAAAAATCGACATGAAAAAATTACCTTCCTTCCCTATATACTAATTGAATAGGTCGGGAGAAGACGACAGTGCTAACCCACATCAACATAATTTTACGCAACGTCATTTTAAAAGTTTACTGAAATCTACAAATCATGTTTTTGGAAATTTTGTTAAACATTTGTTATTTTCTGTTAATTTAGGTTCTTAAGATCGTAAATACAGCATTCTGTTTAACACATACCATACATTTCATTTTTACAGAATATTTAAGAAAAATCTGGTGTGAAACACTCACACAACTTTCTCTTGCCAATGCAAATAATTAACAATAAACCTAACATTAGTATTAAAACATTAGAAATGAACAAAAACTAACCTCAAAAACATAACCTTATTTTAATCATGAGTGAATGACGCAAAATGACAATCGAACTCAGTTTGGCTTAAAAATACGGAAAATCACACTTTCACGCTAAACTAGGCTCTGTAGAGAAAAATGCTCTAAACAAAAGTTGTAGATCTTTTAATTTTCTATAAATTTAATTATATACACTTTTGTCGTAAAATGCATACTAAGACCGAAATGTTAAAAAAATCGATTTTTCTCACGTTTTCGTGAGAAAAAAAACAGAAAATCGCAAATTACCGCTAAACTAAGCGTTATACAAAAAAATGTTTGAAACAGAAGTTGTAGGTTTTTAAATTCTCTACAACTTTTATTATATAAGTTTTTGCGCTAAAATTTATATTAAAGCCGTAATCTTAAAAAAACAACGTTTTTACGTGAAAACAGCCTCACCGAGAATTTCAGCAAACATGGCGCCTACCCTATCTTGTAGAGAATAAAAAATTGAGTAAAATAGGTGATTTTAAAAAAAATCGTAGGACCAGTTTTTGAGAAAATCGCAAAAAACTGAAAAATTATACGAATAAACTACTACTTCCGGTTGACCGATTTTGATGAAAATGTTCGTGTCGCGTCCGGTAGTGGTATGTAACTTAAGTTTTAAGTTTCAAGTTCGTATGATGTTCCGTTCTTGAGATATTCTGTTCACACACAGACACACACACACACACACACACACACAGACACACACACAGACCAATCGCTAAAAACATGTTTTTTGGGTTCAGGGGGTCTGAAAACGTATAGATCCGGTGAAAACTCGATTTCGAAAAATCGACATGAAAACAATACTTTCCTTCCTATATATTCATATAGGCAAGAGAAAGTAAAAAACATGCTGGAAATTTTGTGGGTTAGCACTTTTTTCCGCCGACCCCTTCAATTATACAGTGCAAGAGAGAGTAAAAATTGATGGATTCATTAAAAACTAATTATTATTAATTTATGAGAACGCTAATATAGCTGCAATATTATTTCTGATTTTATCAGAAATCTAAGTAGAGTAACGAGATAATGTATTCGATAATTGAGGAGATTGAGGTCGCCCAGTTGATAGACTACAAATATGTAACATTAATAGAGTTTACACTGTAATAACCGGTAAACAAACTTGCATACACTAGTATTATCATCTTAGATCATTGTTATTATCATTACAATTCTAGAGTTCTCGTTATAATCTTAGATAAATCGTATAGTAAATTATACTTTTCACTTCAATTTTATTCTTTACTTTACCACAATTGAAAAAATAATGATACTTACTTACTTACTTACTTAAGCGAGGTCTCTTACAGCATCATCAGGCCGTTTCTCGCATCTCAACCTCCATTTGCCCCTATCCAGGGTATCTTCAGGAGCCAGTTGCCTCACAGTCATGGCGTTTTGAATGTCTTGCTCCCATTTTCTAGGAGGGCGCCCCCTTTTTCTCCTTTCTTGAGGTGTCCATTCCATTATGAACTTGGGCCATCTAGCTTCTGACATTCTTTTTACATGTCCATACCATAACAGTTGGCGACTTTCTATTGCTTCAACAACTGACTCCTGTTGATTCATTCTTCTTCTTATTTCTTCATTTCTGATGTGCCCCATCCTAGATACCCTGCAGCTGCGTCTCAGGAAGTCCATTTCCACTGCATTCAGTCTATCTTTATTTCTTTTTGTTAACTCCCTTTTGTTAAAATTTTTGTTGAAAAAATAATGATGTTGGTTTTAAATCATAATAATATAAAACTGATATTAGCTGTTTTATACAAGATAATTAATCCAGATAATATGGATAATAATTACTAATATAATTGAATAATGAAAGATTAACTTAAAAGTAATCATTATGTAATTAACTTATTATAAGTATTTGTTTTACTGACTTAAATAATATTAAATCGATAAGCTACTATTGCAATTTCTCTTTTTATGTGTAGCATTATATACTAGGCATTTCCTATTTTAAAAATGGATTGTTGTTTTTGCGGTATTTTTTATCTATTTCCGGTATTCCGTTTTAAATAATTACTTTTATAGAATAATTAAAATGAATTATTATTTTTAAATCAATTAAATGTTTCCGATTTTGTTTTGTTTTCTAATGAACGGTTAAATACTCGATTAATGGTATTCAATTAAATATTATTATTTTATGTAGTAAGAATAAGTTCATTTATGTAGTTAGACTATTGAATCTGTAAACATTTAGTTATTTCTTTAAAAATCAAGCGATTTTTTTTTGTTTTATTTAAATTTGGATCAACCGCTTGGTTGTTAGTAACTACGGTGGGTTGTGCAACTTGAACAGTTGGTTTTGACTTGTTATAATTTACAGACCCTAGCCCGGAATCGAACCCAGGACCTCCACATTGTAAGCCAGCGCGATAACCACTACGCTACGTTAGAGGTCTGCGTGTAATTTAGTTTACATACATTAATTTTATCAGCTGACGGTATCGTACAAGCTTAATGAACGAGAAAAAGATAGGTGCAAAAACGAAAACGTTCCGTTTAAGTTGTCATTGCATTAAGACTAGCTTTTAAAGATTTTGCAAAATTTAAGTTGTTTTCTTTTGCAATAAAGTTCTTACTTTTATTAGGTAATATAATCTGTACTAATAATATTAATAATTTCTGCCCATAACAGGCAGGTGAAATCATTTGCACTCGATCTGCTAATTCAAGGGTAACAAAAATTGTTCTGTTTCTTATGATATGACATTATCAAACAATTATAAATGACTGAAGCATTTAAGAATAGAAGAAGTATATATTTTTTTTGTTTAACGCCCGACTGTTTTGGAATACTGCTAATGCAGACGGTGAGAAGGATGAAAGATCAATATGAGTGATAAAAAGTGCAAGACCTGACCGGGAATCGAACCCAGGACCCAAGTTAGAAGCCAACAGAAGAGGTAAAGGTGTAAAAAAGACTATTCAGAGTTATTTCCGTTGAGAATAATGAATTTCATTATACAGCTAGACCCGTGGTGAATAAAGTGAAGTTGTCATTTGCAGGGTGGAAAGAAGATACTTTACAGAGGGCCTGGCATGCTAATAAGCATACTTTTCCACTCAGTGAGGGAGGCAATTGTAAACCACCTCTCACCTTGTTTTACTTAGTAAAGCTTCTAGAGGTTCAAACCAGCCATTCGGCTGACGATCTAGAGAACAGCAGTATATTTAATACTCATATCGGGCATAATATAAGAAAAATTTACAACATAAATTTTAAACATTTTTTTCTACACAGCTCACTTTAGCGTAAAAATCGAAGTCTAACAGAGGTTCAATTTCATTTAGTATCATTCATTGATGATTAAAATTAGGTTAAATTTTTCTTTTTACGTTGTTTACTCACAATTACACATAGATCATATTTTACATTACTTACATTGGTAAGAGAAAGTTGCGTGAATATATTTCACATTAGATTTCTGTAAACATATTTTTATAATACAGATTCCAGAATATTTTTTTGTTATGTTGGTGTGAACCCATTTTATTTTGGCTAGTAGGAGGTTACCGGTTGATCTGAATCAGTATATATTACTTTTACTGTTTTTTTGATTGAATACTACTTTTTATTCGCAACTTACTTAATTCAAATTCAACTGTGCTTAAATTTATTTAAATAAATTCTAAATTTATGTCATGAATTTAGTCATAAATTATACGATTTTCGGAAATTTTAAACTGATGGGGAAATGATTTATTCGATAGAATATTTTGTGGCTCTGATAAATAAATAACAGAATCTCCCTTTCCTTTATATTTTGGTAATACCCAAGGACTGGACTCAATATTCAAGTATTAGACCTACTTGTCCCAAATATATTTCGTATTTGATATATGGATACTGTAATACATAAGTTACTAAGGTATCTGGCTGAAAAACCTCCAGTGTCCAATATGATACCACAGATAAAATCGGATCATCAAGGAAAAGTTCGTTTTGATATTCTACCCGGCATTGACCCAATAGTGAATTGATTTCTGGTAGAAATGTGTCTCATTACTTTTCTTGAATACTGTTATTGTTTTCAGACAAAACCAAACATTTTACATTCAAAGTATTTTGTGGTCAGTATAAAATAAATTACTTTTGTTTAATAAAATTATTATACAAGTATATTTTACTAATTCAATTACATTATTTGATTGCACATTTTTTATATACCTAGGTACCTACTTTATAGGTTCCGAAAAATGTATATTTTTTTAATAAAATATTATAAAAACAGTAAATGGTATATTTTTGTTGTTATTTTCCGAGTTAGATCACAAAATTCGTAGAAAAATAATACAGTAATTATTAAATGAATTCCAAAAATGTTTAACAATTTGTCGTTTTCTGTATGTAATTCATATTTTAAAATCTTGAAACTATTTTTAGTTATTCTCATGGATAGTTTAAAAAAATCGTTTAAGCTATTAGTATTTAACAGTATTACATGTAAGCTGAGTTAGAAGCATTGGTACTTTTTGAAATTTATGAAAATTCGCATCAATAGCTTGGTCATTTGTTTATATGAAGGGGGTATGGAACTGGAACGGTTGGTTTTAACTTGTGCTCGTTTTTGTTCTCGGGTTCTGACATGTATTTCCAAATGTTAACTCGAAAGAGCCCGGGATCTTTTGCTTTGTAGGCTAATGTGCTAACTACTAAACCACGGAGGATTCACCCTCGTACAATTTGTTAAATTTTCTTTTGAATATTTTTGAAAATTTACGATTTGTTATTTTCTTATCACGAGTAAGTGAGACTTAATTTTGATTAAAGAAATTCATATTTCGACTTGATGAACCTAATTGTAGCATAATGGAATGTTGTTGTTTAGGTCATCAGCCGAAAGGCTGGTTTAAACCTCTAGAGGTTTTACTAAGTAAAACGAGGAGTGAGGTGATTTACCATTGTCTTCCTCACTGAGTGAAAAATTACGCTTATCAGCATGCCAGGCCCTCTGAAAAGCACATATTTTTCACTCTGCAAGTGATACCTTCACTTCATTCACCACAGGGTCTGGCTGTATAACAAAATTCATTACTTTCAGAGAAGACAACTCTGATTAGTGTCTTTTGCACCTCTACCTCTTCTATTCTTAAATGATTCAGTCATTTAATTGGCTGACCATGTGATAAGAAACAGAACTATATATTTTAGCCCTGCAACGAACAGATTGAGTGTAAATAAATTAACACTCCACCTGTCTGTTATGGGCATATAATGGAATAATGGTAATAATAACAATAATTTCTGCCCATAACAGGCAGGTGGAGTGTTAAATCATTTAACACTCTCAATCATTTGCACTCGATCTGCTAGTTCCAGGGCAAGGAATATAGTTCTGTTTCTTATTACATGGACATCTGGAATAGGTGTGTACTTGTCGTAGATATTCGGAATGAATCGCTGAATAGATTTTGAAAAAGGAGGTTAATTTTTTGGTTGATCGATACAAAATTAGTAGCCTATATTTATATAGATTTTGTGAACTCAAAAAATATTTTATAAAAATGTTGAATAATTGAATTTTGAAAATTATTTAAAAAATATTTACATAAAGGTATTGTTAAAGGTTGTCTAAAATTAGTGATGTAACAAGTATTTTATAAGAGATGAGAGAATTTTGTTTTATAAGACATGAGTAAATTTGTATAAATACATGATGTAAAATAAGTTATATTATTTAAAAAAAACTGAAGCACAAAATATCTATTAAATATTTTAGAAGTTATTTGTGAACTATTTTGTGTGTACGCAGTGTAGATTCGTTTGCTATTCAAAAGAAATCAAACACAGCCTAGTCCTTCCTCATTGATTTTCTGCAGAAAACATTATTGAAATCAGTGTTTAAGCTCACAGGGTTACCTGGTATAATTATAATGTGCTCATAAGTGAAGTTTTATGGGTTTCAAATTTTTAGTACAAATCGGAGCAGAATGATTCAGCTATAATATAAACGTTTCATCGTTTTTAACTTGTTCTACAGCATTGGGGAACTTTGGTTACCTCCACAATCCTCTTACGATTCTCTCTGATAGTTGCCAGCACCCACCATCCTCTAATACCCTTCAAAACCAAATCTTCCTAGAACGGCCTTCCTTCTTCTTTCGTGAAGCAGTTCCTTCCTTGCACCTTAACCATCCTTATTGACTTCATTCTCTCAATCTACCTCAACCATTTCAATCTTTGTGCCTTCATGAACAGATTATTATATTATCTACTTCAATGAGAGTACTCAAATCCTCATTTTTACGCACTCTACAGTCATCATAACACCTTAAAATCTTTTCTCGAAACTTTTTGACATGTTGTAATCTGTTTTTGACAAAGCTTTTCTTTAAAACCGTAACTGAGCGCACAAAACACATGCATTTATATTTTTCATGTTTATGTTCCTGCTTATAGAAAATTTAATTCATGAGGCGATTTACAAAAAATTGTAGGAGCCATTTTTGAGAAAATCGCAAAAAATGGAACAAATGACTTTTCTACTTTCGGTTGACCGATTTTGATTTAAATGTTCGTGGTCCCCAATGGTACCTAACTTAAGTTTCAAGTTTTATCTTAGCACAATATTTCGTTCATGATACGTTTTGTTCTCTCTCTCTCTCTCTCTCTCTCACACACACACACACACACACACATACATACACACACGCGCGCGCGTATACACACACACACCAATCGTTAAAAAGTTTTGGGGTCAGGGAGAAAACTCTATTATAAAATATTGACATAGACTAATAACAATACTTTCTTCTTTTCCAAATATTCAAATTGGGCAAGAGAGAGAAAAATTAGATTGTTGTTGTGGAAGACGTTTCAATAGGTGTGAGGACGAAATATATATATATTTAAATTTAACTGGGGAAAAAAATTAAGTAACGGAGCATTTACTCCAGAAAAACCGTCAAAACAATGTTGTTCAATTTAATATTTTATGATGAAATGAAACCACAACGGTGTATTAATTTTAAAGTTATTGCCAATAAACTGAAATGATTTATCTGATAAGGTTATTACAAGAAAACAATAATGAATCGCAGGATATAATGACATTTAGAATAAGTACATAATTCCGTAACAAATAGAAATTTTGTAAACATTACTTCATACGTGTACATTATATTTTTTACTCGTATAGAAAACTTAGATGTCGGAGGATAAGTTTAAATATTCATAGTGAACTTAGCAGGAGAGGGCAACGTTTAACCGACACATAATTTAAGTGTTATCTTGTTTAAAAGTACGTAACCAAGTTTCAGTAAAATATTATGAAGTTAAAAAGTTTTTCAGTTTTTCAGACCTCACCGACGACACATCTGTTATACATTATCTTAAACCGAATTTCCACTAAAGTGTACTTTCTTATTATTTTGTTTTTGGTCAAGTTTATAATTTAATTAAAAAGGAAAAACTTGTAATAATTTACTTAAGTTGTTGGCTAAAAGTAAAACTGTTTAGGAAATTCTTTACTGTGATATTTATTAGAAATTCTCTTAAGAATTGAGATTTTATCGTCTTCGTTTTCGTATACTACCAGTTAATTGAATTTGATCTTCATTTTTTATATTTTCCCAACTATTAAATATTAAGTGAAAAAGTAATGAATCGTGAAAAATTTAGTAATTTAATTTTTAAATATGCTCATATTTCTTTTTAGAGTACCTGCTCTATCAGTTGTTGACCAATCATCGATGAAATCCTGAGCATTCTCCTCAGCACCCAAATCTCGAAAATTTTTAAGCGATTCATCAATTGCAATATCAAAGTCCATATTTGCATACCATTCGTCAATACAAGATAAATATTCATCAAGCCTACTTAAAATATCCTATGCATCCTTTTGTAAAGGCTTCTGGATATAAGTATCAAAACATAAAAAATAAAAAAAAATCTTACACGAAGTGAAATTAATTGTATTATTAACAACCAGAATCTTCATATTGAAAAATGGCAATCCAGCCATCTCAATACGATTTCTCATTTCATTTTCTAGCTTCAGATCTCGTATAATCTTTCAACTTAAAGTTCAAGTTCTGAATATGCTCAGTAGGTTGATTTTCAATAAGAAAGTCGTATTGAGTGTGTGAAACCTTAGCCTTCCGACCAACATCATCGTAGTTTTCAGGGGGCTAATTTTTAAACAAATTTTACCAGTAAAAGCATACTTCCGAAATTAATTTTGAAAAGTTTACAGTTTCTCATATCTTATGCAAATGAAATTAGTTTATAACGTGCCACCATTTTTGAAAAAAGGAGTCATTCACACTTATCAAAAGTTTACCAAATTACTCAATTTCCTTCAGCGATATTCTTTCTAAATTTTGTCTCATCTTCTGAACAGACCAGTTAGTCAACTCGTAGAAATTCTCTGATTTTTGTTAACAAACAAATAACTGGTAAAAGATTAATAAAAGGCTAGTTTTTGCTCTTGTCTGGTTGTGACATAACAACGTTTTAAGACGGTAAACAATAGAACGAAGGTGTTGGGTAAATAGTTTAAAAAAGTCAAAAAATATATTAAGAAAACTAGAATAAACCGAGAAAACTTAATGGAGCAAACCAAATTCAGAAAACTAATTACGGATTTAAAGGGATCTCATGAAGAGTAAAATCAGAACACAAAATTTCTACAAAAACAGCTTCCAGAAACGTGTAGTCACCTCCGTGTCCCTATGTGAAATAAGGAATCTAAAAAATAGACCTGCAGGCAAAAAGCTATTCAATAATTTTGTTGGTTAGGTCAACAGCCGAAAAACTGGTTTGAACCTCTAGAGGTTTTACTAAGTAAAAATAAGAAGTGAGGTTTTTTACAATTGCCTTTCTCACTGAGTTAAAAGAGTATGCTTATCAGCATGCCAGGCCCTCCGAAAAGCACCCACTTTCCACCCTGCAAGTGACACATTCACTTCATTCGCCACAAAGTTCTGGATGTATAGTGAAATTATAGTGGAGATATCTCTGACTAATGTCTTTAAGGGGAGCAGATCATTTTTGTTATCCTTATTACCTACAATACTAACTTAGGTAAATTTTTTGTAAGAACCGTTAAAGCTACAAAGATGAGCTTTAGCACACCTATCTACAGTACCTTTTTACAAATTTGTACCAGAGCTTTTTCATTTATCTTTATCCAATCTAAAAATGATTTTTATTCTCAAAACATTTTCAAATGTAGCCCACTTTTTTTTTATGAAAAAGACTCCCAAAAAATAAAAACTCCAAAATTTTGAAATACCTCTGGAGTAAATACACACCTTAGTAATAAAATATGGTGTGCGAAATTTCACACTCCTAGTGTGAATGGTTCCTGAAATAAGTGTACCTAAAGTCAAAAAATACAATTTGCGGAAAATGCGGATATAGTAAAAGCATAATACCGCATCAGAAACACCTTTTGCCAATTGGAATTACCTTCCAAACAAAAACACACCAATAATTATCTTGCTTAACAGCTGATTTCTATACGTTCTAGAAGTTATTGTTTTTATGTGAACACGATCTCCGTAATATTAGAGTAGTAACATGATTTTATTAATCTAAATTTAAAAGAATGAAAAACGTGAAAAAATATCGAAATAAACACTACGTACGCCATCAACGTAAAAACATAATTTTTCTCAACAGAAAAAGCAACGAATGTCGTGTTATTATATCAATTTAAATAGGGGAAAACGATCTATCAATAGTATACATGGTAAAATTGAAAAATCAATATTTTTTATTAAAATCAGTCTGCTCCCCTTAACACCTCTACCTCTTCTGTTCTTAAATAGTTCAGTCATATAATTGGCTGACTATGTGATAAAAAAAACAGAACTATTTTATTATAGCTCAGGAATTAGCAGATCGAGCGCAAATAATTTAACACTCCATCTGCTCATTATGGACATTTAATAATTTTATATTTTAAAATTAATAAAAATTTATCTAAAAATGAACTAAACGTTTAGAGTTAATTTTTAAATAATAAATCATCAACATAACACAATTACATTCAGGTTTAAAATTTCATGATCTTACGTCCATTAAAAAATCAAATTAAAACCTCTGTATTCAGACTTACTATATGTAGATTATAATATTATGTTAAGGGCGTTAACGAATGATTATAAAATTAAGCTGTTGGTTTCTGATAATATTTTATTTTTAAGGAACAGTGCATATCATTCAAGTTATTTAAATCATTGTACAAATAAGTTAAGTTTTTAATGATAAATTAATTCAATATAAATAAATCCGTTAATATGAAATTCTAATTTACTTTGTTGTTTTCCTCAAAATAAATAATAATTAATTTAAAAACAGTGAATATATTATTATAAAGTCGGTTTTTTGAAATATTATTTTGTAATTAAAATTTATGGAACATAATTATATATTACTTCAAGAAACTTATAGAAATTGCAACTAATGAATAATAAAGTAAAAATACTGTAAAATAGAAGGTGATGTAAACATGAATTGTTTACTTACATGCAGGTTGAATGCAGTAGTATTTCATTCAATGTATCTTGTATCATCTTAAAAGTAAATGAACATTTTAAAAATGTAATCTTAAATCGCTATCTAGGGAAATCTAAAACATACTTCATAAATGTGTGAATATTTTTCTGTAGTATTATGGAAAATGAAATTTAATAATGTTCGTTTTTATTTTATTAAAAATTGTTTTATATTACAATGATGTAAATGTAATTGTTTTAGAGTATTTAATTATGTTGGATTCATGATTCATATTTATTTAACAACAAACTCTCCAAAGAGTTCTAAACTTGTTTTTTTTGTAATTACGAAACTGTAATATTATAATCTGTTCTAAACTGTAGCAAATTTATTTTGGGATGACATGTCAACTCTAAACCTTTAACCCTTCGCTGAATTTTGACGGATATATCCGAAAAAAAGTTTTTCCCACAGGTAATTTTGCGGATATAAAATCCGCACACGGTTTTTAATGGTAATGGTTGTTCAGCGCATGTAACCGCACATTTACAAAATAAATCATCTTAATATTAAAAACCTAGCATAGAAGCCGATTGCACTACAAATACACCAACGTGCTGACCACCATTATAATAATTTCTTAACTGGAAACACGACAGCACAGAAAGACGAGGGGTGAGGTGGAGCTGTTAGTTATGCCAGACATCGAAGCTCACTATGGTATAGTGCATTATTTTTTTGGGCTGTCAACAGGTTACCGTACTAATTTTTTAGATCAGTCAAAATAACTTAACCGTTTTAGTGGCTCTGTTGCTTAAGTCATCAGCCGAAAGGCTTGTCTTAACCTCTAGAGGCATTACTAAGAAAAACGAGGAGTGAGGTGGTACCTTCTTTACTGAGTGGAAAAGTATGCTTATCAGCATACCAGGCCCTCTGAAAAGCATCTACTTTCTACCCTGCAAATGACACATCACTTCATTCACCATAGGGCCTGGCTGAATAATGAAATTTATTACTCTCAGAGGAGATAATTGTGACTAGTGTCTTTTACCGTATAATTCGCTAACAATGTAATAAGAGACAGATTTATTTTTTGTAGCCCAAAAATTATCAGATTGAGTGTAAATAATTTAACACTGCACCTGCCTGTTATAGGCACTTATAAATACTAACAGATAAATTCTAACAGATCTAAAACAGCTGAAACGGTAATGTGCCAGACATATTTGGTTTGAGGTGATTGATGTAGCAAAGAGTTTAAGCTATGGTGGCTGAGACGAATTAGCTTGAATTTAAGCTATAGTGTCCCAGGAATTAACAGATCGAGTGTAAATAATTTAACACTCCATCTGCCTGTTATGGGCAAATAGTGCTCTCCCGGTGGAACTAGGATGTCCCCGAAACGGTTAAGCAAATTTTAATTAGTATTTCATCGCTTCTATGAACACTTTAATACGTATAATACACGAATGTTAAACTTAGGCCCCGGGCTTGATTTCTGTCTGAGTTCTGGACAAGTTTCTATTACCCATCGTATTCACTGATGACAGAACAGTTAATTACAACTTAAAATAATAAAGTTAAAAAATAAACAATATTCATGACGGACGTAGTGAGTTCAATAAATTTTATAAAGTCAATACAAGTCAAGGTATTTCAAGGTTACGGCCACTACGTACGCGGCTCCTTTTCCAATTTCACAGCTAACATCTTCTCTGACCTTTTGTTGTTAATTAGTAGTGAAATATGTGCTTTTATTTTATTAGGCAACATAATAATCTGCCGCTGTCATTTACTGATGAAATAATTTTTCCTTAATCCAAACAGGAGGAAATAATATTATATTTTATATTTTGAACTTTAATTGTTTAAATCGTACTATCCATGAACCTGATAATATTTTCATATTAAGACAATTTAATATTTTCTTTGGGTATTTTATGATTTGTTATTCATGTCAAAACCCAAATGACTTGTATGTATACAATTTTATTTTCCTTACTAATTTAAAAAAAGTATTTCTGATTATTTTGTATAGATAATCATTTAGCACTTTACTTTCTTTCCTATTATTCTTACGTTAGTTTCCTTTGAAACTTTCTTTTCCTATATATCCACATTGGGCAAGATATATGGATTTTGATAATTCGTTAATTTTGATAATTCTTCTTCTTCTGCCTTTCAAGGATTAGGCATCTCTGCCTGTTCCAGATCTCTCAAATCTGCCCATCTCTTTCTCGGGCGTCCTCGTTCTCTCTTTTCCTCCGGTTTACAGCCTAGTATCTGCTCAGGTATCCTTATCCTCCCTCATTCTGTTCACATGCTCCAACCACTGCATTCTGTTCTGAAATACCCTGTCGTTTATGGTGAAGATATTGAGTTCTTTCTTTATCTCGGTATTCCTGTAATGATTTTCTCTAATAAACCAATACGAATGTCAAAGAAATCTCATTTCAGATACTTGCAATCTACTCTCCTCTCGCTTCGATAGCATCAAAGTTTCACTGTTATAGAGTAGGGTTTTATAAAATCTCAAACTCGTGTTTCTGCTGGTGCTTTTTTTAAAATTTGGTGGGTAGCTCCGGATATTTGCTCAAATCGGTGCATCTTATTGTAAACATCGTTATCCTGTTGATATGTAATGTTGCAACCTAGATACTAAAAGTGTGGTATCAGTTACAAAATGTTATTATCTATAACAATTTTACTTCTGACTGGCTCCTCCCCCCTGAATGTCTTTACCTTTTTATTTTATTTTATAATTAATTCAAATTAATTCATTAACTTTGGTAAATTTATAATTTGGATTTTCTGCTAAGCATCCAATACAGTTGTTGGTATTAGAGTTTTAGATGTTTCGTTCCTCCATTTATTTACAAGTGTCAAGTTAGATTTCATTTTAATTCATTCAAAAAAATTTTAATCAATCAATAATCAAATTAGTTTAGTTAAATTATAATTATATTTGATTAAAAATGCTAAATTTGTTAAAGTGAAACTGGTTTTTAATTACTCTATTATTTTGTTTTGTTTTATTAATAGGCTGGGCAACAAGATTTATGCTTTTCATTTAAATTAAATTTTATTTGTTAAACTATTTCTTTTTTTGTGCACTATATTACAATTGTTGTTTAAAGCTCTCAGCAATTTGCCGATTTTACATACGAATGGCTGTAACGCAAATAATTTTCCCCGTATATTTTACCAGCCACCCTCACCCCTGTCTGTTAACAGTGGAAAAATAAACGGCAAGAAATATTCGTGTTGTAAATCTTTCTCTTTAAAAAGTTACTAACACCACTTGTCATGCCTTTATATTGTATGAAAATTTCTCTGGGTATTTTTAAAGCTTTCCAACTACAGAAACACTAAACGTTACAAACAGTTCATCTGGAAATTTTGTTTCAAATAAAGTGGAAAAGTTTAAAACAAATTACATACATGCAAAGAATCACAAGTGTATAACACATTAACTACATAATCAAGTAAAATAAACAACAAAAATTATGTCAAATCATATGAATTAATTCGTAATTTATAGTAGACAATTTAAACTGAATTTGTATTTGTAAATTTTCTTTTACAATATCATTATGCTGTTCCAAACTTGAATTAAAAAATAAAAAATTACTGTAGTCTGTAACCATAAGTATTGTTTATTAAGTGTAAAGAAAATAATACAGAAATGTATTTAAATTGTGTAAAAATTAGTCCAAAAAATGACAAATTTAATACCTGGAAAGTAGGCCGCGTTATATTTTTTTATAACCACATTAAATTTTTCAAGTTTAAATTAATCGCTTGTTTAAATCTGGAGGCTGAAGCTATTGGACTAATCGTACGCGATACGGATACAATTTCAATTTTTAGTAGCTTTCTGAATACTCGACTATGAGAAAGAACCTAGTGAGGTAAGTTTTCGTAAACTTTTTCGTAAAGAATTGAGCTATCTTGTTTTCACATTCTTTAAAACGTCATCTGTCAATAGAGTCGATCGACCACTACGTTTTCTATCGCAAACACTACCTGTCTCGCAAAATCGGTTGGTTAGTCTAGAAGTTGACCTTTTTCTGGTGGAGGAACGCAAATTTAATTTGAGATGATTGTTTTTACGATTTTGTACGATTTCGTAGCAAAATATTGTTCATGAATGAAAACCCATTGATCTAAGGTAAAATACGTTCTTTTCGTAACACGATCGGAAAAGGCAAAACAATTTACACAGCTCAAGGAGAATCAACTCACACTGCCGTATCGAAACGGATTGAGTAGGGCTAACAACTTCGTGTCACAAAAATAAAACTTCCTTTTCTTAGAAAAAATTACCAGCCATTAACAATTAGCCAACAGAACTAAAAAATCACTGTTGTATTTTTATCTTTTTAAAATATTAATTGAATTTTTTTATTATCACGGCTACTAATTAGCCATGATACAACAATCTATTGTGATAGGAACGAACCTGGACTTAGGTGTTATAATATTTTCTTCTAGACTTCTTTGAGGACGCATATTTACATTCTTTACATCTTAATTTCAAAGTAACAGCTTGTGCTGTTCTTTGTCAAAATGATATTTAAAAAATATTAAGTGATTTTTTCAGTATTTCCTTACATTCGACTATTTTGTATATTAAGAATGATGCAGACAGTAAAGGAAGGTAGATGAAAATGAGTGAGGACAAAATGCCAGACCAAACCGAGAATCGAATCCGGAGCCTCTAACATAAAATCCAGTTGTGCTGACCACTGCACCTACAAAGTTTTTCCTGTAAAAATATTTTTGTTTTAATTTTTTATAATTATTGCCTCGAAAAATGTCCACCATATTTCGATATTGCTGCCGTAATTTTACATTCAATAAAAATAATTTTTAGAGCATTCACTAATATACCTCGACCTTCGTGACAGTATGAGAACTACGCAAAAATGAAGTTAAAATATTCTTTTTTGGGGCGTAAACAAATTTTTCACAAATATCTTAAAAAGTTGTGATTTGTGATAAATTATATTGCGTACAAAAGTTGTAGATGAAATAAAAAGTCTTTTCTAGGTCTTTAAGGCCTATTGCTTAAATGTTCAGCGAAAGTTGTTTCTATGCCAAGGTCGATTCCCGGCCCATCTGGGATTTCTCCGTCGCTAATGGCCATCTGTAATCCTTCATCGTTAGTATTAGTGGTAATTTTTAAAACAGTCCACACAAAACTAAAGGAAATCTATTTACAACTACTAATTGGCCGTGATAAACGATAATATTGGGATAGGAATGAACCTGGACTTGGGTGTCACGATATTTTGTCCGTTTATAGACTTCTTCAAGTACCCATAATTAAATTCTCCTTTCAATTAATTTCACGATTACAGCTTGTGCTGTTGTATGTTCAAAATACAATTTCAAAAACACATATATTAATATCTGTAAAAAATATACAATTTAGGAGTTCACCATTAAAACTTTTCTGTAGATATCTTGATACAGTAATTTACGGCTTCACTTCTTTACTTAAAACTTTAATTTCCATTAATTATTTTAACAAAATCAAGCTAATTATATATTTACTTTTATTGATTATTATTAAATTAATATAGTGACTCTATAAGTTTTTATTAACTACAATTTTTGTGCTGATATTTCTTTTTAAAAAGATTAACAAAATAAAAATATGTAATTCATTCAATTTAATGAAACTTACTAATTAGTCAAAAAATAACACGTGCATAAAGAGAATAATATTCTATTTAGAATAAGATGCAGTCTGTATTCTTTGATTATTAAAAACAAATCAATTCTTGGTAACGGCTTTAGTTTAATGGCTTCCTTTTCCTCCGTAATTTCATTTTTTACCTGCGGCAAACTTATCATAATTTACTGAAACTTCCTTTGATAGAAAATAATATTATTTCTATAACATTTTATCATTACATTTTTATAACAATTTCGTATAAATTTTAATTTCATCAATCGTTTCAGATAGACTTATTTCAGAAAATATGTATGCGAGTTATATACGGACCTATTTTTCTAGTAAACTCGCCAACTTTTGAGCAGATATTTTATTAAGCTTATTTTGCACATTTTATCCAACGATTCTGATGCTGAATATTTGGAAATGTAAATTTAGTTCAAAACAATGTGCATAGTTTAAGGAAATTTAATACAACACTTAATTTATTCATTAACATCACTTTAACGTGAGAGAATTTACGCACTCTCTTATGTTTCTTTAGAGATTCTTTCACTGAGTTATATGTGTATGTTATTGTGTGCACAAAATTATAAAGAAAGTTGTAAAATTATAATTTCATTTAGGTACGAGACATTTTCGGAAAGCAAGTACCGTTTCGTTTTAACACCATCGCAGCACTGCTGTCGGCACTGGGCGCATGCACTATACGTTTCCTAGTTTATTAGCTCTGTTTTGAAGCTAAAACGGTTGATTAGCCTTTTTTAAGTTTACTGCGGTCGTTTACAAAATTAAAAATAGTCGATCAACTTGCCAAAGAACCGTGAGAATCGTTTTGTAATTCGGTTTCTCAATACAAGGAAGGTTAAAGTACCCAAAATTCATCAGTAGATGACATAGATTTAAAGAGAAAGTGCAATGAGTGATAAATTTGTGCGAAAGTGGTTAATCACCACTTTGGTTGTGTAAAGTGGTGCGAAGGTGGTTAGGCAATTCAAAAAAAAAAACCGACAGATATTCTTGCCGAACCACGAAGTGGAGGGCGTTCTATTGTCAATAATGACTTGGTCAGGAGAGTTGATGATAATTGAAATAGAACAGACAATTCACAATGACAAAGCTTTCTGATGAATTTTCACGAGTTTTGAGAACTATTTTGCTTGAGATTGAAGCTAACTGCTTAGCTTAACACAAGTTATGTTCTTGTTTAGTTCAAAAAATGCTCAAAAATGTGAACAAAACAAAGCGACTTGATAGTGCTCAGGCATTTCTTACTCGGTATACTTACTTGAGTACCACAATCCTTGACCCCGTACGGTCTGATTACCACTTGTTCCTCCACATATCATGCGAGCTATGTGGTAAGCACTTTGAATGTGTTGAGACGCAAAAAGCGCTGTAAAATTATGGCTGTCTTCACTGCTAGTTTCTAACTAGTTTCTTTGAGGAAAGTTTATATAAGCTGGTCACTCGCTACGACGTGTCTGAAAATTTTTGGAAACTATCCAGGAAAGTAGTTAAGGTACGATCTTTCATGTAAAAATAAAATGTCTTGAAACAAAAAAATTTTTTTTTTTATATTTATTATTATTTTTTTTAGCTTTTGTTTGTAATCGGGAACTGTACATTATTGACAACTACCCAAATTGATCGCTGTATTTTTGAAGTGAATTAGATAAAAATTTGAACCGGGACACCCAGTCGAGTTTGTTCATGGATGGCTGTCAGCTGGTTACCATACAAAGTCACTTGCCTAACCGGTGTTCCTTAACAAATAGTAGCGACATTTTACCCGCTGACTGACTGGGCTGGCCCGGAGGCGGAAACAAAAAGTTTTAGCTTGTTTTTTTAAATGGTACTTACTTTCCGTACACGCCTCTTATGTAAATTATCAGTCAAAAATATAAAAAATTAATTCCGTATTTTTCAATGATATTAAAGCATCAAGAATTTAATTAATGATAATTTTTAATCAAGATAAAATATATGCTTTTTTTTCGTTAATGAAGACAAGTTGAGCAGGTTATCTCAACTTAACAACTGGTTTGCATTCGATTTGAATGCAATCTGTAACTTTTTTGACAGGCTGCCATAAATATTGATTTATGTTTTTGGCCATACGTTCCTTGTTGACCTAGATCTAACAAATTGAAACAAACTACGTTCGTTCATATTGATTGAGTTATTCCAAAATTTAAAAAGAACTGTATCTTTTATAACAAAGTTTTCTTGTTTGGAAATTTCAGATGAAAGTGAATGGTGTTTAAATTAATTTTAACCCAGTTAAAAGTTATGAAATTAAATTATTTACATTTTTAATCCATAAGTGTTGGTGTAAGAACTGGTAATGCGATAGAAATAGTGTCTGACCATATTAAATTAAAATCGTATTAAATTGGCGAACAATATACTCAATAAATGGTAAAATAAATATAAAGCACCTCTGTATATAGCGTCAGCGCTAAATTCTGCAACGCGGAGGTACCTGATTCGAGTCCCGGCTAGGGTCTGGAAGTGATTACAAGTCAAAACCCATTTTAGATAAAGTTGGCAACCCACCGTAGTCGCAAACAACCAAGCTGTTAACGAGACTTTAAATAGGCTAAAAAAGGTCTGAAGTATCATTTTCAAAATACCGTAGTCATTGAATCATAACAAATTTTTCACATAATCTGAACTCACACGACTTTAACTTGCTAATGCAAATAATTAAAAATGATAATCCATGTTTAATGAGTACACAATTTAAAATTAAAAACACAATTTAGTCATGAGTGAATGAAGTTGAAAGAAAACCAACCTCTGCTTGGCTTAAAAATACATAAAATCACTAATTAAGGACACTAAACTAAGGTCCGTAGAACAACAGCTTAAATAAAATATGTAGGTTATTTAATTTTCTATAACTTTGTTTATAAATAATACTATTGTCGTAAGGTAATTCTAATAATACTATAACCACAATCTTAAAGAAACTAAATTGTTTTACCAATTTCAATGAAAAAATATGGAAAATCATTAGTTATTTTACCATAATTTAGAATCATTCTGTATATTTAGGCACAACATTACACTGATAAATTTGAAATTATCAGTGATTTTTTAACCAGTCTGTACAGCATTTATACTGCATAAATTTTAAGAAAACGCAAAATTGTAGAACAATGAGAATTAATTAAACTTGCGTGAGAATAATTCCCTGCCTATGTAACTGGCGTGACTAATGATAATTAAATAGGGGATGATCTTTCTTAAATTTTCTAACAAAAGTTACTGAGAAATTTAGAGCTACTTTCATTTATATTTTATTATAACCCGGAACGAATGAATGTCAAAAAATACTTTCATCACAAAGAGGGAAAGCAGGTTAAAGTATCTTTAAGTGGATTGTATGGAAGAGATTATACGAAATTTCAGGTTCGCCTGCTATGAAATAATTTTACAAGGTTTCTTTAAAAGTTTAAACAGTTTTTTTTATAGTCAAAGAGACAAACAGAATCGTAGATTAATCGAAATAAATGGAAACGTAAGTTTAAATAAAATTCACTCGGTGATTACGAACATCGTCTGGGATGTTACTGACAATAAAGAAAGTTACTATACATTTTAAAAATTAAGTACATTTAAATTTTTTACAAGATATTAAGAACAAATTTCAAACAGTAAATAATAGCATCGAAGAATCTTGACTAAGAAATAAATTTAAAAAATATATTAGCAATAAATATAAGGTAAAGTTCCTAGATAGTAGAATATAAAAGTTAAAAAAGTTTCAGACGTTCGGTTGACTAAAAATATTTTGATGCTCAAGGGAACTGACGAATTAATTTTAACATCTTCCTTTGATTCGGTTTAAAAAACATGTTTGATTTATTTTCTAGACATTATGCCTTTTACAGTTCTGAAGGACTGATCCAAAGAAATTTTTTTATAAAATTTATCATTTTGTAAAAGTGTAGCCATAAAGTTTTGCATAGAGTTATAAATAATAGTTTTTTTCAGTATCTGTTTGAATTAGCGGTATGGTTTAAAGACAGGTGGTAATTTATCAAAGTGTAAACTGCCTACTCAATTACATTTTTACTTTCTTTTGGCTTGTATGAATATATAGGAAAGGAAAGTAGTATTGTTTTCATATAGATTTTTTGAAAACGAGTTTTTAAGAGAAATGCAATTTTTCAAGCCCCATGAACCCAAAAAAGTGTTTTAAAAATTTTAATTTTGTGTTTGCACATTTTTTTTACAAGTCTGCAATATTACAATCTGTTCACATGAAATAGAACAATCAGCAATTTTGAAAAATGTTAGTTAACATGATTACAATTTCATTAAAATGTTAATGAAATTGAAAATAGTAATAAATTAATTAGAAAAAAATTAAAATAAATGTAACAATGTTCTTTAAAACCTGTGACCTAAAAAAACATCACAATGTCTTTTCAATCTTGAAAACCCGGTATCAATGTTATTTAGCAGATTCAGAGCCAAGAAGTTTGGATGATGATTGAGTCTTTCTTCATATTTACGGCTGAATTTTGATATAGTTTGTTTTAATGAGTCAATATGAAGATCGGCATAGATATACGTGTTTTTGATGTACCATGGAATTGCATACTGAGTGACAAATTTAATAATTTTGTACATTACCTAGACACAAAATTGATAGAATATTAGCGGATGTGAATACAATTAATGATAATTTAAGTAAAAAATGATAAGATTATGTTAATATTGTATGAATAATTCATAGAAAATGCAGTACATTTACGTGAAAGGTTGTCAAATTAAAATGTTTAATGAACATTCTTATTCTTATTCTTTATTATAAAACAATAGCAAAGATCAAGGAAAAATATGAAAATATTTTAAAAACTTTGTTAGGTTATAACAATCGAATATATGCTTAACAAAGAAGAAATGCAGACGTCCTTTAGTCGTGTACTTCCTTATAATTCAGAAATTAAATATCTGCACTAAGTTATTTATGAACCTGTACATTGATTTAGATGTTTATTTTCATTAAATAACGGTTATGTTTGATTATGTCATCGTTAACGTTGGAAAATAAATTGTAACTGTCTTTTTTAAAAATATCTTTACTATATTATATAGTTTTACTAAACCATTGTATTATAGAGAAATATTTAAATAAGTTGCTTATATTTTAGTACATAAATTTTTTGTTCGTTTAAAACAATATATATTTGAACAGAACCTAATTAAATAAATAAATATTGCATGTACAAACACTTTATTTATTACTGTAATAAAACCTCCTTGTCTGTACGCGATTAAATTATTTAGAATGACAAGGAGGGCTGGTATAATAGAAGCAGAAAAATTAGTACTATTTAAGGAGCTTTAATTGGAAACTGTCCTCTCCTTTTACATTTTTTAGATGATAATTTATGTTAGGCAAAATACTTTTATGCAAAATTTCAATGTCCACTATCATAACGTAAAAAAGAGGAAAGATTATTATGTACCTAACCACACAACAAAATTGTTTTAAAAAATCTACTTACGCGAAGAAACAATACATCAAAGTTTTTAAATTTTGGGATAATTTGCATTCCTTTGAAAAAAATTTGAAAAATTACTTGATTGGTAAAACTTTTTATAGCGTACAAGAATTTATTTCTAAATATTAGACTAGTAGTAGAAAAATGTGTGATTGTAATATTTATTTAAGATGTTACTTCTTGACATGTCCTATACTTCCCCCAAGAATCTCCTTGACACAATTATAAAAAAAAGTAAGAAAGATTCTTTGCAAGGTAATAGATCTGGAGATAGAGTAGATGGATAGCAGCTAGAGGTTACGAGGACGAGAAGAACTGTACAAGAAAAACTAAGGATCAATGGAGAACAATCAAGAAACGTACATTATAATTCTACTGAGACCTGTGTAGAATAGATGACAAACGGTTGAAAAAATAAATTTTTAAAACACCAAACTAAAGACCTAAGATGCCGGATTAGCGGTAGGAAGGTTGTAGGAGTAGTAAGGCTGTGGGGCGAAAGAGAGAGCTGGGTAGGCTTTTTACCTAGGCCAGGCACTTAATACGTTTTTACTTTCTCTTGCCTATATGAATATATAGGAAGGAAAGTATTGTTTTCATGTCGATTTTTCGAAATCGAGTTTTCACCGGATCTATACGTTTTCAGACCCCCTGAACCCAAAAAACATGTTTTTAGCGATTGGTCTGTGTGTGTGTGTGTGTGTGTGTGTGTGTGTGTGTGTGTGTGTGTGTGTGTGTGTGAACAGAATATCTCAAGAACGGAACATCGTACGAACTTGAAACTTGAAACTTAAGTTACATACCACTACCGGACGCGACACGAACATTTTCATCAAAATCGGTCAACCGGAAGTAGTAGTTTATTCGTATAATTTTTCAGTTTTTTGCGATTTTCTCAAAAACTGGTCCTACGATTTTTTTAAAATCGCCTATTTTACTCAATTTTTTATTCTCTACAAGTAAAATGGATACAAGTAAAATGGATTGTTAATGGATTGTTAATTGTTAATGGATCTTCCCCTCCCCCGGGGGAAATGCATAAGCAAAAAAGGATAAGGGGTGGGTGCTTAAATGTGAAAAAGGAAGGCAAGTACGTAGCAGTTTTCGGCTTGAGACGGTATGTTTCGTTCATTCGGGGCCCCTTACACAACACATCCACACATCATGCAAACATCGGACATATAATTAGTACAATCATCTCAAGCTCGAGTGTCGCGACATACGTCACCTAAGAATATTGCCAATCTTAGTAAATTATGTAACTTTTTTAAGATTAGAAATGTGTTCTTTAGTTATCTCTCCCCCAACAGTCTTACGGATTAAGGCTGTAACGGGTGTGGAGAAACCTATGATATAAAATGGTTCTGACCATCGGTATGCCATTTTCGCACAAATATTTTTCCGTTTCGAACTTACTGGATGAGTCTTAAGTAAAACTTTATCTCCCACCGAAAACGGATTTGGATGACGCGTAGCATTATATCTACGTGCCATATCATGATGAGATTGAATTAGTCGTCTTCTAATTGTACTCATCAAGTTGCTTGAACGTATAGGATTCCGATGAAGGATGTCTTGGATATTCCATGCTCTTAACTTTACTAAATAGTTTTGACACTCTGTCAGTTGTTTGTCCATGTCAAATCTATGTAATGTAGTTAGATCGATTTGTCGCCCGTTATCTAAGAGTTTTTGTAACCTTTGTCTTTTTTGTCTTACGTTTCCTGTTGTTGTGCTTTTCCGTATTCTAAGTTGGAAGTTAAGGTTTGTTTCGTCTAGTTTAGTGGAATCAAGAATCGGTGCTACCTGTCTATTCATGTTTCTATTTGTTTTGTTTGTTGATGATGATTATTTATGTGTATGTAATAGATGACTTACCAGTCGACGTCGGTATACCTGTCAGATGTGAGTTCTTTATAATTTGTTTTTTGTAAATTTTAGAAGATTTATATTTTATTTTGGATTTCTCTCCCCCTTTTTTTTTTCTCGGTCTTGACTTATTTTATTGGATGTTGTTTGATGATTTTTCGCTGGTTCGTCCTTTTTTATTGTTTTGATATTCTCCCCAATTTTATTGTTGAACTTATTTATTGAAATCGTCTATTGAAATTTTCTATTGAAATTATCCTGGTCACGGCACCATTTTGTACCCAAGGTTCGCAAATAAAAATCCAAATGTTTTAAGATCTCGAAATTCAACGTTTCTTTATTCGAAATTCTTAATAAGTATTTAAAATAGTTAAAATTATTAAAATCTTGAAATCCTTTTTAAAATTTGTTAAAATCGTTGAAATTCTTTATAATTAAATCTTCTAAAAATTATTGAATTATTTCTTAATAAAATTAATAAATATTCAAATCCTTTTTATCTTAAAAAATTGTAAAGTATGTCTTGTTCCTTAAAAGATTTAAAATGGAATCAACTAACAATCCATTTTATTATTTTAAGAAAAATTTTCTTTTTCTTTCTTTTTTTTTATTATTCTCACTACTCACATCTGTAGGTGGTAAATCATCTGGTATTTATATTGAATGTGTAAATTTGTATGTTTATGTTTATGTGTGAGTGGTTTTAGTAATGTGCGTATGGTCTGTTGTTTGTATGTATAAGTGTCTCATATTACACAAGATAGGGTAGGCGCCATGTTTGCTGAAATTCTCAGTGAGGCTGTTTTCACGTAAAAACGTTGTTTTTTTAAGATTACGGCTTTAATATAAATTTTAGCGCAAAACGTTATATAATAAAAGTTGTAGAAAATGTAAAATTCTACAACTTTTATTTCAAACAATTTTTTGTATAACGCTTAGTTTAGCGGTAATTAGCGATTTTCTGTTTTTTTTCTCACGAAAACGTGAGAAAAATCGATTTTTTTAACATTTCGGTCTTAGTATGCATTTTACGACAAAAGTGTATATAATTAAATTTATAGAAAATTAAAAGATCTACAACTTTTGTTTAAAGCATTTTTCTCTACAGAGCCTAGTTTAGCGTGAAAGCGTGATTTTCCGTATTTTTAAGCCAAACTGAGTTCGATTGTCATTTTGCGTCATTCACTCATGATTAAAATAAGGTTATGTTTTTGAGGTTAGTTTTTGTTTATTTCTAATATTTTATTAATAATGTTAGGTTTATTATTAATTATTTTCATTGGCAAGAGAAAGTTGTGTGAGTGTTTCACACCAGATTTTTACTTAACCTTTACCTTTTTTAATATAGGCCTACTATTTTTACTTTTACCATTTTTAATATACTTTTTTAACATTTTACTTTTTACTGTTTTACTTTTTTAACCTTCTTTCTTACTTTTATTGTTTTTACCTTTAACTTTTTTATTTACCTTTACTTGTTTTACTTTTACTTTACTTTAACATTTTTTCTTAGCTGTTTAACCTAGCTGTGTAAACTTTATACCAACCTTCGTAAACTTCGTAAGGTTGTGGAGCGTTAAGAAATTGGTAGGAGCTATGGTTGTGGAGTGATAAGAGCATAAAGAGTGGTAAGGTTTAGAAGTGGTAGGAATGTTGAGGAAATTTAGATTTAAATGTAATAATTGCTTATTTCAAAGACTTATACGATAAACTAAAGCAGGACATCGGTTATGGAGAAAAAAGGAAAGCCTTCAGTAAAAGAATAGCTACCGAGAGTGTTAGCTGCAGTAAGAGTTTCCAGAAATTTCCCAAATTACTTTACCTGGTTTTAAGTGATTCTAAACGAACTTAATAAAATTAACACTGTATTCAGACCGAATTGAAAAGTTTCCTCTTTTTATACCATTGATTGAAAATTTATATATCTGGTTGTGTTATTGAATGTTAAAATAAAGATTCCTAAATTTCAGGGTAGGATTTGAAGAATTTTTTCATCAATCCATGATTCATGGCTATTGCAGTTTCTTAATGACCGAAAAACTGATTATGTCTTCTTTAAAAGAAAAAATCACTAACATTCCTTAGGTTTTGTTTTGTTTTTGCCGGCCGCATTGGCGAAGTTGGTAACGTGCTCGCCTCTCATCATGCCGGTCTTGGGTTCGAATCCCATTCAGGCATGGCATTTTTTCATACGTTACAAAAAATCATTTCATCATTCACCGTCTGCATTAGCAGTAATTGCAGAACAGTCGGACGTTAAACAAAAAAAAAATAGGTTTTGTTTTATTTATTTCTTGACAAGAAATTTACGTTTCTCGGCTTCCGATCTTCGGTTTGTATTAAATAATTAGTTCTACGATAAGATCAGTTTAATTCACCAAGATAAGAGATTAATGTTATCTCAAGTTTAGGAAAATATGTCGGCTGAAACCACCGGATGCTGTGGTTTTATTAAATAAAGATTTTTTTTACTAATTATAAAATATATTCTATTCTAAACTGTGTTTTTGTGGTCTGGTCCATTACACGTGCGTATTGTAGATGGAGGTAAGGATACTGATAAGATTCTTTGAATGGTAACATAGAACACGTGGTAGGTTTCACTGGATCCGTTTTCGTTCAGATAAAAAGCTTGAATATGAATAATGACAAACCAAAATAATTACATGATAATGTTAGATTAAAATAAATAATTATCATAATATAGGATTATGGTTTGAAGGGGTTTACCTATCATATTTACATTTAATTATAATTAGCTCAATTACTCGGGTGCTGCTCATCCAAGAGGCATAATTTTATAGATTGAATGGGGCTATGTCCTATTATCAAGAGGAAGATCGGAAAGATTTTACAAAGAATAATGGATCCGAAGAAATTTGACTGTTTACTTCTAGTTGTCACATATCAGAGTGCGTAATTCGAATGATAGAATTAATTCCATGATCATCCGTACAGAATGATGAACGGGTGAAGAAATTTGTAGAATTTTTTAAGTCAATGACGCTTCTAAAATAATTCTTCGAGAGATTAAATTAAATAAGAAACTATTTCAGGACCGTATGTAAGTTTAATCCCTTATAGATCTTTGGCAAGTATACTTACCACTGGCAATATAGTCGATTTTATTTAAGAATAAACTATGCAGTTGAACCGTATTGGTATTTTATGGTTATTTAGATGTTTTCTGGTAAGTAGCGTCCACCGACCATTTTTTTCGTAAGTTGCACGAATGTGGTAAGGATTCATTACAGCGTATGCAACCGTGTTGTTTTGTTGTTACTTTTGTACAATGTTTAGAAAATTCTAGTTTTTTTACGGGAAAGCAAGCATTTATGTTAATGAAAAGTTAATATAAGCTATTCTACAAATTGTTTGGTTGTATAGTACTACAAGTTTTTTTAATAAGCATTCTTACCATTAAACATTACGTGATTCCCATTTCAATAAATGTTGCTATGTAAGTGGACTTACCAGGGCTTAACATCAACAAAAAAGAAATATCTTACTGTTCTGGCACTAGAAATACATTATTTAAATCCATATAATGCAAAATTTAAAATTTACATGTATATTTTCCCCGTAGTACTGACCTATAAAGGGTTAGAATGGTGGATTCTAATAATTTAAGGATTTTGTCAAATGAAGACCTCATGAAACCTACAGTCTTTTTGGTATACCGCAGATGATTTGAGCATATAATGTCACGAGAACGGTTAGATAAAACGTAGAAGAAAACAGATTGCGTCTATAAAATAATATAAAAAAATTTCTCAAATAAGAAAAATACTGGATGGGCAGAAGAAAACAGAAAAGCCTGTACCGAGATAATTTTAGTTTTATGGACTAAAAAAATTTTTCATTAATATTCAAAGTTACATGACCTGATCTGGCTGTAGGCGATACTAAAAAGTATGGTAATTCTTGTCTGTACTGTATAACTAACAATACGATTCAACAAGAAATAAAAGGGAATATCATAAAAATTCAATGAATTGAAGTCAAGAATGAGATGGTTACATAAAAATAAAAAATTTACATAAAGTAAAATTTTATGAAATTCAGAGAATGGAGATTGTTATATCTAATCGTGCAGAAACAAAAAAATTAAATTGCACCCACCTACTACAAAAATATTGGGTTATTGAATTCTTTTTGTGAAAACAAAAGTATAAAATTCCACTAGTAAGGAAAAGACTGCTTGAAATATATTTATTTATGTATGTCAGGTTTAAATCACCTTGTGTTCTACATGAACACAAAGATGATGCTTAACGTTATTATATTAGGTATTTACTATTAAATTGTAAAACGTTAACTTTCGAAGGTATTACTGACATTATAATTTAACCTTTAGCGTATAATGTTTGTAATACCGTGCGTTCGGAAAGTCGCTGTGCACTGGAATTGTGACTATGGATTTATGAAAATATGTATAAAGAAATGACTAAGCATTTTGGAAAAAAAATTTTACGTTATTGTTCTGATATTTTAGAGAACTTTACGCATCAAATAACACAAGTGGAAATGAATAATGGTTGGTTCCAACAAGACGGGGCAACAGCACATACATCTAACATCTCAATGGCTTTCCTGCGCAACGTGTTTGGTGAACGAATAATTTCAAAGAATTTGTGGCCTGCAAGATCTCCTGATCTGACTCCCCCCCGATTTCTTTTTATGGGGTGCGGCGAAACAAACTGTGTATCGGAACAGACCACACACGATTGACGAACTTAAAGCCGCAATAACGGCATACATTCAAGGAATCACTGTTCTTCAGTTGCGAAAGGTGTTTGCAAACAAAATGAAACGAGTGCAATGCTGTATTGATGCCAATGGAGGTCATTTCGAACACCTTCTATAAACAATGTAATCACGGTTTAACAATGTAATTAAGGTATTGAATAAATTTTTTTCCAAAATGCTTAGTCATTTCTTTATACATATTTTCATAAATCCATAGTCACAATTCCAGTGCACAGCGACTTTCCGAACAGCTGTGGTTAAACACTCACAAGACTTTCTCTTGCCAGTGCAAATAATTAACAATAAACCTAATATTAGTAATAAAACATTTAGAAATAAACAAAAAACTAACCTCAAAAACATAACCTTATTTTAATCATGAGTGAAAGACGCAAAATGAAAATCAACCTCAGTTTGCCTTAAAAATACGGAAAATCACTCTTTCACGCTAAACTAAGATCTGTACAAAGAAATGCTTTAAATAACAGTTGTAGATCTATTAATTTTCTATCAATTCCATTATATACACTTTTGTCATAAAATGCATACTAAGACCGAAATGTTAAAAAAATCGATTTTTCTCACGTTTTCGTGAGAAAAAAACAGAAAATCGCTAATTACTGCTAAACTAAGCGTTATACAAAAAACTGTTTAAAATAAAAGTTGTAGAATTTTAAATTCTCTACAACTTTAATTATATAAAGTTTTGCTCTAAATTGCATATTAAAGCCGTAATCTTAAAAAACCTATGTTTTTACGTGAAAACAGCCTCACCCAGAATTTCAGCAAACATGACGCCTACCCTATTTTGTAGAAAATAAAAAATTAAATAAACAAGGCGATTTTTAAAAAAATCGTAGGACCGGTTTTTGAGAAAATCGCAAAAAAGTGAAAAACTATACGAATAAACTACTACTTCCGGTTGACCGATTTTGATGAAAATGTTCGTGTCGGGTCCGGTAGTGGTACGTAACTTAATTTTCAAGTTTCAAGTTCGTACGATGTTCCGTTCTTGAGATATTCTGTTCACACACACACACACACACACACACACACACACACACACACACACACACACACACACACACACACACACACACACACACACATACACACACGCACGCACACACACACACACACACACACACACACACACACACACAGACCAATCGCTAAAAAACATGTTTTTTGGGTTCAGGGGGTCTGAAAACTTATAGATCCAGTGAAAACTCGATTTCGAAAAATCGACATGAAAACAATACTTTCCTTCCTATATATTCATATAGGCAAGAGAAAGTAAAAAACAGCTGTGGTAAAACACTCACAAGACGTTCCTTTGTTAAAGTAAATAATAAAACATTATATTGTGTAGGTCATCAGCTGAATTTGAAACTCTAGAGGCATTACTAGGTAAAATAAGACGTGATGTGGTTAACCATTGCCTTCCTCATTGAGTAAAAAATGTATACTCATCAGCTTGCCCTTTTTTTGGTTTAACGTCTGACTGTTCTGCGATTACTGCTAATGCAGACGGTGAAGGAAGGATGAAATGATTTTTGTAACGTATGAAAATATGACATACCAGAATGGGATTTGAACCCAAGACCGCATGATGAGAGCACGTTACCAACTACGCCAATGCGGCCGGCATGCCCTTTGGAATACAAACATCTACTTTACACTCTGCAAAAATGATACCTTCACTTCATTCACCACAGGGTCTGGCTGTTTAATGATGAAATTCATTACTCGCAGAAGAGAAAACTCTTACTAGTGTATTTTACACTTCTATGAAACATGTAACCTGATGTTTAATGATAATTAAACAGTGCAAAATGAAAATACCTAATTTTAATCATTAGTGAATGACACAAAATGAAACTCAACTCTTGTTTGACTAAAATATACGGAAAATCACGAATTCACGCTAAATTAAGCTATACAGGAAGAAATGGTCGAAATAAAAGTTGAAAGTTTTTCAATTTTCTATAACTTTGATTATATAAATTTTGTCATAAAATCCATACTAATTAATCTTTAAAAAGATTAATCCATACTAATTACACTTCTATGAAACATGTAACCTGATGTTTAATGATAATTAATATTTTATTATTATATTTATTTAATATAATAATTTTAAAGCCTTAATCTTTAAAAAAATCCCATTGCTTTCCAGATTTTAATGAGATTATATAGAAAAAAATCAATTGACGCTAATCAATTAAATAATCAATTGACGCTAGTCTTATTTATTTTTTTTTTTTTTTTTTGTTTAACGTCCGACCGTTCTGCAATTACTGCTAATGCAGACGGTGATAGATGAAATGATTGTTTTGTAACGTAAGAAAATATGCCGTGTACGAATGGGATTCGAACGCAATTGACGCTAAACTAAGCGTTGTAGAAAAGAAAAATATTTGAAATAAAAGTTGTAGGTTTTTAATTTTATACATTTTGATAACTAACATTTTTGCTCTAAAATGCACATTGAAACAAAAATCTCAAAAACCAAATTTTTTACCACGAGACCACAGCTTCCAAGAATTTCACCAGCCATGGCGATTAATCCATCTTGTGGGTCATAAAAAATTTAGCAAATGAGATGGTTTAAAAAAAATCGTAGAAGCCGTTTTGGAGAAGAATGCACGAATAACCTAACAATTCCGTTTGACCGATCTTAATGAAAATGTTCATGTTGGATCCTTTTGTGATAGGTACCTAAATTAACTTTTAAGTTTAGATTTTGTATACCTAAGAGATTTAGCCTATGAGGGCAAACCCAAAAGAGTGACTAGGATATAAGCCGCAGGACGTCCCACTCTTCATAGCACTCATGTCGGCTGGATTCCTCCGGCCATTTTGGTAGTCTTAGCTCTGAAGAGGCATCGTAAGTCATTCTACCACATACACGATACGGGCACAATACGTACACAATACAATATGTACACAATACGGGCGTACACAATACAATATGTACACAATACGGGCGGGAGCATCTTTACCTAAGGATTGCTGTTCTCTCGTAATAATGGACAGTGTATTCGCCGTTTTGTTTTGATATTAAGTTAACCTGTGCGGTCTGGGGCAATACCGTCTCCATACTAATGTAGAATAAGTTCTCTCGGGCATGTTTGATGAGACGCCACCAAGATCGTACCACCACTTTCTCTGAGCGGCATCGGACGTCACCCTACCAGACGCTGTGTGATCCGAGGTGTACCCTCTATATAATTGTATCAGTAAAAGAAGTTCTTTACCTAACATTTAATAAACATCACGTTTTAACTTAAAATAATAACAATTTAGTTTAAAGAGTTTTCTATTTTACGCTTTGTTTTTAATCTTGTAACAAGCAATAGGTATACTTTTCCAATTTGGCTCAAAATTAAATACTAAGTTTTATATATCTCTTAGAAGGGTTTTGTAGCTATGCAGTTGAACAATTTAACCTTATTTTTACAACAGTAAAATATATAAAGAAATCTTCATTTTCACGAAATTAGAGTAGTTTATTTGTTCGCGAGGGGCCAAAAGTTTATGGAAAGATAGAGAAAAGGTATGTTTTATTATGAAATAGAATAAAAATATTTGTAAACTTAAATTTTCTGAAAACCAGCTTTAATATTTTTTTTAAATTTTTGAATTTTAGGATATTTTTATCTATGCTCTTTTGGCCATAGTTGCTAAACTAATATGTTTGGAAAAGCACGGTATTCTGATTTTCCTTTGCTGGAGAACGAAACTACTACGAATAATTGCACAATATCAGTTTGCTTAATGAAATATATTATGAAAATTTTTAGTGTTGAACTTCTTACACTGAGAACATTTATGTGAAAAAAAATTTTCATAAAAAAGTTTTTCATTTATGTTTATTTAGGAAATTCACAATCTGTTGGATAAAATTAGTGAATGTGATAACATAAAATTTGGAAAAAAATTAACATAAAAATAAACGTAAGTGGAGACACAGTCCAGTGACAGAACTCCGACGTGAATAGATAAGTGAAGCATTAAGTGCAGCATTTAGAACACTGTAATGAATAGTCAATTACAGTACTACGTTAATTGATGAGGTCCCGGCTCCATCGACGTTTTAGACGTCTTATTGGGTTGTTTGGGAGAGTTTGCGTAGCCAGATTTGAGATCAATGGGTTATGGTGGTTCACGAGTTTCTTCCTAAATTTTGTATATAGTTTTAAGAAAACTTAATTTACGTAGGGTACGTTTAGGTCTGAGTGTAGCGTTTTATTGATTACATAATAGGGGGCGTTAACTATCCTCCGTAAAAGCTTTGATTGGAAACGCTGAATTTTTGCTTATACCGATGGTTATGCACAGCGTAAAGCTGACTGGCATAGCTCCATATTGGTCGGAGGTAAGAGTTGTATATGGTTAATTTGGACGTAGTTGGTAACTTGGATTTGCGTGAAAGAAGTCTGCACAACTGTTTGAACCTGTCCTGGCGTGCCTTTTACATTTTATCCACGTGAGCCTTTTATCTAGATATAAACCTATATAACCGATAGATTCAGAAGTGTGAAGTTGAGTATCATAAAGATACAAAGGAGGACAAACTTATTTACGCAGGGTAAATATAACGTGACACGTTTTTGTAGTGTTGACTTTGATCCGCCATTTGGTAAGCCATGATTCTAGGCGAGAAAATATGCTAAATGTGTTAAATTAAATATTTTTTAGTAATTTAAATAAAAAAGGCGATAATTTACTATTATGGTTTTGTATTGGTTGTTAAAAAATATATAAAGATTTTACTGGTGTATAGCCTTTTTTTGTAGTAGGGAAAATAAAGCACATAGCGGGAGCATTAGGTTACTAATAACGTAGCAACGAAAATTACATACTTGTGAAATTACATATTGTAAGCCTTTAACAGGAACTCAAGTTACTCAAAAGAAAGAAAATGTAAATCTGTAGGAGAAAATGAAATACAATTATTGATATTGGATTTCTATTATGGCATAGAGAGTAACGCATGATTTGTAAAATTATCCGTCTGACGTTTACACTTATTCATAAGTGAGCTAAACCATACGAACATTAATAAGTTGATAGCAATGTTAAAATAAGTTTACACATTTCTAGGAGCTCATTTTATTTGTAAATTACCGAAATTATGAATCATAAAGTAATTTTCTTGAAAACTCAAAAGACAATTCGGTTGATATACACTACTAAACAAATCTATGCCCTAGAAGTAAAGGGTGTTAATTCCAATTTTGGCAAAATTAAGTTTGAAAATCAGCAAGAAAGCTCTATAAAAGTTGCAGTAACCACATTAAAATTACTTTTGTTTAATGATGTGGAAGATTTTTAAAATGACTTTGTTAATTGTAATTAAGTATATAGTCGTTATTGAAAATACGTTATTTTATTTAGTTTTTTTTTGTCTTACTGATAGGTCCCAAAATTTTCTTGATTCTGTAATTTTTTCAAACTTTGTAGAGAATAAAATAGTGTTTCTTTATCAAAATAGAGTTAGCACAATATATTTTGTCTAGGTTTTGTGGCCTTCGGGCCAGCCCAGTCAATCAGCTGGTAGAATGTCGCTATTATTTGTTAAGTAACACCGGTTTGGAAGCGACTTTGTATGGTGACCGGCTGACAGCCATTCATGAACAAACTCTTCTGGGGGTCCCTGTTCAAACTCATGCCTAATCCACTTCAAAAATACAACGAAAAGCAGCGATTGAATTGTGTAGTTGTCAGTAGTGTATAGTTCCCGATAAAAAAAGTTTTGTATTCATTTCATTAACTTAAGTTACATTGGGGGTTAACATTAATGTAATGAAAACGCAGGAAGACGTAAAGAGTATGAAGTCCTGCGGTTGGTCAGAGGTAATAGAAGTTAAGAAAGTTGTTTAGTCATTTAAATCTCTGTATCAGAAGCTATTTTATTTGGTACAAATCTTAAAAAAATTTCACACCTTCAGAAATTTTTACAAAATAAAAACTGCATGTATTTGGTTCTTCTAAAAAATTACAAAAATGGAGTTAACTTTCTTTACCTCTTAAGTACAGAAATAAATTGTAGGAAATCATACAGAAATTATCACTCAATAATAAATAACATAAAGAAACGGCTCGTTAGTGTATTGGTGAATGTTGCTGGCTTCTGTACTAGGGTTCCCGGGTTCGATGTTCTAGCATATTCTCATCGTTATGTTGTCATCTCATATTGTATTATTAGATACTGTACCTGACGTCTGCTAGATAATTCGCAAAATAGTACTGATTTATTCTTAAGAGTCAATTTCACAAACACTAACACTACTATAATTTTATAGTAGACAATTACATTTATCTTGTAGCTACAGTGTTCTGTATTTGTGAAATAAAATATCCACTACATGTTTAATTAGGTGCATTTTATAATATTCCATAAAAACAATAATATTATTTTTAATCCGAAATTTGTGTACTTTGGAATCTGTTCAATTCAGAACAATAAGCCACCCCATAACTCAATGAGACGAGGACGATAGGTATGACGTGAAAATGAAGTGATGTCATGCATGGACTCAGACCGACTATTCCGAGAAGTACGGTTGATTGACCGCAACCATCAAAATACAGCGGTAACTACTCGTACTATCTAGCATCCACATATTCAAAAACTACCTTTATTAGGATTGTTTATGATAAAACAAATTGTCAAAATTAAAAAATAATTAAGTTTTTAAAATATTTCCAATATTTTTGAACAATAAAAAATGTTTACCTCTGATTGATTCGACCCAGCTATCTTTACATATCCGGACCAAAACGTAACCATTACGTGGAGTGTCAAATTATTTACATTCAATCTGTTCGTTGCAGGGCTAAAATAAATAGTTCTGTTTCTTTTCACATGTTCAGCCAGTTAAATGACTGAATCATTTAAGAACAGAAGAGGTAGAGGTTTAAAAGACACTAATCAGAGTTATCTCCTCTGAAAGTAATGAATTTCATTATACAGCCAGACCCTGTGGTGAATGAAGTGAAGGTGTCATTTACAGAGCGGAAAATATGTGCTTTTCAGAGGGCTCGGCATGCTGATAAGCTTACTTTTCCACTCAGTGAGGAAGGCAATGGTAAACCACCTCACTCCTCGTTTTACTTAGTAAAACCTCTACAGGTTCAAACCAGCCTTTCGGCTGATGACCTAAACAACAATACTCCAAACATAACAATGCAAAAAGTGGATAAAATTTACAAATTCTTAAATAAATAAAAATTACATATTATTTATCTATTTCTGTATTTAGGATAAAATACAGCTTAAACCTATAAAAATTGATATTATTTAAAAGTTCGAAACATTTTCTTATGATTCCTGACTATAAAAAAATCTTTATTTATTCGTGGGAAGAAAATATTAAGATACTAATGAAAACCAGTGCTATATTCTTATGGTTCAAATTCCGTGAGACATCCGGTATACATTCCGAAAACGATTCAGTTTACTGATCATGCCTGGAATTCGAGCGTATTATGTTAAAACACAACCCAGGTACTTAAAATGTTTTACCTGCTCTATCAGGTACCCTACCTACTACCTACTAATTTAATTTGATAACTACAAAGTGAAACTATAGGGTGATTCAAAAAGAGCCCCGGTTTTGATATATCAAATTAAGAGATTTATTTTATTGAAAAACTGAAAATAAATACATCAACAAGTTCATCTTTCCTTCCGATTTTATGTATGAAAAATGATGTCATGCATGTGTCCTCCTCTACTGCGCTGGCACGCATCAACTCTGTCCATGAAATTGGATATTACTGCACGACAAGTTTCGACTTCCATTTGCCCGATAACCCGTCGAATTTCCTCCTTCAAGTCATTGATATTTCGGAGTTTATTGGCATACACTAATGACTTCAGATGACCCCAAAGATGAAAGTCACAAGGCGTCAAGTCACACGACCTTGGTGGCCATTGATGGTCGGAATTACGAGAAATGATGCGATCCTGGAACCGTTCACGGAGCAACAACATTGTTTCTCGTGCAGCGTGACAGGTGGCACCATCCTGCTGAAACCACAACTCGTCAATGTCCATTCCATCCAAATGACGCCACAAAAACTCCCTAATCATCGTACGTATCGGTCTCCATTTACTGTCACGGCTTGTCCTTCTTGATTTTCAAAAAAGTAAGGGCCGATAACACCGCCCGACCAAAAGCCGCACCAAACTGTCACTCACTGTGCATACAAGAGAAACTACAACTGAATCGTCAATCGGAATGTTCTCTAAAATAGAAATGAGGTCAAACAATGTTGCCAACCGATAAACAAAAATTTACCAGCCGTTTAAAAACCGGCGCTCTTTTTGAATCACCCTTTATAAAGCAATAACCATTTTTGTTCTTAAGGGATCTCTCCCCCCCCCCCGCAAGAAAGCACCAAATTCATCTTTGCAGCGGATGTATCAAAGTTACAGACTACTCTTCGCATATTGTATCCAATTTAAAAAAACCCTCTCTGCAAATCATTGCTAAATTTAATTTGCAAATTAGTATTATATACAAATTAATTCATGAGGGTTGGATATTTTTTTAAATATTTTCTACATATTTATTTTTTCTTAAAAACCAAAAAAAATGTAATTAAAAAACCGAAAATTTGAGATAAAATATTTTAACAATTTATTGGTAGTCTACATTTAAAATTTGGCCTCAGGTTTATTTATTAATTTAATTTTTTTTATTTTAATATTAAATTATGATACATTGTGACAATATTCTTTATCCGTTGTCCCAGCTATTACTTGAGAGAACGCCGTACTTTTTTAATTCAGAAAAAAGCAATTCACCTAGGATTAGGGTAAGCCGCAAGCCTATTACATTTTTCAACAGCCGTACCGGCCCAACACCGGAAATGTTGTTTCTGTGTTTTCTGTTCTGTTATTATATCATACTCCATGGAACGTTGAACATTTTCATTTGTAAAAATATTGTATTATTTTTATATTTCTATTTTTGTTTTAACTCATCCCACGTGTTATTCTGATTTAATAGTGAAATATTTAGATGTTAACTCTCATGATATAATGGGTTTTATATAAATTTTAACAGTTTTTTCTAGAAAATATTTGTTAGTTTATTTGGTAGTTTACTAAAAGTCGCCTCAGTATTTAGCGACAAGATTGGGTACGTACATACGTATCGCTAAATTTTAACTTGAAATAATAATCGTCCAGACCTGGCCAGAAATCAACCTGAAACATTTCGCTTTGAAGTTCAGCGTAATGTAGCGCTTTAAACCACTGCGCTACCAAATTTGTTTTTGCTACTGTTTTGTAACCTATTATTAATTTACACATAGTCGTTGTTTAATTTTTCAAGGTATATTATTATTTCCAGTTTTTATAATATTTTATTTTACGGAGAATATGAGCTTTTATGATGTCACTGTAATTTACTTACGATTAATTGAATTACATTTATTTTTATGACTCTTTCGATAATTATTAATAGACTTTTGGCTGAAGTTATTATTTATATAATTAATTTTAATTAATACAGCCCGGTTATGGAAAGAATCAGCGACATTCCGGATTACTAGAGATAATCAAACGTGTGAACTGAAGACAAGAATACTCTTCCATTAGCAGCATACAGATGGTTTAGGGAGATCTTCAGGAGCGACCTGCCAATCTGTTTGAAATTAAAAAGTTTTCCAAATTACCAGAGATAACCAAACGTGTGAACTGATGAGAAGAATATTTTTTTATAGGCGGCCTGTAGGAGATTTAGGGAGATCCTTAGGAGTGACCTGCCGATCTGCTTGAAAGTAAAAGTTTGCAACCAGTGTATTCAGCTGGTTATGGCATATAGAGCTGAAATCTTGACAATTGCATTTACTAAACAACTTAGTGTGATACAGCGAGGATGAAAAATTTATGTTTGAAGTGTCATTATGCAACCCTATTAGTAACAAAGATTTACGTCGAAAACAGGTGTCACTGATGCAACTGTCAGACGTAACACCAAAAGAAATACAGACTGCCCTGTTAAAGTGGAATTTCGAGGCCATATGGCTCATTTAACAGATGGGAGGTGGACGAAAAGGCTGCCCGAATGGAGACCGACAGCAGACAGGCGATGCAATAAAGAACTCCCACACGTTGGACCGATGGTGTTAAAAAGTGGCTGGCAACTCTATACGAAAGGCTTAAATTAAGGCAGAGTAGATGGCAGTGAGAGAGGGCTTAGCAGTGGACGCTAAGAGATGGATGATGAAGCTGATGGAAAGAAGTTTATATTATTCTGTATTTCTGAAATTCGTACAACACGAATTTACTAAATTTTACTGCAAAGTCGCCTTGCCAGTTCATTTCTTTCGAAAACTATTTAAATTGAAACATATACTAAATGTAATCGCTGCATTATGCAAAAGGTTTACCATGAGTTGGGATAAATACCTATTCATAATATCTCTCCCACTCGTTTTTACTTAACAATAAACCGAAACGTTTTGCAAACGAATGGGTTGGCCCAGAGGCTGTGACTTAATTTCTTTTATAAAACTCTGAAAGTCGTTAAATTCTGACGTAATTCATTACATATTGTTCTAAACGCATTTCATACATATTATTTTAAAAAACCTCTCGACGTATCTTAATATTTAGAGATCAGAAGCCTACTATTACATAATGTCTTCTTTTTACAAAAAAAAAAAAAACATTCCGCTACATTTCTAGAATACCGCTGACTATTTAACTGACGCAGCAAAAAGTGTAAAAAACACAACATTCAACTCACATAAAAATACTTTCAATTCAAAAAGTTACGGTACAAGAATTTCTGGTATTCCAAGAAGACTAAAATGACAGTTAAAGAGCACTTCTTTAGAAGAGCGAGTGAGTGCATACAGTTTTAAATATAAACCCCATAAGTTTCTGCTAGATAAACAGTTTAGTAATATATTAATAGCTTACTAGCTAAATTTATAACTTTTTTTAACACTCGCTAAAATAAGTATCTAAAAAAACTCGATTGAACTGTTTTTTAGGCTGCACAATGGTCATTAAACAAGTTTGTTATAACTTTTCTATAAAATATTAAGTTCTGAAATTTTTCTTATTTTAAATTTAAATTTAGTAATATAAATAAAAAAACCTATCAATTTATGTTCAATACAAACGCTGTAAAGTATTTAAAATTAATTTGTAGTCGAATACCCTTTTTTATTTTCCTTATACATTTTTGAAATGATAACTTTTTTTTGGTTATGTACCATTTTAATGATGCGGCTCTAACTTTTAATGCAAGATTTCGGTATAAACCATTCACAAATTAATTATATTTTTATAGTTGTTAATATCATGAATATTTCTATCTTAATATCATAATAAGATTTATCTACTCTGAAGGTAATGAATTTCATTATACAGTCAGACCCTGTGGTGAACGGACTGAAGGTGTCATTTGCAGAGTGGAAAAAATGTGCTTTTCAAAGGGCCCGGCATGCTTATAAGCATACTTTTCCACTCAGTGAGGAAGGCAGTAGTAAATAACCTCACTTCTCGTTTAACGTAGTAAAACCTCTACAGGTTCAAACCAGCTTTTGGCTGATGACCTAAACAACACAATATCATGAAAATATCTGATTGTATAAGCGTGACAAATTTAAAAAAAACCAACGGTTCTCTTACCTGGTAGTATTAGAATTAGGTTCTTGATAAGATCCTCTGAAAAGTCCGTATCCAGCAATAGTGACGATTCCATTAAATTCGGCAAGTAACACATATTGTTTGTCTACTTGAAGTTCGATGTTGGTAAAGATTGTCATCATTTGAACTTCATTATCGATTTCAATCGATGTTATTTGCAGTTGTTCTCCTTCGACTGAAGAAATTCTTAGAGTGGATTGAGAAACACCTAATCCTGTACCGACATGAAGTGTTATTGATGATACACCACTTACTTTAGGGCTAAATATCATACGCATTGATCCATCAAAACGAGGATCTCTTGTCGTATCTAAAAATGTCGGTATTATTGTAATTTCATAACTGACAGGTTGAAGCGTGTCTGGGAGAAAATAATCACTTTCGGCTCGTGCTTTTGTCAAGACGACGGGCCTGAAAAAGAAAACAAAAAAAAGTTATAATCAAATTATTCTTGGGCTCTATTTAGACAAGCTGTCCCGCCGGAAGGAACTATCGCGCGTAAGGAAAGGACACAACATGTTTTCATTGGAGAAGGAAATTTCTGTCCAGCTGCTAAATTAAATTCATTAAAACTACAAAAAAGCATATCATTTTTACACCATTGTTACATACTCATATTCCCTTAAACTTCACATCAACACACAACATATTTGAACTTTTTATACGATTTTATAAAAATATAAATTATTTACAATTTACTAAATAATCAACTGATGAAATAATTGAGAATTGAAATATCATCTCTCCATTACTTTGAAACAAATCTAATTTATTTTCAATCAGTTCTATTTCTATCAAACTTAATATTATACTATGATTCATACGAAAGGGATTTTCACTGCAGCTTATAACTATTCCGGCAAAGTTAAAAATTAAATAAATGTTTTCACTAGTTTCCTTGATTTAAGCAATAGTTATCTAAAGGAAGTTAATGGTTTTTGTTTTTCCTTGAAGTTATAAATTCATTTTAAATAGTGGAAAAATTCTATATATATGGGTTATGAAATTTTATACACTATAAATAATATTTATGTAATGATTAACTGAATCAAATATTTATAATTGGTATAGGATTTTCCGAAATAGTGAATGTATTTTGAAATACCCAATATGCAACGTTTTAAATTTTTAAAAAATCTATCGTAAGGGTAGATAGATCCTATTCCAGGAATTTGGAGTCCTTCCATTAAGGCATTTATCTGTTTACAAGGTATTGTTACAGCTCTTTTAGGCTTGTAGTAACCGTGAAGTAATAATTGATCTCAATGAAACCAATTATGCTACTAGGAACGCTGAAAAATTTAAGGCTAGAAAACCAAAATGTATATATTTTCAGAAGTCATTTCTCTATCTTGAGGGGCGGTTCTTTAACGTACTTCCACCCCATATACAAAGTATTATATCACCACATCTTTTAAAACATAAACCTAATTATTATATCCTACGAGCAAGAAGTTGAGAAATTTTCCAAGTTTTAAAATAAAATCTCTGGTTAGTTTTTACTTTTCTCATTGCGATAGTTTACCTGTTTCTTTACACTCATTTATTGAATTAATTCCCTTAATTATTGAATTAAGTAAAAATATCTATATTGTGTTAAAGTATATTGTAAAGTAAATATAGTTTGTAACGTACCGAATTTACTGGGCACCTGGAGTTGTTTATTTTTTGAGTCTATTAAAGTATAAACAAACTCCAGCTGATTATTATTTAAAAATTATTTAAAATTATTTCACATTGACAAAATTATTTTAATAAAAAGTTATTTATTCGAGTTGCTAGGCGACTAGAAAAGAATAAAATAAAATTTTGTAAAGAAATATATTTCAGTGAGGGGCAATATGGCGAACCGTATAGGAGGTCCCTCATTCAGTAATAAAAAAAAATAGTTATTGGGATTAAAATATTATACTATTCTCCAAATAAAAGTGAATTGTTCATTTCAGTTGTCGGTATTCCCGTAAGGGACATAATAAATATATTTTCATAGAATTACAATGACAAGAATGTCGTAACTATTGTGATGGATAATTTTAAAAGTTTACAATAAACGGGATGTTTACCAATTTTATTATCTCTTCAATCATTTTAAAGTAAAGTTCTTTCACAAATTTGGCATCTTTTGTGTGGCGATAAATAAGTATACCACAAATTTGGCATCCCTTGTGGGGATGAATTCACGAATTAATAAATAGATTTATTCGCAAATATGTCTGAAGGTAATCTCAGGAAATTGATAGATCTTCGCGTAGTGGATTTGAGATTGGAACTCGAAAAACGTAACAGACAAAGTAAAGGTGTAAAAGCTGTACTAATGGAACGATTGCAAAAGGCTCTACAGGAGGAAGGCCACGATCCTGATTCATATACATTTGAGATGGCTGCGCCCACAACAGAAGAGGAGATGACTGCGAATACAGAAGGAAGAGGAGCTGATGGGGTTAAAGGAAGTGACTACTCGGAGGACGAAGGTGAAGATGGAGCTGATGAGGGCGAGGACGAGGTAGAATGGCCAATACAGAGGAAAGGTTTGGTGCAGAAACCAGGTGATATTAGTTTTAGTCAAGATATTGATACAGGAAGTGTTAGGCTAAAGTCAGATGATAACATGCAGCTTATTTTGAACCTGTTGCAAGAGCAAGCTAGGAGATCTGAAGAGCAGGCTAGGAGATCTGAGGAGCAAACTAGGAGATTGGAGGATAGTATGAGTAAACTCGGTAGGGATTTAAGTAATAGAATAGATAGAATAAGACAAGTTTTTAAAATTAATGAAATGCTAAATGAAAATGTTAAACCAGATGAAAAATATGATATAGGAGAACCAAGAGAAAATATATTAAAGAATGAATCAGTAAATAGTAAAACTGATGAAATATTAATTGAAAATGTTGAACCAGTTGAAGGTAATCTTGAAGTAGAAACGAATACTTATGCCAGTGCCAGTCAGAACGATTTAAAGTCACCAGGAGGAAAGAGAAGTAGTGTAAATCGAAGGGTGTCAACCTTAGATGAAACAGAGGATGATGAAAAAATACCAGCACAAGTTAGTACCAGTAGCAGCTCAGCTTATAATCCGGATGAGATAGGGAAAGGAAACAGCCATTCAACACAAAAGTGATGCACAAAACAAGGAAAAAAGAAGTACCGTAAAAGTTAAACAGATACCTGGATTAATAGAGGAAATAGAATCTGAAATTGTACTCTATAGTATAAAAAGTGACGGACGGGATGAAGGAGGAGGTTTGTTGTATATGTATGTGTATGATGTTTATTTGAACTTTTATTTATTTTATGTATATGTATATTTGGTAGTTCACAGTTCCTATTTATGAGTTTATTAAGTTTTGTTCCATTAATCTTTTGTTTAATCACAGTAAGTGTAAAAAAAATTTTGTTGTTATGTTAATAGGTTATAGTTTGTTTATAGTTTGTTTACAGTTTATAGTTTATAGTTTATTTGGTTAGTAGAATTGTAAGGTCGCTTAGTAACAATTTTTAAAACATTTTGGAATTAAATTTATCAAACAAATTCAAAATTTAGATTATCATAAAAATTTCTTTTTGTTTTCAAAATTGAATTGCGGGGATATTTGTAACGTACCGAATTTACTGGGCACCTGGAGTTGTTTATTTTTTGAGTCTATTAAAGTATAAACAAACTCCAGCTGATTATTATTTAAAAATTATTTAAAATTATTTCACATTGACAAAATTATTTTAATAAAAAGTTATTTATTCGAGTTGCTAGGCGACTAGAAAAGAATAAAATAAAATTTTGTAAAGAAATATATTTCAGTGAGGGGCAATATGGCGAACCGTATAGGAGGTCCCTCATTCAGTAATAAAAAAAAATAGTTATTGGGATTAAAATATTATACTATTCTCCAAATAAAAGTGAATTGTTCATTTCAGTTGTCGGTATTCCCGTAAGGGACATAATAAATATATTTTCATAGAATTACAATGACAAGAATGTCGTAACTATTGTGATGGATAATTTTAAAAGTTTACAATAAACGGGATGTTTACCAATTTTATTATCTCTTCAATCATTTTAAAGTAAAGTTCTTTCACAAATTTGGCATCTTTTGTGTGGCGATAAATAAGTATACCACAAGTTATAAAATTAAACGTTTTTGTAAATTTTGCTCTATAATTACAAATGTACAAAAATAATCTTACAGTTTTTTAAATTTCTATTATTATTAAAATTAAAATACTCTTATATTATTACTGATATTTATGTAAATGTAATTAAATTTATAATTTATTTTCTGTTTTTTTTTTAAATTTGTTTGACGTAATTCTTATAACCTATATACCTATATAACAGTAGTGTTTTTATAGTAGTTATAAGCATGTAAGTGATTTTTTTTCTGTATATTCCTACGCGTGGACAGGACTCTTTGTGAAGAAGAGTTTTTGCGTATAAGTACTATGTTTGGTAAAAAATATTGTACACTTGTACAGCTAGTTTGGTAATAAATCGTAATGTATATTTAACTAAATTAAATAAATAAATAATGGGTGGAACAATCTAATCCTATCTACTACTTACAAGAAAACATGTATTGAACAGAGTCCATTTTTTTAGATTTAGAAATGCAATGTTTGTCTACGACGATGAACTCATTTTCTTTGATTTTTCTTGTGGATGCTTGTTCTGACAATTAAACTTTTTCTCACGCTCTTAACATATTTACGATATGATTATAAAATATTTTTTTTTCTCTTTTTAACAATGCTCAAAAGCTCTGTTTCTTTATTCTCTTCAATATTTTTCTGTTTGCAATACGCGTTTAAGAGACTAAGAACATTCGTCGGTAATATTTCATTTTAACGCATCCAAGCGCTTAGTAATTTGACCATCAGGATTCTAGCGTTAACATAATAATTCAATATTAAGAAAATACAGCATTGAAAATACAGCTTTTCCGGTTGCAGAGATAGTGATATGCAGCATAATATTTTACCTAGGTGGTTGAATAAAACACAATACGATGACTTACGCGTTCCTTACGTCAACGACACATATCTAAAACTGTACCGTAGGTTCAGAGACAAACTACACAATCATAACAATACCTTAATATACAATATGAATTCTGCGGACCTAGCAAGAATCGCATAAAGACGACTGAAACACCGATGAGTACAAACATGATACATTAACGCAACTTTAACATTATTACGTACACAAAAATATAATTTAAACAAAAATATTTATCGTTATCTGGAGAGCTATCGCTGGGTGGTGTCCTCCTCAAACTCATTTACAAGATTGGATTTTTTTTTGGTAATTTAGTCGTGAACGTTTTTGATAGTTGTTCTTCTACAGTTGCAAAACAAAGTAAAATAAGGTGGTTGAAGGAGCTTTTTGCTTTCTTCATCATAATAATGATATATTTTGAGCTTTTCTAATTGTCAATCAATCAGTAAATATTTTATTTACTCTAAGGTATTTCCGTTATCTGCTTAAAAAAAATATTTCAGCTATTTCTTGTTCAGTTAAAATTCTTTTGGATTTAAATTAGCTTTAAAATGTTTACGTTACAAAACGAGTCTGTCAGATAAGAGAACAATGCCTATAGTCGTGATATGCGGAAGTTGTTTGAAAAAATAACATTAAAAAACTGAAAACGAAGTAACACAGATGTTAAATACTCTTTGTAATTGGTTATTTGAAGGAATAAAAGGAACTTTCAATGAAAATTATCAGGCAATATATGCGTAGTTGCAGAATACAAATAATAGCAGATCAAACAGAAATCTCAGAAAGATTGCGCCCGAAATCTTTTTCTTTTTGTTTAGGTGATAAAATGGAAATCCCTCCCAATCTACACAGGTTTTTGATTACAAATATAGTATTTTATATACTATCGGGAAATATTTTGTTGAAAATATTACAAGCTTTTTGAGCATACAGCACTCTAATATTATATCGGTCCATTGAATGAACCGATTTTAACACAGGTTTCAAATAGAAAGTTCTGCTAATTTAAGCGGCCGTTGGATAAGAAATATAGCCTACTTATTAAAAAAAAGTAACACATTTTATTTTCGTTACTTTTGATTTAAAACATTTTCTATAATAAATACTGTAATTCTAAACAAATTTCCACATAATTTTTCAGAGTATTTTGAATTTCCGCTTAACGAAGTATTGGACAAGGAAATATGAAATTCAAATATTTGTTTTATTACGTAGGCATTTCTAAGGTGAAATCTTAACAGCTTGGTTTATTGACATCTTTAATTTCATCCAAAACTGAATTTTGTATGCATGCAATTTTAGGCGTTTATGTAGAAAAAACATTATGGATCGCGGAATCTTCATTTTGTTTTTGTGTTTTATGTCATATATCTTGAAAACTATGCAAGATACAGTTCGAACCGATTTAGTTGATTTTTCAAATTAAAATCATAAAATGCTACCATATTATTGATAAAAGTCGAATTCCAATACAGTTACTTTACACTAAACCCAAAAAAGGTTCAATTTTGACCTCTAATTTTTGTGTTTTATGTCATAGTCTATATCATTAAAACTATGCAAGATACAGTTCGAACCGGTTTTGTAAAACTTTTTGTATGAAAATCATAAAATTTCTCCAATTTTGTCTCTTAATTAAAGATGAAAATGTCAGTATGGTCTTATATCCCCGAGGTAACTGAATTCCTGGTGAAATTTTTCGCCAGCCGTATTTCGCTAACGAAGCGTTTCGTATTTATGTGAACATTTTTCCTTATATTTAACTATACAATAACCTTCTAGAATTTGGCATAATTTTAAAAGGTAACCTGTATACGTACAATTATAGTCTATTACAAGCCAAACAACCGTAAATTTATGAAAAAGTATAATTACATACATAAAAATCTGGTGTGAAACACTCACACAACTTTCTCTTGCCAATGCAAATAATTAACAATAAACCTAACATTAGTAATAAAACATTAGAAATAAACTTAACCTAATTTTAATCATGAGTGAAAGACGCAAAATGAAAATCAACCTCAGTTTGGCTTAGAAATACGGAAAATCACTCTTTCTCTCTAAACTAGGCTCTGTAGAGAAAAATTCTGTAAATAAAAGTTGTAGATCTTTTAATTTTCTATAAATTTAATTATATACACTTTTGTCGTAAAATGCATACTAAGGCCGAAATGTTAAAAAAATTGTTTTTTCTCACGTTTTCGTGAGAAAAAAACTGAAAATCGCAAATTACCGCTAAACTAAGCGTTATACAAAAAAATGTTTGGAATAAAAGTTGTAGGTTTTTAAATATTCTACAACCTTTATTATATAACGTTTTGCGATAAAATGCATATTTAAGCCGCAATCTTAAAAAGAAAATGTTTTTACGTAAAAACAGCCTCACGCAGAATTTCAGCAATTATGGCGCCTACCCTATCTTGTAGAGAATAAAAAATTGAGTAAACCAGGCGATTTTAAAAAAAATCGTAGGACCAGTTTTTGAGAAAATCGCAAAAAAGTGAAAAATTATACGAATAAACTACTACTTCCGGTTGACCGATTTTAATGAAAATGTTCGTGTCGGGTCCGGTAGTGGTATGTAACTTAAGTTTCAAGTTTCAAGTTCGTACGATGAGATATTCTGTTCTTGAGATATTCTGTTCACACACAGACACACACACACACACACACACACACACACACACACACACACACACACACACACACACACACAGACCAATCGCTAAAAACATGTTTTTTGGGTTTAGGGGGTCTGAAAACGTATAGATCCGGTGAAAACTCGATTTCGAAAAATCGACATTAAAACAATACTTTCCTTCCTATATATTCATATAGGCAAGAGAAAGTAAAAACTGTATTACACATAAATCCAATCTAATTTTACTATATTGTGTTTGCTTTAGTACATTTTTTAAAACTTAATGTACGTTGCAATCTGTTCAATTTTAAGAACAATAAGCATTCCCATAATCCAATGAGATGAGGTTGATGTAATGACGTTCAATTAGGCGTAATCTTGTACAGACTTAGGCCGACCATTCCTGAGTATGGCTAATTGAACCCCATCCATCAAGTACACACTGTTAACCACTGTCAAGTATTCAGATCCATATAAAAGTACCTTTACTAGGATTTGAAAGAAGAATCTTCGATTTAGCAAAATAGTTTGTTTTTATTAACTAATCTCAACTAATCGATATTTTAACATAATTTTATAGTTCGTAATTTAAAAGTAATTTTCCTCATAAAAATTAACGAGAATGTTAAAAGTGATTGGTATGAAGGAATAAACCAAGTGTAATAAGTTTAACAAAAATGTAACCAGATTTTGTCGTATAAATAAATAAAATGTTCTTCCTGTTTAACTGATGAATAAGTTACGCAAATAATGATTTTTATTAAGTATTTAAAAATTATATAAATTTTAGAGTAGTGTCATTAACGCAATCTTTGTAAGCGTCCGGTAAGTGAAATCATAATTATTCGTGTAGTTTTAAACGTAGCCATTTTACAAAATTATTTGTTGTACAGTTAATTTAGTGTTATAGCGTCTACAAGTTATTAGGAGAATATCTGCATTTTAAATAAATATCAACAAACCCATTTCAATGTTGCAGAAACATAATAATATGCACAGTTCAATAGATTTAACTATTTGTAGTTCTCAAGTCGTTCATCTTTTTGATTGGTCATTTGTAAAGGTTTGTATGGAAGTAACCACTTTTTTATTAATGTAACAAATTAACCAACGAAATGATGGTTTGTATAATTATTTGATTTCATGACTTTTGTGTTTTTTTCTTAAAATTATCACATCACATTTTAAGTTTAATATCGCAAGAATACGCCATATTATTATTAAACTAATAATCACTTGTTTTTTTCCTTTGTTTGATGTTCAACATAATAACTATAATTAACTTATGAAGGTAGATGATTCACTGGTCAATGTTATTTAAAATATCGCTTAAGGAAAAATTCTTTTCAAAATATTTCAACTTAGATAATAAATATATCGGTATGATAAACCATCAATTTTACTACTGTTTCATTCTTAATTTATATTGTAGACCTTGAATTTTTCTTTTAAATTTTGAGTTGACAAATAATTGTCGAACACAAGACGTTTTGTTGTAAGTAAAATTAGGTACAGAAAAATTATTCATTAAATATTTATCAGTAAATTTTTACACTTTTATCTTTTATTAAGTTTTTCTTCTGTATAAACAGGTTGTTTTTAAAGTTCATGGTAATCTCACACGAGCTAAAATAAGAAAGAAACTTACAGACATAATATCTGGTAACCAATCTTTATTAAATCATGATTGGGATAAAACTTTTGTCGTGAATTCTGTTTTCCGCATTAAAATAAACTCGCAATGATACTCTGTAAAAAATACTTATGTGAAATTTTTAGTGTTATGTGTACTTTGTCCAAAAAAACATAAAATAGATTGGTATTTTTCAGAGCAATCTATCGTTTAATTTTTAGAAAATCAGTAATAATAAAAAGTTCAATATTGGGGGAGGGGGGTCGATTAAACACCGTTTTAGGTTCAACGCAAGTAACTTTGTTGTTTTATTAACGTAACTTAATTTGTGCTTAAATTTGGAAAACATTAAATTCCAATAAAACTGATAAAAATTAATTTTTTTTATTTTATTTAAAGTAGCATAAATAGCTTAGGTATTAGCAACTACTGTGGGTGTTAACGTGCGAAAATTTCTTTGCCGGGAATTGAACCCGGGACCTCCACGTTGTAGGCTAGCGTGCTACCACTACGCTACGGAGGCGGACTATTTTTAGTTATTTTTTTACATTTTAAAATATTTATTTATAACTACACAAACTTTCCAGTGAATTTCATTTAAAAACATGAAAATACGGCTACGCTGAAAAACTTTTAAGAGAAGAACAGCACTCATCGTAAACAGTATTAATAATTTTATAGATACGGATTTATTAATAAAATTAAATTTGTGAACATTTCAGTAGATTTATTTAATATCTAATATTTATTTATTTCATTTAGGGTTGTTTCTGGAGTCATTCATCTGTTGGGGGGTTGAATCAAACAATGTTTATGCTCCAGCTTCTATGAACCTTCTTATTAGGTAGCCAAATTTTTAACATAAAAAAAATAAAATTAATTCAAAATTATTTAAAATATTTTTATTTTTATATACATATTTTTTAAACAAAACATTTCGACTTTAAAAATAACAAAGCAGACTAAATTGTAACAAAACAAAGCACTTTTTCAAGTGATTTCAATATTTTCGCCCACTGATGTGTAAAAAGTCGTCACCAAAATCAGCTGTTAAACAGCTGATTTTCGAAGACGAAGGTTCCTGGTTCAAATCCTAGTAAAGGCAGTTACTTTTATACGGATTTGAATGCTAGACAGTGGTTACCGGTGTACTCTGATGGTTGGGGTTCAATTAACCATACTCTCTCAGGAATGGTCAGCCTGGGTCTGTACAAGACTACACCTCATTTACACGTCATACATATCATCCTCATCTCATTGGGTCATGGGGTTGCTTATTGTTCAGAATTGAAAAGATTGCAACGTACACAAATTAGGAATAAAAAAAAACTGATGTGTAAACAAGTAAAACTGAAAAGAAAAAGGGATTGTTATTCTAGTAAGTTACGTTGTAATTTATAATAGATTTTTAACGAACAAGTTTTATTTTTCTTGGGTGTAATGCACGCAATAAATCTTGTTTTTACATTAAAAAATTCAGGCTGATATTTTAAATAAAACCCTTTTAGCAACGTTATTATACTTATTTTCACAGTTAAATCATTTCGCCTTAATGTAGACCTGTAGGGCCTAAACATATAATTGTTCCTTCAGGTCAAAGTTCTAATTATGTTATTTTGTATCATCATGAAGCTGGCCCTAGCTGATGGGTATATAAAATAAAATGAGTAAGCAAATATTGTTTCTATTATAGAAAAACCTCTTATTATGATTGGCATTTATACTTATAAATTACATCGTTTATGATAACAATGAGATAGTTTTTACTAACTACGCCATACTAAATACTCAACACGATATAAAATTTTATTTATTATTGATAAATGTCAGAAATATGTGAAGTATCTTTTCGTGGAATTAGTATATTTATAAAGATTACTCATTGAACCAGTTTTTCTTACATTGAGATCTAAACGGAGTACCCGACACTGAGCAAGTTACTTTAGACTATTTTAAAATTGTGTACAAATAATTTAGTTGCATGAGACCAATTTTTTTTCATATGAGCGATTATAGTTAGATTAGCTTGATGACTAATACTCAATAGTTACGTCAGTAATTGGTGCAATATATGAATAAGATTTTTTTAATTTGATATAATATAAACGAATGTTGCTTGGCTGATTTGGTGGTATAGTGGCTAGCACACTAGCTTCTATGCCAGGGGTATCGGGTTTGACACCTAATCAGGTATTTTTATCAGACTGTCTCCGTTTCCCTCTTTGATTAGGTAGCCTACTATGCTCCCGGCCGACAAAGCTTCCAACATGCTAACAGAAAGAAGCCGATAATATTTCCGACAAGCCTGCAGACCTTTGACGTATTGTAGAGGGCTAGTACAGATACTGAAGTCACGAGATTGCCTTTTGCTTATGGATGGGCAGTGAGGAAGGGAAAAGAAAATTTGACAGTGCTGCCAACCTCAACAGTGAGACACTACTCGTAAATTTCACGACCGAGCAATTTCTACATATGTTGTAAGCTGTGGTTCATTTCGAGAAAATGTTTTCTTCATAAACCTTACAGAAAATAAATGCGACCTGTAATATTGCCTATAGCTTAATTACATGACTAGAAATTTTTGATTTACTGTAATTACCAGCTACCTTATTCCATTGAAACAAAATTTTCTACGAATGATCGCCTGCTTTACTATCGCTGTCACCGGCGTCTTCACTATCAGTCTCACTAGTATCTATTACCTAACCGTTTCCTTTTTTTACCAGGTGTCAACAAAACTGCTGAAGAATAGCTTTTTCACGTTTTTTATTTCTTTATTTTTCGAATTGTGGAAAGAGAGACACCACAGTAGTTGGCCACTAGCTTAAGGCTTTTGTTAAGAGGCAAGGAAAGGCATTTTGTTTAGCTATAACTTCACAGCACTTTATTACACTGGATATTCGATTTTGTTCAGCACCGTGAATAGTCTGCCCACGTTTCCGAGTAGCTAACATTTCTGTTTACGGTAACAGTTATTTATATTCGTACAGTTAACCTAAAAAAGGTTCCTCGATATACTGTATAATATTACTCTGGGTGTAGTATAAGTTGTTGTGTTTGTTGTACTGAAATAAAAGCAGTCGCGCATACTCACTGATGCTTTTCCCCCTTTACCCCTCGATGCAAACAAAGGCAAACTCGTGACCCAAGTAACTATAGCTGTCCCTCTGTTTACTGAATAAGACGCTCTGGGTTGAGCCCGATTGCCATTCCACTTTACAGTTCAAACCGGACAACTACCGTCGGCACACGGCTACTGGACTTCAACGAAGAACCACCGGTGACCCTGCAAGAGAGAAGACACTGATTCCCTTCACCAATCTGACACCGTAACCACCGTCATCGTCCGCTACCATGGGTGATGCCCACAGCGGTTCCTCAACCGAGCGTTGCACCTACCGGGTCGCGACAAAGTAGCCATCGACATCAAAATTTTCAGGAATTGAAAATCTCATTAGGTTGCTGAGGTATGCACAGACAAACAATAATTTGTAGTTATCGAATATTTTGTCAGTTGATAATATCAATTCAATCAAAAATGAAAAAACAAATCTGGTGTGAAATACTCTCGCGACTTTCTCTTGTAATGTAAATAATGAACAATAAATTTATGTGTAATCCTGAATATACAATGTAATATGAAAACAAAACCTTACTTTAATTATGATTAATTAACACAAAATTCAAAACAAGCTCGGTATTACTTAAAAGACGGAAAATCGCTAATACCACAAAATAAGCTCTGTAGAAATAAATGCTTGAATATAAATTAAAGGCTTTTTAATTTTCTCTTCTTCTTCTTACTATCAAGGATTAGGCATTAGCCTGTTACGAACCCACAAACCATCCTGTACGTCTACACAAACACGAGACACTCTAGCCCGTACATCTCGACTACTACCATCTTCTTCGAGGTCGTCCCACCTCCCTTATTCCAACTGGAATATATTCCGTCACTTTTAAAGGTATTCTCTCCTCTGGCATCCGTTCCAAATTTTACCTCCATTGATTCCGGTACTCCTCAACTTTTTCATTCAAGCTAAATATACACTTAACTTGGATAAAATTTCCTCGTTATGTATTAGATCCAGCCTCGAGCAGCCCTTCACCCTTCTTAAAAACCTCATTTCAGCTGCTTGGATCCTACTTTCGGCGTTTTGTGACAACTCATGACTCACTTCCAAAAAGAAGGAGAAGAGCTGCCAATACCTGGTAATGGTAGCCCCATTTTAATTTTCTATAACTTTAATTTTAAAACCGCAATCTTAAAAAAAAACACTTTTACCAAAAAAGCCAGCCTCCTCAAGAATTTAAGTAGACATGACTCTTTAAACACATGTTATTTTTGAATATTTAGAGGACCTGAACACGTTTACTTTGGTAAAAACCTCGATTTAGAAAAATTGACATAAATGCATGCTCTTTCCTTCCTTATATATATTTATATAGGGCAATTGGATAAAATTTATATAGGGCAATACAATTTAGGGATACAATTTATATAGGGCAATTGGATAAAATTTCCTGGTTATGTATTAGATCCAGCCTCGAGCAGCCCTTCACCCTTCTTAAAAACCTCATTTCAGCTGCTTGGATCCTACTTTCGGCGTTTTGTGACAACTCATGACTCACTTCCATAAAGAAGGAGAAGAGCTGCCAATACCTGGTAATGGTAGCCCCATTTTAATTTTCTATAACTTTAATTTTAAAACCGCAATCTTAAAAAAAAACACTTTTACCAAAAAAGCCAGCCTCCTCAAGAATTTAAGTAGACATGACTCTTTAAACACATGTTATTTTTGAATATTTAGAGGACCTGAACACGTTTACTTTGGTAAAAACCTCGATTTAGAAAAATTGACATAAATGCATGCTCTTTCCTTCCTTATATATATTTATATAGGGCAATTGGATAAAATTTATATAGGGCAATACAATTTAGGGATACAATTTATATAGGGCAATTGGATAAAATTTCCTGGTTATGTATTAGATCCAGCCTCGAGCAGCCCTTCACCCTTCTTAAAAACCTCATTTCAGCTGCTTGGATCCTACTTTCGGCGTTTTGTGATAACTCATGACTCACTTCCATAAAGAAGGAAAAGAGCTGCCAATACCTGGTAATGGCAGCCCCATTTTAATTTTCTATAACTTTAATTTTAAAACCGCAATCTTAAAAAAAACCACTTTTACCAAAAAAGCCAGCCTCCTCAAGAATTTAAGTAGACATGACTCTTTAAACACATGTTATTTTTGAATATTTAGGGGACCTGAACACGTTTACTTTGGTAAAAACCTCGATTTAGAAAAATTGACATAAATGCATGCTCTTTCCTTCCTTATATACTCGTATATTTATATAGGGCAAGAAAAAGTAAAAATACAGAATCTGATTTCATGTACAATAAAGCAATACTAAAATCTAACCAACATTATTATGATATAAAAGTATTAAAAATTCAATATAGTAATTATGTAAAGCAAATTTTTTTTTTTTTTTCTCTTTAATTCTTTATTTACAACTGTAAAACGTTACAACAAGCAAATGTGATGATTATGATAATAATGTAAATGACATGATAGGCATGAGAGGGGTAGGGCCCCCATTGGTGCCTCCCCAAGAATGAAATTTGTATATCAAATTAGCAGGTCTCTACTCCAGCGTCTTTTAAGGCGTCTAGGGGGATTATCAGGTAAATGGACGGAGGAAAGTGAACGCACCAGGGGGTTCTCGTGTTCGTGTGACTTGTCGTGAAAGCGTTTGTATAGGTATTCAATGGAATTTTGTACAAGTGGTGTTTTCAAATCTGTATGTAAGGTTTTGTTGCTAACGTAAAGAGGTGCATTTGCTATAAGGCGTAATGTTTTTGACTGGAATGCTTGAATTCGTTGCAAATTAGAGGGTTTGGTTGAACCGTAAATTTGGGATCCGTAGGTCCAAATAGGTTTCAAAAGAGAACAATATATGCGTAATTTTTGTGCCATTGGTAATTTTGATCGTTTGTGAAGTAGGGAATATAGAAGTTTAAGTCGGGAATTCAGTAATAAACGTTTCCGTTTGATATGTGTGCTCCAAGTTAGTCGTTTATCGAAAGTCAGACCGAGATACTTGACCGTATCTGTCTTTGTGAGAGGTTCATTGTCTATGTATACTGGTGGGCAATCACCATGACGGAGTGTGAAAGTTACGTGAAGGGATTTTGTCGTATTAAGTTTTATTTTCCATGTTTTACACCATTCGTGTATAAGATTGAGATGATGTTGGAGTGTTAGTGAAGCGTGTATAGAGTTTTGGTCTCGGGCTAATATCGCTGTGTCGTCAGCGTAGGTAGCAGTGAGGGTCTGGGGTAGGATCGGTAGATCTGAAGTGTATACAGAATAGAGAAGTAGTGCTAAAATTGAGCCCTGAGGCACGCCGGCTAAGACAAGAAAGAAATTTGAGTAAGACGATCCTAAACGAATTCTAAAGAATCTGTCAGATAGGAAGGAATTTATGATAAGATAGTAGGTAAATGGTAGAATTTCTTTCAGTTTGTGTAAGAGACCTGTATGCCAAACTCTGTCAAAAGCTTGAGCGACATCCAGGAAACCTGCGGACACATACATCTTTTGTTCCATAGACGAAGCTATGAAAAATTTTTAATAAGCTAGTAAAATTTTTAATTATGAAATACAGATACTCTCCATCAATTCAAAACTTGTTACTTACTTTATTTTAATTACTCGATTAATTTTACAACAGAACAGAATGAGAATTTTATAATAATTATTATCTCGTTTCTTGGTTTCACTCATGATAGTTTAACCAATCTAACTATACAGATGCTATAAAATGCAAAACCAAGTCTGGCAAACTTTATAAAAGAGCAATGCTTATAAAATTGCAATACAGTTTCAATCTAATAATATTAACTAATTTAAAATAGTTTAACTATATTAAAATAGTAGAAAAGAGAACAAGGTTGCAAAATTGTTATCAGTTGTAGAATGGATTGCCAGGTCATTGAAGTTGTACTTTTAAAGAACTAGGTTATGTTTGTATGTTATGTTTATTTTTATCTATTGTTAATATTTTTGATATAATGTGTAGATATTTAATTATTTTAATAATATGAAGTTAAAAATAGATTATTTTATTAGTAATTATTAACCAGTCCATGACAAGTGATTTTTAAATTATGTATTTTATTTCCTAGTAGTGTCAACTATTACTTCATTAATAATGTTTAACTTGAATGGAAAAAAAATGTATGACCTTCAACGGTAATTGAACCCAGGATCTTCCGCTTAGTAATCAAGTTTAAAACTATTTAGCTAACAAGTGGCTAAACCCAACAATAGGTAAAACATGTATTGGATTGTTAATATTATTACTTAACTATTACCTTAAGAATGTAGTTATAATGTGTTCTTCCTTTTCAACAATTATTTTCTAGTAGGCTACACGCTGGTTGGTTAATTTAACCATTCTATTATTTCGGTTAAATTAACATTTTTATAATTGGAACTAATTATACTTCCAAAGTTTAGCAAATAAAAGTTAAATTATGGTTTTAAAGTGTTTTTTTTGTTGCTTAAACAACAACAATCAGTCGAAATACTGGTTTAAACCTATGGAGGCTTTACCAAGTAAAACTAGAAGTGAGGTGGTGGTTTTATATTGCCTTTCTTACTAAGTGGAAAAGGATGCTTATCAAAATGCCAGGTCCTCTGAAAAGCAACTAATCTCCATCCTGTAAATGACACCTTCATTTCATTCACTACGGGTCTAGCTGTATAATGAAATTCATACTCTCAGAGAAGATAGACTAGTGTCTTTTATAGCTCTACCTCTTCCGTTATTAAAAGCTTTAGTCATATAATTGGCTGACCATGTTATAAGAAACAACGATATTTTGTAGCCCTGTAACCAGCAGATCTAGAGTAAATAATTTAACACTCTACCACCCTGTTATGGGCAGTTTGTAATGTATACAAAAAAAGTTAAATGATACTGAAAATAGATATAGTGCAATAATAATAATTGAAACTAAATGTTTAATAACTGGTTAACTAGTTGCAAATTGTATGATATAGGCTACTGACAATTTAGCTCTATACTCAATAAGATTGTTTTAATCATGTAATAAATATTTACTTTAAAACGGTAAATTGAGGACCAAACTGTATTACTGTATTTCCAATCCTCCCGAAAGAGCAACTACTCTAAACATCAGCACGCGTATTTTAAAAAGTAACTCTCGGTTTTTAACTACTTGTTCCTAATATGTACAAAAAGGGTAACTACCTCAAAGCAAAAAAATATTTCTGTTCTTTCTCAAAGAGAAAATCTCCAATAATATTTTTAAAGTTAATTAGGAAAATAAACAAGAGAAGTAAATCCGAAGAAAGCAGTAAATGAAATTTTTATTTTTTAATTATTATTTAACGTCGCATCAACTGCTGTGGTCATTAGCGAAGACGTTGGGGTGCAACTGTGCGTAATAAGGATGCAATGATTTTTTGTAACGTATGAAAATATGCCGTGTCTGAGTGGGATTCGAATACAGGACCGCATGATGAGAGGCGAGCACGTTACCAACTACGCCAACGCGGCCGGCGAATCAAATTTGTTTGATGTACTCCACTGAAGTTAGAAACATCGTCCGCGCGGAGTATGGAAAATAATTTCTAGTATCTTCACAACCATGAAATTTTTTGGGTGATTTTCGTATTGACATTAGTCTTTGACTCCTGCGAATTATGTTCTGTGATAAAGTTTACTACATTTCAATTAGGGAATGTATGGATTATAATTCCAATTAAATAGACCGATATATTTAACGAATTTCTTTTTCTATAGCTATACTTTGAAATTTTAGATTCCGGTTTTTTACAAACCGGTGTATTCAATAATAGACAGGAAAAAATAGTTTTTAATACTAAACAAACATAATTCGTCTTGGCAATAATTATTTTCATTTAATTCCTGCCAATATATGAAGCCATCAGGGATTCCCTAGGTCCCTTCCAACTGTGTTTAACTTTTTAAATTTAATTAAGATAAAGAAACAAAAATGAATAAATAAACGACAGCTATGTTAATGAAATTAAATTTTCCATCAAAACGTAATGCATCATCATTCATGATCGCAAATATATACGTCAGTTACAAAACATTACTCACGTTAACTGTATAAGAGACTGTACACACTCTTTTTTCAGCAAATTGTATGATCACACAATTCCACAGCTTCAATCGCTGTCTGCTCGTCACCTACCACACAACTCATCTAGAAGATTGAGAAGTTAATGGAATAGAGATCTTTTATTAATATCATCCCTAAAGGATGTCACTTGCCAAGATCGACACACAAGTGATAACAGAACGAGTTAATAACAATAAATGGTGGTTCTGTTACATCTATACACAATAATTCTATGGTAAAAGTATTGAAACTTTTTATTAATCTCTTGTAACTGCTGTATTAATTTATTTTACTTTGTTATATTTATATTATTTTGTGTATTATTAACAATTTTCAGTGGGTGCAGCATCATCAGAATACATAAATTTAAAATAAAATAGAAACTTATCAATATAATAAAATTTTTAGAAGATGTATCTTCAGTATTTTTTATAAAATGTCATTGTTATACAAATGACTAATGATACAACATTTGCTAAAAATTTCATTATATTTCTTTTGAGATAAGACGCTCACAACTGTCAATTCAATCACAATATGGGATGAAACTTTGAGAAACATCAGAAACTTCCAATACCGACATTATAGCACGTCTTTAAACAAAAGTTTAAGAACAGCTCTTAGCATACCATGGTACATAAGAAAGAGATACCTATATCTATAACGATGTAGGATTAAACTTTATGAAAGATAAAATTACACGTTTAGTAGAAGGTATGGACAAAAGCTCAACTCAACTAACTAAATTATTAAATATAATTTCAATTTAATTTAATGTTTTCCCCTAAAGTATGCCTTAAGGCACTAATTTTAAAATACCCAGAGCTTTTTAAACGAGAGCAATTTTTCAATGATTACCTCTTACCCAGTATTAACAAGCGAGCCAAAACTAATTCAGGAAAAACACTACAATATTCAGAAATTTTAACTATCCGGAACACGCGTTAAATCTTTACGGTATCATACACGCACCTTAGAGCTTTCTCGTTACCTTTTATACAGAATGTCTTTAATCTGTTCTAATTTACAATTTCTTGATTTAGTGTTACATTTTTACGAATTTTTATTGCAAAGAGGACTTGAAGAATTTTATTTGGGTTTACAAAATTTTATCTACTCATTCTTAATCTAAGAATGCGGTTTTTTCAATAGGCTTGATTGTTGTACAGTGATGAGTATTATTTTATGTTTTTACTCTAAAATGAACCCCAACAATATTTATAAAACTTTATCTTTTTAAATTCGGTTAAAGAAAATACCAGAATAGTACAGAGAAAAGGCTGCAAGGTTAAACACTTTTACATTTTTTTAGGTAAAGGACTGGCAGAAGTGTATCTTCCTTCAAAATCAGAGAACTTGATTTGGAAAAAGCTCAGACGAGTATTCTTTGGTGCAACAAACAAAGTGAAAATTGCTAAGATAAGATAAATGTTAAGATAAATTGCTAAGATAAGATCGCCAGTATTCATAACGGATAGACTACAGAAAAAAAAGTGCCTACTCTTTATACTAGGTAATGCCGCCACCAAGTAAAGAATATAAACATCTTTGCTTGGATTTAAGTATGAAAATCAATTAAAACTTGCTAAGTTTGATCCCTACTCATCTGATACCCGGTGGCATCTACCTCATCTTTATTACTAAAACACATTTAACATGTTTAATATTTACAATTGAATGGCTCAACAGAAAAACTTTGCAACTGAAAAAAATTACAAAAGTGAGGTTTTAGTGCAATACGTTCTACAAATCCTCTACTTGATGATAATAGTGAATTCTAATGGGTAGAATTGTAACTAAAACTCGGAAATTCTTGAAACAAAATTGTTATACAGCTAAGAATCAGATAATTTCTTTCACTTTCTGTAACAATTAGTTTTGTTACTTGCAACGTTTTTCCGTTGACCCATTCAATTATATGTCAACATCTCAAAATATTTTCATATGTGTATAACGTAATTTATCTTCTTACAGTGATCTTATCTCTCTAACGTATGCACATTAAGTCAGAATCAAAGAAAGAATAATAAAAAGATTTATGGATACAATGTCTTAGAATCTGAAGAAAGAAGATTAACAACCAACAAATATCTTTAAATAGTTTAAGACACAGAAACAGCAATTAAAGGACGAGAAAGATTTTATGGACACAATTGAAGAATGGAAAATTTCCGAATAAATAGGAACATTGGTAACATTTATAAGAATAATTTTATACTAAATTATAATCGCAAGCATTAATGGAAAACTTAGATTGTTTAATAATGACAGTTTAAATAGACAGATTGAATTCAGAAGCGGATTATTTTGGTTAAAAATTCCTGCCGGAGTTCAAAAAATAGCAAAGAGAATACACGAGGAACGTGTTCACGGAGGAATGAAAGAAGTAAACACAAGAGAGAATAAAATTAATTAGGGCAAAGACAAACAGGAGTTCACCTAGCTGAAAACGTGAAGAAGAAAATAATCAAGAAATTTTCAAGTAATTTGTAAAACATTTGTTAAATATGTATTCTACCCATTAACAAACAGATGGATTGTTAAATTATTTACACTCAATCTGTTCGTATCAGGGTTAATATAAATAGTTCTGTTTCTTATCACATGGTCAGCCAATTAAATGACTGAATCATTTAAGAACAGAAGAGGTAGAGGTGTACAAGACACTAATCAGAGTTATCTCCTCTGAAAGTAATGAATTTCATTATGCAACCAGACCCTTTGGTGAATGATGTAAAGGTATTTTAAGACATTTTGGGTTTTAAAATATTCTTCTGGCCTGTAGAACAAAAATGCGGATAAGCGGAAACAAAGTTCGCTGTTTCTTTTGCGACGGAGAGTTAATAAACCTTTTTCTTAAAGACAGTAGGAGAAATCTGAATTCTGTATTTTGCAGAGTGGAAAATATTTGCTTTTCAGAGGGCCTGGCATGCTGATAAGCGTACTTTTCCATACAATGAGGATGGCACAGTAAACCACCTCATTCCTCGTTTTACTTAGTAAAACTTCTACAGGTTCAAACCAGCTTTTCGGCTGATGACCAGAACAACAAATACGTATAATTTATGAAATCAAAAATGGTTTATTACTTTTATTTAAATTATTAATTATGATATTCAAACGTGAACGAAAAATTTAACATTGGAGACCGCATTAGACGTTCATGATAGAAAGTATGCAGCGTTAACAGCCCTAACTCTACTACACAGAGTCGCTCACAAAAAAAAGTGAGATACCTATCTAACACCGCAGTCTTGAGAAAGAAAATAAAAAAGCTAATAGACATTTTGGGTTTTAAAATATTCTTCTGGCCTGTAGAACAAAAATTCGGATAAGCGGAAACAAAGTTCGCTGTTTCTTTTGCGACGGAGAGTTAATAAACCTTTTTCTTAAAAACAGCAGGAGAAATCTGAATTCTGTATTTGTTAATAAAAGTAAAGTACTCTTAATTTTTTAGTCACATGGCTAATTCTAAATTTATGTCTGTTGCTAGTTGAATGAAACTTAGCTTACATACTGAATTGGTGAAGTAATTTAAGCTTCAGAAGGAATATTGTATTTCTTCCGGAGTATGGACATGTCCACACATATAAGGGCATTCTTCTAAAAAGCTTTTATTGAATTTAATGATCATGAAGTGTAAATATCATTTAAAATATTGATACAGAAAATTTTGTGTCACCGAAATAAATAAATTATAAAACTATAATAAAAAAATACTGTGCGAAAAATTAATCGTAAAATACATCTAGGCCTACAAATAAATAATTAAGCAAAAGAAAAATGTATAATTTATAGTCTTACCTGTTTTGACTATTAAGAATTCCATTTGTTGCTGTAAGCAAACCGAAAAATAGAAACCAGAACATTTCTTTAATGTAATATAAGTGAAACCAGTTCTTAACTCATTCCATTCTCTTCACTAACCGGCCGCGAATTGTGCTATCACATGGCTATTGAATTTGAACCTGATTCTTTACCTTACACGATTACCAACATAATAACAAAAAATATTGTATCATTTTAAGACATTATAAATTATAAATAATATTTTTTTATTAATTTAATATTATCGGTTATTATTTAAAAGTTAACATTTATATTCTTGGCTTATTTTTTCCTTATTAATATTCTCTTCACTACATTTTGTTGGTCTTAAAAATATAGCAAAATAAAATAAATAAACTATTACTGGCTTTGTAGCTTAGTCAATTAGTCTAATACAATATAGATCTAACCGGCAACTAATTGGAAAATTTTCACTCCACACAACAAAATTTTATCTGCATCTCATTCAGAATTTTCTATAGTAAGCTACATACTATCATACAGGAAGTTGTGTACCGGAAGTTATAATACATAACCACAATATTTTTTTTAAAATTCCTAATGTGTGTACGTTGCAATCTGTTCAATTAATAAACAATAAGCAACCTCATGACCCAATTAAATGAGTATGATGTGTATCCACTTGCTTCGCAAGTTGATACACACACCAGATTACAGACACACACACACACACACCAGTTGATACAGACTACACCACTTAGGGTGTAGTCTTGCACAGACTTAGGTTGACAATTCTTAAGAGAGTATAGTTAATAGAAACCCAACCATGAAAGTCCGAAATACTGATGTAACTCCTCAAATATACAAAAGAAAAGTAACCAACTGGCTGATTAATTTAGGGAGAGGACAGTCTGAGGATTTAATTAGTTCTATATATTCAAACTAATTGCTCTTCCTCTTGTGTCAGCTAAAACATTTTTTGTTAAGATTGTCATCGAAAGTCTGCTCCATTCGTTGCCATTACATGACATTTTATTTTTATTTTTATTTATTTTTTAATTTATTTTACTATTATGCTTTTTTGTATATTTACGTTAGGAAATTTTGTTGTATGTTTTTCGTTTTGTAATTTTTTTTCTTTTCATTTATGTAAATTTAGTGTATATATTAAAATCTATTATTATAAGAGAATAAATAAAATAAACTAACTCATACCCACGCACAGGCTAGGCTTATGCGGGTATTAGGAAATAAGATTGGATAAGATTCATTGTACTTGTTTTTAGCAATAATAAATTTTAAAAAAAATGTACACCGGTAACCATTGCCTAGTATTCAAATCTATATAAAAGTAACTATTTTTACTAGGATTTGAACCAGGAACCTTCGTCTTTGAAAATCAGCTGTTAAACATCTGACTCGTGGCGAAGACTCTACCTCTAGACCTACCCGGTGGGTAATAACCACCAAATATCTTAAAAAAAATTGAAGATTGATACTCAGTGGTATATCATAAGGTAAATAATTTAGAACTTACAGAAAATATTTGTTCCAGTTTCATTTTGACCCACCGGGTTGGTCTAGAGGTAAAGTCGTCGCCAAAATTAGCAGTTTAACAGCTGATTTTTGGAGACGAAGGTTCCTGGTTCAAATCCTAGTAAAGGTAGTTACTTTTATACGGATTTTAATACTAGACAGTGGTTACCGGTGTACTTTAATGTTTGGGGTTTAATTAACCATACTCTCTCATGAATAGTCGGCCTGGGTCTGTACAAGACTACACCTCATTTACACGTCATACACATCATCCTCATCTCATTGGGTCATGGGGTTGCTTATTGTTCTAAATTGAACAGATTGCAACGTACACAAATTAGGAATAAAAAAAAGTTTCATTTTAAACGTGTAACTCGATTCTTTGGAATGTGACGGCGGTGAAGTTTTTGAACTGGTGGAATTCGTTTGTGCTGTAAAACATTACAATTTGATGTTTCCACTATCATCTATAGTAGATAATGATCAAGCAGTTTGTGTAATTTTAAGAAAATGCAATTAACAAATAAATTCTCTGAATTTTTTAACGATTTTCTATTTTATCTTCCGAAAGTAAAGATATCAGTCATTTAAAAGGCTGAACATATTAATAATCACTAAGAAGATTATAAGTAAACTATTACAATTAAAATTTTCTATGAAAGTACCCATAGAACATTATGGAAATGATATGGGTAACATTGGAACATCAAAAACCAAAAAGGATATATTCGAAATATGTGGAAAGAGAAAGACATAAAAAAATGGTTCAAGAAAAGTAAAAATGGTAGACCAAAATGATAGACGCATGGACGGAAGTTGGAATAGTGCTATCCAAAACTGGATACAATGGATGGGAACATATGGACAAGGACGACCACGGATGCGATAGGAAGATGATATGACCGAGGGATGAAATTCAACTTGAAAACTAAACAAAAAGCAGAAAAATAATAGGCTATGAAAAGATTTGGAGAAGGCTTGCATTGAATATTGAGCGTAAAGCTACAGAAGAATCAAATCAGAGAACGTTTTGAAGAGTCAAAGGAAAGCCATTCCCAAAAAGACCTCTTGAGTTTGGGATGTTTTTTTACAACACGGTGACGTAAGGTGGACCTAATGTAACAAAAGCACTCAACGTTACGTTTTGTAATAGCACCAACTAATCAGAAAGCAGTGTTCTGAAAAATTACAATATACTGAATGAGACGATGTGATTGGTTAATACCTTATCACTCTAAAATAGTACAGTTCTACGAGCTCTCTGATTGGAAAATATTAACCAATCAAAATGACGCTTTAGAAGAAAGCTGTATGCCTAAATTTAAAACGTGCTGATTGGCCAACGATACTAATCACTGATTGGTTGAAATTATCACTGCGTTTGACGTCATACGCCCATCATTCTCAACTTGGCCCGCCTTATTCGCACAACCCAAATAATTTGTTTATTGTGTATCAGTTATATAAGGTTTTTATTATCTTTTTGTATATGTTAAGTACCTACATATTAAAAACGTATGTTAATAAAATTCTTCTGTACCGTTTTGTGAAGTTTCCTCTTGGTTGATTCACGATCTGTTCATTAATGTGTACAAATGAGCAAAGTTTATACTTTCTCTATAAGATGTAGAAATATGTGCTAAACAGCTTTTCACTGCAGAAGGGAACACCAGAAAACTTTGGCATGTACGTTTGAATTACATAGTAATACGCCTATATGATAATAAGATGGTTGCCCTTTCAACCATCCTAATTAAATGAATGAATTATAATCAGCTTCTCATCTAATAATTTTTACAAATGGGGTGTTCTTATTATAGAGCAAATAATATTCTTTTTTACGAAACCAATATTTCCGCTACTTAATTTGTTATATAAATAACTTAAAGCGCCTAAGAATACTGTGTACTTTACACACCGAAACGAGCCGGAAGCAAAATGTAACTAACATTAAAAAGTAAATACCACAAAAAGTAACGTTCCTTTTGCATAGCACGTAGAAGATCGTTTTTATTTAATAAATAATTTATGTTTTTATGTTCTTCCAATATTTGTACTAAACATCCTCATCTAAAGTTCTCGAAAGGATTCCACTGAAATTGTTTTTCAACAAATTATTATCTAAACAAGATTTCTGAAACATTTAAATTTATTTATTAAACAACAATTAATTTTCCATATTTCACATTCCACTTAAAAACATTACACCTTGTAGTCTACTACAAGCACCCCGTTACGTTAGTAGCAAAATCTTACACACAGATTTTCAAATATTTTTCGTCCAAAAATCTATCAAACATCTAAACAAACGCTTTAAAATGTTACCATAACCGATTTATAGGTTCAGATTCTATCTTGAACTTGTCTGGCAATCTTACAAGGTACTTAAAAACACGCTGGAGCACACATAATAAGACTTATTCAAAATTCAGAAGGTTTTTAATCAGTTTTCTCAGGGAGGCCTCAATGGGGCGGGGGTTCTACCTCTTTCATGCATAATTATCATGTCTTTTCAACACAATTTTATCACCACATTTGCATGTACAAATTTTATTGTTTTAAATCAATCATTAATGAGAAAACATTTCCGTAATATTGTAAAATTTCTCCGTAGATGATGTTTTTTAATCAAAATTCTAGTTTTTTATTATTTTATAATTTATGTACAAAATTATAGTTTAACGACGTTTATATGCATATTATAGTGGACGAGTCACAGGCTTATTGAAAATCTCGGATGAGTGCAAAAGTTATAAACAAACTGGTTTATTGCTCCTTTTAGTTTCGTTCCACAATTTAATTTCTAGGTAACTTTCATAGAATACAGATGAAAATTTTTAAAACTATATCTCTTTAGGAGTGTGCACTGTACAGGAATTCAATACACATAGTTCTTTAGGATAGTTAACTCATTTTTAAGCTTTAAACGCAAGTGATCGTAATTAAGATGTTTGGTTTTTCAGTTGACTACACCAGTAACGTGTTGTTCGATACCACCGGTTGCAAGCCTGAGGCCCAATCTTTCAAGCAAGTGGAGGAGAAGAAGGAGTAACAATCTCGTTAAATAGCAGGGTTCATCTAGCTCCTGATAGTAGCAACCAGTTGTAGGGCCCCTACCTAGGTGAAAATGATCAATAGTCTTGAAGACGGATGAGGAAGAATTTCCGAACAATGGAGAGAGCGTTATGGCCTAGAGGAGTTAATCCCGAATGAAAATCATTCGTGAAAACTGCTTAACGGTCTCATGGCGGAGAAGGGTAGATTCCCAACAGTGAAGAGAGTTTAAGAAACTATGAGGGGGTCTCCGAATGAAACCCAGGGTGCATTCAGACACTCTGAGATGGCAGCCCTGGACGCCACTGGTACGAACAGGACCATCTAGGTTAGGAACACAGACAAACGAGGTTCCAAAGTGACGAGGAGAAAATGGGTAAAGCAACCGGGCTCGGTTGGGGTTCCTCGTAGTTAGGTCTCGACAAAACTACAGGGACTCTTCTGGGGAACGGGCGGAGCCCCATGCGTATCAGCGTCGCGGAGGGACCAGGACGATACACCGGGATCCTTGGATCTAGAAATCTACATGAAAGACCTAAACGTAGGAAAGGAAATGAAGTGACGAGAAGAAAGTGAGCGAAGCAAACGAACCTGGTACCGACGTCCGGGTGACGAGCGGAGCTCACGTGTATCAGCGTTGTGGAAGAACAAGACACATCAGTAACATACAACAGTGAACATTCAAAGTAGAGCTTAGTATACGAGTCTAGTACAAGTAATACTTAAATCAGTCTCAGTAACACATCACATAGTGATGAGATGTTGCCAAAGGGACGGAGAAAGTGGGCAAAGCAACCGAGCACGGTAGGACGATCTACGAAGACTCCTCCGGGCAACGAGTGGAACCCTTGTAACAACGCCACGAAGGTACAGGCTACAGGCTAACACACAGTTCAGGAACACACCCAGACTAGTACTGAGAGGACCAAACTGCACCCAACTAGTGGAAAACGAAACCGACCACATTGGGTAGAACCACATATGTTACGTCCAGCCATACTTGTAATGTTTACAGTTTTTATTTTATAAATATTTACGGTCCAGCTGATCTAAATTCTAAAATCAAACAGCTGATCTAAATTATAAAATCAACAGCTGATCTAAATTTAAAATCCAACAATGTGTGTGTTGCTAGGCAACGAAAAAAATATTTAAAAAAAAATCATTATTCGTTCATTACTAAGTACGAACTCAACGTATTAACATCAACTTCATCAAAATCAGTTATAAATATTATGTTTATTGTATCGTTTCAACTATATTCATTGTTTGAATCATTATTTATTATATTATTTGAACATTTCATCATATAAATAACGCTGCAAGATTTGGTTTGTCTTAAAAGTGAAGAAACAAATTTATTTATCGCATAACCAATGAAAACATGAAAAGAATATGATAAATACAAAATAAATCTCTTAACCAACAAATCAAATGTTTTTTATTTCTCTTCAATCAAACGCAATGCCACATATTTTTTGGTCATCCTAAGGCTGGATCAAAACAAGACTACAAGATTACAAGACTACAGAACTACAAGACTACAAGAGCTACTACTACACTTTTACTATCAACACAACTATACATCAAGAAACAGCAGTAACAAAACACACTATTTTTTATTTATTCTATTTTTTGTGATATCTTTTGGTTTCAGATCTATTATTATCTTTGTAAAGCTGGACCGTAAAAGTCACGTAATTTACTTTAATTTCTAACTTTAATTCTATTACTACTATTACTTTTACTTTTTCTTAAGTTTTCAAGTATGCCTCGAGCAGCACGTTACTACAGGAGGAGTCTTGAAGACTTAAAGTACGTGCTGACAGAAACTGAAGCAGAGGCCATCCGCTTCCCGGGAGCTGATCAATTGTCCTATCACCGTGCCAGTACTTTACTGGCAAGGGTCAAAGCGAGATGGTCGATGCACGAGCAGCTTTACAATGAGCTTGCCAAGCTGGACGTTCTCCCCGAGCCATTATCGGAGGAGGAGTTCTCTGGGGGATTCCGAGAACTTACTTCAATTTTATTTAGGCTCGAAAATTTATTAACAGTCGAACCTCCACCGGTTCAGCAGCCATCTGTTCCACAACAGCCTACCTATCCTTTTTCAAACATTGCTTGCTTTCCAAAGTTAAATCTTCCTAAATATTCAGGGAACATGGCAGACTGGACAACCTTTTTTAATTCGTTTCAAGCGCTAATTGATGCTGAACCTAACATTAGCGACAGCATCAAACTTCAATATTTACGTTCGGCTTTATCATCTGATGCTCTAAAGCTTATATCCCATCTCCCATTATCGGACGATTCTTACGCGCCAGCGTTGAGAATATTATCAAATAGGTATGACAACCCTCGCCATCATATATCATTCCATTGTCAAAACATTTTTGATTTACCTTTTATATCAGAGTTATCAACAAGGGAACTAAGGCAATTTCTTGACGCCTATATGCAACACACGCAAGCCATGGAGTTGTTGCCTCAAGCTAATTTTTATTAAAACTTTTTTACAATGTTTCTTTTAAAGAAACTATCACCCAAACTGAGACTTCAGTTTGAGTCTAATAATAATAACGTTGCTTATCCGAAACCATCTGACCTTATCAGCTGGCTCGAATCTCATGCTATTCAATTAGAAAACGCAGATTTATTTACTACAAATAATACAAATATAAACAAACAGACTAGAAACACAAAATCGTTTAATTCTGTATCTTTGGTATCGAATTCATATGATACAGTAACTTGTTTATTATGTAAAGAGAATCATTCCTTGTATACTTGTCCTAAGTTCCGTAGTCAGTCAACCATGGAAAGATGGAACTTCGTGCGTTCCAATCGCATCTGTCAAAATTGTCTCTCAAAGCATGAGTTTAATATTCAATCTGGCTGTCCCTCAAAATCGCGGTGAAAGGTATGTACCAAATTTCACCATACCATGTTGCACCATTATAACTCTCGCACTAATTGTAACCCTAATAATAGTAATACTAACACAACTCAGTCAGGCAGTACCATGGTTCCAGAACCTACAACAGTGCCTTCTAAGCAAAATACTGATAATAAGTCATTGTTTACTAATGCAAATGACAATTGTGAATTAACGAATCTTGACATGACTGTTTTATTAGGTACCTTCCTGGTTCAAGTCAAAGGTGCTTCTAACAAAACTGTAATTTTACGAGGTGTTTTAGATACCGGCAGTCACATAAATATCGTTCTACGCGATGCTTATGAAAACTTAACGCAGAAATACTTAATTCTCAAATAAATATTTCAGGCTTATCACAAGCCATTGTTCAAACTAAAGGCATTTGTTCCCTAACAATTTGTGATTTAATGGGAAAGCAGTTAATTAATAATTGTAATTTTCATGTCTTAGATAAAATAGCTTCACCTTTGCCTCGTACTTCAATTTCAGCTGAGGTTAGAGTTGCTGCTAACGGTTTCAATTTAGCAAATAATTTATTCGATCAGTGTGCCCCAGTTGATCTGTTGTTGGGTGTCCAAGCAACTTTAGCTTTAATGAGAGGCGAACCTATTTCACTAGGTTGTAACCTACCATACATAGTACCTACTGCACTGGGTCATGTACTCATGGGTCATGCTCCCATCGCAACTGACAATTGTGTTTTATTGTCAACCAGTGCAGAAGACGAACACGAACAATCTTCCGTACTTTCTTCTCTATTTTCCCTTATAGAGTCAGAAACTTTACACACCCAACTAAAACAATTAGAAACATCACAAGCTGTAACTACACTATCACGTGATGAGTCAGCTTGTGAAAAATGTTATGCATCTACAACTCAACGAACCCCTTCAGGGCGATATCAGGTGTGTTTGCCTTTTAAGGACTTAACGTCTCCTATTTTTGAAAATTCGTATATTCAAGCTTATCGTCGCTTAATTTACCTTGAGCGGAAATTTAAACAGCAGCTGCTCTTTAAAAAAAAATATATTTAATTCATGGCAGATTATAAAAATAGCAGTCATATGCGGTGTTGTCCGATAACGAGCAACCTCGTTACTACATACCCCATCATGGGAGTTTCAAAACGCATGGCGACACTTCCAAAATTAGAGTAGTGTTTGATGCTAGTTCAAAATCGACTTTTGGTAAATCCTTTAATGATTGTCTGTATGCCGGTCCTAAACTCCAACCTTTCATTCCTGACATTGTAACTTATTTTCGGTTACACCCTTATGTTTTTACCTGTGATGTAAAACAAATGTTTAAACAAATTTTAGTTCATCCAGATGATCATCTATATCAGTGTGTTTTGTGGTGTGAAAATCCTACCGATCCGATTCAGGTTTACGCTCTAACGACAGTTACTTACGGTACTAGCTGCGCTCCTTATCTCGCAATTCGTCCGTTAAAGCAGCTTGCTGTTGATGAGATTCTAGAACATCCGCAGGCTTGCCATATTTTAAATGACAACACTTTTGTCGATGACATTATTGCCGGAGCTCCTTCCATTTCTGAGGCGCACTCACTTGTAACTGATCCGTCTGACGAGTTACAAATAAATCAAGAAAGGTCCAAAGAAAAATCTGTTTTATCAGCAATAAACGAAAACTACTTGTTTTCTACTGCTTTCAATTTTATTTCATCCTGGCAAAAATTAAACAATATCATCAAAATAATTTTAAAGTGGTCTCCGAAGCGCCGAAGACAATCCAATTTATATAGTTTTGTGGTTTTATGCATCTGTAAAATTATACAGCGAGAATGTTTTACTGAACTTTATCTTCAACTTAAGACTGAACGTCCTTGTTCAAAGATTTACGCGAGTTTAACGCTATTTTTGGATAAAGATGATATTATCCATGTTGGTAGTGGACTCTCGGAAGCTTCTCTTCCTTACTGTACCAAACATCCAATTTTGCTGCCATCTAAACACCGTTTCGTTTCAATGCTTATTTCGCATTATCACAAAACTCTTCTACATGCCGGAACGTTAACAGTTTTGAATGCACTTAGTCAACAATTTTGGATAATGTCAGCGCGTAAAACTGTTAAATCTATTCTTACGAAATGCATTAAGTGCTTTCGTGCACATCCAGTACGAAACACGCCCTTGATGGGCCAATTACCGTCTGACAGAGTCAACATTGCGACACCATTTACTAACACGGGTGTAGATTATACTGGACCATTTGTAGTTAAAGCATATCGTTCAAAAGGAGCTCCAGATGTTAACGTGTACTTATGTTTATTCATTTGCATGGTGACGAAAGCGGTTCATCTGGAAGTGGCACGTGATCTAACTTATCTTAGACGCATAATCTTAGACGCATTTCTACGTTTTACTAATCGACGTGGATGTCCTGAACTTTTACGTTCTGACTGCGGCACAAATTTTATCGGAGCCCGCACACGAGTCTCCGCCAATTTAAAGTCTTTTCTGACACGGTTACCTAAAGATGATCACTTCATATCATTGTTACTTCCAACGCGTTTCGAATTTAAGGTTAATCCCCCTCATGCTCCACATTTCGGTGGTCTGTGGGAGAGAGCCATCCGTTCAGCCAAACAACTTTTGATACGTACTTTAGGTACAAGCTGGCTTTCGTATGAAGCTTTCACAACTCTTATTACTAGGGTGGAAGCAGTTTTACGACCAATTACTCCCCTTTCATCTGATTCTAATGACTTAAAGGCCTTGACCCCAGCCCATTTTTTATTGCAAAAACCACTTTGTTCTTTGCCTGACACTACTGGTCAAACTGAATCGTGTCCAGTAAAATATTATTGTTTATTTAAAAAATTAACTCATGAATTTTGGACCAAATGGCAACGAGAGTATCTGCTGTCTCTAAACTTACGCAAAAATGGGTTAAAGAATCACCTAACTTGCAAACTGGTGATCTTGTAGTTGTGCATCAACCTGGGTTACCTGCTCTATCCTGGCCTTTAGCCAGAATAACTAAATTATTCCCAGGGGCTGACGGAGTTGTCAGAGTGGCAGAAATCTCTACACCTACTGGCTCTTACATTAGACCAGAAATTAAGCTATATAAACTGCCTGCTGTTTCCGAATAGAATAAGTCTTAGCTTGCTATTAAGTTCACTTTTGTTTTATTTCTATTTTATTATATATAAGTCATCTATTATATTCCTTCTTTGCTATTTTATTGTAATGTATCTTCTTATTGTCAATTCATTCTTTTTCTTAGAATCCTATTTATTTCAGTTCTCTTGATTAACAATTTTTTCTTACATTTGATTCCACAATTATCCATACAGTCCACTTCATCCTTTAATAGTCCTATGTTAATAATCCTATGTTACCACTTCATTCTTTGATACATGTTTAACTCTATTTTTTAATTCTTCTCAAGTTTATTTTTTCACTTAAATTTAGTCTATTTCATTTCTTTCTTTGGTTTCCTCACATTCTTCTCCTCTGCTATTTGCTAGTAATCCATTCATCATCATGAAATAACCAACCCTGGTTATTTCATGGAGGGGAGGATGTTACGTCCAGCCATACTTGTAATGTTTACAGTTTTTATTTTATAAATATTTACGGTCCAGCTGATCTAAATTCTAAAATCAAACAGCTGATCTAAATTATAAAATCAACAGCTGATCTAAATTTAAAATCCAACAATGTGTGTGTTGCTAGGCAACGAAAAAAAATATTTAAAAAAAAATCATTATTCGTTCATTACTAAGTACGAACTCAATGTATTAACATCAACTTCATCAAAACCAGTTATAAATATTATGTTTATTGTATCGTTTCAACTATATTCATTGTTTGAATCATTATTTATTATATTATTTGAACATTTCATCATATAAATAACGCTGCAAGATTTAGTTTGTCTTAAAAGTGAAGAAACAAATTTATTTATCGCATAACCAATGAAAACATGAAAAGAATATGATAAATACAAAATAAATCTCTTAACCAACAAATCAAATGTTTTTTATTTCTCTTCAATCAAACGCAATGCCACAACATATGTCGCACTTAAGCGGTGTAACGAGCTCGACGGCGACTCATCAAATGAGGCTAACGCTGACACGAATACTAAGGGGAGTGGAACGTCCTTTGGCTCACATCCACACCCACTCAATTGGGTTTAGCCTCTTAGGGGTTTTGGTTTCACCCACTGGATGGCTTTCTGCGGCTACTTGCTGATTTAAAATCTTTTGGATTGAGTGTAATAAGCCAAAGATTGAAAGATTAATACTCTGAGATGGCAGCCCTATCACTAAACTATCCTATAAGACATTGGTAGCGCGTTTATAGGAAATGCAAATTATTCTAAATTAATTATTCATTAGTTAATTAAATAGATAAAATTAGTTATAATTACTCATTATACATGGCCCCACGGAAGTAGGATCGGCTGCAATTGGCAGGCCGAAGAAAAGAAGATTGCCGGAACAGGTAGAAATGCTTAGCCCACGAAGGAAGAAGAAGAAGGAGGAGAAGAAGAAGAAGAAGAAGAGAAAAAGAAGCTCCTCTGTTAAAATCCTAAGAAATAACTTTGCTAAACTGCAGTTCTCTAGGTGATTTGGAAATTAAAATACTTGTGATGAGTAAAGAAGTCAGTTAAGGCTTTTCCATAATACTATAAATTTAAATCAAGATGAATTACTTATAATAAGATAAATAGAATTATTAGACTTAGATTTGGATTAATGTATTTTATAAAATAAAATTAAGTTGTTAATATAGAAAATAAGTAAATATATTGTATAAAAAAATAAAAATTAATGTATCATGACTGTGTCACTTGAATTAAAAACGTTCTGTTCGGAATTTTGAATTTATTGTTTCCAACTATTGGTGACTTTAGAAATGCGAAAATATTTTTCAAAAATACGGGAACATGGATGGATCGTTGTTTGTGGAATTGTTCTAAATCTCTCTAACAGTATATAAAATGTTCTGAAGCTGAAATTTTATTTAAAAGGCACGTTACTTCATTAACACTAAATAACTTTGTCAAAAAATTTAATTTGGAAGCTTTTATTATCCTTACTTATGTTTTGTAATACAAGACGTTTATGAAATAGGTTGTAAAAGTTGAGTAGGAATTCTCGTGTTTATTAGAATGTGTGCTGTTTGCGTCATACCCCCATCAATGTTAATAGAATGTTGACTTCGTGCCTCTGTTGGTTTCTTCAGAATGAGAAACTAAAATGTTTGGCAATTCTATTTTTTTGTCATGGATCATTTGTTTCATTAAGAAGATATTTTGTTAATATTAAGCAAACAATTTTTAATACTTGCATACTGTATTAAGGCTTGTAATAGGTATAAATTTTCTGCCTAATATTACCATTGATCACCGTGAAAACAATATTCAGTGACTCAAGAATAATTCCTTAATTGGATTGGAGACATAATATTATGTGAAATATACTTATAACTAATCTTAAACCATTTACAGTAATTATTAGATTTCTTATCTAAAATAAGTGCTGTAACAGAGTATCAGTTCGTGATTAGTCTAGATATGATTGAACAATAGAATATTTGTAGTGAGAAATTGTGTATGGGATGGAAAGTGTTGTACAAGGATAGTGAATCCATGAATAAAGTGTTTTGAATAGGAATTCTAGGAAATCGAAAGTTAGTTAGTAGAAACGTTTGTTTTTATTTTCATTCGTTTTACTCAGTTCAAGAAGAGCCGAGATTTCGTTACAAAGATCTCGTGTGTTTGGGAAACTATCAGACCGCAGGTCTGATAAAACAGTTAACGCCTTTGTAGTCAGCCAGTCAATACTTGAATTGTGAATGAAAATTATTACTGGACTGTTTCGAAATAGTGTAGTTACGGGACCGGTTCTAACTACGTTAATAGTGCTTGTAGTACGGGTAGTAACAAAATAGTTCTGGACCGATAGATCGATTGTGTGTTGTTACAGGGTCCTAATTGCAGTCAAATTTAGTTCAAGTTCTGTAATTGATGTAATTTATGAATTCTAATTGTATTTGTTATTAGGCTTGGTTTAATCATTAATATTGTGTAAATAAATAATTAATTGTTAGAAGTTTAAAGTTTCCCATTACGGGCAGTTGGAGTGTTAAATTAATTGCACTCGATCTGTTGGTTCCAGGGCTACAACAAATAGTTTTGTTTCTTATCATATACTCAGCCAATTATATGACGAACTATTTAAGAACAAAAGAGGTAGAGGTGTAAAAGACACTAGTCAGAGTAATGAAATTCACTATACAGCCAGACCCTGTGGTGAATGAAGTGAAGGTATCGTTTGCAGGGTAGAAAGTGGGTGCTTTTTGGAGGGCCTGGCATGCTGATATGCATACTCTTTCAACTTAGAGAGGAAGGCAATGTAAAACTACCTCACTCCCCGTTTTTACTTAGTAAAACATCTAGAGTTTCAAACCAGCCTTTCGGCTGTTGACCTAAACAACACAAGTTTAAAGTAAGTCTGTTTATTATTTATCATATCCAGATCCCAAATGAAACTAGGTTTATCATATTTGAATTGCTTAAATACTTATTTTGAAAGATTTTCTTTAATTGATTTTTATTTTAGAAAGTTAAATATCTAATTCGTTCCCCTTAATTTACACATTTCTTTCTTGTATAGGCCTACACATTTCTTTCTTGTATAGGCCTACTGGGTAGTTACCCAAGTTAATTGAAATATTGTGAAAGTGAATTTAGGAGAAGACAGAAAAATAAAGCTGAAATTGAAAATAAATAAAAAGAGAAGAAACAAACAAGGTTTTAGAAGAGTTAACCTACGATGCTGGACAATTTTTAGTTGTTGTTTATTCTTAAATTGTCCGTAAATGTAATTTTTTGTAATTTGCGAAATATAACTCATTTCATTCAATTTTCTATTAAAAATACCCGCATGATTTCTAATAATTAGAAATCATGCGGGTATTTTTTAACAATTAAATTTATTTTAATTGCTGTCTAAGTTGAAGCTGTCTAAAATAGATTGCTGACAGCTTTGCATCAGCGGGATCTGTGTGCAAGAAGATGATTTTATCAAGATCAATACGATATTTTCAGTACACCAAGAATGTATGAAGTAGTATTCATGAACAACCGTACCAATGTGAACATTTCTGAGATCGGGGTTCGTGTTTCTTTTTTTAATAACAAAATGATACCGGGAATTTAATGCCAATGGAAAGGTTTTATTGGACGATGATGATGCCTAAATAAGATTTGGTGTGTGCCTATATGAGATGATAGGCATTATAATATGAAAAAATGTCAAACGTGACCAGGAATCGAACATAAGACACCTGGAATAGAAGCCAGTTGTGCTGAATAATACACCAAGAGCCCGACCAAAATTTTTATGAAATTTATTTTATAAATCTTTTTTTTCTTCTTCCAACCAAGGATTAAGCCGCAGCCTGCTTCGAACTCACATTTATAAATCATCTATCTCCATCTTCTTCTTGTTCTACCGACATCTTTTTTATCTTTTGGGGCATACCAGTGCGCCTGCTTAGGAATTTTGTAAGCTGACATTCTTGTCATGTGCTGTCTCCAACTTTGGCAAAAATACTTTATCTTTTCGTTCAAGTTGTATGTACCCAATTCTAATCTAATTTCCTCATTCCTCATTCTGTCCAAGCGTGTACACCCCTTAGGGAAGGAAGAACCCCTTAGTCCTTCCTTGTTTTATAAATAAGATGACTAAAATACATACTTGAAAATTATATCGTAATAAACTTTAGTCAAGAACTTCAGAAAATATAGGCCTATTTTTTAAATTTACTGGAAAATTTGGAGTATGAAATAATTTTCTTATCGGTTACACTTCTTCAAGGGTTTATAAGAAGATACTTAACAGGAAAACTTTCACTCATTAAGTTTGTATGAAATAAGTAGGATACAGCCTACAAATAAATTAGAGGAATTTAGGTCACCTGTATTATATTTGATTACTTTGTCAGTCGTTTATTATTCCTGGGAGTTTCAAGTCCCCTTTAGAAGTGAAGCAAACTTTAAATGGGGTTTCCTCTCAATGGAGAACTCACGCACCCTTGACAGTAACGAACTTATTAGATCAGCTCAATATCAATAACATAATTAAACTCATATTAATGCATAACTAATTTATTAATCAAATTTGAAAATAAGTTATTTATTCACAGGGTATAACACCAAAAATAAATACTACAATTTTTTCATTATTGGTTCAGATATACTGTATTTAAAATAATCGAAGGTCTGGGATTTGATTCCTTAATAGGGATTTTAAAGTAACTCTCTATCGTTAAAGTACTACACCGTTAATCAGAACTAAATACCATATTATGCAATAATACATCTTTTGAGAATAAACAAGCTGGCTGACGACTTTTTTTTAATCCCTGATGTGGGTAAGTTACTTTCTGTTTAATTTAAGGAGGACTTTATGATGATTTTGACTGAAAATTTTGTTTTTCGGCTGTTTTATGTTTTTCAATAGTTTAGACCTAGACCTACCACAAAAACATTAAATTACAACAAAATATTATTTTAATGAAAAAAAATTAAGGTTCTATCAGGTTTATCCTAAAAAATTATCATATCGCCAAGAACAAATAGTTTTCATATTTTTTTTATTGCTCGTTTTAGTGCAAAAAAAATTTATTTTTTATTAAAATATCTGCTTCACTATTTTTAATAATCTCCGCTGTTGGTGCAGCTTTTTAACCAACTGTTGATGGGAAATTAAACTAGTTTTTGAACATTTTGTTTCTCATTTGTGCCTTTTCCCGTAAATTTAAATTTTTAATACTTAGGTATGTTTTTCTCAGAAACCATTTAACCTAACAGGCTGAAATTTTTACAAGTTAATTATCATGTACATGCACATTTACCAACATTGTTTATACTTCCTCAGGTGCTCAAAAAAATAGTAATATGCAAAAAACGTAGAAAATTTTATTAGAAATTTTATGTTATTCGTTATTCTTTTAAAACTTTTATGGTCCAACAGATTAAATTTAAAAAATGTCAGTAGCTAAAACCACCCTACAACTATAAGTGTGTAAAGTTTCATTTTCGTAACTTTCACCAATCCTATGAAAAATTTAGCCTAAAAATAACAAATTTAACATTGGTGGGATACAAAGTACAGTTTCCCCTTAAGAGTACCCGGTAAACGCAATGAGATGAGGATGATATGTATGACATGCATATAAGGTTCAGTTTCGTACAGACTCAGACCGATCAATCCAGAGAGATTATTAATTATTTGAACCCCAACCCTCAAAGTGCCCTGGTAACCACCGTCTAGAATTCAAATCCGTATAAAAGTAACTACATTTACTAGGATTTTAACTAGTAACCTTCGTCTCCAAAAATCAGCTGTTAAACACCTAATTTGTGGCAACGATTTTACCACTGAACCAACCCGGTGGGTTGAATTTAATGAAACAAAAAGAGCACAACAAAGTTTTAAAACTCTAAAAGTTTTACTTCTGTACGGTACCGTTACTCTTCATGTACGGTGTCGTAGGCTGGCACCAGCCCAACCTAAATACAAACAACTAAACTACAACATAACGTATCAATTTCCATCCGGTTGAGAATTTTCTTCTTCTCCCTTCCTCATGAGTTAGGCATTTTTACCTGTTTTTACATTCATTTTTTCTTTGGCTTTCCAGTAGGTATCGCTGCTTCCGATTAGTTTGTCCCACCTTGCTAAACCATGTAACCATGTAGCCATGTGCCATTGGCTTTCTTGAATTGTTAAATGGTCGACCCACTGGACACCGGAGGGTTCAGAATTTTTATTATGCAGAATTCAATTATGACCTTTAGGCTAGTACAGTCAGTCATCTGCCCATAACAGACAGGTGGAGTGTCAAATTTTTTACACTTAATCTGTTCGTTGCAGGGCTAAAATAACTAGTTCTGTTTCTTATCACATGGTCAGCCAATTAAATGACTGAGTCATTTAAGAACCGAAGAGGTAGACAAAGAGGTAGACGAAGAGTAAAAGACAATAATCAGAGTTATCTCCTCTGAAAATAATGAATTTCGTTATACAGCCAGACCCCGTGGTAAATGAAGTGAAGGTGTCGTTTGCAGAGTAGAAAATATGTTTTTTCCAAAAGGCCTGGGATGCTGATAAGCGTACTTTTCCACTTAGTGAGGAAGGCATGGTAAACCACCTCACTCGTCGTTTTACTTAGTAAGACCTCTACAGGTTCGACCAGCCTTTCAGCTGATGACCTAGACAGCAACACAGTCAGCCAACAGATCTCTTTTTTTCAAGAAACTAATTCCGTCCACGAAGGGATATTTACTTTAATATTACCCAAATTACTTCATATTAACAAATAAATAAAATCTAAAATCTAATAATACATCATCAATATTGTTTTGTCATGATTTATTAAGAAAAAATCATCCGTAAATAAAAATCATTGGGTAGTAAAAAATATGTTTAAGACGGTAGCAAATGAACACGCCAATAGAGTGAAGGTAGTTAATAATGTCTTTCATAGATAGCGCCAAAGTCTAGTTTAGTAAGAGTTACGAAGTTAGTAATCTCCGTATTACTGTTCGAATTATTATTCTTGCCGTATTATTATTATTCTTACACCTATTCATTTTATTGATATAATTCCTCTTATTATATGTACATTACAATATGTTCAATCTAAGAACAATGACATTAGGACAATATTATGTGTGTTGTATAACCTTGGACAGATTCAGGTCATCTTTCCTGAGAAATTAGACGTAATATAGAACCTTATTATAATCAGTTAATTAATTAATTATAATTATAATTATCTAATACGGAAACTTATTTTTATAAGTTTATATAAAAACAAGTTAAAACTGACCAATATTTTATAATGTTGTTTTTTTTTAGTTTTCGCCACTATTGGAGCACGTGAATCATTCCATATTTATGTCTTCGAAGAACGAGCCACGGAGTTAGATTCTGCTGTCTCTTCCGCTCCCATTCAAGTTTTATATTTTTTAAGAACAGAAGAGGTAGAGGTGTAAAAAACACTAATCAGAGTTTTCTCCCCTTAAAATAATGAATTTCATTATACAGCCAGGCCCTGTGGTGAATGAAGTGAAGGTGTCGGTTACAGAGTGGAAAATATGTGCTTTTCAGAAAGCCCGGCATGCTGATAAGCGTACTTTTCCACTCAGTGAGGATGGCAATTGTAAACCACTCTCTCCCCGTTTTACTTAATAAAACCTTATCTTCTCTGCTATGATCGTGTTGAATTGTTTCCTTTCCTTGAAGAGGCATCGGCAAAGCTTACTATCCCTTAACACCTTCTTTTCTCCTCGGTTTTTAATCATTTCCAAAGTCTTTCATATCGGACTTTATTTCTTGGAAACATTTATCTCAGGCCTTGTTTTTGAGTTAATAACTTAATAGCTACTTAGTGAGTCTTCCATCAGATAGTCTGCAGAGGTGACTGAAAAAGGCAGCTCTCCTTTTGCTCATGGTGTCGATTATCGATTCGTTTTCTTTGTAGACTATGTCGTTTAGGATTATCCACCATTTATTAAGGACTTGATGTTTAAAATTAATAGATGTTCTTAATATTCTTCTGCCTATTTTTTGGAGTTTGTCGGTAGTTGACTGGTAGTTCAGTTTAAAAATGGTTTTACATTTGTAGCTTCTGGTTTGATTATTGCGTTATAATATAGTAGGCTATTTTAGAATTGATTTAGAAAGACTTACTTATAAGTGGCCCATGTGAGAGTCTTTGCCCTTGTTTAAAAATTTAGTTACACGGTTTTCAATTATTGATGTTTTCTCATTGAAAATCTATGTCATTATTTCGCCATAATACTTAAATTTTCGGACGACTCTTATTCTGTTTCCATTGCTTACTTCAAGGTATTGTAGTTCCTATTTGAAAATTGGCTTGACTTTTGTTTTCTCAAACGATATCAGGAGTCCAATTTTGCTGCTATTTCTTGAAGGGTTTCAATTTCGTGAGTAGTTTCTTCTAAATTGTTGGACAATAGTGCTTTATTATCTGAAAAGGAAAGGCAGTTAATTTTGATTACTCTGCCAATTTTGATTATGGGGAAGGGGTCACCACTTTTTCCATTCTCTCATGATCTTCTGAAGAAATTTAAATAGTAGTGGAGACAGGCCGTCTCCCTGGTGTAGTCCTACCCTGATTTCAAATTCCTCTTTTATTTTTGTTTTTTTATTTATGTAAATGATACAAAAGATTTACTGAGAAATTTTTCTCATTAAGGATTTGAAATTTTAGAATAATTATTTTTGGTGTATTGTTAGTTATTTTACTTTTAAAGCCAAGAGTCGTAAGATCTGCTGAAATCGCAGTTATGGTTAATTTAATATTATTTTAAAACGTGTTAAAGTTTGCTTACATCCAAAGTATGTTGACATTTGCAATCTGTTCAATTAAGAACAATAAGAAACCCCATGACCCAGTGAGATGTGGATAATGTGTATGCCGTGTAAATGAGGTATAGTCTTGTACAGACCTAGGTCGACCATTCCTGAGATATGCTGTTAATTGAACCCCAACCATAAAAGTACGACCGGTAACCACTGTATAGTATTCAGATCCGTATAAAATAAACTACCTTAACTAGGATTTGAACCAGGAACCTTCGTCTCCGAAAATCAGCTATTAAACAGTTAACTCACGGTAACGACTTTTCCTTGAGACCAACCCGTTGGATTAAGCAACAAGTAAAAGTTTTAAGTAGTAATTAATACTATAATATTAACCACGAAATTGCGAGCTTTCAAGTAAACCACTACCAGACGTGTACCTCCACCCGTCCTGCCTTACAGAGTTTCCACTTCACCAGCCCTGCCCGAGTCATTGGAATTGCTTCAGTCAGTTTAATGCACACGTGGCATACATAACATTTCGTAACGTTTGTGGGCTATTTTTTAAGTAATTTTCGTTTTAAAAAATTGTTTATTTTATAGAGCAACTGTTCAATTGTTTAATAGTCTTTTGTTAATAATTTTTTTTTAATTTTATTTGTTATTTCTCAGTGCATTAAGTCTATTTTCAGTTGTAAATATGAATGAATTCAGTTATTTTTATGAACAACTCGGTAAATCGACTCCGACCAGTGACCGTCATTATCGAAAGAAAGACCTTAGAAAATAAAGTAAAGAAATAATCAGTAATGTTTATAAGTTTTTCAAAATTTGGCTAACAATCCTGAAGAACAAAATTAAATTTCTAATTTTTATGATAGTAAGATAATAATACAAGATAAAAAGTTTGTTTGCACTCAGCCAAAAACGGCAACTCTGCATTACTGCCTAAATAGATCCAGGCTCGCAATTGCATGGTTTCAAGTATAGGTGATTACTTTATTGTAGCCAAAAATGTTTAAACAGTTGAATAATATTTAAGGATATTTTATCACCCAAAAGTATAGAAACTTTGTAAACACTTTTAGAATTAAGTGATGAAAACTTTTAACACTTTCTTTAACTTTTATACTCTGCAGCTCAATTGACAATAAGGTCTTACTCTTCCAAAGTGTTATGTTTGTTATTTCCAATGGGAAATAACAGATGGTAGAGATATTAAGAATTGTTTATATTTTGCACCCTAATTTTTATTGAACCGTATTTTTAAATAAAGTTATAAAAAAGTAAAGGAAATATAGACCTATCATTCAAGAAACGCCACCACATTCAAGAATTTTTGAGATTGATATTGTATTCATTATACGATTATATTATTGTTTTGGTGGTATAGGAAGTTCCGGGAAAATAATTTTGCCAAACATTTTTGTAAAAGTATTTTTATAGAAGTTAAAATTCTTGAAATGTCTGATTTTTTATCATCCATCAAATCTCTTGATTTCAAACTTCAACTTTTTAAACACCAGAAGAAAATACATCAGCTGTTCAAAATTTTCAAAAATTGATTTATAAATTATCTTTGCTGAAATCTAATATATTAATTTTATTGGCAATAATATTTTATCAAATTAAATTGATTCTAAAATTTGGAAATGTTTCTTTATTCTCCGCACATAATAAGAGGTTTCTTTTAAATTGTAATATTAGAAAATATGAGAATTTTAGGACAAATTAAAATTGGCTTAAAGATTTTTAATGTATAGTTGATAATGTTAAATCTTAACTGCTCAACAGATGTCAAGAATAGAGAAGTGATTTGAAATTTTTAAAATCAATATCAGGGAATCGATTGATGTAGGCCTACCTACCATAAAAGAAATGAGGATATTAGGCATAGACTTAATATGGCAGGGGTGATATCAACTATCTAGAAATACAGGCAGGAGCGTTATAGTAATTTTTTGTGGATGTCAGGTAAGAGTGAACACCCAACGAATTGTTTACTGATTTCACACAACATTGAAAGACCTCGAATGAAATGGGAATCTCAAATTATTTAAGAAATGGTAAAATTATAAAGTTGAAAATTGGAGCAGACCGAGTTGCCCAATTCTTGTATTTAAATTATGTTGTAAACTATTCCTAATAATTTTTTCTTAAATATATTCACTTTGTTTTTCATTGTAATTATTTAATGAGAATTTTCAATTTTGTTATGAAGTAATTTAGCGTCACTCAAAACGTCTTTAAAAAAAATATTGTAATTTAAAGAGCGTTATCCTTGGAATTTGGTGCAAGGAGGTTTTCATAAAGCTAATTGAAGGAAATAAAATTATCTCCTTCTGTACGGACGTACCACATTTAATTCTGAAATTTGACCAAAAGAGTGAATTTACAACGTGTCGGCTAGGATTGAACAAAATGAGTGTTTCCACAAAACGGGAAGGGGATACGAGTGATCATTGTTAGGGGAGGTGTTCCCGGGGGTGCTTTGAGCGGGATTATCTTCCCAACTTACTGAAAGATAACCAACTAACGCTCTATCCTCATCCTGTAAGAACGTCCTCTATCTCTCTCTTTTCCTTAGTACGTATATCCTTTCCAAGCCAATTCTCCTTCTCCTTAACCCAAACGGTGTACCCGGTCTTTGATAAGGAATTCCAAAGCCTGTTTAATATTCCCTTCTTCTAATCTGTCGGTATGATGGCTCCGATTCATCTAGCACTCCACTACACACAACTGTCTAAGCAATTCAATTATTTCAGTCTCAAAAGTCAATTTTTTTATCATGTAATAAAATTGCATTACCTAGTAACAAGTAACATCAATGATATTCGTTAAAAGCATCAATTATTAAATTCCTTATTGCAACTTTATAACACTGTAACTTAATTTCGTATTATTAATACTGAATTCAATTGTTCTACCTTAATTACCATTTTCTGATACAATCACCCTTCACATTTCTTCACTTAGTTTCATACTATAATAAACGAGGTTCTGGAAAACTTTATACATTTATTCCATTAACCCTAAAAATATATCAGTACCAAAGAGGTACAGAGTGTTAACTCCAATTTTGGCAAAGTTGAGTTAAAACTGGCTTTAAAATCAGAAAGAAATGCTCTAATGCTTTAATTTTGTAGTTGATTAACAAGAGTTTTTGTAAAATCGTTATTGAATTTGTTTTACTGATAGTCAAGTAAATTTTGCTTGAATTTTTGTTGAATTTGGTGTTTTATTCGTCTGTTACTAAACAGTAAACTATTGGTAAATTTTAAAATTTTTTCAAACGTTGTGTATGAAATCCTGCTTCTTTATAAAAATTAGTGTTAGGATTCACTAAGTTTTTTTCAACTTAGTGTACTTTGGAGTTAACACTAATGTAGAACATAAAAAAAGACAAAACACAGAAAGCCGTTAAGGTTTTAAGTCCTGTTTGGGTGGAAAGGAAGGAGTATAGAAGTTGACAAAGTTATGAAATAATAAATTTGTAGATAAGAAGCATTTTCTGTAAAAACTGGGTGTAAATTTTCAAGTTTCTAACACCTACTGAAATTTTGTTACAATAGTGAAAAGATAATACTGCTACTTATAGGCTCTTCTGAAAAATCACCAAAATGGAGTTAACATCTTTTACTTCTCAGGTACAGATATGAATTTACTTTACAGGATGGAAATCCTTTCTGGAATTTTCTTTTCCTTACAATACTTTACTCTTATTGAAAGATCTGTATTTAATAACTTATTTAGTATAATATATAATTAATTTAATATATTAAGGTCTGTTCTTATATATTTAGGTCCTATTTAATATAATATTAATATATTAAGGTCCTAGTTCTGTTTCTTATCACATGGTCAGTCAACGACTGAAGCATTTAAGAACAGAAGAGATAGAGGTGTAAACGACACTAGTCACAGTTATTGCCTCTGAGATTAATGAATTATATTATACACAAAGTCCTTGAGGTGAATGAAGTGAAGGTATCATTCGTAAGGTGGAAACTATATACTTTTCAGAGAGCCCGGTTTACTGATAAGCATACTTATAAAATCTTATAAAATCACACACACACACACACACACACACACAAAATCAATAAAACAGGTTTTCTGGGTTCAGGGAGCTTTAAAAATGTATTTCCAGTGAAAACTTGATTTTTTAAAATTGAACTATGACCTAATCTGAAGCGAAACACTCACAAAACTTTCTCTTGCCTTTCCAAATTTTATTACATAATCTATGTTTAATCATTAGTAAACAATGTAAAATGAAGAGTATTTTTTGACACTTTTAATTGAAATTTAGTATCTGTTATTAAATTAATATAACAAATTTCCAAATGTGAAGCTAATGTTTCAAAACTTGATTTACTTGAAGAAGCATGCAGTCATCACCACAATCCTACAGTTGTCCAAGAAGATGTCTTGGCCAGAGGCGCTTCAAACGTCTGCGGTATCACTGTAGTGTACATGTTTTGTATGAGAGGGTTGTCATGTAATTCAAGTTTGCCATGCATCGTCTTGTATAGTTGTTTCGCGACATCAATTACGTATGGGATTTGTAAATCTTTGATCAACGTTGAGTTTGTGATGTAAAAGTGGCATTGCGTTATCGTTCATAGAATCTGTTTCTGAATCGCTTGTATACGTAAATGAAGAGTTGAGGGCAAAACATTAAACGTAAAAGAAAACCTTACTAATATAGCCAAACCTTTAACAAGTTTTTCCAAAATGTTAATAGTAATCTGGTAAAGGAAATTCTTGAATTTTTAAAGATATCTGAATCGGAATAGCTTGAAAATTTTGCTCGTGATGAGAGGGATAGGAGCATGACGTTCTTGGATCCTGTTACGGAGGAGGAATTTGTACGGTAATCGGTGATTTAAAAAAAAATGGAAGCTGGACCAACGGAAATGGACCCGACAACATAAGGTCACCAGCATTCATACAAAATAAACAGTATTTATGTAAACTGTAATCAAATCTTATCAACTTAGCTTATGAATCTGGAATATTCCTAAAGAAAACAATCATTCACCCTGAAATTTAAAATTCAAAATAATAATATAGTCTACATGCCACCTGTATGGTTGTAAAAATTCATAATTCAATCCAAAAATTATTTACCTATCCCTACCTTTAAGTAGAGCCAAAAAAATACCTTATTTTAAATGGCCGGTATATTAAAAAGAAATATCAGATTTCCCTTTTAAAATATTCATAATACATAGAAAAATCTGATCTTTGATGGACTTCAACGGCTGTTTTTTATGTAAAACCTGGACAGAGTAACAGACGTTTAAAAAAATATTAACTAAAAATCGACCAAAAACTGGGTACTATTTATGCATAAGTTGCTTTATCTCCAACTAGTTACTAAAATAAATAATTTTTGTCAAACCAACCAACTCAGAGAACAGTCTTTAATTTGGTGTAGCGTTCAAATTTCTCCGTTTGGTTGTTTTTCAGATCGAGTTCTTCAAGCACAACGGACTTCTTTCGTAGTAAAATATTCACTGTAAAAATAGGCCTAATTTATTAAGAGTGGGATATGAAACGAAGAAAAAGCTACATCATTACGAAATTGTTAAATGTTAAAATAATCTTAAATCAGGCTCTTCAAATCTTCAATTTGACTGATGTTTCAGTCTTTAAAGCTACATTACTTCGTAATTGCAAACACCTTTTTATATTTAAAAAAAGATACTTCCATCTTTCTCTCTGATTGATGATCGTTTCTTATTTTACTCAGTCACATCAACGTTTGATCATTAATAATTACGTTAAGTTGTAATACGATGGGAAATACCAAGAAATAAAATTTTCAGACCCTAGTCAAAAATCGATCTTGTGCTTCTGCAGTCTACTGCGTTAACCACTACGCCAAGAAAATTTAATTTAACTGAAAATGCTTTTAACTATAATAATGTTTGAATATTTTGTATACTTGTTCCATTGATTACTCTGTTGTATTTTTACCAATAAGCAAGTCGTAAAAATCTTCAAGAATGTTATGTATTAAAATAGATCTAATGGCAAAATTTGATGGAAATACTGTAAACTGTTACCGTCATTAAAACCTAACATTTGAATTTTCCAGTGGTGAAAAAGAATTTGAATAAAATGACTGTTTCCTGACGACTAAAGACGTAAGTTTGGAATAAAGACCCTGTAAAATTTATACGAGTACATCATAATGGAATGTAAAATGAATAAAGAAAATAAAAACATTTTCTGATTTAATACATTAACTTAAATATAATTTTGTATTTAAAGTATTATGTATTCAAATATGCTATTAAATGTATTTGTATTTGCACACATGTAAAAGTTACTACATAGGTACTCGTAAAGATGTGTTACTGATGAATATGAATTGTTAAATTCAAGATTTAACAATGTAATGTTTTTTACTAAAGGTATATATTGTGTGTATGTGTACGTCCATGTACATACGTATGTACTACGTAACATACGTACAACCAATGTATTCTGTGTTTCCTGTAGCCTAGGTAGATCTGCTTTTTGTAACATACTTGTTACAATGAATAAACTGATTAACAAAACCACTACATACTTATTCCTAATATCATACACATCCGAGGTGTAACTACTTTTCTGCAACAATTTTTTTTTTTTTTTTTTTTAACGTCCGACTGTTTTGCAAATTGCTGCTAATGCAGACGGTGGAGGATGAAATGAAGTTTTTGTAACGTATGAAAAAATGCCATGCCCGAGTGGCAACAAGCTAGCGGTATTGTGTAAAAGCGGTTGGAGTATTTTCTAGATATATAAAGTACACCTAAATGAATAAAGGAAAATAGACCTTAAAAAAACTTTCTACACTTTAAAGCAAAAACGAATAATAAAATATTAAGAACTGAAGTAGATCAAAATACAAAATAAATAGTCATATGCATAATAAAATCTTTCGTATGCCCATAACAGGCAGTTGGAATGTTAAATTATTTGCACTCGATCTGCTACTTCCAAGGTACAAAAAAAAGTTCTGATTCTTATCACCCTGGTCAGCCAATTATAGAACTGCAGGGTTAAAGAATATAAGAAGTAGAGGTGTAAAAGACACTTCAGACACTCTCCTCTAAGAATAATGAATTTCATTATACAACCAAAACCTGTGGTGAATAAAGTGAAGGTATCATTTGCAGGGTGAAAAATAGATGCTGTTCAAAGAGGCTGGCATGGTGACAAGTATACTTTTCCACTCAGTGAGGAAGGCAATTGTAAACCACCTTACTCCTCATTTTACTTAGTAAAGCCTCTAGAGGTTCATACCAGCTTTTTGGCTTATGACCTAAAGCTAAACAACGACAACAAAAACTTTCTACCGTATTTTAAGACATAATTAAACCTAGTTCGATCGGTTATTCCGAAACTTTTATTCAGAAGCATTCAATTTATCAGCAATTCTTTTGCCCTTCTTACATTGTTACAGTAAGTTTCAACTATTGTCGGAAGGGAACGAAAGATCTTCTTAGTTTACCATCAGACGATATCTCATTTTTGTTGTATTTAGTTATACAAAGAAAAGTAAATTTATTAAAATAAACAATGTTGAAATGATATAACAAAATGTTAATAAATAATGAACGCTCACGTTTAAAAAACTCAGGTGGCTTAAAAAAATGACTGATTGAAATACAAAATATCGAAATACGTAAACTTATTTTGTTTGTTTATGAGATTTCTTTTAAATCCGATTACAGTTTGATCAAGTTACGGCTGTGTGACGTATGCTCTACTTTTAAAGACCTGTTTGCATGTATAGAGAACTGGATAGCCCTACTGTACAATATAACTTCCGTTTGATCGTTGTTTTTGCACTGACAGTATCAGTTAATCAGATTAGATTTTTAACAAATTCAATTTTTACTAAATTTACTGTGAATTTAGTGTTTTTTTTTCATCTGTTTAAAATAACTTTTTATATTGTACCTTAACAATTTAATAAAAAAAAAATTATGAAATTTTGGACAATATGTGAACATAGTGACGAAGGTCTTTACAAAATGGCGCCTGAATATTAATGCTGTTGAAACAAAATACTTCCGTGTCTGTAGCTGGGTCTTTTATCGGGGGCCTCCCTTGGCGATGGGACACTCACCTACTTTGTGGGAGCGTGCTAAGGAAATAAAATACTCAGGGTGGGCAAACACCAGTGAAGACGGTCAACGGCCCCAATGGCGGAGATGGAGGATATTTCGAACGACAGAGCGTGGCAGAGCCTGGAGCAACATCTTGAACGAGCTGTCCTGCAGGCTCATATGCTGTGAAGCGGCAATCCCACTGATGAACTTAATCTGCTCAGCGCTCGTAACGCGGCCAGAGGGTTTTCTTCACTCAGAGGATTCTCAGGATTCAGAGGATTTTCTTAATTACTGGCAAAACTCACAAAGCCTCAGAATGAACAAAATACTTGGTAACTGGAGCGGATACGATGGATTTGGATGTGGAAGGAAAAATATTTAAATGGTGCAACATATAATAATGGGTTAACATCTTAAAACTCTCAAATAAAAGTGCTGGTTAACAGAGTGGCTAGGAGGGAGGACGAATTCCCGATGCACAATTCCACGAACAGCAAAAAATACAATGATCATCGTCTTCACATTCAACCTCACTCTTCTGGCTTTTTTTGACCTGGAAAATTTGAGAACTTGAAACCACTTGAAAACTATTGTTCGACTTATAGTATCCTCCTTAAAAGCCTGTTGAAGCATTTGGTGAGCTTCCGTTGCTGATTTTTCAAGCATGCAACATTTCAAACACACCCTTTGTTTTTTACGTCTGTCATAACGACTACAGTTAGAGAAACATAACACTACGATCAAAAAAATGTTAACTTTCAAACGGTCAAAACTACCTATGACTTCAAAACTCTTGACGCATAAGGCGATGCTTCAACCGATCTGGATGTATGGTGGTCAGATTTATGGTGCAGCAAAACCATCGGTCATTTCCCGAATGCAACGTTTCCAAAGTATATTCTTGCGACTCATAACTAACTGCCCGAGTTGCGTATCCAACAGAACATTACACGATGACTTACGCGTCCCTTATGTTAACAACACATTTCTAAAATTATACCGTAGGTTCAGAGATAAACTTCAAAATCATAATAATCCCGTAATATGCAACATGAATTCTCCAGACCTATCAGGAATACCACAAAGACGACTGAAACGCCGATGGAGTTAGAGACATGATACATTAATACGACTCTAATAGTAATTACTTGTACAAAAATATGAAATTAAAATTTAACACATTTTTCATTATCTGGAGAGCTACCACTGGGTGGTGTCCTCCTCAAAGCCATTAAAGCGGTTTTTTTTGTAATTAACACAAAATGTAAACCTTTTTGCTGGTTGTACTTTTTACAGTTGCAAAATAAAACAAAATGGAAAAATAAACTCCATATAGAGGGAGAACTCTCTATTAAGTCTACGATTAGCAGCGTGCTCTCAGTCCGATTTTTTAAGTCTTCCCTCGTAAGTTTTAATTTGGTAATAAATAGTAGTTATTAAAATTAGAAGGAAGTTTCATTATTATTTACAATTAAATAAATTTTGAAAGAACCTGGAAAAACCGTCACAATGTGTAATAAACTAGTTAATAAACAGTGCATATTAAATTTTATTTTACATTTTTACATACGGTTTTAAATTACCATGATGAACATAATTAAATTATTAAACAGACACCGTCCAAGCCCGTTCACGTAACGATTTATTCATTAAACTTCATTGTATTTAAATTTTTGGCAATTCTCGCGTCTGATGAATAATCAGAATTAATTTAATCTGATAACTGCCTATTTTTCAATAGTGATTTAAAACAGAAAATCATTTAAAAGGGATGCTGTAACAAATTACATTATTCTTAATTACAATTCATTGATTAATCAATTACTTTAATATTCTAAACGCTTTGTAAATTATTTTTTTATGCGTAGACTTATACTATACATCAACCGATTTTTGGGTTTTTTGATAGAAAAGTAATTAAGTTACATAATTTTATAATTCCAATTATCTGTACTTTTAGGATTACGCATGTTTTTTAGTTTTTTCAAGGTTAACCTATTGCTAAATCTAATCTTTAGCCCATTTCACTAGAAGATACCATGTACATTGATTGGACTGAACTACCAAAACTGATTCGTGAGAACCCTCCGTTAGTTATTCACACCGTTACAGTAATAATGTCACATTACAATGAAACAAATTAAGTGTGTAATAGCAGTATCAGATTCATTTGGTTATATACAGGCTATTGGCTGTATAGATTTTTATAAATACAGTCAAACCTCGATATAACGAAATCGAGAATCTGAGAAAAAATTCGTTATATCGAGGTAACAAAAATTCCACGCTTTATTTTTTTACGAATGTTTTTTGTCACGTTGTAAATGTTGAATTAAGTACAGTTATTACTCATAATGCCGTTACACAAAAATCTAAACTAGTAAAATGTAGTTGCCATTGATCATACTTTACGTAATTACGTGTAATATTAATGTACCTACAGTACAAAAATTACGTAAAATATATGAAGTAGGAACTTTCCTCGGATATAGAATAAACCTTGGTTATAATTTGAAGTAACAGGTGATTCAAAAAGAGCGCCGGTTTTTAAACGGCTGGTAAATTTTTGTTTATCGGTTGGCAACATTGTTAGACCTCATTTCTATTTCGGAGAACATTCCGATTGACGATTCAGTTGTAGTTTCTCTTGTTCGCAGTGTAGTACTCTCGCAGTCTGTGTCTAACCATGGAGAAGGTTACTATTGCACAACGAGGGTTAATCGTCATAACATTTTACCAGAGTGGAGAGAGTTATGCGGCTACTGTCAGGCGACTTTGCGGTACTCTAGGACGTAATGAAGCACCGAATGAATCAACAGTTCGCAGGCTCATGAAAAAGTTTTTTGAGACGGGTTCAACAGTCGACCTTAAAAGTTCTGGACGTCGTCGTTCTGGCCGAACTGAGCAGAACGTTGCGTTGATTCGTGACAGTGTGGCTGTTAGCCCAGCAAAATTAATATGTCGCCGTTCTCAACAATTGGGTTTACGATGTTCTTCTGTACGGAAAATTCTCCGGTACGATCTCCAATATCACCCGTATAAAATTCAGTTTCTGCACGAGAAACAATGTTGTTGCTCCGTGAACGGTTCCAGGATCGCATCATTTCTCGTAATTCCGACCATCAATGGCCACCAAGGTCGTGTGACTTGACGCCTTGTGACTTTCATTTTTGGGGTCATCTGAAGTCATTGGTGTATGCCAATAAACCCCGAAACATCAATGACTTGAAGGAGGAAATTCGAAGGGTTATCGGGCAAATGGAAGTCGAAACTTGTCGTGCAGTAATATCCAATTTCATGGACAGAGTTGATGCGTGCCAGCGCAGTAGAGGAGGACACATGCATGACATCATTTTACATACATGAAATCGGAAGGTAAGATGAACTTGTTGATGTATTTATTTTCAGTTTTTCAATAAAATAAATCTCTTAATTTGATATATCAAAACCGGCGCTCTTTTTGAATCACCCTATACCTATGTAGAACTGGATTGCAGCTTAATAGGCGTACTGCATTTTTATTTTTTAGCATATAATTTCTTTATAACACTAATATATAAAATAAAAAAGATCTTCTCTGTTAGATGCTTACCACTATTAACGTATGAAAATCACAAGAATCTCCCTTAAAGCTGACAGAGAATTCAAAAATACAGTACAATTTTAAATTTTAGTATTTTTACAACACAGTGGTAGTAAAAATTATTGTATGATGCTATGTGCAGTATGTCACTATTTTGCTATAATCAAGGTTCAAATTCGTTAAAAATAGAGGTAAATTTACTGGTAGTTTTATAAAAATGTCAAGGTGCCATTAAAAATATTAGTTAAATCTAGGTTCTACTGTATTATATTTTTGATGTGTATCCCTGATAATTTTACCGATCAATAAAGATGTATAGTATATATTTTTGTTTCTTTTAAAAATTATTTTATTATTTCAATGAATTTTTTGTGCAAAGTATCTAGCTAAACACCTGTTACATAACGTTTCAATTCAAATATTTTATAAAGTAGTTCTGAAACAGACAGTAACTCATTAGTTTGTTCCCATTTATTTCACAATGTTCGGAAAAGGATGGTAAATGTAGTTAGTTATTTTAAACCCAGAGAACTTAAGATCGTTATTAAGTGCTTAGTTAGTGTTCCACCAAAGAGGATCAGAGACAAATTCTATTAATTTTAATTAAATAGCATACTCGAAGCGATAGCTAAGTGTTTTGTTTTATAAATTCAGATGAACCTGTCATTTAATTTGTTTAAAATTGGTGTCTAAACCTTTATTGTTTTGTACTAATTCACCTACCGTTAATGTTTTAATGTTTGTTTTACGTCTGATAGTCAGGCACATTAAGAAAACAGTAAACGGGGAGATATGAAAATCAATAATTAAAAACTATTATACCTAACTGAGAATCGAACCTGGTACCTTAACATAGAAACCAATTTTATTGATCACTACAAGAGGCCGGGCAATGCATGGTGTTTTCAAGTAATTATTTCTTAGGTTTGTTCGGTAAAAGTTTGTCTAAAATATAAACAGACTGTTTTAAAAGGAAGAAACATCTATTAATAATAGACGTTTACCCTACTGATGATGCAATTTCATATGGTTTGGTAACTTGCCTTCACCAGTTCACATAAAAATAATATCGCTACTACCATTTCGCCTTAATTTAATCTCAAGTTCTCTAGACACAATTTAAAATATATAATTATAAGAAACTTCAAAACTTATATTAATCTGCCCTCAATACAATCTTTTCCTTAATGTAAAGCAGTTTTTTCATATTCTTTGACTTGTAGGTTTATAACAACATAATTAACCTATATAAGTTTTAACACAAGTGCAGAGTGACTGCTTTTGTGTTTTTACCAACGGATGCTTTTTGCATTTACTACCGAACATTGGAACAAATACTTATGATCTGTGAAAGAAATTTCAGAACACTATTTACATCTATATTTTGTGATAGCGAATAAAAAATATTTAGTTATTAATTTGACCTACCGGGTTGGTCAAGAGGTAAAGTCGTCACCGCAAAAATCAGCTGTTAATTAGTTGATTTTTGGAGACGAAGGTTCTGGTTCAAGTTATAGTAAAGGTAGTTACTTTTATACAGATTTTAATTCTAGACAGTGGTTACCGATGTACTTTAATGGTTGAAGTTCTATTAACTTTATTCTTTCAGGAAAGGTCGGACTGAATCTGTACAAGACTAATCCTCATTTACACATCATACACATCATCCTCATCTCATTAGGTCATGGTGTTGCTTTTTGTTCTGAATTAAAACAGATTGCAACTTACACACATTAGGGATTTAAAAAAGTGATTAACTTAAACTCGGATGTAGATTCAAGTTATGATAAATAAATGTTAATTGGTATGCTGGCATTTCTCCTGCCACCTACCCACCGATTAGTCGCCTGAGAGGTTAGTCCCGGAAGCCGTTTTGTATAACTCTTATTATTCCATGACTGGCAACTGTCACATACCTAATTTATATTATTAAACTAAAAATATATCGAAATCGAGGGTAAGCCTGGTCGGTAAACTAGGGAGATGCGTTTTGCTTGCTCTCTTGTCGGGGAAGTCTCTTGATGCACAAGGCGCTCATCATCAAGAACATTAAAAATAAAATGTAGTCCTAACAGTCTAGAGAAAGGGCCAGAAGTAAAGTACAACTAAAAGTTAAAATATAGTTAGGACGTGTTGCCATAATATATTTGTACCAGCAAGTGCTCGACACCATTAATTTGTTCCCGGCTGGGAAAAAGTTTGTGAAACGGCACCAGAGATTCGGACCTATTCAGGATAACTCCCTTATTAAACTACATGACGACGGTAGAATGAAGCTACCTCGTCAAGGAACTCCCACACCGGAGAGCTACTTACCTCACGGTACAAGGTCTCACGTATCGTGAGGGGCCAATTTTCTTTATGGCCTTGAAGCTCCAGGGGCAGTCACTGCCTGGACCCCCCTAGAGCGGGGCAGTCGTACCGGAGATGGTCTCGTGTTTGTACCGCCCCACAGACACACGAATCATCAACCAGCAGATGGAACCTTTTCAAATAAGCTGCAAACTCACCATGACCAGTGAGGATCCGGTCTACCGATGTCCTTAAATAAACACTAGAAGCATAGGCCTACTATCCCCCCAGGTCTTGTATGAATTTGTAGAACCTTTCGTTAGGCAAGGTGTTCCTTTTGGCCTGCCACGCTTTAAAGCGAGAGTCTGCCCTCTTCTCTTCAGGGCAGGGTAGAGCAACCTTATAACCGCTTTTGCATTACCTGGTTCCTCCAGATTCTGGTCACGACCCGCCACAGCGACTCGAAACCTCTCACCAAAGATCTCGGCTTCCTGGCCCTTTCGTAATTTTTACATGGCAGCCTGCACTCTCGCATTAAAATCCGTCGGAAGAGCCTTTCCCGCTACGGTGGTAGCCTCATAGGAGCATGTATTAAAAGTACCAGTCCAAACTATAAGGCCTCTGCTCTGGACGCTCCGTAGCTTTTGGACAAGTCCTCTATTCTGGTCTAGTCGGTGAGCCCCTATGGCTGCCGCGTAAGTCACCATGTTCTCGAACACTCCTTGGTAAATCGTGTGGAGACTGCCCGAAGACAGACCCCACTCCCTCCGAGCAATTCGCCGTAGTTTATGCATTGTCCTAGCAGCGTCTGCCGCAACCTGCGCAATGTGGTTACTACATAGCAACTTATCATGAAGCAGAACGCCCAGGTACTTATGAGCTCTGACTTTATTGATAACGGCCCCTTTAAAACGAACTACAGGGTTCCGACTGACTGACAATTTTGCAGTGTTCCTCAGAAGCATATACTTCGTTTTGGAAATACTGATACTAATATGATGCTCATCCATCCGTCTCTCGACCAAGGCCATAACCAACCTGCAACGTTCCTCCAGTTGTGAACGCAACCAACCGCTTAAATTAAATTTCCGCCATGATGAATGTTGAGTTGTTGATATAAAATAGAGGCATAATCGATGATTTCTTGGTTGATAATAGAGGAATATATCGATGCTCAGTATTGGGACAGTCACATATAACACTATCATGTGTTCAAGTTTTTATTGTACGAGTAAATTTAAAAGTTGTTGTAAAACCATTCGTAGTGTTTTGAATTCTAAAATTGCTGGAAGGCTTTTAAACATGCAAAACTCAGTAAGTTTATTCTAATAGCAGTTTATATTCACACAGTGATACATTCAAATCTAATTTCAATAGCTCCGCGTGCGTGAACGTAGATTACACTATAAACAAACTTTTCAAGTACTTCTATCTCTATTTCTGGAGAAAAATACTCTGCCGTAATTATTAACTAATTACTTAAATAAGAATGAAATTACGCAGTATTAAACTAATTATCTCTCAAATTTTAATTACATCATTAAAAATGTATATTTTTATATTTATAAAGAACATCATTATGAAATATTAAACGAATATTCATAATAATTTCATGGATGAAAAACGAATTATAATGAACGACGTAACTTTTTGTTTTAGGGAAAAAGTTATTCAATATTTTAAAAACTTTTCAATTACCTTTCATTATGTTTATTCGAAAGGAGATGTCGTAGGAAACTGGATGTGATGTAACAAAAAGGGTTTATAAGTAAAAGTATTATTATGACTCATATTTTTTTGAGTTTTAAATTAATTTACATCAACCTTTCGCAAATTACTGCTAATACGTGTATATGAAGAATGATAATTAAAAATGAGTCATGAAAACTGTCAGAGCAAACCAGGTATAGTACCTTGGAACCTCGTAGTAGAAATCAGTTGTCCTGACCACGTACCACAAGCTGGTCAAATAAGGAAAGAATAATAAAATGAAGATGGAGTCTTATTTACTAAATTTTGTATAAAGAGTTTCTGAGCTATAATTTGTTAATCAGAGTCGGTTCATGCCTTCAAATTGGTGAAAAGTTGCAAAAACCCGAGAAAAACTAGTATACTAATGAATATCCGAGTGACTCTCTAGTGTAAAAATTGTAAAATACACATACAAAACAACTGTGTGATACCGCAAACATAAACCAACTGTGTACGTACGTAGAACATTCAGGTGCAGTTGGCTGGTCGACCCGACGCAATCTCTTCACTATTCACTCCCCACGACGGGTGGAGAGAGCTAGGTGTGGAAATTTTCCGCTGACATCTCCTTTGTCATGGCAACCTGCTCGTGCTGGAAGAGAAGCGGCGGCTACCTGCCTAACTCTTCAGTTGGGCATTTATTACGTATATAGGCCATTACAAGAACTACGTATTTAAAATATTAGAAAGCGCTCTAAGCAGAAACAATAATTATTTACTGTTTTAGTAGAGACCTCTTCATTTAAGGCGCATTTACACGTGTAATGATTTGCTGGCGCCATTATTGATGCTAGTTTAATTTACATGCCAGTAGAGGTTTACATATTAAACGCTTTTTGTCGCGACTGTGAACCACGGTACTAAAGGTTTGTAGATGTCATCCGTACCTGCACCCGATTTTTACTTTTTAAATTCATGTTTAGCTCCAATGGGTAGGCATTTCTTATATATATAATATTTGATTTGATATCTTTTGCAGAAAACACTTCGATACCCATTTATATTGATAACTTTTCATTACCGGATAATCGCTCTTCTCTGTTTTTATAACATGAACAGTGTACGTCCCTAAAACAAGGAAGTTGTTCATGTTTTTCCAAAAAATTTTTGGTTTTATCACTACTCCACTTAATATTTTTCATCAGATCACTTCACCACATCAGAAAAAACATTTTTGAAAACCCTCAGCCTCACTTGGAGATTCGAAGGTATCAAGCAAGTTCAACTTACACGATTACGCATTTTCAATCTACACTTACACACAAACACTTACTGAAGAAAGAAAAACCACAACATTGTACTCATTGCAACACGCCACTTACAAACAAACACATCATCACAGACTGCCAAACTACACAATCTACACGAACACTATTTAAAATTAACAACATTTTAGCACTTAATTTAGTAGACAAAGTAGCGGTTAAGAACACAATAATTTTTTTAAAATTTTACAAAATTTCAGATTTGATATAATTGTAAAATTGCATATGTTATTTTTCATTGTCATCTATTTTTAATTTTCTGTTGTCTACATTTTAATTGAACCTAACTAATTTTTCATTACGTTACGTATTTATATATATCACCTAATTGTGTTTGTTTATGTTTTCTTTGGAAATTTTATACTACATGTATTTATATGTAACGTGGTCGCTAATGACCTCGTAGTCGATGTGACCTTAAATAAATAAATAAATAAAATAACTATTTTCGTTATAAATTCACAAGGTACTATTGTTTAGGTAAACAGTCGAAAGGCTGGTTCAATTCTCCAGAGTATTTACTAATTAAAACAAGGAGTGAGAGAGTTTACAATTGCCTTCCTCACTGAGTGTAAAAGTATGCTTATCAGCATTCCAAGACCTCTTAAAGCATCTAGTTTTCACCCTGCAAATGACACCTTCACTTCTTTCACCACAGGTTCTGGCCGTATAATGAAATTCATTTTTCTCAGAGTAGATAACTCTAGCTAGTGTCTTTTACACATCTACCTCTTCTGTTCTTAAATACTTCAGTCATTTAATTCCCTCACCACGTGGTAAAAATTATAATTACATTTTGTAGCCCTGGAATCAACAGATTGAGTGCAAGTAATTTAACACACGTTATAGGCATGACAATAAAATGAAGGCAACCTTACAGAAAAAAATAGCCTATTACGTTAACCATTCTAGACTAATCACAAACTATGTTACAATCATAACCAGCAGTTATGTCAATAATTTTATTAAATTGTCTTGTAATTATTCGTGTGAGGATGTTGCGTTATGGCAGCCTCTCAAGACGATTTACAAAAGGTCTCTATTTCATTGCCTTTTCAGTCTTCTAAGGTGAGTTGTTCGATAGATGATTGGACATTGATTGAAGTTGTAGATTGGTGTGGTAGTGTAGTTTGCCACAAAAAGTACACTTTTAACTTTGAATCTGTAAATTATAAAAAGAAAAAATACAAATACAAAAGTTTTGCATTAATATTAAGTTTGCATTATTAAGTTTATTAGAAATTTAAATTTGAAATAAGTTGCATGAAATGGTACAATGATTTTATTAAGAACAATTTTAATTAATTATTAGTTTAAATTTTCTTTTAATTGTTTTAATAATAATTTTTCTCACAATTTTGTCACTCAAATTTAAATAAATTAATGATTTATTAATTGAATTGTATCCATTTTCTTTCTCATGACTTATCTCAAAGTTTTTTTAGGTTTAACGTAAGAATGATAATTTTTCATTATAATTAAATTGGTTTATAACAATTGTGTTATAAAATGTCAAAAGCTTTAATTTATAATAAAAATCAGGTTATCTTGTTTTATATGAGCATCAGAAATACTTTATTAGTAACTTTCATGCTTCTATAACATATGGATGGTGTAGGCCTACAAATAACTTCGGGTTTAATACAACTATTGTATTATAAAATATGTAACCGGCAATAAAATCCGATTATTTTATTTATTATTTTATACTACACAGTAAAAACCCCATGACACTAAATAAATTCCAGGAATAAACAAAGGCCAGATGCCTTAGAGTCTGCGATATGCAGGGTCTTTAGAGAGGAGCACGTGAGAAATGAAAACATCAGGCAACAAACCAGTTCTCACAATGACATAGTAGAAGAAATAGAGGCAGTACTCAAGTATATGAGCAACTGGTTTATTTTTGGAGATATTAACGTAAACAAAGTTCAAATAAATTTTCAAATTTCAGTATAAAATATTTGGTTAGACTTTACGAACATAAGAATTAATTGGCAATGAATTTATCAAGCAATTGTCAATACCCTTTTGTATTTAATTAATGTATTATTTTTTATTTTACTTTATTTAACCTACTTTAGTTTTCACGCCGTTTCAGCCAAATCACAGTGAGTTTGTTGAAACAGTGAAAAAGAAGTAAACTTCAAAATCTTGGACATATGATTAGAGGTCCTAAATATCATCATATCTTACAAAATTAATCATACAAGGGAGATAAAGGGCAAGCGGAACGTTGGCATTCGTTGGGCATACTGGCTGAAGAACATAAGAGACTGGTTTGGCTGTTGTAATACGGAACTGTTCCGTGCAGCAGCGAATAAGGTTCGCGTAATGATGATGACTTCCGACCTCCGATAGGAGAGGGACTTTAACAAGAAGTTTCTCACGTTATTTCCCATATCAGTTACATATTTTTGATGTTAAATGAACAGAATATAACGAAGCAGTACGAAAATAAGAAGAAAATGGGCTACAGATTGTGAGAAGTGAAGAAATCCGTTGTAATTGCACAAAAAGTAAAATAAAAAAGTTTATTAATTTTATTAATTGTACTTGAAAACACCATCAGAGAAGTCAATCCGATTTAAAAATATTCGGTCGCGGAATTGAAAAATGGGGCTGATGGTATTAAAATTTTAACACAATAACACCAATAAATCGTACAAGAAACTACCAAGCAATTCATTAGAGTCTATCTTCCTGTACAGATCCTGACAAAATTTGTCTTCCTGTACAAGTTCTAAAATAATTTAAGAGATCATAGACGACACATTTTTCAAGGTTGTTACTATTACTTTGGTAGTTAAATAATTTTACGATGCAATGATTTGTTATTTATTTCAGACCATAGAACTGAGAAATTTCAGCGTTACAGCCTGATACATGACGACAATGCCGTAACTGTGGTAAAATTTAATTGTTTTATTTGATAAAAGTTACATTATTTTTCATGAAAAGCATTATTATTATACGTTACATTATTTCATTATTATATATTCACAAGCTTTTGTGTCAAGTTAGGTTATTATAATTTTAACGTTTCTAACCGTGTCAATACAAAATTTATGTCTAAGTCTATTGTGATAACGTCTCAACAAGTCTATAAAGTCTTTTCTTTTGTCTTCAGCTTTCTCATTTTTCTTTTCTTTAAGATTATTTTCTGTGTTGATGACCATTTTTAAGATAAAATGAGATAAAAATCTTTATTCTGCCGTTCACACTAATGGAGTCAGCATCCTGTCACAAAGCATCCTCGTAGTTCCATCAACATTTCAATGTCGCCATAACCCTCCCCCATCAATCCTGTTACTTAACTTTTCGTTAAAAAATGAATTCAATAGCATTGAATGAATTTCATTCATAAAATTTTCATTTTCATCATTTAATCAAAATGTATTTCGGTAAAATTTTCTTTCAATCCTTAAAGTGAAAGATTTCATTTTAAAATTGACAGTAATGTTATGTTGTTATATTTTGTTATATCTGAAGATAAATATTGATTGTTATGTATACGTTTGAATGGTAAAACAATAAAACAAAGTTTTTTAAACTTAACAAAGCACTTTTGTAAAATATTTTTTTGACATTTCGTAGAATATATTTATTGCTTTTATTAAAATGTTCATTTGTTTTTTAAATATTTTAACGTAATTACGTCTGATAATAAATCAGTTTGAAGACATGTTTAATATCAAAAATATTTATGCAGTATATTTAGATAGTTTATAGTTCATTTTAGATAATATATTAATTCTAGTTGTAGTGTGAACTTGACCTATATTCCAAGTAGTGGACAAGGTGACATAGTCAGGTTATACACTACATTTTTTTAAATTAAAAATAACAACTCCAGTAATATTTGGTGTATATTATTGTTATAATTTTTAAACAGTATAAATAAATTTATAAAATATAAATACTGGCATAATATAAATAGTTATTTTTTAATTAATATTCAATATCAGTTAATCTTCAATAGTTTAAAAAAATGTATAATAACCAACGAGCAACAACGAGATTAAAATGAAATACTACGTGATTCAAAAGTGCAACTAAATTATAATTAATAAAAAAGTGAATTAAAAATCGAAATGAAGATAAACAATTAAAATAAATACATGAATAACTGAAATAATAATATATATTATATCTTTTAAAACAGTGATTTGAATTTTACGAACATTTTAAAAATATGTAATCAAAATTTAAAATTTGATATAGTAACTTGAACCATGAATTCGTGGAGCTTTATGCCAGAGACAGGCTTGGTGTGTGCATCATGTATGGAAGTGCTCCAGTAAAATATTAAAAATTATTAAATAAAAACCTATGAAAGTATATTATAATATGTATCAATAAGAAGACAAAAACGTAAGCAACATTTATCATAAAATTTACAAACATTAATTATCAAAATAAATCAAGAAATTCATATTTTAAAATCAAGATTACAAAGCTATCGATAGACGCCTTCTAAATAAACAAAGCTTCGCTTCATTAATTCAAAATTTTCTAAAATTTAACCGGTAAAATAAAAATAACATTTTAATTACATAATTAACTGATATTCATTTTAAAATTTATTCAATTACTTATTCAAAATTCTTTAAATAACATTCCAAATTTAATTTGAAAGACCAGTATTACGATAAAATAATTAAAATTCCGATTGTCATTTGTTAAACTTACAATTTTTCATTGTTGTCTAGTTTAAGATTTATCAAAATAGAACAATAAACAATTATAGTATTAGAAAAAACCCTGAGATTAATTAAATTAAGAGTCATCATATTGTAAAATTATTAATTATCTATTTATTTATTAAATTAAAAGTCTTAAAATTTAAATCTTGTGTTTTATTTATTTGCATAGTTTGTAGTGTATGCTACATAGTAATAAAATAGTAATTAAAATTTAAACAAAAATATAATTAATTAACATCGAAAAATCCTTTTTTTAAATATTTGTTCTTGTGATCATACCGTATGTTTGTTAAATTTCATCTTCCTAGTTAATGTGTTTACCGAAAATTATTTTATGTTCCAATCCAGTAGTCAGCTGGTAGCCAAACCGTTTTTATTATTAAATATTGTGATGGAACAAGCTGTTTTGTACAGTGGCCAGCTCAGAGTCATGCATTAACATACAACACTAGGATTCCTTATACAAATTTGTGCCTAATTTTTAAACTTATTCCAAAAAGCAGCAATAAAATTATTGAGTGGTTGTAAAGAATTTAGTGTTTTAATGAGTAAAATATCAAAAACCAACGAAGACCGGCCGGTGGTGTAGTTATCAGCACAACTGGGTGTTATACCAGGAGTCCCGGGTTCGATTCCCGATCAGGTTTGATTTTTTTTTCATCACTCATTTCCATTTATCATGCTTAATCGTCTGCATTATTCCTAATGTGCACACAACTGTATGATGTGAAACCAAAACAAGTAAGTGCAATTTTTATCTTCTTCTTCTTCGTCTGGATCTCAAGGGTAAGGTATCTCTGCCTGTTCCGAACCTGTCCAATCTCTTTCTCAGGCGTCCTCGTTCACTCTTTCCCTCCGGTTTATAGTCTAGTGCTTGCTTAGGTATCCTATCCTCCCTCATTTTGCTCTCATGCTTCAACCACTGCATCTGTTCTGAAATGTTTATCTCCTACATAAAATGTTTTAACGATCTCAGACTGTTACGCATTAAAAAATTTGCATAAATTAAGAAATTGTAATGGACCGATTCAAAATCACACTAAAAACTAATCACTACGTGGAATTTCAGAAAGAATAGCAATAAAAAAACAAACGGAAAGAAGGAAGGCAGAAACTGAAACTGAAAAAATGCTAACGGTTGGGATAACAAAAATATCTTTCAGAAATGTTTACAGCGAAATGTTTCGTATAATGGACCTACGCAGAAAAAATATGGCTATCTGAAAGGTTATTATAAAGATGAACAAATGTCAGACTAGAAGGGGAATCAAACCCGGGACCTCTGGTAAAGAACCACTTGCGTTGACTACTTAATCAACAGGCTATCTGAATTTAACAAAACCGGCCAGAAATTCATTGAAAGAATGTAAAAATGCTCAAAATAATAGAAATAAACTGTTTGTAACGTAGTCATGGAGTGATAGAGAGTGTTGTTGTTTAGGTCATCAGCCAAAAGGCTGGTTGAACTTGTAGAGGCTTTATTAAGTAAAACGAGGAGTGAAGTGGTTTACCATGCCTTCCTCACTGAGTGGAAAAGTACGCTTATGAGCATACCGGGCCCTATGAAAAACACATATTTTCCACTCTGAAAATGACACTTTCACTTCATTCACCACAGGGTCTAGCTGTATAATGAAATTCATTACTTTCAGAGGAGATAAACTCTGATTAGTGTCTTTTACACCTCTACCTCTTCTGTTCTTAAATGATTCAATCAGTTTATTGGCTGATCATGTGATAAGAAACAGAACTATTTATTTCAACTTTGCAACGAACAGATTGAGTGTAAATATTTTGAGAGAGTAATGATAGCAAACTAGCTATGAAAATATGGGAGAAATATGTACAAAAATTTTTCGAAACACAGTTGAAGCAAAATATAGCAAAATACTATTGTTACTAGCCAAAAATACCGTAAGAAGATACTAACAAAGAAGATGAACGACAAATTATGTAGGTAATAAAAATAATTTCATCAATATTGTAAGAATGTAGTGAGAAGTATGTAGGCATGGAGTCAGATGGAAAATATGGTTGGAATAGGTAACACATAGTAGAAACTTTAGAAATACTCTGAAGTGAGGCAGGTAGAAAGTTTATAAGATACGATAAACGTCAACAGGTGTAGCTAAATTTTCAAGAACAAACTTATCCTTAGAATTATTCAGTTTTTGTGTAATACGCTCGAACCAACGCTTATGTAGGCATTTCCTTCAATAGAAAATTAAATAAATACATTTTGTCTTAATCAATCGTCCTCACTGACTGATCCACTCACTCATTTATTACTTATTTTCTAACCTTCCAATTAATAACGTTAATGTTGTTAGTGGCTACATGCGTATTTATCTGTTAACTCCTTGGCCGACTACACCCATTCTGAAGGAATTTAATCAGTTTATAAACTGATTAAATTAATCAGTTTATTATACTTTATTATAATTAAATTAATCAGTTTATAGTAGCCGCAGCTACCTAGCAGGCGAACCAACAACCCCTGAGAGGCCAACCCAAATGAGTATGTGCGGTCACGTCCTCAGGGCGCCCCACTCTCTCAGTACTCGTGTAAACGTTGGACGAGTAGCCGTCGAGCTCGTTACGCAGCAAATGCTTTGCTCGTGGCTCTACTACACATGGATGTACTGGGCACAACCATGTACTACGAATAGCACACGGAGGTGCTACGGCCAGCGCCCGTTACCTCAAAAGCAGGCAAAGATAGGGAAGCTAAACCGCAGTTTTATGGGCACGCTCTGTGTGGCCTGGGGCGTGCCCCCAAATAGTGGCTAAAGTATATTCCTGAGGATCAATTTAAAAAAAACCATAGTTTTTGTCTATGAAGTGTCAGCTTAAGGAGAGACTATACTTAGTGTCCCGCCAATGTTAAATTTGCTATTTTTAGGTACATTTTTCATAGAATTGGTAAAATATTGGGAAGTGAAACGTTATACACTTATATGTATAGTTGTTGGGTTTCTCTATCACCTGATACTTTTTCAATTTATTCTGTTGGACTATAAATTTAAAATTAAAATAAATCTTTTTCTACGTTTTTCGTATTACTAACTTTTTGGAGCACCTAAAGAAGTCATTTAAATGTCGGTATATGTGCATTTACAAGATGAACAACTGGTAACAATTTTAGCCTGGTAGGTTTAATTGTTTTGAGAAAAATGTGTCTAACTGTTAAAAATTTTAATTTGCGGGAATAGGCAAAAAACAAGAAGGGATAAATCAAAAACAAAATGTACAACAAGTGTACAAATGTACAAAACGTAAAACAAGTAAATTTCCCATTAACAGTTGTTTAGAAAGCTGAACCAAAAGCTGAGAATATTAAAAACATGATGCAGATACTATTTTTTTTTTTTTTTTTTTTTTTAACTTTAATAACTTTATTTGCAACTATATACGAAGATACAACGAGCAAATTAGATGACAGTAAACAAAGGATGACAAGGAAAAAAAAATAAAATAAAAAAAAAATAAATAAATAAATGAAAAAGAACAGTGATACCCATTGGTATATGTTCTATGAATTAAAGTTCATGATACATGAATGATAAATAACAACATAAGAAAAAAAGAAGAAAGAAAAATAAAATAAATCACTTTATAGAAGATCTCTGGCCCATTGACGTTTCAACCTGCGCTGCGGATTTCCTGGTAGTGATGCATCCGATAGCTTGGTGATTAATTCGTTGGGGTGATCATGCAATTTTCTGTGAAAAACACTGTAGCTGGACTTAACTACTTCACTTATGAACGGAATATTAAGGTCGTCATGTAGAATTTTGTTGTTGACATAAAAAGGTGCGCAGGTGATTAAACGTAGGCATTTTGACTGAAAGGCTTGTAATTTTTGTAGATTGCTCGGTTTAGCTGTGCCATAAATTTGTAGTCCATAGGTCCATATTGGTTTGAGATAAACTTTGTATAGTAATAGTTTAGATTTTAGAGTCAGTGAAGAGCGGCGTCCAAGTAGTCGAAATAGTTCTTTCAATTTGGAGTTCAAAGTCAGTCTTTTGGTTTTTATATGAGTCGCCCAGGTGAGTCTTGTCAAGGTGAAGTCCAAGGTATTTAACTTTTTGTCGTTGTGGTATCGGTTTATTGTCGAGGAATAGTTGAGGACATTCGCCTTTCCGGAGAGAAAAGGTGACATGCACTGATTTTGAAGCGTTGAATTGGATCCTCCAGATTTTTAACCAATAATTTAAAAAGTTAATGTGACTTTGTAAATTATTACTTGCTGCTTCTGGCTTTACATCAGAAGAAAGGATGACTGTATCGTCAGCATAAGTCGCTAAGGTGGTGTTAGCAGATGCAGGTAGATCTGATGTATAGATGCTGTAAAGCAGTGGCGACAAGATTGATCCTTGTGGAACACCAGCGACGATTTGTTTGTAGTCAGACAGAGCCGTGTTATGTTTAACTTGAAAAAATCTGTCCGTTAAAAAGGAGCTGATGATTAAGAAATAGGCATCTGGCAAGAATTTTCTTAATTTATATCGCAGACCTTGATGCCAAACTTTATCAAACGCTGCGCAAACATCAAAGAAGACGGCACTTACATATTTTTTTTGTTCAAAGCCAGATACTATTTAAAAAAAAAAAAATAATAAAATTCCCTTTGCACTAAAACGAGCAGTATTAAATTATGCAAAATATTCGTTCTTAGAGATATGATAATTTTTTCAGGATAAACGTGATAAACAAATTTTTTCATTTAAATATTTTTTTTTGGGGTATTTTTTAATGTTTTTCTGGTAGATCTAGATCTAAATTACTAAAAAACATAAAAAACCGTCAATCGAAATTTTTCAGTTAATAGTATCATACAGAGTCTCCCCTTTTTGAAACCGACTTGGGCTGAAATTATGTTGATTGTTCTGACTCTTTTTAAGGTTTTTAAGAAGGGTGAAGGGCTGCTCGAGGCTGGATCTATTACATAACGAGGAAATTAGATCTGAGTTGGATGTATTTAGCTTAAATAAAAAAGTGGAGGAGTACCGTAATCAATGAAGGCAAGCTTTGGAACGGACTCCAGAGGGTAGAATACCCTTAAAAGTAACGGAATATGTTCCAGTTGGAAGAAGGGAGGTGGAAACATCTCGAAAAAGATGGCAGTAGTCGAGATGTACGGGTTGGAATATTCCGTGTTTGTGTAGAAGTAAAGGATAATTTGTGAGTTCGGAACAGGCTTATCCTACACCTTGATAGTAAGAAAAATAAGGAGTTCTGGCTCTTAGGCAGTAAATTTCAACATACTGTTAGAATTAGAGTCCTTATATACAAAATAATTCTCAACCCAGTTTGAACTTACGGGTTAGAGCTATAGGATACAGGACGTTAATCAATGCAGCTCTTTTTATGCCCGTGACTTTTCGTTGCAGTCCCATGATATGTATACAATGAAATATTGCAAAACAATCAAAACTTGTCCTTCATAAATGAAAAAAATTAGTCATCGAATTGAGAAACATGTAAAAATCGTCAGAAGAACATTAAAATCCTTTCGTAATTAACTTTCACGACAACAGCGAAGATACTCGCGGATTTAAATGTTTTAAAACATTGGACATACCTTTGTTGTGTTTTTTTATGTCATCAGCCGAAAGGCTGGTTTTTACCACTATAGGCTTTACTAACAAACGAGAAGTGAGCTGGGTTATTATGCCTTCCCCACTGAATGGAAAAGTATGCTTATCAGCATGCAACTTCCTTTAAAAAGCATCTACTTTTCATTTTGCAAATGACACTTTCACTTCATTCACCACAGGGTCTGGCTGGGTAATGAAATTCATTACGTTTTGAAAAGATAACTCTGACTAGTGCGTTTTACACCTCTACCTCTTCTATTTTTAAATACTTCCGTCATATGATTTGCTGAACATACAATAAGAAACAGAACTTTTTTTCTAGCCTTGGAACTAGCAGATCGAATGCAAATAATTTAACACTCCACCTACCTGTTATGGGCAACTAATTTCTACCCTCTCCATTTACCTATATGATCTTGTTAATTATTTAACTCATTTAATTTTTTTTACTTTTATAATAACCATCGTCATATCATAATTGGCATCATCATCATCGTCATCATTGCATCGTTATCTTCAGTTTCAACTACATCACATATTGTTCAAAGTCAAGTTTAGTTTTGTTCTCTGTTCAGAGTATAGTTTTGTTTGAAATACACTATTGAGTTTGTTTTTATTTCTGATTCAAGGAACGTTTTTATTCAGACACTTATCCTCTTTGTTTACAGTTTATATTTACATTTCAAACTACATGTTAGGACAAAAAACGAAAACCGAGTTATTTTTTATTTTTTCGTGCACTGCTGCCCTGAAATACTGATTGTACAAATTTAAATACAGATTGTAAAAGAATTACTCCTTGTTAAAAGAAATTATGAGGGAAGCTTTTTCCTGTATTGAAATAATTAGTAATTCTATACTTTCCCGAAAAGTTAAAGTTCTAAAACTTAGGAAGTATATTCTAAAACTTACAGTAATTTTTATTCATCCAATGACGTTTATAAACTCAATTTTAACGCAAACTTTCTCAGACTAGTAACAAGTCCTCGGCTGCGATTGTTAATTTATTAAAATAAAGGAATACTGAAAAATTTATGTTCATATTTTTAATACCATAAACATCTGGTAAAAATAAGGATCTTTTTAAAAATTTGTTTTTTTACAATAAATAAAAACAAAGTTTCCTTTTTTCTCTATCAATGTATACCAAAAGGATAATTTTATATACAATACTTGTATATAAAAAAACAAAGTGTAAAGCTACCTTTATGATTCAACATAAAACTTTTCCGTTACACAATATTTTATTAAATATTTGAGTCGAAGTTGTTTTATTAAATTTTTACTTTGTTTGTAAAAATATTTTAAATTTTTTTAAAATTAAATTGTCCGTTTTGTGGTGTTTTCATTTCAGTTACCTTAGGCTACCATTGTAATTATGAGCTGGTATTTTTTAGATTTATTTAGAATCTTACAGTTTTATAGCAAAAAATTTCTTTGTTTTAATTATAATATTTTGTAATGTTAAAAATTTATTATGCTTTTTGTACGACATAATGTATCGTAAATTTTTCAGTACATAAGCGAAAGATCTTTCTAAATAAATTATGAGCAATCCTTTGAAATTTTAATAATATTTAGGTATGTGTAAGTAATTCACAAATTATTACATTACTAACCTATAAATTTCTTTGTTATTCACAGCTTTGGGCCAATTTCTAGAGAATCGTTTTGTTTAACCCTTGAATTCCAGGGTCCGATTTTTTCGGATGTGAGGGTCATCTGAAAAGTGCTAGACCTAGTCACATCGGATGTCAGTAAACTGTTGCGTAAATGGCTATAACTTCCGTACACACCGGTAGATTGCGTTGAATTTTGGCTTTATTTATTTATCCTTTATTTTGAATCTTTCTGTACTATATAGAGCAACCAAAATATATTAAATTACATGATATTACAAATGACATGGCTTTCTTATTAATGTAAATATGAACTTTCATTTTATGTCAATAGATTTCGCTATCATTTAGCTATATCTGTTTTACAAAGAGTTTACAGTTTGTGTACGTTTTTGTAAACACACGCGTCAAATGGCGGCTTCGTCGTTTTTATATGTAATTAAAGTATTTTAAATAATGTCGTATTATACATTAATCTAATCAAAACAAAATTGTCTATAAAATGAAGTAACTCGCGATGGTAAAAATATTTTTAGTTTAAAGCCTACTGGATGAAAAATATTACATGAACATCAAATTCGGGCAAATCAATAAAGATATTTTAGTAAATAAAAATAGATTATTAATGAATAAACTTTTTAAATTGTTCTATTTATAGAGTGAGGTTTTCTGCTAATTTCAGTAAAAGAATTAAGCTAATATTCGTAATAGTTTTGATGAAATTAATTTTTAAAAGGAATAATGTCATTAGCTGGCTTTTGACCCGGCATTTTTCACCAGTTCTCCACTACAAGGCGCGGCACTCAAAGGATTAACGTTTGCAGGTTACCAATGACGAATGACGAGGAGAGTATCCGCATAATTAGCAATCTTTTCTGGGCTTGGGTTTCATTGGTAGAGTTTTTGGTAGAGTGACTACCTTACATTTTAGGTCAAACAGTATGAAGTAGAGTGAATTTGAATTTTCTTTTATAATAATAAGTTTTCATTGGTAAATATTTTGGTAGAGTGACTAACTTACATTTTAGCTAAACAAAATCAAGTATAGTGAACTTGTATTTTCTTAAATAGTAGTAGGTTTTCATTGGTAGTATTTTTGGTACAGTGACTACCTTACTCTTAGCGAGACAATATGAAATTGAGAGAACTTACATTTTTTTTATAGTAGTAGGTTTTTGTTGGCAGTTTTTTGGTAGAGTGACTATCATACTTTTTAGCCAAACAATATCAAGTAGAGTAAACTTGCATTTTCTTATTCAGTAAAATACCTCATCATGTTCACAACCACAATACACGATAAGTAGCATAGTATGTCACCTTAAATAATAATCGGCATCGGTTTCTGTTTAAACATTAGTTAAAAATGAGGTTTAAATTGCCAGCAAAGAATTAAAGAAATAATCAAAGATAATGTTTCACTAACGTTCAATTTCTCCAATAAATTCAACTAGTCTAGAATTTAGGAGTTGTCAAGTTTAGTTGATTGAGACAGCGAAGAGGAGAAAACTTCAATTTTGTGGACAAGTGATTAGAGGTCCTGAATATCACATCCTACGATTAATCATGCAGGAAAAGATAAAAGGGCAAACGGAACGTTGGCAGACTTAGGCATCCTGGTTGAAGAACCTGAGGGACCGGTTTGGTTGCAGTAATACGGAACTGTTTCGTGCAGCAGCGTACAAGGTCCGAATAATGATGGTAATTTCCGATATTCGATAAGAGAGGTACTTTAAGAAGAAGTATTTTATGACAGATCCTGAAACGACATCATATAGTTTTCAGCTCAGGCCATTTAATGACCTGAATTTAAAGTCAGCTTATAGGAGTTACGGTAATAATTTTTGTAGATTAATTATATGAAAACAACTGTAATATTTTATGCTGATTATAGAAGTACGGATGAAGTACTTGAACAAAAAATGCCATGTATTACATATTTTAATTGACCTTCTTAAGATAATTAAAATTTTTTACTATGATTGTTTTCCATTATGTTTCAAAAGTCGCTCAACACCTACGTAACATCAATAGGTGAGTAACTATTAGTAAATTATAGTCCGATTCACGAAAGAAAACACCTGTCTTCAGCAATATCTTTTGAACCGTTGTATATATAAAAACAATTATGATACATCAAATTAAAGATTGTTTTTTTGACGGTTACAGGAATACATTAACATGTAATACTTTGTAGTTATATACACTTTAAAATACGCGTGAACAAAGTAATAGTAATTTCAAGTTGGGTATACCTGTACTGTAAAAGTGTTATTCGTTGTATATAATATACTATTAATTTCAAAAATTTTTAATGTATATCCTGCAAACAATTATAAAAACAGCTTTAATTTGATGTATCGTAATTGTTTTTACATAGAACGGTTCTAAAGATATTGCTGTTTAAAAACAGGTGTTTTCTTTCGTGAATCGGACTATAATTCTACTACATAAATCTGCAAAAAGTATACTAATAAGAGACACTCAATAATTCACTAGAATGTACATTCTTGATAGCAATTTTTTAAATTGTAATTTATAATTTTCTTTAGTCCTTACGTCCCTCATACCCAGATGTAAGAAACTCCAAAAGATAGCAAAAAACGGCTTTTTGATTCGTAATCCAAAACGCACAAAACGATTGTGAGCCTGAATTAGGTATGAAATTACGGTTCTGACCGGAAGTCAAGAAATCAAAGTCAGAAACTACAAGAGATAGCAACAAATTGTTCTCGGATTCGTAATCTACAAAAACGTTATTGGGCCTGTATTGGGTTTGAAGTTCCTGTTTCAACGAAACTAGCTGAAAACCGGAAGTCAAGAAATCAAATTCAGAATTTGGAAAAGAAAATAGTGTCATTTGATTCCTCTTAAAGGGTAGATACAGAAATCATTGGGTTGGAAGTTTTGGTTTTGACCGGAAGTGGCCCAAAACCGGAAGTCAAGAAATCAAAGTCGGAATTTGGAAACGAAAATAATGTCATTTGATTTGTCTTAAAGAATAAATACAGAAATCACTAATGGTTTCTGCCGTAATTTAAAGGTAAGCCTATTTTACAATTCCCACCAGCCATACGACCGTCGTCTCTGAAACGAATATTGTTTATAAAAATTTCCCCGTAAATGCACTGAAAATCTATCAAAAATAATATGACGTATTTCCAAACTGAGGCAGTCTTGATAAAAACAGGCTGAAGAGCTAATTGAATTTACAAAATATAAATCATAATAATAATGTCATAAATTTTTAATAAAATTGTAATAATTTTAAAATCCCATAGAGTATAATAAAATGAAGTTAAAAAATAACTGAGCAATTCAAATCAAGTAACGTAGGGTTATGTATATTTTACATGACCATCAAGATGGTAGGCAAATTTCCAGGCATATGAAAGAATGAAGTCTTAAACTTTAGGCTTCTTATATTCAGTTACTTTGTTGGTTGGAATTTCAAAGATCAACAGGGGGTGACAAGACAAATCGTCCCCATTTGGCGTGATGCCGCAGTGTTGGAACTGGAAGGGTATATACAACGTACCGGCCCTTTCCATCATTTCCACCAACAAAGAATGCTTTCCCCACTTCTCCGATTGCTCTTTGTGTCATACCGTCTACCAGACCGCCCATCCTACATTTCTATAGTATACCAAAACCATTTACAAAAAAAATCCTCTGTTCTGTTAAAAATGTTTTTCCTGGATTTTCATGATTAAGTTCCTTTTTTAAAACGGTTTTCACTTGCTAGTTGGGCTCCTTATGGCTCAATCTTGTATTACAATGTTATCACCAACCTTATTAATTTTTAACCGTTCGAAAATATTTTGAATCAAGGATTGGTTTATTATTTTATTATTTTCAGAGCCATGAGGTAATTTAAATGAGATTCAATTTTCAATAGAGTAATAAGCTACTGCGTCCCGTAGCCGCTTCGCTACAAAGACTCTCAACCCTTTCAATCATAAATTAAAAAGAAAACTACTTTAAATTCCTTCCATTCAAAATTTAGCTTTGTGAGGAAATAATATCTGCTTCTTGTTCTTCTCTTAATCAAATATTTTCGTAGGCACATTGTTTTATCATCATCATCAAGGATTAGGCTCAATGGCCTGTTCCAGCATTCATCTCGTTTTAGGTCTTCTCAAGCCTTGCTTCCCTCTAGTTATATTATATTTCCATGTTCACAGAGGAAAGTCTGTGTGCTGGCATTCGAAATAGATGGTAGGACCAGTTTCTCTTGTATATTCTTAACGTTTCACACACTGATCTTGAGTTAAGTGTTACATTAGTTAAGGTGAGGTGCCACTGGCTCCTGACTTGACTTTTTTTGAGTCCGGAAGCAAATCCAGTTGCACAATTTTAAATTGAACCTGCGCCACTGCTTCTTGACTAGATTTGTCTGGACCGGAGAAAGCTTCTTGAATGGAAGACTCAGGTCTTTGTTGGGTTGGATCCTGAGTCTGGATCCTCCACCGCTACCACTTTTTCCCTCGTGGCCATCATTTATTGTTTCGCATTCTGTAGTGTTTGTTTCAGCATACGTGTTTGTAAAAGTTAGTGTGGGTGAAAAGATTATTAAGACTTTTTTAATTTTATTACGTACCATATTTTTCTTGTTCTTTCACGTATGGATACAACCACTTCCATTTCTTTGTTAGTTTTAGCATTTAATAAGAAATTCGAATTCTAAATCCAAAAATTCAGAACTCAAATATAATAATACAATGGCTCGCGAACGTGTTTTCCTCTTGATCACTAGTAACGAAGTGAGAAATTGAAGTGTGAAACTTGAAATAGCACTTAAGTCAAGTCCGGTACGGAACCAATGGCGCATGGGCACTCAAGTCAAGTCAGGTTAATTCAAATTAAGCCCGGAGCCAATGGTGTCTCACCCTTATTCTTGTTATATTGAAAATCACAATTTATTAATGTATGGTCAGACAAAAATGGATGGCTGATCACCAAACTGACAAACATTTATTATTAGATTTATTCATTGTTCGCCAGCTGTACAGATTGTAATGTTACAATCAGGTTAACTTTTTTTTAATTGTGGAACATAACTATCTTTATACATGAAAACAATAATATTTTCGTGCAATCATTGTATGTAATCTTTAGTCTTCCAATAAAAAGATCGTACTTCCGTAGTAAAATTCATAGAAAAGAATAGTATTATAATAAAAACTAAAAAAAAAATCATGCAATAAACGGCAAGATTTTTGTAATGTATTTTTTTAACAAATAACGAATTTGTATTTCTTAATACATAAGAATTCTCGCTCAACTGCTTTTACAAGCTTGTTATAAATTAAATTATCTTATTTCTTTTTAACCTAATTTTCTTTCTTGTTGTCTGTTATTTTCTTAAAGCAGATGTCGGCGCGACTTAACAAGAAATATGAGGAAAGCTTAAATATATTTTTTTGTTTATTATTATTATTATTTTTTTTTTTTTTTTTTGTTTATGTACGTAAGCTTGTTGGATATGTTTCGTTAAGGAACCTTTTATCATCTTACCTGAAATAAATTTCCCTGTGAAATGAAGTACACGTCACTCTTTATTTTCTTTTGTTACTAAATTTCTTTCTTCATTTTCTTCTTTTTTTTGCTTTTGTTTCTTGCCCGATGTGACGACGACGACGAAGGTTAAACCCGAAATTTTGTTTTTATTTCCTTTTTCCTCTTTAAGAATTTCAGATAAAAATAATGTGTTTTATAATTTAATCATGCAGACTTATTTCTTGTATCAAAAACTAGAAAATAGTTTTCAGGTCTTTTACTTTATATTTTGTTGTTAAAAAAATTGTACGGCTGTCTCCGTAGTGTAAAGAACCCGAGGTTAAATCCCGAGGTCTGAAAATTTAAACTTGTTGAAACCTTTGATAAAATGTTTTAATAAGTAAGGTGTTGAAAAACGTTAATACTGTTAATATAATATTATACACTAAAATTTTAAAAAATACTAGGATACGTTAATCAATTAAAACGTGATAAATCTGAGCCCTGGTCTTATGATTTCGGGTTGTATCAGATTGAAAATTAAATATTATAGATCCTGATAGTTTCTGCTTTCAGTTATTTGGGATGCACCTTAAACTAAAAAAAAAAAAAAACAATGTAGATTGAGATAACAGAGTTGATGCAATATAACTTATTATTGGTAATCGCGTCATAACACAACGTTAAAAAAGTACTCTGTAAAAATTTTGCAAGGAATTGGCTGTTTCCATATTGGTTTATGGAAGTGCATCCTGGATTATAGTTTTAAGAAAGGAAAGGTGAGGAAGGAACAGCGCAGGCAGCAAAAGTGAATTCTTCGGACTGTCAAAGGTTGTTTCAGTTTAGACAGCTTTCAATTTGAAAAATATATTTGAGCTGAGCTGTTTGCCCAAGCATTGAATACTAGAATCAGTAAATATAGAAAGAGATGGAGGGATCATTTTCAATGAATGCTTCCGGGCAGAGTCAGACGAAAACTGTCAGAGAAATTAAAAAATCTCATTGGTTTGTCGGTAACAGGATACTTCTATGGTGACAGAAGTGAAAATAGTAATACAGGAAATAACAATTTTTAATGTACGATATCAAAGAACGCTTCATGACCATCCAAATATCATAGCTCTAAATCTTTTAGACAACAATAATATTGGTTTTTGAAGACTAAACAACACTAGCTTAGTGGACACGTGCGAATAAATTCGCACAATGGTCTTGGGCTTCAAACCCTCTATCATTAAATAAATGATTTAAGTTAACTACAAAATTGACTGTTCTTAGAAGAACGGTGATTTCGTAACGACTAAAGCACAGTAGTACGATAGTTTCGTCCTGAAAAGAATGGTTCTAAATTAATACTATAAATAATATAAAACAACGTTAACACAATGTCTAATACCGACAGAGTGTATTGTGAGATGAGGAGAGAAATGATACATTTATGTTGTATGCTTATGGAATATGGAGGGAGGAAATGTAAGAAAACCGCATTATATTACGCTGTATTACCACTACATTGTAAACAAAATTATAGAAAGAATAGTCTTTAAAATCATGTAAAAATTATAAAAATGCGTTTGGTAGAACTCTGTATTTAGGAGTTATTAGAACTCTCATTTAAAATACATTGAATGCGATTTTTTTTGTAAATAATGTATTGATAAGATACTTAATCACCTCATCAGATTTGTGTAAGAAGATGTGGAATATTTGTAAATCAATCATTCTTGAATGTGGGTGAGAGATTTTTTAATTCCCAGTAAACACTAATGACATTATACTTATTGGTCTGAATTTAACAACAGATTGTAATGTTGCAGTATCGCAAAAATTAAAATAAAAATAAATCTGGTGTGAAACACTCGCACTGCTTCTCCTGCCAATGCAAATAATGAACAATATAAGGTAACATTAGTAATATAAGACATATTTAAAATAAAAGTTGTAGATTTTTCAATTGTTTACAACTTATATCAAACCTTTTTGCCCTAAAATGCATATTACGGCCATAATCTAAAAAAAAAACATTTTTTCTACAAAAGAACAGCCTCTCCAAGAATTTCAGCAGACGTCAGGCCTACCCTATCGTGTAGTGTAGAGCATAAAAAGTGTAGTAAATGAGGTGATTTTAAAAAGATCGTATGAACCGTTTGTTGAGAAAATCGCAAAAAGTGAAAAATAACACGACTAAACTACAACTTTTGGTTGACCGATTTTGATGAAAATTTTTATGTCGGGTCCTCTAGTGGTATGTAACTTAAGTTTTGTAGTTTCAACTTCGAACGATGATCAGTTCTTGAGATATTTTGTTCACACACACACACAAAGACCAATCACTAAAAACATGTTTTTTTGGGTTCAGCGATTGTAATCTTTCTATAGTAAAGTTATTTTCCCCTTTAATTCCTTGTTTCATTAAACGTCGTGTCGGATTCCACAAGTAGTTACCACAAACATCTAGAATTATCATGAAATGTTTTCTGGGACAAAATTCCGACCAATAGAATGTCTGGAAACCCTAAGATGGGAACCCATCAACCCTGATGTGATATGGCAAAGCTAATAACCCGCCTATTATAATAAAAATATCCATTCAGTAATCTTGTTTAATGTCAAACAGTAACTTTATTATCTTCACACAATCTTAATTGAATCATATTTGAAGTTAAAAACCATACAATACTTTATATGAAATGAAAAACCTTGCTCTATAAAATTTTGTGTCGTGTTTTTAATTTATCTTACAAACCCACATTTATCATCATCATCATCTTCACTTCCAAGGATTAGGTTACATGAACCTGTTCCGGTACCCATCTCCCTCTCGGCCTCCCTACATCTCTTCTGCCAACTGGTTGATAATTTAAAGCTGCCACTGGCATCCTTTCGTTTGGCATTCTGTCCAGGTGAGTGTTTATATGAGTGTTTTTTTTAAATGTACAGTGATTCAGGGTAAATAATTAAAATTTTACCATTACACACCTAATTTTCTATTCCTTTATTGTAATTTAATGTTCAAAAAAATTTTTTTTTAAAGATATTTATCATACTCGTTTATTTCTGACTTTTATTGGCGCATCATCATCATCAACTGGTTACCTACTTAAAATTTTATTTTCACTGAATTTAAGTCAGTAAGTAATTTAGGTAAATTTATTATAACGTTTAACGTTCATTTAATAGACACGGTACACTTTTAGTTTCAATGTTGTGGTGTGCTTTACGAATGAAAGTTTCAGCAGTAAAATTTAATCTATCTCCTTAATATATCTTATCTTCAGCTTTTCTTGTTCCCGAATGGCAATAAACAGCCTTTTGTGTAACGCGTTCCTCATCCATCCTCTCTCTTCAATACACCTCTCATTTGTTCTCTGTCCCTTTTCCTCTTGTATTTTTCTAGTTCTCGCTCTAAACGCTTTCTCTTTTCTTTTCAACGTAGGGCACGTTCATCTACGCACAGACACTTTATTTCTCCCTGACGACTTGTCTCCTCCTCGCTTAAATTATCGAACACATTTCAAAGGAACTAATAGCGTTGAGTTGCCAATTTAGGTGTCTGCCTTTGAGTGAGTGTAATTTATATAACCTAACTCAGACGACGTCGGTGCCGCTTTTTTGTATTCAAAGCTGAGCTTATGTTTGTTGTTCTATATTGGAAAAAAGAGATAAATTTTTATTACAGGCGTTTTTCTTTTAATTTTTTCTCATTAACTGGAATATTGATTTTTCTTCAGTTTCACCATCGTTTACAAAATTTGTAGTCGGAATGGTAAACTGTACACAATAAGCGTGGGATAAATCGAGCAACGACGGAATTGGATGTTTTTATTAGTTCTAATAAATTGTTGTACGAAAACAAGTTAATTAACTAAAGGCTTTCAAATTGTTGTAGTCCATGTTTTACGTGATGTATTTATTTCAAGTTGAATAGATTATAAATTATTCCACCACATTTATTCTAATAATATAGTATTTAATATTTTGTTTTGAACCAGTAAACATTTATCAATAGATGACATATTTTATTAATTTTATTCTTCGATTATGAATTTACTAAATTAAATACGATTATTTGTTCTTTCATTTTTCAACTTTAAGTCCGAATTTCTCTTAATTTTGTTAGTGCTCTTCTGCGTTCCACCAACCTAACATCCTACTTTACTTTTTAATTAGTTCTTGGGATTTCTTAGACATGTTGACATTATTGAAGAGAATACGTTATTTAAATTTTGTAATTTTAAGCAGATACGCAATAATGTACTTAATGTTTTTAAACTTGTTTTAATTATCTAATCAAGAAAATTTCAATATGTTCTTTTATGCAATAACAAGAAATTAAAGTAAAGGAAATAAGTTAAAAATAAATTAAGTAAAAGAAAAGAGGAAAAAATATCGTACACTAAAACGAAAAACCAAATTCAGATAACTAAAATTACGGACTTTCGGAACTTCCACGAAGAGTAGCAACAGAACACCTGGTGGACAAAAGAAAGGAGAAAAGCTTACAGTAGGCGAATGCTGAGAATGTGGGTTGCGAAAAGAGCTTCCAGAAACGTCTAAAATCACCTCACGTGGTCTAAAATTGACGTTTATAACAAAAAAAAAGAACAAAAATACTAAAACTTATGAAGTTATAATTTTATTCAATTTTTAAAAAAATTATGATTTTGACATTTTGTTAAAGAACTGTTTTAGATTTCTTTATAAATATTGATCAATATGAGTCAGTAATTCAAGACTTAATTAACGCCAATGACAAAACAACCAGCGACGGTAAAACAGGTAATTCTTTTGTGAATCCTTTTCACTTAGGAATCAAAGGGAACGAGAAAGCAGAAAAATGCGCTAATAGACTACGTCCTCCAATATAATAAATAAATATTTTCATCGAAAACTACAAAAGATGCTCAAAAGCAAGTTAAAATTAATTTGGAAAGAGCAGTAGAAGACTTTAGCAACTAATCTACACATAATACTGACATTCAAGACACGCAACCAGACATTTTTGATAACGGAACAGACTAAGTGACACTTACACGACTACGAATTGGTTACACTAAATTGAGACCGTCACCTCGTGACGAAACTAGAACCTAATAAACGTAGACACTGCAACACAAAATTAACTGTACATCACATCTTTGTAAAATGCCCTACCTTGAACAAATTCATTTACCGGACATTAACAAACATTACACTGAAATTTATAAAAATTGTAAATATTCAAAGTCAATTTTAAAATGAAATAATACAAATCATAATATGTAATACTGAAAAAAATTTAATATAGGTTTAATTGTACATCACTGAGGTAAACAAATTGTATATTATTTTAAACCTTTGTTGTGCTTGGCTATTTCTTTTGTTAAATAAAGGGTCGCTAAAACATTTTGAGAGACTGTAGTAAAACTGATTGTAGAAAATATAATAAACATTCTTTTAACACATTAATTTATGATCTATTCTTGTTATAACAATAAATAGAATTTGTAAAAATAAAATTTATCATGAAAAGTTTACTTCCAATGAAGAGATAGGTTCTTTTAAAAGGTAAACACTGTTAATAGTTTTATAAATTCATTATAATATAATGAAACTACATTTTGAAAAAACAAAGGAAACTATTTAGTTTACTAAACATTTTAGTTTTCCTATTCTACCAATGTTGTCCAAAAATTGATTGACAAATATAATTTTCGTTGGATTCAAGCTGTTTTCGAATATTAAAATTAACTTTTTTTTAACACTTTTAATTGAAATTTAGTATCTTTTATTATATTAATACAATTTCTTAATGTGAAGCTAATGTTCCAAAACTTGATTTACTTGAAGGAGCGTGCAGTCATCACCATAGTCCTACAGTTGGCCACGAAGATCTCTTGGCCAGAGGCGCTTCAAACGTCTGCGCTGAGCACTCGGTATCGCCCTAGTGTACATGTTTTGTATGAGAGAGTTGTCATGCAATTCAAATTTATCATGCATCATCTTGTATAGTTGTTTCGTGACATCAATTACGTATGGCATTTGTAAGGCTTTGTGCAACATTGAGTTTGTGATGTAAAAGAGGCATTGCAGTATCGTTCGTAGAATCTTGTTCTGAATCGCTTGTATAGGTTTCGTGTGTGAAGGTTTAGCAGATCCCCAAAGTTGAACTACATATGTCCAGATTAGTCTTAAGACTGTCTTGTAGATTATTAATTTGTGTGACATGTTTAATTTAGAACGTCTATCGAGTAAGCATTTCAGTTGATAAAAGTGTGTTTTGAGTTTGTGGCGTGTGTGTGTAACATGTGCGTTCCATGTAAGTTTTCTGTTCAAGTGTAAGCCTAAATAGCGTTTTTGAGTAGTGTGAGGCAGCGGAATATTATTTATATAAGTTGAAATGTTTTATTTGACTGTTGAAATAACAAGTGCTTTGTGAATGAGGTTGTTTGTCATTTACCAGGGCTCAGCTGTTAAAGCTTGGAGACCTTTAACTGAGACTGATGAATAATTTAAATAGTATTTATATTACTGTATATGGATATGGATCCAACAAGTCCGGACTAAATTAAAAAGGTTTTTTATATCATAAGTTTATTTTTAAGCAACAATTTTGATTTCATTTCGAGTTGGCGAAAGGCTTGTTTAAAATTTAATTCTAGCAATTTATGTTGAAAGTGTGTTCATTAAATGAAACTTAACACCTAATTTTATTAGCCTAAATTTTAAAACTATAATTTAACGCTTATTAAAAAACACATTTACGAATTATTTATAATAATTTTTAAAGACTGAGAAAAAACAAATAATCAAATCCCGGAAAAGTGACCGGGAGGCCATCAAGTTTCATGGCCGATCAACACGCCCCTACGCCAAAATGTTTGATTCATCGAACCCTTTAAGGTTTTTAATAAAATATTGAATAAAAATTTATATAAATCTATTAAGAAAATATAATTTTAACGCATACCTTGACAGATTTCTTTACCATTAATATAATTTTTAGACGAATCATATGAAATTAATATTGAGATCTCAAGTAGGAAAACGGGAGGTAAACTAGAAGCTACGCACTAACGACACGATGCCTAACCGATTGATTGTGACAACAAACACAAACTTACATTAAAAAAATATCTAATGTTACAAATCTAATTCGAGAATGTTATTTGAAAAAGCACTTGCAGAAATTATGTATTTCAATAATATTTGTAAAAATTGATGAAATTAAGTTCCCAGAAAAGTTACCGAGAGGCGATCTTGCTTTTACGGCCTGATAACACGAGGAATCAAACACTCAAACTGTTTACTCGGAAACATACAACAAATTTTACAAATCTCTTAGAGAAATTCTATTGAATCACGGACTTCATAACAAAATCTGTATGTGAAAAAATCATTTCTACTGCAGATAACACGAACACATACAGCAGTCTGGAAAGCAATATTGTTGCCACCTCCTACCAACATGGGACAGCACTGAATGATCGAGACTGGCAAGGTTTTCTTTTTAAAATTGTAAACTTAATACCTAATTTTGTAATTCTACATAAAAATAAAATTCAAACACGTATTACAAGACACTTTTTACGCATGAATTGAAATAATTTTTAAAAACTGAGGATTTGAAACGTGAAATCCCGGACAAGGGACCGAGAGCCATTTTGTCTCATGGCCTGTCAACACGCCCCCACGCCAAATGTTTGATTCATCTTTAATGTTTTAATAAGGTATCGAATAGAAAATTAAATAAATCTTTTAAAAAAATGTAATTTTAACGTGAATCTTGATAAATTTTTTATCGTGATAGGCCTATATCATTTTTAAAACGAATTATAGGAAATTAATATTGAGATCTCAAGTAGGAAATCGGGAGGTAACCTAAAAGCCACGCCCTACTTACACGTTGCTTAACCGATTGCATCAAAACATAAACTTACTTTTAAAAAAAATACTTATGTTTTTAATCTACTTCGAAGATGTTAGTTAAAAACATATTCTGAGAAATTATTTTTTTAAATATTATTTGTAAGGATTGATCGAATTAAGTTAGTAAGAAGTCCCCGGAAAAGTTACTGAGAGGCCATCTTGCTTTTACAGTCTGCTAACACGAGGCATTAAAACATTTAATTTGTTTACTTGGAAACACACAACAAATTTTACAATTTTCTAATATAATTCTATTGAATCACGTATTTCATAACAATTTCTTTATATAAAAATTCATGTCTACTACAGATACCACAGACTTACACAGCAGTCTGGAATGCTACCTCCTACTAACACGGGACAACACTGAAAGTTTGAGACTAAAACCTTTAGTTTTTAAATTATGAACACCTAATACCTAATTTTGTAATTCTATATAAAAATAAAATTAAAATACGTATTAAAAGACACTTTTACGCATATATTTTATATACTGGGAACATAAAACAGAAAATCCCGGACAAGTGACCGGGAGCCATTTTGTTTCATGCCTTGGCAACACGCCCCTACGCCAAATGTTTGATTCATCGAATAGAATATTGAATCGAAAATTAATTAAAAAAATGTAATTTTCACGCTTATCTTGACAAATTGTTTACCATAAATCAATTCTTTGTAGAACATCTCGTTTACCAATTTCTTTAAAATTATTGTTGTACAAATAATTATTTAAACCAGTTTGGACTAACGGTGTCCAGTTATTTGGCTCAGCAAAATTCAGTTATTTTAATCATCTACAGACGTTCTAATAAAAATATTTTCGTTTAATATTAAGAGCTCCGTATGCTTTCTACACTCCGATTTAGGAATTTCTACAGTTGACGAGGTAACACAGTCCTATTACAAAACTTCCTTTTCAAAATTACTACTGAATTTGAATTCTCTAATTCAAGAACTTAATCACTTTCACCTTCCTGGGAAACCAACCCAGCGCCTAAAAAGAAGATGGAATAGAAATCTTCAGAGTTATAACTAAACAAATAAAAAACATTTGACTTATTATCTTATTTAATAATTAACTATATACCCAAAAATATATAATATTATATAATTATATTATATTAAATAATATTTTTGTATTTGCGTTTAGTTTTTTCACGATACCTCTTTATATGTACGTATATCAAATTTTCTAGTAGTCGTAAGCTATATTTGTGTACTGCTTGAAATTTCAAATAAAAGATAAAAAAGCTAGTTTTTATTTAGAATTTTTAGTTCTTTGAATAAACTGAATTAAAATTAATTTATAAGTAATTTAAAACAAAATTTAATTTGTTCAAATGTTCAGTCATATTCTTTAAACGATATTCTTACGTAACTCAGCTTAAAGGTTTGAAAAATATTGCACAATGTTATCGGAATTACGATTTCTGGTAATATCCTGAAATCTCAAAAAACAATACTGAATTTCAGGTGGTATAATGCTAATATATAAAATGTAGGTTAGACATTTGAGTAAATTATTTAAATTTTGTGACGTCACCATGTTTAATGAAGTGTGGTAAACGATTTATACGAACAATAGTAAAGAAAATATAACAATAATAAATCATTGAAAATTTAATTAAGTTTTCTAACTTTAGTGACAGGTACTTCGTGCGTGAGTGAATTTTGTGAGATTTATTTTAAGTCGAAATGCATGTTGAATTGTTAATACGATAGCTTGTCTTCTATAATACTTTAGTACATGATCATGAGCTCGCGTTCGGTAAATCTTTAAGAGTACACATCAGTGAACTTTCCCACGGGTTACGACTGCACTCAGGTTAGGTTACGGTTATTGTGTAGTTTGTGTATGCGAACGTACCGGGAAATTATCGTTTCAGCAGTGGACTGAATAGTTTAGTTACACGTTGAAATAAGTGTGCGCGCGCCCAGAATTTGTAAATATTTAAACTCTGATAAAATTCGTTGAAAATCCCACGCCCAAATAAAAGAACAAGGTTAATAATATGTAGGCTTGATTTAAAACCATTGACAAATCGCTTTCTTAATTTGTTTTAATTACTTTTTATTGTCTCTTGCCCTACATAAATAATATGTTGAAAACGATTTTTTTTTTTTGATTTAACGTCCGATTGTTCTGCAATTACTGCTTATGCAGACGATGAAGGATGAAACGATTTTTTGTAACGTATTAAAATATGCCCTACCTAATTAGCTCTGTCCACACGCATGCGACATCGCATGCGCTTAGAGGCATACCATGTCACCTGTCCGCTCTTGTTTGAAGAGCTTTATCTCAAAAAAAAACATAACGAAATTTTTGAACACTACACTAAACTAAAGCCTGTTCTTTCCTGCGTTGATTGGTTTGACTAAAATTATTTTATTTTTAAACTAGTAGGAGATGCAGCAATTTACGCATAAAGAGTACCTACTCAGATTTTAGCCGGTTTTCCGCTAATGTGGTTTTTAAACGTCCTTTACTCCATCCAGGCTTTTTATATAAGAACGGCGTTTTAGTACGTTAAAGATCAGAGTTTTTTGTGTATGAACATTTTAAAAAAGAAGTCTGATGTTCCATTTTAAAATGCCGGCCATGTTTTAAAAAAAAATGTAGCCTATTTTCGTTTCACGTAAAGATAGGGAACTGATTTTTAGACTGAACCATGCATTTTTACAGCAGTATTGTGCCATGATCTATTTTGTATTTTTATTTAGAAATAGATATATGGTGTTAATAGAAAATTTTTTTAGCCTCTAAACTTCTTGAGAGGAAACTGAGCTCTATAGCGGTATCCGCTCCGAGTACCTATAGTCGTTTAGAAATACAAACTTCTGTGTTTTCCTGCTGCAAATCATTCCGTACCTCATTTTAAATTATTTAACGGTGTTTTCATTTTAAAAAAAATTACGCTTTGCTTGACATAATACTGTTGTGAAAATGCATGGTTCAGTCCAAAATTCATTCCTTACTATTGCGTGGAGCCAAAAGCACTTTTTTACAAAATGGCAGGCATATTATAACGTAACATGAGATTTAACTTTAAAAATATTCATATTATAGACAAAAAACTCTGATTTTCAGCGTAATTAAACGCCGATTTTTATGAAATGCCTGGACGGAGTAACGGACGTTTAAAAACCACATTAACGGAAAACCGGCTAAAATCTGAGTACTTTTTGCGTAAATTGCTGGAATTATCTCCGATTAATTTCTAAACAAAACAAACTAATCAATTCAAGAACGAATAGGTTTTAATTTATTAAAAATATTTAATTTTAAAAAGGCTTTAATTATTATAATTTTGTATCATTCAAAAATTTTCGATATGTTTTTTTGAGTTAAAGCTCTTCAAACGAGTAAGGGAAGGTGGTAGCCTATGCCTCTAAGCGCATGCGGTGTAACATGCTACATCGCAAGTTGGAAAAGAAAGCGCACAAATGCAAACATACCTAATGAGATTCGAACCCAAGACCGCATGATGAGAGGCGAGCATGTCACCAACTACGCCAATGCGGCTTGAGTACTAATAAGAACGAAAATATTGTTTTCATATCGATATTGCAAAATTGAGTCTTTGCCGAAAATACTTTTTTGATTTCTTTATTTATTTTTTTTTGTTTAACGTGCGACTGTTCTCCAAAAACTGCTAATGCAGACGGTGAAGAATGAAATGATTTTTTGTAACGTATGAAAATATGCCGTGCCTGAATGAAATTCGAACCCAAGACCGTATGATGAGAGGCGAGCGTGTTAAAAATATATACGTTAAAATATATAGGCCGGAAATACACGGTTTTAGGCACACACAGCCCAAAAGAAACACGTTTTTGGTTTTTTGTGTGAGAAAAAAAAATTTCAAAAACGGCGTAGTGCACAATGTAGAAACTTGGAACTTAAGTTAGGTATCATAAACGTTTTCATCAAAATCGGTTAAATTGTAAGTGGTAGTTTATTTGTGTGATTTTATCAACAAAAATTTTTACGTATTTTTTTTTGGAAAATCGCCTTGTTTACTATATTCTTCATTGTCTGTAAGGTTTTTCCTGAGTGTAATTCTATCTACCTTATAACACTGTCTTAAAAAATTATCAAAACTTTTATTTGTCAACCACTCAATCACTGGCGATAAACGATCGCCTTCATGGTCTAAAGGTTAATCTTCTATGCTACAAAGCGGTAGGTTCCGGGAACGAATACTGTATAAATCTGATCTCTGTGGAGCTGCGGGATGATGGGGACAGACGAAATACGAGACTGCTACTACGTCATAACACTGTGCTAATCATCTCATTGCTATTTGCTAGGCAGTCGGCTGCCTAGTGCGGTGACATACGTGGGTGTTGTTTTGACTATTCGCTGTAGACGGCGACACTGAATACGTATATATTAAGTCGTTTGGATAGTACCCGTGACTGCTACAAACATAGTACTAGTAAAACGTTACTACTACTAACGCAATCTCTTACAGTGTAGTGACGTAATGCATTCCTCTCAACTGCACAAAGCTTAGGAACGGGCACTACTAGCTTGTTTGTAAAATTATTATACTTCAAACCCACCGGCCATTTAATCAAATTAGTCGCTTATGACCTAGATGTTGATTTACCTTAAAAATATAACAAACCTGGCAATAAACGGATGTTCACAACACTTACAGTACCCCTGGTTCTAATGAAATAATTCTCCCTATCATATAATTAACAAAAATATCTTCAGTTAATTTTATAACAAAAATAACAATTAAAATTTTTAAATTCGTTAAAACTCAAAGGACGGTGAATATTTAATAAAGATAGACTGAAAACGGATGTAAAAAGGATAACTTGCGTTTTTGTTTTTTATTATTTGAATAATTTACTGTCAATTTAGGCAAAAAATGTAATTTTGTTCCCAAATTTACAATGCCGACGGCAAATTTTGTTACACTTTTGTTATTTTTTTACGGGTTTAACGCTCCATCATTTTTGCAAGTGTTTCAAATTACCATCACGAATTTAATGAATTTATTAAAAAATTATTTTGTTAAATATGTTTGATTTCTCGTTTTTAATGTAGAATTTGCTAACAAACGCTCACTGTACTTTAAGGAAAACTAAATTTACAGCGTCCAATTTTTCACATAATATTACACAAGTTATAAGCCAATTACGACTGTACAAATAAAACCGATTAGTACTGGGAACAAAAATTTGTTGATACCTTAATGAATCAACATTTGAGAGATAGAAATACAACCCAAGAATAACTGAATTTATGTGTTGTATGGAAAAGCAAGTAAAATATGAATTTCATAAAAAAAATCATCACTGAAAATTAGGCGATTAAAGAATGCGTCATCGTTATCAACACAATGTTGCATCTCCAGACAAACATTTTTACGTACGACTTTATCACTGGTATTCAAACTTTGTATCAACTCCAATTTATAAGGTGTCATTTCCAAACGTTTCCGCAGAATTTTCCACACAGTCGGTTGAGGAATTTTCAATTCCAAACTTACTGATCTAGTTGATTTTCCTGGACTTGGTACATAAACATCACGAACACTATCAAATTGTTCTGTAACAGAAGGTCTTCCAGTACTTATCCTTTTACACAGACATCCACTGTTGTCAAAATGTTTATACCAGTCATAGATTGATTACCTTATTGGTAGTGGTTTACCGTATCTTGTTCTGAAATGATGTTGCACAAACGTAACCGAGTTTGTTTTGGCTAATTCAAGAACACAATAAACTTTCTCCACTTGAGTAGCGGCCATTTTGATAGACTGGTCGTTGTAACAGCAGCCAACAACAAAATGCTAGCAACAGTTTTACCAACATAAATTTAAAAAATTCCCTACAAACGTATATCATTTACTATTGAAGAATACTAAATATAACTCATTTAACTATTTGTAATTGTATTTAATAAACAACAGTATTCTTTATAATTACAAACATATTGATTTATTTTCTGTCCCAATTATTAAAATATCTACTATTCAATTATGCGTACAATATTATGTACTGTCCCTTTTAGATCTCCAACCTCCACTCATTAAAACATTTTACAATTTCTGTTTTACAACCTACTAGCCCCTAGCAACCCATCTTTGTTTATATCTCCTTTTTTAAAATTCAATTATTTTTTATTATTCTATTTCCACCAGCTGGGTCTATTTCATTTACTTCAGACCAACACATAAACAAAGCCAGCTGTTAATGATTTTGAGTCGTCACACTATATTTATACACCAGTTTGATGTTTAAGAAGCTGCCGAAAGTATCCATTTCATTTATAATCACCCTCTATTTAATATGTGGTCTACAGATGAAGATCTAACTTTATGGTAAATAAATATAATAACATATATTTTTTTTGAAATATACAATTTATCTTCAAAAATTTCAAATTCAGGAAATGGGATGTATAGTCTATGTTGCGGAGCGTCTGGTAACCTTTCCAAAAGTGAAATACAGTAAGACCTTGACTTACGCGAATTCACGTTGGCGCGATTTCGTTGAACAAAATATATTATATTATGTATTATAGTGATTCTTATCTTACGAATGTTTACATTATGACCGCTGTTTTGCTAATTCCTCTCAAAAGTGTTACCGCAGTTGCCCTCTTCATTTTTACAATGGAATTTTATCTTGAATTGCTTTTGTTCCAAATATTAGTACTGTTTAGTGCGTTAAAAATATCGGTCGTATATGGTTACGTGCATTTAATCGTGATTCTGATTATGCTACAATTTGCAGCTCATTTATTTTCTTGTTTTTGCTGTTATTTTCCGCACAATATGAGCTCAAATAAAGGTTAAAAAAGTGAAAAGCGATTATTTTAAATGAAAAGTTAGATGTCGTTAAAAGATACGAAAAGGAGTGAAAAACGAAGAACATAAAAGAAACGACTGGGTTTAGTGAATAGAAAATACTGACACTTCGCGGATTTAAACTGTACGGATAGCGAATGTTTTAAGGTCACCCAAACAATCCAAGTTAGCGAATTTCATGTTACACGATGATTTTTCGGGATGCATCCCTCGCGTAAGTCGGGGTCTTACTGTAATTTTTTAAATCGGTTGAGTATTTTTGAGATTAACTCGTAAATATTATAATATAATATTAAGTAAATAAAATACCTTTCATTATTATACTTGAAATTATAACAAATAATTCTTATTTGTACGTAGGCTACATTTTATTTTAAAATATATGTTTCTAAATGAATGCATCTAAAATAAGTCTAAATATTTTGTTGATATATTATTTAAATTTATTTCATGATGTGTGAGGTAGGTCTTATGGCCCATTACAGCCCTTTTGGGTATATATATTATCCATAATCTACAGTGGTAACGTTATTTGTGATCATAAATCACAATTTATTAAGCTTGCGTCTCTATCGGTCGGTGTAGGGTCTGAATTAGTTACCTTTTACCTTATGGGGAGCTGCTATGTAGAGTTAGTAAATATGAGAGGGTATATGCAGGCCTACAGATTTTATTTTAGCTATTTTAATACAGCTTTAAAGCATATAAAATTACTGATATATAATTCGTATATTCTGATTTTTACTTTCTCTTGCCAAACATAAAATTATTTGGAAAGAATTGCTTAAGTATAAACTTATAAAAGTATTAATTTCGTGCGTTTTTCGAAATTGAGTTTCACCCAAAATTCACGTTTCCCTGAACCAAATAAAATTCACCAATTTGTGTGCGTGCCCGCTTGCGATTGGGTGTGTGAAAAATCTCAAAAATGGAATACCGTATGAAATATTTCAACAAAATCGGTTAATCAAAAGTCGTAGTTAATTAATACTTAACTTTTAACAATATTTAACTTTTCCCCAATATTTTTCAGAAATGGCTCCCTACGATTTTGTTTAAAATTTTCTCATTTACTACAGTTTTGTGCTGTAAACTTTCTGCTAAAATTCGTGGCCATTTTATGTGCTCTAGTGTTAAAAATGTGTTTTATGAAAGATTACAGCCGTAACAAGCAGTTTAGAGCAAAATTGTACATAATTAGAATTACAGAAAATTATCAATCTACAAATTTTAGTTCAAGCAGCTTTTTCTACAGAGTTTAGTGTCAATTGGTGAGTTTCCATATTTTTCTCATTCAAATCAGAGTCCAACAGGGGTTGATTTGCATTAAGCATCAAACACTCATGATTACAATTAAAGACCGCATCATGCGGTCTTGGGTTTGAATCCCACTCAGGCACGGCATTTTCATACGTTACAAAAAATCATTTCATCATTCACAGTTACAACCCAACGTCGTCGCTAATGACCACAGTAGTTGATGCGACGTTAAATAAACAAAGAAAAAAAATTAACTGAATAATGCAGACTTTAACTGTTAAGTATAAATGTATGACATTTTTCATTGTCTTAAATCTTTGTTACATGTATATATTTTTCCTATGAAATCCCCAAAGGGTGTATTCCTGAAGATGAACTAATTATTTTTAACGATAGAAAAACACTATCTTGAATTTTCCATGATGAACCACTTTCACCGTTTCTAATTAACGCAGTAAAATTTGTAAATATAAGTAGTTTAGTTGAAATCTTTGGTTTTAATATACGTGAAACTTGGTTAATTCGAACCTGAAGGGGAATGGAAAAAAGTTCGAATTACCAAAATTCGAAATAACCAACATCATATGGAACAGTATTGTAAAGTTACAAAAATTACAAAATTCGAACAGAAATAAAAAAGAAGAACGTCAATATCACAGATAACTCCGATTTATTTCATTTATAAACTATAGTAATGAACTATAATTACTATTAAAGTAAAGTAGGTACCTAGTAGACTACATGTTTTTGTATACATTATATTACAGTATTAGACGTACAGTATCTCCAGTATGTACTGTATTACTGAAATTCAGTACTGCAAGTTATTGAATATACATATTAAACAAAATTTATAAAAAAAGAAATAGAGAGATTTGAATACATTACGCATAAATAATAATTCAGTCGTAAACAAATGGATAAAATAGAATCAGTAAAGTGATAGACTTTTTTAACTCACGTGGTTGATTGTAGCAAAGCTACTACTGTCGATGAGTAAAAAACTGTGTAATCTTTGTTTGCTTTTGATTTCTTAGAGAACACTGAACAAAATCTTCTCATTCACTCACAGCACAAAAAATTTCATAATTAGCGTTAGACTGAGCTTCGACAAATCTTTTTAAGCCCGCGATCATCGAAACTGCTTCAGAAGTGGATGGAATCGGTTTCTTGGGTTGGAGGTCTTGATTTTCTTCTTCATCAGACGATTCCTGGGTATTTTGTATCACTTCTTCGAGAATTTCCCCATCTGTCAGAGTTCCACAGATGGCGACGTCAGCATCAACATTCAAATACGCTTCGTAGCTTTCATCAACATTTAAATCCTCCCAGCCATCTGGAGGTGTAATATTTTCGTCGCATATTCTGTAGCAGTTTGGATTGTCGTTTTCTTCAGTAGTGTTACAGACAATATCTCCTTTAGAAGAATTAGCCTCATCATTTTCTACCTTGAAACCAGCAGCCCTGAAACAGTGTGCTATCGTAGAAGCTGTAACTTTGTTCCATGCGTTATGTATCATTTCAGCTGCGTCCAACACATTAATTGGGTTTTTATCCGTTGCTCCTAAGATTTTTATAACAACCTGTCGACGGTAAACATGTTTCAGATTTTTAATAACCCCTTGGTCCATAGGTTTAACAACTGAGGTCATGTTGGGCGGAAAGTATTCAACTTTAATCCACTTCAGCGATGGAAGGTTGTTGTGAGCCGTGCAGTTGTCGATAAACAATAAAATTTTTCTCTTTTCTATTTTCAACCCAAACGCAGCAGGTAGAAATAATTTTAGTACAGAACCTGTTTACGAAAAACCTAGCTAAACAAACATTTTTATTCTTTCTTTGAAAAACTTCGAATTAACCAAATAACATATTTTTAACTTCGAATTAGGCATACCATTTTTGTTCAGATTTTAATATGCTTTTCAAGGGGAGTACCAGTTTATTCGAATTATCCAAAAATTCGAATTATCCGAGTTCGAAATAACCAAGTTATACTGTAGATGAAAGTGATTACGGAGAACTTACCTGACAGGATGTCAAAACTAGAATCCTGGAAAATCCAATTTTTCTGACTTTTCAACAACGGTGTAATAGGCCTTAGCTAAGTTTAGTCTATTAAGTTTTAAATATTTTCGTAACACAATGCAATTGGTAGATCAAAATACAAAAAAATTGTAAATTTAATGAAAAGGGAATAACTTAAAATTTTGCTAAGATTAATTAAACTACAACCGCAATGTATTTTGAAGGTCAGAAATACTTAAAAAGTGTTGGTTTACAACACATTTGTTTGCGAATGTTTTAAACCTTAGTGTTTGTTTCAGGTAAACTTTTGTTCAGTGGTGTTTCTTTATGCAGTACTGTAATACTACTAACTATTAAATTACCCTCAAGTGTGCCATTTCAACTGGTAAAGTAAATAAAAGAACTCGTATTACGCATAATTTAAACATTTATACCTTTTTGAAGAATAATAATTCTTGTTGTATTGTTTTATGCTTACATAGGGAAAGTATTATTAAAAAAGCAAACTAGATTCGAATAGTTCGATTAAGTTTTCATCGACAGAAAAGTAAATAATATTGAGAAAATATCTAAAGGAAATTGTTGTTCCGGAATTCTCTAGCAGGGCTGAGATTTTAAAAGAGTTAGTGTAAATAATAGTCTAACAGTTGATAAATCAAATACAGACCCATTTAACCCAAACACATACTAATCGTGCACGCATGCACGCACACGCACAGAAAACTAACCAATAAAAATAATATACGTTTGGGTTCAGGGGGTCTGTAAACGTGTAGGTCCGGTAAAAACTCGATTTTGAAAAGTCGACATGAAAACAATAAGTTACTTTCCTTCCCTATACATTCACATAGGGCGATAGAGTAAAAATAAACTGGAAAAGTTTTAAAAGGCTTATAAATAAACTCTGAGGAAAACACTGATCAGTAAAATAAAACGTATCGGTAAAGCTGAAGGAGAACGTTTTAACGTTTCAATGCACTCTGTTTCTGGTAGTTTAAATACGTATTGAAATATTGAAACTTGACTTAGCAGTTATGAAAAGTAGAGACTGTTGATACGCGATTGATAAGATATTATTTAACACAGTATCAGTTGCTGGACTAAAAACAGAAATAATTATTATATTCTTCTTATTCAGGTGCCTTCTCCATTACGAAGGTTGGCTATCATCATGGTCAGTCGCACCTTGTCCACTGCTACTCTGAAAAGGTCATGCGACGAGTAGTTAAACGCTTCTCTCAGGTTTCTTAACCAGGATATTCGTCTGCGTCCCACCGAGCGTTTACCAACGAGTTTCCCCTGAATTTTGAGATGCAGAATCTCATATTTAGGCCCCCTCATGATGTGTCCAGGGTATGTCAGTTTTCTTATCTTTACGCTCTGCAGGATTTCCAGCTCTTTCCCCATTCTTCTGAGGACGTCCATATTTGTGACCCTGTCTGTCCACGGTAGTCGAAGCATCCTCCGGTAGGTCCTCCGGTAGGTTCGGTATAATTATATTAGGCATGATTTTTATGTGACTCGGATGAAATCAACCAGTTGAAACTATAGCCAAGAGTAGTGAGTATAAATTTGTTGATGATTCCAGATTACTGATGAGATAGCTTGGAATTGGACAACCTCAAAAGAGATGGGCATAACAACTATTTTAATAATAATTGGCAGATTACTAAGTTTGAAGTTATAGTAGGCCAGGAAGCCAATGTGCTTCGTTTGGGTGTGTTGTTTAGGCTATCAGCCTTAAGGCTGGTTTGAACCTCTGGAAGCTTTACTAAGTAAAACGAGGTAGTTTACAAATGTTTTTCTTACTGAGTGAAAAGGTGTGCTTATCAGCATGCCAGACCAACTGAAAAGCATCTACTTTCCACCTTGCAAATTACAACTTCATTTTACCACAAGGTCTGGCTGTAGGCCTATAATAAAATACATTACTTTTAGAAAAGATAACCCTAACAAGTGTCTTTTACATCTCTACCTCTTCTGTTCTTAGCTTCAATCATATAATTGGCTTACCATGTGATAAGAAACAGAACCATTTTTTATAGCCCTGGAACTAGCAGGGCTACAGTATTAGCTTCTCTTAAATTTACATTTTCATTTACATTTGTTTGTGATGATGTTGATAAACTGCTCCCAAACTAATATACTCGTCTTATGACATTTGCTAAAGATGCACAGTGAACCGGGATCTTTATTTAAGGCTAAAAGTGCGAGGCTAGATTCTACCCAACAATGAATTTTTGGCATTATGTAAAGCAAAGGAGGTAATTTAGAATTCATTTCTCGCTTTTTAAGGCCCAGGAACGCCTGGCACATGTTTAGTAGTTTTTTTTTAATTTTTGGCTTCATCTTTATTTTTATTTACAATTATACAATTTTCAAAGCACAACTAGTAAATTATGGAATAAATGAGGAATGGCGGGAATGTGAATCGATCCAGTGACCGATTTCGGCGTGAAATTTTTTAAGGACGTGGAGCCAATTTTTAATGATAATGATTTATAAACTATGATGAATGATTTTTTTTATGAGAAGATTTTCTTTTTTTATGAAATGAAACAGGCATGAAAAGTTAAATTGAAATTTTTTTTTAAATTATTTTTATGGTGGTCAGAGAAGATCCCTATTCCACCTTTGTTTCAGTCGTCTTTTAACAGGATGATCGTTAGTTGAAATAGACTGGGCATTTGGATTTATGTAGTCAATTATCTTTGTGTCTAATGAGTTGTATGTTGCATTTACATTGTTCGAATCGTTGGTATTTTTAGGTCCTCGTGAAGGGTATGATTGGTTACGTAAACAGGTGCGTTTGTCATTGCTCTAAGTGATTTTGATTGGTGCCATTGAAGAATATTCAGTGATGTATTGTGACAAACAGTGTTATTCAGTGTTGTGTTGTATTGTGTTGTAATAGTTTTTAACTTCATATTTATTATTATTTTTAAAATTTATTTTAAAAAACTTGCTTCTTGAATAGCTGTGGTATTAATAAAACTTGTTAATTGAGAGATTATTAAAACAAATTTAAACATCATACCAGTGTTATTTAATAATACTTTAACGTAAAATCACCGCATATTTTCCCTGTTTAAGTATCCTACGCTTAAATTAAGCTCTTTACATTTTTCATTTTTTATTTACAAGAGTTTACAAAATGTTGTAAATATTTATTAATACGAGTTAGATGCTTCATTGCACGTTTTAATAAGGGTTTCAGTTGGATGAAATAATTATTTTGTGATAAGTATTTCCTACATTTTAATTAAAGTAAACTTATCTGCTTGTGTTGTTAGTGACAGTAAATTTTAAAAGTCTTTTGTCTTAAAAAAAAAACACAAGAATTATTTAAAATAAATGTGGTTTTTTCTGGTGTAATTAATTTAATTAAAAAATAAAATTTTGGGTGAGAAGAAGGAAATTATCCACATTCTCATTACGTTGGTCTTTACTGTGTTATGAAAAAAACGTATGAAAGAAATGTGAACAAAAGGATCAGACCATATTGAAGTTAAACTCATATTTATGTTTTTACGCACGCACATCAGTTTTTTCTGCATAAAGCTTACTGAAAAGAAAGGGATTACTGCTTTATTTTTAACGAGTCCGTTACACCAAAAAATTACATCCGTTGGTGTTTTCTTCCTTGTTTTAATTAAAGTATATTTTTACATTGCATTTTCAATTTAACTAGTTTTCATTTAATTATACTTTCGTTGTTAATATCATGTCCAATATAATTACAAACTTTATTATTTTACAGTTTTCCTAATTGGTTTAGAATAAAAATTAAGGGCTAAATAAAATTTGCTCATATACAGTTTTGTTGCACCGATGTTCTACTATATTGTAATGTTTGTTACAGGTTCTTCTATGGATTTGGTTATTGTTGTTGTTTAGGCCATCAACCAAAAGACTGGTTTCAATCTGTAGAGGCATTACTAAGTAAAACTAGGAGTCAACTTGGTTTTCTTTTGCCTTCCTCACTGAATGGAAAAGTATGCTTATCAGTATTCGAACCTATAGAGCGGACGCCAAATAAGCTTTCCGGTTTTCTTGAGTGAAGGTTTATTTATTTTATTTATTTTCTTGAGCAGAAGGTTTGTTTTGGTAATAGCGCGCTCGGGTGCCTCAGCAAATGGTAGGGGTCAGTATTGTACCAGCTGTGATCAAAATCAAGTCGTTCTCGCAACGTTATATCAGCGTATCTGAAAACATTATTCTGTAATGTGTTGTATGTAATACAAAAGAATATAAAATAATGTTTACAATTGATGTTTTAACGTCGCTAATAGATAATTTACATCGTTCAAAACATGTGATTTAATTACAGTTCGGTACTAAGACACGAAATGTACCGACTGAATCCGAACAGTTTGAGCAGCTACACCGCAAGCTTATTTGGCGTCCGCTCTACGAACCTAGGTTTAGGTGTTACATTATTTCAAAAACCTTAACTTTTGACCTATTCAACCGATTTCCTTGATTTATTACTGCCTGAGTCCCAGCTCCGTGTTGGAGCTTGCGAGGTGAAGGGTACGGGTGAGGTATAATGAATGAGCGACGCATGCTGGGAGAACGATTGTTATATTACTCTGATACAAAACATTCATTTTCAAACTTTCCGTATTTAATATATTTGTTTGTATTTATTACAATTATTTTTTTACATATTTTGATATAAAATGGTAAGTTAAATGTTATGAATCCGACCAAGTTAATAAACCCGGTAGGTATTTGTTAAGTTAATGCGCCGGATGATAAGAATATTTTTTTAGTCTAGTTAGTACATGCTACCACTACAAATGCACCAGCTGTGAAACACTACTAATTCATTCAAATATGTTTGATATTGTAAGATTTTATAAATTTTAATAAAAAGGGAAACTGGAACCTTAAAAATGGTGCATAGGGTTTCATAAATGTTGTATGGCATCTTAGGTCGCAAGACCTCGCTACCTCTACACTTAAAAGCCATCCTTTATAAATCACTAGTACGGCCAATTTGGCTATATGGTGGACCAAGTTTTGGAGCCTGTCACAATACAACACTTAATATTCTTTAAGGACACCTGTCAAAAGCACTTAGAGCATTAACAAACGCACCTTTTACGTAACCGATCATACCCTTCACAAAGACCTGAAAATACCAACGGTTTGAGACATTGTAAATGCAACACACAACTTATTACACACCAAGACAATTGACCAGATAAATCCAAATGTCCAATCTCATTCAACTAACGATCTCTCTGTAAAAAGACCACTGAAACGAAGGTGGAATAGAGATCTGCCGACCACCATAAAAAAATCAATTTAACTTGACCATGCCTGTGGCATTTCATAAAAACAGAACAACCATTTCATATAAAATAGTCATCCATTATAATTTATAAATCATTAACATTGAAAAATATTGGCACCACATTCTTTGAAAAATTTCAGGCCAAAATCGATCACTGGATCGATTCACATTCACGTCACATTCCCGTCATTCCTCATTCATTCCATCTCATTTACTAGTTGTGCTTTAAAAAAAAATGTACAATTGTAAATAAAAATAAATTTGAAGCCAAAAAAGGTGCTCCTAGAAACATACATTTAGTTTCATTTTCCACCAATTATCTACATACGATTTTTCAGAATTTGTACAAATTATGAATTCTGAAACAAATATCTGTTTTTAACCCTAACCTCAATCTTAGAGGATGAGAGTAAATCTTTTAAATTATTTTAATTCGGTATTTTGTACAAAGTATTTTAAGCACACTAACTTTTTCACAAATTCGCAACAAAGTTGGGTGTTTTATGGTTGATTTTTGTCAGTGGTTGTATTGAATAAACAATTAATTATTATATAAGAGAATATATAGTTTCAAAATAAACTATGAATACATGTAAGCCTAAGTTCTAAGTTACTTAAAATTTATAGAGGACCATTACAGCGTCACATTATATTTACTGTAATATAAATGGCTAGACCATTATAGTGTCATCAGTAGCGAAGTTAACGAAGCAGGTAGAAATACTGTACGTAGTAGAGTGCCATTAGCAAGTACATAGACAAGTTATCTTATCACTTCCAAAAGAACACTACTGCTGCTGCAATTTTTGATGATACTCTTAGAAATTCATTAAAAAATTCATAACTTTTTTTAAACCTTCTCAATCTTATAATACAAAAAAATCTGGTGTGAAACACTCACACAACGTTCTCTTGCTAATGAAGATAATTAACAATGAACCTAACATTAGTAATAAAACATTATAAATAAACAAAAACTAAGCTCAATAAACATAACCTATTTTTAATCAAGAGTGAAAGACGCAAAATGAAAATCAACGTCAGTTTGGCTTAAAAATACGCAAAATCGCTCCTCGCACTAAACTAGGCTCTGTAGAGAAAAATGCTCTGAATAAAAGTTGTGAGCTTTTAATTTCCTATAAATTTGATTATAAACACTTTTATCGTAAAATGCATACTAAGGCTGAAATCTTAAAAAAATCTATTTTTTACACGTTTTTGTGATAAAAAACAGAACATCGCTAATTACCGCTAAACTTTAGCGTTATGCAAAAAAAATATTTAGAATAAACGTTGTAGAATTTTAAATTCTCTACAACTTTTCTTATACATATTTGGGCTAAAATGCATATTAAAGCCGCAATCTTAAAAACACAATATTTTTTACGTGAAAACAGCCTCAATGAAAACAATACTTTCCTTCCAATAGGCTATATTTATATAGGCAAGAGAAAGTAAAAAACATCACATGCTACACCACAAAAATTGAAATAAATATCAAATAAAATTAATTACTTATCTTTATTGACGTCACTAAATTTACAAAATCATTCGTTTAAATTAGAATTGTGGTTTAGTCAACAGTTATTACGGGAATTATTTCTTCGTCTGTAAACTGAAGGCCTTCAGGTCGACTGACAGCTGACAGCAAAGTTTATTCCAACTACTCGTACATTAATTTAGTGACTATTTTACGTGTAAATTGGTGTGTTTTATTCTCATTAACACAGTTAGCCAACAGTATTTGCATATTGTGTGCATAGTATTAAAGTTAGCCATTTTTTAAATTTTAGTTTTTATACATATTTCTTTTTGGATAATCCGAACAAGTCCTTGTCCCAAATAGTACGGGTTTTGGGGTTGTTGTTTAGTTTCAAAATTTATTATAATTATTATATAAATAAAATAAATAAATTTTAATTAATTTTAAGATAGAGAGAAATTAAACTTTTACAAGAAAGTAAATTACTTATTAACTTACTAATTTTACCGTTAACAAAATTAATCCTAATTTTTTAAAAATAGATCTACTTAGTAAATTTACTTACTAGTTTAGTAACTATCTTTCTACACTTATTATTAAGCAACCAAAATGTTTTCGTCGTTTTTTCTTATAAAAACTTTAAATGAAGTTACAGCAAAAGTTAGTTTTTCTTTGTGCTGCTCGTTCCAAGTTTCACTAACGTTATTATAATTAACTAGAATTCTTTTTCAGGCTATTCAGTGCATCACTTACATAGTTTTGTAAGCTAAAATTTTCAATGCAATCTCTTATAATGAGTTTAATCGATACATGCACGATTAAAAATCTTAATCTTAAAAATGTATGTAGTTTTATGTATTTGGTATTAATAACGAAATTTTTATATATAATGGTTTCGTTCTTCTTATTTTTAAGTGTATAATAAGATTTTTAGTTTTTATGGATTATTATTTCGTAATAGAGTTGATCATATTATTACGCAATCTTATTTGTTTACAGCTTAATAGATGGTAATATTTGATAATTAATATTTGTTATATTTTATTTAGCTTACATTTTTAATCTATTATAGGTTATTTTAATTTATTAGTGAAATTGAACGTGTTGTAATTCATTCAAAAATCATTCCCTTATAAAAGCGTTTTTCCAAAAATAAAATTTATTTTCTAGCCGCTTCCGTGGGTTAGGGACTAGAGTGCTAACCTACAAAGCGGTAAGTCCCTGGTTTGATTCCCGGCTAGGGTCTGGAAATTTTATCACGTTAAAAGTGCAGTACAAAACCCACAAGAGTCGTTAATAACCAAGCTGTGACTTTAAATAAACTAAAATTATTTATTTTTGTTTATGGATATTCTCATATTTAATCTTCTTCTTCTTCTTCTTCTTCTTCTTCTTCTTCCAACCAAGGATTAGGCCACACCCTGTTCCGAACTCACATACTATAGTCATCTATTTCCATTTTCTCCTAGGTCTACCGTCATCCCTTTTACTTTCTGGAGCATACCAGTACGCCTGCTTAGGTATCCTGTGATCTGACATCCGTGCCATGTGCTGTCTCCAACTTTGGCAACTTTATCTTTTCGTTGTAAGTACCCAATTCTCACCTTATATTTTCTTCATTCCTTATTCTGTCCAAGCGTGTACACCCCTTACTCGTTCGCAGAAATCTCATCTCTGCCGTCTGGATTCTTCGCTCTAGGGTTTTTGTAGTAGTCCATGCCTCACTTCCGTACAGAATATCTGGAGCTGCCATAACTTTAAAGAACTTAAGTTTTGTAACCTTTCTCGCTCTATTATCCAAAGTTCTGCTTTAGTCTCACATATCCTCTGCAAGTGGCTCAATTTCTGCTCTACTCAAATCAGAATCAAATCCTACATCACACCCAAAAAAGTGAGTTACAATTTCCACACCGGTATTATCCATAACTATTTTTGAACTAACGAGATATTTGTCCTCATATTATGAAAATTATTGTAGTGACAAATAGAGCAACCGAAATGGGAATTTATTTATTGCAAATAAATAATACATTTTTGAGATAACTGCATTAATTTTATTGAGAAAATATTTACTTTTAGCAATAAGTTTGTTAGATTGGTGGAGTTTATTAACGTTTAAGAGGTTTAATTGTTAACACTATTTAAATTCAATTCAACGTTTAAAACGGAGTCAATTACTACATTTTCATATGGTCTAATGTATTTTGGATCAGCGGAATTTTATAGTTACTTAGTTGCGTAATCAGATTGCAAATAAATGCTGCGTTAAGGATTTCGTTTAACTTACAGCGACATCTGTATGTAATTAGCCAAACGTAGGTGGAGATGGTCTAAAAGATACTTGGATAATATGGTAATTTTATGGCGTAGCCACGCGGTCGTGATAGTAAATATCAGTGTAGCCAACCTCCACGAACAAATTTGCGGGCCAGTTAAAATATGTGTCCCTGAAGAAACGTTTTGTGTGTGTGTCGTATGGGGTTCCCTTTCTAGCATTAATTTGCTGTTATACCGCATATATTAGCTACACAGACATTCTGTATTCGATGAAAACATCATTTCTAAATTATAGTTATTTTTCTATTATGTTAAAACGTTTCGTATTATTTGAAGTAACAATAATCATTAAAATAATTAATTAAAATGGGAGTATAAATAATTAGCAAACTAATATGTTTACAATTATATTAAAAATAGAGATTATAATCAAATAAATTATTTTCAGTACGTAAAACCTGATTTACTTCGATGTAGGCCTAGATTAGCAAACACCCGCTCGATACATTTCACCGTTTTTAATGAAATTAATATTTATGAAACTTATTTATAAACAATGTAAGTAAATCAATTCTTAAGAAAACGATACGATCTCTTTGATTATTTAAAAATATACTCTAGCAATCCAATTTTAAACATAATTTTGTTTTATACATGATACTGTACCTGTCATTAGCCTACCTAACGACAAAACCTAGAAAACCTAGAACGTAGAACCGCGGATAGGGTAAGTTTGTTTAAAAAACTATTTACAATAAACTTATGGGTTAATTTCATTGTTTATTTCTTTCTAATTTAATTTATTTAATTTCTTTGTTTCTTAATTTAATTCAGCGTTTTCTATCAAAGCTTTTTTTGTGGAGGATAGTTAACGCCCCCTATTATATAACTAATAAAACGCTACACTCAGACCTAAACGTACAATACATAATTTACGTTTTCTTAAAACTCTATACAAAATTTAGGAAGAAACTCTTGAACCACCATAACCCATTGATCTCAAATCTGGCCACGCAGACTCTCCCAAATAATTCAATATAACGTCTAAAACGTCGATGGAGCTGGGACCTCATCAATTAACGTAGTACTGTTATTGACTATCCATTATAGTGTTCTAAATGCTGCACTTAATGCTGCAGTCATCTATTCACGTAGGAGTTCTGTCACTGCACTATGTCTCCTCTCACGTTTATTTAACATGTTCAGTTTTCCAAATTTTGTGTTATCACATTCACTGATTGGTTCCAACATTTTGTGAATTTCATAAATAAATAAAGGAAAAAATGTTTTGTTTAAAGAATGTTATGACAACGTAAAATTAAGAAATTGACAGACAACTAAGATTTATTTTGGGATGAATGAGGAAATTTTTGTTATTATTGATAGAAATATTTTATGCATTTTTATACATATTACTCACTCTGAGCTTGTGAATAAAAATCACTTCAAGTTATTGTCGGTCATCGACTCAACTAATTAATTTACATTGAAACATTTATTTCAATAACCAATTGAAGACTTTGGTGTGGTGCTGCACAGAGTTTCAGATGTGTTTCAAATCATCGGACTAATTTCTAAAATATATAGGTTATATTATAACATTTTTACAGAAGATTATCACTATATTTGTAATTTTTAAGTTTTAATGAAATTATTTATACTTCACAAAGATAAATATCTTGAACCACGCCTTTTAGGATTTAGTTTTTCTTATTATTAAAAATTACATAATGTTAAGGTGAATATAGTAGGCTTTTTTAAATTTACATTCCGTAGTCGGGTAGTAGAAACCCGTAGTCGGGTTGTAACAGAATTCATGTTATGCAGAAATCGGTTGTGACATTGTTTTTTTACTTTCTCTTGCCTATATCAATGTACAGAATGAAAGTATAGTTTTCATGTTGATTTTTTGAAATGGAGTTTTCACCGAAAAAGTTTTCAGAATCCCCTGAACCCCAAAAAGATGTTTTCAGCGTTTGGTCAGTGTTTCTAAGTTTAAACAAAATATCTCAAGAACGGAACATTGAATGAAGTTGAAACTTGAATCTTAAGTTAGGTATTACTAAAGGACCCGACGTGAACATTTTTATCAAAATCTGTCGACCAGAAGTAGTATTTATTCGTGTAATTTTTCACTTTTTTAAGATTCTTAAAAAAATGGTTCCATCGAATTTGTCTTAAAATCGCCTCATAATGTTTTATGCTCTACAGGATATGGTAGGCGCCATGTCTGCTAAACATTCTTTGGGAAGCTGTGCTCTCGTATAAAGAAAATAATGGTTTTTTTAAGATTGTTGTACAAAATTTAAGAATCTACATTTTTTATTTGTAACATTTCTTTGTATAACGCTTAGTTTGGCGGTAATTAGTGATTGTTTATCTTTTTTTCATGAAAATCTGTAAAAAATGGATTTCACGACAAAAGTGATAAAATAAAAAAAAAGTAAATAAATAAAAAAGTGATAAAGTAATAAAATTTAATGCAGTTAATAGAATATATAAGACTAGGTCAATAACCCCAGTAGGAATTACTGAGGGAGTAATAATTGTTGTGTTTCTAGTATTCCCTTCTTTCACGTCTAAAATAGAGTATCAGTGTTCTACGGCTAGCGTCGACACTAGTTCTGCTAGAATGTAACAATAATCTTTATTTCTTCACCTGTTATTTCTATATGGGTTCTAAGTACTAAAAGTATCAAGTTTTGTTATTAGTAAACTCTGTGATTAAACCTATTTGTACTAACAACACAATAATTTTCCGACTTAAGAGCAGTCACTATAAATCTTCAAAAATTTATTTTTAATGAGTTCTTTTCAAAACTAATTGAGTAACACAAAAAATACATATTGCAAAATAGTTTTATATTTTACTTTGACTGTTTTAATTATATATTATTATTATTTTCAATCAACTTTGGACTTAGATGAAGTTTATTTTAGTAGGCCTAAACATGTAATATTATTGACGTAGTACTAAATGAATCAAAACGGTGTGAAGTAAAGGAAATCGTGAAATTATTTAATATCGAAGAGAGAAGTCAGTTAGTACAGATTTAAGTAACGGTCAGACTGATAGACAGGCAAACAGACAGCTTGATACGGAAACATTTCCAAGATCTTATTGCTTGTAATAAGAGACAGCTTAACAAGGAAACCAACAATTAGAAAACGAAATGGACCAAATCCTAATTGGATCCATAAGACCTTCTCCTCGTATTGCAGACTGTAGTAATTAGGTCACTCTAATTTGTTTAAATAACTTTTTCTCCTTTGAATACAAAATTTTAAACATATCACATCTACTTAGGGTACTGAAAAAATAAATTGAGCGCTGGTTCGTGCATGCGCAGTTAACACATTCCCCACACCTGTAAAGTATGGTCAGTAATAACATCCAACAAAATATCTAATGTGAAACACTCACATAACTTTCTTTTGCCAATGCAAAAATGAACAATTTATAGCCTAACGTTAGAAATAAACAAAAAACCAACCTCAAAAAATAACCTAATTTTAATCATGAGTGAAAGATGCAAACTGAAAACCAACCTTAGTTTGGCTTAATAATACGGAAAATCACTCTCAATGCTAGGCTCTTTAGAGAAAAAATGTTAAACTCAAAGTTGTAGACCTTTCAATTTTCTATAACTTTCAGTATATAGATACTTTTTGTCGTAAAATGCAAACTGAGACCGAAATCTTAAAAAAATCATTTTTTGACAGATTTCCATGAAATAAGAAACAGTAAATCACTAATTACAGCTGAACTAAGCGTTATACAAAAAAATGTTTGAAATAACAGTTGTAGAGTTTTTAATTTTCTACAACTTTGTTTATAGTATACACTTTTGCGCTAAAATGCATAATATTAAGGCCGCAATTAAAGAAAAAAAACATTTCTTTCTACGAGAGCATAGCCTCTCCTCGAATTTTAGCAGTCATGGCACCCACCGTATCTTGTAGAGCATGAGACATTAGTAAATAAGGCAATAAAAAAAAAAATCGCAGAAGCCATTTTTTAAAATATCACAAAAAACTGAAAAATTACACGAATACACTACTCTTTCCGGTTGACCAACTTTGATGAAAATTTTTGTGTCGGGTCCTCTATTGGTAACTAACTTAAGTTTCAAGTTTCAACTTCGTACGATGTTCCGTTCTTGAAATATTTTGTTAACACCCTCACCAATCGCTAAAAACATGTTTTTGTGTTCAGGGAGTCTGTAAACGTGTAGATCCGGTGAAAACTGGATTTCGAAAAATCGACATGAAAACATTTTCTTCCTATATATTCATACAGGCATGAGAAAGTAATAAGGTTCGCATCATACACAGTCGCCGTACGTGTCTAGTTTATGTAGGAATAAATTTTTATAATAAATCAAAAGAAATACACCATTGATGAAATAAATTAAGTTTAGAAATCATAAATTAGCCGCCTATAAAATTAGATTGGTTTATAAAACGATGAAGTTATGTTGTGATCAAGAACTACAATATGTACGTACATTAGACTACGAATGTAGGGATAATTCATAGGGAAGTGAGGGCATACGATTAGAACAAGAAGCGACTGTACAGCTGTATTGTAACCCCACTCTTTGCCCTCAATTTATCTTGCCAAGATTTTACATAAATTTTAGCACGTTTTAAAAAAATTCGAGGAAACAACCCCGCTAATCCAAACTAATGAAGACCAGGAACTTCCATTGTTCGGATTTCGCAATGTTCAAATTATCCGAAAACATGCGTAACAACAACAACAAAAAATAAATAGTCGTCGAAATTCTTTTGGCAATCAACATCAACCTTTTATATAATAAAGACCACTATCACAAACCGAAACGTTTCAAAATTGTAAATTAAACTGAATGAAACAGATTGCAGATAAAATTCTGTCGTTAAAAAGAATTGATGAATGCATCTATGAATTTGGTTTGATATATTTCAATAAAAAGTAATTTTATATATAAAGTAACAATTAAAAATTATTTTAATATAAATAACTTGAAATGAAAAGAAATGGATTTGTATCTCATAATAAATTCCTTTAACAATTTGTTTAGAGTTGATAAATACAAAGGTCTTCATAATCCTATTTGCGTTCCGTATGAATTTTACAATAAATCCCTTGAAATATTTCATGACACGCATTATTTATTATTCTTTCGATAAAAATGATATAGAGGGTTGGGTAAAAGACGTAGGCTTTTTCTTCTTAGGTGATGTTTTACCTTTATTTTTAATGCATTGAGTTTTCCTATTCTACTATCAGAAAGCTTCTTATAAAAATATGTCTTGAATTTAAAAGTAAGGATATAAAAAGGAAATTCTCTTTCTTATTTTGTCATAAGATTATGTGATTTGATTTATTTGAAAATATTATCGTTTATAAAAATTTCATTTTTTAATATTATTGCAATGTATAAAAAGTTAGAAAAAGTCTATATCCGCTCTAAATTAAATGGCATTTATAAAATATTAATTAATAATTTTTAATCAAATTTAATTTGTAAAGTAAACGAAATGTAAATTTGTACGTAAAATTTTAATTCATACAAATTTATTAATTTTTACTAACATTTACTTCGTTGATAAAGGAAAAAATCGGTTGATGAATTGTTGACCACACTATCATTATTGCATAAATTATGTTGACAATAGAGAAACAATATGAAATAAAACAAGCCAAGTTTTGAGCATTCGATAAGTTGCCACCGATGCTTGCAGGGGTTTCTTGATGGATTGCAGACGTGATTAGTCTCACTTAGTCTCATTTTGTCCCACTTAGTCGACATGATTAGTTGAGAGGATAAAAGTAAGTGAAGAGTTTAGTTTATAGTAAACCACAAAACATTTGGAAGTGCAGTAAGTGCAGTAGTAGAAGTTTAAAAGGCGTAAAAGAAGTGGCCAGCAAATTACTAATATTTATAGCTTATAGATTTTATATAATATAGTACCATGGCACTTGTTACTTTGGCACGTCACCTTTTTACTATTTGAACCATCTACTACTGCACTAACTTCGCCTTCAAATGTTTTTCAGTTTACAACGAACTCTACCATTAGTCAAAACTTTTACTCCAGTTATTCGTGTAGGGATAATTTCAGATCAATTTAGGTGACTTTAGACATTTTAGGAAATTCTTTTTGCAGCCCACATTCTCAGAATTCGTTCACTGTAATTTTTTTCTAATCTACTGTCCACCCGGTGTTTTTGTTTTTGCTCTTAATGGAAGCCTATAAATTCCGTAATTAGTTGAATGAATTTTTTGTGGTTCATTAAGTTTTCTCGGTATATTTCGGTTTTCTCGATTTCATTTCTGACTTCTTTAAATCATTTATTCACCACTTTAGGCCTATTGTTTAATGTCTTAAAAATGATTTTTGTCAACCATTTGTCATCTATTCTATTCAGGTGTCTGGAAAATTTGGTTCTCTTTATATAAACATTTCCATTAATACTCGTTTTACTCCACTATTGTGTTGTTTAAATCATCAGCCAACAGGCTGATTTACTAAGAGACTTTACTAAGTAAAACGAGGAGAGAGAGTTTACCATTGCCTTATTCACTGAGTGGAAAAGCATCTACTTTCCACTCTGTAAATGACACCTTCACTTCATTCACCACCGGGTCTGGCTGTATAATGAAATTTAATACTCTCATAGGAGATAACTCTGATTAGTGTATTTTACACATCTACCTCTTCTGTTCTTAAATGCTTCAGTCATATAATTATCTGACCATGTGATAAGAAAGATAACTATATTTTGTAGCCCAGGAACAAGCAGAAAAACTTCAAATAATTTAACACTCCTCCAGCCTGTTATGGACAATATTAAAAGCAATATAACTCCAATATCAAAAGTAGGTTATATAATTATTTCTTGAACATAACAAAGAAGGGTCTGAATCCATAGACGATGATTATGATTGAGTGATTATATTCAAATAAATTATTATTATTTCTTAATGTTCCATATTCTTAGTTCGATTCTTAAAAAGTTTAATGAAGACGGAACAGTAATTTTAGAAAATTTCCAAGAAAGTTGTAAAGAAAAAAGTAAATATACCACAACACTTTAGTTTCCTCTAAATGACTAAAACATCAGAAAGTAGTCATTACTGAAGGGGCCCTAATGCAATGTTAACATACTGTAAAAGGACATTAAACGATAGTAAATCTACCTTGTTATCTTTCCCAATGAGGGAAGCACAGGAAATTTCTTTGTTTACTGAGAAAATGGGTTCCTTAATAAAGCCAGACTAAAGTGTCCTGATTGTAAGCCTAGCCTTTAGTTGTATAACATGAAAAATAATACTTTAAGTTGAGGCAAAGCAAAATATGTTCAATATATATAAACAATGGTTCGTTTTTTTGAAAAGAAAAATCGATTATTTCAAGTAAAGTCTTCTGAATACCAACCGTTTTATGTACCTCAAAGTACACGAAATTAAAATCTATGGATAAAACTTTAAATACCACATAATTAAGTAGAAAGTTTTCCTCGTCAGTAGAAGCTTATTTGTCGTAAGCAACTGAACTGTTTTAGAAATTATATTAAAATCTAAGTTACTTTAAATACGATGACGTGCAGTATTATTTCAAACTAAGTTAAAAGTTTTGAGATTGCTTGCTGCTACCTGGAAATCGAAAACAGGCTAATTACTTTACAATCTACCACTTTTATAAAAACAAAAGAGTGTTAGTGGAAATAAGGTTGTCTGCTTCACCACAATGCAGATGAGTACACTTATATACGTCTGGATGAAAAACTTCTTCGAGTAAATTACATACCCATGGTAAGTTTTTGAGATTTCTAACTATAAAATTATTATCAAATGAATTTGTTTGTTTTACTATTTCTATAAGTTCATAAGTAGGTATTTGTAAGTTTGTTCTCATTTCTGATTGCATTTATATTTAGATAAAATATTGACATTTTGTTTCATTAAAGTTTACATTTAATACCATTTTAGCAGCTTTTTTTATCAGGGTTTTAAACTTTCAATCAGATGTTTATTCATTTAGCCACGATCAGAATATAATCAGCTATTGTGATCCTAAAGACGTACAGCCAAATAATTTGGATGGTTATGAAAATTTCTTTGATATCGTTCATTAAACCTTGTTATTTCCTGCTTAATGTTTTCACTGGTCAACATTGATTTATCTATGCTTACGTACCAAGAAAGTTTAAAGGTTTCTTTTTTACTTTTTTCTATAAACGCTCAAGTTTTTGTTATTTTATGAAAATATTCTTGTTATGTCCCATTGTGGTACCTAAATCAAGTTTCACGTTCAAACGATTTTTCCGTTTATATGTTATTTTGTTAACATATATACCAAAAACGGATCGGTAAAAACACGTTCCTGAGACTCAGAATACCTGAAAACGTGTGTATCCGGTGGTAGCTCGATTTCAAAAATTTTACATATCTTTACTATCTAATATTCTTTACCTATATTTTTCACATACTAGAGCAAAAGAAAGTAAAAATACAAAAACAATACAACACTGTTGTAAACACTTAAAGCGTGACTGTACTCACTCAAAACCTTACACTTGGCAAAGAAACAATTACACATATAATATCCTCCTCTAATTTCTCCGCACAAAAAAAAGAATATTATGCTTTCACCTAGGCATAAACTACCCGGATTACAGTTTAAATGTAACAACGCTCACTAGCAATAATTCACTATTTTTATTTTTCCCAAATTTGGTTTTCATGTTCCTGTGACGTTAAGATAATTATGAAAACGAAATTTGATCATTTTCAAAAGCTTGTAGATTCCATTAGCAGTTGTAAAACAGAAACTTCTGCAAAAAAAGACTGTATGTAAAGAGCTATCAAGGCAGTAGAATCAGTATAATATTTGGTAATGTTATAAATAATGTAAGATAATTTTGGTTAATGATTTCAAATAGTTTCCTACAATACATTTTTAATTTCTCTTAATTTTATATGAATTTTTAATAGATGATATTTGAGAGTATTTTTAAATTAATGACATTAGTTTGCAAGAACTTTCTGTCCATCGACAAAAGTTCTAATATATGTATAAATAAAACATGATGGTGCGCTACATGTTTTTCGTTTCCCCTAAGGAAATTGTGCGGTTTCCTATTGTGTAGAAATTTTCCATGTGTCTTCGTACAATCCTTTTTCAATAGTGGACATATTTTTTTGTCCCCTTTAGAAACTTTAATCTAATTTTATACAGTTCATAAATTGAAAAGTTGTTTTTTTTCTTTCCGGATTTATTCTTGAAAAACATAAAGAAATGTTGTACTTCTTTTACAGATGGATTTTATATATTTACGATAGAGTTACATTTGAAATGTATACGCTGTAGTAGTATTGTAAATGTAATTATTATTGGTTGAAAATTAATCTCTTACCGTTAGTTAATTTTTACATTTTGTTAAGAATCACAGTGTAACTAGGTTACTCGTATATGAAAAATGGAACGTAAATTTAATCTTCAATAGTGATTTAATTTTTCTTTTATATTTTACTTTTCCGTTCCTGAGATTCCAAAAATGGAGTAGCCAATACGACATGTCATGATAAAATCTGATAATTGTAAATAATTACTAAGTTAAATTCATTACATTAAATGAATACTGGAACCATTCTCAAAAAATAAAAGCCAGAATTGAAAAACCAAAGACAGCGTTCAAGCAAATATCCAAGCCGTTCAAAACGCATTATTTGAATGTGAAATTGAAAATCAGACTCCTCCAACGCAACATAATCTCCATCTTATTTTACGGATTGGAATTTTGGAACTTAAGGGAAGAAACGATAAAGAGGCTGGAAGCGTTTGAGTTATGGACTTACAGAAGAATTCCTAAAATACCGTGGATGGAAAGAATATCAAACATAAGTGTACTACACAAACTTAATAAAGAAAAGAAAAATTAATGTGCACAGTAAAATGTACCCTCAATCTGTTCGATGCACGGCTAAAATAAATAGTTCTGTGTCTTATTACATGGTCAGACGATTAAATGACTGAATTGTTTAAGAACATAAGAGGTAGAGGTGTAAAAGACACTAATCAGAGTTGTCTCCTCTGAAAGTAATGAATTTCATTATACAGCCAGACCCTGTGGTGAAAAATGTGATGGTGTCATTTGCAGAGTGAAAAATTTTTTTTTCAGAGGGCCCGGCATGCTGATAAGTGTAATTTTCCACTCAGTGAGGAAGGCGTAAGTAAACCACCTCACTCTTCGTTTTACTTAGCCAAGTAACGAATTTCATTATTCAGCCAGACCCTGTGGTGAAAAAAGTGATGGTGTCAATTGCAGAGTGAAAAATGTGCTTTTCAGAGGGCCCGGTATGCTGATAAGTGTAATTTTCCACTCAGTGAGGAAGGCAAATGTAAACCACCTCACTCTTCGTTTTACTTAGTAAAACCTCTACAGGTTCAAACCAGTCTTTCGGCTGATGACCTAAACAACAACACTGTAAAATGAAAAAAATTAGTATATCCAGGACATGTCATTAGAAATAGCAAGAAGTAGTCTACAGGTTGCTGAAATGCAATTAAGAAGGAAAGGTACAGGGTAAGAGAGGCGTTGGAAGCCGACAAATATCCTGGCTTAAGAACTTGAGGACCTGATTTGCAACTTCTACGACAGGACTCTTCAAAGTAGCAGCGAATAAAATTATCATTCCCAGAATGATCCCCAAAATTTGGTAGCGGATTAACACCAAAAGAAGAAGAAAAATAAAAACCTTACATACGCAACCATCCTAAATTGGCTTCTCATTGCTACTTAATTACTTACAGTCGTACTTACTTCAATAATTATGTAATATTATAATTTTTACGTAGTTATTATTATTATTATTAAAAAATAATTTATGTAAGTAAACAAAACTTTACTGTGATAAGAACGTTAATTTTTTTACTTACTTTTCTTAATTCTTTAATCATTATCCTTTTACTGAATGAAGGAAAACGACAGTTTCTTAGAACACTGAAATTTGCAATGAGAATGGTTTATTAGATACCTGCTTGTGACGGGTTGGTAAAGTTTGATGGATATTACAAATGATTGAAGTACCAAAGATAAACGGTTTGATTCTACCCCAGTATGGAATTAAACCATAGGCCTAACCAATGTTATTACACTGAATGTTCCAAATCTACCGCATTTCACTTATAACCTTAGTGACTGATGCATCTCTACGTTTCCGTATTACTGTAATTGGACTGCTTTAATTTATTCTAATCAACAGAAAGCTATTCTTCATTTAAATTCATTAACATTGAATCCTCCAAAATGATCTTACAAAATTATTTGTACAATCTCATTGTTTCTTGAAATATACTTGAATTGATTAGTAATAAGTGATTAAAATTGGTTGGTTCATTAGATTTTAATTTTATTTATACTGGGTTTCATTTCTAAATTTATCGTGAACTCTAAAATACTAAAATTAATGAGATTGGGTTGATATAAACAAAATATAAAAATGGTATTATGAGGTTGGAAAATGTTTTTGTTTTGGTTTTGCTTCTGACTCACATACGCGTTAAGATAAAATGTAGAAAGTGAAGAGTAATGAGAAATAAAAAATGGCAGATTTTGAAAGGTAACCGATCAAATTGAACCCGAAACCCCTGGCATAAAAATCAATCACACTGACCACTACACTAACTAACCGACCGTTGCTTGAACTAGAACACTGATAAATAATTAACAGTTAAATTAAAATTTATAATTAGAAATGATCCAACTGATTGATAAATTGAATCGTTTTAATGTAGAAAAACAGCACAATCACTGGGTGAAAGAGTTCAGAACGAAACCCAGTTGAAGTTTTACAAGGCTTTGGCTGTTCTAGTATTGATATTTGGTAGTGTATCCAGGATAATAGAGGGGAAAGATGAACGTTGGATCCTGGGAGCGGAAATGCGGGTCTTGAGAAGTGTTCAGGGGTATAGTTTGATGGAACACATTAAGAATGAGCAAATTCAAGACCATTTAAACGTCTCATCTTTCTTAGAAACAGTCTTATACAGAGAAAAAAAAGAGGAACTATAATACGATTAAGTGAAGACAGACAGGCGAAACGGGCATTAAACTACATAGCTGATATATATAAAAGTTTTTAAATATAAGAAAATATCGAAGTATTAAGTGAAATAATCACATAAAAGCTTAAATTTTGTAATTAATTTAACTGAAGTAATCTAATGGTATTTGTTAGTATTTTACTTCGAAAATTAAATTGTATCAATATTATTAATTGTTATAAGTTTAAAGAAAGCCTATTTGTTTTTTATTATGCCCAAATCCCGAAAGAAACTGAGACTTTGGTGTTACATTATTAATTTATAAGTTCTTGACATGTCCTATAATTCCTCCGGAGTCCCATGAACGCAATTAATAAAAAAAGTTTGGTAGTTACGTGATCATTCCAAGTGAGATCCCTGTTAAAAATTTTTAAGACACTACCGGGGAATTCACCTGAAATTGTTGATGTTTCGATGCTACATTTTCTCAACAGTGTTATATGGCGCGGAAGCTTGGACGTTAAAGAAGATGAATATTCGGAGAATAGATGCGTTGGAGCTGTGGTTGTACAGGCTTACGGTCAAAATACCCTGGACGGGTTAAGTAACCAGCGAGACAGTCTTGCAGAGAACGGAAACAGAAAAGGATCTTATTTACACCATCCAAAATAGGAAAATGGAATATCTGGGTCACATTGTACGTGAATCAAGGTATGAAATGCTTTGCTTGATAATACACGGTAAGGTTCAGGAAAAGAGAGATGTGAAATAAGAAGAATTTCTGTTAAAGAATATTCGCAACTGGTTTCGTGTACCTCAGCAGAGCGGCTCAGAGCTGCGGTGTCCAAAGTTCTAATAGCCGTCATGATTGCCAATCTCCAGTTAGAGAGGACACGATGAAAAGAAGAAGAACAACAAGAACAAGAAGAAGAAAAAGGAGGAGGAGGAGAAAGAAAAGGAGAAGGAGAAGGAGGAGAAGGAGAAGGAGGAGTAGAAGGAGAAGAAGAAGAAGATGTAGAAGGACAAGAAGAAGAAGCAGATGAAGATGAAGAAGGAGAAGAAGAAGAACAGGAAGAACAAGAACAAGAAGAAGGAGAAGGAGGAGGAGGAGAAGGAGAAGAAGAAGAAGAAAAAGTAGAAGAAGAAGAAGGAGAGGAAGGAGGAGAAGGAAAAGAAGGAGAAGAAGAAGAAGAAGAATTAGAAGAAGGATAAGAAAAAAGAAGAAGAACCACAACAAGAAGAAGGAGAAGAAGGAGGAGGACAAGAAGGAGAAGAACAGGAAGAAAAAGAAGGAGAAGGAGAAGAAGAAGAAGGACAACAACAACAAGAAAATCCGAGAATTTTGTGGAGGAAACCTAAACCGTTCATTTTGAAGTGAATTAACCTATTCAGGTCACTATTTTATAACTTTTTTCAATTTCAATAAAAATTTTGAAAATTTATGATACCATATTTTAAAATATTCACAAAATAAGAAAACTTTGCATGTTTAATAAATTCCTTTTCGAAAAGTAACTTTTAAAAATTTGTGTATTTTCTCTAAAAGATAATTATATAAATAAACTCTACAAAAATGATTTTGTTTTATCGCATTCTGTGATCTATTAAAATATCGTGATCAGGTTATTGCTGACGAATTGTGTAACACTGTTATGATAAATTTTGTAACAATTTGTGAGTAATATAATTTTAAAGCATGTGTTTTCCGTGCAACTGAATTTTGATATCCTTTATTGAATTTCATTACATTTCATAAACTTTTATGAAATATGAAACGGTGAAATTGTGTCATGTTTTGAATTCATCATCTGACTGTATACTTCACTTGGTTCGGAATATAGAATGCAAATATAAATGTTGACAATAACAAAACAGATAATAGTTTAGCATGATCTAGATTTATTACTTTTTAATGTGATTATAATTTCTAACTGAGCATTAAAAAGGTAAATAATGTATGATTATTTGTAAAATGTTTATCAAAAAATCTGCAGTCAGATTTCCAAACAGAAATTATACATTAATTTTAAAAATATTTATAAATGTTTATTTACTTTCCAAATGCTACAAAATTTTACAGTTTTAAAATAATACGGAATTACCTTAGCAATTAACATGCACATATTGTAACATTACGCTAGAAATGATTAAACTGAGATAATTAGGTGAGACGTGGTATTGTATGAAAAGAGTTTATTGTTGTGTGACTAGCAATACAACCTGGAAAGGGTGCAGCGGTGATATCGGCTCCTATTGCCATTTATTTTAATATTCGTATAGATTAAGTTTAATTCAATTTTTAGTACTTTTTTTCCTTTCTCTTGCCTATATGAATATATAGGAAGGAAAATCTTTTTTCATGTCGATTTTTCAAAATCGAGTTTTCACCGGATCTACACGTTTTCAGACCCCCTGAACCCAAAAAAACATGTTTTAAGCGATTAGTCTGCGTGTGTGTCTGTGTGTATGAACAGAATATCTCAAGAACGGAACATCGTACGAACTTGAAACTTGAAACTTAGGTTAAATACCACTAGAGGACTCGACACAAACATTTTCATTAAAATCGGTCAACTGGAAGTAGTAGTTAATTCGTGTAATTTTTAACTTTTTTGCAATTTTCTCAAAAATGGCTTCTACGACTTTTTTAAAAATCGCCTCACTTATAAAACTTTTTATCCTGTACGAGATAGGGTAGGCGCCATATCTGCTGAAATTCTCGATAAGGCTGTTTTCTCATAAAAAAGTCTTTTTTTTAAGATTCCGACTTTAACATACATTTTAGCGCAAAAATGTATATAATAAAAGTTTTAGAAAATTTTAAAACCTACAACTTTTATATCAAATTTTTTTTGTATAACGCTTATTTTAGCGCTAATTAGCGGTTTCCTGTTTTTTTCTCAAGAAAACGTGTAAAAATCGATTTTTTAAAGATTTCAGCCTTATTATGAATTTTACGATAAAAATGTATATATAATCAAATTTTTTTATTCTGGATTTATGTAGAGTATAGCTATTCTTTTGAATGAATTATACAAAATATATAGTAATTTTATTGTTTCTGTAAAAAAAGTCAAAGATAACGGTATTTAGTGCTAAATATCCTTAAAAGTCTAAAATTATGGTAGATAATTTGGTGCTCGAACATGTATCAAAATGCAATGATTAAGGTTGTGGCATTGCATTATAAAAGTTGGCAAATTTCAAGCAATGTGTGACAATTTTAGCAGAAACTTAAGCATGGAAACAAGAAAAGAAACTCGGATAAAATTTAATGGAGTGAGGGCTACTTCAGTCCTACTGAATAAAAGTAAGTCGTGGATTAGTACAAGACTACAAGAGAGTAGAGTAAAAGCACAGAGATTCGATTCCTGCGGAGAAAAAAGGGTTTTAATCGTAGTAACCAACTAAGAAACGAGGACACAAGAACAGAACTGATGTTTACTATCTGTACGGGAAGATTGTAGTATATTAAAATCAATGGGGGGAGCACGTAGAGAGAACGCCTGAGGGAAGAATCCCACACAACGTTTGGCAATACAGACCGGAGAGGTGGAGAGATGTTGGGAGCCCACGCAAGAGATGGCAATAATTTAATAGTTTGTCGTTTTGAGTCGGAATAGGTGGAAGCCTAATCCTTGATTGTGAGAAGGAGAATGAGATGTATACTCTTCTATGATTTATTTAAACAGTTTTTTTCTATTTAGGAAATTCAAAATCTGTTGAAAACAATCAGTGAATGTGGTAACACAAAATTTGGAAAACAATTACATGATAAATAAACGTGAGTGGAGACACAGTCCAGTGACAGAACTCCGACGTGAATACATAAATGCAGCATTTAGAACACTGTAATGGATAATCAATTACAGTACTACGTTAATTGATGAGGTCCCGGCTCCATCGACGTTTCAGACGTCTTATTGGATTGTTTGGGAGAGTCTGCGTAGCCAGATTTAAGATCAATTGGTTATGGTGGTTCACGAGTTTCTTCCTAAATTTTGTATAGAATTTTAAGAAAACGTCATTTATGTAGGGTACGTTTGGGTCTGAGTGTAGCGTTTTAAACAGTTTTTAAAAATCTTTTTGTGTCTTTATTCCGATACAATCCTACCTGTTTATAATTGCTTCCATATTTAAGAAGAAAACCTTAGTACCTGTTCCTTTCTAGAAATCTAATAGTGTATTACATGAGTATGCTCATTTTATCAGTCAGTCAGTTGAATTAAGTCAGTTTACATTACATCGTATACATGGTAAGATAAGAAAAGTCTGCGTGATGTACACATTATATTTAGTTGTAAGCAAAAAGTAATTGTTGAATGTAAAATTATGCTGTTATTAGTTAGGTTAGTTTAAACTTAACGTTTTTGTAATTATAATATATAATTAAAGTGACACATTTGTAATTTGTTAGTAATCTATTATTAATCTATTATCTGTTATTAATTATTGTGTCAGTAAATATTGTCAAAACTAAGGAAGTCGGTTTATTATACTCAAATCCTAAACGAACCTAACATTAAGTGTTACAATATGCATTAAACAACCTACAAAATTACTTGACCTAGGTCGTATAAGAGGTTGATAAAGAATTTGAACATTTCTTAAACTATACGACTGCTCGGTACACAAAATCCTTTCCATTAAATACAAAATAATAAAAAACCCCTACCCTTAAATTTAAAGTATGAAAATAAAAATCTCTTAACTCGATTTCTTTCCTTAGAAACTCTACAAGTTTTTCCAAATCTATAAATTTAAAACATATATTTATCTGACCTCCTCCATCACCGTAATCTCAACCATCTTTCTCTGATACTTTTCTCTCTTATTTATTAAAATTTAAACCTAATTATTCTGTTCTAGCCTTAAATATTGAGCCACTTATCGCTAAGGTCCGTTTCAAGATCTAGGTAATTAAATAATTAATACACTAAAGTTTACAATTACAAGTATTTATTACACAAAAGATTTACAGAATAAATAACAAACTAATTATAACGAAGTAATACAATAAATAACTTAATAATCTACTTAATGCTACTTACAACGATTATATAGAATACACATTCACAATAAAACTAAATACAATATGCACAAATACAATACGACTGAATAACAATGCTTCGGAAACCCGTTGACCTGTTCTAACGGAGTTACCTTGTAACACACGTAGTAAACACTCGTCAAAGATCAAACGAATACTAACTCTCGACCGCACCCGGACCTCCCTTTATATAGGAAAGAGGTTTCTCGAAGGACACATAAAATTCGATCAAAAATATAATTCCAGAGTGGCAGAGAAATTCCATGAAAATAATAAAGTACAAAAAACCCTTTTAACTGGAAAAGTCTTAACTATTGTAAACAAGTAAATAGATCTATTGTAAATAGAATAAAAGTTGTTACAGGCCTACCTTTTCATAAATAGTTGTACGACAATAACCTTTATAAATAGATATACTTTTATTGTTACTATTGCCCTATTGTTACTTTTTCACTCTATTATCTACTCTTTACCATTTTATGAATGGAATACTAGAAATTTCGCAAAACATGCCCTTCTTCGATATTGTCACAATATTTTCCTTATAAAACGCTCACTTAATTATTGTTAACTATGTGCGTCTTAACCCTACATTCCAATTAATTCTATTTTAATGCATTCGACAGGTAATAAAGCATTTTTTACAATCATACTTTAGAAACAAATGTGGTTTTAATTTAAAACAGGAAGTTGGTCTATTCGTAATGGAAAGATTTTAATATTACAGAAATCCAGTGAAAGAAATTATATTTATCCCCACGAGGGATTAGCCAAATTTGTAAGAAACTAAATTTATCCTCACAAAGGTATGCCAATTTGTAATAAATTATAGTATCCCCACGAGGGTATGACAAAATTTGTAATAAATAATTAAATTAGTATTGTTTTCTTTATTGGTGTTGTATCAGCTTTCAAGTTTGATTTTATCATTTTTCCATTTTACCTTGTCCCCTATTTCATTCAATAAAACATTATTCACATTAAATAGTTTATTTGTTACGTAAATCTTTCTTTTTATGTATATTTATAATCAAATATAAAACAACTTAATAATCGTTAATTTATCAATAAAAATAAGTTACTATTCATAAACAAAATTCAACTAATCTTTGTACATTTATCATTTTCTCATATACTCAATATAATAAGCACACAACTCCTCTTCTAATATATCTTTTTATAAATAATTATGAATAAATGAATAACTGAATGGGACGTTTAATAAAAAAAACATGTTGTTCTCTTGAGGTTTTACGCCCCATTAAAATAATTTACAATAATATTTCTTCTTCTTTGTTGCCTAGTAACCATATTTTGTTAATGAAAATTAAATAATTTTTAAATATTTATCTTAATCAGCTGGAATTATTTATATTTATTTAAATAGACTCAAATGTAAACAACTCCAGATGTGCATTAAATTGTCTCATTACACCAGCAAAAACAAAAAATAAGCTGCCACATATCTTACCCGTCATAATAATAAATTTATACTGTTGCAGATTTTCGTACGACTCTACGTCAGTGGCTTTTATAAGCATGAAATTATTCCTTACCTGCTTATGTACGTTTATAGAATATACACAGAAGCCATTGATTGAATTCAGTTAACCCATTTTGTTTCGTAATTGATTTACATGTCACTTAGCCAATTCTCATGGATTTTTACTGAGCGAATATAAATAGTATATACGTATATATTTAAATGTAAATATGATTATGGGAAAGTGTAGCAGTTCGGATAAAAAGAAATATAATATTATAATTTATCAATGAAATTTTAAATTTTTGAAATACCCAATCGTTTTAATTGTAGTTTTGTACCATTTTTTATATACTTTTAGGAACTACATATTTCTGAAATCCAGTTTTACAACCCGCAGTCTATCATTGTATTCTATATCTGTATGCCATTTTGTCTGTCCTTCCCCTTATCCAGATTTCGATATTTATTATTTGTGGTAGCTCTTAAATTCAGTAATTTATATTCTGAATTTAATTCAGTCCATTATTTTGTTACAGTGGATTCCAATCTTTCGATTATCCTCTCTGTCTTCTTTAAAAATTTCTGTTTTAATCCTAATATGTTTTTGTAGTTTGTTCCGTTTAAGAACAATAAGCAACCCCATGACCCAATCAGATGAGGACGCGTGCATAACGTATGAATGAGCTGTGGTCTTGGACAGACTCAAGGCAAACTAGTATTTAAATCCGAATAAGTATCTAACTTTGCTAGGATTTAAACCACGGAACTTTTGCCCAACAATTTAATTTAATTTCTATGGTTTAGTGTTCTAAAATTCAGTTTCCAACCGTTTCAAACGTTCTACAAGTGTCCATAAAATGTTAGTCTTTGTTTTCTGATCGTCACCATTAATCGCTAATTTTAACAACTTCTCCTCGTAACCTTTACTGTCCGTCCGCCATCTTCGGACCGACTATCTTGTGGTGGATACGATACTCTATCGTCTTTTTTATCGGTTCGACCTACTTAGGTTTGCGTTAAATGATATTATTGTCTCACGCAGGTATTTTCCTTTTTTCTTAACTTTTCTCGTCTTTCTCAAGAAGTTATGCATTATTTCAGTAAACTTTTTCTTCCTTTCTTTTAACCGTTTCATATTGTCTTTATAACTTGTATTCTCTTTCTCTTGAATTTTCTCAAATACTTTAACCTTTTTCATATCTCATTTCTGTCTCTCTTATCTAACACCTTCGTCTTTTTTAATTTTTTCCGGTTTCTGTGGACCATCTATTATTTTTCTATAATTTCCGCTATATTAAATAACCGTTGCGAAAGTCTTGTTTTGTTAATTTCATAAAATTTAATTTTTCCTTTTCTTATTGCGGCTTAGTATCTCTTCAATTTTTCTATTCATAAATATTTCTTTATTACGTCTTAACCTGTATTATTCTCATTTTCAATTTTCTTTATTTTTCATATATGATTTCAGGTTCTTCTAATTTTTTTAAGTAGCTATAACTTGTCAGAAATTACGTACTTTTTTAAAATAAGTATTCCGCATGTTTTTTTCTATAAAATTATTTCGGAAAACACGCTTAATGAGTTAATGTATAATGTAGTAAAAGTTTTGTTTTTGAAGAAAAACTGTACTCGTAACTTAAAAAGTAATGATTTTCTGTTAAATTTATTTGCATCATCGTTTTCCATAATTATTACAAAACAAACCTGCCACATCTTATGTTAATCCGTGGAATAGTTGTTGAACAATGACGATGTATTTGAAAGAAATACGCTTTTTTCTTCAAAAACAAAACTTTCACTAAACTTTGTGTTTTTCAAAATATTTTATAGAAAAAAAAACATGCAAAAACTATTTCATAAAAACACGTCATTTCCGAAAAGTTTTAGTTACATAAAAAAATTAGATGCATCTATTCTGAAATGATTTTACAATTCATATATTGTTCCTCTCTGCCGGAGGCCATCAAGTTACAGACAGACAGTAGATAACGTACAAAGTTAAACAAATTTATTCGTAATAACCTTTATTAAGATTATGAATATTTCCTTTGAAAAGCAGCCATAGTTACTATAATAATCAAGGTTAAGGACTTGTGAAAAGCCGAGGAAATTTGACATTTGTACTCCTTCATGCGTTACAAAACTCATATTGTCTGCAAATACGGTAATGTTAAGAAACCACACACATGTTAAACAAACTGATAGTGATTAACAGTGGGTACTGTCATTTCACTTAAGGCTAAATACCACTATAACCTTACTAGGTCGGTTTCCTCCTCTACAACTTGTCACATAATACCTCGGAAATGGTACACGACTGTACATCATGTGTTATGTATATTCTACATTGAATGACGTTTAAACTAAACCCACAAAATCCTTTACGTTTGTTACATCCAAAAGATTATCTTAAATTACATTGTATATTTATTTATCCAGCCAGAATAAATACTTACTTACATCTTCATTTACTTAATTCTTTTACTTTTTTCTCTAAGTTACTTAGCTTATTCTTGAACCGTACAAAAATTTAATAAAATTAAAACTATCAAATTTTTTAATAAAGACTAATTAAAATAATTAACATGATGTTAAATTAAAACAACCTCTTTCGTAGTCTAGTGGTTAGAATGCTAGTCTACGCTGCACATTGCAAAGTAGAAAGTCCCTGGATCGAAAATCTTTGGTTGTGTACCGTAATCCATCGAAGTCGTTAATAAACAAAATATTTGATACATCTTTAAATGAAATAAGAAAGCCAAAACAAAAATTAAAAAAACATATATTTATTTGATACATTCTGTCCATGACAGGCATGTAGAAAGTTAAATTATTTGCGCTGATCTGCTAGTTCCAGGGCTTAATAAAAATATAATTCTGTAAAAATTAAAAAAATAGTTCTGTTTCTTATCACATGGTCAGCCAATAATATGATTGATACATTTTACAACTCAAGAGTTAGAGAGGTAAAAGAAACTAGTCAGAGTTATCTCCTCTGAAAGTATTGAATTTCATCACACAGCAAGACCGTGTGGCGAATAAAGTGAAGGTGGAAATGAAGTGATATTGAAAAGATTTTCAGGGTGGGAAGTAGATGCTTTTCAGATAGCCTGGCAATCTGACAAGCATCATTTTTTCAACTCAGTGCATAAGGCTTGGTAAACCATCTCACTCCTTGTTTTACTTAGTGAAGCCTCTAGAGGTTCAAACCAGCTTTTTGTCAAAAAAATTGTCTTTTTATTAACTACAAATAAAATAAAACAAAACTTTATGAAATGTTTATCCATATACGAGGGTCGTTTGAAAAGTCCGTGCAAAGTCAGATAAATGGCACTACTGGCGCATATCGAGCATATGTTTAGTTAGTAGCATCTGTTGGAAAACACATGTGTAGTTTCAGCCAGATCGGTTTATTTCTTTGTGTTTGACATTCGTTTTAATCGAGGAAGTCAAGTGATTTTCAAAAAATGGTTGAAAAAGAATTTCGTGTGAAGTGTTGCAAGGACGGTTTGCAGCTGTTCCAGAAGAATTCGCAGGACTTTAAGCGTCGTTTCGTCACTGTGGATGAAACATGGATACATCACTACACTCCTGAGACCAAAAAACAATCTAAACAATGGGTTATGAAGGGGAAATCTTCGCCAAAAAAGGCGAAGGCAGTTCCTTCGGCCGGAAAGATTATGGCGACTGTCTTTTGGGATTCACAAGGAATAATCTTCATCGATTATGTGGAAAAGGGTAAAACTATTACTGGTGCATATTATTCATCGTTATTGGACCGTTTGAAAACCGAGCAGCAAAACAAAACGCCCACGATTGCCCCACAAAAAAGTTCTTTTCCATCACGACAACGCTCCAGCTCACGCCTCAGCAGTTGTGGTCGCAAAATTAATGGAAATAGGGTTCCAACTCGTTTCACACCCACCCTATTCTTCCTATTATTCGGAAGGGATCAACAAACTAGAGCAGCGTTGGTCAAAGTGTATAAGCCTAAAAGGAGACTATGTCGAAAAATAAAAAAGGTTTACCCCAAACAATTAAGTAGTTTTTATTTTTGCACGGACTTTTCAAACGATCCTTGTATATATACATGAAAAATGGTTAAAAATGAACTGATAATTATTATCAACACGTGAATAAGCAAAACCATTTTGAATGGAAGGATTAAATTTGATCTTATCTTAAATCGCTTAATGTACTTGCCAAAAAATATTAATCCATTCAACTTCATATGGAGGTGAATGAATTAAATTTATGATGAATTAAATAAAAATAATTAAACCAATATTAAAGTTGTATAATTATTAAATCAAGAGCACCTTAGCTAAAAAAAAGTGGAAGTTCTTAAATTTGTCGTAACTTATATAATCAACGTTTCATCAGAATATTTTTGATCTTTGCCTTATCTAACGAAACATTTATTTTATCTTATGATTGATAACTTTTATAATTGGTTAAATAATGAGGCTCAAAACTTCTAATCGAGAGTAAGAACAGTTCAGAAATATAACTATTACTTAAGTTTCTATTTTAATTTTATACACAGTAATGTAATTTATATTAATTAAAATTAAATTAATTAAAATTGTTCATTTTTTAAAATGTCTTACACACTGGTGATAACTTTTGATTTTGTAATTTTATAAGATTTCTTCACTAACCAAATTTTATTCTAATTTCAGATAGTTGAAGCAATATACATAAAATATTATTAAGTTTTTCTTAAAGTATTCTCAAAGACAACTAAGAGTTTCTGGGAATTATTTCAATTTTTCCTTCTATTTCTTCCTCTTTTAAGAGCATATAGACCATGCAGACTGTTTCTCAAAATCAAAACAAAAATATTTCATTGAAAAACTAATTAATATGGAATATATGCAATTACGCCAAAAATACGAATAAACTAAATTTTTAAAATTGAGGGAATTCTAGCACAAAATTACAAATGCAATGGCACAGAATTTTTAAAAAGAAGAAACAAAACCAACTGCTTTCTTCACAAACAGAAAAAATAATATTAAGATTGTATGTTTACTTCAAAATAATGAACGACCAAATAGATATGAAAACTAGTAACGTCTGAAAAGACAAAATTGGCTCAAATTTCAATCACAATCCACGACTAGAGATGAAAACGTTGGGTTCAAAGATAATAACCACTTAGTCCTAAAAGAATAAAGGAGCAGGTTATCTGGGTTAGAAATTTCAACTGAAGTCAAAGGAGCACTGAAAGAGGGACAACAAGAGCAAGTGTTCACACAGGAAGAAAGAATGCAATGTCCAAGTGAACGAAGAAATTTTGAGCTGAGAATGAGGAACATGAGACATAATAAAACACTCAAGAACTGTACAATAGTTATTTATGAGTCATCTTTTTAAATGAAATTTTGAAACACTAATTGAAAAAACTATTCCCTTAGTCACTTGTTACTTACCACTTAGTCACTTACTCACTTGTTAGCTCCAAGAGCTATCACCCGGGCAACGGCGTTGGTCCACCGGCTAAACCATGTGAGGGGGGCCTGCTGCCTTGCAGGTTTGATAGGGGACTATAGAAGGCTAAGGGAGTAAACCCCAATAGAAAATCATGACCGAAGACTGTCGGTATAAACGGTCAACTCATTGCTAATTAGCACTGAGCCAGGGCACTTCTTTGTCCTAGGGTTGTGAAATCGGCCCTGAAGGCGGAAGAACTACTGTATTAGTGAACGGCATAGGAATGCGGAAGACAAGGAGAAACCACCGCATTAAAGATCCTTGAGGATATTCTCTAGTATCACCATGGAATGGCTATGTTTAGAACAAAATATTCCGGAGTTTCAAGTCTCCCGTGCGGATCTCCGGGGGAGGCGGTTATAAACAGAGTCGATGAAGTTGTGATGTCGGGAAGAAGGAAGAACCAAATGGAGGTAAACATGAAAATTGGTACGTGGAATGTGAGGTCATTGGCACAGGCGGGGAAAATTCATAATGCTATCCTGGAAATGAGGAGATTGAATATCAAAGTCATGGGCATAAGCGAAATGCGTTGGCCGGGTACGGGCTGTTGCGATATTGATAATTACAGAGTTTATTATTCAGGAACGTCCGATGGGAGTTTCCAATATGGAGTTGGAGTTGTAGTATGCAAGTCAGTTGCAAATAATGTGACAAATTTCATACCTGTTTCAGGACGATTCATGCTGTTGCAAATGAAAACTGCTCCCACTCTTTTGAACATAATACAAGTGTATGCTCCAACAATGGACAATACAGATGAGGAATTGGAAAATTTCTATTCACAGGTTTCAGAATTATGGAGTCAGTTACCAAAACAGGATTTGAATATACTCCTGGGAGATTTCAATTCAAAGATTGGAAAGGGACGTGAAGGCGATTGTATAGGTCTATATGGACTTAGAGAAAGAAATGAACGAGGTAATCGCTTGAGCATATTTGCGAGAGAGCAAGGTTTGACAATAATGAATACATTCTTTACACTACCACCAAGGAGACTTTATACGTGGAAGTCACCGAGAGATTCACCCAGTAAAATTATCAGGAATCAAATCGATTATATACTAATTAATAAGAGATATAGGAACAGCTGCACCAGTGTAAAAACATATCCAAGTGCTGATATCCAGTCAGATCATACTCTGTTGGTAGGCAACTTCAGAGTCAGATTGAAGAAACTGTTAAAGAAATATAAACCTAGCTATGATATGAGCAAACTGAATGATCGGATGTTGAAGGATAGAGTAAAGGATAGGATGAGGGAAGACATTGAATTGATTGCCAGTATGGGGAATGTCAAAGAGGAAGTGAATGAATTGATCACCATTGTTGGCAACATAAAAGAGGAATTTCTAAAGCCAGATATCAAACGGAGAAAAACTTGGATGACGAATGAAATTCTTGAAATGATGGAGAGAAGGAGACTTCTGAAAAATCATCCAGAGGACTATAGAGAGTTGAACAGAATTATCAGAAGGAAGGTGAGAGAAGCTAAGGAGAATGAAATGGGTGAGAAGTGTAAGAAAATAGAGACACTCCAATCACGTCATGATGGTTTCAACATATTTCATAAAATCAATGACTTTACTGGCAGAAATAGGAGAAGACCTGTGAACAGACTGGTAGATGAAAATGGAATAACTATTGTTGACAAAGATAGAATCAAATGTACTTGGAAAAATCATATAGAAAAGTTATTCAATGACGACAGAATGGAACCTCCCAATATAAACTGTGAAACAGGATCAAAAGTTTTGATTGATGAAGTTGAAGATGCAATAAAAAACATCAAGGTCGGTACAGCATCGGGCCCAGATAGTATTCAGTCGGAATTCCTGAAGCTTCTTGATGAAGAAAATATAACATGGCTAACATCTTTGTTTAATCGAGTGTATGACAATGGAAGTATTCCAGGAAAATGGCTGAAGTCAGAGTTTATTCTCTTGCCTAAAAAAAGTAGGGGCTAAAAAGTGTGGTGAATACAGGACAATAAGTCTCATGAGCCATCTATTGAAAGTATTTCTGAAAATAATCCACAGAAGGATTTATAAACTCTGTAAAGAACAATTGTCTGATACACAATTCGGGTTTAGAAACTCAGTTGGAACAAGGGAGGCTTTATTCTCTATCCAAATGTTGTTCCAAAGATGCAGAGATGTGAACAGGGATGTATATGCATGTTTTGTGGACTATCAAAAGGCATTTGATAGAGTCCAACATCAGAAGTTGATAGAGATTTTGAAGAATTGTGGGATCGATGATAAAGATTTAAGAATCATAATCAACTTATACTGGAATCAGTCAGCATCTGTGAAACTGGAAGATGATAATATAGACAACATAACAATTTTAAGAGGAGTCCGACAGGGCTGTGTGCTGTCTCCATTGCTGTTTAACATTTATTCTGAGCACATCTTCAGTGAAGCCTTGGGAAATATGGAAATGGGTATTTCTGTGAATGGAGAGAGACTAAACAATGTGAGATATGCTGATGACACAGTAATTTTTGCAGAAAGTTTGGAGGATTTGCAAATTCTGTTGGATAGAGTTTCAGAGTTAGTGAGAGGCAGGGTCTGAATATCAACATTGGTAAAACGAAATTGATGGTTATAAGTAAAAATAAAGTCCCCAGATGTCATCTTTTGTTAAATGGACAGAATGTTGAACTTGTGGATAGGTATACATACCTTGGTACTGCTCTGAATAGCCGGTGGGATTGTTCACAGGAGATTAAGATCCGTATAGAAAAGGCTACAGCTGTATTTATCAAAATGAGCTCCTTGTTTAAAAGCCACGATTTGACAATGGAATCGAAAATGAGATTTCTCAAATGCTATGTGTTCCCTGTTCTTTTGTACGGAGCTGAATCATGGACATTGACAGTTTCAATGGAACGAAAAGTGGAGGCATTCGAAATGTGGCTATATCGAAGAATTTTGAGAGTATCTTGGGTGGACAATATCACGAATTATAAGATTCTGGGAAGAATAGGAAAAGAAAAAGAAATTCTCAATGCCATAAAAGTAAGGAAACTCCAATACCTGGGACACATTATGAGAAATAACAACAGATATAAAATATTGCAGCTCATAATTCAAGGAAAGATATGTGGCAGAAGAGGTCCTGGAAGAAGGAGAATATCGTGGATCCAGAACCTAAGGATTTGGTTCTCCGTGAATACAGCTCAATTTTTCAGGGCAGCAGTCAACAGAGTCATCATAGCCAAAATGGTTGCCAACATCCGGAACGGATAGGAACCACAAGAAGAAGAAGATTCCCTTAGTAGTCTATGCATTTAACGACAAAAGTGTTTAATTAAATTTATAGGAAATTAAAAGATCTACAACTTTTATTTAGAGCATTTTCCTCTACAGAGCCTAGTTTTAAGTGAAAGAGTGATTTTTCGTATTTTTAATAAGTCTAACTGAGGTCGATTTTCATTATGCGTCCTTCACTCATGATTAAAATAACGTTATATTTTTTTGAGGTTAGTTTTTTGTTTATTTCTAATGTTTTATTGCTAATGTTAGGTTATATTGGTCATTATTTGCATTGACAAAAGAAAGTTGTGTGAGCGTTTCATACAAGATTTTTTATTTTATTTTCTACGTAAGCCAAAATCATTAAAGTTTACTCGTGTTTAAAGATTCAGGCTGTTTAAGAGTTTTCCAAAAATCGATTCCTTAAAAGTGTGATATACTATAACCGAAAGCTGGGACACATTAATTAGGCTATGGCTTTTTTGGTAAAATTAAAAATAAACAGTGGTGTATTTTTGTTTTAAAGAAAAGGAGATGTAGTTGATACTTTCAACAAAATATTATATTTCCTAGATACTTTATAACAGTAGGTGAAGTTTAAAATTAATAACTGGAATAAAATTTCCTTTATTCTTCACTGGTGTATCGTAATTACGAAACCTTTTACTTTAATCTTATAATACCATAGATGGACATGTCTCGTTTGAATCCAAGTAAACGGGTTTCATGTATCTGAAATACCCATAAATAATTTCAATCAATAACTTTGACATTGAGAGACTGTTGAACCGCTTGGTAACGGCTGAATCAATAGCGCTGAAATTTGCTGAAACAAATACTACCTCATCCTCTTTCCTCTGTATACTCCTTTGTAGAATTAAGCCTTTGAACTCGGACACTTATATTTCAACAAAAATAATGTGGATGAAACGAATTTTTTATCGAACATCTTTTATTTCAAACAAATACAGTATTAATAGAGTCAACTTGTTTTAAAATTAATGAGCAATAGAAAAATATAATTTTTCTTCACTCCTTTGAAAATCTATATATTTAGGGAAATAGTATCTTTCAACCTGTTTCTGCCTTTTTAGCGGTTGATGTTATTTTATTATGGTAACTTAATATGACCATATTTTGTAGAATAAAAAATGGCTAATATGTTTTAGACACAACAGATCAAAGAAATATTTGTTCATTTTAGAAGAAACTTCCTAAAAGCCTTTATACAGTAAAACTCTTAGTTATTTCGAACTTGGATAATTCGAATAAACCGCTATTCCTTTTGAAAAGCATAATTAAATTTTATTAAAAATCTGGTGTGAAACACTCACACAACTTTCTCTTACCAGTGCAAGTAATTAACTATATAACCTAACATTAGTAAAAAAAATTAGAAATAAAGAAAAAACTAACCCCAATAGACATAACCAAATTTAAATCATGAGTGAAAGACGCAAAAAGCAAATACACTTCAGTTTGGCTTAAAAATACGGAAAATCACTTATTCACGCTATAAACCCTGGCTATAGACCCTGCTATAGACCCTTGGCTCTGTAGAGAAAAATGCTCTAAATAAAAGTTGTAGATATTTTAATTTCCTATGAAGTTAATTAAACACTTTTGTCGTTAAATGCATACTAAGGCCGAAATCTTAAAAAAATCGTTTTTTCGCACGTTTTTGTGAGAGAAAAACAAAAAATCGCTAGTTACCGCTAAACTAAGCGTTAGGCCTATACAAAAAATAATTGAAATAAAAGCTGTAGGATTTTAAATTTTCTACAACTTTTATTATATACATTTCTGCGCTAAAATGGATATTAAAGCCGCAATCTTAAAAAACAAATTTTTACGTGAAAGAAGCCTCTCCAAGAATTTCAGCAGACATGACGCCTACGTTATCTTGTAAAGCATTAAACATTTAGTAATCCAGGCGATTTTTAAAAAAATCGTAGGATCAGATTTTAAGAAAATTTCAAACATGTGAAAAATTACACGAATAAACTACAACTTCCAGCCAAAAAAGCTCGAATGAGCAAGTCAAAATTGAAAGCAATGATGATTGTTTTTTTTTTGATATTCATGGGATTGAGTACCTTCACTGGGTTCCTGAAAGTTAAACAATTAACCAATATTACTACCTTGAGGTACTTTCTAAACTACATCAAAGGGTAAGGAAATAACGCCCCGAAGTGGTAAGACAAATCATGGGTTCTCCACTAAGACAATGCGCCAGCTCATTCAGCGTTATCTGTCAAGAGGTTCCTAGCCAAGTAAAGCATCTAAGAGTTAAAACATCCACCTTATTCATCAGATCTTGCACCATAGGACTTCTACCTGTTCCTTAAGGTGAATTCTGCATTAAAAGGGACAAGATTTGAGTCTGTGGAAGCTGTAAAAGAGAAAGCGGTACCTGTCCTGAAGAAGCTGACAGAAGATGATTTCCAGCACTGTTTGCAACAATAAAAAATTCGCATGGAGCGTTGTAGGGATAAAGAAGGAGTGTATATTGAAGATGACAATAAGTGATTATGTATAAAATTAAAATAAAATTTTTTAAAACGTCAGTCTCGCTTTTAATAGCCACATCTCGTATACGGTCAAAGTTTTAAAGAATTAAATAATATTATTATGAGTTGCTAAAAATGTTGTATGATGTGACAATAATATTTTACTAAATTTTAGACACATGACAAGAGAGTATAAAATTTCTTTTTTATTTATTATAGATACTATTGATACCATTTATATTCCCATAATGTTGTAGTCGTTACTTGTCGATGATTGATGAGTTAACAAATAAACAACTGAACCAGTCTTTCATTTTTAAATCAACTAAATCATTAATAATTCATATAACCGCTATATTATTTATAAAGTTGGATGAAAAGTAATCGTATAACTTTCCCCCTTTCTTTAACTTTTCCCCTGAATATTTTTGATTCATTTCCTTTCAATTCTGTTCGTCTATGTCCATTTTTTTTACTAACAGTTCTGTATTTTAGTCTATTGTATAAAAAATATTGAAAAAATTTTAACACTAACGTTTTGTACGAATGTGTTTTATATGAATAACAATAATTATTATTATATAATATTTACCGAAAAGAGATATTATATATCTCTTTTTTTCATATTATATATGATGTGCTGTATTCTCCAAAGCATACGAAATTAAAGAAATCAACATTCAAAGCATATTTAAAGGGTTAAAACGGAAATAATATTCTACACTTATTCCGGTTTTTTTGAAATCTGGTTATAATTAAAGACAATAACTTCTTTTAAACTTATAATAACGATTTATTAACCAAATAATAAATTACAGTAAATTATAACAGAAATAACTACAGTTATCTTACAATATAATTTACATAACAAGATTTTTACATAAATATTTTCACAAACCTTAAGCTTAAACTTAACTCAAAATAAAATATGATTATTTATACTTAATTACCGATTACCTACCACCAATTTTGTACAAATTTACCGTACGTAGACTTACAGTTCAGCCGTTCTTAGTTTGCTCCTACTGTCAACAAACAAAAGCCACCTACTACAGTGTGCACGCTAGAGTCTGCGACTTTACGGATGTCGTATTCCTATTAAGTTATCTATATTTTAAATTATAAGTACTTAAAGTACTTAAAACATCAGTCATGATATGCTGTAGGCCTAACAATTTCATTTAGAAAAAATACTTTTAAAAGTATTTTGTATTTAAATACTTTTGAAAGTATTTTGTTGTTACTTTTTAATCAGTGTGTACACATTTTGATATAATGCGCATGCTCAGTGACATTATTATTAGTTTACATTAGGAGCAAACTAAGAGAGGCTGGACTATAAATTTCTAAATGAACTTGTAACGATGCATAACTGGTTTACAAATAAACTTTATAACAGCACTGGTTTCATTCATATTCGAGTAACTACTGGAACTAGCCAACAAAAGAGGTGGCTATAACATATATATACCCACCTTAGGGTTTCTTTGAATTTGTACTAAGATCGAGATCGAGCCCAAAAAAATATAGCTTTAGAAATATCCAGAGTTTAAAAGAATGCAAGCTAGATAAATCCAGATATGGGTAGCAAAAGAAAATACCATGAAAGGTTGATAAAAAATGAACAAAAAATATAACAATAAATAAAAATAAAATAGTCCGAATACAATAGAACTCTACCCTTCGTCAGGTGACCATTTTCATACAACAAATACTGTTGATCGACCAACACAAAAACTATTGTATTCATAACACCATTCTTCTTTCTTACTCTTCACGTTATTGATCATCTATCCATTTTAGTTTTCTCGGTCAAGTTTACCAGCAGGGAGAGTGCACTAATGCCTGCTTGATAAATCATATTGTGACAAAATCTAAGGGAAAGTATGTTCGAGAATTCTCGAGAAGGACCGAGATGTAAAAGGTGTTAATATAAATAATAATAGTTAGTAGTAATAATAACCATCAAATATACATCAAACGGAAATTTTTAATAAAAACATTTTTAATAAAAACGTTTTAATAAGAACTTTTTTAATAAAAACAATTGGAAAGTTTCAGAGCCCTCAAGAGAGAAGCAGTTTAGACCAAAGTGGTCTGAAAACCGCAAAAAAGCTTTCTCGGAACAATGAAGGCCTACTGGACCAATAATAAAAACAAGTGACGAAACTGAGTCATAATGCTTAACGTCTTCTATCCAAGGAGAATTCGCCAATAATAATAATAATAATAATAATAATAAATAGGGTTTCTATACAATATAATATATAATAGGGTTTCTATAGTTCTATAGGGTTTCTTTGCAATAGCAGCAAAGGCGGCAAAGGAAATCCTTAACGTCAAAGTGCTGAGAGGGGCAAACATTGACTCGGATCACTACCTCAGCAAAATCAAGATTAAGATGCGCCCGCTGGGAAAGAGAAAATTTGGTCAAAATCTAAAACCTAGAATGAACCCCATACTCCTGCAGAAACATCAGGAAAGGTTCAGGAATGGACTCCCCCGAGCAATTCCTCTTAAGGAATTAGAAGCTGCAATGACGACCAAAGCTCTGGAGATCGCACCACAGGAACGAAGGCCGAAACATGCTTGGTGGAATCCCGAATGCGATGAAGCCTTGAACAACAGAAAGAAGGCATGGAGAGACTGGAAAGCCCACCCGAAACCCTCTAAATTTGAGACCTTCAAAGAAGAAAGAAGGAAGACGGCCAAAACATTCAGGAACAGCCAAAGGAAATATCTCATGGAAAACTTGGCGTCATTGGAAGAATCCTTCAAGAAAAACAACACCAGAAACTTCTACCAAACATTCAAAAGATCTTTGACCAAATACTCTCCACCATCCCTAAATATCAGAAATCCCACAAGCGGCAAACTCGGGCATGGTGATGCAGAAAACGCTCAGAGCCTAGCGGAGTATTTTGAAACACTCCTCAACTGCCCGAAACCGTTAAAGAAATGGCCGACAACCGAGAGCAGACCCAACAGAGACTCCAGCCCACCTGACCTTCAAGAAATACAGAGAATCATTCAGACGCTGAAGAACAACAAAGCTCCAGGAGAGGATGGCATTGTCGCAGAGCACTGGAAGATACTGGAAGACGAACAACTACAACCTCTCGTAGAAGAACTCAACACGGTATGGCGGACGTGCAAAATCCCACAGGAATGGAAGTCAGCTATTATCCATCCATTGCACAAGAAAGGTGACAGAACGGATGCGAACAACTACCGAGGAATTTCTCTCTTGCCAGTTACGTACAAGATTCTATCCAAGGCTCTCCTCAGCAGAGCAGAACCCCAACTCGATCCGCATCTAGGAGAATACCAGGCAGGCTTCAGGAAGGGAAGATCCTGTGCAGAACAGATCATCAACCTCAAGTTGATCATCGAAGGAAGGAAGCTGGCGAATAAGTCGTTGACGGTAGTTTTCGTCGACTTCATGAAAGCGTACGACTGCATCGATAGGGACACACTGATCGAGGTTCTACAGGAATTCGGCCTGGATAACAAAACCAGAAACATCTACCAACAAACCATCACAGACACGGAATCGGGGGTAAAATTCAGATCTGAACTCTCCAAACCATTCTGCATCAGAACAGGCGTTAGACAAGGCGACGGCATCTCTCCATTAATGTTCAACTGCGCACTGGAGAAAGTCATGCGCGAATGGAATAAGAAAGCTCCGAGAGGAGTTAAAGTTGGAACAGCGATAAAAGTCAACGCGTTAGCATTCGCAGACGACATCGCACTGATAGCAGACACGGTCCAAGACGCTGCAGAACAAGTACGACTACTGGAGGACGAAGCGGGAAAGATCGGCTTGAAGATCTCTAAAAACAAAACCCAATTCATGTCCAACGAAAAAGACGCACCTAAGTTCCTGATAGAGGACGAAATTTCACGTGTTGAATCATTTAAATATCTTGGCGAGATCATAACGCTGGACAACTCTGGCAAACTTGCGATTCAAGCAAAAGCTACAAAGCTAGCACAAGCATACGGTCTCACCAAGAACGTTTATAATAAGAGATCAATTTCGCGCAATGCCAAGATAAGACACTACCAGACGGTTGCCAGACCGGAGGTGCTGTACGCGGCGGAAACCCATCACTTGAAATCTAACATCCACCTGCGCTCGATAGAAACTACCGAGAGGAAAATCATCAGAAGAATCATCGGGCCGACTCAAAATAAAGAGGGAGAATACAGGCTCAGAAGTAACGAAGAAGTATATTCCTTCACCACACCCATAAGAGAAGTCATCCAGCAGAGACGACTGGCATTCTTCGGCCACATAGCGAGGATGCACGACTCCAGACTAACGAAGCAGTTATGGAAGTTCTGGGAGGGCAGGAAAACTACAACGAGATGGCACAAGGAGATCCACGAGACGATGCTGGTGAATGACATTACGGGCGAAACACTTCTCAATGGAACAGAAATGAAGCAGAAAATTGAGAATCTAAAGTGCTTGGGAGGGCCGAGGAGAACGGGAACGGCCTGGACGGAGGAGCGAAAAAGATCACATGCAGAAAAAATGAAGGCAGCATGGGTCATCCGGAAACTGGCTGGAACTAAGAGAAATGCATCCCTAGTAGGATCTAACAAGAAATAATAATAATAATAATAATAATAATAATAATAAATAGGGTTTCTAATAAATAGAAATATAATGCACAAATGGTTATGTGTAGTGTAGGTCAGCCTATTGTTGTACGGTCACCTGAAGGAGTCGGGTATCTATTTAGGAAATTTTCTCTGTTTATAACCATTTTATTTAATTATTAGTTGTTTACGTTTTGTAAAAACTTGTATTTTTATTATTATATCGAAAATCTCTGGCCTTCTCGTGACTTCTATAGCTTCGTCTATATAAAAAACACTCCGTTTTGGGGTCTTTAGTCTTTGATCTATGACGAGTTTTGATCTATCAGTTGTACTGTGTACGAGTGCATATGCAAAGAGATCCAGCGTATTGTAGACAAGTATAATATTGTTCTTAAACTTGTAGATCGGGCTTAGTTTAAGCAAGTGAAAAAAAATCTTGTAATTTCTTAAGTTTACCTTGTTAATTTATTGTAATTACTTGGTTATGTATTATGAGTAATTTAATAGGCCTAATTGTAGTAATTGTAGTTTATAGTGCTTAATATTGTTTGTGATTTTAAGCGAAAGGTTGTTAATTATTTAATTTCACCCAGATCCCAAAACGGACCTTAGAAATAAATGTCAAAAAAAATCTTATTCCAAACAGATATACTAGTTTTTTATTCTATTTGGGAGAGGGCACTACGAGGGGAGCCCCATCAAAGGTTTTACTTGCTACTAGATTAGTGCTATGTTTGGGGCATCTTTATAAACTTTCAACCAACCAAATTGAATTTTTGTTTAGAGAAACCTTCAAAAGTCTTTCATGTTTAACTTCGAACTTAAAATGTAGGAAAGAATTATTGTTGTGTTGCAATTTATTTTATTTTATTAAGTAAACAGATAATTATATAATTCGTATTGAAATTATTTACTCCTGACTACACATTAAATCTGTAGGTGTATAATGAAAGAACATAATAATACCTCTCACTGTTATATAAGTGTAAATATTTCAGGTTACTTCTCTTAAATAGGTATTTTGTTTCTTACATTTCTTGTAAGTATTCAACAAAATAACTACATTTTTCTCTCTAACTTCCCAGTAAATTTAGTTCCGCTACAAAGATTTATTTTAATTAAAAATTCCTTTTAATACACCACATTCTAAAGGAATTGAAAGTGGGTTTAATACAAAACCTTTTGCGTTAAATTCGGTTCGATAAGTAAATACAATTAATTTTTTTTTATTACCGTCAGTGATTTTAATTTTTACAGAAAATTAAACTAATTTGAAATCGTATTATAATTAAAAAGTTTTGTTTCAATAAATTTATTTTTCATTTTTAATTACTAATGGTGTAAGAAAGTGGGTTGCTAATTATTAACTTTTATTCTTTCATTTTTTTATTTTATCATACGTGAACTAAATGGGTTGTTTGAAATTGCTTTCATTTTAGTTTACTGCTCTTTAAAAATAAAACCATCCCACTCATTTCAAAATAATTGCTTCTTACATATAACACTTTTTTTTATTGAAAACAGTTCCACGTTACCTAAAGACGAAACAAAGAAAAATTAAAGAAGTTGATTGTTTTAATTACTTTGGAGAATGATGTAGTACAGCCTAAAATAAAAAAAAATAAACAAATTCATACGCGGACAGATGGCCTGTGCACTCCTCAGAATTTACAACCAATATAAGTAAACAATCGCTCTACAGACAAACCAAAATAAGATATTATATAGAGGTAAACTCTGAATGTTAATAAAATTAAAACAATTCAATTAGTCTTATTCAAATAAGAATACATCTCGTAAAATAACCAGAAATTTAAGGTTAATAGAAACAGAGAAACACCTTTGGAAGACAATGGACATGAAGATAAGTGGATAGACAATAAAGTTTACAAGGAACGGAACTGTCCAAGGAAAGTGAATGATTATTGTTGTTGATATAACAATCAACAGCAATGACAGTAATAATGATTGAAATTTTAGGGATATCTTTACAGACTATATAGCAATGATTGAGATTATTTAAACAAGACTAAAAAAAATACCAGAGGTGATAGACAAGTGGTTTAAAGAAAATTGAAAAGATTAAAAACACTGGAACTTTCGTTTTAGCGACGGAGACATCACTGAAGTTGGCTGTAACTTTGCTAAACCGCTCTCTATTGTGAATCAATTTACGAAAAGTATGTAACTCTATTTGTTCATCCTCTGATATTTTTCAACCATGAGCATTTTCTTCGTTTCTACCCCACTACCATCAACTTAACTTCTGCGCTTACACTTGCATTTTCTAGTAAACTACACCGTCACTTTATTCACCACAGGATCTTGGTGTATAATGAAATTCATTACTCTCAGAGGAGATAACTAACTAGTATATTATATGACTAAATAAATTTTTTTTTCTAACATTTGAGAATATTTACAATCAGTTTAAAAAACAAAAACTATAAGTAAAGAGCATGAACGGGTTCACATGACGAAGACAATACCCAGTAGTATTGCTTCGGAAACGAAAAAAAAGTTTAAGTATAAGTTTTTAAAATATTAACAAGGTAAAAGATGAAAAAATTAATAGAAAAGGTAACCAAATTAATAACGGTGATAGTAGAAGAAGATGATGAAGTGATGATGATGGTGATGGGTAGAGAAAGAAGAGAAGATCAAAAAAAAGTAGGTTAGTCGGTAAATCTAAACGGAAGGTCAAGCAATTTTATTCGTTTCAGTCGTGTCACGTCTTCGCTTTTATCAAGTAAATTAAGCGCCAAAGAATTCGGATGATCTGCTAATTTTTCTTGATATTTTGAACTTAGTTGCGTGATTTCCTCTTTCACGGTGTTGACACATAAGTCCTTATGCAATGTATCATTTGTCACATACCATGGAGCATTTGTTATTATCCGTAAGACTTTGGACTGGAACCTTTGGATAATAGCAAGATTCGATTTCGCAGCTGAACCCCAAAGCGGTAACCCATAAGTCCACAGCGGTTTCAGTATGGCTTTGTACAGTAGAAGCTAGCTCTCTAATGACAGCTGTGAACGTTTGTCCACCATCCAATACAAATCTCTCAGCTTCAATGCTTGTCTTTTGCGTGTATTCCAAATATGTTTGGACCAGGTAAGGCGTCGATCTAAGTGCAGTCCCAAGTATTTTACATCATCTGACTGAGGAACTGGTCTTTCATTTAGCCGTATCGGTAGACACGTGTCTTAAATAAAATTTAAAACTAAAAAAACTTTATATTATAAAAAATCTGGTGTGAAACACTCACACAACTTTCTCTTGCCAATGCAAATGATTAATAATAAACCTAACATTATTAATAAAATATTAGAAACAAACAAAAACTAACCTCAAAAACATAACTTTATTTTAATCACGAGTGAATGACGCAAAATGACAATCGAACTCAGTTTGGCTTAAAAATACGGAAAATCACGCTTTCACGCTAAACTAGGCTCTGTAGAGAAAAATGCTCAAAACAAAAGTTGTAGATATTTTAATTTTCTATAACTTTTATTATATACACTTTTGTCGTAAAATGCATACTAAGACCGAAATGTTAAAAAAAATCGATTTTTCTCACGTTTTCGTGAGAAAAAAACAGAAAATCGCAAATTACCGCTAAACTAAGCGTTATACAAAAAAATATTAGAAACAAAAGTTGTAGGTTTTTAAATTCTCTACAACTTTTATTATATAAGTTTTTGCGCTGAAATTTATATTAAAGCCGTAATCTTAAAAAAACAACGTTTTTACGTGAAAACAACCTCACCGAGAATTTCAGCAAACATGGCGCCTACCCTATCTTGTAGAGAATAAAAAATTGAGTAAAATAGGCGATTTTTAAAAAAATCGTAGGACCAGTTTTTGAGAAAATCGCAAAAAACTGAAAAATTATACGAATAAACTACTACTTCCGGTTGACCGATTTTGATGAAAATGTTCGTGTCGCGTCCGGTAGTGGTATGTAACTTAAGTTTCAAGTTTCAAGTTCGTACGATGTTCCGTTCTTGAGATATTCTGTTCACACACACACACACAGACACACAGACACACAGACACACACACAGACACACAGACACACACACAGACCAATCGCTAAAAACATGTTTTTTGGGTTCAGGGGGTCTGAAAACGTATAGATCCGGTGAAAACTCGATTTCGAAAAATCGACATGAAAACAATACTTTCCTTCCTATATATTCATATAGGCAAGAGAAAGTAAAAATTTATATTAAATTATAACAAAATTATAAATTATAAAAAATATATGGTAGTCATAATTGTTTACATTTTTTATTATTTTTGGTTAAAAATGCATTGACATTAAGTTTTATATCGATAAAATAATATCCGTTTTGATTCTAATACATTATACTATACAGTATTACAATATTTTTGATTTATCATCTGCTGCGTTGAGCTTATAAAATTAACATGAATAATTGAGCTACGATGAAGTTGGCTTTTCTACTTGATTGATTAATGCCATTGTATAAGAATTCGCGTTTCACCTTCGAATTTTTATATCTTCATTTAATTTTCTATAAATGCTCCCTGTGAAGAGAAATCAATGTCTTTTAAAGAAAACTATTCGAGCTATTATATTAATTTTTTTACAAACTATTTTGCTTTTTATTTTCAGTCGACTTTTAAATCTTTTTTTAAAAAACAAATTTCTTTACTTCTATAATACTTAGTTATAGTTAATAGAAATATATTACCTAAATAACTGTAATTGTATTTTTTATTTTAATACTTTCGTAGTATATCTCTATAAACAATTCTAAAGAGAAAAACATTTAGATACATTTAGGTAGGTACTTCAGAACTTGAGAAATCCATTTAGTTTTCTTCAAGTAGGTACATAAAGAAAAATCTTGCAAAGAAAATATATAAAAAGATTACTTAGATATAAAAATCAAATATCAAATTTATAAGATCTTCAAATGGGTTGCCATTTATAACATCTTCAGTTATATTACAGCAGTAACTATACATTAAGTGCAACTCAGAAAATTTGTGTATGATACTCTGATGAAAATAAATAATCCTTATATATAGTAGTTACTTTTTATTAACGAAAAAGATTTTCTTTTGCTATAATTATTTTTTACATTTATTCAAGAAATTCACAATCTTTTAGACGCAATCAGAGAATATAACACAAAATAAGAAAAAAAATTGAAATGATAAAAACCGCGTGTGGAGACATAGTCCATTGACAGAACTCTGACGTGAATAGATCTGGTAAGTGCAGAATATATCACTGTGATGAATAGTCACGCCCATAACGGGCAGATGGATGTTAAATTAATTGTACTCGATCTGTTGGGTCCAGGGCTACAAAAAATTGTTCTGTTTCTTTCCAGATAATCAGCAAATTATATGGCTGAACGATTTAAGGACAAAAGAGGTAGACGTGTAAAAGACACTAGTCAGAGTTATCTCCTCTGAGAATAATGAATTTCACTATACAGCTAGACCCTGTGGTGAATGAAGTGCAGGTGTCATTTTCCGGGTGGAAAGTAGATGCTTTTCAGAGCGCCCGACATGCTGATAAGCATACTTTTTCAACTCAGTGAGAAAGGCAAGAGTAAACTACCTCTCTCCTCGTTTTTGCTTAGTAAAACCTCTAGAGGTTCAAATCAGCCTTCCGGCTGTTGACCTAAACAACAATGGTTAATAAACTTATTTATTTAATTACATTAGATTGTTTACAACAGGCCAAAGTGGCCCAATGAAAGAAACAATAGACTATTACATATAAAATAAACAGTAACTTATTACAAACTAAATCACAATTACACAAAAATAAATTAATGTACCTTAATTATAAACTTATATAGACAGGAAAAACTACCTAACTTAATTGGGTAAAGAAAGCGTCAATATGAAAACTTCAGTTTGCAAACAAAGAACAGTTCCGAAAGACAAACATGCATAAAACATAGGTACCATAAAGGAAAAAAAATATTTAAAAAAAATCCATACCATGCATAAAAAATACTAAATAACAAAAAATACCGGGTAAATAAACTACATTAAACAATTAAATCATTTCAAAAGCCCTGGAGCTTGACAGCCTATCTCTGATGAAACGGATCTAAGGAAATATTTTCATCTATTAAATTATCTACAGTACTAAGTTAGTTCAGATAATCTCTGGTCCATCGACGTTTTAATCGTCTTACTGGATTGTTTGGGAGAGTCTGCGTAGCCAGATTTGAGATCAATCTATTGTGGTGGTTGGTGAGTTTCTTCCTAAATTTTGTGTATAGTTTAAAGAAAATATAATTTATGTAGTGTACCTTTAGGTCTGACTGTAGCGTTTGAATGGTTATACAATTGGAGGCGTTAAGTATTATTCATTAGAACTTTTATTAAAAACGCTGAATTTTGGCTAATACGATGGTTTTGCACAGCCATAGATCAAACTGGTATAGCCCAGATTGGTCGAAGGTAAGAGTTGTAAATGATTATTTTAGATGTAGTTGGTAATTTTGATTTGCGTGAAAGGAGTCTGTACAACTTTCTGAACCTGTCTAGAAGTAACTTCCATTTTTAGCGTTATGTACATTCTACGTGAGCTGGAATAAATGTACCGTCCTTCCCAACAAATTTCAGGTATAGGAAAATTAACATTGGACAGTCAAAATTACTTATATTACAAAGATTTAATCTTACTTTCATTACTCCAGTCGTTAGGAAACATACTAAAAATTAGTCTACAAAAAATTTTAATAGATAATAATATAATTATTAATAAATAGAAGGAAAAATGTTATTCAATTTCGATATTGCGTGGAACTTGCACAAGGAAAAAAATTCGCACACTTATAATGTTATTGCACAATATACAAGGTGTGGCTATTTAATAACGAGACTGACATTGTAGAAATTATATTTTTATTTTATGTATAATTTCTTATTGACACCTTCAATATACACTCCTTCTCTATCCTTACAACACTCCATGCGAATTTTCCATTGTTGAAACAGTTCTGGAAGTCATCTTCTGCCAGCTCCTTCAGGACACGTGCCGGTTTCTCTTTTACAGCTTCCACAGACTCAATTCCTGTCCCTTTCAATGCAGATTTCACCTTCGGGAACAGGTAGACATCACATGGTGCAAGATCTGGTGAATAAGGTGGATGTTCTAACACTGAGACGCTGTACTTGGCTAGGAACCTCTTGACAGATAACGCGGAATGAGCTGGCGCATAGTCTTGGTGGAGAACCCATGATTTGTCCTTCCACATTCGGGGCGTTTTTCCTTACTCTTAGTTAGTTAGAAAACACCACACTTAGTTTAGAAAACACCTCAAGGTAGTAATATTGATTAATTGTTTGACCTTCAGGAACCCAGTGAAGGAACACAATATCATGGATATAAAAAAAACAATCATCATTGCTTTAAATTTTGACTTGCTCATTCAAGCTTTTTTGGGTCTCGGTGAAGTTCGGCTCTTTCAATGCATGGATTGGCGCTTCATTTCTGGATCATAGTAAAACACCACATTTCATCACATATTATTATCTTCTACCTGTTCCGTAAGGAGAAATCTGCACTAAAAGGGACAAGATTTGAGTCTGTGGAAGCTGTAAAAGAGAAAGCGGCACGTGTCCTGAAGGAGCTGACAGATGATGGCTTCCAGCACTGTTTCTAACAATGGAAAATTCGCATGGAGCGTTGTAGGGATATAGAAGGAGTGTATATTGAAGGTGACAATAAGTGATTATGTATAAAATAAAAATATTATATTTTACAAGGTCAGTTTCGTTTTTTAATAGCCACACCTCATATATCGTGCTTCCCAACAAGTCTGACGTATAGGGCATTAACATAAAACAATGTACGTCCAACATTAATCTTATACTACTGTCTTAATCTTATTTACCTTATCTTGTCTTATCTTGTATCTTATCTTGTTTATCTTGTCTTATTGTATTAATCTTATACTTCTTTAAGTAAGTAATCTTACTTTCATTACTCTAGTCGTTAGAAAGCAGACTAAAAATGAGTCTACAAAAGATTTTAGTAGCTAATAATTTAATTATTAATAAATAAAAGCAAAAATTTTATTCAATTTCGATATAGCGCGGTACTTACATAAGGAAAAAAATTTGGACATTTATAATGTTAACTGAAAGACGCTCACAACTGTCAACTGATTCAAAAATGTCGCTATACAGGACAATATTCAAGCTGGTTTGAACGTACGGGATACAATTCTGGTTGACAACAAAAAAATACCAATATTGACATTTTAAAACGTTTTCAAACAAAATTTTTACGATCATCTCTTGAGATACCGTGGTACATACGAAACAAATATGACATCTAAACCGATATACGAGTTAACTCAGTAAGACAGGAAATTAGTAGTTAGACAGTAAAACAAAACATACGAACAAAGACTAAACGGACATTCAATTCTGTGTCTAAGAAGTAAAGGAAGTTAACTCCATTTTTTGTAATTTTTCAGAAGAACAAAAAAAAATGAATTTTTTTCATTTTTAAAAAATTTCTGGTGTTAGAATTTTTAAAAATTTGTACCAAGTATAGCCTCTGTTACAGAGATTTAAATGACTAAACAACTTTCTTAACTTCTACACCTGTCTGACCACACACAGAACTTAGTTAATCAAACGAAAACAAAATTTAGACAAACATATTGTGCTAATTATTCTATTCTGATAAAGAAACAGCATTTTATTCACAACGTTTGAAAAAATTACAGAATTCAAGCAAATTCTGAGACCTATCAGTAAGATGATAAAAACAAAATAACTCAAAATAAAATTACTTATTGTCAATAATGAGCAAATGTTCAAGAGTTAAAAATTGTAGTGATTTTTAAAATTTCCACATCATATACAAAAGTGGAGTTAATGTGCTTACTGCAACTTTTTAAAAATGGAAGCAAGTCAGATACGAGTTAATACTGTAAAACATTAGATAGAGCATTTCTTGCTGATTTTCAAACTTAATTTTGCCAAAATGGAGTTAACACCCTTTACCTCTAGGGCACAGAAATCATCTCGCGATAAACTTACTGTAGGCCCTACAGCTGTGACTATACGTTTACGAGACTTAACAGATACGATGAGTTGGATTTACAGATTCGTACATAATTAACTTTTTATTTTCGATATTTTTATGTGTATGTGTATAAATATTTGTTTTCTTCAATTTTGAATCATTTCAAAAGTAATTTTAAAAATTACATGTACACTAGGGCGATACCGAGTGCTCAGCGCAGACGTTTGAAGCGCATCTGGCCAAGAGGTCTTCTAGGCCAACTGTACGACTGTGGTGATGACTGCACGCTCCTTCAAGTAAATCAAGTTTTGGAACATTAGCTTCACATTTAGAAATTGTTGTAATAATATAATAACAGATACTAAATTTCAATTAAAAATGTCAAAAAATTACAAAAAGGTTATCTGTAACAATTATTATTAATGTATAATTGTTGTAAATTTTTCTTTTCTATGATAATCTTATTACTTATTGTTCTCTTTCCTATATAACAGAACAGATTGTAATTTTGCTGATTTGATAAAAAATCTTATAATGTTATTGCACAACATATACATACATATTGAAACTCTTACACTTGAATCCTTTAACTATTTTCGCCGAATGCATACAACTTTTAAAATCGATATTTCTTTATTCTCTAAAACAAAATTTCAGTAGAAATTATTCATGGAGAATGGAAAAAACTTTTGAATATTTTTATACTACGTTAATCTACTGAAAAAGAAAATGCAATTCATATCTTAAAAATTTTTCTTTTAACAATTCATTTTAAAAATGAAAGTTTTGTTTTATGTATTCAAGTTATTGTGAGAGGAGAAGGTTTAGGATGTTAAATTGTCGGTATTATTCATTGGTTAGTTTTGTTTTTGAATATCAAAATATAACTGAACGATTTTAGGAAAATGATAAATGTGGTTTCAAACAAAAAGATGCTGAAATCTTTTTTATGAAGAATGAGATTTTAACCAGGGCGTGTTTACATCAATAGGAATAAAATTAGTAATTCTTTTGTTATTTCTGTACGTTTAAATATTAACTAGCCATATTACCCGCGCGGTGCGTATATTTTTTGCTACCATCAGAAGGGTGAATTAAACAAATTAACTTACTGCTACTCATATTTAATTCCACACTTTACTTTGGTTAGGTTTCCGTAAAATATGACGACTGTTCTGGATATTTTTTAATGAATCATTTTTACATGAGAAAAATAAATGTATATTTTTTTTATAAATTACAGTAAGTCCTCGTTATCCGCGGGGGTTACGTTCCGGAGGGTTACCGCGGTTAGTAAAACCGCGAATAATGATACTTTATATGAACGAAAAGATGGGGTTAAGTTCTAAAGGTAAAGTCCTGTAGTCGTTTTAATGGTTTTAGGAACATATTACCATTATTATAATCTATGATTAATACAGTAATGTACGCATAAAAAATTTAAGTTGCTTTAAAATATTTAGTTATGGCTTTTTGCTTCTTCTTATTTTCAAACTCCTTGTGGACTCCTTCATATGTTATCATCAGCTCCTGAATCCTCTTTTGAATTGAAGGGCCCTTTCCATGATTGGATTCTTCTCCAACACGTGGCCAGCCAATGCGTTGCCATGCTAAGGATCTCGTTGATGGTTTGTAAAGAAATGGCTTCGTTTCAGGATCGTCGAACACACAAAGAACTGTACGTACATACGATAAAGTTAGACTGACACATGGAGGAAAACGTACGGAGAAATTACAGTATGGTGCCTGGGCATACGTATGGCGGTGAGGGGGTGTTACTGGCGAAGCCTGGTACTCAGTGACCCGCTCACTTTGTACAGTACGCGGAAATCTAGCTTGGTTCATGGCGGCCGTCGCCATACTAGTGTGTGACTCAACATGATACGAATGCCAAAACATTTATTCAAAGACACGTTTTCAGAATTGTATGACTTCCCAACCAAGTACGGTGTCCACAAGGTGAGAAAACGTACGCATTTTCAGGTTTTAGGCCCACGGACAAAGTCCGCGGATAACCGAAACCCGCGGATACCAAGGGATTACTGTATACGTAAATTGAATACTTATATAATTGAAAAAAGTAGCCAATCAAAAACCAGCTTATACAGCCATTTCGTCCTTCACTATAAGGAAAAAACGCTCCGTTTGCTGAAAGCTATTACGATTGACAGATGCATGTCCAAACGCTTGTTTTTATGATAAAAGGCGGTATACGATTTTTACATTTTTACACACACACACACACACACACATATAAAATATATATATAAAAACACGCACGCGCGCGCGCACACACAACCACCCACCCACACACACACGTACACGCACGCACACACACACACACACACCATTACCACCACCACTACTACCAGTCGCTAAAACATGCTTTTTGGGTTCAGGGTGTCTTGAAACTTGTATATCCAGTAAACACTTGATTTCGAAAATCGACATGAAAACAACACTTTCCTTCCGAATATATTCATGTAGGGTAAGAGAAAGTGAAAAAGGACATTTGTGAAACAGAAAGATAAGATTATAAAACGAAAGCAAGATGGGCGTAACTGGAGTTAATATTATTTTATTGCTGCCCTGTATAAAATAAAGTTACTTTTAGCACCAAACTAAAATGCAAAGAAAAAAATAAAATAAAATGAACGGAATATTTATTATCCGATGTCAGAATAAAAGAAAAACATGACTTTGAAGGTTTATTATTGCGGGAAGCATATTTTCTTCATTATTGTTATAGACCTAAATAAAATGTAATTAAAAATTAAGCCCATTAAAGAGGAAGAATTTAATTTTCATGCTTTGTGTTGGGCTTCATTCGGTTCTTTTCCACTCCTTTAGTTCTATCAACTAACTTGTAGACTTACTTTCATCTGAGGAGAAAGAGATGGAACAATATTATGGAGGAAAAGTTCAAAAAGCCTCGAGTTGAATTTATTTTCCTTTAAATAACAGCATTATTTTCCCTTCACTTATAGAGTTTATTTCAAAAATTATTTTATTTTTTCTTCATCTTGTAAGTTAATTACAAGTAATTTTACCATAATTCTTTATTTAAAAAAGTCAGATTTAATAAAAATTGTTTTAAATATATTTTCTAAATATTAGATATAATAAAATTTAACTCAAAATTATTATGCTTTTCTTACACATAAAAACCAAAAAATTACTGTGTACAAGTAAAAACAATTAGTACTTAAAATGGAATCATTGTTGACTTCAGTAAGAATTTTCTGTGGAACGGGCAACATACGACTTCGGAATGTATATAAATATTATTGTAACACCTAAGTCAAGGTTCATTCGGGATCAGGGTATAATAAATAATAAACAAACTTTCTTTTAAACTTATAACAATTATATAATTACAAGATTATAAATTACAATAATTGTAATTTTTAATCTATTTACACGCAATTGTAACTTTTTAGTTTTTTTTTTTACTTGCATCCAGGAGACTCCAAAGGGAGTATAGGACATGTCAAATAAAACTGATAAACTGAAAGTTTATCACCAATGATAAATTCATCACTTACCACCAGAAAATTGTTTTTACTACTGCTTACTTCAGTTAGTCTACGCAGAACACCTAATAATTAATTATTAACTAAAAACCTACAATTGAATCACTTAAATTACTAACAAAACTTAAAGTTTTAACTAACTTAACTAACTATAACAATACACTTAATACAGTAATAGGATCTTACCTACAACCAATTCCAATGCTAACATATGGTACGGAGATCTTTTTTCTTAATTTACAATGTATTTACACCGGTTTAACATTGTCTAATAGCATTTATTCATAACCGTAGACAACTTGAAGTGACGAATGACTAAAGGAACTAACTATTGTGATATACTTTCAGGCTTCGATGGAGGAATGGAAAAAACGAAGTAGGAATGGCCGTTTATAAAAAATGAAACAACGTAGCGAGAGACGTTTAAAACAGTTAGATGAGCATCAAAATCCTTTTGCAATAAAAATAACTTCTTGGACAACAGCGAAGATATTCACAGGTTGAAATGTTTTAAAACATTGAACTTACCTTTATGATTTTGTTAATTATTTAACTCGTTTAATCTTTTTTTTTAATTGACGTCATCTCATAATCGATATCATTCATTTCCATCATGGTCATCGTCATCTTCAGCTTCAACTGCTTAATGTTTCACGATATTAATGCACGGTTCAGTCAAGTTTAGTTTTATTTTTTGTTCACCCTTAATCTTTTTTTAAATCCCCTACTGAGTGTGTTTTATATTTTCATTCTTAGAACGTTATTACTGGTATTTTTATCAACGTTTGTAATAAAATATTTTAAAAAAAACTGTAAAATAATTTCACGATGTTACAACAAACTTGAAAATATACGAACTGTTATGAACAATCGTACTTTAGTAAAAATATAGCTACGACGTTTGAATAAAAGAGGGTACAATATTAAGTTACACAACAAAGGATTATTATTTTTGGTTACAAGTCCCAATAAATTAAATAAAACATTAATTTCTTTTTTGTATCAGAATGAATTATAGTTTTTCGAAAATAAAACGTACTTTTAAATTAAATCTGTCATTTCAGAAAGCCCAAAAGTCAAAATTTCATATTTTTTTCGTTTGTACATTTTCAGTCTAACTGAATGAGAAAGCTACCATCTGCACAACAATTACATACGTTTGGATTTCCTTAACCAATATAACACTAAGAAAAGGCTTATCCTAAAGGCTTTTTTCCTTCCAATTAAAAAACGAAAATTAATGATTTTTTGTAGCTTAAGTTTCCACTTTTCATTGAAAGAGGCCGTACAAAGTTTCTATGCAAAAACATTTTTAAGTAAGGTAACTACAGTTGGTGACGAAGATGAAGAACGTGAAAAATCCTGAGAACCACTATTTTTCTATTTTTAAAGTGAACAATTTCAATTTTTATTATTTCAAAAATCGTCAAACTTTAATGTAAACTAGCTTAATAAATGAATACTGTGAAGCAATTTTCTTCTGAACTAATCACGTAATTTACAGAGAATAATGTATTTGGCATCTACTAAAATATATTGCAGAAACACATTAAGTCAAAATTTTCAGTTTATTTAAACAAGTGACTTATCTTTAAAAAAACAAGAGTATACATTTTCTATGAAATTTTATTTTCTATGGAATTTTATTTTTATTTTCTATGGAATCGTTGTAAATTACCTTTTCTTATTTTTCCAAAAGTTAGTTTTTGACTTATGGGCTTTCTGAAATGACCGATTCAATTACTTCTGAATGATTTCATTGAAAATAAGGAATTTCTTCATTTTCTATAATGTTAAATGTGCAAGAAAAATTCCAAGTAAAGACTTAGAAAAATTTTAAAAGTCATTTAGATGGAGTCATTATATAGCCATGGGTATCCTGTCAGTATTAGATAAACCTACCTAATCAGATAAATTAACATTCTAGTAACGGAACCATTGAGAATAACTGTGAATAAATAAAGGATTTCTGACGAAAACATTTAAAGCCATCACCATACATTAGTTTTAATGTCGTGTAAACGGAAGAAGGAAAACTTTATGATCTTTCGATTTAAACAGAGTGGCATTAGTTTTAGTGGTAGTAATAATAATAATAATAGAAAAAGAAATAGACTGAAAGGATTCCCCAAGTGTTGACCTTTATTCTTTTTAAGATTTGGTACGCGTATAGAAGTTGAAAACAGATGAAAATGATGTCAGCCAAGAAGAAAGAAAAAGTTTTAAGAGGTACATTTCCAAAGTTCTACCGAAGTGAAAACAAATAATCCCACTTCATGATGTTTTCCGTAACTGTTACACTGTCGGGAAAACCAAAACTCTTGCTTTATGGCCGATACGTTTTGGTAACTGTTTTCTCTAAAAATGAATGTAACTAATAATATCTTGTGAAAATAAACAAAATGATTGATTTTATATACACTTTTTAATAAAATTACTCTAAAAAATATTGTTAAGACTTGCTCTGGCGCTTATTTTTATGTAAGCAATAAAACCCGCCATGACGATTTCAAAATTCCTACAGTAAAAGAGCTAACCTCGTCCTTGTATAGTACATTTTACGAAAGACTAGATGACCATCCAAACCAACTAGCCCGTGATCTAGCTACTAGAAACTCCCCAAATATGCGTTGTTTAAAGTGAAAATTAATTATTAAACCAATTAATGATTTTTTTTGTACCGTGCGTTCGGAAAGTCGCTGTGCACTGGAATTGTGACTATGGATTTATGAAAATATGTATAAAGAAATGACTAAGCATTTTGGAAAAAAATTTATTCAATACCTTAATTACATTGTTAAACCGTGATTACATTGTTTATAGAAGGTGTTCGAAATGACCTCCATTGGCATCAATACAGCATTGCACTCGTTTCATTTTGTTTGCAAACACCTTTCGCAACTGAAGAACAGTGATTCCTTGAATGTATGCCGTTATTGCGGCTTTAAGTTCGTCAATCGTGTGTGGTCTGTTCCGATACACAGTTTGTTTCGCCGCACCCCATAAAAAGAAATCGGGGGGAGTCAGATCAGGAGATCTTGCAGGCCACAAATTCTTTGAAATTATTCGTTCACCAAACACGTTGCGCAGGAAAGCCATTGAGATGTTAGATGTATGTGCTGTTGCCCCGTCTTGTTGGAACCAACCATTATTCATTTCCACTTGTGTTATTTGATGCGTAAAGTTCTCTAAAATATCAGAACAATAACGTTCACTATTGATTGTGTTTGCAAAAAAAATTGGTCCAACAATACGTGCTCTACTCACAGCAACCCAGACTCCAATTTTTGCTTCGTGTAAGGACTGTTCATGTAAAGCGCAAGGGTTAGTTGTCGACCATACTCGAGTATTTTGTGAACTTATATACCCTCCCAAGTGAAACCACGCTTCATCTGTATAAAACGTTACGTCAAGGATGTCTTCGGAATTTTGGTTGATGAAACGTTGAAACCAATGACAATAATTTAGTCTCTTGTCATTATCTGAAGGTTTCAGCTCTTGAACACACCTTACTTTGTATGGGAATAGTTTAAGTTCTTGTCTGACAGCTTTATGTGCGGTAGCAAGTCCGATATTATGCTGTTGTGCTAACTTACGCATTGATTTTTTTGGACTTTGTGCCATAGAATCAGAAATATCCAGCAGCTTTTGTTCGTCTAGCTTAGGGGGCCTACCACTACGTTCAGCGTCCTCAACAGAGCCAGTTGCCCGAAATTTTTCTATCAGTGTTCGTACTGCATTACGGTGAGGAATAATTGAATCTGGAAACTTTTCAGAAAATTTGCGCTTCACTAAATCACTGTACTTGTCACCTTCGCGAAATACGTATTCAACGAGGAAAATGCGCTCCTCTACTGAAAGAACCATCGCGTCCAACAACAAAAAACGTGCAACAGAACTGCAATAAATGAAACATATACAACTTCAACTCAATGACTGACAGGCCTCGACGTGTTCGGCAACAATTGAACAGCACAGAGCTACCAACCTAGCCATGAAATTATTCCCTGTCATGTCACTTGGTGCACAGCGACTTTCAGAACGCACGGATTTTAAGTTCTACAGAGGTTGATTTTCATTCAGCGTCATTCACTCATGAATAAAATTGGGTTATATTTTATTTACCATTTACTAATGATAAACATTCGTTTCACTGTTTATTATTTACATTGGCAAAATAAATTCGTATGAGTGTTTTACACCAGAATATTTTTAATAATTTATAGTAGCAAACCGTGCAGTCTTTTCTATTACAGAAAAATAAGTAGATCGAATATTTTATTAGGTATGTACGAGTATCTTTCACATTTTAGCAAAGTAGCTTTTGTGTCGGAACGAATAAAACGGAACAACGAATGAGCAAAAGACGGATAATCAGGATTTTACTAAATTAGGAAATCAAAATGTTTCTCAATATGCTAAAAATTTGGTAGGTAAGATTTTTGAGTCTCTATTATTGTAACGAACTGGAGTGTCAACGTTCGGTTGTAGTTACAAATTTGCCAAAGCTATCACAAATTTTTTGTATAATGTTCGTTTATCTCCTGTAAAACAGCTTCATGAAGGAAACTGGTCATGAATTAAATTTTAGGTTTAGGTAATTAATTTTAGGTTATCAAGAAGGAGTAGCGTCTCTATACCTTACCTTCATTAGCGTGTAATGTAAATGTATCACATATCATCAGTTTTGAAAGTTAGCCTACATAGTAAACCCCGTTCTGTTAACAACTTAGATCAATTTTTTAAAATATTTGTTGTTATCGGAACCTGTTTTTATTTATTAATTTATTTATTATTACTAAAAAAATTACAGTGAATCTTATTCTATCGTATTCATAATACCCGCATAGATCTAGCTTTTACGCAGGTATGAGTTGTTTTATATTGTTAAGCTTATTTATATTTAGGATATACTAAATTTATATGAAAGAAAAAACCAAACTTTACAAAAAAAACAACCCACAAAACAAAATTTCGTAACGTAATACTAAGCTTAATATATTAATTTCATTATTATAACTTCCCTTTTCTACTTATATTATAATATAATTTGTTAAATTTTAGTAATTTAATTTTGGCTGAACATATCAAATGAAAAAAAAAATTCTATTACACTATATTTTTTAATAATACATACTAATAACACTTCATGCCCAAAACGGGCAGGTGGAGTGTTATTTTAATTGCACTCTATCTGTTTGGTCCAGGGCTAAAAAAAATATTTCTGTTTCTTATCACATAGTCAGCCACTTATATGACTGAATTATTTAAGAACAGAAGAGGTAGAGGTGTAAAAGACACTAGTCAGAGTTATCTCCTCTGAGAGTAATGAATTTCACTAAGCAGCCAGACCCTGTGGTGAATGAAGTGAAGGTGTCATTTGCAGGGTGGAAATTAAATGCTTTTCGGAGGGCCTGGCATGCTGATAAGCATACTCTTTCAACTCAGTGAGGAAGGCAAAGGTAAACTACCTTACTCCTCGTTTTTTCTTAGTAAAACCCCTAGAGGTTCAAACCAGCCCTTCGGCTGTTGACCTAAACAACAACAATAACACTTCAGTAGTTATCAATTATAATAATAATAGTTTCATGCTAACGAACTACCACAACTTTATTAATGACTTTCGTAATTTATTTTCATGAATTTCAACAAATAATTCTCTATGCTGCTTTTGTTTATCAATGCCAAACTTATTCGAAACACCTGTTAATGGTATTAAAAATAATGAACCAAAGAATAAAATAACGACAATTTACAGAAAATTTTGAGCCAATTGAATAAAACCATATATAACAAAATTTGTACTTATTTTTAATTGCTTTGCCTGTTTGCAAAATCAGTCAGTTTCTTTTCACAAAAATGTATACCTGTTTGACGACTCAACATTTCGCCAACGACTTGGTTAGCCGATGAATTGATTTCGGTCAATCCAAAAATAAAGTTACCTAAACAGGTTTCTTATCGAATTAATTTACAACATCGGGACTGCGCCATTTGTTTGTATTTTCATACGCTGCACAGACATGATCCTTTACAAAATTTCTGTTGGAGAGCCTAGCGAAAGGGCAAAGATCCTAGGAAAGACTAATGCTAAATATTAAATTAAAAAACCAATTAAAAAACATGATGTTTTCCAAAAGCATAAAATCTCACATTACTGAAATATCTATGAAGCAGATACAAATACGTACCATAACATTCGCTTTTTCTCTAGTTCTCATTATATGCCAAGATAAATAAAATAGTCATGCATCAATTTAATGATTCTCTTGTTGGTTTACGTATTGTGTCTTGATTCTTGCTAACAGTTGTTAAAATTAAAATATATTTTTGAATTGGTTCATAATTTTTTAACACATATGTAAAAAGGTTAAAATTCAGTTTCATCAAGTCATTACTGAAACAACTTTGATGCGTATTTTTATTTGTATGTAGCTTACTGAGGGGCTAAATTGTGATTATGTAAAGGAGAAGTAAAATGTTGAATTTCTTTCGGTACATCCAGTTTAAGTAAACGTGTCTATATATAAATGTACACAGTATATGAAAATTCTTACTCAAATAGCTTGTTCATATACCCTGTAGTGGAGTCACATTCCCTGTAGCATTTTGATATGATATTTTGGTGTATAAATAGGACCATGTATGAAAAGGAGGTAGGTACTGTGGTATGAAGGAAGGAAGGGTTATTATATTCAAAACACGTACGAAAGCAACGGCGGGCGGTTTCTCAGGTAAAAGGTAAACCCACTTACTACTAGTATTACTATTATTATTATTATTATTATTTGTATTATTAATACTACTACAAGTATTATTACTACACATATACTTTCATTTTATCATTAACATTACAGCTCACTACATTCATATATTGTGAGCGGTTATTTTAAACTGTAACACATTTCTTAGAAATTTAATAAAGTACAAAATAGAGAGCGAATATTTACAACAAAATGACTTGATAGAACAAATCTACGGATTCCGTACAAGGCCATATTTCGGTGAATACACAAATCAAAATATTGTTGTTCGCGTTAAATGGAATTATTAATTCTATTGCAACAAGTTCATTCGACTGTTATAATCTAATTCTGTGACAGCTTTATTTTCAAATGTTTTTACATATTAAATTATAAATATTCTAGGTAACTGAATTGTTTTGAAAAGAAAATTATTTTTTTGTTTTATTTTTAATATTCGTCGTGTGAATATAATAATAATGTATCCTAAAATTTAGCTTATCTGTCACCGACCGGGGCCGATGACATGTGGCGAAACCTTGCTTGTGAGTTTGGAGCCCTGAAAAAGGCCGTTAATTGTGTTTGTGGCCCTAAAAAGGGCCGGGTGTGTTTTTTTGGTTGGCCCTGATAAAGGCCAACAAAAAAACCGGTTGCTGGTCGGAAGCGATGAGCCGGCATGTTGGAAGCGGAGCCCGAAGAGTGACGGCTCGGCTACGGGGTTCAGGCTTAGCCTTCCCTCAGCGGCAGTTGGATCTCCACAGCAGCGTGACAGTGGTGGCCGCCAGAGCCCCGTAGTGTTGGGTCGGTGAAGGCCGTTGGCTGATAGCGTGGCCAAGACGGTTCTCTCCCGGTCGGCTAAGGTTGACCGGTGCGGGAATGTGCGTAAGCCACCGGTAGCGTAGAACATGGATGGTGCGTCCGGTCTCAGCTGGGCGTTTCTACTTGGTTGCTCTCTTCTGTCTACTTGTTCTTCGTTTGGAAGCTGGATTGCGAGTGTCTCTCGCAGTTCAGTGCGGCTGCGTAAATACTCCTCCGGCGAGTCCACTTTGTGGTGGAAGGGAGGCACTACTGCTGCGTGTCGGTAGCGCTCCTCGAGGCAGGTTCTAGGGCCGTTTGCAAGCGCTGATATTGGTGGGGCAGTCGGCGACAAGATTTAATAATATTTTGACAATATTTAAAGGGATTGTGTGTTCGAGAATTTACGAGGAGGACCAAAATTTTTTAAATTTTAACGTAAATAATAAGAGTGATAAATAGGTTTCCAAGAAATAGTTATAAATGGTTGTATATTACAGGTAGACCTGCCTATTGTTGTACAACTATTGTAAAAGAGTTTGGTGGGTACCTATTTAAATACTTTGCCTTTTTGTAATACCTTTTATTCAATTCTAATTGGTTTACAATTGTTAAAATTTATCCTGAAACCGTCAGAAGGATTTTGTATTTTTATTATTGTATCGAAAATCCCTGTCTTTCTAAAAATCTCCGTACATTCAGCTAAATAAGCGAAGCGACTTATTTAGTCAGTTAGTTCCTTTTTGTCTGTGATCCAGTGAGCAAATTGCGTAGTGGAACAGTGCATTAGAAAAGGTCAACGTTACTGTGAATATTACTGTGTTTATTGTTTAAAGTTTATATTTATTCTGTATCATTTATGTAATTAGTATTTAGTAAACTTGTTCAGTTTAATTATTGTTATTAGTTAATTATAATTAGTTTGTTATCCATTACAAGTGATTTACTTGTAGATTTTAGTCATTTTATTGATTATAAATTCCGGTTGCAATAAATAATTACTTATAATTTTAAACCTTACTGAGTAAATCATTTTATTTACCCAGATCCCGAAACCGACGTTTTAGATAGAACAACATATTTATTTTTGATAACAAACCAGACCAAGTGACACTTACACGACTATGAATTGGTCACACTAAATTGACATACAGTGTCTCATGACGAAAAATGTGCCTAAAAAACGCAGACACTACAAAAAAAAATTAACATACAATACATCCTTGTAAAATCCCTTATTTAGAACACTACACAGCGGCAATTTCACTTACAAAGATTGACACAGGACACAAAAACACTAAAATTTATAAAAATCACAAAGTCAATTTTAATAAAAAAACACGAATCAATTTATTTAAAGTCGCATCAACTGCTTGGTCATTGTCGACTACGGTGGATTTTTTTTGTTTAACGTCCGATTGTTCTGCAATTACTGCTAATGCAGATGGTGAAGGATGAAATGATTTTTTGTAACGTATGAAAATATGCCGTAACTGAACGGGATTTGAACCCAAGACCGCATGATTACGGTGGATTACTTTACTGTAACTGTGCGTTTTGAGTTGTTAAAATTTCCAGACCCTTAGCCGGGAATCGAACCCGGGACCTCCGCGTAGAAGGCTTACGCGCTATCCACTACGCTATGGATGCGGCCACAATCCTTTGTTATGTTACTTGTTTTTATTACGTAATGAGGTCGCTAAAAACTAAAAATGTTGATTCGACCATAGTAAAACTATTTTGTATTCATTCTAACGCTCAGTGTTGCCTCTCAGTTATTCCAATAACTGTGGTCGCAGCCAAACAAACTTGTTGATGAGATATTAAATAAAAATATTTACATTAGTTTATCGCATATCGTTGATTGTTTTTCGTTTTCATTTTGTTTATGAATAATAAAAAGATTTCTCGTTGTATATGTCCATTATTCGCTTTTTCGATTTCATGATTTTGTTATTGGAATAACATTTTTAATGTGAGAGTTTGTTTAACATTCACCTCTCGTTTTTCAGTAGATTTTGTTTGTTGTTTCGGAAATAACGTGGGGTATTTGTTAGCTTAAATCGTTAAACAATTTATTTCTGTTTAATATTGTATTTTGTTCATTACTGCGTGTACGTAGGCCTACCGCAGATACTCATGCGTAAGGTCAATAAAACTGCGGCTGACATTTTTTGTATTTTTAAAAAAATCATTTATATTATGATATCCTCTCATTTTCTGCGTTATTATAAAAAAGTCGCTGATAAAATGACGTAAATTAAAAAAGTATTTATTTAAATTTGAAAGATTTAAACTGCTCCTGTGGTAATAACATACAGAACTCTCCGAATTGATTCCCAGTTACAACCTTGATCATTTATAAAACTTATGAATGCTATGTGATATGGTAATGTAAGGTGTTTCTAATTAGTTTGAATTTTTGTGTTACATCTAGTTACTCTTCATCGAATGCCATCACCTTTAAGAAGGTTGGCAGTCATCTTAGCATGCATGGCTTAGGATGCAACTTAATAATTTGTTGTTGATCCTCCAACTTAATAAATGGTGCTACACTGACGAACGATTTTATTTTATTTAGCCAGGAAATGCTTGTTCTACCTGACCACTTTTGCCCATTATATTTTTCCCTTGAATTAATTCTTGGCGTATACTCTACCGTGTCTCCATCAATAGGTATTACATGGTTCGGGTATTAAAATTTGCATTTTCTTATTTATTTACTTACGTTGTTGAAAAAATCGCGAAACTGAAAAATTGTACGAACAAACTACTACTTCCGGTTAATTAATTCCGATGAAAATGTTCATTTCGGTTCCTTAGTACCTTATTTAATTTCCTAGTTTCAACATCATACGATATTAGTACGTTTTTGAGATATTTATTCACACACACACGCAAGCGCTCTCTCTCTCTCTCTCTTTCTGTCACTCTCTTTCAGTCACACACACACACACACAGACGAATGCTGAAAATATGTCTATTGGGTTCAGGGGACCTTGTATATCCGGTGAAAAACTCGATTTCTAAAAATTGACGCGAAAACAGTAGGCTACCTTCCTTCCTTCCTTATCCATGTAGAGAAAGTAAAAATTACATTGTCAGAAATAAGTGATTCAATTTTCAACAGTATGAACAAAATAAGTGCCTGTAACAATTTTTTGCATGATGCAATTTTAAAATCTTTATTACTATACAACATGATTCACTTTTCTAACATAACTAAGGCATGGATTTTGTTATGACAAACTTTATTTCTTGCAGTATTTTGTAGTACATAATAACTACTCAACAATTCTTTTGTGCATTCGGCTGAAAATATTCTTACTTATACACCCAATTCTATTCAATCTTTTCACTGAATTGAATGCTCGTTATTAACTGAATAGAAATTTCCTTATTAAACTCTAAATTAATTTTTTCATGTTTTTCCAATTATTTTCATACCTTTCATGTATTTCATTTTGTGACCTACATACCCATTTATTTGAGTATATTTTTAATACTTTATGGGACATATTTTATGTCCAGGGTTTCAGTTAGTTTATTTTCCACACTTGAATATTATTTCCATTTGGTAATGAAATTGTGTAGACATAATCGCCTACATTATTTGTATTACTGTTTGATAAAAGTGTATTTACACTTATAATAAGTCAATAGCTACGTCGATAGATATCACATGAATTAATGTCCCATAGCCGAGCAAGTGAGAGGGAGATATGTGGCATAACTACGCATGCGCCCAAAAGTCTTTATCATTATAATCGAAATCTGAAAACATACTACAGTCGTTATCTTGCTTGTTAGTTTACTGCGTGCATAAACGCTTGCTCACAACAATAAAAAAAATTATACAATGTTATTGGAATGGCGCGTATGGGTTGTGCAAGTGAGAGCGTTATGCATTCTCTCACTCCCACGACTAGGGGACTTTAGTTCATTTTAATACTCTACCTGCCAAGCGGTGTTCTACAATCTTTAGTAGTGAGTCACCTACTAAGCACGGGACTGCAATACTACCATTTTAGTTATTTTTTTTATCAAAACTGTATAATAATTTTCAAAATCTACGTCTTATTTTTTGAAAAATAAGTCCAAACACGGTGTCATTGCGATAATCATAAGCATTTCTTATGTCAGATTTCATTCTGACATTGTGTGTGTAAGTGTTGGTTTATGATTTAGATTCTACGGAGCTGTGGTTACATTATGGAGAGAAAGAAAATATTTCAACTAATTTAAAAAAAAACCGTTTGTCCAATATTTTGAACTTAGTACTTCTTATAATTCTTCATATTGCGACACTTATCGGCTGACAATATTGTGTTTTGACTGGGTGACCCTTGTGTGTGACTGCCCTTCATGTGTTGATCCTGTAATTAATTATTTCCTTGTCCACCGCCATCTTGTTGCATTTCTATTATAGATAAGAATGTTCTATTGTTTAGACATTTCTCTAGTTTGTTTGGTTATACCCCACAGAGTGTGTTTAAAAGGTAAGTCCACAAGCTAGGAATCGACCGTAAAGCTAAAGACACGTAAAATGATCGTATAAACTTAGATCCGGAGACGGTTGTTTAGCAAGTTACAGCTGGCGAAAGATTTCACTAGCAATTCAATTCCCTTTTTAAATAAGACCATAATGAAATTTTTAGACTTTAATTAGGAGGAAAACGTAATGGTTTTTTATTCTTGAAAAATCAATAAAAAAAGGTCACAGAATTGTTTCTCACACAGTTCAAAGATATAAAAGACATAAAAGGCAAAAATTAGGGATAGAAAAAACACTTTTTAGGTTTAAAGTAAAATAACTTTTGATAAATGCTGAATTAAATCATTATGGTTTTTATTCACCAGGTTGAAAATTATATTCTGAGAAAATTAATTTATATTGTCATTAAAAATAAACACAATCTTTTTGTAATTAGATTTTTAATAATAAAACCAGACTAAAAATTGTTACTAAAAATTACTGTTTTACAACAAATTTAGATAATTCGTTTTATAGTTTGGCAATGATAATTTATCAACTATTTAATTCAATTCTGAAAACAGTGAAGAATAAAATTTAAAAAATGAAGGAGTTACTTTTTTTTACAAAGGTGTTTGAAATCGTCTCCGTTTCGTTTAATAAATAATAATTTTTGATGAACTCAATCATTTTTGTATCATAATGGATAACGACCGAGGTAGGCTATCTTAACAATGTCTGCAGGTTCTATTATTTTATAATTTAGAACAATTCGTCCAATGAATCGTTTTGAAAAAATAGTTGACTTGATTCAACCCCACAGGACAATTTCTGATAGTGTAAGGTCAGGAAATTATGGGAGCAATTTTACTTATTCATTTCCATCAATGTATTGTCTACCTTATTAGTTATTTAAATGGTCTATAACATTGTTAAAAATGAGGTGATACCCCGGCGTCCTTAAAACACAAAACTATAACTTGTTTTCATATGAAATATCTTCCCAGATGGTGTGGAAGTTAGCTTGTAAAATTAAATACCCTACTCCATTGTAAACCTTCGCGTAAGAAATAAAACCAATCAAGTTATTACCAAGAATTACACACTAGCTATTAAACTAAAATACTGGATATAATTATCTCCTTGGGTTTTGACTCATTTGGGTTTGCTTCTGCCCATATATAAGAGCTCCTTTATTTATTGACAATTCAACTTCTTGTGAAACAATGGATGTTCTGAAAAGAATCAGTGAAATGGCTACGCGATCACCTGAAATCATGCCATATTTTTTGTACTGTGGGGTCAGATGAAGTCAATTTTTTTCTCAAAACGCACGAAATAATTTAAAGTACTGAATAATAGAACCTGCTGAAACTGTTATCAATTCTTTACTTCTTCTGTTATGATTTGTTAAGTACAAGAAAATAACGAAATCGTCGAGTGAAACCTTGCGTTGAACAAAATGGAGGCCGTTTTGAGCAACTTTGCAGGAAATAAAAAACACCATTTTAATTTAATTTCATTCTTCATTGTATTCAGAATTGAAACGAATAGTTGATGAGCTATTATTGCCAACTTATAAAAAAATTATCTCATTTTGTATTTAATTATCTCATTAACGGGCACAACGTCAAATTCCAATATTGAGATTTTGCAACGGTTTTAATCGAAATCCCTGTCGACCATGATGTTAAATGCACCGTGGTATATTACTAATGCTGATATAGCCTACATTGACTTTTGGATGTGCGAACGGTTCGTGAGTTATCAGCAGCTACAGTTGTAAATACATCAACTGGCCAAATAATCACGTTAATCATCCAGCGTTAAATCTGTTGGACAATAGTAACGATGTAACATTGAAACGTGCTACCATACATGATCTTACAGCCGATTCTGATACTGCGATTTTAATTTTTAAATTTTAATACAAAAAGCATAAAACAAATCCAACCTTTTTTCAACTTTCTATTTGAATACCTGAATTAATTTTAAAGTTATGAGAAAATTTACACTGATGGCTCAAAAACGTCTTCCAAAAGTGCTGTGATAATGTAAATAAAGAAAATGTATTCAAATTAAAAACGTTTTCTTTAGTTGGCCTACTTTATTATAAAGCAATAAAAAAAATATTTTAAAGTTATCATTGTAATCAAATGTAAAATATTTGTGATCTTGACAGATTCAAGAAGTACTTAAATTCCCTTACAGATACTGCCCAAGATGAACCAATAATCCAAGAAACAATTAACGCTAATCACAGAACAACTAGCGACGGTAAAACGATATTTTTTTGTGGATCCGTTCCCAATTATGAATCAAAGGAAACGAGAAAACCAATCAAGCAGCTAAACGCGCTGCTACAAGGTCCAACAGAATTAATAAATTTCTCCATTGAGACCTGCATATTTTCAAAAACAAGATAAAATTTAGAAGGAATGAGCAGTGAGAGACTCTAAAGACTTACCTACACATAGCACGAAGTTAGAACTAGACATTTTTAATAACAAACCAGACCTCGTTACACTTACACGAGAATTCTCGAGGAGGACCGAGATTTTACAATGATATTGTACATAATAAGAGTTAATAAACAGGATTTCCAAGAAATAGTTAGAAATATTATGTAGTACATATGAAAGGTTAGTAGGCCTACAGGTCTATTTTAGTAATGGCTATTGTATGAGGTTCAGCCTTCCTATTTAGATAATAATTGGCAAGTTTTGGTAACACCTTTTATTAAATCGAAATTTGTTTACCTTTTTGGTAAGATTTATTCTGAAACAAGAGAAGGATTTTGTATTATTATTATTATTATTATTATTATTATTATTATAACGAAAATTTCTGTCCTACTCGAAAACTTAATAGCTCACCTATATGATCGTTTACGTTTGTTTACTTTTTTCTTAAGATTTATTCAGAAACAAAAGAAGGATTTTGTATTATTATTATTATTATTATAACGAAAATTTCCGTCCTACTAGAAAACTTAATAGCTCACCTATTTGATCGTTTACGTTTGTTTACTTTTTTCTTAAGATTTATTCAGAAACAAAAGAAGGATTTTGTATTATTATTATTATTATTATAACGAAAATTTCCGTCCTACTAGAAAACTTAATAGCTCACCTATTTGATCGTTTACGTTTGTTTACTTTTTTCTTAAGATTTATTCAGAAACAAAAGAAGGATTTTGTATTATTATTATTATTATTATAACGAAAATTTCCGTCCTACTAGAAAACTTAATAGCTCACCTATATGATCGTTTACGTTTGTTTACTTTTTTCTTAAGATTTATTCAGAAACAAAAGAAGGATTTTGTATTATTATTATTATTATTATAACGAAAATTTCCGTCCTACTAGAAAACTTAATAGCTCACCTATTTGATCGTTTACGTTTGTTTACTTTTTTCTTAAGATTTATTCAGAAACAAAAGAAGGATTTTGTATTATTATTATTATTATTATTATAACGAAAATTTCCGTCCTACTAGAAAACTTAATAGCTCACCTATATGATCGTTTACGTTTGTTTACTTTTTTCTTAAGATTTATTCAGAAACAAAAGAAGGATTTTGTATTATTATTATTATTATTATTATTATAACGAAAATTTCCGTCCTACTAGAAAACTTAATAGCTCACCTATTTGATCGTTTACGTTTGTTTACTTTTTTCTTAAGATTTATTCAGAAACAAAAGAAGGATTTTGTATTATTATTATTATTATTATAACGAAAATTTCCGTCCTACTAGAAAACTTAATAGCTCACCTATATGATCGTTTACGTTTGTTTACTTTTTTCTTAAGATTTATTCAGAAACAAAAGAAGGATTTTGTATTATTATTATTATTATTATTATAACGAAAATTTCCGTCCTACTAGAAAACTTAATAGCTCACCTATTTGATCGTTTACGTTTGTTTACTTTTTTCTTAAGATTTATTCAGAAACAAAAGAAGGATTTTGTATTATTATTATTATTATTATAACGAAAATTTCTGTCCTACTCAAAAACTTAATAGCTCACCTATATGATCGTTTACGTTTGTTTACTTTTTTCTTAAGATTTATTCAGAAACAAAAGAAGGATTTTGTATTATTATTATTATTATTATTATTATAACGAAAATTTCCGTCCTACTAGAAAACTTAATAGCTCACCTATTTGATCGTTTACGTTTGTTTGTTTACCTTTCTGTTAAGATTTATTCAGAAACAAGTTGTACCATTTGTCCACGTTAAGTACGGTGCGTGCCTTCCCCTCCTCAAGACAATAAAACTCCCACATAACTGAAAAAGGCCACTGAAAAACAAAAAAAAGAAAAGAGCCGCTCTTAAACCCACTTGTCCCTTAATATAAATTTTCATCCACGAGTAACTTCTTAAAATACATTACCTCCTTTGAAGTCCCAGTCCCAATCCCGCAAGAGCCAGAATCCTATTTCCTAATTTTAAACTATAAAATTCCCCCTAAATTTCATGAGGTTGCAATTATTCGGTAAAATTGTTCCCCGAGCGACCAGGTGTTCCTTAACACGATGTCGCCATCATAGGGCTTCTCAGCCCTCTCAACCAGGATTCAGGATTCAGAAGGATTTTGTATTATTATTATTATTATTATAACAAAAATTTGTGTCCTACTCGAAAACTTAATAGCTCACCTATAAATGAGCGCAACCGTTTTAGTTAGTGTTAATCTTTGATCTGTGTTCAACGAGTGTAAACTGTGTAGTGCTTTATAGTTACGTTTGAAGAAGATTAACGTGCAATGTGCATTATCTAACGCTTATGTGGTATCGTTTGTAAATAGGATTTTGTTTATTTAATGTTTTCTCTTTATTTTAATTCGCCTATTATTTATTGTAAGTTAATTTTAATAATTGTAATTTCGTCGGCTTGGTAGTAAAAGTGACTAAGTTCATCTTTTTGAAAAATGAGTTATTAGAGTATAGGAGTTGCTGAAGGGATAATCTTTAAGTGGTAAAATAGTCTAAGTCCAATATTTGCATTTAGTGGACCTAATTTTTGCATTTAGTTTCACTACAGAAGTACGTTCAAGTTTACCTCGCTGTATTTTGTATTTTTCGCCACATCTTCTAGCGGTCAAACTGACTTAGTGGTACTTTAACAGTGTTACCACTGTATAGCCAGTTTCTTAAAGAAGTAAAACTGCCACTAGAGCAGATTTACCAGAGAACAATCAAGGTTTTTAAAAATGTAAAAATATCCAAGTCCCAATTAGTCAATTTTACCTCCAGATTTTTTTACGAATAATTGTATTCGTAGAATTGAGATTCATTAAGAATTTTAATTTATAGTGCTTAATAAATCTGTACCTTAGAACAAGAACAACTAATGTCACTTTTTTACAAAAATGAGTTATACAGGTTATCAACATAATTTTTTGTGTACTTTTTAATGCAATAACAACCAATGTCCTATTATGAACAGTTCATGAGATATTGCATAGTTTTATTACCAATGTCAGTCAGCTTCATGAAAAGTATTATTGCAAGTTCAACCAAACACTACATTGGTTCACAGATACCTTAATTTCTTAGTGCAAAAACAACCAAAGTTAACATTGGTTGTTATTGCAATAAATTTTAACTGAATGAAGTTCGTTAGCAATAAGACCAATGTCGACATTGGTTGTTTTTGCAGTGACTTTTGTTAATTTTTGCTGCCATTTGAACTGACTTTGGTTGGTATTACTGGTGTTGTTTTAATGCTACTACGTTAGTTTAATAGATTTACAGTGCGTTAGGTTTAAACATTTTTCAGTGAAGAAATAACGAAATATCTGATAAAGGCAGTGAACGGTCTCTGTTGTATTTAACACGAATCAAATTAGGAAAATAAGTCATCAGAAATCATAAATAATAAAGAAGAGGAGGAAAGAATAATTTTCAGAAAATTTCTATATTTGATTCAAAAAATACAGGTAAGGCTTCTGAAGAAACTCATATCTCAGTTTTTAACCAACCTGTCTGTGAAATACAAGTAGGTGAATGACGAACCACAACAAGCAATCGTCAACAAAATTGTAAGAGTGGTGGAAGACAAAAGAAAGAAAAATTCTCGAAAGCCTATAAGAAATTAAAACTAATGTAAACGTAAACCTAGTTAAGTTTTACTTCCTCCTTGAAACGTAAAACGGAGTGCAGCAAAAAAATTAGCAAAGTTGATTGTAAAAATGTATTCGAATTATTTTTTACACTTTCAGTTTAGAGCCAGAACCAGTACTTAAGTGATTCTGTGGAAGAAACCTAGAAAAACTCAACAGTTAAGAGACTTAAAAACAATAGTAGACGTCAGTTTTCCAAAAACATTTTTTAAAGATATGAAGTAAGAGCGAAAAATTCTAAGTATGCCAGACTATGTTTTTAAATATTTTTCCGATTAATTAATGAAAATTAGAGGAATTGTAGGAAAAAGGAGAAACTTAGGCCCAAACATGTACCTTTCCAGATCTTAGAGGTAAACATCGACTGCAAACTAAACTGTCTTCTGAGGCTAAGTAAAGTGTTATTAATCACATTAATTTATTTCCGGCTTAGAAAATGTTTACCGACTCCTTATTTGACAAATAATGTGTCTTTTACAAACAGTCATTATGGACTTCTGGCTCTTGTTTTGTTTGGGATGAGACAATGCCCTTTGAGCAAGTGCAGAAATGGCGTCATGCATAAGACAGCAATTTCTTGGACTGCCTCAGGTGTGACTTAGATAAATTTGTTTGGCGATTCTTGCACCGGGAAAAATCGAAATATTCAAGTTGCAACATTGTTTTTAAATTTCTAGGAAGATCATATCTCACAAGTACGTTAAAAATTAAGAACCAAATGTTTCTACAGACAAGAAACATGCATCCAGAAGCAGATAGCATTCATGCTATTACAGAAAAGGGATGAAGGTACAGAAAAGAAGAAGCAGGGAAAATATATAAACTATCATTCGCAGAAAATGAAGCATTTAAAATCTTAGATGTGTCCCGGCAAAGAAGTCGTCGGAGTTGTAATAACTCTCCTCTACTTCCGCTGTATTCTGGGTCTTTGCCTTTAGGTGCTAACAAAGCAAACGACCTTGTCTCATCTTCCTTATATTCATCAAACAAATCGGAATTTGTATAAGGAGATAAAAGTGAAAGATAATATTAGCGAAATGCAGCCTGAAGATAAAAGTGGACGTGACGAAGATGAAATAGATATGGAGTTAACATTAACCAGATAAATTTAGATTTAGTAGGTTATTTAAATTTATAATTAGAATTTAGTGTAGGATTTTAAAAATTTTGTAGTGAACGTTAGTATTGCAAGAACTATAACATTTCTAAGATAACTACGTCTATTTACAAAACAAAACTGTTAAAGATGAGTTTATTCTTTCAAATTTCTAGGTGTTAGACCATTTTCAGAACTTCACAATAATTTTTTCTTTTGACACTTGTATTTTTTTAAGTAGGCCTAACCACGACTATTATTGTGTTTGTTTTTGCCTCATTTTAAGAATTTTGCATTAGGCTAATAATGCAAAACTATGATTTCTACGTGTATAAAAATTGTTTTACTGACAAATTTCTCGTTTCAATTTTGTGTATTTGTTAAATTCTTCTTCCATTCAAATGTTTATTAAAAAATTAAATATATGCTCAAAACAAAAGTAAAAACTTGTACTGTTTTAATAAAAACTGTATTCGAAGAAGCCCAATAAGGAACCCTATCTCATCATTCTGTACAGTGCTGTGGGTGCAAGAACAACCAATGTCAACTTTTTTAAAAAATCCATGAAAAATTTAAATAAATTAGTTGGACTACATAAAAGTGTACTAAATACCCTATAAATACATGTAAAAAAATTTTTGACAATGCAAGTTTAACGGAAGAAATTCAGTCGCAAAATTTTGCAGAAATCTTCTTTTGCTCTTTTCTCAAAACTCAGTTGTTTGACATTGGTTGTTCTTGTTCTAAGGTGCAGAAATATTTGTTTCTGATTTTAAACGATAGTTTATTAACTATTTAATTTACCAAGATCTTGAACCTGACCTTAGAGGTAAGTGTCACAAAATTCTGTAGATTACTGGCGTTTAATTGAAGTGTAAACGATGAAAAATTGAATATTTCTTTTAATATCTTAAATAAAGTTAGAGGTACATACATTTCACGATTATTTATCAGTTCTTCCTTTTTTATTGAAGAAACTAAAATGTTTTAGTTTATTTAATATAATATATTGCAAATAATTTATTAACCTTATAATATTTACATTGTTTTTTGTTTTACAACTATTAGTTTGTACGCAGTTTTAGGTTTTGTTACCATCATAAACGGCTCTCACGATGACCCTCCCTCTCCCTCTAAATGAAAAACACAGTCCTGTGATACAAATGCTTAAATGATTATTTTTGACAACAATAAACCTAGTAAGTAACATTGAATATAGTAAAACTAAAAAAAATAAAAGTTTGTTTTTGAGTAAATTCTATAGACTTGAATCTAAATTCAAGAAAATTCTATAATTGATCAATTCACATACAATACAAGCCACACTCCGTCACACGTGCGCTGAGATCTACTGCGATATTTTTGGACTTGTATCTTTTACTTTTACGATTCTAAATTTTTCCTAGAAACCAAGGCCAAAAGAAGTGATATAGAACCCTGATCATTCCGTCACCTTCCGTACCTAATGCCACTGGGAAACAGAAATTGAAACTTACTGGTTTGTGAATTCTGCAAAAGGTGATACGCTGTAAAATGTAGATCCTGATTTGAAATTGGGGAACAAACTTAAAGGTGTATTTTAAGCAAACATATTCCTTACATTTATAGAAATGACAGAATTGTACAAAAATTTCGTTAATCTAATCTATGAACAGAATATTTATTCTGTGATAGAACATACGACATAACATATACATTAAATTACATGACGTGATGGCAGCTCCAACTCATTGTTATAGGAGAAAGACGTTGGTTCTTACATGGAGAAAGAAATAGTAATAGGTTTTTGTAGAAATGGATTGTATTGTGACGGGGTCAAGTGTTGTATGATGCAGGACATAATTGAAAATTGCAAATGGCAAGATAATTATTTGAGATAATAATTGTAAACGAATTAATCAGTAATGGTTGCAGTAAACGGATCGAGCTTCTTTCAAGATTGAAAGAAGATTATGGGCACAGGATTGAAATTGGATAAGCCTGGGAGAATCTCTACAATTCTAGCAGTAATCTTTTGTAGTTACAGCTTTTTTAATGGAAGATACAAAAAACGGCATGGATGTTGATCACAAAATCTGTACAACCCCAGTTAAAGCTAACTATTTCAAATAACATGATGCAAAGAGTTAGTTACTACTTACAAATATCTGGGTACATGGATAGTGCAGACGTTGAATTTCAATTTTCTATTTAAGGGGCCCGATATACTAAAGATCATTACTGGTCAGAAAGAGACGAATGAGTCAATCGATCAGAGATGTAACATTTACATGTTAACATTCTCTTACATTGGGAAATAATTAGGTGGACGAGATTGTGGAGTTGTTTGTTTATTTTTATGAGATGGTTGATCATGTACTGGAGAAGGTTGATCATTTCCAGGATATGGCTGATCATTTCTAGGATATGGTCGATCATTTCCAGGATACGGTTGATTGTTTCTAGGATATGGCTGATCATTTCCAGGATATGGTTGATCATTTCTAGGATATGGTTGATGATTTGCAGGATATGGTTGATCATTTCTAGGATATGGTTGATGATTTCCAGGATATGGTTGATAATTTCCAGGATATGGTTGATCATTTCCAGGATATGGTTGATCATTTCCAGGATATGGTTGATCATTTCTAGGATATGGTTGATGATTTCCAGGATATGATTGACCATTTACAGGAAATTGTTGATTATTTACAGGGGTTGGTTGATAATTTGTAGAAGGCGGAAAATTATAAGGATTTATATATTTTCTAGCGGTTTCAGAAACACTTGTATAGTTATAATTATCAAAAATGCTTTTCATCCCGCCATATTGTGTGCTTTTATATGGGTAGTTTGTGAATTGGTATCGTGAGACAAAATTATTCATTTGATTGTAATTTAATGAATTATACTCTCTAGGGTCATAATTTTTTTGGTAACGATTGCCATGCTCGTATTGTGGTCTATAATTGTAATTGTTTACAAAATTATAAGGTCTTTCGTCATTAGAACGATAATATTTGGTGCCATTTGGTAATACAAATTGATTTCTTTGATAATCACGGTTGATAGTATCATAATACTTCTGTCTTGCTTCGTTCGTTACATTAATATTTGTGTAAATTAATGATTCTTTTGGTGATTTTGTTCTAGTTTCTCTCTTTTGTTCAACACTTTTCTTTGATTTTGAACTTTTCTTCTTTCTAGATTTGTCTTTCTTCTTCTTCTTCTTAGCTTCATATTTTACACCTAAAACATAAAATACAAATTGAAATATTACTTGGTGGCGCAGTATGTAACGGTTTGTTTGGATTACAATATTGAGATAGACTTATAAATTTTGTTTAGGCTTATTATATTAATTTTACTTACTTATCTTTGACTTTGAACCTTTCTTCTTTCTAGATTTGTCTTTTTTCTTTTTGGCTTCAATTTTTGGACCTAAAACATAAAACACAAATTAAAATATTACTTGCTGGCGGTTTTAACGATTAGTTTTGTATTACGTTATTGAGTTATTCCAAGAGTAATAAGTTTTGGGTATGTTATAAATTTTTTGCACTCTAATTTCTACCCGTGCAATGTCAGTATTAATCAAAATTTGAAATAAAATTGTAAAGGATGACTCCTATATTTTCCAAATTAACCACTATGGCCGAAGCTTAGGTGTAACGTCATAAGAAGTTAAACGATATTTGGAATAGCAGTTTTTTTAAACATATGAGTTTATTTGCTATCAGTTTAAAAATAACGTTTTTTAATCACTAATGTGCGTATGTCACAATATTTTCAATTTAAGAACAATAAGCAATCCAAATATCTAACGAGATAAGGATGATATGTATGATGTATAGATGAAGTGTAGACTTATACAGACTCAGGCCAACCATTCCTGAGAAGTATGGTTAATTGAACCTCATCCATTAAACCTTTCAAATAAAAATAAGAAAATAAAACCTAAATTTTATTCTTTTGTGGATGAGACTTTTATTTTTAGGCCTATAAATTGACATATATAGATTGTAATAAAACCGTTTTTTACAATAATTTTCCTCAAATATTCAAAATCAACTGAAAATTTCATAATATTTTGTTTTCTGCAAAAGTGGTTCATATATTTTAATTCTTTTGTGAAAGAAACTAAAATTTAATAAGAATCTTAAACAAACTCTGATAATTAGATGACAAAAAAAATATATTAATTTTGAGAAATCTGTAAAAAACTAATTGAACCTCAACCATCAAAGTACATTTTAACCACTGTCTCGTTTTCAGATCTGTAAGAAAGTAACTATCTCTACTAGGATTTGAATCACGGAACCTTCGTCTCCAAAAATCCGCTGACTCTTGGCGATGATTTAACCTCTAGACCAAATCGATATGAAAAATAAATATAAGTAAATAAAAAATTATGAAAGTATTTAAGTGACATAGACGGTACCCAATAATTTTTTTTTTAGTTTAGTCGCATTAACAGCACCGTTATTAGTGACTACGTTGGGTAACGTTACAGTGGGTTTTGACTACTGAAAATTTCCCGACCCCAGCCGGAAATTTAAACTGGGACCTCCACCTTGTAGGCTGGCGCTTTACCACTAAGCTACAGAGGCGGCCACCCAACGGTATTGTTTTAAAAACAAAAACAAAGTTATTTACAATTTTTTAAAAACCTGAATCTAGATAAACGATGAGTAACAGTAAAGGACAGATTAAAACAAAATAACAGAAATGATAATAGAATGCGTAGATGAAGAAGATGATGAAAGAAAATAATATGAACTTAAATAACTATGTACATTTATTCAGTAAATAAAAAGGTCATGTTATTTTATTATTTTTAGTTTTGGTAAGTCTTTGGTATTATATCATATCATATCAAGTAATGCCCATAACGGGCAGGTGGAATGTTAAATTAATTGCACTCGATCTGTTGGTTCCAGGACTACAAAAAATAGTTTTGTTCCGTATCACATAGTCAGCCAATTTATGGTTGAAATATTTGACAAGAGAGAAGGTAGAGCTGTAAAAGACACAAGTCACAGTTATGTCCTCTGAGAGTAATGGATTTCATCATTATACAGCCAGACCCTGTGGTAAATGAAGGGAAGGTTTCATTTGCAGGGTGGAAGGTGGGTACTTTTTTGAGGGCCTGGCATTTAAAAAATGTACTGTTTCAACTCAGTGAGGAAGGCACCAGTAAACCACTCACTCCTCATTTTTACTTAGGAAAACCTCTAAAGATTAATGTTATCAAGTAAATTAGATCCCCGAAGAATTCGGGGATCTTCTATAATTTATTCACAGCTCCGTAAAACCTACATCATAAACCGACTTTTACATTTACAAACACACACGAGCACCAACCCTTTACCTGCTATCTACACTTCAGTTGTGAATTACCTACTAGGCGCCTGAATGCAATACTACCATTTTCTATGTAGTTAGTTTTAAAGAAATTATATAATAATTTTCAAAATCTACGATTATTCCTTGAAAAATGAGTTGAAACACGGTGTCATTTGGCAATCCTAAGCTTTTCCGATGTTGGATTTCATTTGGACTGCCGTTGTTTAAGGTAGGTTCCACGAAGTAGAGAACATTATAGTTTTACTTGATACTTTATTTTGAACGTAGCTTCATAATTTCTTATTACACGGTGTTGGAAAGTTGTTAAAATTCTTTTTTTAAACTAATAATAACATTCAAATTTTATGTAACTTTCAAATTTGATTAAATAAACTAAAAACAAATATTAAAAACTTATTACAACGACTGACGTAAAAAAAATTGCAATGGCAAATATGACGTAAAAATTTTGCGTTTCTGTTTTGAAATTACTACTAACGCAGATGATGAGAAGGATGATAGATGTATATGAAAAAGTGCCAGACCTGACCGGGAATCAAACAGGAGACCCCAGGCGTAGAAGACAGTTGCTCTGACCACTACACTTCGGGCCGGCCAATAGGCTGCCTTTTCCAATATTATTATTGAAATATAAAGTTAGTTCTTTGTTTTTACGACTAACTGTTTCGCACATTAAGGTGTATGCAGACGATGAAAGGCGATCGATAAAAAATTACACATGAAAATATAGTTTCATTTGTAATTTTTCAGGCCTAACCGGAAATCGAATCTAGTACTTCTGGCACAAAATTCAGTTGCACTGACCACGATCTAACTACCTTACTATTAACGCAGTTTATAACCGTCCCATGACGACAATATCTTGAAACGTCCCGACAACAACACAATTCAAGTACAAAGTACTAGGTACAATTTACGTACTAATAAACTTATTTCAAAGGCACTTACTGTTTTTATACCTGCGGTCTTATTGTTTTCCATCCAATCGAGATCATTGTAACACTCTCGCCATTTTATTGTTTTGTTAGTACTTGAATAAAATTGTGAATGGAACGTGGTGTCGGGACGTTTCAAGATAGTGTAATTATGGGATGGTTTTGAAATGCATTAATAGTGAGGTTACGTACGGGTAGCAAGTGGTTGTGAACAGGTAAATCAATGGTTTGATTTTAAAAGAACAGTGTCTTAAGTTAAGTTTAGTTTAAGCTTAAAGTTTGTAATTAATTTAATTTGAGTAATATTATTAGTCAAAGTTCAATAGATAATAATTGTAACTATTAACCGAGCAAATAATTAATGTTATGAGTATAAATAAAGAAAGTTAGTTATTTATTATACCCAGATCCCAAATGAACCTAAATGCTTAAGTATTACAATATTATACTGCATTTACTGAGTCTAATTTAAGTTTTAGACGCAACCTATTGCTGTCGTAAATTATCTGCAGATTTAATAAATTCTAATGCATATTAGGTAATAATATGCAATAGACTAGAGTAGTTAGTGCTCAAGTACTAAATTTTCCATGACAGCTAATGTGCAAGATGTTTACGCTATCAAAAATTCATTTTACCTCTTCAAGTAAAAGCGTACTATTTAATTTAGTACCTAAGAAATCAAATTTTTTAAGTACGGATTTTTAACTAACACCAAGTTTTCTTTGTGACCAACCATTTTGTTTCCAATAATATTTTTTTATTAGGTAATTTATCTTTTTGGTTTGAGTAATTGTTGACAAAGCAATTACCCGTTTTGTTAGAGATTATATCATGGAGAAATTGGATAATTACGGTTAAAGACTTAACAAACATGAGTCTGTACCCTCTTTTGTGGATCATTCATGATTGAAAGCGATTTACTAGGGTTGTAACCAATCTTAATTTATATAGTTATATAGTTGATAGAGTCAACACACGGAGAAAAAGAATAGCTAGGCCTACAATATTGTTATTTCGTGTTTTAGAAAATTTATCGAGACATACAATTTTTTTATAGTGCAGTATAACTTGGTTATTTTGATCTTGGATAATTCAAATAACCTTGTATTCCCCTGAAAGCATGTTAAAATCTTATTGAAAATGGTATATATGCTTAATTCGAAGTTTAAAAATATGTTATTTGGTTAATTTGAAGTTTTTCATAGAAAGAAAATAAATGTTTATTTACCTAGGAATTTCGTAGGCAGGTAATGAAATTTTTACCTGCTGCGTTTGGTTTGAAAATAGACACAATAGAGTCAGTTATTAACACATCAGTAGCCTTATCTAGGAAATTCTAGTCTGTACACCGTATAAACTTTGAACATTGTTAAGTTAGTTTCTTATTTACAAAGACAAGCACTGTATGGTCAGTTTGGGATTTCCCCAGTTCAATTTAAACCCTCATTCTTAAACCGTTTTCAGTCACAGTATAGTAGGCCTACTGTAGAGTACACAAGTGCATACGGCGTATGGAATTTATGTTGTAAAATTTACGTACGTGCATATTTTGTAAACTAGGTGCAGTACATTTCAGTACTGTATTGTTCTCTTCATTTCAGTTAAGTGTTTACTTGCAGTGCAGTTAAGTTCATTTTTACAATGGCTAAGCGTGGTCCGTACAAGATTTTAACTTTGGATGGAAAAGTTTCACTATGTGGAATGGGGTACAAAACGAAGAGCGATGCATGGAACGATGCATAGAACGATACATGGAAGAACGATTCACGATGCGGAACGGGGTACAAAACGAAAGTGTGACGTAGCTAAAGAATACGAGATTTTACCGAACACTTTGTCATCTTTCTTTAAAAAAACACACATTTATGGAGAACTTGAACTTTTTTTAACACTTTCAAAATTGAAATTTATTATCTGTTATTATATTAACACAGCAATTTCTTAATGTGAAGGTAATGTTCCAAAACTTGATTTACTTGAAAGAGCATGGAGTCATCACCACAGTCCTACAGTTGGCCAAGAAGATCGCTTGGCCAGAGACGTTTTAATCGTCTGTACTGAGTACCCGGTATCGCACTGGTGTACATATTTTTTTATGAGAGGGTTGTTATATAATTCAAATTTATCATGCATCGTCTCGTATAGTTGTTTCGCAATATCAATTACGTATGGGATTTGTAAGTCTTTGAGCAACATTAAGTTTGTGATGTAAAAGGGGTATTGCGTTATCGTTAGTAGAATCTTGTTTTGAATCGCTTATATACGTTTCGTGTGTGAAAGTTTATCAGATTCCCAAAATTGAACTCTATATGTTTAGATTGGTTTTAAGAATGTCTTGTAGATTTTTAATTTGTGTGACATGTTGAAACGAATTAAAAAAGGAACAAGTCGAAAGCGAGTGAGAACAGCAGAATATTTAGCAGTGGACGTTTGTGTTTAAAGTTTTGTTTAATAGATTCAATAACTTGCAGTACTGTATTTCATTAATACATGCTGGACTTTCGTACGTCTAATTTTATATTAGATACTTAAATGCATGTAGCCCAACATGTGCTCTCCTACTTAATAATGATATAAATCAGGATTTTCTGTAAATTTGACATTTTGCTTTATTATTCTGTTAATAGTATAATAGTATAACATAAGTTCGAATTTCATAATTTTTTAACGTTACAATACCTTCCGTATATTGTTGGTTAATTCGAATTTTGAATAAATCAAACTTTATTCCATTCCCCTTCAAGTTTGAATTAACCAAGTTTTACGGTATTACAATTTAACACAAGTTAATTTCATTTTAAATTTTATAAATTTAGTGTAGGTAAGCTCGATTACAAAATTAATACAAGTTCTACATTACTCAATATCAGATTAAAGGAGATGACTAAAAGAGTAATTGGAAGTGACACGCAACAGGAAATTAATAAGAAAGATTGTAATCATCTCTGTAAAATTATTTCATACATATTGGTAAAGTATTTACTTCACGGCACTGTGTTAAGTTGGACACAATTACTTTGAAAATAGGTTTCCGTGCTGAAGCCTACGAAAGAAAATTGGCTAAATTTAGAAATATTTTTTCTTTACCGCAATAAATTCTACCATTTTTTGCGTGTTGAGTTGTTATATATTTTTTTAGGATAACGCAGTAGTAAACAAAAAAATATTATAGCAGTAAATCATATTAACTTAATACAAAAATTTTAAAACAACGCTTTTATAAGCCTTTTAAATTAATTTTTCTTGCTCTTTATGAAAATATATAGGTAATTTGTATATTTGGAAAAGATTATTGCTCTCATGTCAATTGTTTGGAATAAAGTTTCTAGAATGGACAGTTTTCAGGCCCTGAACCAAAAAAAAATTTTTTTACTGATTAGTGATTTTTAATTGTGTGTGCGCATGGGTATATGAGTATGAGTATGTATGTATGTCAGAGTGTATGTGTAAGTGAACAAAATATCTCAAGAAATGAGTAGCCTACAAAGTTTAAACTTGGAGCTTAAGTTAGGTAGGCTACTATAAGGAAATCCAAGACCAACATTTTCATCAAAATCAGTCGATCAGAATATTAGTAGTATTTGCAATTTTTCACTTTTTCACGATTTTCTCATAAAACAACTCCTACCATTTTATTTACAAAATAGCTTAGTTTATTCATTTCTTTTGTGCTCAACAAGGTAAAGTAGAGTAAGCACCATGACTGCTGAAATTCTTAGAAGCTGCATTCCCGTGGGAAACAATATTTTTTTAAGATGCGGGCTTAATATGGAATTTTGGGCTAATGCACTTAATATAACCTAAGCTGTAGAAAATTAACAGACGTAAAACTTTTATTTCAAAAATGTTTTCTACAACGCTTAGTTTTGCGACAACTAGTTATTTTCTGTAATTTTCTCATTTAAATTGGTTAAAAATGGTATATATTAAGATAAGTTTACATTTCACAAAAAATTTATATAAGTTACTATCAGAGATATAGAAAATTAAACCACATACAATTTTCATTCTAGCAATTTTTCTACATAGTCTAGTTTTGTGTCCATATTAGTGATTTTCCATATTTTTAAGTCCTACACAAAAGTTGATTTAATTTTGCCTAATTCTCTCATGATTACTATAATGGTTTCTAAATATTAAAAACAAATATTTAATGGTATTTTTAATATTTTACTCAAGATTAAAGTCATAAGTTATATCTCTCATTATTTACATTGGTGAGAGAAAGTCGAGTGACTAGTTCACACCATATCTTTTAGTCTACAAATTCAACGGATCAAAAAACAAACGTAATTTTTAAAGAACATTCTACTCCTTTACGTTCACCTTATTGCTTCAGGTGAGTTAGAACTAATCTACTTACCAACGCTTTGATGTTGATAACGTTTTAATGATAAAATAAAATTTCATCAATTAGAATACATTGTTGCACACATGTAACGCATGATAACAAACGTTTCATGTTAAGGTCATTTTCCTAGCGGCAAATGTTTTACGTACTGATTGACGTGATACGCTGAGCGTTTTACGTCAACCACTACTTTCTAGACGTTTAAGTGAGAATGGTTTCCTAGAAGGCGGATCACGTTAGCGTGAAACGTTTTACGTCAACGAAATAAAACCGGCTGCTTCTGGAGGAGTCTATTACGCTGTATTCTGCGTGATTTACTTTGTTTTTGGTGCAACTTGAGTCCAGAAAGTGTGTCATTTTTTTAGTTTATTGTTGAAAGTGTCATAAAATTCTGTGAAACCCCCAACAGTGAGATTTTCTGTCGATGAGGACGAAGTTTTAATTGAGTTTGCTTAGCGTTAAAGCCAGTTTTTTGGCTGCTGTTACTGGTTCCTTGACTCTGTTGCAGGAAGCAGTTGTCAAGTCTTCTTCAACAAGGCTTAAAACGAAGGAACACCTTTCACGGGAAAATCTAGAATAATTCTGAAACTCTTTTCTTCGTCATGGAGACGGCTCTTGAACAAAGTCTTGAACATTCCTTCATTTATACGATTTCGGAATACACCAATTACTTCTGTCCTGCAATTTACTAATTTCGTTAATATAAACTCTTCTTCCCGGTCATCATCCGTGATTTATTTAATTATTAACAGCGCAGTCAATTTTCTCTTCCTGCATATTGTCCCCATTTTGTGAAAACACGTTTAACGCAACTACGCTCCACACACAACTAGGCGCTGTAAATAAAAACTGATACAATCTACATCGACCGAAAACGCTGCACTAAGAAAACACTTTCATGCAGCGTAATATCTTTCACGCTCCTGCTAACTTGATAGGGACAAACCGGTTTCGCGCTTCGTAAAAAACCCGTCACTAGGAAAACGTAGCTTTATGGAAAACATTTTTAACATTGCATTCCGCCTTGAAAATTCCCTTTTGTAACACTATCTGCTAAAAATAAATATTTAAAATTTAACAGAAAATTAACGGACCATATCAATCTTTTGATAAAGCACTTGTCAAGACAAAATTCAACACGCTGCCCTCTACGAAGAACTATTGTACTACTAATGTATTGCGTCTTAGAACTGCCAGTCATAGAAAGTCTCTTTTGGCCTAAAGTGTTTTTGTCATCGTTGAATAGTGGTTATTGTTCTAGTATACACATTTTGTACAAATGTATTTGTGCGTGTCTGAAACTTGTCGTGCGTTGCTTTGTATATAATTGTTTTGCTTGTCAGTTACGTATGGCGTATTATGCACGAAATAGAAAAGTTTTACTTGCCAAACCAAAAAGGGACATTAAATGCCTTTTAGTTCTTCGTTTAGTTGGTACATTGTTACTTAATTAATTGTTATGAATTTTTCAATAAAATTTTACTTCTAGTACATTTATTAATAATAATATATATTTTTACGAATTGCTAATGTGGTAACGTCAATTGAAATATTATCTCCGACAATAATAATTTAACAAAAGCTTTTGTATTGGTTTTAAAGGTGAAATATTTTATAACCTTACAAAAATGTTGGTCCTCTCTCAACTAATTTTTTATATTTATCCAAAAAAAATGGTAGAACCAGATTACTATTTATTCTTTTCTTCGACCTGTTCTTTTCAATACTAAAAACGTTTCTTGTTTATATTTGTCTATCTGGTCCATTCTCTAACTTACTAGAAATTCTTAGGAGGGTGTAAAAATACCTGCCATTTTTCAAGTAGGCGGTATTGTACGAAGTAAAATGAAAAATCAGGTCAGAATTAGGTATCTACAACTTGAACGAAAAGATAAACGATTGTCGCCAAAGTTGGAAACAGCACATGGCAAGGATGTCGGATCACAGGATACCTAAGCAGCACTCTGGTATGCTCTAGAAGGGAAAAGGAATGTCGGTAGACCTAGGAGAAGATGGAGGTAGATGATATAATATGTGAGTTTGGAACACGCTGCGGCCTAATCCTTGGCTGGAAGAAGAAGAAGATAAAAACACCGGCCATTTTTCACGTAGGCAGTAGTTTATGGTACGAGGTGTTCGTAAAGTCTGAGTCACCTGGTTAGGTTATATGAAGTGAGTTAACAAACCGGTTGAGCGGTTTTTTTTTTTTTTTGGTTTAACGTCCGACTGTTTTGCAAATTGCTGCTAATGCAGACGGTGAAGGATGAAATGAAATGAATTTATTGTAACGTATGAAAAAATGCCATGCCCGAGTGGGATTCGAACCCAAGACCGCGTGATGAGAGGCGAGCACGTTACCAACATCGCCAACGCGGCCGGCGTGCACGGTTGAGCGGGCACGATAATAGTGTGTGTATATAGATGTAATAGTGAGCGTTTGTAATCAGGTAAAACATTAACTTGATTGAATGCCCATATTTTATTCACAATTAAGTTTAATTTATACTTTAAATTTCGTAATAATATTTTGCAATTTCTCTAATTAAAATAATTCAATGGTAATTTGCTAGTAATATAGGCGTAATAATTTATTATTTTGTCAACGAATAGTTGTTATAAGTTTAAAAGAAGTTTGTTTACCATTTATTAACACTCAAATCCCAAAAGAACCAGATAAAACTTTACGACACCGTTTTAGAATATTAATATACAAGTCGCCGTGTCAATCACCTCCAGATGGTACACGAGCGAATTCACTACCTTCATGTGTTTTTAATTCTCATTTTATGTTTAATATATTATTTAAGAACTGCTCCCTTAATTATTTTTCTTATATTGTTCCAACTTATAAAATTTCATAAAAACTCATAAAATGAAATATTATGTAGGCGTCTATAATAACCGAATTCTACATAATGTTGAAAGTGGTATTGCGTTACCAGTTTATAATTATTATCTAGTTATGGAAAGGAAAACAGTTCATTTGCATCAGAAACATTACTCAAATTTATCTAAATACATAATACTTTGATTTATGGAGAACAGAATCAAGATAGAAACTTCCATAAATCATCACGTTTCAATACGTAACGTTGTCACATTTTGCGTCTGAAACTACATGAGTAATTCAATGTAATACGAATGTGGTCAGTCATTTGAAATGTTTCCCGAACTCATTGTTGTGTGTAAACAAAATAATATGTCGCATTGGTGGATTGATTACAATAGCTGGATTACAAAACCTGAAGTTCGAGATTTGATTCGTCGTTATAATTTGGAAATTTTTTTACTACAGATCTTAATTACCATTAGTACTATATTATTATACATAAAAAACATTATTTTGTGAGTTTTATAAACATATAAATAGGCTTATACTATATATTTTTTTAAAAGATTTAAAAAAATAAAACCAAAATATTTAAAAAAAATGCAGTGATTATTTTGAGGTAACTAGAGAGGGTATATTTAAAAAAGAATATTAGATTTATGGTGCATTAAAGCCGTCAATTTTAATTTACGAATACAGCGATTCCAAAGTAAATTCTGCCAACTTATTTTCTATCTTTTGGTTTGTAAATTTAATAAAACACTACGCGTTGACTTAAACGTCCAAATGAGTCAATGACATGTTTATAACGTAGGTTCAGAGACAGAGTTCAAAATCATAATAATCTCTTCAATTTCCTAACAAAGAACTACCAAGAATCGCAGAAAAATACTGAAACCTCAGTGGGGTATATACTGATACATTTACACTACTATACGAACACTAGAATGTAACTAAAAATTAAATTTTATAAATGTTAATTTAACACAGTTTTTTTAGTTATCTGCAACACTACCACACTATAGTGTACTCTTCTAAGCTATTGTCAAAACGTTTTTGCTAGTTTTGCTGAACGTTTTTTCTAGTTGTTTTTGCATATTGTAAAATTAAATGTAATAGGTTGAAAAAATATATGTAGCCTAATAACATAAAAACTTTTCTTATCCTAATTCATCCATACACTGGCACAATTTTTTTTCATTCCCCGTTTATCTAGCTTTTCTCGGCCAACTCCACATACTTACACGTACCTGCGCATACTTATAAATATAAAATTTCTTGCTACTTCTCATACTTTTCTAAATTCTCTTTCCTATCTATGCAGTAGTCTTCCCGTAGCCTTTTGAGTTTTCTTACATACCAATACATCTTTACCTTTAGTGTCCATCTTTCATCTTTTGTCTCGGCTAATTGGCTGGCTAATTAAGTTTTATTTTTATTAATGTCCTTCCTTTGTTTTCAATGTTTGTTTCCTCCTCTATCAATTTCTTAATTTCCCTATCCCACCTAGTAGTTTCTATGGGCTAATCCTTCTAGTTATTGTGTAAAATTATCTTTGATAGCCCCTTGTTTCCAATTCTATTAAACTTTTATATTTTGTTGAAATTTTGAACGATGAAAATTCCTGAATTCTTTAGAAAAGACAAAGGTGATGGTTTTTTATAGGTACGGTTTACCTCAGATGCAAGGAAATTTTGAATGGAAAAACCTTAAAACATGTAAATTTATTTACTTAATTCGAATTTGATGTTACTTATGTGCAATTATAAGATGTAGAAATTAGATTGGAAACTTTTCAACGGTTCATAAAATTTGAGGAAAACTCTTATTTGATAACGTGCAAAGACCATATTTTCAAAATTTTATCACACTGAAGTTCCACTAGCACTATGATATGAATTGACCAGAATGTTTGACCCTGAACGTTTAGTAGATATCAAAAATAGAAGTTGCTGAGATGAGATTTGTTAGTAGAATATTTACCAGGATATCGATTGCTGTATTATTTAATGAAGATGTTTGGGCAAACTTAACGTGCAAGGTATGATCTCAACTATTAGCAAATACAGGCAAGGGTATTTTAGTCGTTTGTAGATGATACCAGACGGTTATCTGATGCCTAAACAGTGTTACTTACAAGCTAGCCGGAAAACATGGCATTGGACGATCTCGGATGTGATGGGAACATCAAGAAATACGAGGTTAATCAGTTTAAAATTGCACAGGATTCATCCTTATTATTTCTGATGATCATTACTTTATGTACTTAAACTCACTGGTGCTGCTAATTATCGATCAGTTAGTCGAAATGGCTATAAAATAAAAAAATATTAATAAAACTGTAAACCATAAAACAAAAATTTAATTTTTCTGAAAACGATATTTCTGTCCTATAACTTGCTACTAAAGTCATTGGTAAGTATTACTTTTATCTTATTTTGCTCGACACATAAATCACATTTTTACGATCCTGTTACATCTTATGTATTGTTTCCACTACGTATCAGATAGTTCTTTCCGCAAGTGACACATTAATTTCGTTTTCACTTCACCTCTTGTAATATCACCCTTGGATCTATCTCTAGAACAGTTTCCACGAAAATAACGTATCAAATTCCGTTTCAGCAAAATATTTTGAACGTTTGTTTTGTCGCAATGTTGACACACTCGTATTTTGCCTCATACTTTTTATTAAACTTTTCTTGTTTACGAAAAGTATACGTATTTTGATTCCAGTTGTGTAAAAATAATCAGGTATTTGTTGTTTGTTTATTTTCATACCTATTCCATATTCATTTTTATGAAGTGTCGTACCGGTACACTGCTATAAAAATAATATGACAATAAAACATATACGGAAAGAAAATTTTTCGAAAATTGCAGCAGTAATTACGGCTTACAATAAAATATCACTTATTGTTTTCTCAAAAAAAAAAAAAAAAATTAAAATAAACAAAAAAACAATATTGTATCTTTATAATTGCGATCTACAACTAATTTTTAATGCATGCTACACTGAGTAGATATGAATTTGGAAAATTCCCTACGCTCCAGTCCTCACTTTGCTACTGATCAAATGTCATTTTAATTTTATTGAATTTTGCAATGCGGCCTTGATCAGTCGTATAATCGTGTAATTTTGAATTCGATTCGTGATAATATTTAGATCAATTCAATTTATTATAAGACAGTGCAATCCGGGTTAACCGGACTAATGTGGGCGGACTCCGATCCGGATAAGCAAAAATCTGGATGAGACGGAATGTTGTAAAGTAAAATGTTACAGACACACTAAATAAGTACTTTACTGTGATATGTATATATAATTTCAAAATAAACTTACAGTGTAATACATACTAACAAAATATTGAAATTTAACAACTAATGTAAAATGTAGGAATAATAAGGAAGGTAACCATGGATTAACTTGATAAAAAAACAATAGAAACACTAGTACGTGTATATGTGCTAACACAATGGTTATTTTTTAAAGAAATCAGCAATTTTGTGTGATTTGTCGTTTGGTTTTTTTTAGCTGCTATGTCTCGCCAACGTTTCATAATTAAAATATCGGATAGAGTTCCTGGCTCGTACAGGTACCAGTTGGTAAAGGAATTTAGTATTTTAATACGAAATTTAAATTTAATATTTTGTACGCGATTAAAAATGACCCAAAGTTTTTGGAAACGTTAATAACATGTGATGAAACGTGGGTTTTTACTTATAATCCGGAAATGAAGGGCCTATCCATGAACTGGAAGAGCCGAACTTCACCGAGAGCAAAAAAAGCTCGAATGAGCAAGGCAATGATATTTTTTTTTTATATAACCATGGGATTGTGTACCTTCACTGGGTTTCTGAAGGTCAAACAATTAATTAATATTACTACTTTGAGGTATTTTTTAAACTACGTCAAAGAGTAAGGAAAAACGCTCAGAAATGTGGAAGGACAAATCATGGGTTCTCCACCAAGACAATGCGCCAGCTCATTTCGCGTTATCTTTCAAAAGGTTGCTAGCCAAGTACAGCATCTCAGTATTAGAACATCCACCTTATTCACCAGATCTTGCACCATGTGACTTCTACCTATTCCCTAAGGTGAAAACTGCATTAAAAGGGACAAGATTTAAGTCTGTGGAAGGTGTAAAAGAGAAAGCGGCACGTGTCCTGAAGGAGCTGACAGAAGATGACTTTCAGCACTTTTTCTAACAATGGAAAATTTGCATAGAGCGTTTTAGGGATAGAGAAGGAGTATTGAAGATGACTAAAAGTGATTATGTATAAAATAAAAATAATATTTTTTATAACGGCAGTCTCGTTATTTAATAGCCACATTTCGTATATCTGAATAAAGTGTTGAATCGATCCACACAATTTATTTAATGACTAGAAAATCTGTCAAAATTATTAAAATACGGTAATAAAGCAAAATGATACATGTAATGTAATTAGTGATGAAATGTGGAATAATAATAATAATTTAAATTTTGTATTATAAAGTAAAAGAAATAAAATATGCTTTGTGAAGTAATCATGAGTGGTCGTTGGCCATGATTTAAAATAGTGAAAATAGTTTATGACTAAAGCTTTGTTTTATCCGTTACTTCATATTATAATTTAATTGCATATTATACATTATCGTTATTATTGCTAATAGTCTTTAAGTGATGAATATTTAACGAAAAATAATGGCTAAATATTCATAATATTTTATTCATAAAGTTTTCACAGCGTTTTCATAACTAGTAGTTTGTCTGTGAGAATTTTAGAATATTCAATTACTGTCGTGGCTATCTATTTTATAATGACTATGATATTAAAGCTTTCAGATCATAAATATTTTAGGTTTCTGTGTCAGTTGTAGTTTATTTTAGTGATTTTTTTTCCGTTAGTTAAACAATAAAAATAATTAAGTACGTTCGAGTAGAAAAATCTATGTATTTATAATACCATAGTGTAAAGATTTTCCAATAACTACAGAATTATAGGAATATTTTATATCCTGAGTCAAATAGCTGGACCCGAAACTCACAAAATTGCGATGAATTAGATGTTCTGATTAGAAATTCTAATACCAAGAATAGGAAATCGAATGTAATACCGAAACGTTTGTCTTTACTTCAATTTTTACTTTTTTTTGAGAATTGTCGAGATTATCTCAGAAATATCTCGTTTGTTTGGAAAACTATCAGACCGCAGGTATTAAATAGTTGGTGCCTTTGTAGTGAGTACTTAACATTAGTAACAAAACATTACCAATAAACAAAAAAACTAACCTCAAAAAATATAACCTAATTTTAAACAGTAGTGAATTATGTAAAATGAAAACCAAACTTAGTTTGGCTTAATACTAGAAAAAATCACTCTTTCACGCTAAACTAGGCTCTGTAGAAAAGAAATGCTGCAAATAAAAGTTGTAGATCTTTTAATTTTCTATACATTTTTTTTTTTTTTTAACGTCGCATCAACTGCTGTGGTCATTAGCGACGACGTTGGGGTGTAACTGTGTGAAATGAGGATGAAATGAATTTTTGTAACGTATGAAAATATGCCGTGCCTGAGTGGGATTCGAACCCAGGACCGCATGATGAAAGGCGAGCACGTTACCAACTGCGCCAATGCATTTTATTCATGCATTTTTGTCGTGAAATGAATAGGCCTACTACGGCCGAAAATTTAAAGAAAAACTATTTTTTGACAGATTTTCATGAAAAGAAATATAGAAGACCAATAATTACTGTTAAACTAAGCATTAAACAAAAACATGTTTGACATTAGAGTCGTAGATTTTTAAATTGTCTACAACTTTTATAAATACACTTTTACCCTAAATTGCATTTTAAGGCCGCAATCTTAAAAACCGTTTTTTCTACGAGAGAACAGCCTCCAAAAAAAATTTCAGCAGACTTGGCGCCTACCCTGTCTTGTAGAGTATAAAAAATATAGTAATTAAAGTGGTTTGAAAAATTTCGTAGGAGCCGTTTTTGAGAAAATCGCATAAAAGTGAAATATAACACGAATAAACCACTACTTCCGGTTAACCAATTTTCATGAAAATATTTGTATTGGGTCGTCTACTGATACCTAAGTTAAATTCAAAGTTTCAACTTCGTAGGAAGTTCCGTTCTTGAGATATTTTGTTCACACAAAGACTAATCGCTAAAAACTTTTTCTGAGTTCAGGGGGTCTGAAAACGTCTATATCCGGTAAAAACTCGATTTCAAAAAATCAACATGATAACAATATTTTCCTTCCTATTTTATATTCATATAGTCAAGAAAAACTATAATTAAAAAAAAAATATGTTATACGTTATTTTGTGGTTACATTTTATTTCAACAGATTAAATTGAAAATAAATGTGAGTAACTAGAGAAATCTTACAACTGTATGTGTGTGAAGTTATATTTCTTTATATTTTACCAATCTTATGAAAAATGTCCAAAAGTAGCAAATTTAATATAGCGGGATACAAAATACTTTTCCCTTAAATTAATTCAGCGTTCGAACAGGTTAAATTGGAAATAAAATAATTTTCAATCATGAGATATTCACTTACCTTTTCTCCACCTATATCTTTTGCCCATTTTGTGTTTCCTCTTTTTATGTACTTTGTTGACCTTTGAATCATCATTGCCTTTTTCACGAGTAAAGCTCCTCGAAACTTTAGATTTAGGTTGTCTGTAATAGCTTCTTACTTGAGAACTAATATCAGACGAATCATCATTCGAGTAATAAGACGTGCCACTACTATCATCATCGTCACTGCTCTTAGAGCTACTGTCTGTTTTGCTGTAAACAGAGCTGGAATCAGAGTCAGAAGAACTCTCACTAGGTATGGAACTGTCACTAGTAGTACCTCTACTACGATCCTCCGAAAGAACTGCCTTATTTTTGGTATCCGGTTTTTCTTTCTTATCTGGTCGTACCTTGTTCACCTTTGTATCCTGATGAGATCCCATTGAAATTATTTCTTGAAACAATAAAATAACTATAAAAAACAACGTAAAATTCCACATTTCTACCGTAAATTTTATGAAGCGTGTTAAACATTTTATGTTTTTGTTATAAATTTTAAGATAATTTAGATAAAGGTAATTCTAAAAGTTATTCATTGTATCATGTCAGATGTAATGTTTTTATCAGATTAAATTAATTTACACTTCTTATCATCGATATCATATTTATAAGATATGATAAAATTACCTGAATTCTTATTACATAATTATCAGTTTAATTACATGCAGTGTTAGGGTAAAGTTAGAAATCCGCTGCGCTAGGGCCTATACATACATATCCAGGGCCTCGCACACTGAATTCGCTCGCACAATGAAGTAACTATTATACTACCTATTTTTACTTTCTCTTGCTTATATAAATACATAGGAAGAAAAAGTGTTGTTTTCAAGTCGATTTTTCGAAATCGAGGTTTCACCGGTTATCTACATGTTTTCAGACTCCTGAACCCAAAAACTTGCTTTTAGCGACTTGTCTGTGTGTGTGTATGTGTGAGAGTGTGTGTGTGTGTGTGTGTGTGTGTGTCGGCGTGTGAACAAAATATCTCAAGAGCAGAACATCGTACGAAGTTTAAACTTGAAACTCAAATGAGATACCACTAGAAAACCCGACATGAACGTTTTCATCAAAATCGGTCAACTGGAAGTAGTAGTTATATGTGCCTTTTTTCACTTTTGTGTGATTTTCGCAAAGGCTTTTACCATTTTTTTTAAAAATCGCCTCATTTACTACAATTTTTATGCTTTACAAGGTAGGGTATCCAAGTCTTTTTAGGTAAGTAATAAGTAAATTTTGGGGAGCCTGTTCTCTCGTACAAAAAAATTTGTTTTGTTTTTATATTGTGGTCTTAATATGCGTTTTACGACAAAAATGTTTATAATTAAAGTTGTAGAAATGTAAAAACCTACAACTTTTGTTTCAAACATGTTTTTTTTTGTACAAAAATAAGCGAACAATAAAATATTGATGAAACTTCAGCCCAAGTTATTTCGTTTCGTCCATATATGAATCCCCACGTGAGTCTTTCATCTAGATGCAAACCCAAATATTTAACTTCCTCCTTCTGTGGGATTACTGTGCCGTTCAAATTGACCACTGGACATGTTGGTTTCTTTAATGTAAACGTTACGTGCGTTGACTTATCCTCATTAAGATAAAATTAATTTAAATCCTCCTTAGAATGAAATGCAGAAACGGATAATTAATCTCGGAAGGGACAAAATAGAAGTGATGATTGGTAAAATACAAAGTTTAAGGTGAGCTCATTTACTTACCATATTTTTTTGGTAAATAGTTTAAAAACTGTTCTTTTACGTATTCTGGCACATTATTTTTTAACCATAGTTGAATAAAAGGTCAATTTCCCTCGCCTCGATTAATGGAATGAATGTACGTACAAAATTTATATAAAATAAATGTTAAAATTAAAATTATATTTCTTTTAGAAATAAAATATTATTTATCATTAAAATTTACACAGCCTTAAATATGTTCTTCTTTACTATTAATTTTTATCTATTAATTTTTTTCAGAGTCCAACATTTGAGTCAATCATCCGTCTTGTTCTGTTATTAGATTTTATATCTACCAAATTAGCCAGCATCGGTTTATAAGGTTATCTTTCTTCCATCCACTAATAAAATTAATTTCTGTAATATCGGTTGAAATAAAGAAAATTAACTGCAAATTGAAACTACACAAGAAACATCGATTCTGTTGTTCAAAGTACTGACTGTTGAATAATGTGTTATTGTTTGAGAGTCATGTGTTAACACTTAGCCTATAACTTTAAGAAGAAGACATTAATATTGCTTTTTGTACTCCAATTCTCTCGTTCTTGCCCAAGTTAATTCTTATTCAATACCAGCAGTAAATGTACGTTGTCTCAGTAAGAGTCAACACAACGAATTAGTGTATCCGAATCTTGATTCTAACAAATGGAAGCTTTTATATGAAGGTATTAAGTTAAAAGCGTATACATTAAAACACTAAATCTAGAAACTGCTCTCCCGAGAACAATATCCACAGGAAACCTATTACAAGTATAACGAACTTTTCACTGTGGTTACCATGTGTATATGCTGGTATTGTAACAAAACTATGGTTCCTTCTTTTAATTGTTAATACTTTCTGACGTTAAACAAATAACTTTCAATATTTTTTTCGTTTAGAGAGTAAGTGCTAATTTTAGATCATGTAACATAATTTAAGAAGTTATTTTTGTATCCCACTTTTAACACAATCATTCACAACAGGGAATCATCCTTACTGCCTGCCGTCTTGTGTTCTGCTGTTGGTTTTCGTTAAAGCCCTTTAAAGTCTAATAGTATTTGTCTGAACTCAGTTTGGTTCATAATGGTTTTTTTTAAATTTATTCGATCATGTAACATTATTTTAGATAATTTTGGACTATTGTTGCAGCCCACCTCCAATGCATTCATTCACTGCAGGCAATCTTCCTTACTGCCTGCCGTTTTGTGTTAAGCTATTGTTCTACGTGAATGCCCTGAAAGTCTGATATTAATAGTCTGAACTTAGTTAGCTTCATGATGGTTTTTTGGGTTATTCGATTAGGCTATGTAACATAATTTTAGGCAAATTTGGAATATTTTTGCAGCCCACCTTCTAGCATTCATTCATTACCAGCAATCATCCTTACTGCATGTCATCTTGTGTTTTGCTGCTATTCTTTGCGGAAGCCCTTACAGTCTGATATCAGTATTCTGAACTTAATTATGTTCATGATGTGGTTTTTTTGGTTTATTTATTAGAATTTCGTTTGAGTTTCTTAGAATTTTGACGAGGGCTAATGACCACGACTTGATGCACGCTAACCAAAAAAAAAAAAAGAAAAACCAAAATATTTAGTAGTTTTGGATAAATCTATTGGTAGGCTTACATGCCCATAAAATTATCAAATATCTGTTCCAGGGATAATGATCACCCTTTGAATTTATCGTATGTACCCGCAGTATTAATATTGTGACACTTATTGCTAAGGTCCGTTTCGGGATCTAGGTAATTAAATAATTAATACACTAAAGTTTACAATTACAAAGATTTATTACACTAAAATATTACAAAATAAATAATTCAACTAATTATAATTAAGAAATACAATAAATGATTTAATAATTCACTTAAAATAGATAATAAACAATAAATAACTTACAATCACTTTTATAGGTTACACGAACATACAAAACACAGAAACAAAACTCACAAACCTGCTCTTAACTTTACAATACACTCACAAAAAGACTTTACACAATACACACACAAAGACAGTGTTACAATCGTTGACTGACACAATGCTCGGTACGCGCCTGCCTACGTCCCATAGACATTCGTCAAAGATCAAACAATTACTGACTCTCGACCCCGCTCGGGGCCTCTTTATATACCTTTTGACAAAGATAGTTCCAGAGAAAAGTAGAGAAATCATGTAAACAATAAAGTACAAAAAATAAATAACCTTTTATTAATGAATGCTAGAAAAATCCGTAGTAAACAGGTCAAGAATAGGTCTTTTGTAAATAGAAAACGTAAACAACCTGCCCCCCTCATAAAAGCTGTACGCAATATCTAAACTTTATAATAGACACACCTTTATGGTCATCATTGTAAAACTGTCATTCACTGTTGCTATAATGTATTGTTATTTTTATTATTCCTTAACTATTTTTATGAATGGAATTCTGGAACCTTCGCGAACGATCCCGTCTTTTCTTCGACCTTGTTACAATATAATTATTTAATTTTCAATGAGTAGGCTATTACTCATAATAATTTGTAACCTAACCACAGGCAATCTCTACTGAATCATGGCAGTTTAAACAAGATTGAATGTATCCAAAATTATCAACTGTTGATATCTATTTGGATAACACTGGTTATGCTGTATTTCTTTTTAAAATTAATTTATAAGTTTTCATAAAATTTAGTTAAAAATTAATTAATAAAATTTCTAATGTAGCTGTAGTTTTCTTTTTAAAATTCGGTTTTATAAACTTATAATTAATTATACGGGTTTCTATTTTGTTTTATATTCTTTTAAATTTCTAGTGTAATAAATATAGCAGTAGAACTTATTAATATTTATTATTATTTTGTATTATTTCGTAAGTTAATTATACGTGGCTACATACTTCTCAATGTGATATAAATCTGAATAAAGATAGTACTACTTTTTATTTTTTTATTAAAATTGTTTTGTTTAGAACAAAACTACCTAAATGTTATCGCTAGTTTTTGTGACATTGTTTATTTAAAACTTTTATAAAGCTATTTTAGTACTGGTTTGAAAAATTATCTTTTTAATCCAAAAAAATCCTTGTGGAGGTTTTTGAAGACACGTTCTACCAGTTCGGTTTCTCGTTGGTCTCGACTTTGTTAATTCAAACCAAATTTTTTTTATCTGCTATTAAAAGGTGGAACACTCAAAAAATTTATACTCGTATTTAAGCCACTTAAAATTTTTATTGAATTTCTAATGACTCTTAGAAAATGTGGGAAAGATATAAATGTGGGAAAATGTGGATTTCTAATAGTAAAACTAATCTTTAATACTAATTGAATCAGAGAACAATGTAAAGTCAACCAAGGTCGATCCATTTTCTTCAGTTGCCCTGTCTACTTAGAACTTTAATTTCTATCAAGGTTACAGGAATTTTGTCATTTGCCCAAAAAAAAACTATCACTTTAACCGAAAGGTTCTTCAACCATGAAGATCTGTGCCACCTGGATCACCCATAGCGTCTACCTTTCCTGTATGATATTCTGCAGCATTCTGTATATCAGCCTCTCAACACCTAGTACTTTAAGTACTCTAGTTTTCTCATATTTAAGACCTCGCTAGATCCAATAATTAAAAAAACCAATCATACCAAATCTTTACAAGATAAAAAAAATTTGGGTAACATTCCCCGTAAATTTTCATTATCCATCATTTACTACACTAACAGGAAATTAAAAAAAAATAAATCAATAATTAGTTAGTTTTAGGCCTAATAAAACGTTAAACATGTATTAGAGTTGAAAAATGTATTATTTTATGGTTTATCTTAATATAAGCATTATATTTATGGTAATGAGAACAATTCTGTTGCAACTTTCTAACGTTAATTAGTCCACTCAATTCATCCGTACACTTGTAAGTTCAAATACTTTATTGATCTCGATGTTGTAATATTTACTCTTACAACTTCAATCAAGTGTTTATGTGCAGTAAAGTTTTCGTTAAAATCATTTTATTTCTGTACATTTCAACTTATTTTCTTCAGTCTAATTAGTTATTCCACGTTTGTTTTGATTACTCACGTAGACTAATTGTTTTACTACGCCGTACTTAATCTTTTATTTACCTTCTTTTTTGTGAATATCTTACACCTGCTTTTATTCCTTTTCCTTATGATTCATTACATTTTTAAAAGCTTCTCATTTGATCTTCTTCAGAACAAATTACAAATTTTTGTGGGTCAATTCGTATTGAATGGTCCACGAAAGACTAAATTGGTTGCTATATCATATTATTTTTATTTTTTTACTAAGATGATTCCAATAATAGTTCAAATTTGCTATTGTGAAGGTCATAAGCTGAAAGGCTGGTTTGAACCTCTAGAGGCTTTACTAAGTAAGACGAGGAGTGAGGTGGTTTAAAATTGCCATCCTCACTGAGTGGTAAAGTATGCTTATAAGCATGCCAGGCGCTCTGAACAGCATCTACTTTCCATCTGGCAAATGACACCTTCACTTCATTCCCTACAGGGTCCGGCTGTATAATGATGAAATTGATTACTCTCAGAGGAGATAACTCTGACTAGTGCCATTTACCTCTTCTGTTCTTAAAAGCTTCAGTCATATAAATTTGTGACCAAGTGATAAGAAACAGAACTATTTTTTGGAGCCCTGGAACTAGTAGATGGAGTGTAAATATTTTACCACTTCACCTGCCTGTTATAGGCATAGCCAGTTCAATTTTACATTATGTTTTTCCTACATCTTCTTTTTAAAAAAAACTAGAGCTGTGTTTCTACAGGCACAAGTATTTTTGTGTTTGTTAGCATCTGCGTTAAATGTAATGACGTTCCTCAGTTTTCCCGTAGAATTTAAAACAAAACCAATTAATTTGGACGTTTTGAACTACATCATAAATATATTAACCCTTCGTGGAATTAGTTTTAAATCAACGACGCATTTAATTATGCATTGGGGTATAATTTTCTTTTTAGAAACATGTGTTTTCCAGATAGAAAACTGTTTTCAAAGGCTCAGAATTCACCAAAATTTTATCAAATATTTTACTTCTTTTTTGCTTTATAAAATGGATTCTGATAATTCGTCTTTAGTCCTGAGTCACGTTACTTATTCGGATATATCCCTAAATAGAACTGTCCAAATCAGGTTATTCATATATTAAATTTCAAAATAACAGGAGAAATCAAACCTACAATTACAAAAACTATTTAAAGAAGTATTATGAATAAATTGGAAAAACGTAACACACGTAAGTATCAACGAACAGAAGAACAAAGGGACACTTATATGGAACACCAGACTCGTGACTGCCAAATAACACTGGTAGACAGTGTTGTGAACCTAGCTTCTGCACGTGCAAATTACCTGATATATTAAAATAGTTTTGCATTTTCCCATGAATATTAAAACAATATTTAGTCAAAATCTTTTCTGATTTAATTTATAAATGTGGAAAAATATATCCGCTAAAAGAACATAAACATTCATAACCGCCATTGTTCTTAAATTGAACAGATTGAAACGCATACACAATATAAAAATAAAAGAAACAAAAAATATCGGATAGACAGGAAAATAAATGTGTTTTTCAACCCTTTGTTTACAAAACTTTTTTTATTCATTACAAAAGGTAGAATTGCTTCCCAGAATTCAGCTTCTTCTTTTAAAAACACTTTACATAAATGTATATTTTAGCAGATTTATCTTAACTTTAGGGTCGCCGATAAAAACTAACTAAATTGTTCGTAATTTTATAGCGAATACTCAGTTATAAACAATTTTTGAAATTTGAACCAAATTTTTAAGGGGAAATAGTAGGTTGGTTTTGATGGTGGAAAACTATTTTATAACCAAGCGATGAACGAGTTAACTTTACAACAGCACTAATATTGCTAATAGAACAGCTGCAATAAAGTTTAACAAGGTTATGCTCCAAAATAGGGCTATTACTCGTCTGATTTAACATGTTGTGAAGTAATCCTACAGAGAAAGTTTTCCCCTGATTTCAGTAATAACCCAGTGATGTACATTTACAAAACTGGCCTTTGTTGTTATTTAATAAACCCACAAGTTATAATCCGTTAAGTTACAGCTTTATTAAATATGCTTCTACCAATCTAATCTAGTTACTTTATTAAAATAAATATTTACGTTAGCTTAAATAGCACTGTCGGCATCACGATTTAAGCCGAAGCTCTAGGATGATCTAAAAAAATGTCTAAATTTGTTAATTCTTAAAAGTTTAGAGTTTGTAATATTCCACCTTGGGTGGTTATTTAAAAATCATATTTAATAATATTATACGTTCTAAAAATTATGAAAAATAGTAATTAATTAACAAATAAGTCAGCTTTATGTTACTTAACTTTTGTTTAATTTCAGATGAATATTTGTAATGAATTGATCTTGATTAATTAAATAAATTTTTTAATTGTGCAAGTAACGTTGATTAACAACAATTGGTTGTAATAGGCCTTTGCCCATTCATATAAAAACTACACAATTTTACTCTTGACGCTCTAGGACTAAAGTCACATTTAAAAAGTTGTTGTGGTCATCAGCGGAAAGGCTGGTTTGAACCTGTAGCTAGAGGCTTTACCAAGTAAGACGAGGATTGAGGTGGTTTACCATTGTCTCCGTTACTAAGTGGAAAAATAAGCTTATCAGTATGTCAGACCCTCCGAAAAACACCTACTATCCACCCTACAAATGACACCTTCACTTCATTCACCATACGGTCTGACTGGATAATGAAATTCGTAACTCTCGAGGAGATAACTGTGACTAGTGTCATTAACATCTCTACCTCTTCTGTTCTTAAATAGTTCAGTCATATATTTGGCTGACAGTGTGATAAGAAACAAAACTATTTTTTGTAACCCTGGAAGTAGTAGATCGAGTGCAAATAATTGAATACTTCACAAGCCTGTTACGGGAAATTAAAAAAATTGTTATTCTTAACAAAAAATAATTTTTAACAATGAACATATTTTAAAATATGTAAATCAATATTGAAGCAAATAATTATTAATGAAAACATTATTAAAAAATTGTAAAACCATTAACGAACTAATTTATAATTACGATAATGTTGATTGGTTAAAAAACCATTTATTAAATTAAATTATTCAACCTTTACGTATGTACCGTATCTCATATGCCGTACCTCTGCAAGTTTACGAGTTTACGAATACAGCATGGTCATTTTTTATAAAATGATTGCTTAAGCAGACTTTCTATATTTTGCATATCTGTAATAGCTCTCCTTGAATGATACACTCTCTCATTACTATACCATAATTTCCTAATCAAATTTTCTGCAGCTGTCCAATTCAGACGTTTGCAATCATCACGGTGATACTGACTTTGTCTGCTGCTTTTCGAAAAAAAATTCATTGAGGTTTTACATACCACTTTCTTGGATTAGCAAGCCATTTTTCTACCACATATACAGATGCCCTACACCTTTCTCTGAACAGGAATTTGATGGAGTCTGTACCTATGCCCATATCTATGGTGCGTCACAGTAACTACATTTCTCACTGTTTAATCGCCAAAAATATTCTATTAAATGCCCTTTCTATTTAATTTTTTTATAGAATGATTTAAGTAATCAAAACACACGATCTGAATATTAAAACAAAAATACAACTATGACAATGCTCTATGTTTTTTTGGTTCTGTTTTATGGCAGGGACACTAAATGATTTAATGAGTAAGACTTGAAGCGTTTGAGATGTAGCTCTAGAGAAGGATGCTGAGAGTCTTCTGGGTGGATAGAATATCTGGACAACGTAGGTTAGGAAGAAGACGTATTTCTAGTTAAAATCTGAGGATGTGGTACTCGAAAACAACAACAAAACGGTTTCAAGCAACAGTTGATAAGATTCACATTGTTAAAGTGGTGGAAAATATCCGGAACGTACTGGAACCTAAAAAAGAAGAAGAATCAAAAACAACCGTCAACATTCTAGTCTCTAAAGAACCTCTTCATTATTTATACAGGGTGATTCATGAAGTTCTCCCCCCACTTCTACAGCACATTGTACTAGTAAAAATAATGAAAAAATGTTATATAAACATAGGTCCGAAAACGCTTCGTTAGCGAGTTACAGCTAGCGAAAGATTTCGCCTGAATTCCTGGGCAAAGAGTAAAATAAAGCCATACTGAACTTTTGGAAAGGTTAATTAAGTAAGAAATGTCGTGGATTCTTATGTAATTTTACCTGATAAAGCTAATAAAATAGGTTTCAGAACTGTACCTGTAGTAGTTTTTGAGGGATTCACGGTTAAATGCAAAAAATTGGGGCACGAAACAATGTTTTTTTAAGTTTCATGTACAATAACTTTGTTAAATTGGTAATAAATACATAAAATCAACAAACATTAATTGTAGAGAATTTAATTCTGAGAAAATTGATATAATCAAAGTCTAAAATAAAACAGAAATAAGTATCAAAAAATCGATTTTATTCAGTATAATACATTACTATCTGTAAAGAAATACCGTACGGTATTTAGTTAAAATAAAACAAAAACAAAATGTTTGTTCCTTAATGATGAGATAAATTGAGAAAACAAGATGAACTGTTAAATAAATTTGTTTGTAAATAAAAATATCATGTTTTATTACGTTGTATTTTTTTTTTAAATAAAAATTTACATTAAATGTTCGAAAATAAATGAAGCAAACATTTTCCAATTATTGTTTACTAATAATCGAAATGCAGTTTTTTGTTTTATTAATTTCTAAGTTGGTAACGCACGAATAACAGCTGATCAAAAATGGTATTCTGTACTGTTACGTTAGAACTGTGTATTAGTGGTGTTTTGCAAGCTACAGCAGGAGATCGGGTTCTGTGAATCGTGTTATTAAATGCAATTTTTTTGTGAGTTATAATTCGATTGTTTATTCAGCGAAAAAATGCCTTACTTATTTACATCAGAGGAATACGCTGATATGGTTTTTATTTTGGGTTACTGTAATGGTAATGCTAGAGCTGCTGTAGTAGAATATGAACTACGTTACCCTAATAGGAGGATTCCAGATACCAAAACAATTTCAGGAACTTTTCGTACTCTTCGGGAAACAGGATCACTACCAAGTACTAGAACCAATTATGAACGAGCTGTCCAACTTGATGATGATATTGTTATTAATGCTGTTCATCGCAGTCCAGGTGTAAGTACACGACGTATTTCTAGGCGGATAGGAGTTTCGCAGTCAACGGTGTGGAGGTCACTAAATCGAAACAAATTTTATCCGTTTCATAAACAAAAGGTTCAACATCTACAGCCAGGGGATGGTCCGCTTCGCTTGGAGTTTTGCAACTTTTTGAATATTAATAATCAACTCTACAAGCGTATTTTGTTTACGGATGAGGCACAATTCACTCGGGATGGTGTCAATAACTTGCACAATGAACACTCATGGGCAGAAGAAAATCCACATGAGGTAGTGGAACAGAACTTTCAACACCGATTTAGCGTCAATGTCTGGTGTGGCCTTTTGCACAATCGGCTGATTGGACCTTTCATATTACCTGGACGCCTAAATCCTGAGTTGTATTTGCATTTCCTTTAAGAAGAGTTGCCGCAGCTGTTAGAGAATGTTCCTTTACGTCTCAGACAAAATTTGTACTTCCAGCATGACGGAGCACCTCCCCACTTTTCACGTGCCGTTTCTGCTTATTTAAATCATCAATTTCCTGGACACTGGATTGGTCGTGGAGGGCCTCACCCTTGGCCACCAAGATCCCCAGATCTTTCTCCATTGGATTATTGCATCTGGGGATGGATGAAAGACATTGTATACAAGACAAAAGTGAATTCTCGTGATGAATTAATTGCCCGTATTATGGATTCGGCTGTGCAGATACAGGGAAGCCCTGAAAAATTAAGAAACGCAACAAAAGCAATACACAAACGTGCTGCAAAATGTATTGATAATGATGGCCTCATTTTCGAACATCTATTATAAAAAGGTGCGTACGGTTGGCCCAACCTGATTAATTTTGCTTAAAACTAGTAATGTATTATACTGAATAAAATCGATTTTTTGATACTTATTTCTGTTTTATTTTAGACTTTGATTAAATCAATTTTCTCAGAATTAAATTCTCTACAATTAATGTTTGTTGATTTTATGTATTTATTACCAATTTAACAAAGTTATTGTACATGAAACTTAAAAAAACATTGTTTCGTGCCCCAATTTTTTGCATTTAACCGTGAATCCCTCAAAAACTACTACAGGTACAGTTCTGAAACCTATTTTATTAGCTTTATCAGGTAAAATTACATAAGAATCCACGACATTTCTTACTTAATTAACCTTTCCAAAAGTTCAGTATGGCTTTATTTTACTCTTTGCCCAGGAATTCAGGCGAAATCTTTCGCTAGCTGTAACTCGCTAACGAAGCGTTTTCGGACCTATGTTTATATAACATTTTTTCATTATTTTTATTAGTACAATGTGCTGTAGAAGTGGGGGGAGAACTTCATGAATCACCCTGTATGTACAATAGAAGAGATTTTTAATGTACATCGATATTCAAACATATAATAAACCCTGAATCGTATTTTCCGTGGCGTTCGACAAGGTTTGATCAAATAGAGTTAAAATTTGGTGCCTTGTTTGTTACAGGCTGGATAGAAAATTTAACGTATTAGCCCTTGTATTTATAATATATTTATTTATTAATTTTTGTATCCGAGGTGGCGAGAAAAAATTATGTTTACTCCCTCACGAAGGGGGAAGAAGTAATCGACTCAATTGAAGAGTCCTCGTCCAGCCCCAAGGAGCCCGCAACCGCCTACCAACCAAAAACCCGCTGCTTGGCCACTTGATTCAACATCTACAAAAAACCCTTTACCTCCCTCGGAACTGTTAATATAATACTACAAAGTAACTTATAATGTATTATTTCACAATAACATCATTCCACATTGTGAAGTCGCGAAATACGTAGACATTTATCTAGACAAAATGTTGACGAATAGAAAACACGTATGAATCAAACGGAAATTTTGAAAATATTGATTCGTTGGGAGACTTTTACAGTTGCCACTGGAAAATAAAGTTACATTCAACAAGGTTTTAATAAAGACAGCTGGCAGCTAAAAGAGTAAAACTCCGGCCAATTATAATCAGTTATCAAATTTGCCTCCTTTTATCAGAATTATAAAATTTAGAAATAAGAATTTCCATTAGATCGAACTGAAGTATCTTTGACTTAAATGCATTGCATCTTTGTACTGTAGCTAAGCTAAGTGCCTAGTTAAGTAATGAAAATTCAAATATGATACCGGCGTTAAAAAATATTCAATATGTTTTGATTGTCGTTATTAAATCAATAACGCTGTTCTTTGACACAGTCCAACTAACGATTTCTTTAGGAATTTTATTAATATCATGCCGTTTGAACAAAATAATATTATGAAAGGAAGTATATGATTTTTTAATTTTCTCGAGCTGTATACGAGTTGTAGCTATTAAATATCGAGACTGACGTTGTAAAAAAATGTATTTCTATTTTATACATAATCACTTGTTGTCCCCCTCAATATACACTCCTTCTCTATCGCTACAACGCTCCATGCGAATTTTCCATTGTTAGAAACAGTGCTGGAAGTCATCTTCTGTCAACTCCTTCAGGACACATACCGCTTTCTCTTTTACAGCTTTCACAGACTCAAATCTTGTCCCTTTTAATGCAAATTTCACCTTAGGAAACAGGTAGAAGCCACATGGTGCAAGATCTGGTGAATAAGATGGATGTTCTGACACTGAGATGTTGTACTTGGCTAGGAACCTCTTGACAGATAACGCGGATTGAGCTGGCGCATTGACTTGGTGGGGAACCCACGATTTATCCTTTCACATTTCGGGGCGTTTTTTTCTTACTCTTTGACTTAGTTTAGAAAGAACCTCAAGATAGGTAGTAATATTGATTCATTGTTTGACCTTCAGGAACCCAGTGAAGGTTCACAATCCCATGGATATAAAAAAAAACAATCTTCATTGCTTTAAATTTTGACTTGCTCATTCGAGTTTTTTTTTGCTCTCGGTGAAGTTTGGCTCTTCCAGTGCATGGATTGGCGCTTCGTCTCCGGATCATAAGTAGAAAACCGCGTTTCATCACATGTATTATCATCTACCTGTTCCCTAAGGTTAAATCTGCATTAAAAGGGAAAAGAGTCTGTGGAAGCTGTAAAAGAGAAAACGGCACGTGTCATGAAGGAGCTGACCGAAGATGACTTCCAGCACTGTTTGCAACAATGGAAAATTCGCATGTAGCGTTGTAGGGATAGAGTAGGAGTGTATATTAAAGGTGACAACAAGTGATTATGTATAAAATAAAAATAAAATTTTTTATAACGTCAGCCTCGTTATTTAATAGCCACACCTTTTAGATACTGTCTATTACAAAATATAAATTTATTATTTTACCCCGATAACTTTATGAAAAAATTTCATTACATTGTATATTTTTAATCGATAGAATTTTGGTTTAGAAACTAAATTTACTTACCTTTAACATTAACCGTATCATGGACAAACTTATGAAGTGAATTTAAACATAAACCGTTGGCGGTAAATCAACCGTTCTATCTTTAACTACTACGGTATCAGCTATTCTAACCGCAGCAAAACCTAATACCTACAAGTTAGTAAGTTAACAAACTCTTAAAGTTGGTACTCTTTTAAAGTTTAACTAGCGGATGAAACTATAACGTATCGATTCGTTTACCTTCAAATAAGCCTACCAAAAGTTAATAGAGAACACTTAGAAAAAAAATAACAAACTTGAGGTAATTAAATTTCACTAACGCATAATCAATTTAACTTACATGTATATGAATTTTTATGTATTATTTAAGACTGCGTTAAAATTGCTAACAGTTATAAACAACACAGTGGTTTCTTTTAGAATTTTTAATGAAAAACTCTAGTTGTTGTTTAGGTTATCAGCCAAAAGGCTGGTTTGAATCTCTTTTTTTGACTATACAAGTTATTTTTACTTGCAACTGTACAAAATTAACAACATGCAAATTTTATAAAAACAGGATACAAATATTGACAAATTTTAAGACATTGAGGAGATTGGTGCCCATTGACGGTACTCCAACTGTAATCATTAAGTTTGTTTATAATTTACATAATTTATTTTGCTTTTCTTTAATTTTGACGTCTCATGATATCCCTACTCCAGAGTCGTTTCAGTCTTCGGTGCAGTTGGTAAATCTGGTGTGTTTAGGTCAACAATGAGCTGGTTTGGATTATTGGGTAATTTCATTTTAAATCGTGTGTATAAGTGTAGAAACACATCGTTGTTGTATGGGACGTTTAAATCCGTGTGTAGTGTATCGTTCGTTACGTAAAAGAGAGCACTAGTTATCTGTCTGATAACTAGTCTGATGTTAGAGGCTTTACTATGTAAAACGAGGAGTGGAGTGGTTTATCCATGCTTTACTCACTGAGTAGAAAAGTATGCTTATCAGCATGCCACGTCCTCTGAAACGCATATACTTTCCACGCTGCAAATGACACCTTTACTTCATTCACCACAGAGTATGGTGGTATAATGAAATGAAATGCATTTTTCTCAGAAGAGATAACTCCGACTATTTTTGTTTACGAGATAGATTTACAAGTTTCCGAGTTTGTTTTCAACATAGTTTCCGAGATTTTGTTTACAAGACCAAGAAGAAACCCTTCATCAACTATAACCAAACGATGACATGGAAGCAACGCTGCTGAGTGCTGTCTTCTTCAAGTTTTATTCATCATCAACACATTTACTGAAAGTTTTTGTTAAACTGTTTGTAAATAATTCTTACTGTTAAAAAAAAAAAAAAAAAAAAAAAAAAAAAAAATTTTTGTTTACACCTCTACCGATCCAGTCATTTAATTGACTGACCGCAAGATAAAAAACAGAAGTCGTACTTTGTGTAGCCCTGGAACTAACAGATTGAGTTCAAATTTAACATTCCACCTGACTGTTATTGGCAGAGTTATTTGTTATGCAAAACATTATAACTTACAGAGTAGATATTTCACAGAAATTGAAAATTAACATAAAGGAGAAGTTATTGAGGGAGTAAGTGCATTTTGAAAACCATTTAAAGAATTTAAGGGGTTCTAAGAGAAAGATAAAACAATACTGATAAGTAATGACTAGGAAACACAAACTAACAATTTAGTTAATCCGTAAAAAAGGCTTGGGAAAGACGAAATATAATTAAAAATCTGTTGTGAGAAACTCTTAAGACTTTCCCTTGCTAACGTAAATAACAAAAAATATATTCTATGTTTGATCATGAGTAAAGGATGTAAAATTTAAAACGAAACCTAATATTATTTTAATCATGAGTGAATGACGCTAAATTTTAAAAAAATTAGTTAAATTAAAAAATAAGGATAATACTAATTGACGCTAAACTAAGTTCTGTAGAAATAAATATTTGAAATAAAATAAGAAGGTATTTAATTTTTTATAAATTTCCTTATATAACTTATTTTCTATCTTTAAATCCAATTAAGGCCGCATTAAAACAAATGCAGTGAGAGCACAGATCCCTCCCAGAATTTCAGTAGAGATGGCGCTTACACTATCTTGTACAGCACCAAAATTTAGTAAATGAAGGCTTTTAAAAGCATCATAGGATAGTTTTTAAAATAATTGTGTTAAAAACTAAAAATTGCACCAATAAACTACTTCCGTTTGATCAGTTTTTATTTTTTATTTTTGGGTCTTCTTGTGATACCTAACTTAAGTTCCAAGTTCCAACTTTGTACGACATTCCGTACTTGAAATATTTTGTTTACACATACATGGACACACCACACAAAACAAATTGGTAAAATTATGATTTTTTGGTTCAGAGGATCTGAAAACGAGGATTTCCGGTAATAACTTGATTTCAAAAAATCGACATGGAAACAATACTTTACTTTTTAATATTTCGTACAGAGAAAGTAAAAGTAAAATAACCTGAGTGAGACTAAACCAAATTTTAACGTAAGTCTAAAATGACTAAAACGGTAAGGAATATAAAAATACTTTTCCTTACAACTGTGAAATATGAAACATTTTTTAAAAGTGTTTAAGTCAATTGAAAATTCTTTATAAGTTTAGCCCTGTAATAAACAATTTGATTTTTATCCTGGAAAATTATGAAATTTAATTCATAGTTATCGATACAGCCTTTAATATAGTTACGACATATATCATCATTAGGAGAATGGTTTAGCAACACAATTCCAATTACACACATGAGTATGTGTGTGTGTGTGTGTGTGTGCATGTGTCTGTGAGAATCATCAAATCAACATCTAAACGTCAATCATATAATTCAAATGACGAGGAATACTATGAAATTAGTTTTGACTTAGAATGCGACGTATATGCATAATTCAGGCTTGATTTTAATTCGTTTCGAATTATAAACAGAATTCACTTCAGATAATTCCCTTGTTATTGTTGTTCCCCATTAGTTCTACAAAACAGTCACTCACATTATGTGACAGGTTACGATTTGTTGACGCATCAAGCGAATTCCAATTATCATTACTGTTATCAATAAAATTTCCTTTAATTGGTTGTTAGTTTCAATTTTAACATTTACAATTAATTATAATACAATAATTTATATAAAATCCAACATAAAACTTTAATTTTGTCAACAAAAATAAGTAGAAAATAAATTTTGTTTGTAACCGTTTTTATCATTTTATTTGGAATAAATAATAAATAAGTGGACATTCAATAGAAACGAAAAAACATATTGTGTTCAAAAATAAACAAAGATGCAAAGGAAAAGGGAGGAAAATAATGAAAAAGAGACGTCGTAGAAAGAAAAACAGAATTTGGACTTGGAATTTTGTGGAGGGAGAAGTAAAACTAAAAAGAAATTTTATTATTTTCAATTTGCCCTTGAGATATATTGATCGGTCAGAAGTGTGTCTTATTGATACACAGTGTGAATAAAACTTGTTATTCTGGTCTAATATATGTTGACATGTAGGGTGCATTATTAAAATTAAAAGAAAATTAAAGTTAGTTTTGAATATTTTAACCATTTATACCACTAATGTGAATCACAAGTGGCACAGTATTTTCTTGAGTATGATGTGGAAATTTTATAGCGTAGCAAATTATTAACGATAAAACGCGCGTTACGAACGAATAGACTACCCGTTGTCATTGTCATAAACAGCCCTTGGTATTCGTTTTTGGTTTATGGAGGATTCTTTAAGGTTATTTTAATTTTTATTAACAGGTTCTTATGTAAGGTGACCCGTATATAAGAACCTATTTTATTTATCGGAATAATTAGCGGCGAAGTGATTGATTAGGTATATTTATCTTTTTTCTTCCTAATTTTTATAACCTTCCTGTAAGAAGAAGCAGGAAGTTTATCCATCACTTGACGAAATACATAAAGGGGTAAGCTGCAGGAAAGTTTAATCCAGCTTAAAGATTTTTTAAAGGTACTTCATTTTGCTTGTAAATCTTTTTAGAGATATAACAAGACCTCAAGGAAAATGTAATGAAATTTAAGGTAAAGTTTTGCAGGTTGAGGAAGAAATGGTTTTCTTTATCATGGAAACTTTAATTAAATTATTTTGTAATTTACTTCGAAATATCTCGTTACGGCTTTTACCGGATTTCAATTTTGAATTTTTCGCAGAATTATGAAAGTGTTTTTTTCTCTATTCGGTTGAATTTCGTATTTAAGGAAACAGAATCCCCGTTAAAAATACGTTGGAGCAATTATTTCATTGTAAAAAATATTTATGATTACATTCATTGTTTCTCGGTCAAGGAGATCTTTTTTATTTTTTTCCAAAACCGCATCTGTTCTTGCTTTACCTTGCGTTTCCAATGTAAGTATATGATACGTTCCTATGTACTACACTCCAACACTCAGATAACCGTTTTAAAAAACTATTTTAACTTATCTAAACTTATCTTATTTAAACTTATCTCGTCGTTTATACGATAATATTTGTCAATTGTTTTTAACTGATAAAAGCTTGATTAACTAAGCAAGTATGCAACACTAAGTAAACAAGTATTTACAAATAAAGTTATAACTCATTATGTAAATTTGTTAATTTTTCGCTTAACAACAATAACAACTATAAGCTATTATTTTACTGTAATTGTTTATTTACATACACTTTTACGATACTTTTCAATCGAAAACAATTTTTAAACTTTGCACCAACTATAATACAGTAACTTAAAGTAACGGAACTAAGGCAGTAAGTAAAAGGAAAATGAAGCTACTCGACTTTCTCCTTATTCCGTATCTAGAAAACAGATAAGGGCTAAAACAAAAGCAAACAGGAATACTAGTGTCGTAAAGTTACAGTCTTCATGTAGACCTAAACTTACACACACAAATAGATATACACCAGAGTTCTTTTAGGTTTCCACGGAAAACCTCTTGAAACCTTACACTTATACATCTATCTCTTCCCATTTCTTTCTTTTATTCTTCTTCTCTTTGGTTTAAACAATTTCTTGTTTTTCTGCGTTTTTTTATTGTAACTTTATTCATCACACACCTCTTTCATCAAGAGAACAAAAATAATAAACTACTGAGAAACTTCCTTTGTGAAAATGAACTTGTATTGTTAGCTAATAGAAATTAATAGGATTATTTATTAACAAGATACACTTTATTTTCATTTTATTGATTAGCTTTGATGTTCGAAACAGTCGGAAGTTTTTCTTCTTGCTATCTTTAATATCTTTATGTATATTATAAAATTACAAGTAAATTTGTTGAAAAACAAAAAAATAGAAATGATATTGTAACGACCAGTTTGTATGTTCTATTTTTAAAAATAGCTTCAAGCCTGGAAAAAACAAAAAAAATATTACTTTGATTTTATCTGTTTTAATTTTTTTAAATTAAATAAAAACGTAAAATAACAATCTACAAGACAGTCTTAAGACCAATATGGATATAATTAAGAAGTTTAACTTTAGGGATCTTGAAGAAAACTAAATTATTCCCCACAAGGGTATGACAAATTTGTAGTAAATTAAATTACTCCTCTAGGTATCTCCACGAGGAATTAGCCAAATTTGTAATATAATTTATTAATATTGTATTCTTTATTGGTTGTATCAGTTCTCAAGTTCGATTTTATTATTTCTCCATTTAACTTGTCCCTTATTTCGTTCAATAAAACATCTTTCACATTAATACATTATGATTTTTATTCAGTTAACATATTTTTATGGTTATAATCACAAGTTTTATTATTTAAGTACAGTTTTAAAATAATGCTCCTATTCTTCATACTGTTAAATTAACTCACTGGTTTTGTTTTATTAATGTTCTTTATAATTATGATGTATATTTAAATTATAATTTTGAAAATGGGACGTTGAAAATAATACGTGTTATTAGTTTGAGGTTTCACGCCCCATTAAAATAATTTACAAAATCTTTTCTTCTTCTTAGTTGCCTAGTAACCATATTCTGTTAATGTAAATTAAATAATTTTTTTAAATATTTATCTTAATCAGCTGGAATTATTCAGATTTATTTAAATACTCAAATGTAAATAAAACCCGGTGTGCATTAAATTTGTCTCATTACAATCTGTTAAACTTTTACACACAAAACGTATACAACCGATTCAGAACTAAATTTTACGACGGGTAGCGCAATGACCCTTTTACGTCACAAACTTAATGTCGCACAAAGACTACCAAACCCCATACGTAATTGATGTCACGAAACAACTATACAAGACGATGAATGACAAATTTGAATTGCATGACAACCCTCTCATAAAAAACGTATACACTAGGGTGGTACCGGGTACTCAGCGCAGACGTTTAAAACACCTCTGGCCAAAGGATCTTCTTGGCCAACTGTAGGACTGTAGTGATGACTGGAAGCTCCGGCAAGTAAATCAAGTTTTGGAACCTTAGCTTCACATTTAGAAATGTTTGTATTTTTATAATAACAGATACTAAATTTTCAAGTTAACGAATAAAAAAATTAATTTTTCGTGTCATATAAGGTATTCACCTTGTTCATATTACTCATTTCATCTATCACCCTCTTTCATCGTCTCCTGTAGCAGTAATTGCAAAACAGTCTGATATAAAACGAACAAAGTCTATGGAATGGCTGTCAACTGGGTATGTTTACAGCCATTTACAGACTACTGTAAACTGTAAGTCTGTAAATTGGGGGACATATTTGGGACATAATTTTTTTACTAATCATGCATATTTTATAAATTTGGTAAGTATTTGCCTTTTTTCATCCATTTGGCGTAAGTGATCGTAATTGAAATGCTTAACTTCATTAGGTATACTGCTTAGAGAATACGCTTGCAGATTTTTAAAACTCTTTTTAAAAAGTATAGGAATATGATGTTATGTTCCTCTAGGGTTGTCCAGTAATTTTTATCTTACAGTCAAAATTATATGTGCAGTTTTTCTGTTTTATCCCTAAAGATCAAGTATGCTGAATATCAGCTTTTTCTGTGGTCAAAAAGTTACAGAATTCGTAACAAATTAGTGAGTGACTAAGGCAGAGTGTGGGCTTTCGCACTTATTTAAAAGCGTATCAGAAAAATAAATGAAAAGATTTATCGAATAAGATAATAAGAGCTACCAATTGACATGTGTTAAAAATGTAGCTACTAGTTTTCAATAACCCACCAGGGTAGTGTAGCGGTAGAGTCGTCCCCTAAATCATCTATTTAACCGCTGATTTCGAGAATGAAGTTCTGTGGTTCAAATCCTAGTAACGGTAGTTACTTTTGTACGAATCTGAATAACAGACAGTGGTTAATTTGTTGGTTAGAACTTTATTAACTATAATTTCTCAAGAATGATTGACCAGAATTTGTACAACACTAAATCTTATTTACATGACATTGTCATATACAGTATAATACCGATTATCCGTGGTAATTGGGGGGATAACTATACCGGATAACCGGAAAACACGGATAATACAACCCAATTCGGTTGAGACCACTTACGTCATAAACAAAACCATCAGTTACGCGTATGTTTTATTCTACTGATTAATACATGTTAATACTATCGGATATCGGAAATAAATAAACAAATTGTATTGAAATAAAAATATTTACTACATAAATTTAGATAAGTCTTACCTTAAACTACGTACCAAAAAAAAAATTACAAAATATCTGTTATTTTACTTTGTTTCATTTTATGCCGCAATATTTTTTCTTTTATTTTTCTTATATAACCGCGAATATGTAAAATGTTCACGTAATCTGTGTCATCCTGATTTTCCATGAAAGTTAGTAATGTTTCGGCACCGGTTAAAGCTTCTTTGCAACTTATTTTAGGAGCTGGTAACGTGCTCGCCTCTCATCACGCGGTCTTGGGTTCGAATCCCACTCGGGCATGGCATTTTTTCATACGTTACAAAAAATTCATTTTTCATCCTTCACCGTCGGCATTAGCAGCAATTAGCAAAACAGTCGGACGTTAAACCAAAAAAAAAAAAAAAAAAAATTATAGTGATCGCACGGTTAATCCAAACCCCGGTTAAACGATCCACGAAAAATTGGTACTCTACTGTATTATCCTAATCTCACTGGCTCATGGGGTCGCTTACTGTTCTTAAACTGAGCAGATTGCAACGTACACAATCATATTAGGGATTACAAAGAAAGCATCCTTTTTTATACATTGTCTAGCTGTGAAGATAATTGCGCTATGTTTCAATTTATATTTAATTAGATTTGTGGTTTTTTTTAAATAAAAATTTCTTATAAAATTACCTATATATATATATATAAAAATATTACTGATCAATAATCTTAAACTGGATATTCCTAAAACGAATTATTGCAATGGTTATTTAATTTTGGTGTTTAGATGAACTTTTTCACAAATATTTTAAAGTAGTCACTATGAAAAACTCTTTCCCATAACTTTAATATATTAACCTTTTTATAATAGTTCTGCATTAAGTTACGTTGAATCTAATTACGGAGAATTTAAGTCTGTTTCAGAATAAAATATAAAAATTAGTTATTTATGTTTTTAGTAAAATGAAAATTATGAAAGTTAATTAAATATGTTTTGGATTCATTATAAATATTACAAAGTTTTAACGTTGAATAACAGAGAGCAACTACATTTCGTTTAATTACAAATGTTATAAAGTATTAAAATTGTGATATTTTTCAAAGTTGATGACCGCATTTTGTTAAGGTATTGTATTACTAAATTCTCTGGTTACCCCGGAAGGTATACACTATACGGTATTGCTTTATTCAAGAGGTATTATAATACTGATAAAGAAGTATAGTAAGGTTTATAACATTGTAACCGGTCACTACCTGCACCATTCCTATATTATAATAATGGTAGTATATTTTACTTTATTACAACAACATATACAACACAATAACACAATAATAACACAATAACACAATAATAACACAATAACATATGTACAACACAATAACAATCAAATCAATGATAATATACCATTTTTAAAATTTAAATAAATAATAAATAGATTTACCAATAAAGTTAAATAATGCCCATAACAAGCAGATGGAGTGTTAAATTATTTTCACTTAATCTGGTATTTCTAGGGCTACAAAAATAACTCGGTTTCCTATCACGTGGTCAGCCAATTACATGACTGAATTATTAAAGATCAGAAAAGATAGAGGTGTAAAAGACACTTGTCAGAGTTATCTCCGCTGAAAGGAATTTCGTTATACAGCAACTAAGACCCTGTGGTAAATGAAGTGAACGTGTCATTTGCAGGGTGGAAAGTATATGCTTTTCAGAGGGGAAGCTGATAAGCATACTTTTCCACTCAGTGAGGAAGGTAATTATAACCCACCTCTCTTCTTGTGTTAGTTAGGAAAGCCACTAGAGGTTCCAACCAGTCTTTCGGGTGATGACCTAAACAAAAAACTTCAATCAACATTACCAATAATATAAATAATTAAAATGAACTAAAACTTGTGACAAAATTACTGCCCGTTCTCAAGCTCTGTGCAGCTGAGAGGTATGCATTACGTCACTACTACTGTGAGAGATTGCGTTAGTAATAGTAACGTTTTACTTGTATTATCTTTGTAGTAGTCACGGATACTATCCAAACTACATATATTCTGTGTCGCCGTCTATACAGCGAATAGTCTAAACAACACCCACGTATGTCACCGCACTAGGCAGCCTGCTACCTAACGAAGAGCAATGAGATGATTAGTACAGTGTTATGAAGTAGCAGCAGTCTGGTACTTCGTCCGTCCCCTTCATCCCACAGCTGCGCAAAGCTTAGATTCATACAGTAAGTATCCCTAAAGTTTAAAAAATCAGACTAGAGATTATTGTTATATTAGTTAGTGATTTTATTAGTATTAGTTACTAATAATAGCTTACACCAGTAACAAGTTGCAAATTGTAGTCCAACTGGGATATCTAAATATTTTGATAGCTGCTCTTAAAACGACTGCGTAAAAGGGAATTAAATTTGTATCCAAAAGTGGTAAACAAGTTCACAACTAAACGTCTGTTGTACGTATCCAATACTGTTGAAAACATCTTTGGAGTAAACGCTGAAACTATGGAAATAGAAATATGAGACGGAATGGGGACACTTACTAAATTTATTGACCAAACACTAGTGTTAGCTCAAGATTATGAAAATCTGAGTTTAATGATGAATACAGTTCATCGAGGAAGAATACACTAAGTAGGTCCGACAGGTAAAAAATAAATTTTGAGAAAAAACAATGTTTAATAACTGTAAAATAAGAGCTTAAATTTTGGAACTGAGTGTTATTTGACAATGGAAACTAAAACATTGAAATATTTTGTATATTCCATTCGAAATAGCATGGTAGTATTACTAAAATGGAATGAAGAACAGAGGGACTTTTGTAATGTATTTATGCATCAGTGCTACCACTTTATGTGTTAACTTTCCCTGTTAGTGAATGAAAGCGTTTTAAAAGATAAATTAATATTGAAAAACAAAAAAAAATAATTCCAATAACACATGAAAAATAAGAATCAAATTTTTTTAAAAATTCATTTATTTAACGTCGCATCAACTACAACGGTCATTAGCGACGACGTTGGGGTGTAACTTTTGTACGATGGAGGATGAAATGATTTTTTTTTGTAACGTATGAAAATATGCCGTGCCTGAGTGGGATTCGAACCCAGGACTGCATGATGAGAGGCGAGCACGTTACCAACTGCGCCAATGCGGCCGGCGTAAAAATCAAATTTATTACATAGGTAACTAATTAATTACAAAAGTAACAATAAACGAAAAATCATTTTTATATAATACAGTGAAGAGGTCATAGTCAAGCAGTTTATTGCTTCCATTAGAACATAAGTCCGTTACCGTTACATAAGTCTTGAGAATTACAGTGGAAAATGATGTTTTAAGATACTTTTGCCGATTACCCTACCAATATTAGCGCCTGCAGAACGTCTCAGTAGCTGCCGCGCGTACCGCTACAGAGGCGCAGAGCCTACAGCGCCTCCCCTCCACCTTGAAGTGGATTAGCCGGAGGGGGATTTAAGCGACAGCCCTGGCCCACGAGACTAACTCCTACATTAACTCTCAACCGGAGAAGAAAACCAGAAGAAGAGCTCCCGGACTGAAGAAAATGGTCCAGCCGAGACCAGACCCACCATCTGTGGTCTATGCTACCGGTGGCATTTCCGCACCGGTCAGCCTTCCCCGACCCGGAGAGAACCGCCTTGCCCCCGCTATCGGTAGACTGCCTACGCTGACCTGATACTGCAGGGCTTTGGGAGCCACCACTGTCACGCTGCAGTGTGGACCCAACTGCCGCTGAGGGAAGGCTAGGCCTGAACCCGGTAGCCGAGCCGTTACTCTTCGGGCTCCGCTTCCATCACGCCAACTCGCCACTTCCAACCACCAACAACGGCCCTTTTCAGGACCACCAATTTTCCAAACAAGGTTTTTCCACGTGTTGTCGGCCCTGGTCGGCGACAATACATTGTGGAAACGAGGTTGACATGACAAAAATCGCCATGATGTTGCCACATATCATTTTTGTTGCGACCAAAGCATGTTTAAAGTATAAAATTCCTAATTGAATTAAATTTTATGTACATTAAATCAAAATATAACAATGTAACTTAGGATTAATTTTGTATATTTATTCAATGGGGAACTAGTTATGTTATAAACTATTTTTGAGAAACCAATAAATTGTATCACCTGAGTTTTTTAATTCCCTACCATGGCAAATAAATAAATAATTCTTGAAAATTTTTAATTATGAATAAGAAAATATGAAGTTTAAAATTAAAAAACGATAAAGACTGATATTTTGGAATTAATTTAAATAAAAAACCTATGACTAAGTTGTTTGATCAACAATCTAAGATCATATAAACCCAGTTTTTCTTTCACAAAGGAACGGTTGACAAAGTGCCCTGTGGGTTGAAAATAGTTTCAAGTAGCTGTAGTTTAGACAAGACGGTCAAGAAAACTAATCTGATATTTAGGTCAGCAATGTTCAATAGAGGAACTTGACTTACCACAATAAAGCGTTCACGCTGAATTTCAGATTGAAACTTTATTCGATTTGATAAATGTTCGAAGTCGCCTTTCAAAACACACCATTAAAGCTTATGAACTGTACTTATCTGTCATTAGACTTGCTACTTAATAGACTACGTAGTTATAGGTTATGTTACTAAACAACTGTTTTTGACGTACAGAAGATTTCATTACTTTACCGTCATTCTACTAAGAAATATACTCGTATTACTTATATCTAAAATAATTAATTGTTAGTAAACATTTTTACGCGGAGTAAAAATAATTAACTGTTCTTAACACATTCAGTGCTAAAGATTCGCCTAGCGGGTCATGGGTAGATGTTACCGCCAGGCTGCCGTCTCACCTAGCGGGTTCTGTTTTGTTATCATTTTAAATAATTCCGGAGAGACACCACCAGTTTTTTGCTATTATATAGCCCTCAGAAAGGGGTTTTCTTTGTAACCATGCAGTTCATTTTTGAATTTTCGTCACACGATCTTCTACTCTCGTATGGAATACTCGTTCAGTATTTTTAACGGGTTTTCAGGGTACAGTTGAAGCCGTAATTTAGTATCTTTGCGTTTGTGTCGATTGAAAATAGCTTACACTTTTAGATTGACTTTAAAAGTATATAATTTGTAGTTTAAAATTTTATAAGAAATTACGCGTAAATTGTAACGGTAAATGGAAAAATTTAAACAAGAAATACATTTTATTAAAACAGGCGAAAATAAACCTAAATAACATTGAATTGTTTCCTTTTATGTTATTAGCAAACATAACCCATATATAGGCTGCAAATATAATAAATCTATAAAAACGTTAATGAAGTAAAATTATAGGCCCTACATAAAGCAAGTGGAGAACACGCTGCACGAGTAATCAGTCCATAGGGATTGATACCTCATAATTGCTCAACATTGAATGTTTTAACTACATAAACATATAGTCAGAAAAGTCTAAAAATGGTTAAATTGATGCTTTCTGTAAAAAGATTACTTCTTTATGTGAAGTCCTAAATTTTAAGATATAATGAAACAAACACAGTCAATCTTTGGTTACTCCTCGAAATGTTTTGAAAGGTAAGGTGGTATATATTTATAAAATTCGAAAGAAAAGACTATCAATACCCTACAATATTGTGACACTTATCTCTAAAGTCTGTTTCGGGATATGGGTAAATTAAATTTATTAATACACTAAAGTTTAATTACAAGTAGCCTATTTATTACAAACTAAAAATTACAATAATTGATAAAGTGGTTAAAATTTACAATTAAATTACTTATAATAAATAACAAACTAATTAAAACAACTAATAACAATAAATAAAATTAATTAATTTACTAATTACTAAATATTACTTACAAAAATCATACAGAGTAAACGTTAAACAATACACAGTAACGCTGGCCTTCTCCGAACGTCCCCGTTAAGCACTACGCAAGTCGCTCTCTGAATCACAAATAAAATCGAAACTGACCTTAAACAAAGCGGCTCGCTTATATAGGTGGACTATGGAGATTTCGAGGACACAGATTTTCGATTTAATAATAAAAATACAAAATCCTTCTGACGGCTTCTGGATATATCTTAACCAACTCTAAACAAATTAGGATTATCTAATTTCTAATTAAATCTACGTTAACACAATGTATAATACCGAGTGTCTTGTGAGACTGATGAGAAGAAAAATGACACGTATCTTATATGGTTAAGGAATATGATTATAGAGGTTATAAATGTGAAAGAACCGCATTATATTACGCTAAATTACCGCTACGTTGTAAACGAAATTCACTCGTAATTTTTTAAAATGAAGTTTATTGAATTTCAAGTTTTGAACTTTTGGACAAATCAGGAAAGAATACTCTTCAAAACCATGTAAAAATTGTAAAAATCCTTTTGGTAGAACTCTGTATTTAGGAGTTTACAGAATTCATATTCAAAATACATTGGCAACGATTTTTCATTTTATATTTATTATTATACAGATAGACGAAGATACATAGAATTTATGTTTAAAATTTGTTAAATAAAATTATATCTAAATTTTCATTTTTCTTTTGTTGTAATGGGTAGCAATATTCAACGCGTATTAATTATGAAATTATACAAAAGAATAACGAGCCTGCCCTAAAAGTATTGGAAAAATAATTTGACCATAATAGCTTGAAAGCGTCATTGAACCGGAGTAAATCAGAAAACTTAATTCTAATGTTGGTTAGGCAGTTCTTTTGTCTTCACTGAATTTCAGTTATGTCTGCTATAATGATTGAGAATTTCGTTTGTTTAGCATTGATGTAACTTTTGAAAAATTGTAATGAACAGGTTTTCGCTACAGACTTTGTTATCGCATTTTCTTTTCATTCTTCTCATTATTCGGTATCTATCCCTTTTGCCCTGCAGCGTTGAGCCATCTCTTAAACTCCCAAATTACCTTCTCTCCATCACCAGCATCATTACCTCTCTCAATTCCTGTCCACTTTAACGCTCCAACCCTCTCATACATTCCTTCCCTTGTCCTGAATCTTCCAAGCCTTCTTCCCACGTCCGGTCTAGCCTTTTAATCATAATCTTTTTTCTTTTTTTTCGTCGTGTTCTTGGTTCTTTCCTCATTATGTGTCCAATCCACCCCAATGCGTGCTTTTCAATCATATCCACTGCTAAAATCTATTCCAGCTTTTCTATAATTCACATTCTTCACTCTGTCCCATCCTGTTTTCCCCACTACTCTTCCAAAAACTTCATTTCAATGGCAGTTATTCTATTGACATGTTTTATACCTTACAAACCATGCCTCCATTCCGTGAAACAATGATGGAAGATACACTAAACTACACACATTAATTTTGTTTCTGTGTTCCTATTGAATTCAATTTTTTATATGACAGTGTTTTTCAAACTATAGACGATCTGATTTACTTGCTATACTTTATTATCTACGGGTTCTAGGATGTGAACTTAAAAAAGTTTGGGCTCCGTAAAGTAGGGTGATGGTAGGTAACGCTGTCTACCAGCTGCGACAAATATCGTAAGAAATATAACTGTACAAAAGATTTCAGTTACAATCCAAAGTAAAGCCTTGCTAAGATGATCAAATTTCTGAAAGTTTAGGTTATCAACTCCAGCCGAACTCTGAGTCAGTAAACATAGTGTTGTGCTGGGGAACTGAGAATTTGCCCTTCAGTTTTCTTTTCCAAACAGAGTAGTTCGGCATAGATCTTAATCCTTGATAGTTCTACACTTTTTAATTTTCTTATTAATGAAGTTTAAATGTTCAGAATTTTAACTTTTTTTGGTACATGAATACACGTGAAGTTTAAATTAGTTCATAATTGTTGTTGTTTAGGTCATCAGCGAAAAGGCTGGTTTGAAACTCTGGAGGCTTTACAAAGTAAAACGAGGAGTGAAGAGGTTTTAATGAAATTTATGAAATATAAATAAATGCAACTTAAAAATTGTAAAATAAATTTAATGAAAACGAAATTTGAAAAAATTAAAAATTTAACAAAGAAAATTGTATTACAAAATTATTTAATGTTTGTTCTTATTTAGTGATGACACTATGTTATAAAACTAAGTATCCTAATGAATCAATTATTAATAAATATAATTATTTATTGCAATATCTATTTAAATATTAATATTTATGCTAGCTCTCAAATTTATTAATTTTTATAGTTACAACTTGAATTATCCTCGGAGTTTTGTTGTTGCTTCTTGACCATTCATTGAACGGGAATCAAATGGGACGTAAGTTACAGTCATAGTTTCAATTGGTTTTATAGTCTTGAATAAATTTTATTTAAATCTTCTCTTTAGATTTTAAATTAATCAAATTTATTTTGTTTGGTTCCATAATTAATTAGATTCTTGATACTTCAATATTTTCCTTTACTTATTTTCTTATTATTTCAAATTATTTCATTAAAGTTATACTATCTTTTGTTTTCTTGTTTTAATTTGAGATATTTGGTTTCTGGAATTAATTTTTTTGAATGTTTCATTTTCTTCTTATAATTCATCTTGATATATTTAATTACTGTCTAGGATATTTAAATTTTAAATTATAAATTGTTAAATTTTTATTATTATTTATGATTATTTTTAAGTTACTTCTTGAATTGACAACAATTGATTAATTGAATTAGTTTTTTTATCAACGACGAACTGGAACATAGACTGTTATTCTACAAGATTTACAATTTCCTTCCCTCACTGAGTTAAAAAGTATGGTTTTTAGCTTACCAGGCCCTCTGAAAGCATCTAGCATGGTTTTATACCTTGCCATAACAGGAGGTGGAGTGTTAAATTATTTGCACTCTATCTGCTAGTTCCAGGGATACAAAAAATAACATTCTCAGCGAAGATAACTATGACTATTGTCTTTTACACCTCTACCTCTGCTGTTCTTAAATTATTCAGTCATACAATTGGCTGACCATGATTTATGATAAAAAGGAGAACAATGTTTTGTAGCCCTGGATTAACAGATCGAGTGCAAATAATTTAACACTCCAATTGCCTGTTAAGGGCAAAGTTCATAGTAATTTATCTATCTTATATATATTTTGTTATTGATTTTATTTACATCAGAAACTTATTTAAAAAATCGTTAAAAGTTTATCCGGTTTTACGTTGATCTTACTTATAGTTTTCAAAATTAAATCAAAGCGCCAATCATTGTTAACACTCTATGTAAATAAACCAGAGATTGAGTACTCCTAACTTAATTTAAGTTAAATCCTATGAAAGGTTTTTAATTTTATTTTATAATCCTCAACTATTCTCTTAAGAGGAATCCGTATCTATGTTACACTACGTTAACACTTTTACTATTTCATCAAGAATTATAACAGATAAATACATAATGTTTTTTAAAGTTCATAGTTTTTTACGTATTAAATGCAGGAATTTTAATTTTCTCAAAATAAAATTTTTGTACAAAATGATGATGATGTAGAATATTATACTGGGGTTTAAAAATTATGATAAATATAATTATTAGTATTTCTTTATTTCATTAAATTTACATTAAATTTTAAATTTTGAAAAAGTTTTTACTTCAGTTAAAAATTATGAACTCCACTTATTAAAGAAATTAATGCTGGCCGTCCTCATAAGTGATGTTTTGGCCACAATATTCCACGACCTACCAGTTTAATTCAATTGCATTCTTTCAGGTTTAGAGCGTAAACATTGAACTTCCAACGTTTCCCTTGACATCAGTCAAGCTTTTGATTGAATTTCGCAGTTAGACTTACTGTAAAAATTAAAACTCCTCCTTCCTTCTGTATAACATATAATTTAAAATTATATCTTACTTTCATATTTTTGTTGTAAACTTCATAAATATGAAAAAATAATTTTTCTCACATGTGGCTCATTTTAGCTGGGTTACATAGGATTCTATAGTTTATTTTATTCTGTACACCTTCGTCACATTGACCAAACAATGTTTTTAGGTCTTCAGTCGAAGACCTGGTTTGAACCTCTGGAGACTAGTAAAACGAGGCGTGAAGGCCATTGCCTTCCTCACTGAGTAGAAAATTATGCTTATCAGCTTGCCAGGCTCTCGGAAAGGCATCTTCTTTCCACCCTGCAAACGACACCTTCACTTCATTCACCACGGGGTCTGGCTGTGTAATAAAATTCATTACTCTCTGAGGAGATAACTCTGATTAAAGTATTTTACACCTCTATCTCTTCTGTTCTTAAATGCTTCTGTCATAATTGGCTGACCAGTGATAAGAAACTTAAATATTTTTTGTAGCCCTGGAACTATCAGATCGAGTGCAAATAATATAATACTCCATTTACCTTTTATGAGGATTGACTAAACTGCCTTTTAAGCGGAAGATACATCAATTCTGTTTAGAAACGAGTCACTTGTGAATACTTCATGTAACTTGCAGTATCACTCAAAAGGGCTTTCTGAATAATTACACATGAGCAAAATTGAAGTCATTCCTGCAAATACCAATAAATTACTTTCACATACGGCCTGAAACATGTACGTTAACTTAAAACCACTAACATGTTACGTACAAACGGGTCTTTGCACAATGTTTTACGTGTTCCCTGATGTAAAGTGATTACTGATGTTCCGTGAAGTGAAAGTAGTCATAAACACACATACAACTTCAAAATAAAAATTATTTTATGTACGTCAAGCATTTTTATACGTAAAAATAACGTACTATTCAGTACGGATAAATAAGAAATTATTTTCTGCAGATTGGACTGACTACTACAGTGTAATAAATGTGTGACTCAGAGCCGGTGAAAATATTGATGCTCTTGAAATGGTAAGCAAACACTTACACATCCGGTTGTTGTTCCAGCGTAATTCAAAATAATGTTTTGTAGCCCTGCTAGAATCAGAAAGCTGTAAGGAAACCGTTGTAACTGATTCTGATGAAGAAACAATAGAACTCGTTACACTAGGTACGTTAGTACTTCAGGGTTGACATTAGTTAAATTTCACTTCAGTAGTGATATAAAATGAAACTAGAGATTATTTAATTCATAAGTTAAGTGTGAGTTAGTGTTATTTTACAGCTGATTTTCGGAGACAGAGGTTTTATGGTTCAAATCCTAGTAAAGGTAGTTACTTTTATATGGATTTGAGCACTAAGACAGTTGTAACCAGTGTACTATGATGGTTGGAATACAATTAACCATACTCTCTCAGGAATAGTCTGTACAAGACTTCAGTTCATTTATACGTCATATATCAATTATCCTCATAACAATGGCCCATGGAATTGTTTATTGTTTTTTAATTAACATATTAGGAATGAAAATAATTAACGATTTTTAATACTAACTAGTTTTAAAACTGACGTTTTTACAAACTACTTTTTTGAATAATATAATATATTAAAAATTAAAAAGAAAAAACTATTTCTAACACTTGTATACATTCAATATTTATACTTGAACTAGTGCAACACCATAAAACTGGAGGTTTCTAAAGATATATTTTCTGTCAAAGGCAGAAAATACATTAGTTGTTGAAAATATTTTTTGGTTTTTAAATTGTTCTTAATAAACAATTTTAGTAAACCATTTCACAAAAGACTTTTTCATGATAATTTACAAGAAACGTTTTTGCGCCATATTCAACTTGCCTTTTAAAAGTTATTCGTTTAACTTTGATGTAGATACTCGTAGCTACTTTGTACAAAAAATAATTAAAATTTTCTGGAAACACTTTCCCGGTTATTTTGTGTATCGTATTATTATGTTAGTTCGTTTAAAAGTCATTAAGTGTAATATATAAATGTCACGTATTAAAAAAAATACACTTGAACTAGTGCAAGCATGTTTTTCAGTTTTTGGACCTCTAGCAGCTGGATTGCTTCTATGTTACAATACCAATGAAATTTAAATCTTGTAGGCCTACATTGTATTCATAAGCTTCAATCGTACTGTACCTACTAACTTTAATATACCTAAATAATTAATACTCCACACTCTATGGAATGCTCGTAAAACTAAATATGAGATTAAAATTTACAAATGGAAGAATAAGAGCTATTTTGTGTAAAAATGACGAGGAATAAAAGAGACAGAAAACGTACGAACGGAAAAGGCTTTAAACGGATGCGATTAGGAATAGGGTGACATCGTGCGAGGAATCTGTTTTGAAAATTCAGCGATTTCCTTAAGTGGTATGCTATACGTTTTCATTGAAGATATCCCACAACTCCAAACTGCCTTAGATCTCGGTTACTCAATATACATCCTGATTGCTTCCCTCATACTTCTTTGCCTTTCCTCACAAAGAAATCTCCATATCATCATTCGTTTCGAGCACATCTCATCCAAACCAACTTTTAAGCATTGATTTCTTTTTAAATAATTTCAACTTTCATTCATCATTTGTTAGGCACTTACTTCATTTCATGTTTAAACTGCTTTCTTTTTTTGTAGTACTAAAAGAATTTAGTCTAGAAATATTTTTTTTTGTTACGTTTTACATAATATTGTTTTTGTTATTTACTAATTTTTTTTAGCGTCGCATCAACTGCAAGGTCATTAGCGACGACGATGGGGTGTAACTGCGCGTAATGAAGATGAAATGATTTTTTGTAACGTATGAAAATATGCCGTGCTTGAGTGGGATTCAAATACATTTACTAATTTTATTTTTCTAAGTTTACCAACTCTCCAGAGAGCATCAAGTAACTTATTTATTTCTCTTTATTGATATAAATTCTCATCAACAGTTAAGTTATTAGTAACTACTTTGAATTAAGGAACTTTGGGATCTAAAATCTTCTTCTTCTTCAGGTGCCTTCTCCATTACGAAGGTAGGCTATCATCATGGTCAGTCGCACCTAAAATAATAGGGATCTAAAATAAATATCCCTAATTACAAAACTCCTTCCGGAAATAATAGGTTTCTTAACAAAACCTGCATACTAAGTTAATCAGGAGTTCTTTGTTTTAAATTACCTTAAAAATGTTCTTATAATGTATTTAAACTTCTAATCTTCCAGAATTTTAATGAAAGTCTTTGTATTTTTATTATTTGTGTATTACCTCGTTTTTTTCATTTCTTTCTAGAAAACTGAAATAGAATACATAAGAGTTAGCTTCGTTCGTTAGAGAGTCAGTTGAATTCAGTCAGTTCAAGTTGTCATACAGAATGGTATGGTTATACGTTAGTATGGTTGTACATAGTTGTACCATAGCGTATGGTTCTATACGCTATGGTTGTACGTTAAGGCAAGGTCTATGTGGTGTACATGTTGTAATTGGTTGTAATAAGAGGTGATCGTTATAATTATGTAAAATTATTCATTTTAGTTAGTTAAATAGTTGAAGCTTTACATTTTTATAACTGTCACCGGATGGCGATATTAAGTGGCGAGTTGAAAACTTTGCATTTTGGTGACCCTAAAAAGGGCCGTTTAAGCAGTGGTCGTATTGATGGGAAGCGTCGGTCATAGTCGTCGTGGCGGTCGAGGAGCTAAGCTACATGGCGTGTTGTCGTCCAGCAAAGGCATCTTCTTCTTCACTCGCAGTAGTGCGTCGTCGGATCCGGTGGGCGTAAGGCTCAGTCGAGTCTGTGGGCATCACTCGCGTCAGCGGGCGATGACGGTCCGGTCGACGGCTTACGGTGACGGGTCGGCGAGCAGAAATATCATCTTTTCTCTTGCGGGGTCGTCGATTAGTCTTCACTGGAGTCCTGCAGCCGTGTGCCGTGGTTATTTTTGCGTCCAGGAAACTTCAGGAGGAGTATAGGACATGTCAGTTGTAACACCTGAAATACATACAAGAATCACACAATGTATCACTATTATCAAGAAAGAAATTCTTGTACGCTATAAAAAATTTCACCGATCAAGTAATTTTTCAGTTTTTTTTAAAGGAATGAAAATTATCACATTTTAAAAATTGGGGTAATTTATTCAAGAATTTCCTCCCTGTATAAGTAGGCTTTTGTTCAAACAATTTTGTGAAGTGATTAGCCACATAATAATCATTTCTGTTTCCTGTGTTATGATTGTGAACATTGAAATTTTGCATAAAATTGTTTTACCTAACATACATAATCACCTCAAAAATGTGAAGAGAGGAACTGTAAGCAATTTAAGCTCTTTAAATAGTGGCCTGCATGAGGTTAGCTGGTTAGCTCCCACCATACGCCTAATAGCTTTCTTTTGAATTTTAGAAACCCTATTCATATTACCCATGCTAGAGTTACCCCATACTAAGATATCATAACGGATATGAGACAGAATGAGCCATGATAAGCTGCCATTAGCAATTTTTTATCATTTATTTTGGCAATTTGTTTTAATGCAAATACCCCAGATGACATTTGGTGGACGTCTTGTCTGCTGTCTGGATCGGAATTGAATCTCTTGGCTCACTGCAACGCTTTTTTATAGTCTCCGAGACCGCTGTGGTACGAGGTGGTTACTGTCTCGGCCTTGATGACAAAGGCCTCTGTCGGTACGCCGTCACAAGCCTATCACCCGTCTCGGAACTATTGGCGGCTCCCTCTGTCACTACGTTGGAAGCTTTGATAGCCGGCAGCACAGTACTTAATCAAAGTGTCGACGGTGACATAATATTAATTAAATTTACCTTACTCTACTAACATATCCCGAAAGAACTTAAACTTAGGTAGTACAAAATATTTGACCACATTCTGCGTTTTACCCTAGAGTGGTAACGTCAATAATTCACATTTCACTAATGGTAACAATGTGTAATTATATTAATACATTTTATAGAAATACTGGCGCATGTCTGATTTCATCCAAGCGAATTTTGCAACTCCGCTAGTTTCATTAGTTGCTAACCATTACTTCATGAAGGTTAACGAATTGCTAATATCTATTAATATTAACAAATTTTAAATAACAAAATTAAGTTACTAAAAGTATTTAAAATACTGTCACCGGATGGCAACATTAAGCGGCAAACCTTATTTGTTTGGTGACCCTGAAACGGCCGTTTAAGCGGTAGTCGTCTTGAAGAGGCGTCGGTCGTAGTCATTGTGGCGGCCGAGGAGCTGGGCGACAGGGCGTGTCGTCATCCAGCGGAGACGTCATCTTTTCCCTCGCAGTAGTGCGTCAATGGCTGCTTCGTCGAGTCCGGTGGGCGTAAGGCTCGGTCATGGGACCGCTGTGGGCATCGCTCGCGTCAGCGGGCGATGACGGTCCGGTCGATGGTTTACGGTGACGGGTCGGCGAGCGGAAGCATTATCTTTTCTCTTGCGGGGTCGTCGATTAGTTCTCGCTGGAGTCCAGCAGCCTTGTGCCGTGGTGGACGTCTTGTCGTCGTCTCGATCGGAAGCGGCAAGCCGGCGTGGTGGAAGCGGAGCCGGAAGAGTGACGGCTCGGCTACCGGATTCAGGCCTAGCCTTCCCTCAGCGGCAGTTGGGTCCCCACTGCAGCGTGACAGTGGTGGCCCCCAGAGCCCTGCAGTGTCGGGTGGGCCAGGCCGTCTGCCGATAGCGCGGCCGAGGCGGCTGGTTCGGGGCCGGTGAAGGCTGACCGGTGGAGGAACGTAGCGTCCACCACCGGTAGCGTAGCCCAGGGATGAAGCGTTCGGTCTCGGCTGGGCTCGTCTTCTTCTCTCTGGATCGGAAGTAAATGTCTCTGTGTCTGGATCGGAATTGAATCGCTCGACTCAGTGCAGTGCTCTTTATATAGTTGCCGAAAGCGCTGTGGTAGAGGACAACTACTGACTCGGCCTTGATGACAAAGGCCTCTGTTGGTGTGCAGCCGAACGGTTTGTCGGTATACCGCCAAAGGGCCTACCACGCCGACAAAGGCCGGAAGAAATATTGAAGGCCGGCAACACAGTAAATGATTAATTAGAAGGGGTGGCGGTGACAATACTTTAATTTTATGTAAGTCGTAGTGTACGATGCGGTAGTCAAATGGTTTAATGACTCCTACATCTGCTTCGGTTCGTTAAAATGGTGGGATCTATTACCACCCGGAAACAAAAGACGCGATGTGACTTCGACGCGCACATTAGGCGTAATGCTTTGCTCGTTAAGGAATAGGAAGAATTGTTGGATAGAAAGGAACACATACGGGTAAATAATACTGCGGTTAACAAGTGGTTTAACAGTACTTACTCGGTTTTGAGTGCGTAGATTTCCCAAGATGCTTCGATTCGTGGATGCCGTTGTAGAAAACACTGAATGTTCGACTATATCTGTACAGATTTTACACAATAGACAAAGGCACGTTAAATATACACACGAAGCACTGTTAACACTCGGATAACTGCAGTTAGTATAGCGGTTTACAAGTTCGAAACGCAGGATTGCACAGATTACACAATGTCTGGTAATTAATCGAATGAATGACATGAATTGTTTGTTAAATAAATGTAAGCGCGTTCACAATTAAAGCATAGCTGCTTGGGGCCGTAATTAAAATATTGACGGCGACATGAGGTTGGAAGGTCCAACACGTAGAATGTAAATGACGCCGGCTCTCGGGGCCACGAACGTCCGCGTAACACAACCGTACCGTATGCTGGTTTTACTGGAAGTGGAAGTGATTTTAGGAAGAAGGAACAATGGCGAGATGAGCGCAAGAAATTAATCCAATTTTGCTATTGGCTGGGCGCGAGCCACGTGACGAAGGATCACACATGCGTGGAACTAATTGATGAAGCAGTCAATGTAAGATCAATAAAACGGATATACTCGCGCGGGAGGATTTATTCTGGAGAGTTCGACGGCGCGCGGTATTTGAATTTACTGTAGTACTAAACACGTAGCTTTAATCTATTTAAAAAAATTGGAGATTTTCAATAATGATACGAAAAACAATAATGAAACCTTCATTTGACGAGAAATATATCGTCAAAGGCACAACAACATTAATTGTGTCCGCCACCGTAGCGTAGTGGTATCGCGATAGTCTACAACACGGAGGTCCCGGGTTCGACTCCCGGCCAGGGTCTGGAAATTTTCACAAGTAAAACCCACCTTTACATATCCCACTGTAGTTGCTAATAACCTGCTGTTGATGCAACTTTAAATAAACAAAAACAAATTTGTTGAACATGATTATTGATTTTTAAATTATTCTTAATAAATTAATAATTTAGTAAACCATTGTGCAAAAGACATTTTAAACTTTTTCATGTTATTTTACGTAAAATGTTTTTTGCGCTATTTCAACTTTCCTTCTAAAAATTATTCGTTTAACTTTGATGTACTCGTAGCCACTTTGTACAAAAATTAATTTAATTTTTCTGAAAACACTTACCCTGTTATATTGTGTGTCGTAATATTACGTTAACTCGTGTAAAAGTTATTAAGTGTTATACAAATATAACTGTCAAGTATTTGGAAAAGAATTTGCCATTAATTCCCCCTTAATGTACATTTAAGCAAAAAAACTTGCGTAGAACGTCGTTTATGGTCACCAGCTTATTCTTCTTGTGGTCCAAAGTACTTGTAGAAAAATTTAACGTGAGGAAATTACCGAGAACGGATTTAAAAGTTAGTAATGAGTTTTGTTTTTAAAGTTGTTATAGGAAAAAACATTTTGTGTAACTGTTTTTAAATTGCTGGCATTTTATGATAAAATATGGTCATTATACAAGCAAGAACCTTCGTTTCAAAAATATAATAATAATAATATCTTATATAAAAAATGATGGTGCGTTAAAACGCACTACTTTTCTCGCTAATCTTCAAGCAGTAGACTATTTCACTTCCGTTTGAGTCCAATTTAGATTGTTAAAATTATAAGTTTTTGTTGTATTTAGTGTGAACAAACTTAACGTGGAATGACCCAGCGTTTATAGAAATTTTCTGGAAAATTTAAATAATTGTCGCTAAGTAACGTCCCGTTAACCCGAACTTGATGGGACCAAAAACTCGAATGAAGGAGATGCACTTAATAACGTAACATTTTTAGTTTACGATTTAAGTAATTTTATCATTCATTTGCCCAATTGAGTTCCAAATTAATCAAGAAGACAAATATTTAGAGTTGAAAGAAATAAAAATAGGTATATGCAACGGAAGTGTCCGAGAACCCAACTTTTTTAGAAAACTGAAGAAATAAGTTGTTAATTTCCGGAAAATAAAATTAGAAAATAGGTTTACAATTTGAAAACAAATGCCTGTTAGTCTCGACCTTTCAATGCTGTTTTATGTTGGTAGAAGGTGGCAACAATATAACCTTCCAGTCGGTTGTGTACATTAATGTTGTCTGAAATACAAATTAATTTTTTCATAAGGATATTGTTATGAAATACATGATGCAATAGAATTTTCTCACGAAATTTGTAAAATTTGTTATTTGTTTCCGAGTTAACAACGAGAGAGTTTGGATGTCTCGTGTTAGCAAGACGAGGTCTCGGTCAACTACGATCGACACTAACAAGCTTTCCTTTTAAATTGTAAACCTAATACCTAAATTTGAAAGTCAATATAGTCCAGGCTGTGAGCTCGCTCCCGTTAGCAAAATTATTTGGACTCGGTTTCTTTGCACTATCTTATTCAAAATTGGTCCCTTATAACCAATCCGCAAGAAACCACGGGCCACCGTGGTCGAGAAATTTTTTAAACAATTTTTTTTAAACAAATTGCAAAAATTGATTTTTTGGCCGCGGACAAAATTTTTTCAGGTTTTTTGGATCATTCTGAACAATAAAAGTCCTTAGTAACTTTTCTCTATAGTTAATAGTTTTCGAGTTATAAGCAATTAAAAATTTGAAAAACGTAAAATCAACCATTTTCAATCCTCTATATCTCAGTTAAAAAACATTATTTTTTAAGTTAGAAAGTGCTTAAAGTAAAGTTTAAATATCCTTATACAAGATTCTGATGTCTTTTTTGAAATTATTTTATTGCAAAACCTTTGTTTTAAACAGTTAACAATGCGCGCGCGGCGCGTACCGCGACCACGCGCTGCATGTTGCGTCTCTCTCGCACTAACGCTGTGTATACGTACCCGATGGATTTTTCGCCGACGCTTGAAGTTATACCTAATTAATTGTTGTACGCGCCGCACGCGCATTGTTAACTGTTTAAAACAAAGGTTTTGCAATAAAATAATTTCAAAAAAGACATCAGAATCTTGTATAAGGATATTTAAACTTTACTTTAATAACCGATTAATTGGGCCTTCAAAACTTCAACTTACTTTAAAAAAATATCTAATGATGAAATTTTTTTCAAAAATATGATTAAAAAGCGTATTTTGAGAAAATATTTTTATTTAAATAATATTTTTAATATGATGAAAGAGGAACACGGTGCAAGAGGAAATCACGCAGCTAAGTTCAAAATATCCAGAAAAATTAGCAGATCACCCGAATTCTTTGGCGCTTAATTTACTTGATAATAGCGAAGACGTGACACGACTGAAACGAATAAAATTGCTTGACCTTCCGTTTAGATTTACCGACTAACCCACTTTTTTAAAAAATGTTTCTTTTAAATAATTGAAGTCCATATCAACATCGTTAAGCGTTAAGTAGCCTGTTGTGTCCAAAGTAAAGTTGTACATTATCTGATGTACACTTGTTATACCTCACAAGTGTATGGATTTACTTATTGCTGTGTGCAAACACGGGTGTTGGCAGTGAATTCAAATTTAGTCGAGTTGTCAAATAGATTTCAGCAAATATGCTATCAAATATCACTGGAATAAAAAGTGGAAGTTTAACTTTTCAAATCTGTCCATCTCATTCTCGGGCGTCCTCGTTCTCTGCTGCCCTCCGGCTTATAGCCCAGTGTCTACTTAGGTATCCTGTCCACCCTCATTCTGTTTACATGTTCTAACCAATGCATTCTGTTCTGAGATACCTTGTAGTTTGTAGGAAAGATGTTGAGTTCTTTCCTTATCTCGGTATTTCTGCAACAATCTTCTCTATTACACCCTTACGTATATCGAAGAAATTTCATTTTAGATATTTGCAATCTACTCTCCTCTCGCTTTTTTAGCACCCAAGTTTCACTGCCATAGAGTAGGGTCGGCACTGTTAATGTTTTATAAAATCTCACTCTCGTGTTTTCGCTGGTGCTATTTTTTAAAGTGCGGTGGATAGTTTCGCATATTTGCTGAAATCAGTGCATCTTATTGTAAGCATCTCTATTCTGTTGGTATGTAATGTTGCAACCTAGATACTGAAAGTGTCTGAAAGTTGCTTCTGACTGGCTCCTTCCCCTGAATGCCATTACCTTTGTCTTCTTCGTCGAAACTGTCTACTTATATTCTTTGCAGAGTTCGTTCAGTATGAAAAGTGCTCTCTGCAGGTCATCCTCATTCTCCTGTAGCACTATCAGGTCATCGGCAAATAATAGGCAGTTTACAACCGTATCCTCTCCTAGGTATTCTCATAGGAGAAGTAACAAAAATATAGTACATATATATAAACAACATTTATGGAAATAGCCTATTATATAAATTTATGAACACAACTCAGTACCTGAAGACAAAATACGATGAGCCACTAGAATGGAAGAAGCATTATAAAGATAAAGATAATTGAGTTGAGTGTGAAGTGTAGGAAACTGTATTAGTTACTGGAACGTCAATCGTGACTCCCTCTTAATATTAAAATGTGACAAGAGTACAACTTAGAAAAAGTACTATGAGAGTCACGGTTGATGCTTCTTGGTATTTATGTATTACGACCGGCACTGAGATCTGAACATCAATTTGGTTTGCAGTGAGATAAGAAAAATAGAGATTGCAACATAAGAATTAATTTAAAAAATAAAGCTCGTTTAAATTAAAAAACTCGCATACCGAAGCAATTCAACTTCTTCATTTCTTTTTCTTCTTCTTCTTCTTCTTCTTCTTCTTCATCTGCATCTTTTTGTGCATCATGTATGTAGTTCAATCCTCGTTTTCCCCATTTATTTTCATTTTTTTGTAAAAAAGTTCTCATACCTCTTGTATTTACCGACTGTTTTTAAGAGAGAGATGAATTATTTAAATGGGTTCTGATTTCTTCATTCTTAATTTGTTTCATCAAATTACACCCCTGTCTTCTTCTTGGGTTCGAATCCCATTCAAGCACGGCATATTTTCATACGTTAAAAAAATCATTTCATCTTTCACCGTCTGCATTAGCAGTAATTGCAGAACAGTTGGACGTTAAACGAAAAGAAAAAAATCTGCCCTCATCTTAATGACCGCATTTCCGCTGCCAATCAAAATTTTTGACAAGAAAAATATTCTTTCAAGCTTACGAGGATAAATCCCTTCCAACAGTACAACAGCGAAAGGAAAATCTGTAAAATAATCATGGATGTACATCATGGTATAAGCAGTGATTTACATTTTAATTTATTGCTAAATTATATGACTCAGACAAATTTAAAGGGAGAACTCTTCTCCAGTTTTCAGCTGGCAAATGCGCCTTAACGAATTTTTACTAAGTTCTTTCACAGTAGCAAGGAATAGGGAGGAATACTTCATGGTGATAACGAACATTGATGCACCTGACATGTCGCTAGGAGAGATAGATAAGCTTCATCTGGGAATAACTTTATGATGAACTGAAACGTGATTGGTTCATATTAATGAACAGTAACCCAATGCATACATTTTAATAACTATATGTAAATAAACACTACAATAATCGAACCGTTAGATATTTATTCAACAAAAATGTTATAAATTTTAAATACGTACACGTAACATCGATTCAACATTATCTTGGGTCATTCGTGTCACTATGTAATGGTATATTGACAATATATAAACGTATGTAATATCTCCATTGGGGGAAATAAAATTTTATAACCAACGAATATAGTCAGACGTACCTACCTATGTTCCAATAACCTATCGTATGTGAAAGTAGAAGCACATAAAGTCGCAAACGATACTGTATTTCAATTTTTTGATTGTGAGATCGGAATTATTGTTCATAGATGTACTACATGTTTGTAAAATATTGAGCGTACCAAAGAGAAAGTTTTAATAAACCTAATTTATAGACTTGTTATTTAACTTCAGCATTTTTGTTAAATTAAATTCATGTCAAAACATTAAACGTTTTGTCAAATAAATAGTTTTTTTGCTATTATATAATCAAAATAAATAAGTTTTGATTCTTAGATTGTATTTTTTATAGAGTTAACTTTTCTACTTTCGATAAGACAGAGAAGTTTCAGAGATATTGATCATCTCAGAATCAAAGTAATTTTAAATGACCGAGCGTTAACACAATTTTTTTCTCTCTATTTAGGAAATACACAATCTGTTGAAAACAATCAGTGAATGTGACAACACAAAATTTGGAAAAAATAATATGATAATATAAATGTGAGTGGAGATACAGTCCAGTGACGGAACTCCGACGTGAATAGATAAATGTAGCATTAAGTGTAGCATTTAATACACGGTAATGGGTAGTCAATTACAGTACTACGTTAATTAATGAGGTTCTGGCTCCATCGACGTTTTAGACGTCTTATTGGATTGTTTGGGAGAGTCTGCGTAGCCCGATTTGAGATCAATGGCTTATGGTGGTTCACGAGTTTCTTCCTAAATTTGTATACAGTTTTAAGAAAACGTCATTTATGTAGGGTACGTATAGGTCTGAGTGTAGCATTTTATTGGTTACATAATTGGGGGCGTTAAGTATCCTCCGTAAAAGCTTTGGTTGGAAACGCTGAATTTTTGCTGATACCGATGGTTTTGCACAGCAGTAAAGCTGACTGGCATAGCTCCATATTGGTCGAAGGTAGGAGCTGTAAATGGTTAATTTAGATGAAATTGGTAACTTGAATTCGCGTGAAAGAAGTCTGTACAGCTGTTTGAACCTGTCCTGGAGTGCTTTTCTCGTTTTATTCACGTGTACATTCCACGTGAGCCTCTTGTCTAGATATAAACCTAGATAACGGATAGATTCAGAAGTGTGAAGTTGTGTGTCATAAAGATACAAAGGAGGACAGACCGTTTACGCAGGGTAAATATAACGTGACACGTTTTTGTAGTGTTGACTTTGATCCGCCATTTGGTAAGCCATGATTCTAGGCAAGAAATATGCTGTTAAAGGACATACGATACTTGAGCGGGGTTATCAGCAGAGTAATATATTACAGTATCATCCGTGTACGAAGCAAGGAGTGTATGTAAATGGGATGGTACATCGGAAGTGTAAATAGAATATAAAAGTTGTGCCAAGATAGATCTCTGAGGTACACCAGCTGGTAGTAATAATAATAATAATTATTATTATTTTTATCTTGTAAAATTATAATAACCTAATGTTAAGATGAAGGATATCCTAATTAAAATACATGGAGAAAAATGTTAATTTCAATCAGAATTCTGGTGAATAACCTAAAAGTAGTATTTTTCCTACCTGTATTTCGTTTTGTAGCAAAATTCTTTGTACTGAGGATTAAATTATCAGCCTTAGGGTTTCCAACCATTTAAATACAGAAATTCAAAAATTATCCCACGTTATCTCATACATCAAAAAGTATGGTCAATTTGAAAAGGAAAATTGCTTTTTAAAGTTACAATGTGGGTGGTATTCATCAAATATAGCGAGTCTGGTTGAGGATCGGTCTGCCACAGGCGGTTATCACATTAATGTAGGCTGAGTTAATTATATTAATTGAACTGTTACTTCTATACATGACTATTATGTGTATATTTTAAAAACACAATATAATAACGTTGGTTTCTACAAATAAAAATAGGACTGCGCAATCGTGAAACAAAGTGGAATACATTTTCTGTGGAATTTGTCAAAGATCTCAAATAACCAAGAATTTTTTTATGGTCAAATAAGTACAACCAAAGTTTCTCAAGAAAATACTTGTGTTTTTCTACGTAACATTATGATTAAAGTTTTCTTTTTTCCGTTCTTCAGTATGTTGTTTAGATTATCAGCTGAGAAAGGCTGTTTTGAACGTCTTAAACGTTTACAAAGTAAAAGAAGGAGTGACGTAGTTTTCAATTGCCTTCCTCACTGAATGGAAAAGTATGCTTATCAGCATGCCCTTTGTAAAGTATCTACTTTCCACCCTGCAAATGACACCTACACTTCATTCACCACCGGGTCTGGCTGTATAATGATAAAATTCATTACTTTCAGAGGAAATAACTCTGACTAGTGTACTTTACATCTTTACCACTTCTGTTCTTAAATGGTTCAGTCATATAATATGGCTGAGCATGTGATAAGAAACTGAAGTACTTTTTGTAGCCCTGGTACTAGAAGATCGAGTGCAAATAATTTTACACTTCACCTGCCTGTTATGGGCACTTCTTCACTAACCAAAAGTATTACTGACTAGTAATTCCTCTAGAGTTTTGCGCTGGAATGTTGCTCGTCGAAGAAGCGTTCACTACATAAACAGGGATTTTTCCTGGGTTTCTTGTTTCAAAATTAACGAAAATAAATCAACAATCACATTTACACTTTGGAAAAAAATTACTGCCAAGTGTTAACTTTAAATAATATTATACTACTACTAAGACATAAATAAAATACTTAATACTTCACCCAGATCGTTGTATTAAATTGAAAAATCATTTATAACTACTGAAAAAATGACCTTGAGCTGACAGTACGTAAACTACACTAGTCATTTGGACATCATTCACGTTTATCAAGCAAAACAACAAATTATTTTACACATATCACCTTTCAATTCATGGAACATTTAAATTTAATCGTGGGGTACATCCAACATATTTTTAAATTTGTTAAACTAAAAATTATTCTAAAATATTTAGTAGCATATCTCGGAGGTCATTCTAAAGGTACCTAGTATTAAAGATCAAATATTGCCACCTCTGTATCGTAGTGGTAGCGCGCTAGTCTACAATGCGCAGGTCCCGAGTTAGATTCCCAGCCAGGATCTGGATATTTTCACAAAATAAAACCCACTGTAGACGCTAAAAAACGAGCTGTTGATGTAACATAAATAATCTGGAAAAAAATCAAATTTATTGTAAAACAATTTTCTACAAACATTTTGTCGGATTAAACGGTAGTATTTAGCTTATTTGAGCAACTCAATGATCCGAACTATTATTCTCAATCCTAATAAGCTCACATAATTAAGTTTCTGCTTCGTTGGTTTTTTTTACGTTTTCTGTAGGACTGAGTAATTTATTTAATTTTTTTTTTATTTGTGGTAACAAAACTAACAAATTACAAATGTTTACACGTGCAAAAAGCTTTAACTAGGAAAGCATTTCTTATAAAATTATTATGTGCAGTAAGAAATAAGTACGAAATTACGGTAAGAGGATGAAATTGTATTCGACATAGTTGTACTAACAGGATAGAGATTTATTTGATATCATGAAAAGGAATTAACGCAAAAACCATTTCATCTGATTCTCAACTGAATTGTTAAAATGGAACCACAATAATTTAAATAAACTCATTAAAAGCTTCAACTTTAATAGCTTTTCTATTCTAATAAAAAAGAATCTAGAAATTGAAATTGAAGAAATGTTAAAACAAAGTAGGTTAAGTCATTCAACTGCATCAAATAAAATGAGAAATTAGATTTTTATTTTATTTCTTTGTTGCACCGTCGTGAAATCACAAAGATTATGAACATACATATTTAATAACCTAGTCATAAATAAATTTATTTTACAAAAATTATAAAAGAATAATAAGTTGTTCTTCTTTGTAATCTTCACATTAAATTTTTATAAAATCACGATGATTAAAAACTGTAGAAAATTGTAAGGAAATTGCAGTCAGCATTTTCTAAGTTGAGAATTTATATCTTGAAACTAAAATTATTTAATTTCCCGCGTCACTCTTAAGTTTTCCGGAATCAACATAATGAAAACGTACAATTCTAATCTTTCTCTCAGTTGGTTTCTTAGTTTTCTTATATTTTTATAAGTTATTTAGATTTTCTTCGTTTGTTTCTCAATTTTTTCTCTCTAATAATATAATTTTATAAACATGTTTTGCTTCCTGTAATTTTCTTTCATTAATATATTTTTAATCTTTTAGTTATATTTAATTGTCCCCAATTAGGTCTACTGTACTAAAACTATTTATTCATTTATTTATTTTTATGGTTTTTTTTATGTTCTCTATGCAAATGTAGCTAAGATAATTTTATAGAAATTAAGCTGTATGAATAGGACTAAAAGTTGTTAAGATGTGAGTGGATAAAAATTTGCTTTCTATTAACACGGAGAAAACCCATTATTCTCCAAGTTCACATATCCAGCCGGAATATCAGTACTGGTAGCAATTGATTACTCCTCGAATATACCAGTTGCAGATGTCGTAAAATAACTAAGGACAGTATTTAGAATAACAGTTGAATTTTTCCTTCGATATAAGGAACATAATAATGGGTTATGTAAACGTCTGAGGAAAACTATATATTTATTTTAGAAACTTAGAAGATGTCCTTGAAATGAAAACTCTGAAAACTCTTTACATATTTACGATGCATTCACCCTTAACTTAAGGCTTGTAGTTTAGGGTGGTGTTTCGTATTGCTACGTGAGTTCTCTAAGTGGTGCAGAAACTAATGTGGAAGTTTTATTTAAAAAATCGCCAATTGCAGATGTTGTAAAATAACTAAGAAACAGTCAATAAGGTATTTAGAATAACGGTTGATTTATTGCATCGATGAGAGGAACATTTTAATCAATTATGTCAACGTCTGAAGAAAACTATAAATTTATTTAAGAAACTTAAAAGGTGTTCTTGAAATTAAAACTCTGACAGCTCCTTACTTTTTTACGGTGTAGTCACTCTTAACTTATGGGTTTGTGGACTGATATGGTGTTTCGTATTAATACTCGAGTCCTCTTAGTGGTACAGGAACTAATTTTGAAAGTTTTATGTAGAAAACCGCCTCCTATCCGTGACTAACTTTTTCAAAATTTCAAGTGATGAATGTCAGCTAGCTAAATATTTGTAATAGAGTTCTTAAGAAAGCTACATAAGAGTAGAATGAACGTCCAAAGTAGATCCTATAAGTACTACACAAGAAGAAAAAACACCTACTTCTTTGAGATGAAACGAGAAATGCTTTGTATGAGCGACTCTTCTCTCAATTAGCTCCCAAAATTATAACCTGCCACCTAAATATAAATAACTGAAGAGAAAGAATTTCAGAAATAAATAATAAATAAAATAAGGATAAATAATGTCGGAAGGGACAATGTATCTTATGCAAAAATATTAGCTGAACCCTTAGCAGGAAAACAAGCAAAGAAACTAAGATAAAAATAATTTTACAAGGTTGATGGCTGCTCCAGTCCTACCAATGGAAGTGAGTCGTGGGTGAGTTTGTACAAGCCTTCAACAAAAAAATCTCATATATTTTTCTTTCCAAGCCTTTTTCTTGTTGGTACCTTGTTAATATGTTCTATTTGACAGTCTAATAATTACAACAGGTCTCATCTGTAACCATTTTATAATAGTAGTTCTTCTTTTATTTATTTGATGTTTGTCGTGAAAGGGGTAAAACTTGACTGTTAGTTTTATTCTATTAATATATTATTTTCCTGAATTTTTCTACGGCTTATTGTTTAGTTATTTATTTGGTAAATTCTCTGACTTGTTAGAAGAAATACTATAGAATATTAGTTTAATGTGTGTTCCTCTTACTCCCAAAATTACTCATTTTTTCGTATTTAAAAAATGAAAAATGTTGCAGATTTGTTAATAACAAAACAAAAATTGATTAGGCTACAATATCGATAAGGCAAGTCCAAAAAATCAAATCTCATGAATTTCGAATTTTGTTTTACTCTATGACGTAATGATTCTTACTATAATATTTTTAAGTACGAAAGCATGTTTTCTAGTCAATGGTTTATTCAAACTAATGCAACTGAAATCTTTCTTATAATTATAAAGTTTTAAATACAGTTTATAGGAACGAGATTGAATGATTGATGAGAGTCTTAAGAGATTAGAATACGCATTTAAACAGCTCGTTGGGCATTTAATAGAATGAATAAAGTATTCTAAACACAAAATCTGAGAATTAAGACAAAAATGCAACTATTGCGATGCTATGTTTTCTCGATTCTGTTTTATGGTGTAGAGTCTTGGACGCTTAATGATTTAAGAAGTGAAAGACTTGAAGCGTTTGAGATGTGGCTCTACAAAAGGATGCTAAGAATCTCCTGGGTGGAACGCTCCTGTAATGAGGAGGTACTGAGACGCATGCAGAAACATAAAAAAGGTCATGAACACGATAAATATTAGGAAGCTCGAATGTTTGGGACATATAATGCGCAAGGAAAAATAATATGGGTTTCTGCAATCTATATTGCAAGGAAGAATATCTGGACAACGTAGCGTGAGGAGAAGACGTATTTCCTGGTTGAATAATTTGAGAATGTGGCACTCGAAAACGATAACAAAGCTGTTTCGAGCAGCAGTGGATAAGTTTCAGATTGTTGATATGGTGGCCAACATCCGGAACCTAAAGAAAAAAAATTGGTCAGTTTTTTAACGCAAAATTGTTTAATTTGTAGCACTAACAAATTGGTTACTCCCACTTGTTGACCACTTTTGTTGGAATCACGGGAGGTCACCGCATATGGGTTTTACTGTATTAAATGCCTAATAGGCTTGTTTTGTTGCCGGCCGGTTGGTGTTAGAGGTCAGTTTAATTAGCTTATACGCCAGGGGTCCCGGGTTTGATTCCCGGTCACGTATTATTAACCTGTAGAATTTAAATCTTTGTTTTTTATCGTTTCCCATAACGGTTTGTTTTCCTGGTAAAGTTTTCCTCTTTCTCGTAACCTGTACTCTCTGTCTACTAAATTACACTGTATTTTCTGAGAAAAATATTTAATATAAATATTTAAAAAAATTAAGTAGTTTCTTTTTAAATAAAATTTTTCATGCATACGTAAATATTATATGCTTTTGTTTTATTAAGTAAATTTACCATAAAAAAAAATTTGCCCAAGTCACTAGTGGAGAAATTATTTTTACCTTAATAAACCAAGTCAGTACGTGAATAAAACTTCTCTATCTTTTATTCAATTTAGATATAGAAAAATATTCTCTTTTTACATAACTTGTTCGTTTGTTGCTCTGAGAAAAAATAATAATTTTGTATAAATATTTTAATCATTTCATATTTAAATGTAAATAAACATAGTCTGTTTACATTTTCTTAAACAAGGTTATACATTCATAAAAAGCGATTTGTATATTGTATAACTCTGTGTAAATACTTTCAATGTATAGTAATTAAGAAACACTCGTGATACAAAAAATTTGTAAAAAAGCATTTGGTGCAAAAACAAAAACAAATTAATTCAAAAGCAAGACGTTAATGAGTTGTTTCGAAAAGAGAATTCACAGGAGAACCCGACGTTTTGTATGACAAGCTTGGCTGTGCCAAGTCGAGCTAAAAAGCTCGTATAAATGTCTAACAGCTTAGTAATTGCACCAGTAATTATATTTAGAGTTTAATTACTAGTGTAACCGTCTCTTCTAAATACAGCAAGCGCAGTAAAGTAATAAAGGACAGTTCTTCTGTGTGGAACGTTTAACGTTCGGTTCGGTATAGACACAAAGACGGATAACATTAAAGGCGGTTAGTTCTTTGAAAGAGTAAAGGTAATGGGGAATGAAAAGGGAAGGGAAATAAGGATTCTGTAAGGATAAGAAAAGGCTGTACTGCTGCTAATTACAGCTTCTGTTACAGTCGGTAAAAGGGATGGATGGTAGAGGTGCAGGACGTTTTAGACTGCGATGGCACAGCATGATAGAGGTGGCAACTATACGTGGTGTAATGCTTGTTGCCTATCACTCGTTTCTTTGTTGTTCGGAAATCTAATTTATATTATATCATAGAAGTCTCTTTCTCTCGTGATTATATTTATTAAAGATAGCTCCTTTTGAATTTATATCGATCCACAAAATTTACTGCTACACACTAAATTCAATTAATTTTTTATAAAAATTTACAGGTTTATACACCATCTCCTATTATTAACTGGCATTTTTTTAACCCCACAGGTACAGGCAGTTTGGTAACCTCAGGGGGTATATTAAAAAATTGATATTGACGTTTCCTGATTTTATTCAACACTTTTTTCTAGGCATTATATTAGTGTTTAGGTCATCATCCGAAAGACTGGTTTGAAACTCTAGAGGTTTTACTAAGTAAACCGAGGAGTGAGGTGGTTTGCAGATTTCCTTCCTAACAGAGTTGAAAAGCATGCTTATCAGCATGCCAGACCCTTTGAAAGGCATAGATTTTTAACCCTATAAATAACATTTTTACTTCATTCACTACTGGGAATTATTTTAAAAATACTTATGCCGATTTTCGTATATACTACACTTTGTTTCTCTCTGTTCTCCTACTCTTTGTTCTTTTTTCTTTTTCTTCTCTTTCTCCTTCTCGTTCATAATAGTGACAGAGTCACTACAGCGCATCTTATAGTTTTATTTAAGTATTTTAGTGGTTTTTTGTCCAAGAGTTCAATCACAAAAATTACTTGAAAAGTAATACGAAAGTGTTACTTTAATTATTACATTTTCTTGCCTTACATAAGAAAGGAAAGTATTGTTTTTATATCGATTTTATTCAGAAAGAGTTTTTACTAATAATACACATTGTTAAGGGGTAATCACTATAAACCCAAAAAACATGTTTTAATCGATTAGTAGGTGTGTGTATGTAAAAAAATTTTAAGAAACGAATTATTAGAAATTTTCTTTATTTTTCTTTGCCAACAACCTGCATCCAACAACTTTTGCTTCAGTTATTACGATTTCAATGATTCCTCCATTTATTAATTTATTGACTTTATTTCCATTTAAGAGTGCTGGTATTATCACTATGTTGTTAAAGATGTTTTTAAATAAAACATATTTTACAGAGTTTATAATAGGTGTATAATTAATTATCAAATAGTGCTACAAATAAAAATAGTTTTTCTGTGTTTAGGGAAATAGTAAACGGTACAACAAAATATGTAAATCAAAAGAATTAAAAACTCTGATATGAATTGTTATTATAGGTTATTTTGTCAATATTTCATTTTTGATTTTGACACGTAATGTTATTTAATAGATAAACATTCATTATTTATAAAGTTTCTTTATAATTATTTCAGATAAGTCTGGCAAATTACCTAAAAATAGCTTCTTATTTATGAGCCCATATATTATAATAAATATTAGGTACAATTCCCAGTCAAATAACCAGTGTCGCATTTTGTAGCAATAAAGGTAAAATATTGCAACTGTAATAAATCTTTGGTATAATGGCGCCTACGTGTATAAAATTATTTATAAATTCTGTTAAAAATTTAAAACTGTTATGTTTTAACCTCCTCGTATCTTGATCCATTATTTGTTAAGACACAAAGGCTATTACTGCATTTGAACAAAAATTTTCATTACCTAATTATACGAAACATAAATACTTAATCTACAATTATCACTTTATTAACACTTTTAGTGCTAGAGACTCGCCCTAGAGGGTCATGGGTAGGTCATGGCTAGGCTGCCGTCTAACCTAGCGGGTTCCGTTTTGTTATCATTTTAAATAAGTCCGGAGGGACACCGCCTGTCGAATACCAATTTCTTGCTATTATATAGCATTCAGAAAGAATATTTCTTTGTAACCGTGTAGTTCGTTTTGGAATTTTCGTCATACGATCTTCTAACCTCGTACAATATGCTCAGTATTTTCTATTTAAAATTACATAAGAAATAAGATGTAAATGGAAAAATTCAAACAAGAAATATATTTATAATAACAGGCGAAAATAAACCTAAAAAACATTTAATTGTTTACTTTTATGTTAGGTATTAGCAAACATAAATCCATATATATGTCACAAATAAAATAAATCTATAAAAACGTTAGTATTTTAAGTTGTAGGCCCTACATAAAGCAAACGGAGAAGACGCGGCACGAGTAATCATCCCGAAGGGAGTGATACCTCATAATTGTTCAGCATTGATTGTGTTAAAACCTATCAATGGGGTGACATATTCTGTAATTTAACTTCAGCTTCAGATTTCAATGGGACGCTGAAACCAAAAAGTTTTTGCACATTTTTGTTTCACTTTCATCCTTGTCAGATGTGACTCTTGAGTTTCCCCAGTTCATCAGGTTGTATGACGACATTTTGATAATTTGGAGTTCTTTGTTATATTTTTTCCGGTGTAAGTAAGTCTAAATAGTGTTACATATTTTTATATTACAAACATTTAGGTAAACTGTTTACAAGGCAATAAATTACATAACTTTAGAAAAATATCTTGATGGATACGTAAACTGACTTTTGTTGACAATCAGGTAAATTTGAATTTTGTCTCTAAGGTTTATTTTTTGTAATAATGTAACACTATTTGTTCATTACGGAGAACCTGTTTTAATACCAAACGCACATTGCTTTTTGGTAACACACTTCACAACAAATGACAAAACAACAACTAACTCAATTATCGACTGAAGGGTCAGCATTATATGGCAAATCTCATAAAATTTCTAGAAGATTAAAGAATTTAATGGAGCAAAGAATAGACTACTAGAATAGTTTAGAGAAACAAATAACAATAAAAAGAACATAACAGCCTAATGAAACCTTCTACTCTAGAAAAATTACGAATGAGTAAAGTCTAACTGCCAGTCCAAAAACCAATAAATTACACCTGTTAAAACTCATACAATAGCGTTATTATCATAACACAATTAACCATTCAGGGTATATGTTAGAGTATTATAATTAATTTAGATGAAATAACATTTTTCTAAAATACTGTAATACTTTTTTAAGGTTGGAAAAATAGTTAGTGCCGTTTACTGTACCACTTATTCCTTTAAATTTCATGCATTTATAGTAATTAACAAATACTCCAAATTGAACTACTGCACTTTTATTTCGGTTACCAACTACATAACAATGTCATCATCTATAATGAGAAGCCGACATGCAATTCTGATGCAATTTCAATCACTTGTAATGAACCCATTGTTCCTTATCATTGTTCTGAATAATCACAATATTATCTTCTACAACTACCCTGAATACTGTGTAATAATTGCTTACATTTGTAGCTGTATTATAGGTCAGATGTCATGAAATTACTGAACAAATTTATAAAGGTATTATTTTTGAATCGATATTATTGTTGCTTCGTTTAAGTAATGCTAATCGAAATAAATAAACTTTATTATCACGTAAAATAATGCACATTATACTACTTACAAGTCAAAATTTGGGGTAATAGATTACAAATCAATTTTTAAAATTTTAGAGTGTTCATTGCACACTCTGAAGAAAATTTCTTTACTCAAAATTTATAATTTTTACACAAGCGCTAAAAGAAAAACCTTAAAAATCATTTTTATATTTTTATTTTAGTACACATTCAGTTTTAACTACATCTGATTTTGGCAGGTGTTCTCCAAGGCAGCGTTTTATCACCTACACTGTATAGTTTATTTAACACTTAGTTGCAACCAAACAAAAATTATGAGACACCGCTTCACAAAACATAAAATAACAACTAAATGAGTACAAAAAATGACAGAAGATATGGCGAATATAAAATAACGAAGAAAAATGTACGCAAGTAACATTTACTCGTTAAAGAGGTGACTGTCTACAAGCATATCTTGTGAAGCTAGATTAAGATTTTACATGGAGTACACACGTGCAATCTATACTTCTATACTAATATAATAAAAAAGAAATGTCTGTTTGTTTGTTCGTTTGTATGAGGTAATCTCAGAAACTACTGAATTGATTTTAAAAAATCTTTCATTGTTGCATAGCTTAGAGCTTCCTGATCAACATACGCTATGTTGTAACATTAAATAACTTTAATTTAGTAAGTTTAGTAGCTTAAACTGTGACAATGTCGCATGTTTTAGCCCATCGGGTTCATAGCACTTTTATTTTTGTAAAGTCCTTTTGGATAGTGTATTTTCTGGGCTAGAAGCACGATTGAACTTTTATATTTTATGGAAAAACGTGAAGAATAACATTCAATTCCAAAGACATTAAAAATTCGGTAATATTCAAAATTTTTAATTTTGTACTGAATTTTATGTATTTGTTTTCATTCGACAAAAAATGAATGAGTCATATATTTCCAGTTACTCTGCGTACCGCACCCACGTATTAATATTTCTTATCTCAGCCACATATCAACTGTCTCTTTCTTTTCCATCGGTATTCTTCTATGCATTCACTTCTGTTAAATCGCAGGTATAAACCTTTAAAACGGTGTGTATCGATTTGAGACTGGAGTACTTTACTCATGGACAACTTTATGTCGGACTTTGTAGAGCTGGAAGTGAAGAAAAACAATTTATTTTGCTGCCACAGGGTAACAAAACCACAAATATTGTATACAGAGACGTTTTAAAATAATTTAATTAGGCCTACATTAGCTTATGTGAAGTGAAGCGAGCGGGGTTGCTAGTTATTACATAAACGTAAACAACTGAATATCAAATTTAAACAACTCTCTTGGATGAAGAGGTTGAATTTTTCAATTTCGAAAAACATTATTTATAAAACAATTTATTTGAAGTCCATGTGACGTTATGGAATTCAGTTTAGATAAAAACGACAGTAATTCAATGGAAGAAGTTATTCAAAAGTGCCAAATTCAAAGTTCTCGTAGAAAACTTACACAATCCCCATGGTACATCTCTTACAAAATTTTACTTAAGAGGTACGGAGATTGACAGTAAAAGACGAAGTATTTAAATTTTCAACAATCAAACGAAATTATTAAATCATCCCAACGTGCGCAAAGGCCGTGAACTCCCTAGATAACACAAACACTAAGAATACTCCTATGTAAACATCAAACTGACCTTTGTTTTTGAAGGTTTAGCAAACAAATTAGGTAACATCTTATCCAGATAATGTGCATTGATAGGTTTACAGTTGAAGACGATTATTTAGTAATTTAAGCGTTATCATTTTCCGCAATTTACTATTTTCTTTAAAAAAAAATTGTTTAAAATTTAAAAGCAGTTTGTATATAATTTAATGTAATGAGATCCCGAAAGAATCTTGAATAAGTGTTACACAAATGTAAGACAAATACTAAAATTTCTAATAGGAATCTAATTACTATGATTTACAATAAAAGTTAATAAAATCTCTTTATTTCTAATTTTAAATAAGTAGCTATGGTCAATTTTATGTTATAAGTACACTCAAAATTGCAAATTTATTTAGCAAGTAAAGTGATTACGTAAATAAATTTATTCATTGATAAACACTATCAAGATAAATAAGGGAAAAAGACGAAACGTAATTTAAATGGCACCACTGTACGATTTTTTCAATTTGAGTTTTTACAAAATACCTACTAGTGAAAATTACTCGACGTCAGGTCTATGAATCAATGAGTACCCAAGCTTATTGCTTGAACCGCTAAAAGTAATAAAGTTCAGCCTACAAATCAACTTGAGTACTTTAATACTTACTACCAACAAAGGACGAATTCTAACGCTCTGAAATATTTCAACCTTAACCAAAGATTCACGTCTTCTCTATATATTATCCGTGTTTTCATTTTTTAATTAATTTCACCGAAACAGTACGTAAATAAGGACTCATTATTTTAATGGCTCACATTATTGAAATAGGGGTTTTTAACAGTTTTTATTTAAAATAACAGTTTTGATATTTGACCACCTCTATAGCTTAGTGGTTAGGGCGCAAGCCTACAAAGCGAAAGGTCCCGGGTTCGATTTCCTGCTGGGGTCTTGAACTTTTACCACGTTAAAACCCACTGGTACAGTACCGAAACCCACGGTAGCCGCTAATAACCAAGCTGTTGATGCTATTCTAAAAGTAAAACTTCAAGAAAATATTTTAAAAATGTTATTTTATATTTGTTTTAAGAAAGAAATCTTTTAAAAATTTAATAAATTTATTCAAATCAAAATTAATTTATCTTCCTGTATTTTAATAATTTTTTTGTAGATTCAAAAAGATATTAGTTTATGTTCCTATGATCAAAATAAGTTGTGTAGTGACGTTTTTTTTTCAAATATACTACTTTTTTACATTTCAAGTAAAGCCAAATTTTTTTTACTTTAAGAAAAATAAACTAAAACAGTGTAACAATTTAACACAATCAGCAGTTATAATGTCAATGTTTTTATATAATTGTCTTGATGTCACTTGGGTGAGGTAGTCGCCCAAGGGCAACCCCCCCCCCCCAGACGATTAACAAAAGGTCACTATTCCATTGCCTTTTCAGTCTTCTGGGTGGGTTGTGTGGTAGGTGAGGAGCGGACATAAACTGAATTTGTGGATTTGTGTAATATGTTTTCTATGAAAGCGTCTTTATAGTTTCTTTATTGTTTCGTTTACCGTTTCGATGTTAAGGTATCAATGTAATGTTTTGTTACTAACGTATGTTGGACAGCCTGTGATGATGCATACAGTTTTGTTCTGGAACATCTGAATACGTTTTATATTAGATATTTTAGCTGATCCGTAGATCACTGAACCATAGATCCAAACAGGACGAAGAAGTACTTTGTAACAGTTAAATTTTTGAGTGATTGGTAGAGGAGATTTTTGGTGAATAAAACTGTAAAGAAGTTTTAACGGCGCGTTAAGAGATTGCCTTTTAAGTCTGGTATGTGGATTCCATGTAAGTCTTTTGTCTAGTGTCAGTCCTAAGTATTTCACTGAGGTTTTTTGTAGAATCGGTGTATTGTGTAAATAAACTGGGGTACAAATTTGTCGCCTTTGTTTTTCAAAGCCAAATTTGAAGTTACATAATGTTTAATTTTTTTGAAATTTCTTATAATTATGTTTTATAATAATTTAAAATACATCTATTTCTGAAAAGAGTATTTTAATTAACCTTAAGTTATTCCTCCTGATTTGACAAAATTGTATATGGAGTTTACGATAAGATAAATTATTTTTTATAAGTTAATTTGGTTTCTCTGTGTGTGGTAAAGAATAGTCTATGGTACTGTAATAAAAGAATATGCATTATAACCACCAGTTAAAAAAGTGATTGAATATATAGGCATAACCCACCGGGTTGGTCTAGAGGTAAAGTCGTCGCTAAAATCAGCTGTTTAACAGCTGATTTTTGGAGACGAAGGTTCCTGGTTCAAATCCTAATAAAGGTAATTAATTTTATACGGATTTAAATACTAGACAGTGGTTACCGGTGTACTTTGATGGTTGGGGTTTAATTAACGATACTCTCTCAGGAATGGTCGGCCTCGGTCTGTACAAGACTACACCTCATTTCCACGTCATACACATCATCCTCATCTCATTGGGTCATGGGGTTGCTTATTGTTCTAAATTGAACAGATTGCAACGTACACAAATAAATTAGAAATAAAAAAAAATATATAGGCCTATAAATAATTTTTTTCTATATTTTACTTTTTATGCAAATAATTTTTTTGATAAATAACCTACAAGAACATAAAACTTGGAAACAGAAATAGAAATTTAATTTTTACATTTTTTACCTAATCGTTATTCCAATAAAATATTGTAAACTAACAAAATGAGATTCTTTTGAAGAATAAAGGATTAAAAAATTGTTATTAATTTACTACAATTCAGTTGAAAAATATAAAATATTAAAGATTTCGGAACAAAGAGAATCTTTTTGTGTTCTATTAGACTTTTGAATAGGAATAGAAAGACAAGGAAATAAACACGTAAAACAAGTACAAAGTCTTTCTTCCGTATTCCAGACATGCCAACTCTCCCGCATTTGTACTGATTTATACGCTCACCCACATGACCCAGCTGAATCTCCTGCCAATACCAAAGTGTCTGCAGCAGCGTAGTGATACGCAAAAGAATTGTACGAAATAAATTAGAATTGGCGATGGCTTCTGTGACTATGGAACAGGCACTTGCAGAATTTATTAATTACCAGTTACTGCTCGATGATGAAAATATTAACCAAAGTGCTTTGAAGTGTGAATCACTAGAATAAGAAGATGAACTTTCTATAGATAGAATTTGAGGTTATTTCGGAAAGAAAATACCAATGGAACACAAATTTTCAAACATTTTTTTGGCCTCAGTTTAACTTTTATTTACAACAGTACAATTTTTAAAGCACAACTAGTAAATGAGATGGAATGAATGAGGAATGGCGGGAATGTGAATCGATCCAGTGACCGATTTCGGGGTGAAATGTTTCAAGGAATGTGGTGCCAATTTTTAATAATAATGATTTATAAACTATGATGGATGATTTTGTTTGTGAGATGATTTTCTTTTTTATGATATGAAACAGGCATGACAAGTTATATTGAAATGTTTCTTTATTTGTTATTTATGGTGGTCAAAAAAGATCCCTATTCCACCTTCATTTCCGTCGTCTGTTAACAGGGAGATCGTTAGTTGAAAGAGATTGGAAATATAAATTTATGTGGTCAATTGTCTTTGTGTGTAATGAGTTGTATGTTCCTTTGGCAATGTCTGAAACCATTGGTATTTTCAGGTCTTTGTGAAGGTCTTTCAAACATTTAGATAAGAAAGTGGATGCTGTACTTACTCTTCTTCATTCTAATGCTGCAAAAGAACGGGTATTTACTTTCATAAGAAAAATATAAAACTGACTTCAGGGCTAACTAAGCCTTAAAGGGACACTTTCATCAATTATTACTGTCAAACTGGCGTTAAAAAATAACAAGAATTTTCATCCACCACCAGAACTGTAGCAAAAAGCCAAAAAGGTAACAAAATTATGCAAAAATGAACACTCACAAAAATAATGTGTAATCTGTATGAATTTACCATATTATGGTTTGTAAATAAAAACATAAAATATATAAAATCCTTTCTAATTAATATTATGTTTAAAATCTATATTGGAATGTATTTTGTTATTAATAAAATTTATATAAGTTTCGAACTGATAAAATAAAAGTTTTGAGAAATTTAGAAAGTAAGAAACTTTTTTCCATATACATATGCTTTCTGTTATCTCCCACACTTCCATCTTATGTTCTCCTGCAAATGTTGACAATATCAATAGGTTGGAATATCTGGTATTCTGGATCCAATAATGAACAGGTGGTAGATTATTCCAGAAAGAAGGACATAAAAATATTCTCAGAAATTTTGTAAATAAATCATAAAAGAGTATACAGAAATACAAGCATTCTTCTCCATTACGAAGGTTGGCTATCATCATGGTCAGTCGCACCTTGTCCACTGCTGCTCTGAACAGGTCATGCGACGAGCAGTTAATCGCTTCTCTCAGGTTTCTTAACCAGGATATTCGTCTGCGTCCCACCGAGCGTTTACCAACGAGTTTCCCTTGAATTATGAGATGCAGAATCTCATATTTAGGCCCCCTCATGATGTGTCCAAGGTATGTCAGTTATGGTCAGTTATTAACCACAACTCTGTAACTCTGTAAGAGTACAAGCATTAGAAAACACTAAATACTAAATAAAACTTAATAATAAAATAATACAAAAAATAAAAATGAGCAGACACTACCACTACACCCTTTGCAGGTAGCAATGCTAACAATTTTTCATACCACGTATCACCTTAATTATTTCTTGCCTAAATGTTACAATATTGTTATACAAGTATTTTAAATATAATATAAGAATACTCATGCATTGAAAAAAATGTAAAACACCAGAAGTAGATATGAATAGTCATACGATTTATTTTAATAAAAATATATAATAAAAATTTTATTAAAAACGAGTGCTTTACGAACATACCGAGTAAATACTGTATTCAGAAAAGTACTAATCTAACAGTTTCAGATTTTTTTAAGGTTTCTTGTTAAGAATTCATTTTTGTAATGGGGCTACTATAAATTCTCGATTTACATTCTACCTCGTTTTCTTTTTACAATATTTTTATGATTTATTAAACGAGACCCGGTTATTATTATTTAACAATATAAATTATTTAATAATTGGTCACGTTCATTTTTGCATATATCAAGTTAAGTGATTTTAACGTAGGCATACTTTTCGATAAAATCATGAACCCAACACGAAATATAGTAAGCCTTCTGTATATAATTTAATAACTAAATGTTCCCTATATTATGAATAACATAACTTATCGAAGTTTAGTTCAGTAAGTTTAAGTTTTATGAAACTGATTTCAAGTTGTTTCTTCTCGTTATATATGAGATCGTTAAACGCTGATAACTTGGTTCGATTGAAAACTTTTCTAGACCAGGAAGTATTTTTCTTTTCTTATTTTTATTATTTTTTTAAAAATAAAATAAAGCAATAAATCTTCATTAAAACTTTCATGTGTTTTGATTTTTTTTTGTACATTTAAACTAGGTAGTATTGTACCTAATTTTTCATATTAATTTAATTTAAGTACTACCATTGTAATAGATATATTCTAATAATGAAATAGTTAATAAATTTCTTATTAATACATATTAATAATTCCAACCTAAATTATTTAGTTTTAATCTTTGAATGGTATCTTCAGTAGTACTTTTTCCCCTCCTTATTCTTCAGCTGAACAAAACTTCTTCTTCTTCTTCTTACTATCAAGGATTAGGCACAAGCCTGTTCCGAACTCACAAACACAAGATATTCCAAATAGTACATCTCGACTACTGCCATCTTTTTCGAGGTCTTCCCACCATCCTTTTTCCAACTGGAACATATTTCGTCACTTTTAAGGGTATTCTTTCTTTTGGCATCCGTTCCAAATGTTGCCTCCATTGATTACGTTACTCCTCCACTTTTTCATTCAAGCTAAATACACTCAACTCAGATCTAATTTTCTCGTTATGTATTAGATCCAGCCTCGAGCAGCCCTTCACTCTATTTAAAAACCTCATTTGACCTGCTTGGATCCTACTTTTTTGGCGTTTCGTGGTAACCCATGACTTACTTCCATAAAGAAGGACTGGGGCTGCCATTACCTTGTAGAACTTCACTACTGTCTTTGTTCTCACTCTGTTAACCAGTGTTCTGTTAATGGTACCACAAAACTTATGTTACAAATATATTTTTCTAAATGTTTACTGCGTTATCTATCACTAATGTGTAATTTTAATAATTTTCTATCTATTTTATTTTTATTATATTTAGTGTATACTGTTTACTTTATATAATTATTCGTAAATATTTTCAGAAACAGTTGTCCTTCAGATTAAGTTACAGCTTAATTTTTTTATAGATACTTAAAACGGTTATGGAGTACTGCCGAAAATGAATAGTTTGCCTTAGAAGAATTTCTCCACATAGGATTCCTGCATTGGCCAAAGTCTACAAAAAAATTAAAAGGGGTGATCCGCGGCGATCAGTGGATGCCTGAGACCTAATCGTTAAATGGTAGAAGAAAAAGAAGAAGAAGGTGGACGTAAAGAAAAAAAGGAAGAAGAAGGAGAAGAAGAATTGATTAGATAAATAGACTAGAAGACGAGAATATTTAAGAAGACATGTGAGAGTGAAAATTTCATAACAAAAATCAACGATAAAAATAAATCAGATATTTCATTTATTTTTTTTTAACTAACATCATTATGACTTTTCTCCGTTTTCAAATATTTTGCAGTTTCCCTTGACCATTCCAAGTGAATAGCTTTTCATCCCTCATTCTGTATTTCAGGATTACGAACGTCTCACTTACATCTTTCACCTCATTTTATTGTGTTTCTTTCAACTTATCCAGCGTGTCAAAAAATCACTCACTCTTAACATCATCTTTTAACATATTATCACCCTTAACATTTTCTTTCTCTCCCCCCCCCCCCTCTCTCTCTCTCTCAACATCATTAATTATCCATCGGGATGATTTGGTAGTGGTGTTATAGTAATTTTGTTAGTTATTTTTTTCGACAACTGTATTACTAATTAAATTTATACTTCGAAACCCTTTTTTTTAAATATTATCAAAATATTATTCCATTTCCGTTAAAATTTTCGAGTGACGATAATTGTGTTCCTTTAACTTCAGATTCCTGTTCAAACTGCATTCAAGAGGTTTTACAATAGATGTATATAACATGTCAAAAAAACTTTTTAAAGTATAATGTCAACTATGTAAAATTATTTACTTACCAATTAATTTAATGATAAAAAATTATTTATTACTTTCTTACTTCAACTACTCACTAATTACTTCTGTACTTCAATAAGCTTGTCATTTCATAATTTTCACCAAATAATACAAAATTTACCTTAGTGTTGACATAAATTTTTTTAAAGCAAAACATTATCCTGAAAAAACCATCTGATACTATGTAATGCTTCATCGATCAAATAGGTTTTTAGCTTCAACTTGACAGGTAAAGATTACCACAGATTTTTCAAGATTGTGGTAATTTATTAAAGTATTTTTTCTGTATAAAAATAAGTTTTTTAAATAATGTAGTGTTCTGATTAGTAACGTAGTAATCAATTTAGTTTCTTACCTCACCGAGGCGTTCGAATGGGTAATAATTGATTTAAACAAGGTCTTCTCATTGCTGATTAAGTTGTCCTGTATGCTAACCAATAATGCAGTAATGGATTTGCATCTGTTTTATTGTTATTAGGGATATTCAGCTTAATGATCATAAAACCAATAAGTATTAAATACCAAAAAAAGGACTTATATTTTTATATTTTCTTTTTATATCTATTTTAAGTTACATGATACAGATTACTGGACTGAAATTAGTTTTCTGTTGATTGACTTATGAAGTCAGTTCATTTATGAACACTTTAAGCTAGCTTTTCAAATAGTTATACTCGTATAATAATATTTTTTGATTCCTTATCAAAAAATATCTTTGAGTGGTTTAAAAATAAAATACAAAGTGAACATACAAAGTGATTGGTTCTCATATTAGTACTACAAAGTAATTGGACTGGTAAATTAATTAAAGTTTAACGTGGTTTCCATTTAAACAAGTATTCTCAATGGATTAATTTAAACTTATTTCGAGGTTATTACTTAGTTCGTTATAAACTGCATTTTTTTGTATATAAAAGGAAAATATCAAAAGTTTCTATCCTTGTCTTGTCGTAGTAGTTCTATTTAAAAGATCTATTAAAAATTTAGTGTGAATCACACCACTCTCTCTTGAAAATTTCTAAAATTTGATCAGAAAACATAAATTTTCATACCGATCTTTCACTCAAACAAGAAAAATAATAATGAAAAACACACCATTTTGTTAATCATTGGTGGGCAATGAAACATTTTTAATCATGGTAGGCTATTGTATCAATCGACTGTTTAGTCGATTTTAAATTTTGTTAATTATTTTATGGTTAGTTTCTTTAAAACCAGCTGATTAAAATTTTCTTGACATTTTTTAATAAATAATTTTATAATACTTAGAATTATACCTGATGCTTTTTATTTTGTAAGTTATTAAATAAAATTTCTTGGAATTAATATAACATTTATTAAACATAATTATGTTGAAAATTAATTTATAAAACCAACTTTCGTTATTCATTAATATTTACGTCAAACATCTGATTAATATGTAAAGACTTTATAATTAGAATTTTACATAATCTCGAAACCCTCCAATTAAATAATAATTTATTGATAATTGAAATCATGCTTGTCAGGATCAATTCTGCAGTAAGTTTTTAACACTTTATTTAATAAAATAATGAAATTACTAGTCTATATTCTAAAGAAATTTTAGATGAAATAGATCAATGTATTAATTTTCAAAATTTAATGGAATGCAATTTTTATTTTAAAAAATACATTTTATTTATTAATAGTCAACGCCGATTAAAAAATAGATTAACATTTTTTGTCGTTGGATACAGCAGGACGAGACAAACGCTTCTTTTGGTATAGAAGGAGTTTGAAAATTTTAAATATTAAATCAATATAAAACTTAGAAGGAAGAGATATATACAGCAAATTGATTATATGAAGGATAATTACGAAAGGAAATAAATCCAGTTTATAAAATCATTTTGGAAAAAAAAAATAAAATAGAGTAAAGCTCATAAAGAAAAATTAAAGAAGTATAAAAAAAATGTCAAAGACATATTTATTGTACCAAAAGAAATGTTGCGGTTTTGGTAAGGCTACTTGATCGTTTTTTAGAATTTAATTATAAATAATTAACTTCATATAAAATATTTTACGAATGTAAATTTCATAGTATTTAAAAGCTAGCCGAGGTATATTTTAATAAACACCATAGTTACAAATTTCGAGTAGTTTACTCAAAGCCAAATTAGTGTTAAAATTTATTTAATACCAATATTGTTTAGTTCATCAGTTGAAAAGCTGGTTTGAACCTCTAGAGGCTGTTTTAACTATAACGCAGAATGAGATGGTTTACATTCGCCTTCCTCACTGAGTGGAAAAGTATGCTTATCAGCATGCCGGCCCTCTGATAAGCATCAACTTTACACTCTGGAAAAACAACTTCACTTCATTTACCACAGGGTCCGGCTGCATAATGATGAAATTCATTACTCTAAGAGGAGATAACTCTGACTAGTGTCTTTTACACCTATAAATTTTCTGTTATTAACTATTATTGGCTGACCATGTGATAAGAAACAGAACTATTTTTTGTAGCATTGGAACTAGCAGATCGAGTGCAAATAATTTAACACTCCACCTGCCTTTTATATTTTCACCTATCAAAACAAATATTTTATTCAACAAAATACAGAGGTATATAGGCTATAGATTTATTCGTTTGAAATTATTTGTCCGTTTTATTACTCATGCCAATTGCTAAAAAGGGGTTAACCCAAAATGAAAAACAATTTCTGTTGAACTGGATTTTGATAAGAAAATATAATAAATTGACCGCCTCCGTGGCGTAGTGATTAGCACGCTAGCTGACATAGCGAAAGATCCCTGGTTCGATTCCCGACTATTTTCTGGAAACTTTAACAAGTTAACAAACCCACCGTTACATTACAAAAACCCAAAGTAGTCGCTAATGACCAAACTGTTGATGCTTTTTAAAGAAACTAAAAAAAGTGGAAAACTACTGAGACGCTAATTGTAAACTTTAATTAAATAAATAACACACTAAAGTTTAATATTTCAAGTATTTATTACAACTAAGGATTACAATTAAATAAGTGACTAAAATCTACAAGTATATAACAATTACCTAAATTATTAATAAATAGCAAACAACTTATAATTAACGAATACAATGAATAACTTAACCAATCTACCTAATATTACTTACAAAATTATACAGAAAAACGTCAAACAATAAACAGTAACGTTGATCTTTCTAATGTAACCGTTAAGCACTACGCGATTCGTTCACTCAAACACAGATATATCGAGACTGAAACTAGACTGTAAACAAACCGGCACTTATATAGGTGGGCTAATGGAAAGTTCGAGAAATGACAGAGATTTCCTACATAAAAATAAAATACAAAATCTTTCTGACGGCTTCTGGATAAATCTTAACAACCGTAAACAAATTAGGATTGAATAGAAGGTGTTAAAAAACGGCCAATTATCTAAATAAGTACCCAACTGGACTCTTTCATAATACCTGTACAGCAATAGCTACCTTTACTTTAAAATACCATTTATATTTTTCCCATAACAGGCAGGTGGAGTGTTAAATTAATTGCACTCGATTTGCTGGTTCCAGGGCTACAAAAAAAATAGCTCTGTTTCTTAACGCATGGCCAGCCATTTAAATGACTGAATCATTTAAGGACAGAAGAGGTAGAGGTGTAAAAGACACTAGTCAGAGTTTTCGTCTGAGAGTAATGAATTTCTCTAAACAGCCAGACCCTGTGGTGAATGAAGTGAAGGTATCATTTTCAGGGTGGAAAGTATGTGCTTTTTGGAGGGCCTGGCAAGCTGATAACCATACTCTTTCAACTCAGTGAGGAAGGCAATAATAAACCACCTCACTTGTCGTTTTACTTAGTAAAACCTCTAGAGGTTCAAACCAGCCTTTCGGATTGCGACCTAAACAACAGCAACAACCATTTATAATACACATAATATTTCTAACTATTTCTCGGAAAATCCTATTTACTACTCTTAATATTTACGTTAACATTTTTAAACTCTCGGTCAATTTCGAACACTCCTTACTTTCGATATTAGGAGGAGAAAGTGAAGAATATTATATTACTTGTTACACATGCAGATAAATATGCCATGTTCTGCTTTATTGTACCATCAGCAAAAATATGTTTTATAACGTTGGAATATTGAAGCAAATATTTGAATAATAATCTTATCTACGTTATAGCTTAGCAAATGGTAACATTATATATTGTACGTTGCATATTACAGACGTAGAGGTAAATAATTGAGAGTACACATATAGGTGCTTTTATTTCTAGACATATATGTTCGTACGTTTGCCTTGAAATTCATTTTATTTGGATCTTTTAAACGCGTTTACTTAAACCAATATTAAAAAGTAACGTTCAGTCTATCTTTCATACTGACAGAAATCATTTTGTTGACACATGTATAAAACTATTTTCGAATCATGATGAGATCAACTCTTCACGCTTCTTACTTGACGTTTCCCACAGACATCATACTGTACAAAACTCATCTTTGCCCATACTGGTCGTACAGTTGTCAAATTTTCAATTCGCCCAAACCTTTCATCACAATAAATTATAATGGTTTCTACTAAGATGTTTGGAGATAATTCAAAAATTTTCCTCGGCTCCTATTCAATGAAAATTTTCGTAGTGGTTTCAAAATCCACTTCGTAAACATTATTTTCTATCATTTCTACATGCTTTTCAAGCAAAAACCTTCCGCTACAATGAAGATTCAGTTAATTTAGTTGGTAGTTTAGTAGTCAGTTATTTCACTGGAATAAAATAAGATCAGTTCACTGTAGCAATTTTACTTCACACAACTTATTTTATAATTTATAAGGAGCATTATATTGATAGAATTTTAAATTATATTAATAATGTATTGTACTAATTAATTAACTTATTCAATCAGAATTGTGGTACTATATAAATGCCAATTATTATTTTTTAGACTTAAAAAATAATAATTAAATTTGGACTTTAATTTCGATTATTTGTTATTCAAGACTAAATTGATTTTATCATAAAGTTGTGGCTTTGTGCTTTCGATTATGGACTATTGTTATCTGTACTTAATTTAACTACGCAATCGTCTGTTTTAATTTTAGTTGGCTAAATGATTTGTATTGATTTTTCTTGTAAATTTAAAAACATTATTTTCGTGCAACTCTTTTGTATGGGACAAAATCTTAATAGCAAATAAATTATATTATTATTATTAATAATAAAATTCAATCAGAATTTTAATAGGTACTAATTTGTTCATCAAAATTTAATTTCAAATAAATGTATATCGAAGACAAAACAATCAGTTAAGGTCTATTCCCACGACGCTTGTGTACTAGCTGCTAGTACTAGCAACTTATTAGTAACTAGTAACGTTTCCAAGCGTTGACACTGAACTAGTTTACTAGCGCTAGTCAATCACGTGACCTTATCTTTCCTACTAGCGTTAGTAAAATCAAACATGTTCCAAGTCACTAGTGCACTAGTGAATACTAGCATTTTTACTAAACTAGCTGTTAGTTTTTCTTTTGCATGACGCTACTAACTTACTAGCTACTAGTAAACTACCGTCCGTCGTGGGAATAAGCCTTAAATTTTTGGCGATTTTAAATTTTATAATCTTGAAACCTTATTCTGAATTAAATAAAAATTTATTAACTACAGTATTAAAAACCAATATTTTTGATAAAATTTATCATTTAATTAGAAATTCAAAATTAAACGACCCATAAAATTGTATTTTAAAATTTATGAGTTCATTAATTAAAATTGACGCCGTGCATAATAATTTAAAATAGGTTTGTCGGAAACCTGAGTCAAAACCACGAGCATTTTGTTGAGGTTATCTGAAAAGAATATTGCGTAATGTTAACTGTAGTCTATGTTAAATATAAAAGAAGTAATCAAATTATAAAAATACATCTATTGAACTAAGATTGAAATGTTGAATTATTGATGAAGATTGAAGAAATAGTTAAAATAATTTAAAATATTAGAAGACTATAAAACTCAAAATTTAATACAATGTATAAAATATATGTATAAAGATATCGATAGACAAAGAAATAGGGTCTCAAATATTTTAGAATCAAAGAAACATAAATCAGCTGTTTATTACTTTCTCTTGCCTATATGAATATATATTTTTTTTTTCTCCCTAATTTGTGTACGTTGCAATCTGTTCAATTTAGAACAATAAGCAACCCCATGACCCAATGAGATGAGGATGATGTGTATGACATGTAAATGAAGTGTAGTCTTGTACAGACCCAGGCCGACCATTCCTGAGAGAGTATGGTTAATTAAACCCCAACCATCAAAGTACACCGGTAACCACTGTCTAGTATTCAAATCAGTATAAAAGTAACTACCTTTACTAGGATTTGAACCAGGAACCTTCGTCTCCGAAAATCAGCTGTTAAACAGCTGATTCTGGCGACGACTTTACCTCTAGACCAACCCGGTGGGTTATATGAATATATAGGAAGGAAAGTATTGTTTTTATGTCGATTTTTCGAAATCGAGTTCTCACCGGATCTATACGATTTCAGACCCCCTGAACCCAAAAAACATGTTTTTAGCGATTGGTCTGTGTGTGTGTCTGTGGGTGTGTGTGTGTGTGTGTGTGTCTGTGTGTGTGTGTGTGTGTGTGTGTGCGTGTGTGTGTCTGTGTGTGAACAGAATATCTCAAGAACGGAACATTGTACGAACTTGAAACTTAAAACTTAAGTTACATACCACTACCGGACCCGACACGAACATTTTCATCAAAATCGATCAACCGGAAGTAGTAGTTTATTCGTATAATTTTTCACTTTTTGCGATTTTCTCAAAAACTGGTCCTACGATTTTTTTTAAAATCGCCTCATTTACTCAATTTTTTATTCTCTACATGATAGGGTAGGCGCCATGTTTGCTGAAATTCTGGGTGAGGCTGTTTTCACGTAAAAACAAAGTTTTTTTAATATTACGGCTTTAATATGCAATTTAGCGAAAAGATTTATATAATAAAAGTTGTAGAGAATTTAAAAACCTACAACTTTTATTTCAAACATTTTTTGGTATAACGTGTAGTTTAGCAGTAATTAGCAATTTTCTGTTTTTTTTTCTCACGAAAACGTGAGAAAAATCGATTTTTTTAAGATTTCGGCCTTAGTATGCATTTTATAATAAAAGTGTATATAATCAAATTTATAGAAAATTAAAAGATCTGCAACTTTTATTTAAAACATTTTTCTCTACAGAGCCTAGTTAAGCGTGAAAGAGTGATTTTCTGTATTTTGAAGCCAAACTGAGGTTGATTTTCATTTTGCGTCTTTCACTCATGATTAAAATTAGGTTATGTTTATTAAGGTTAGTTTTTTTGTTTATTTCTAATGTTTTATTACTAATATTAGGTTTATTGTTAATTATTTATGTTGGCAAGAGAAAGTTGTGCGAGTGTTTCACACCAGATTTTTTTTTTTTTTTGTTTTACGTCAGACTGTTTTGCAATATCTGTGCAGACGGTGAAAAGGATGTTTTGTGAAAATGAGTGATAAAAAATACTAGACTTAACCGGGAATCGAAGTCGAGACTACGGCGTAGAAACCAGTTGCGCTAACCACTACGCCAACGGACCGCCTGCTGTTTATAATAGTAATCGATTTAGTTATACCACGTATTACAAGAATTTGTAGTTTCCTTTGTAAAATATAGTTTAAATTGTTCTGAATTAAATTAATTAATAATAATATAAAATACTTTACGCAAAATCAATAAACATTTCATTAACATAAATTATGTAACATTATACTACGAATATTACAACAATAAAAATAAATTAAAACTTGTAATAAAAACAATTAAAAAAATTGTAACGGGAAATTGTTTACAATCTAAAATATTCCTCAGGGAACAAAGTTACCATCTTCAAATTTGAAGCAACTGTAATTTATTTAATAATACATGCACACATATCTACAACACACATCTGTTCGTACGCAATCTGTTTTCCGTAAACCTACTAGGTTTATTGTGTTTATATCAAATAGATAATGTATTAGCAATGTAATAAAATTAACTCTAAAATAAATTCAGTTCAAATAACAATTAACTGCTGAATACCCATTTTTATTAAGTAATGAGAAAAATCACGCGACAACAATATAAAACAGTTAGAAGAATAAAAACAAAAAAGCATTTGCTACAAACGATCGAAACGTAAAAACTAAATAGAAAAATGAAATATTTTAAATTACATTAGCGGAAAACCGCGTTAATATTTTATGTTTCAGCGTTAAATAAATAGCTCAAACAATTTTTAATTACTCATATTTATTCACAAATATTTAATAAATTATAAAATTTACAAATTTGTTTATTTAAATTCATTTAATTTAGTAAGTTTTCTTTCGCTTATCACATATGTTATTTTGTATAATTTTACAAAAAGAAATCTGTTTTTCATTTATTCGCAGTGTACAATTTATTTCTATCATGGATTGTTTATCCATAAATATTTGTCCGATCACAGCTTTTACTATCTCATAAAACACTGCTCTTTTTTCTATTGAATGAAACTATTGAATAAACATTGATAAATGTATAAACTAATATTCCAGTACACTGAAAAACTCGTTTGTTTATCCTGTTTGCTTCTGTTTTTTCCTTTCACAAACCGTATTATTTCTCTCACTTTGAAGTACAGCACAGTACGTATCAAACGAAAACCTGAAAGCATCCTCAATGAGATGAAATGAAAAATTCAACATTTAACCTGAATATTCTCATTTTACCGGAAGCTACTTAACGTTTCATACGCTTACTTAAATCATGTAGGCTTAATTGAATATGGTATGTATAAAACAAATTTTTCTCCTGTCTTAAACAGTTTAAATAATACATGTAATCAAAAAACAAGATTTTTTCTGTCACGCACAGGATGAAGAGTTCATTTCATCTTAACAATAATGAGTAATTTTGTAATACTTTTAACAGATTGATACAATGTATAATTTTTTTACAAGATGGTGTATTTCAATGTCTAGTACAGTGAACGCTGCCAAAAATTAATGTTTGTTGCAAAGTTGTATAAACAGACAGAAAATCTTTACAGTAGTCTACTCATAGAAAAATATAAAAAATAACCATTACATTCTATTGTACAGTGCTGTAAAATTGTATTCTTAAGTCATGTCAATTACATGGCTTCTAAACTGTACAATCTACTTTCCAAAATTTATTATAAAAGAATACGAAACATCAAAAATTTTCAAGAAAAATATAGATGACTCTTTAACGTCAATAGACAACCCAAAAAACAAAATGATTACACATTCATTGACTCACCAGGTTGCTTTGCTCTAGAGGTATGTCGTCGCCGCGAGTCAGCTGTTTAACACCTGATTTTGTAAAACAAAGGTTCCTGCTTCAAACCTAGTAATGGTAGCTACTTCTATACGGATTTGAATACTAGTGCACGCTACGAAAGAAGTCCTCTGTGAAGAGCAGTTGCCCCTCGGCCAATTTAATTGAATTTACATTTAAATCTCAAGTCCCATTTCTGATTTATATGTCGAAAAATCATTTCCCAATCTCTTCGTGGACCCATAATAGTTTTTTTTTGTTTATACCGTAATATTAAAACGGAATATCGGATTTTACTTTTTAAATATTCACATTGTAAAGAAAACTATGTTCTTTAACTTACTCAAACCCTCACGTTTTATGTAAATTCTAAATGAAGCAACTTATGTTTTAATAGCACACAGGACCAGAAAACCAGCTAAGAACTGGGTACTTTTTATGGGTAAATTGATGTATCTCGTACAAATTTTTAAATGAAAGAATTTAAGTCTAATGAATCAATACAGAAAGAAAGGCTTTAATATGCTGTAGCGATCAATTCTTTTTGTTTTTCGTTTTTTAATTAGAGCTCTTTAAACACAACGGACTTCCTTTGTGACGCGCACTATAGAGAGTGGTTGCCGGTGTACTTTGATGGGTGAGGTTCAAATTAACTACACTCTTTCAGAAATGGTCGGACTGATTGGCGGTAGAGAGTCGATTTTCGAATGCTGATTCTCTAGTTTTTGGGCTGTGGAAAAAATACAGCAATTTTATAAGATAAAAGATATTAAAAATTAATACAGTTTGTTAATTTGGGCTTGGAGAAATAAAATACTTTTAATTTGAATAATGTTTTAAATTGATGTCATATTAAAAATCTGATATGACGAATTTTAATCACATACCGGAGTCCAACTGCTCGTTTGATTTCGAATACAGCTATTTGAAAAAAGAACGAACACAAATGAATAATATATCAAACTATAGCCTAGATTTCGATCATGATTTAATACAACACGTCACGAGGTTAAGCTTTAGCGGCGAATATATTTAGTACATTACAAAATTCTACTGCTTGCGCAGGTTTTCTTCAATTTCGATTTTTTTATGAAGTAAAACACGAAGAAATAGTGAATGTGTCAAAAACAATCGACGTTTTTGTATCGTAGTAAAAGTAAAACTTCCGTATACGATCATGATCATCAGGTTATTAGAAAACGTTTCACTGTTTTTCATTGTGCGTCCGTGTTGTTTCGTTGCGGGTATCGTAAAATTTATGGTATAAAAAAATGCAATTTCTTTTTAAATTTTACGTTTTTATGTGTTTGTTACTGGAATCTAAAATCGAAAATATTAGTTTCGACACATCATTAATTGAAAAACCATCGTTCTCCATTTTCGTGCATGACCCATTTAAAGACTTTATTTTTTATTTAAATTTCCTATTTTGTCCTTTTCAGTTTCCCTATAATCTCTTTATTTTGTGCATTTCTGACTCGTTCAATCCTTAACAACTCCTGCCACTGTAGAGTCTATTTTCTTTACATTTATTTTCTGCCCCATTTTGTTATCTCTGACTCTTACAGCAGAATCGTCTAAACCAATTATTTATGTTTAATCATTTCTGATACCTCTTAACTAGAGCAAGCAATTAGTACTAGTATCTCTTGTATAGCCTGCATAACCCGGTTAGTGAAAATTTCTTTCAAACTCTCTTCCTGTGCTACCAAACTTTTCCGATTGCCTATCCTAACATTCCTGACACATTTTCTGACCAAATGTCTTCGCTTGCCCATAACAGGCAGGTGGAGTGTTAAAATATTTTCCCTCAATCTGTCAGTTCCAGGGCTACAAAAATAGCTCTATTGTTATCTCATGTTCAGCTAATTAATTAACTGGAATCATTTAAGTAGGCCTACAGAAGATGTAGAGGCGTAAAAGGTACTAGTCATAGTTACCTCCTCTGAAAATAATATCTCTTTTTTAGCCAGATACTGTTCTATGGCGAATGAAGTAAAGGTGCCATTTGCAGGGTGGAAAATATGTGCTTTTTAAAGAGCCTAGCATGATAATACACCTCGTTTTACTTACTTTACCCTCTACAGGTTCAAACAACCTTTTCGGCTGATGACCTAAACAACAACATTTCTTCTTATTTGCAATTCCCTTGTCTCACTTCCAACCATCAAATATCTTGTCTTTACAAAATTTATGTTCATCCTTTTTCTTTCTTAAATGTTTGGGAAAGTTTTCTCATCATGTAATGAATATCGTACTCGTCTCCTGCCACGATCATCTAATCGTCCGCAAACAATGAAGAACAAAAGTAATAATCCTCCACTGAACATCCATAAAATAATAAATTACTTAATATAATATATTTATTTTAGATTTAATTTTGTAGTTGTACTATTTGTCGGTGTATGAATACCGGCTAAAAATTAATAGAAAAGTATTTAAAGATTTGAACAGTTAATTCGGTTCGTAAAACCTTTTTGTGTAGCTAAAATGCAGTTTTTGAGGAATAATATAAAACTGATACTGAATAACTGAATTGAAATACGTCACTTTAAAAGTTTTGCACTGTAAATAATACAAAAATTTATAAAAAATGTCTGTAAGCGCAGTTTTACAGTCGAATAGATAACGGGGGCGAGAAACCTATTTCAACATTGTTCATGCTGTAAAATAAAAACTACCACACTAAAAGAGGAACGTACATTCTACATACGGTAAATACAATTAACCGATAAGTACGCTTTCAGGAAAAAAACAAAATTTATAACTCGGCACTCAACTGATACAGGAAATTGAACTTTCTGAAAGGAAATTTTAACACTGTTTTATTTCAGGTATGAATAAAATAACATCAAGGTAGCTGCATATAAAATAATCTAACAATAAAATACATTGAAGTTTATTCTTTACATATGAAAAACCATAAAAGGTTTTCCTTGTAAATGTACTAGTGTTTTTCTGTTATTTCTTTAACCATATCATACTTGAATTTATGTAGTACCTAGATGTGTAAATGACTGGTCGTTAATCGGTGATAGCTCCAAAATTAAATGTTGCTACAGATTGTTCTTGAACGAACAATCGGACTGAACGTGCTGTATTTTTACCGAATAAACTTCAACCTACTTTTGCGAAGTGTACACAATATACAGGATGATTATAAATGAAATAGATAGTTTCGATAGTTTATAGAAAATTTATTTTTGAAAAGTTAAGGTAATTGCATGATTGTATAGAAGAATTCATTAAGTTTTTATTGAGAATATTTTTACTGATGTTCAATGTGTGCACCATTTGTAACACGACAGATATCAACACGGTAGTCGAATTCTTCCCACACACGATTAAGCATATAACGGTTAACTATGGCAAGACCATTTGCGATACGTTGTTTTAGATCATCGAAATCTACAGGAAGCGGCGGTAGCTGAAATTTTTACCAGTTAATTATCTTGTATATCCACATATACCGGTATTTTTATAACTTACTTAGTTACTCAAAAAATTAGTATTGCGCAAAAAACGTAGAAAACAAGTTGTAAAAATTTTATGTTATTCGTAATTTAAAAAAAAATGGTATGGTCCAAAGATTAAATTAGAAAAATGTCAGTACCTCGAAAAGAAACCCGACACCTATGGTTTGTAAGGTTTAATTTCTTTATCTTTTACCAATCGTATGAAAAATGTACCTAAAAATAGTTTATTTAACATTGGCGGGATACAAAGTACAGTCTCCCCTTAATTTAGTAAATCCTTTAGAGGTCCAAAACAGCCTTCGGCTGTTTACCTAAACAACATTGTAGAGTCAAGTTACCATTATTGAGAGATTTGGAGCAATAAACAATGGCTATGTCTTCGGCGAACGTTGAGATTAACTGTCGTTAAGGAATTATTAGGAGAAACAGCTATGTCCGTAGTGAAAATTGTATAAAAAGGACTAAACCTTGGGATGCAACGTTGATGGGATAAATAGAAGATAACGTGTCACTCTTGCTAACTGCAAAAAATCTATCCGTCAAGAAAAACTTCACTATTGACAAGTAAGTAGAGAGAAGACAGTTTATGAGTTTAGATAAAAGTCCTTGATGCTAGACACGATCAAATGCTTGAGCGAATCTAGAAATATATCATTTACATAAAACTTTCTTTTAAAACCCGACGCAATATCTGTTACTCTATGTACCGTACAGTGGAGTATTCTGGAATAAATCCAAACTGATGAGATACTGAATTTAGTTCTACGAATAACAAACAATATTACGAGATAACTTAAAACACGGTTCAGAATACAAGGAGAGAAATTAAACATTGATTAGACATTCTCCTTGAAACACAAAGAACTTACGTAGAGTATATTAATGAATTAAAAATCTTTTACAAATGAAATGTTATAGTTTGAAAATAAAATTTTTGTATGCTATGTAGTTTTCTTGCAATAACGTTTGTAATCAAGGAAAGACTTTATGTTTGCTTTATACTGCATATATTTTTTTTTTAAATTGAAATGCAATTTAACTTCAGGGCTACACTAACATTCTTTGATTAAAAAGCTGAAAGTAGTTATACTTTTATTTTATTGTTAGAATTATAACGTAATTGGATACACGAATAAAATTGTGCAAAATTTCTAAACGAAGATAATATTATTACCTATTTATTTCATGTACAGCTAAAAAAACTCTTGAATTTCTAACCTTATGAAAAACTTTTAAACTAAATTTGTAACATTAGATAATGTATATCTCATATAATTTATATTACACGATATCGAGGTTTTGTGCGTTATTGATATTATAAAAATTAAGTATAGTGCTTGAATAAATATGATTTTTACCACAGAGAGTGTAGTAGTAAAGGACACGTTTTTAAAATCCGATTAGGATTTTCAATGTAGTTTAATCTACTTCTCTTGTAATTTATGACTAAAAAACAACTATCCGTCTTGAAAATGATGATAATGATTATCTTATGGGGTATTATGTAACTTCTGCAAGAATCCCTTAAATTAAAATCGAAATTCCCCTGTACGGGGATCATCGAAACATTAAATTCAATGTAATGCAAAATCTATTCCGTAATAAAATACGATCACGTGTAGTTAAATAAATAATACTAAAACAACTGGTTGAATATGTGATAATAAATAAAAATATCACCCAAAGATATTACAATGTTTAGCCTTTTGTTTACAATCCCTACTATCTTTATTGTAGGTTTGCTTTTGAGCTGTAGTGTTTAGAATATTAGGCATTCAAATAATATACACTACGGTAGGTCTATAAACTGTATTTTTGTCAAAACAAAATTCAGGTTCAACATTATTTTCTCTATTATTATCATTATCTTATTTATTTTTATTTGAATCTTCAATTGTATGTTTTTAAACTCTTCTTTTCATTCTTCTGCTTCTGCTTCTTCTCCTCCTTCTCTTCCTCACGGGTAAGGCAGTTCTACCTACTCCAGCACCCATCTTTTCTTCGGTCTTCCAATATCTCTGCTACCTTTACCTTCTTCGTCAACCAGGTATGCTACTTTCTGGCACGCTATTTAAATAACCGACGCATTGGACACGGTATAATTTTTTTTTCTTTAAATGGAAAAATTTCCAATTCTTGACTTATATCTTCATTTCTGATCTTGTTTAGACTTTTAAAACCTTGAGAGAATTTAAAAATATAATTTCCGCAGTTTGCATGTTTCTATTCTCCCTTCTTTTCATCACCAATGCTTCACTGTTTTATGTCAATGTTGGAACTGCACCTTAATTTAAACTTGTTTGGGATCTTATATTTTGTCCCAGTGTCCTTTGAATTGTCCTTATGAGGTAAAAAACATCTAATCAAATTTCAACAGGTAAGTGGGACAATTTTAAAACTTATGTTATAACTTCAGTTTTTCAATGATTACAGAAAATTGATTAAGTTTAATAGTTTTTTTTAGTTCCACCTTCAGTTAATTTTATATAGGTTTTAGCAGATTTACAAAATATTCTCCGTTTAATTTTTAAGACCTTGCCGTCGCAGATTTCCTTATTTTTTATGTATTTAATAGTTATTTTGAAACTTCAAAATGAGCCGCATTTCTCTTAATGTACGAGAGGTTGTGACCTCCTCTTTTACTACCTAATATCCCCAGTCGTTATAAATTAACACCCTACACATTCTGATCACTCTTGCTAGTTTTTTTTTTTTAGCACAGTTGCAGAATATTTATTTTATTTTTTAATTAATTTGGCCGTTAACCCTTTTTATTGGGAATAGTCTATAAGTTAAGCAGTATAACTAATTATTATTTTTTCTTTTTTATTCCCTAACGTGTGTACGTTGCAATCTGTTCAATTCAGAACAATAAGCAACCCAATGACCCAATGAGATGAGAATGATATGTATGACGTTTAAATGAGGTGTTGTCTTGTACAGACTCAGGCCGACGATTCCTTAGAAAGTATGGGTAATTGAACCCCAAACATCAAAGTACACCGGTAACCACTGTCTAGCATTCAAATCCGTATAAAAGTATCTAACTTTACTAGGATTTGAACCAGGAACCTTCGTCTTCGAAAATCAGCTGTTAAACAGCTGATTTTGGCGACGACTTTACCTCTAGACCAACGCGGTGGGTAATTATTATTCTAAAGTTTACAATCCTATAATAATTACACATAATAATGTAATACAATAATATCAATTACGTATTAATTATAACTATAAAAACTATCACATCAAAGAGAATGATTCATAAGCCACTGTATGTACTATTTTAGCGACTTAAGATTAAAAATGAAGTATACTTAATATATCATCAGCGCGACTGAGATAATAATTATGAATAAAATAAGAAAAAGAATTTAAAATATAATATATAATATTACTATGCATACTAAGTAAAGATCAATAATAAAATATTAACACCAAAAAATAATATAATTAAATAGGTTGAACTAATATTAATTATATGTGTGATTGCAGACCATTTATGGATTTTATTTTTTGAATTGGTTATGTAATCAATGTCTGAATAAAAAAGATGATAAATTATTTAAATTATTAATTGTTATTTTTAAATTAATTAACTTGATTAATTAATTTAAATTAAATTAAATAAGTTTAAAAAGAATTAAATATTTCTTAAATTTATTTTAAAGACTATTAAATTTTTAATTTCGTTAAAAATTTAGCGAACTCTTTATGGTTTACTATAAAAGGCAGTAATTTTAAGGCTGGCTTTGCATTAACTTAATTTCATTTATTTAAATAGTTTTGTCTGTGAAACCGGCAAAACCTTTCTGCATAACTGCAGCTATATATTACTGTCAATTTCAGTATTAGAGCAAGTAGGTCTATGCGGGAAGATTCTCTCTCGTACACTTTTAAGTACTTACGGCGTGATACAGGCAGAACAAACAACTCACCCCTACGTTATAAAAGAAGGGGTTTCAAGGAGATGCGTAGTATAAACACACCATGCACAGACCTATTATATTATACATAGACATTATGAGTGGAAATGGGCCCATTGACTTTAAGATTGTTGTTGTTAAGTGTTGGCATCATTAGGTTGGTTCAACACAACCCTTTTCGTGTTATACACACGTTATTAATACTACTACCATGCCAACATTGAAATAAGGTGTATTTATTTCTTACTACAGTGGACATCGTGAAAGAAGTCTGTTAAGATTGAAGAGCTCTATTTCGAAAACGACCGAAAAGAAAAATTTAACCGGAACCCGAAATTAACACGTTCACCCCCAAGTCAATTTTTGCTTAAAAACCCATACCTATTTTATGGTTCATTTGGTTTTTTTAAAATTATAATTCTTTCAAGTCTAGAGTAGTGTAAGGCTTAAATTTTTGGCGCTGTTTTTTAGTTGAGAGACTGATCAGGTATTAAAAGTAAATAAAAATCAAATTTACAGTAAAAAACTGATGTGTGTCACACTGAAATTTTACTTGTATTTCTATAAAGTATTATATGTATTTTATAAATAATTTACTTTGGGCTATTTTTCAATAAAACTACATAAATATCGAAGATGCGTCTCTCTATCAAGCAGTTTTTGAGTATCTGTTGTCTACATAGAGCCACCGACTAGAGTCAACTTTGACAATGCAAAAAAATATTGTAATATAAAACCATAAAAAATTAAAGGATAAAATGATTTTTCATTATATGAAATCATTAAAACAAGTTTAAAAATGCAATAATAAACTATAATAATAATCAATATTATGTAATAGTAATAATAAGCTGTTAAGTTTACCAACTCATTTTTGACTCAATCGGATCAAGTAAATCACGCACCAAGACTAGGGCAATGTTTTTGAACTCGTTTCTAACAGCTCAGTTTGTGGTTAAATGTAAACGAGCATCTATTCCGTCTCATGATTCTATTAAAAACACTATTACGTGAGAGACGGATCAGTCTCTCAAAAGTAAATTTTACAGATAGTGAGAGACGTATAAGTGTCTCATGGGAGTCAACCTGTTAAAATATATTTTTTCCTGCGTTGATTTGTTTAACGGGGAAAGTCTACCTTTATTTTACACCAAAAAAAATTTGTCAAAAAAATTATTTTTTATTCCAAATTAATCTCCATTACTTTCTTAAAAAGGTGGTATAATTTGTTTTATCATCGGCATTTGCTAAGTATTATTATAAAAATAAATATAAATGGGCGTTTAGCGGCAACAAAAACCTTAATAATTTTGTTTCATGGTTTTCCGCAAATTATGTTTTTTGCGTGTAGTTTAAATGCTAGAATGAACCAACTTTTGATCTAAAAAAGTTGGAGCTGTAACTTTTTTTTAATTTGTTCACATTTTTATATTCTGTTGATCTGATAGAGCCTTTTTTATTGTAATCTTTATGGAAAAGTTTTTAAAATTAGCTTAATTACATAAAAATGAAGTAAATTTTTGCTAACAAATTAAAAAAATTATTTGGTTCCTTACAAACGATATCTTAAAAACAGTTTCTTATAGATCACAGAGCAGAATTTTCTCTTTAATTTGACATAACTTTAAATAAATTTGAATAAAAAATTAAAAAGGTATGTTCGTTCTAAGATTGCGCTAAAATCCGCCATATTGGTTTATTGTAGGGATGCGGGTAAATATTTGTTAAACTTAGAATATTTTTTTAAATGCTACTACACACACTACTATTTTATTGTGCTAAAACGTTTATTTCTTCTGAGTATCAGCAAAAAATAAAAAATAAAGGTAGACTCCCCTCTTAAACAATTTTATATGAAAAATTATTGAAATTTAGAAGTAAACCCAGTTTTTAGACGCGTTTCTATTAATGTGCTTTTTAAAAGTCCGTTACTTCTTTCACGCTTTACATAGAAAATCAATGTTTAATTAACTTATATTAAAAATCATAATTTTTTCTATAATATTTATATTTTAAAAGAACAATCAAATGGTTCGTTTTATTTAGGTGGTCATTTGTTACAAAAGTGCTATTTTGAGTCTACGTATAAGTAGAAAATGGTTTTTGGACTTAACTATACATTTTTACAACCAACCCTTCAGTCAACTAATAACACAATTAAACAACAGTTAAATCAAACAAATCAATGGAGGAAAGAAGTTGCTTTAATTTAATGTACCGATAAAGTTTGTCTGTTCAGTCGCTTTCGAAATAACACGTCAAACACAATGACTTCCTTCAGGGCGAACACTACAGTTATGTACTTAACTGTAGTGTTTTAAACCCACCGGATTGGTCTAGTGACAAAATTGTCGCCGCAAGTTAAACAGGTGATTTTCGGAGACAAAAGTTCGTAGTTAAAATCGTAGTAAAGGTAACTTACTTTTATTCGGAATTATATGCCAGACAGTGGTTACCAGTATACTTTGATGGTTTAGAATCAATTAACTAATTCTCTCAGAAATGGTCTGCCTGAGTCTGTAGAAGACTACAACTCATTTACACGTCGTACCTATCATCCTAATCTAACTGGGTCATCGGACTGCTTATTGTTTTTTAATTTAACATATTACAACGTTAAAACATTAACAAAAGTTAAATTCTTTGATTTTTGTTATACAATAATATTTATGAGTATTAAGATATTTATCATAAACAGTCAAAATTTTCAAATTTCGGCATGATGGAATCCCTGCATAATTAATGTTAACGTAAGGAATATTTCTTTATAAACTACTGTAAAAAAATCACTTAAAATTTTATAAATATTTTACTGGGTTTTGATACATAAGCTGAGTTTCTTTTCAGTAGGCTTTGGCCTACTGATTTTCAAATTTTAGTAGAAAATTAAAAATTACTGTATAAATAAACTCGTCATAAAACGTTATGTCATCATCATCATCTGTGAAGGATAAGCTCAATATCCTGTTCCGGAATCCATCTCTTTTTACGTCTTTCCAAGCCTCGCTTCCCTCTAGGTTTATATTTCCATGCTCGCAGAAGAAGTCTGTTTGCTGGAACGCGAAGTAAATGGTTGGAAATATAATATAAACGATATGTCATTGTGGAATTTATCATTGCAAAAAATAATTCAACATGTGTAAATCATGTAACATTATATATGTGAAAATTTCAGATGATCGAATGAGCAGCTTTAGTGAAAATATTCTGTATGTCTTTAAAAAATCATGTCCGGTAAATGACAATAAACGGAAAAAATAACAGTAAGAGTATACGTTCAGTTCGTAATGGTGTTACCAATCAAAAGATTCCTGGGTCGTAGGCTTTCTTAACAACTATAAGAAACGTCCAATTTCCTTTCCTTCTATCAACCTCTTTTACCTATTTTAATTTTCAATTTTTGATTTAGCATGTTCCGGTTTGTAAATTCAGTAGTTGGTGTTTGGCCAGTATATTTCGGTGATTTAATAGAAAAATGTTTTACTACAATTCATTATAACCAATCGAAGGATATTATGTTAAGTTATTTTTCACTATTTAGTTTGAAACTTAAATTTTTTAAATTTATTTCAAATTTTAAAAATTCTTTAGCTTTTTATGTTTGATTTTTCATTAATTTCGCAATCACCTAGTGTTTACAAATTATGAATAAATGGCTCCATTAAATAAATAAAATGGTTTATTATTTCTTTCAATTATCCTGATAATACTTAATAGTAAATTACCCTTGGAGGAATACTAAAACTGAATTTTATAATTCAATTTTTTTGGAAATTTATGGAGATAATAGTTTTCTTTTTAGGTAGTTATTAAAAATTTAATAGGATTTGTGGAACTTTGAACTTTGAAGGAAAAACCCATAATGGCACCTTAATGAAGTTTTATAAGACGGTGGCTGTCCAAACACTGACATAGGGTAGTGAGGCCTGGGTGTAAAAGAAACCAAAATAAAATTCCATTCACTCGGCAGAGCTTTTGAGATGCGTTAGGGATTGTAGTAGACTGGATTAGTTCAACAATTTGGATATACGGTGAGAGTTACATGTGTGTTCTCTTAAGAAGAAAATTATGGAATACGGCTGGAAATGGACCGAATATCTTGAAACGATTTCTCCACACAGGATTCCTAGAGTGGTTACAGGAGGATGAACAGCGATCTGGGGCGACCGGTGGCTAGGTGGATCCCGGAACAAATCCTAAGATCTAATTATTGATTGATGGAGAAGAAGGAGGAGGAAAAGTTTTTTAATTTACATCTACCCATAGAAGCAAGTGATAGAAATTTAAACTAAACTTATTCTAGGTATCACTCAGAGAATTCACGTACCGTGGAATGGCACACAATTTATGTATATTGCTTTACAGTAACCTCAGTATTGTACTCACTAGATTCAAGTAGTGAAAAACTTTGGTTTTTGTGATTACACAAAGAAACCGTGTTCCATATTTCAGTACTCTGTGTTTTTGAGAAGTTGGGAAATTAGTGACGAGCCAGTGAATATATTTACCCTTTAAATTTTTTTGTCAGAAACTGAAAATTTTATTTCAAAAGTGTTTCCCAGAACACTTTCTTGATGTTCTAAAATTAATTTCGTTTTATTTAAAGAAAATAAAATATTAAAATAAAAAGAAAGTTTTTCTATTCTGGTAATACTCGATATTTCTTTGAGTTTACTTTAAACAAGAAAATAAAACGTCTTGACTTCTTGATAGAAGGCCAACTTCAAAGAAATATGAACAGAATTTATGGGTTACCATCAGAATTCTTTTGAATTATTACTAATACTTCATCATATAGAATCGCCTCTTCTGCTGCCTCTTTGTAGTATAGATATTCTTACTGTGTATCTGAAATGTATTTACTTCCATTGATTTTTGTGGATGCATTAGAATTTTTGATTTCCTGTAAAAGGCCTAAAGAGAAACCCAGTGACATTGATAGATCTGTAAAGATTGTTGAAATCAGTCTTTGGTTGTAAACGAATTCTTTATACTAAAAAGTGAGATCAAATAATAATTCTGAAAGCGAAGTCGTATTATTTTCTAATATCTGAGAAAAATGTTATATTTATAACCTACAGTTATCTGTACCTTGTCTTTTTATCTCAAAAGTTTTGCTTCATTCATTTTATGTTTTATATGTAGTCGTTTACAGTTGAATCACCTAATAAAACGGTTAAAGATATTAGCTATTACTTTTAATCCAAAATACTATTTTAATACTTTTAAATTACTTTCCCAGACTGTACCTGGGGATGAACCTAAGAGTTGAGAATTACCATTTAATGTTAGAAATGTCAGTAAGATTGTCACAATGCCTACTCTTATTGTCAAAATGAACTAGAGCCATGTATAAAATGTATAGTTTGGTATTATATTTCTTATTTATACAATTCTGCCCATAACAGACAGGTGGAGTGTTAAATTACTTGCACTCAATCTGTTAATTGCACGGCTAAAATAAATAGTTCTGTTTCTTATCACGTGGTCAGCCAATAAAATGACTGAATCATTGAAAAACAGCAGAGGCAGAGGTATAAAAGACACTAATCAGAGTTATCTCTTTTGAAGGTAATGAAATTCATTATACAGCAAGAACCTGCGGTGAATGAAGTGAAGATATCATTTACAGAGTGGAAGATATGTGATTTTTAGGGGGCCCGGCATGCTGATAAGCATACTTTTCCACTCAATGAGAAAGGCATTGGTAAACCATCTCACTCCTCGTTTCACTTGGTAAACCCTCTACAGGTTCAAACCAGCGTTTTGACTGATGACCTGAACAACACATATATAAAATGCGTTAATATTTACGTTTTTAGTTTATATTAAATTACTTTTTTGTTCTTTAATTTTTGCCTTAAGTTTATGTCTTTTAATTATTTTTCACTCATTTTTTTTTTGTTATTGAAATTTTGAAATGTTTAATTGAGAGTTATATGTCCAACATGCTTTCACAAACTTACAAAGGTATAAATTTTATGGAAGGAACATCAAAAAATTTAAGAAATAATTACAGAAATGGATAGTTTTGTAAGTGTTAGTACCCAAACCACGAACGAAGTTATTAGGTCCAGTTTTCTAAATCTCTGAATTCACATACAGCCTAACACCGTCTTTATTCATTCCACATAGATGATGAACTAAAATAGGCCCTAATTATTATAACTCTCGTACATACATCATATAAACAATTTTTAAATAAAAGAAACTCTAAAAAATAAAACTAAAACCTACAACTTAAAACAGTTTGCTTAGAAGTTTACCTTTAACACTTGGATTATATAGTTTCAGTATCTTCAGATTACTGTTAAGTTAGGCATTTCACTGTCATAATTTATATATCTGAAGAAAACAGACAAATCTAAACCAAAACTGTATCTCTGCTCTGTGAACTAAATCTAAAAGTTATGTTGTTATATATTACTATAAATTTCACTCCTGCTACGGGATAAACATTAAGAAACATAAATGGTAAGAAATATTACATGAGTTGAATAGTACTTATATTTACTTACTTAAGCTCTTTAGTACTTAGTTTTCAGTTGTGAAGTAACACTGACCTCTTTTATCTTTTATAATGATACTTAGTTTTTGCTATTTCAGTAATTTTGTGGATTTAGTAGGGCACTAATGGCCAGCAAAACATCGTAAACTGATTGTTACTTTAGGTTTGACTACTTCTTTAGTTGCTTTAACTTATATCTGCTTTCTTCCATACTGTCAATACGGATTTACTGTTTGTTTATATTTTGTAGTGAGCGTTCTAAAATAACTTTTTAATGTTCAAATCATTTTAGTCTTTATGATGTATAAGAGTAGATGATATATTACTTGAATTACATTAAATTTACATGTAGCTTAATTAACTTAAATTATATTTACATCTCAGCTTTTAAACTTATGCAATCTGAAAAAAGTAGGAAGATCAAACAATGTATTGGATGAAATTGAAAGTTGTTGGTGATGAACGAAGACAAGTCGCCCAGCAGAATATGGAAGTTTACCACTTAAAGGTTTGTGACGAAATAATTCGTCGGGAGCATTGTGCACAAAAAGTACCAATGATGTAATATTACGTTTCTGTCAAACTACGAACTTATTTTTGCTTTAGAGCGTTTTATTTCGTCGCCAACAGACAATAATGCGTACCAGTCTTTTGTAGTTCTGTTTTCATCCGTTGGACCCTAGCAACGCTTTTGTTTGATATTACTCTTTTCATATTCAGTTACAGTTTTTAGGCAACTAATTTTTATTACAGTAGTTGCTTGCCGCGTGCTCGTATTAGTTTCATTTTTTGTTTTATTAGGGTTAAAATAATTACAATAATAGTTTTTGAAGTGTTATTTTTCTTAAATACGCTTATAAAAAGTCATAAAAGTAAATATATGAAATAAATAATAAATAAGTAAAATAAATATTCAAAAATAATAAAAATAATTATTCAGAAGGAAAAAATTAAGTAAAATAACATTACTTTGGGCTTAAAATATCAACCTTTAAAAGGTTAAACCCAATGGAGAGAAGACGAGAGAATCACAAGAAAGCAATGAATGTGTGGAGTGATGGATACAATGACTAGATCTACTGGATGGTTTTTAGAGAGATAAAGTATTTGGTTTTAGTTTCCTAAAACAGCAATATTATCAGTAAAAATTTGGATACGAATGTAAATTTTATGAATTTCTTCTGCTCATAAGCAAGGATTATGCTCTCGTCTGTTCTTACTCACAATAACGATAAAATGTTTGAATTATTGCCATCTCTTGTGTGGCTTACCAACATCTCTCTTCTTTAAGGGTCTACATTTCAAAACATTAAGGGGGTCCATTCCACAGAAATTCTCTCTACGTGCTCCCTCCATCAATTTCAAAATTCTACATTCTTCCCATTCAGGTTGTAATCAATCACCTAATTCTGTTTTTATGTCCTCATATCTTAGTTTGGTCCCTACAACCGCAACCCTTTGTTCTTCGCAGGAATCGCATCTCTGCCACTGTGTTTTACTCTCTTGTGGTCTGGTACTAATCTACGACTCACTTTCATAAAGTATGACTGGGGCAAACATCTCTTTAATTTTATGAATTTTAAAATGATATTACTTACTCTTTTAACTCACAAGGTTGATCTAGTGGTAAGGTCCTAGCGTCATTTTTAGAGACGAACGTTCCACGGTTCAAACCCTAGAAAAGGTAGTTACTTTTTTTACGGATTTAAATAATAGGTAGGGGTTACTTGTGTACTTCGATGGTTGGCGTTCAATTAACCACACTCTTTCACGAATGGTCGCTCTGAGTCTGTATAAGAATATACCTCATTTACACGTCACACACATAATCATAACATTAGGTTACTTATTGTTTTTTAATATTATAAGATTAGAGCGTACGTACAATGGGGATAAAAAAATACTTACGCTTTCAGTTCAAGAACATGTTTGATTTAAGGGTCAAGAATGTGTAATGTGATACACGAATTTCATACATAATTTTATGAAGTTTAATTCAAACCTTTGACAAAGAAAGACGCAATCTTCATGAACAGTTTGTAGAAGGTTATGTTATTACCTGAAGAAGCGGTGCGCTCCGCGAAAGTACTTGTACGAAACAAAGTGTAAAAAGCAGTATAAGGTAAGTATAAAACTTTTTTTATATACATAAAAATACATTATTTAATTAAAGGAGTATATATATATTAGTTTTCCCATAACAAGCAATTAGAAAGTTAAAATATTTGCACTCGATCTGCTAGTTCCAAGGCTATAAATCAAAGTTCGGTTTTTTATCATATGGTCAGCCAATTAAATGACTGAACCATTTAAGAATAGAAGAGGTAGAGGTGTTAAATACATTAGTCAGAATTATCTTCTCTGAAAATGATAGATTTTATTATATATATTATATATATTATATATTTATATTATATATTTTATTATGATGATTTTATTATACAGCCAGATCTTGTAGTGAATGAAGTGAAGGTGTCATTTGCAGGGTGGAAAGTAAATGCTTTTCAGAGGGCCTGGCATGCTGATAAGCATAGGCTACTTTATACTCAGTGAGGAAGACAATGGAAAACCACCTCACTTCTCGTTTTACTCAGTAAAACCTATAGAGGTTCGAATAACCTTTCGGCTGAAGAACTAAACAACATGTTAGGGTTGTAACTACAACAAAAAAATAAACTAGCAGACAAGTTAGGGATTACTTAATTTATTTATTTTACGACTTTATGTGTATTGTTATATGCATTTTTATTGTGAATTTGTGAAATGCTATATCCATAAAATTAAATAGATATTTGAATGCTATCCATTCAAACACTATAAAAAATTCAATGCTTCGCACCAAGTAGGTTATTTTTTTTAAATTTTGAAAGCAGTCACAGTGTTTTGCTTAAAATGACAGAAATAATTTTTAGTAGGACTTTACAAAGTATGTGAGTAAGTTGTTCTATATTTAAGTCTAATTATAAACCAGCTGTTATTTCGTTTGACGTTTTACACTACAATTCATAACAAAGTCTTTGTAAATAAGCACTTTTAAAAATAAATTTTTGTGAACGTTGTTTGAACTTTTTGTACGGAGTTGTAAAAATCCTTTTATTCAGTCTCTTTAACCTTTTAATCCAGCCTCTGTGATCAAAAACAATTTAAAACAAAAACTTAAAGAACGTACAAAAGAGAATGGTATGGATTACTTTTGGGGAAACCTTTATACAAGTTGCTAAGAACAAATAAGAAGTCCACAATACACTTACCAAAGTCAAGCAAACCCCAAAAATTCATTTAACCTTGTTCGCTTGGTTTTATTATGTAACTATTTTGTTAACCATTCTGTATTTTTCTTTCAAATAGAATTACGTCAAGTTATTATATGAATACACTTAAATTAACCGTTTAAATTTTTATTGAATACTACTGAAACCTTTTAGAGAAAAATAAATAAATAATAGACCTGGTTAAAAATAAAAGATTTGGTAAGACTTTTGATCGTTATGTTGCCCATAACAGACAGGTGGAGTGTCAAATTATTTACACTCAATCTGTTCGTTGCAGGGCTAAAAGAAATAGTTCTGTTTCTTATTACATGGTCAGTCAATTAAATGACTGAATCATTTAAGAACAGAAGAGGTAGAGGTGTAAAAGACACTAATCAGAGTTATCTTCTCTGAAAGTAATGAATTTTATTGTACAGCAAGACCCTGTGGTGAATGAAGTGAAGTTGTCATTTTCAGAGTGGAAAATATGTGCTTTTCAGAGGGCCTGGCATGCTGATAAGCGTACTTTTCCATTCAGTGAGGAAGGCAGTGGTAAACCACCTACTCCTCGTTTTACTTAGTAAAACCTCTAGAGGTTCAAACCAGCCTTTCGGCTATTGACCTAAACAACAACAAGACTTTTGAATATTTTTCATTTCAATTATTTATCAAGTAAAAAGGAATCTGCATGTTAAATTGAATAATAAGCTAATTAATATTATTTGTGCTCATTATTTGCAACGTTATTGGTACTTATAACCCTTCATCTTTTCAATTTTTAATTTATTGATTTTATGATCGATTATAGCAACTTGAGATTTACATGGTTATTTATAAGGTTTTTGAGTATTATACGCCAGGCTTTGTCTACGAGTTGGAGAGTATTTTATCAGTTAATCTTTTGAATGCATACACAATTTTTAGCTACCCAATCTGGGTACAGGTTGCTACCCGTCTCAATTTGAGATGGGTCGGACATGTGGCAAGCCAAATTATTAAGATTGGCACACTCAATAGGGGCTTGGTGAAACCAGGAGAGGTGTTGGAAGACCGTGTAAGTGGTGGACAGTTGATGTCAGTACGAAGACTGAGGCATGGTGGATGGAATCATCTCAAGGAAGGGTTACGAATTAAAGGAATTAAAAGTCTCATATCCAGTATTAAAAGTAGATGGGCCAAAGGAGAAGAAAAAGGAGAAAGAACAGTTTGAAGTATTCCATATTTTATTATACTGTATGACCACACTCACTTACTTAAATGTTTAATATTTAAGTTAACAGCTTGGAAGGTTCTAGAACCTTCTGTTAAGAACCTTCTCGAAGGTCAAACCTATATAAATTAGGTAAGCACAGCCAATCGAAGATGTATTGTAAAGTTGATTGTAGGCTATTGTGTTCAAAGTTCAATAATTTTTTATTTTAATAACGAATCGTTCTAATGTAAGATGGAGAGGAGTGAAAAGATGAAGTGGAAGAGAAGGAGAAGAAGAAGAAGGGGACATAGAAAGTAATATTAACAACTCAAGAAAAGATTCAAGGTTGAAATTTTAACCACAAGTTATCCAGTCTGTGCTCTTACTTTAAGAGTAGAGTTACATAGTTTTCTTAATTTAGTATTTGTACAATTTGTTTTTAATGATCAAAATTGCATGTAAAAATAGTTGACATTTTTAGCTTTGTTTTGGTCCATTGAAAATATGATAAATAAAATAAGAAGTGTAATTTTATATCAAATTTTATTCCTTTGGGAACAAACTTTTTATTCAGCTTTATCAAAACTTTCTCAAGAGTTTTTACACTCATCCAAACCAACTGAAACGCAAAATTTCTTCCCATCCATTTATCAAACACCATTTAAAGGCGATTAAGGACGAAGGCAGGAATCTGCTATGTTAGAAGCGTTATGAAATATGCCATTAATAAATAAATAAATAAATTTATTGATGATTTAGTGAGCAATAAACAAATAACACGCCGAAGACCTGTTAGTGGTTGGTGCTCTCCATGTATGTAACACATGTCTCATTCATTTCTTCACCTACAATCATATTGAATGGTTTATTTATGCGTAAAAAGTATTATTTATTTTTAGTTTCCTTTACCTTCTTTTCGTTTGTAAGTTTTTTAAATATAAAATTTTCTACAAATTTATTTCATCAATTTAGTTAATTAATAAAAATTACATTAGGTTACATCAGAAATTTATTTCTTATAAAAATTTAACAACTTACACATAATTTTGAAGTTCTAGAAAATCTACAGTATTATTCCTTGACAAAGAAATTTTTTTAGGTTATGACAAAGCAAAATAAATAAATAGATTTATGATGCATAAACACATATATCAAAACGGTGACAAAATATTTATCGCAATAAAACGTGAGAAATGAAAACCCAATTCAAAAGTAAAATCGAAAAGGTTTGCTTTTGGTCACACGTTCAATTTCGATTTATGGAACTAAAATAGAGAGATAAAATGGGATAAATTGTTGAAAATATAAAGACATATGTAGTCTCTAGAATATCGGTTGTTTCACATACTATATTTTTATATCAAACTATCAGATGGTAGCCTGAAATAGGAAAGGTTTAAATACACATGAAATAGATTTGGAAAATAAAACTACATTAAGATATATTGTATAAACTATTCCTTAAGACAGTCACATATTATTATTATAAGTTACAATAATTTATTATAAGTCTTATATTATTGGTAAAATATTGTAGTTTTAAATCATATGATTCAGTTGATTTACTTATGAATAATTTTTATTCAAGTACAAATTGAGTAGCCCTAGTACAATAATATGTATGGTTGAATTGAATCCATTGTGCTCTATAAAAATGATTTAAAGCCATACTTATTTTCCATTTTTAATATATCAAATGTGTTTTAAAGCTCCGTTCTATAAATCACTTTAAACAATTTTTTTATGAAAATGTAATTAATTCAAAAATTGTCTTTCACATTTTATGTTTGTATCAATGTATCAATGTAGCTACATTTACAGATATATTATATTGAAATGGTTGAACTTAATAATACATTTTCAACGTGATACAAAGTTCTGAATTTAGTTTCTAAATGGTTATTAAATGTTGAAAATTAGCTGTTTAGCAGCTGATTTTCGGAGACGAAGGTTCTTGGTTCAGATCTTAGTAAAGGTAGTTACATTTACACGAATTTGAATACTAGACAGTGGTTACCGGTGTACTTTGATGGTTGGAGATCAAATAATCACACAAACCCATATGTATACGAATGGGTGTAGTAGAGAAGTTTCTTACAGAAATATAGATAAGGAAGAAACTCAACATCTATTTAATTATTGTCATCGCTTGCCTGGCCTCCCAACATCTCTCTTTCCCTATGATCTGTATTGCTAAACGTTGAGGGGCATCCTTCCTCAAGCATTCTGTCTACTTGCTTCCTCCATCGGTTTCGTTGTTCTACAATTTTCCCATTGAGGTTGGAAGTAAACATTAGTTACGTTCTTATGGCCTCATTATAGTTGGTCCCTACGATTAAAACCCTTTATTCTCCGCAGGAATTGCATCTCTGCCGCTCGTATTTTACTCCCTTGTGAGCTTGTAATGAGATGATAATTTAACTCCCACAGTGTAATAATGATAAACAGTACTACCATAAGTGTGGCAACGACAGCTGCTATTTGTTAGCTTACAACTCTGTGGGTATAGTTATAGGAGTTTGTAACATAACGTAGCCGACTCGTGCCATCAGACAATCTCTATTTAAAATTATTACTTCAACTGAAAGTCACTTTTCTGTATACTCCATTAGAGAAATTATAAATAAGTATACGTATATTTACATTACACAATATAATTTAATGGTTTTTAATAAAAATGGTTCAGTTTTTAGAAGATATTTTAACTGCTATTCAAAAATATGATTTATGGAAAGAATTTGCGTGCTCAAGTCTTTATTGTACATTAAACTAATATAATATAACATTTAACGGCATTGTTTTCCTATTTAGAACAATTTTTATTGTTTCGTAAATTAAATATTAATATGATAAATTAATATTAATGATTTAACATTAACTTATACAACGTAAATTCGTTTTACATTTAAATAGTAATAGATTCGTTGAAAAAGAAAACGGCTTCAAATTAAACGTTAAAAATTAGAAACGGAAGGAATTCAGCAATTGCATTATTGACTCTTTACTACCGTACTTTTCATCGTTTCAGAAAGGAATATTTTTTCTAATTTTACTTTGTTTACTCGTGCGTTTTTAATGCGAATTTAGTTTAACAAGCATGATAGGCTTACCTTCTAATGACGTCATTTATTACCCAAAGAACTGCTTCGCTTATCGATCAGTTAACTAAAATTGTTTGTGATGATTTAGAAACGTAATTTATTTAATGTTGCTAAATTATATTTCCTGTTGCTTTAATATCTGAATAATGGTACTGAATTTTGTTTTCAAATCATTCTCATTATTTTTGAGGGCAATCTCAGGCTAAAACCTTATTTAAAGATATAAAAATTTCACCTAAGGGTTTTATAATTTTACCGTTAGGTTTGAACTAACTAAGGTACTGGGCTTTCAATCAACGTTTAAATAATTTGAGACGCTCCATTTTATGTAAGCAATAAAACCCTCCACGAGTATTTCAAAATTCAGACGATAAAGAAACTAACCGCGTTTTTCTACAGTAAATTTCGCGAACGACTGGATAACCATCCCAAACAAATTACCTCAAGATCTAGCTACAAGAAACTTCCCAACAGTACAATGTCTAAAGCGAAAATTGAGCAGGAACCACTTGGTCTGAATAACGGATGATACTCATAGTTCTAAACGGAGTACGTACCACACAAAGTATATCTTCTTCCAAAAGTAAAATTCCTCAACGTCTGTTTAATTAAACATTACACGCGGAAATTGTGCGACTCATTGTACAGTACAGTACCATAACAAAAATAAACGAATGAAATAAAGTTTCAAAAACCTATAGGCTTAAATATTAGGTTATAGGTTTGAATAATGATCTGCGTTTTCTTTTTTCCTCCTTTGCAAGTGTTCCTTTGTTTTCATTTGAATTCTCTGAATGTTTTTTTTTAAAATAATTGTTTAAATAATTTTAGAATGCTATCTTATCTCTAGAACTTTCGTAAATGTATTTTATAAATTCCTTATGATTTTATGAACAAATTTTTATAAATTTTGTTTATTTCTTAAGTGAGGTTTTATTATATTATATCAGTAAAAGTAGTTATGGAACTGCACTTTGGAATATTTCACATAGGGTTACGAGAAATAAGGGACTTTAAGTCCTTTGTTAAGGTATGATTGTTAAGGAATGGACATCATCTCAGAAGGATTGCCGGTGGGAAGAGGTGGTTACCACTCGATCCCCAATGGGTAAACCAGGTTAATTTATGGATACCTCATAGCTTCTGGTGATATTCCAGTTTGTGGCAGATGCAACTGTCCGTTAACTGTCCAACATATTTTGTTATATCGCATCGTCTATGTTACAATCCGTCACCGATTCAGGCTGCCTGAGTTAACGGAGTAATAAACTCTACGATAATTAATTAACACTATACACAACTCTGAAGTTCCTCCGGTCAGTCAAATTATACATGTCATGTGAGGGATGAATAATCTGTGATAATATTTAAAAGAGTTTTTTTCATTCCGTTTCTTCTTTCTTTTATAAGGTCTTTCTGACTGTATCTCTTTGCACAAGAGTCCTGCATAGCCTTCGGCCCTCTATACTCATGTGTGGAGTAACAGGCGATGAAAACCGCTCTGGTTTATCGCCTATAAAAATTAACATATATGAAATAAGAAAAACAATAGATAATACTGATATTTAAAAGTGAGAATAGCTGCAGAGTTATATCTTAAAGACAATAAATTGTAATTGTTAGAACGTAAGAGTAATAAATTGTAATCGTTAGGTACTCTAGTATAAATTTGAATGGCGAAAATGATTCGTTAGTCTAAGGCTAGTTATAAAATATATATACAATACTCATAATTGTCGTTGTCTTCTTCTTCTTCTTTTTCTTCTTCTTCTTCTTCTTCTTCTTCTTCTTCTTCTTCTTCCTTTTTACTTAAAGAATTAGGTTTTCTGAAACTGTTCCGGTACCCATCTCTTCCTCAGTCTTGCCACACTTATTCTACCTCTGGGTTTATAATTAAGTGCAGCTATTAGCACTCTTTCTAGTGTCATTCTTTCAAAGTGATTGGCACCACTTTCTTTTATTTTGCTTGTTTCTGTCATCATACAATAGTGTAACTGATATTGTGTTTCTGGCATCATTTTTAACACTGTCTCTTCTGGTATACTCATAAACACTTTGCAGAAACTTCAATTCAGCGGTCTAAATTTTACTATCCATTATATTTGTCTAACCAGGATTCACAGTTACAGATATCACAGAACATGATCAAAAGTTACAGGCTTTACAGAACGTTATTCAAAGTTACAGGATTCACAGTTTCAGGCTCTCAGGAGAGCCTCTAATTCCTAGAGAGCTCGTCCTCAGGTGGCAGATAGAGGGAAGCCTCATAGATGTGGATGGTAGAAGGGAAATCAAATTTTTTCTTACAGAAAAACAGGTAGGTAACAGTAGGAATGTCTATTTCCAGAATGGGCGACTTCGAACAGTGTCTTTGCTCAAATTTGGGCAGCCAATAACTGGGAATAAACCCAACAAAGTCTTGTCCTCCTTGTAGCGTGTTGTGTAACAGGCTAGTAACCTAACTACTTAACAAATGCCTTAATTGCAGTACCCAAAATAGTCGGGTAAAGAAGAGGGAAAAACTGAATGTAATTCTCATGTAAATAATTTTATTCATCGAGTAATGCTTGAGAACTCATTAACCCGACCACTCTGAGGTCAACAATGACGGTCGGAATAGCTACCGTAGACTATTATATTTTTGAATTTTAACTTTTTATTACACGATTATTAAAATTAAAACTGTGTATTTGATATGTAAATAATAATTATTCTTAAATGAATATTTTTGCGTGTAATCAAGTATTATAAAGAAGTTAATTCAGAACGATTGTAAATTCTTTCACGCTATAGTGTGGTTTTACGTTTCTGATAAGTAGATCCATATAAATTCCACAACGTTATAAAAATACTTCTCATTTTTATTTTAGCACAAATATAAATAGGTGATTTTAGAGTATTCAATACAAAAAAGTAGTTGGTTGAAAAAAATAATGTTATATAAAATGTAAGTTCTTAAAAAGACTATTTTACACCATTATGCAATAGCTTGATAAAACGTTAAGGAAACGTTTATATACCCCATTTCAACCCCTACCTTTAAAAACAACAATAGAAAATAATTTGACATTTTCAAAAATAACCCTTATCATATATCAACTGTAACCATTTATACGTTCTACACACATTTACGGTTAACTGTGAGAAAAACTGTACTGCTATAAACATTTACTGAAGTGGTACAACAAGAAATGAACCCCAAAGTGTTATAGAAGTGAACAATAATAGAAAAAGGCAGTTTTAGTACTTGAAATAAAAATATCTTGAACCTTTTAAATACGTGTACTAAATGAATGTTTTTATTTCTACGATTTAAAAATGTAATTTTATATTTTTATTGTTACTAAATACCGCACACCCTAAATAATTCGGTCGCCAGTCAAACGATGTAATCTTTTCAGGCGTGCAATGAGACGATCTCACTCTTTTTTATCTGTGAATTAAATATCAATTTAAAATTCAGTGTTTTGCTTTCTGCATTTTCAGATTTATGGACTATGTACTAAATACTGAATTTTTTTATATATTTTTACAAATAATTATAAATAACAAAGCAAATAAGCAAAATTACTTGATAGTATTTCAGAAAAAAAGAAGCAGTCGGACAAATCTTTAAACAAAACATACTAATAAATTTTGTCATGCTGTAACAATATCTGGAAGGAAAGTAAGTTTGAGAATTCTCGTGAAGGACCGAGATTTAAAAGTTGTTTATGTAAATAACACGAAAATAATTATTTGTCAAGTATAATAATAATAATTAAATTTGGGTGCAGAAAACTTTGCATCATTGCAATACTTTCTCAATCAGTAGGCTTGCTATAAATACAAGTGATCGAGAGAGCAAAGCAAATTAAAAATAACAAACAGATAAATGTGTAATTGTCAGTAGAAACGATAAAAATAAAATAATTCCGAGCATTATGAGAAAGAACAAATAGGTGTTCTGTAAAAATTGGAGTTCGCTTTTACCAGATTTCATTGTATTGTACTGCCGCCGTCGTTATGCTGTTTTTTGCTGTTTTCAGCTAGATCTAGGGCGAACTACACGAATGTAGTAATGTAGCTTATACAAAATGATTGGCCTCTAGCTAGGAAGTAAAATTAAAAGCAGAGGCTTTTATAAAAATTGCTTTCCGTTTTATTGGTAATACAGTTTCTCAAAAAGAAAAATAAATATTTTCACTTTGAACCGTATACAGGCTACCTTGTAAAATGTTCTGGTTTTGTATTACAAAACCGAACAAAGAATTTTCAATAGTTTTTTTTTATTTACATTCATTTTTGTCATAATGAACGGAATCAATCGAATCATTTTATGAAAAACAAAACTAATAAGCGATCAGAATTTTAATTGTCGAGCACTTTATCTGAAAAATCACTTTTCAAATGTTTATCACATTAAACGTTTCACTAAAAAAACTCTTTTAAAAGGTAATGGTGTACCTTCACAAGTCTTTTTTATTATTAATTTATTTTTTTCTTGTTACTACAAAAGGTATTCATTAAAATAAATAGGAGAAATTAATAATACGGTTGTTTAAACACGTATATATATTTGCAAAAGTCCTTTTCTTTATTCATATTCCATTACCTCTTGAACACTGAAATAATTCAGTAAATTATTCCGTAACGGTTGAACAAAAGTATTAAAACGTTGAAAAAATTATCGGAACGAGTAATAAAACAATTTCTCAAAATTGATACGCTAATTGATAATTTAACAGAATTTAAAGGATTTTCAATTTTGTTCAATTTTAGAATTTAAATTCTAGTTTTTATACAGGGAAATTTATATATTGTTGTTGAACAGGTCAACAGCCGAAGGGTGGTTTGAACCTCTAGAGGTTTTACTAAGTAAAACAAGGAGTGAGGTGGTTTACTATTGCCTTCCTCACTGAGTTGAAATAGTATGCTTATCAGCATGCCAGGCTCTCCGAAAAGCATCCCCTTTCCACCTTGCAAATGACACCTTCACTTCATTCACCATAGGGTCGGCTGTATAGTGAAATTCATAACTTTCACAGGAGACAACTCTGACTAGTGTCTTTTACACCTCTACCTCTTCTGTTCTTAAATAGTTCAGTCATAAAATTGGCTGACTACGTGATAAGAAACAGAACTATTTTTTGGTAGCCCTGGAACCAACAGATCGAGTGCAATGAATTTAACCCTTCACCTGCCTATTATAGGTATATTTAAATAGGTATTGTAATAAAAAATATTACCTAGACGACCTAAAATATTTTGACAATATTTCTTTAGGGAGGTATAATGTCGCATAGGCGCAAACTGGCGGTTATATCTTGTTTTTATAGAAAAGTTCGATTTGAGTAGAATGCTATTAGTACTTGTATTTCTAGTTTATTCTATTTTATTATTTAGTGTATCTTTTACTTCTATGAAACAGTCTATTTACTCTTATAAAGAACCGATTCTTTTTTGGCCGGCCCGTTCGCGTAGTGGTTAGCGCAACTGGCTTCTATCCTGGAGTCCCGGGTTCGATTACTGTCCAGGTCTGGCAGTTTTACATCACTTATCTTCATCTATCACCCTTCTCACCGTTTGCGTTAACAGTAATTGCAAAACAATCACACGTATAACAAAAAAAGGACTTTTTCATACATTCATTCTGCAGTAAAACGGTTGTGTATGCAGTGCTGTTAAGAGTATATTAAAACTAGTTTAGTCCATGACGCGGTACGAATGAAGCAGTTCATTGTAACCAGTATACAATTTTAATTAGGAAGAAAGTAAAAGTTTATTTATTATTACAGTTTGATTTCAAATAGTTTTATTTATTTTTATTTGAGTTTTCTGAAGTGTTATAAATAATTAAAAAAAAAATTGTTATTTATATACAACCATACAACCAAAGAACTCGGAAAAAACGTGACAGTATGTACAATAATTTTTGAGATAGCTAATTGTGATACGTATTACCTGCGGATTTTGAAAACCTGGGAATTTATTTTAAATTTTGTTTGATTCCAATATATAAATGACTATGTAACCGTTTTTTACAGTGATTTTCATGTTTTAAGTGATTATAAATGATCGATCTTTTACGAGATATGTAGGATTCTTCCACTCTGACTACTTCCCTATCAAAGGAGGAGTACCCTAAGGAACAGTTTTCACTCCCTTTCTTTTTTCTGATTTCATCTCGAATATAAAATCAATTTTTACTACATTACTACGACCGTTGATCATACTGTTGTTCTTTCATCCTCTATTAACCATGTCAATGATTCAAACAATATTTAGTATCCCTCGGCTTTCTCGAAGTATGGTTAAAGATAGTTTATACAAAATTATACAAACAAAACGTACCAAATCACTTTAATCCTTTGCCGACAAACGTGTCCACGTTCCCGGTTAGGATCGGTAAATTTTTCATAAGTTAAAACCCACCGTAGTCGCTAATATCCGAGATGTTGATGCAACTTAAAACAAATTTTAAAAATGACATAATTACACCAAACCAGGGATATTGTATTAACTTACAGTGATATATTAATTTTTATTATCTTTAAGTAAAAGATGAATTAAATGAATCGGTTGAGAATAACTGAATAAAAATTAATTGTGCAAATATTGAATTTGATAATATTAGTGTTATATTTGCAAAAAGTGATATTTTGCAATGTGAAATGTTGTATTTATATCTATGATATATAGATATAGTAATATACATAACATAGAACCGCATCTGAAATAGGCTAATAACAAAACTGCTTGAATGATACGTGACTGGCCGTGATTTTTAGCGTATGAACGTGACTTTGTTGTTTCGTTATTTTGTCTTTTTAAACGTTTTACGTATTATTTAACATGGTACAGCAGACACAGTGACCTAAATAAAAATCGCATTTCATTTCGTTGTAATGCATTGCAACGAATATCATACGGAATGTTAAATAAACTTGAAAATTTGATCTTCGTAACGATATGAAAATAACCTGAACTGCACCGACATCTTTCTTGTAAATAAACACATAGTTTTAAAATAAATTTTATTAATAATATTGTAACTTTTATTTCAAGTTCTTTCGGGGTCTGATTATTAATATATGATAAAGAAAACTTTACTTTAAACTCATAACTATTTATAACAAATTAATAAATTAAAATATATTATTACTGTTCCACTATAAGTATTGGACAATACGTGGTTTGGCTATTAAATAACGAGACTGCCGTTGTAAAAAACGTTATTTTGATTTTATACATAATTACTTATTGTTACGTTCAATATACACTCCTTCTCTATCCCCACCACTCTCCATGGGAATTTTCCATTGTTGGAAACTGTGCTGGAAATCATTTTCTGTCAGCTCCTTTCAGGACACGTGCCGCTTTCTCTTTTACAGCTTCCACAGACTCAAATCTGGCCTCCTTTTATGCAGAACTCACCTTAGGGAACAGGTAGAAGATAATAACATGTGATGAAATGTGGTTTTTTACTAATGATTCGGAAACGAAGCGGCAACCCATGCACTGGAAGAGCTGAACTTCACCGAAAGCCAAAAAAGCTCGATTGAACAAGTCAAAATTTAAAGCACTGATGATTATTTCTTTGATCTCCATGGAATTGTGTACCTTCACTGGGTTCCTGAAGGCCAAACAATTAATCAATATTACTACCTTGGGGTATTTTCTGAACTACGTCAAAGAGTAAGGAAAAACGCCCCGAAATGTTGAAGGACAAATCATGGGTTCTCCACCAAGACAATGCGCCAGGTCATTCCGCGTTATCTGTCAAGAGATTCCTAGCCAAGTACAGCATCTCAGTGTTAGAACATCCACCTTATTCACCAGATCTTGCACCATGTGACATCTGCCTGTTCCCTAAGGTAAAATATGCATTAAAAGGGACAAGGTTTGAGTCTGTGGAAGCTGTAAAAGAGAAAGCGGCACGTGTATTGAAGGAGCTGACAGAAGATGACTTCCAGCACTGTTTCCAACAATGGAAAATCCTCATAGAACGTTGTAGGGATAGAGAAGGAGTGTGATTGAAGGTGACAAAAAGTGATTATGTATAAAATAAAAATAAAACTTTTTACGTCAGTCTCGTTATTTAATAGCCACACCTCGTATAATGAGTGGTTTACGTTGTGTAAAATCTTGTTTTGAAAATCTCTGTCCTTCTCATGACATGCATAGCTTCATCTATAAAAGGGACCGCAGTTTTTAAGTTCAGTTTCAGTCTTTGATCTGCCATCAACGCGTTCTGATCTGTCAATTAGTAAGTGAGTTATACTGTGAACGAGTACGCCTGTGAAGACGACCAGCGCATATATTGTACACACTTATAATCGTTGTTAACTTTGTAACTAGGCTACCGCGCTACCACTATGTTGTGGAAGCAGCCATTTTTTATAAAGATAATATGATATTTCATTTTTATGTAAATATAATGCTCGCTAAAACTTTAATATTGCTTGATAGTGTTTACCTGTTATAGTTTTATGTTACAGTTTAGCAATGGTACAACGCCTACTTTTATTAGACTGAAATAAATTTCTGCTCCTATAATTCATTGTCACAATTGTTCAATTTATTTTTCCACAAACCTCGTAATAAAACTTGATACTTTGATAAGTCAATGAAATTCCTTTCTCAACATTATTAATTTTATTCTAATATCATATTGCATACATTACACCTCGTCTTTTATGTTCATAATCACAGCAATAAGTTTTACGACCACAAATTATAAAGTTAGAAAATACATTAATAAATTACCATGAGGTTTATAATATTGGAGGTTTATAATTTGTATGTTTACAAAAGCTAAAATATTTTTATTGATATAACAAAAATTATCTGATCAAGGTTCGTTTAAAATTTTGATGATACTACCATGGTCCGGGTAACATTTTACTTGCAACTACCTTGCCAAATATAAAAATTTATATACATAATAAATTATATACATAATTATATACATAATTATATACATATTATTTATATACATAATTTATATAATCATGAAAAATCGTAATACTAATTTTGTTGATTTTGAAAAGGTTTAAGGAATAAAATGTAGCAACAGTATCAAACTACTGTAGTCCCGTTTATAAAAGGTGTAGTTTCTCGTATTTTGTAGTGCGGTGCAATCGCGAGTTGCTTGGAGCCTTATTGCGGCCGTAAACTTCTATAGTGAGCATCAACTGTCTTTGAAGAAACTTGTTTGATATTTATGTCGTATTGACATCACCAATTTTACTCTCAGCATGCACACAGACAAAACGCAAAAAAATCACATCACACAAGTAAAAACGTTGTGCAAATAAAAGAACTCTACAGCCCGCGGTCCAATCAATAATGAGTCGGCGGTGTGGATTCGAACAGCGGTCCACCAATTGGTGACCACTCATCTACAGAATCAGCCTCAAACATCTATTACTGGAAGCCTTCTTTTTCTTCTCCATTTTGCTCTATCACGAGTGACCTGCATTTATCTTCGTCCAGCATGACTTCTTAGATCCAACTCATTTGTGGTCTTCCTCTTTATCGTTTGTATTTTTAGAACTGTTAGAATAAAATTATTTTATTCCACTTGTCCTTTTGTTGCGATCAATGGCTGGTAAATTTCCATTTAAGTTTGGCTATCTGTGTCATCAAATCGCTTTATAATTTCCGTTTTTCTTGTGTAGTATATTATATTAGGCCATACCGCGTGTTCTAGTACAGTTATAGTTACTTTAGTCACGAGTTTGCTCTTGTTTGCAACGAGGGGTAAAGGGGGAAAAGCATGCGCATGCGCGACTGCTTCAATTTCAGTACAACAAACATAACAACTTACACTATACCAGACCATATACAGTATATCGTGGAACCTTTTAGGTTAATTGTACAAATATAACTGTTTGTTACCGTAAACAGAAATGTTAGTTTCTCAAAAACATTGGCAGACTGTTCACAGTGCTGAACGACATATATTATACAGTGTAATAAAATTCTGTGAAGTTAAAGCTAAACAAAAAACTTTCCCCTGCTTCTTAACAAAAGCCATAAGCGAGTGGCTAGCTACTGTGATGGTTATCTTCTCACAATTCGGAAAAAGAAATTAAAGACGTAAAAAAGTTGTTCTTCAACAGTTTTGTTGACACCTGGTTGAAAAACGAAACCGTTTGGTAGATGCTAGTGAGACTGATAGTGAAGATTCCAGTAACAGCAATAGTAATGAAGGCGATTTATTGGTCGAAAATTTGTTCCAATGGAATAAGGTAGCTGGTAATTAACATTTTTAGTCATGTGATTAAGCTATTACAGATATTACAGGTTATTAAGATATACAGGATATTAAGATATTACAGGTCACATTTATTTCTTATAAGGTTTACGAAGAAAACATTTTCTCGGAATAAACCACAGCTTTCAAAATTTATATAGAAACTGTACGGTAGTGAAATGTAGGAGTAGTGTCTTAGTGTTAAGGTTGGTAGCACTGTCAAATTTTCACTTCCGTTTCGCACAGCCCATCCATACGCAAAAGGTATTCTGGTGACTTCAGTATCTTTATATACTAAACTATTAATAGGCCTACCTACCTATTAATATGTATTATATTTGTATTATTATATTTCATCGGTAAAAAGTCAAATTATAGAGAGAAGTGAATTTATTGGAATTATGTTAGAATTATTAATAATACGTCTATTGAAATTGTGCTATTTAAAGGAACGAAATTGTTTAAATTCAGCAGTAGTTTAATCTTTTATGGCTTTAGATCAAATTAAATGTATTGTTCTACACTATAAATACATCCTGCGAATCAAATTCATAACGTGTATTCACCTCATTTATTTTTACCCATTTGTACCGCATGATGCAGGCCTACCATTGAAACCAGATATGTAATGCATTATACAAACAATATATGTACAACATCGATATTACTCTGTCAATTATTCATAAATAGCTCGGTCTAGGTTAAACCAGGAATAGGGGTCCGACAATGATATATATACCAGTACCGAAATAAACGTGGGAGCTACATTTTATGGTGATCGGGCTTCGAAGGCCGGGTACCCGCTTTCCGCAGGAAACCACACCGAACATTCACCCTCCAATATCAAAATATTCTCTGCAGTCTCCCCCTCGAAACGGTTTCATCATTTTATTCAATCCCGTGATAACATTCTGAAATATTTGACAGACAATAAACTTCATTCACTTTATCGTTCTGTTCATCCTAAAATGTACGGCTGGTAGGGTTATGCGTAACATGTTTCACCTCAACAAATTCTATGAAAATTATACCCCAAAGTAATGGATTTCCTGCGTGCACGATATGACAAAAATATATGGGACGTTCCATAAAATACAAATTATACGAATATAATATAAATAATGATAACATTTGTTGGCGTCATTTATCATAAAGTTCATTTTTATCGTTCACGATTCACACCGGTGCGTTCTGAATGAATACAACATTTTTGCGTGCGTAAGAATCTCTTTGAATGACATAGATGGGAAATGAAACAATTTAAGGAAATTATATTCAAATATAATTTCATAATACTCTAAGTCATGACCTTTTTATTCTTACTAGAAAGTTTGGTTACCTACTTTTTTCCATTTTATTCCGAATAGTTAATCAGTTTCATTCCTCCTAATGTTGGCACTCATTTTTGTTCTTCAGTACCCACAAAATCACTCATCACTAATCATCTAACATTCTATAACTCAGAGAGCTGAAATAAGTATATTGTTTCTTATAAGTGGAATAATTAAAAAAATTTTGTTTTGTCATGTAAAATAATATGCACGTTATAAGGTGGCGTGTACTTTCCAACGGATCCCTTAAACGGTGTACTTTCCGACGAATTCCAGGTAGAAGAATTTTACACTTGTTCTTTCCGACGATTTTATGGCCCCGTAATATTTTATCAAAAAATACCTCAATAATCGTATATATTTTTTAAATTAACATTATTTGCAATCAGTTTTTTAAAAATAAACTATAAACAAATCTTTTGAATTTACAAATCAAAAGTTGAGGCCTCATTACCCTAAGTACCTCTTATTATATCAATTACTCATGCGTTAAAAAAGAAAATTACTGTAAAAAATATATTTGCATTTTACAATATGAAATACTTTTCACTATAATTTATGTACATTTAACCTCTTTCAGACTAGTTCAAAACGTGGTAACGTTTCAGGCGCCTAACTTTTCCTGCATTGTTTAGAAGATTTATGGCTAATTCATTTTCGTGACTTTTATGTCTTGCCTAATATTTTCTATTAAAACTTCGTTCATTACATCAGGAAGGTTGCAATAATGTTGTATTTCTGCAATCCTTGTAAACCATGGTGCCCTTGTTTTAGTCCGAAGAGTCTTATTCTGGAACCTTTAAATTACCTCAATGTTACTTCTGCTGGTAGTTCCCCAAAGTTGAACGCCGTACAACCAAACTGGTTTAAGTAACATTTTGTAACATATATGTTTGAAATAAATTTTAGTAAATTTTAATTTAAACTGACTGACTTCTAATATTTATTTAAATTGTCTGATACAGTCTTTTGATCAATTATGGCAGACGACAAATAAACATAATTGAAATTATAAAAATATACAATTAATTAAATTAATAATAAAATTACAATGCAATGATGAATATTAATAATAACAACAGCAGAAGAAAGATATTACTAATGAATGCATTTACGATTAAATTTTTTTTTATTTTGGTTTTAACGTCCGACTGTTCTGCAATTATGCTAATGCAGACGGTGAAGGATGAAATGATTTTTTTGTAACATATGAAAATATGCCGTACCTAAATGGGATTCGAACCCAAGACCACATGATGAGAGGCATGATACGATTAAAAGTACATCAACACTACCTAATATTATACAAATTTTATTAAAACTGTAATAAGACAACATATTAAAGTTACAGTGATTACATTGATCATAAAGCACAGAGAGATATGTGAATGAAACAAGCAAAGGCTGAAAGGGAATAAATAGGCCTACGATGGTACGAAAAGGGCATTTAAAGAAACGCGAACTGCATGAATACAATTAAATGGAGAAGTTTAGTTTGACTGATACTAAATACAAACACTTGGGTATCTTACTTCAAACAAAACTATTTTTTAACAATATAACAAAATCTACAATCTATTCTTAAGCAGAGATGAGTTTACGTTTTACATATCATGACCAAAGAAAACCTTTCAATAGAGACACTTCGTAAATTTAATTAATGTGGTTTATTGTAATTTTAAAATAAGTCTGTGGATGTCTTCGTTTCAGTCAGCGAGTGTCATTTTTGAAATATCTTAAAGTGACATGGCGTGATAATTTTGTATGTTTCAAGTCATCTTTGGTATTGAGTGCACGGATTTCTTGTCTAATTTTAGAAAATTTGTATTCGTTTTGTACTAATATGTTGTTTTTTAAGTACCAAGGTGATGCTGTGATTTTTCTGAGGCCAGAAGTCTAAAACATTATAAATAAAGCAAAGTTGTTTTGTTCTAGCAGAACTTTTCTAGTTTAATAAAAAAAAGTGTAATATCTAGGCTTATTTTATAATTTTATATACTGTTATACTGCCCATAACAAACAGGTGGGGTGTCAAATAATTTACACTCAATCTGTTAGTTGCAGGGCTAAAATAAATAGTTCTGCTTCTTATCTCATGGTCAGCCAAATAAATGACTGAATCATTTAAGAACAGAAGAGGCAGAGGTTTAAAAGACACGAATCAGAGTTATCTCCTCTGAAAGTAATGAATTTCATTAAACAACCCGACCCTGTGGTGAATGAAGTAAAGGACGTGTCATATGCAGAGTGGAAAATATGTGCTTTTCAGAGAGTCCGGCATGCTGATAAGCATACTTTTCCACTCAGTGAGGAAGGCAAATCAAAACACCTCACGCCTCGTTTCACTTAGTAAAACCTCTACAGGTTCAAACCAGCCTTTCAGCTGATAACTTAAACAACATACTGTTATAAATTTTAACAGATATCGTTTTTACGTATTTGGTTATTTTGTATTTACATGTATGTAAATTCAAACACGAATCACCTAAATACTTCAGTTTCTAAACAGAGTAGTAATTCTAATTGGCCCAAGAATTTTTTATTTATTTTTTATTACTGACTTAATTAGACTATCCGTATAACATAAAAACGGTTGTTTATGCACATTACCTACATTTCAGTTTTTTTGTTTGTATAATTCGTTGAAAAGAAATGAAAAAATAGGTCAATTTATACTGTCAGGCGTATTATAAACTGTTTAATTTAATACTATTCACAAATAGAAAATTTATTGCGTTATCAGATTTACATAAATCTATAAAAATATTTAGACTAAATACCTGAGAATTTATATTCACTGCTATTTTTGGTTAATATATTACGGTACTGAAAAATTAAGGCAATTTCTTTTTTTAATTTGGGCTGAAGATACGTCAATTTTTCTGGTTCTTAGCCAGTAAGTCTCAACTTTCTTTTAAGAATAAAGTTCTCTTATACAAAGTAATAATCAAACCAGTTTTAAAGTAGAAGTTACATCAATTGTTTAGTTAAAATTTCTCTTATACAAATTAATAATCAAACCAGTTTGAACTAACGGGTTAGAAATGTGGGGTAGTTAGTTCATCGACGAAAAAATAATGCAACGTTTTCAATCAAAATTCCTGAGACTGCAGTCCCATGATATACGTAAGCAATTAAATATTACACAACAATCTAAACCTGCCCTTTTTAAAAGAAAAAGTTAAATAACGTAACGAGGAACATTTAAAAAATGTTAAAAAACCATTAAAATCCTTTTCCAATCAACCATCTCGACAACAGCGAGGATAGTTACAGACTTAAAAGTTTTAAAACTTTGGATTTAGCCTTACGATATTGTTAATCATTTAACTCATTTAGATTTAAAACGCAAGTAATTTTTTTTTGCCATCAGTCTCTGGACTGGTTTGATGCAGTTTTCCAAACTGTTTTATCTTGCGCAAGTCGTTTCATATCTACATACCTGATACACCCTACATCTTCTGCAGTCTACTTTTAATATTCTAACCTCTGCCTCCCCCTAGAATTTACTCCTTCAATAGAACCCTCCATTATTGATAGAGCAATACCTGGGTGTCTTAAGATATGCCCCACTAGCCTAGCCCTTCTTCTGGTAAGATGTTTCCACATAATTCTTTGTTCATCCATTCGTCTTATACCACCAAATTACTTGTTTTGACCACATACCTAATCTTTAACATTTTTCTATAACATCACATTCCAACAGCTTCTATCTTCTTCCTTTCTACAGCCCCTTTTACCCACGTTTCACCCCCGTATATTGTTCTTTCCAAATGTAGTGTTTTAAGAATTTTTTTCTAATCTGTAAAGCTATTTTTACAGTCAGTAAGCTGTTTTTCATTTCAAAGGCTTTCCTAGCTTGAGCAATCCTACTTTTGATATCACTTGTGCTTCTACCATTCTTTGTTATTATACTTTATAGATAGCAGAATTCTTCAACTTCCTGCATGTTTTCGTTACTTACTTTTAAATTTCCTGTCTCTTCTAAACACCTCTTGTTACTGCACAACACTTTCGTTTTGTTCTTTTTAATTTTCATGAAGTAATCCTTTCTCATGATCTCATCCATTTCATTTAAAATATCCTCTAGTTATTTCTGTATCTTGGCTAATACTAGGATATCATCGGAGATTCTTAGCATTTTTATCGTTCTCTTTGAATTTTATTCCTGGTCCAAATTTTTCCTTTACTTCATTTTATAGCAGGTCATTTACGCAGGTATCATAATGAATGGTCTTGGTTGTTTTGAGGTTGGTTTCTTTTTATACAGGTAAGTTATTCAGAACTGGGAGTACATCTTTTTTCGTCTGCTATTAATCCCTCTCAATTGCCTTTATAGTAGTAGTTAGCAACTAACTATACAGATAGTTTTGATAGCAGTAGTTAGACCCACTGAGATACTTGACGCAATCAAGATTTTCACTTTTTCAGTATTGTATCATCTGTAAAATGTGTAGTTCTGCTTTTTCTGCTTGTTATTTTAAGACGTTTATTTACGCTATACCTGTTTCCCTGTTCGTAGATACAATTTCAGATCGCTTGCAAAAGCGAAACACGTTTGTTATGGCGTTATTTGATCAGCTCATGATGTGTACATGATTTACCAAGCATTTCTTGGCAAATTCCATTTCTAATTCCCGAATAATATTTTCTAGCACGCAGTTAAAAATAACTGGTTATAATCCATCTCCATCCCCAAATTTTATATTTGAAAATTAATATTTAATAAAAAAATTAAAATTAATATACTGATAAATAAAAGTTATGAGATCGAAATTGAGAAATCACATTAGGTTACACTGTCTATTAACAAATCCAATATCAGCTCATTGCTTTTGAAGATAATACCCATTTGAATAATCAAATTCAATTTAGGTATTTTGCTGTAGGCAGATTTAGTGGAAGGCTTAATAATGTTTATCCAATGGACCTAAGGTTTAAAATCTAATCAGTACTGAAACCTATATCTAGTTAATTCACATAAAATTTGCATTAAAATTTGCTTGAACATGTTTATACCTTATTGTCGTATTATTAGCTTACTGACCTTTGTTTTAATACAAATGCCAATGTTTTGTGTTTACTATAAACCGTTAATGCTCCTTGAATTGATCAATCAATTTATAATTTTTAAGTACATTTTATAATAATTTTTATACGAAAGTTGATAACTTAAATTTTCAGATTTCAGCTTTAATTATATATTAATTTCTAAAAAATTATTAAATTTTACGAAGTTTTAATAATATACTACACATAATACTAGGTTTATATGAAATTGTAACATCTAAGTCTAGGTTCGTTCGAGATCTGGGTATAATAAAAAATAAATAGGCTTCCTAAAACTTTATAGCAATTATGTATTCACAAAATTATAAATTACAAAACATCTCCAGTACGGCGGCCGCATTTATGCGGTTTGTTTAAGAATACCAGGTGACTGGCGAACGTGTATGTGGCCGGTCTTTATGTTTTATTACCTCATCTTTCTACGTTTAAATAGGGTAGGTTCCTATTTAATAAGGTAGGACGAAGGTTCCTGGTTCAAATCCTAGTAAAGGTAGTTACGTTTATACGTATTTGAATAATAGACAGTGGTTACTGGTGTACTTTGATGGTTGGGTTGCAATTAACCATACTTTCTTAGGAATGGTCGAGCTGGTTCTGCACAAAACTACAACTCATTTACACGTCATACACATCATCCTCATCTCTTTGGGTCATGGTCTTGCTTATTGTTCTCAATTGAACAGATTGTATCGTACATATAATAGAAATTTTTAAAAATATATAAGGTAAATAATATTTCTATTATTGGGCAGTCGTAGAAAAGGTATCTTTTATGTCAATATGCGATCAGTTCTTGAATAGACGTCACGTGTATTTGTGATGGAATTTTACCTAAATACCTATTACATTTCCAAGTCAGTTTGAAATTTTCCGTACTATTTTTTTTTAATTTTTAAATTATTTGTTTTAGTTGAAATATTTTTATACATCATTGATTATTAGGCTACATTATATTGATTATATTATTTCATCTACATTCTTATAATCACGTAAAACACTTAAGCCTTTAGGCCTACACGATTTTTCTACGTTTTCCTAGTCATAGAAATAATTTATTATAAAAAATGTTTTAATGACATTACTTGCGTTATAGTTACTCAATTATGCAAAATTGATTGTGGAAGCCTAAATATTAACCAAGGCAAAAAAAATTAAATTTTTGTATACGAATATAATATTATCGAGTTAGTTTAGCATTAATTATTGTGCTTAGATTACTGACAAATAGCAATCGAATTATTTAAATTAAGCTAATAACAAGCTTAAAGCTTATTTTAGCGTTACTAAAAATAACAGTAATTTTTCAACTAATATTGGCTCTTACAACCAATTACAGTACAAAGACGTTTTTCTAAAGTACTTGTTAGAATAAAAATTGTAATTCTAAATGAGAGAACGGAAAGGTACCGTACAACATACATAAAAATAGTGTTATGTGTGAGTTATTAGAAAAAGTAAAAAGAAATTTCAAGACAAATTAAGTGATATACCAAAAACTGATGAGAGAGAAATATCAAGTCAACCAACTAATCCCGGTTTTTGTAAAAATGTTGAACTTTTTAATCTTTTACATGGTATTACAAAGTTCTTTGACGTTTTGTATGTAACAATTCGCATTTTTTTGTTCCTTGTATAAAGACAAAAAATATTTAAACTTTTATGTACAGCTTGTCATTAACAAACTTATTATTCATTAAAAAAATTTCCCTAAAATATAGCGTGATTATAAATGAAATAACTTATAACATTTTAATTCGTTATTAAAAAATTAAAACTTTGTATGTGAAGACAGTTTTTTGTAAGATAGTAACGATATGGTTTTGCAGGGTTTTTTTTAAATTTTTATGTCGTTACAACTTCTACTGACGCAATCTGTTAGTGTGTTATATTTACAGTCTGGCAAAGTGGCCATTTCTCGAGTAGAGGAAGCTTTTTGTGTAATCGAATTAGCCAAAATAAATGTTTTTGAAACAACAATTGGTTAATCCCCATCAGCAAGAACGTCAACCTACGACAGAAATACACAGTTTTAGAATGCTGGATTTCTGTACAAAAATAAGATTTGGAAGACCTCTTTCAAAAAACATTTAACATGTCCATGAGTTGTATATCAACAAAGCTCAGGAAAATAGAATAGATTGAAGATTATAATTGAAATTCTTCAGCCAAGTGTGTGGAAAATTCTGGAGAAACATTTGAAATGACACCTTAAAAATTACAGTTAGTAAAAATTTTAAATGTCGATATTTTTAAGTGTGACTTAAAAGTTGGGGGGAGTAAAAGACTATCGGAAGTTTGAAATGGTTTTATTGCTCACATAAAATGGAGCAAATCTTCAGAATTTTGATTGTAAGGCCTGGATCGACTTTATGTTACAGTCTGTCACTACTCCAAACAACTGGACACCATAAGACCTTATTGGTCTCAAAAGGGTTTGGTAAATTAAAATTTTGGATCGGAAAATTGAAAAATTTTGATCGAGGATAAATTAAGCAGAAGTGCTTCTGCCGGCGGTTAGGTTCTAAACGTTTACACGCAGTTGATGCTTCCAAGTTAGTCACTTTTCAAGCCAAGATAGCGTACCACTCTTGCCTAGGGCATGTGAACGGTATTCAGCACCAAAGGTGGAAAAGTTTGTCATCGTAGGGTTCACATAAATCTGAAAATGGGTAAGCCAGTCTTGTACTAGTAAAAGATACTGTTGCGGCAACCTGGAAGCTTCATCCACGGTTTTTTCCCTTACAAGAATTGCCATGTCGTCAGCATATTATAACGTTGCGGTTAACGACGTGTCCAAAATATGAATATCAAAAATATACATGGCATTTGTAATCACCTTGTGTATACATTTAATATAATATATATATGGTTTACCATTAATTTTATTATTGTTATGTTGGATAACCTGTTTAACTTTGGCTTCAATTAGGTAAATGTATTTATTTACCATAGTTTGCTGTTGTATATGAATGCAGATTATTAAAAATTTACCGGTTTAGAAAATATGGGTTTTGTTGTTCTTGACATAACCTTTGAAGTCATTAAAATTTGTAATTAAAATTTGTACGTCTAATTTTAAATTTAATTTTGTTTCCCTTTTAAACATAATGTTTTGATTTCCTAATGTAACGTTGCTAATATATGAAATATAAAATAATGTAAATTAAATTAATAAAGTTACAAATGCTGGTGATATGGTTTCAACTCACACGTCTGAATTTCATAGATTTATTTCAACTTATTTATAATATTGTGAAATTTACATATTTAAAATGGAATTTTATGACAGGCTTTTCGAGTCCGTTTACACATACAAAATTAAATTAACGAGTAAATCTTATTTTCAGAAAAAATATAAAATATGTAACTTAAAACAAGTTTCTTCCCGTTGAGTCCGTTTTAAACGTTATACAGTTGCATCCTATTTCTATTCCCTTATCATAGTTTCCTTTTTACGGAAGTTACAATAAACAAAAGTGAAATATTAGGCCTTCTACCATTTATTTCCTAAATATTTATCATGTTTCAGTTTTATGTTGTGTTTGGATATTTTTATTTTCAATGTGGCAGAATATAAAGATTTTTCAAACAGAATCGTAAGTTCAATGAAAAAATGAATATCATATTGAAGAATGAAAAAATTTAACGTATGAAAACAGAAACCATAAGATGCCATAAAATGTTCCTTTTCGTGAAACCCGTAAACATTTTAGTGTGGCCTTACTTCCTACTTACTACCCAGGTGACTGGGTGAAATCATTCGCCCTACTAACCAAAGAAGTGTTTCCGCACCTAATTTTATAAGAACATTGTTTCTTATTTTTAGTTATACAATCATTTCGTTGAGTTTGATCTTCCTTTAATTTTTTTGTCACCAGTCTCTCGACTGGTTTGATGCGAATCTCCAATCTGTTTTATCTTGTGAAAGTCTTTTACCTGTAATCCCCTACATATTTTGTAATTTGCTTTATATATTCTAACCTTTGCCATCCCTTGCAATTCGCTCCCTCAATATTACCCTCCATTATTGACAGACCAATACCTGGATGTATTAACATATCCCCCACTAGCCTATCACTTCTTCTGTTAAAATGCTTCCATATACTTACTTCTTTTTACTTTCTCTTGCCTATATGAATATATAGGAAGGAAAGTATTGTTTTCATGTCGATTTTTCGAAATCGAGTTTTCACCGGATCTATACGTTTTCAGACCCCCTGAACCCAAAAAACATGTTTTTAGCGATTGGTCTGTGTGTGTGTCTGTGTGTGTGTGTGTGTGTGTGTGTGTGTGTCTGTGTGTGTGTGTGTGTGTGTCTGTGTGTGAACAGAATATCTCAAGAACGGAACATCGTACGAACTTGAAACTTAAGTTACATACCACTACCGGACGCGACACGAACATTTTCATCAAAATCGGTCAACCGGAAGTAGTAGTTTATTCGTATAATTTTTCAGTTTTTTGCGATTTTCTCAAAAACTGGTCGTACGATTTTTTTTAAAATCGCCTATTTTACTCAATTTTTTATTCTCTACAAGATAGGGTAGGCGCCATGTTTGCTGAAATTCTCGGTGAGGCTGTTTTCACGTAAAAACGTTGTTTTTTTAAGATTACGGCTTTAATATAAATTTTAGCGCAAAAACTTATATAATAAAAGTTGTAGAGAATTTAAAAACCTACAACTTCTGTTTCAAACATTTTTTTGTATAACGCTTAGTTTAGCGGTAATTTGCGATTTTCTGTTTTTTTCTCACGAAAACGTGAGAAAAATTGATTTTTTTAACATTTCGGTCTTAGTATGCATTTTACGACAAAAGTGTATATAATTAAATTTATAGAAAATTAAAAGATCTACAACTTTTGTTTAGAGCATTTTTCTCTACAGAGCCTAGTTTAGCGTGAAAGCGTGATTTTCCGTATTTTTAAGCCAAACTGAGTTCGATTGTCATTTTGCGTCATTCACTCATGATTAAAATAAGGTTATGTTTTTGAGGTTAGTTTTTGTTCATTTCTAATGTTTTAATACTAATGTTAGGTTTATTGTTAATTATTTGCATTGGCAAGAGAAAGTTGTGAGAGTGTTTCACACCAGATTTTTTCATTTACTCGCCTATGAACCTCTACCACTTTACTTATTTACTTCACTTATTTTGTCCGACCACCTAATCTTTAACAATTTCCTTATAACACCACATTTCAAAAGCTTCTACCCTCTTCATTTCTACAGCTCCTATCACCCACGTTTCACTCCCGTATAATGCTACCCTCCAAACAAAAATGTTTTAAGAAATTTTTCCTAATCTGTAAGTCAATGTTTGTAGTCAGTAAGCTGTTTTTAATTTCAAAGGCTTTTCTATTAATATAACTAGAGTAATTTTACTTTTAATATCACTTGTGCTTCTACTATTCTTTGTTATTTTACTCCATAGGTAGCAGAATTCGCCAACTTTCTGTAAGTTGTCGTTGCCTACTTTTAAATACACACTGTATAAAACATTATTAGACTAATGCTAACCAACTTTACACCTGTCTAGATTATTTAAAAATGTAAATAGTGTTGATAAAAGTGTTGAATGCCGTTTATTCGGCATCTTAAAATAAAACAAAACCTTGAATAAAAGTTGAAATGCCAACTCCACGAGGAAATTTAAATAAGTATCTGAATTTCGTATATAAGTCCTCCTTTTTAAAGCATTTCATCAACGCCAGGTGTCAAAAAATTTAAACCATAAATAAACAAACGATAAACTGGTTTGAAATAAAATTTTGTCAAGTTAAAACATTGTCAAATATTTGAATTAAAGTCTACAGCAAAATTTAGTATTCATATAATTATGTAACAATTTCTGTGAAGAAAATTTAATACATAATTTTATTTTTAGCTGTTTAAGTTCTTGTTTTAATGTAAATATTTTTCTTTAGAGAATTTCTAAAGTTTAATATAATTTGGTGTGAGCGTTAACGAAAGAGCTGTTATTTTTCTCAATGTATTCGCATAATTTAATTTAGCAAGAACAATATTGATGGAAGTAGTAATATTATAATATTTGAAATTATTTTCAAATTCAATTTAAAGGGCTTTTCAGTACGACATACATACTGTATATAAAAAACTGTAGCTCAGTAGATCAATTTTCTTGCTCTGATATAAATTTGTAACTGTGTTAAGTTTATCATACTGTACTATATTATATTAGATAACATAAATTATTTTAATAAACTTAATTAATGCCAATAACGTGGTTATATATCTGTTGTTTTCTTTCTGTAGGCAGTTCTGAATAATCGATCATTCAACTATTGACTGATACCATTGACCTAAAATATTGTGACACTTATCACTAAGGTCCGTTTCGGGATCTAGGTAATTAAATAATTAATACACTAAAGTTTACAATTACAAATATTTAGTACAACTAAAAAGTTTACAAAATAAATAATAAACTAACTATTATGAAGTAATACAATTAATAACTTAATAATTTACTTAAAATAAATAATAAACTAATTATAATGGAGTAACACAATAAATAACTTAAATAATTTACTTAGTACTACTTACAATAATTATACACAAAGCACATACACAAAAAGATAGTATAACAATACCTCGGAACCGTTAACCTGATATAACGCCCCGATAGCACGCAATATACACTCGTCAGAGATCAAACGGATACTAACTAACTGACCGCGCTCGGGGGTCTCTTTATATAGTGAATAAAAAAGAATCTTCCCGAAAGACATGGAAATTCGATACAAATAATAAAGTACAAAAAACCCTTTTATAAATGAGTGCTAGAAAAATATATTGCAAACAAGTCAACAATAGATCTATTGTAAATAGAAAGTGTAATCAACCGGCCCTTTCATAAATAGTTGTACAACAATAACCCGACCTTCTCATATACAATAGCGCAGTCCTTTTAAATAATTTTTGTGAATAAGTATCCTTTCATACTACCCTATTGTTATTGTTCCACTTTATTATCTACTCTTTACCATGAAATGCTAGAAATTTCACGAACCATGCCCTTCTTCGATATTGTCACAATATTATCACTTAATTGGTTGAATGATTAAAGAATTGGGATAATAATTAGTAGCAAGTTGATTTAAATAGTACTTAATAACCTTGATATTACCGATGTAATTTTCAAATCAATGAGAAAATCTTATTAAATAATAATTATCTTCATATAAAATTTTGATTTGTCTATCGTACAACGAGATAAAGAACTTTTCGTGAGACTGAACAAGCTCTCTTTTCATTAAATATTTTGAAAGTAAACGTGCAATATTAAATAATTCGTACAAATATTTTGTAAAACGTGCAGTTTTATAGCACAACTTTCCAAATACGGAAATTTACGTTCCTTCAGCACAGATATTTAGAGATGTATTGCCTTCAGTGACACGCTCCTCATTGCTCTACTGCAATATGTGTTTACCTCTTTGCAATCTCGTTGCTCTCCTCGCCGCTCCACAACCAAAAGGGGCTAATTATTGATAGAACTTCATCGAAATCCGGATTCCATAACATAGATGTTGTCTCGTAAGTTGCTTGTAATCACACTAATAATTTTTTAACTAGCCTGGTTACTAACCAAAAAATTAAAGAAAGCAGTAATCTCTCCTATTAGTAGGATCTGACGTTTAGGTCAGCAAAAGGTTGGTTTGAAGCTGTAGAGGTTTTAGGTTTTACTAAGTAAAACAAGAAGTGAGGTGGTTTACTATTGCCTTTCTCACTGAGTGGAGAAATATGCTAATCAGCAAGCCAGCCCCTCTGACAATCCTTTACTTTTTACTCTGCAAATGACACCTTCACTTATCCACCACAGGGTCTAGCTGTATAATGAAATTCATTATTTTCAAAGGAGATAACTCTGATAAGTGTCTTTTACATCTCTAGCTCTTCTGTTATTAAATGATTCAGTCATTTAATTGGCTGATCATGTAAAAAACAAAAAAAATTATTTTTGTAGCGCTGGAACTAGCAGATCGAGTGCAAATAATTTAACACTCCACCTGCCTGTTATGAGCAGAGTAGGATCTATGCTGTATTAATTGAATTTTGGAAGTAAGCAATTTTTATTATTACAATAAATGATTGTGGTGCATTGTAAATGTGAACAAGAGACTGTCAGCATAATGGTTCTTATGCAGAATCCATTAACTGCGTCCCCTAGTTGTACTGTGTAGGCTTTGACCTACAAATATTAAAATGTTTATAAACGCAACCGACTGGGAATCAGTATTCCTGTTCTTACGTCACATTCATCATTATCGTCTTCAGAGGAATGAATTTTAGTCAAAATTCACCCCCTGATAGAAGGAAATAATGCTATCTAATTGGTTCATGCTATAAGACACTATGTTTCTAGTTATGTTCCCGGTAAGGAACCGTTGTAGTAGTTCCGTCTACGTAATGGCGTAGCAGAATGCTCCGCAGTGAAGGGTTTAATTATACGGTAAGAGGGTAACAGAGTAAGATTATCATTTTAAAAATAATAAAGGTGATGAGAGCGTTCACAAAAGTTGTAATGATGAAGGGAGTTGTCCAAACTATCTTCACCTTTATTTCAAAACACAAATTGCTTTTGACCAACAAACACACGTTGTTTTTAATGAAATCTCAATCATATAATAATTGGCCAGTCAGAAACAAGGTATTTTAACCAATGAAAAGCCTCGAATTCAGTCAATTAGATTGCTGTAGTAAATATTCGTTCCAACTGGTCAATATTATTCAATCAGTATGCTTCATTTACAATTTCTTAATTGGTTGCAATTCAAATAATTTGTTATTCCTAATTGTTTTAGTGCATTTGTATCATTTTAATTGTATTTAAATACGTAAATGATTCATTTACATTAAATTGATTAACTTAACACATCAAAGTAATATATTTACTGTTAAGTTATTAAGCTTATCATTAATGATAAATTATTAAATTATGAAGGTTTAATTTAATGCCATTATTTACCATAAATTACTTCATTAATGTCTGTCTTTATCACATGATCACTGGTTAGTATTACTCCATAAAGGTACAAAAGTTTGTACGTACGTTGTTTGTTACACGTTAAAACTGATATTATGATGAATCATAAAAAGCAGACCGTATAAATGCTTGTAGTCGTTGTTTTATCTGTTTTACAGCAAATTGAAGTCACAACAAAATGAACAGTAACTGCATTTCATTGAAGTTAACAATCATTAAGTTAGTTATTAGAAATAGTTGTTTTCAATTTCTCAATTCGATTTCATTATGTTTATATCGTTGTTTATTTTTATTATCTCCATTATTTTCAATGAAGTGTTCATTTACGTCACATTTTACTGAATATACTGATTTCATTATTAATTTCTATTTTCTTTATTCTTTTCTGTCCCGCAAAAATTTTAATTCAGTGTTCTATGTCACTGAGAATATGATTTCTGTTTTTGTTTATGTATGAATTCATTTATTGAAATATGAGTAGAGTAAAATAACCCATTAAAATCTTCACTTTATTCTATGTTTTATTACTCAGTTTGTGACCGACCACTGGAGATAACTTAATAAAGTTAAAATTTATTTCTTTTTTAAAACTTCTTTCACTTAGTTGTTCCTTTTTTCTATTTTTTCGGTTTATAATATTTGGTTTTCTCTGTAAATCTGGACTCTTAATTTTATTTACCTACTACAATTTTCTCTGTCTGATTTATATTTTTCGAGTATTCAATTTTTTTGAGTCCTTTTACAAAGACCTTAAAAAATTCGTTTATTGTTGTTATTATATAGTAAGACAATTGTCCGGCTTTAAAACTGTACAATAAATAATGTGATATTGACAAACGTAGCTTACGGCGCCAACAATGTAGTTGTGTTTTCAATTTTCGTTTCCTATTTGTACACGTTGCAATCCGTTCAATTCAGAACTTAAAGCAACCCCATCACCCAATGAGATGAGGATGATGTGTATGACATGTGAATGAGGTGTAGTCTTGTACAGAGCCAGGCCGACCATTTCTGAGAGTGTATGGTTTATAGAACCCCAACCATCAAAGTTCACCGGAAACCACTGTCTAGTATTCAAATCCGTGTAAAAGTAATTACCTTTAATAGGATTTGAACCTCGAACCTTCGACTCCAAAAATCAGCTGTTGAACAGCTGACTCGCGGCGGCGACTTTATCTCTAGACCAACCCATTGGGTTGGGTTTTCAAAACAGCAGATTTTGTATGAGTTTTGACAGGCGTGATCAGTTACATGTCGTGCTAAAGAATTGTTCAGTTTTTCATTTTCTGATCCAAAATGGAAGCTACCAGTTTGACAATTTAATATAACATTATCAAATAAAATTAACAGTCGATAGTGTCTAGCAATAATAAAAATAAATAAATATTTTATTGCATTAGTTTTATAGATATGTCCGTAAATTTTTAATCCTCTATCCCCGCTTATATTTTCTACTTTTCACAATTTTTAAATTTCTGCTGGTTTTCTTAATTTATCAACTCTATTTTTATACATCGATCGTATGTTTTTTTAAAATTATCTTTTCTAGTTTAATACTAAAATACAGGATTTTTTTTTTATTGTAATTTTCGAATAAATAAATATCTATATAGGAAATATACCATATAGTAACAAGTAATCAAAGAGACGATTAGGGTCAAACTATTGAATGGCTTGAAAACAAAACACCAAACTAAGTTTCCACTAACGGATGTTCTCGATTTTTCCTATAGTATACCATCAATTTTACCGTAATTTTTTTAACAAACTGAAGCTATATTTCAAGATTACTATACATCTTTCTTCCAGATCTTTTTTAAAACCTCCATTTGGGGTCATTACTTGATTTTATTTACAAACTTTTACTAAGCGTTTCGACCTCACTTAAATTAACAAGCTTTTTAGGAAAGAGGAAATTAAAAACGTAAATTCGTCTTCTTCTTCTGCCTTTCAAGGATTAGGCATCTCTGCCTGTTCCAAACCTCTCAAATTTGCCCATCTCTTTCTCGGGTGTCCTCGTTCTCTCCTGCCCTCCGGCTAATAGCCCATTGTCTGCTTAGGTATCCTATCCTCCCACATTCCGTTTACCATCTAACCACTGCATTCTGTTCTGGGATACCTTGTCGTTTAGAGAAGATGTTGAGTTCTTTCCTTATCTCTGTATTCCTATAACGATCTTCTCTACTACACCCATACGTATGTCGAAGAAATTTCATTTCAAATGCTTGCAATCTATTCTCCTCTTGCTTTGATAGCACCCAAATTTCACTGCCATAGAGTAGAGTCTGCACTGCTAATGTTTTATAAAATCTCAACCTCTTGTTTTAGCTGGTGCTATTTTTAAAAGTGCGGTGAATAGTTCCGCATATTTGCTGTAATCGGTGGATCTTATTGTAAGCCACCAGTTTATGAGGAAATCGCAAAAAAGTGAAAAATTACACGAATAAACTACTACTTCCGGTTGACCGATTTTGATGAAAATGTTTGTGTCAGGTCCGGTAGTAGCAAAAAGAAAGCTTAAGTTAGGTTAAGTTAGTAGCTTGAGTTTCAAGTTTCAAGTTCGTAGGATGTTCCATTCTTGAGATATTCTATTCACACACATACACACACACACAGACAAATCGCTAAAAACATTTTTTTTTGTTCAAGGTGTCTGAAAACGTGAAGATCCGGTGAAAACTCGATTTCGAAAAATACACATGAAATCAATACTTTCCTTCCTATCTGTTGATATAAGCAGGAGAAAGTAAGAAAATTAATAAATTTTGAAATACTCATCTTGTTTATTAAATTGTGTCAGACCTATTTTTTGCGCATACATTAGAGTTGAATAGAACATGGTGTTGCAGAAACACAAAAAAGTATGAAGTGTTCTGTCTCGGGTTACAATGTCATCCAGCGGAAAAGTTATATCACAGTTCGTAGACTAATATATTTCAGTGTCATACTGCTAGGAAAAATAAACTACATTATAACAAATTGTAGTATGTAGGTCAAACAACTATATTTTTAGTCCTAACACACTTTACGAGAGGACAAATTCATATTTTTAATTTATGTGTTAAAGTAATCAACGACACTTCATTAAAAAAATTATAAGAGTATATTTGCTGCTGTTAATTTTTCTAGATTTTAATTTACACCAATAAACACCAATAAAATTATTACTAGCGTGTTATTTAACTGATTACACAGACTAGCTAACATTTTCTTTTATAACTGGACAGAAGAAAAACTGTTATATTATTTTTTAACTAATTAACGTAAAATTCATACTGTTTATGTTAATGAAACCTTTGTAAAACTTGAGTTCAAAGGAAAAACTTTATGTATCATATTAAGTTGTTAACATTTAACTAATTACCGTATGATAACTCGGTCAAAAATTAATTAATATGTCTGTTGTAAAATAATTTTTATAACAGCGTTGCAGTTTTTTGCTTTACAAAGAAGCAAATATTATTAATTTTTAATACCTGTTAATAAGATATACTTTTATTATAAAGAAAAATTGTTAAATGTAAATATGAACTTTAGGCTAAGACCACAAAAATCTGGCTGATAAAATTCTTAGAATGAAAATATAAATGCATTCAGTAATGCGTTTAAAATATAACACCTAGCTCTGAACAGGAAACAAAACTAAACTTGATTCTGAACTGTGCATTGATATCTTAAAACATTGAGAAGTTGAAGCTGAAGATGACAATGACTAGGATGGAAATGAAGATGCCGATGCGATGACGATACTTAGTAGTAGAAGTAATTAATCTATACATTAAACTAGAATTTTAAAACTAATACTGTTAGAACTTCATACTCGCGGGCTTCCCTCGCATTCGACTAGTGCCGCCGCTTACTTGCAGCTGACCGGTATCAACACGAACCAGGCTTTCCGATAAGAAGAGTTGTCTTTTGGAACGCGTACGGAACGTACACAGTCTACTAGTTACCTCGCTCCATGCCAGTACAGGTAACTAGAATAATAATTAGGATTTACAGTCCATTTAAATTTATGTTCGTAACCTGGCTTTATGGACATAGTTTTTTGGACCATCCGCGGCCGGATTCGAAACCAGTCTATTACATAGTTTTTTGATCATCCGCGGCCGGATTCGAAACCAGTCTATTAAAAAGTTTTTAGTCGTCCGCGATCGGGTTCGAAACCAGTGTTTCGGTTATCCACGTCCGGATTCGAATTCAGTGTATTGCGTATCAGTGTATACCGTCAATGACTAGTATTGTATTTTTTTAGTAGTGTTCGTTTGGGAAGCCCGAATACGCGAGCCGTATTTTTTCGTATATGGAAACAAAGTTATTCACAATAAAAAGGAAAGGTATTTTTATACTTAAATACATGTACGTAAGTAATGTTTAATTATAAAATTTGTTTATAGACTTAAATACGTCGTCAACTTAAAAACTTTTTATTATTTTATAAACAAGTTTATAAGTCATTTTTTGGTTCAAATAATTATTTTCTTTTTGTATATTATGTAAAAGCATTCATTTAATATAAAGAAATTATTTTGGATATTATATTATGGTCATCAATATTAATATCATATAACATATCAGTATCACTAATCTATGGTCTAGGTTGTACAAGGAAGTTTGTGTACGCATCGGTACATTTCCATAAACCGGTTTTTTCAAGCCAGATTGTAAAACATTTACAATAATACCCTTATCAACGATTTCTTATCTCAACAAATTATTAATCGCAACGATATTATCAAAACGATTTACTTTCAACGATTCTGCAAATTCATTTAATTTATTAAAATAGATAATTTTAATAAATACGATTAATTTAAAATTTATTCTGATACATTTATAGTACAATATAAAATGTTGTTTATTACCGAATATTGAATATCTAGTTATTAGATTACAAGTTATTACTACAGTTTTCAATCAATTTATTTTTATTTTTGAAACTACGTTTATTACATTTAAACCATATTATTTCAAATTAAAATACTAAATTTATTTACTATCAAGAAAAATAAAAATTTATTTTAATTTCAATCGCCTTAAAAAATGGCTGAAAAATTAGAAGCCGCCTTAAAAGGGGCAATTTCACGTCGGGAAAAACTTTTCCGCCGAATCCAAAGCTTACATGATTTAATAGCGCAACTTTCGGATCCAATTAAATTGGACGAGTTCAAAGTAAGATTTGAAAATTTAAAGGAAACCTTTAACCAATTTGAATCCACACAAGAAGAGATTTACTCTCTTTCCGTTAAGATAAATAAAGATTTGAGTTCAGACCCGACAGTCGCTTCAACTACGGCATTTGAAGAATTGTATTTCAAAACAATTGCTGCTTATAAAAAATATTGCAGTCCAGTTGAGATTTCTGTAACCGAGACCACATCAGAACAAAAACTTGTTCGTCCCCGTTTACCGGAAATTAACCTTCCTAGATTCGATGGGACTTTAACTAAGTGGATTCCATTTTATGATAGTTTTGTCTCTCTCATTCATAATAATAGTGGGCTTACAGCAATTGAAAAATTTCATTATCTGTTATCTTGTTTATCTGGTCCTGCATTAGCAATAGCTCATTCCTTGCAAATTACCGATGCCAATTATGATATAGTATGGAGATCACTTAAGAGCAAATACCATAATAAGAGAGTGTTGGGAAACGGCTTTCTCGATGCGGTTTTCAACTATCAACCAAGAATTACAGAGTCAGCAGCATCATTATCTCATTTTTTATCAAATTTTTGTGAACAAGTTACTGCACTAAAAGCAGTTGGTATACCAGATTTAGCAGATTTCATAATCTTATTTGTTGCCTTACGAAACTTGCCGCATCAAACTCGAAAACAATTCGAGATGCACCATAGTAGTGTTGACATTCCGACCTTTGAGTTATTAGCGGAATTCCTACAAAATCAGTCTCGGATTCTAGAAATTTCGGAACCATCAATTTGGACGGGAAAATCGTCGAATAATAAGTCTGTCAAATCGGCAGCATTGTCACCTGACAACAAATTTACTGGTAGCAACACGATCAGACCTCGTCCTTATAAGCCAGTCTCGACTCATACGTCAGCCGTAGTTAAACAACAAACACAGAAAATTCATTGTCCGGTGTGCAGTCAGCCTCATACCGTTTTCAAATGCCCAAATTTTCTTCGCCTAGGTTTGCCTCAACGCAAAGAGCAAGTTACAAAATTGAAGCTTTGTTTTAATTGTTTGAAAAGTTCGCATCAGATCGCTGCGTGCCCATCAAAAACAAATTGTTTAAAATGCGGTGGAAGGCATCATTCATTTTTACACTTTGAAACCACTGTACCAGAATCGATACTACCTGTAATCAATACTCCCGGTCAGCCGAATAATTCAACTTCAGTCATTCAGAATAATACATTAGCATCATCTGTTAGCGCCAATGACTTGACTTCGTGTCACTCTAATGTGAATACGGACAAAGCAAAACATTCAATTTCAGTTGTCCTCGGCACAGCAATTATCGGCATAAGGGACGCAAATAATAGTTTTCAATATGTACGCGCACTTATTGATTCCGCAGCGCAAACCTCTTTCATTACGGCATCGTGCGCCTTGCGCTTAGGCCTACCGCATAAAACGTGCAATATTTCTGTCGCTGGCTTAGGACAGAACAAAATTTCTGATGCAAAAGGAATAGTTACTTGCCTTTTCAAACCAAGGGACTCTGATCAACCTCAGTTCAATACTGAAGCTATTATATTGCCGAAGATAACGTTAGACATGCCCTCTACAAAGATTCCAGAATCAGCCTGCAATCATTTTAAACATCTGTTCTTGGCAGATCCCAACTTTGATAAACCTGCTGAAATAGATTTCCTGATTGCTGGAGATATATTTCCTTATGTTTACGATGGCCAGACTATAACTACGCCTACTGGTCTTTCAGCAATGCATAGTGTCTTTGGCTGGGTAGTTACAGGAAAGATACAGGCTCTCAAACCTCCAACTACTTTGATTTCAACCTGTTTGACTTCATCCAATAGCTCGTTAGATAACTCGTTGAAAATGTTCTGGGAAACAGAAGAAATTCCACGCCAAGTTCCTCCAAACCCAGAAGATACTCTTAGTGAAGAAATGTTTTTAGCTCATCATTATCGAGAACCAAGTGGACGCTTTGTAGTTCCAATGCTTTTAAAACCGTCTGTGCAAGAGTTAGGAGAGTCATATGAACTAGCACAATCAAGATTAAGATCAACTCAACGCCGTTTGGCTCGTCAGCCTGATCTTAAAATTGCATACCAAGAATTCTTAAACCAGTACGAATCTCTTGGTCATATGGAAAAGGTGCCACAAAGCCTTTCTCCAAATGGAATGTTTTTCATTCCACATCACAGCGTGATCCGTGAAGCTAGCACGTCGACAAAACTCCGAGTAGTTTTTGACGCTTCTTTCAAGACCACTTCTGGAAAGTCGTTAAATGATGTGGTTTTCACTGGACCTAAGCTACAGCGAGACATCACGGAAATTATTATTCGATTCAGACTTCATCCTTTCGTTTTAACAGCGGACATAATCAAGATGTACAGGATGATTCAAATCCTTCCAGAAGAAAGAAAATATCAACATATTCTCTGGCGCGAATCTCAAGAACAATCTATACAAGAGTTTGAGCTCCAAACGCTAACATATGGTGTAGCATCAAGCCCGTTCCTAGCGTTGCGGGTATTGAAACAGTTATCTCAAGATGAACAGCATGTCTACCCTCAAGCTGCTGCTGTGCTACAAGAAGATGTATTCATGGATGATATTCTAACTGGCGCAGAAACATTGGAAGAAACCTTAAAACTACGTGACCAGCTTATAAATCTTTTAGCCCGGGGAGGATTCGAATTACATAAATGGTCTAGTAACAACCCTGCTTTGCTACAAGATATTCCAAAACAATTCATAGAATCATCAGTGCCTCTAGACTTGGAGAGTCAGCATGTAATGAAAATATTGGGGCTACAATGGACACCTTCATCAGATACTTTCTCTTACAAAATAGAGCTAACCACTGCAACACCTACTAAACGATCTATTCTTTCTCAGATTGCGCGCATTTTTGACCCTCTGGGATGGCTAACCCCAGTTATTATGAGAGGAAAGTGCCTACTCCAGCAACTTTGGCTGTCAGGCCTAGACTGGGATGATCCTGTTCCATCATCTTTAGAAAAGGAGTGGCGGAAGATAGCAAGTAGACTAGAATTACTTTCAGAAATAAAAATCAACCGATTTGTCCTCACTGAAGAGCACGTCAGTTATTCTATCGCCGGATTTTCGGACGCTTCAGAAAAGGGTTATGGTGCAGTCATCTATCTATTAGTGCAAGACTCACGTTTTACCGTTAAATCATCATTAGTAATTGCAAAATCTAAGGTTGCTCCATTAAAATCAGTGTCTATACCTCGGCTAGAACTTTGTGGAGCTCTACTTCTGTCTCGACTTTTCAATTTTACGCATAAGATATTATCAAGCAAACTTAATTTCAAAGAAATTTATTTGTTTACTGACTCCAAAACTGTATTGTCCTGGTTGAAAACTTCACCACATCTACTCAAAACATTCGTAGCTAATAGAGTTTGTGAAATACTTGATGTCTCATCGCCAAAATCATGGAACCATGTGTCATCTGAAGATAATCCTGCTGACCACGCTTCACGTGGGATTTATCCAGAAGACTTAGTTTGCAACTCGTTATGGTGGTCAGGACCTGCATGGCTGACTACTCCAGTAGAACAATGGCCTTCACAAAACATCGATCTGAACACCTTAGACAGCCTTGAAGAATGTAAACCATCTGCTATGGTTACAAGCGCAAGGAGTGAAGAGTTAGGACCATTAATTACAAATTTACTCCACAAGGTTTCATCCTTTTCCCGGCTTATTAGGATAACAGCCTGGTGTTTCCGCTTTATCAGCATCCTTCAGACCTGCAAGCGAGTGAACTCCAGCCTTACAGCTGAAGAATGGCACAAGGCTTTAAATTTTTGGATTAAGGAAATTCAGCATCAATATTTTAAACCAGATATAGAAGCCCTTCAAGCGAGCAAGAATGTTTCAGCATACCTTCAGAGGCCCAGCCCCTTCATTGACCTGTTGGGTTTCGTTAGGGTGGGGGGTAGGTTACGCCATGCTGACCTGCCTACTCAAATTAAACACCCAATAGTCTTCCTGAAAGAAAAGTCTCCAGTTCTTCATTGGCGGCTTGATCGAATTGAAGACACCCATCCTGGGAAAGACAATCGTGTGAGAGTGGTGACAGTACGAACTACCCAAGGCAGTTCTCGTCGACCGGTAGTCAATATCACTCCACTACCTACAGCCTAGACCATTCTTTTGCCATTAAGAAGAAATTTTGTTTTATTTAGTCTTTTTTGTGTACATAGTTTTCCTTTCCTCAAAGGTTTTTGTTTTATTTTTATATATGTATTTAGTGTGTGAACTGAAAACCCCTTGCCGTTGTTTTGGTGGGGGGTTTATGTTAGAACTTCATACTCGCGGGCTTCCCTCGCATTCGACTAGTGCCGCCGCTTACTTGCAGCTGACCGGTATCAACACGAACCAGGCTTTCCGATAAGAAGAGTTGTCTTTTGGAACGCGTACGGAACGTACACAGTCTACTAGTTACCTCGCTCCATGCCAGTACAGGTAACTAGAATAATAATTAGGATTTACAGTCCATTTAAATTTATGTTCGTAACCTGGCTTTATGGACAAATACGATAGTGAGAGAACGTAATAGAAAGATTTGTACAAGGCAAGAGGAAGGACGTTTGGTAGATTAATTTTTTTTAAACTTTTTATTGAAAAATTAGTATCTGTTATTACAATTCCTAAATATGACAGTATCAAAACTTGAATTACTTGCTGGAGTTTGCAGTCATCACTACAGTCCTAAAATTGGCCAAGAAGATCCCTTGGCCAGAAACGTTTAAAATGTCTGTGCTAAGTACTCGGTAAAGCCTTAGTGTACATGTTTTTTATGAGAGGGTTGTCATGTAATTCAAATTTATCGTGCACGGTCTTGTATAGATTGTTTCGCGGCGACGTCATTTTTGGAATTTGTGGGAAGTTCATGGGATTTGTAAATCTTTGTGTACTAATAAGTTTGTTACTTTACGTTTTCTGCCCATAACAGACAGGTGGAGTGTTAAACTATTTACACTCAATATATTTGTTGCAGGGCTAAAATAAATAGTTCTGTTTCTTATCACATGGTCAGCCAATTAAAAGACTGAATCATTTAAGAACAGAAGAGGTAGAAGTGTAAAAGACACTAATCAGAGTTATTCTCCCTGAAAGTAATGAATTTCATTATACAGCCAGACCCTGTGGTGAATGAAGTGAAGGTGTCATTTGCAGAGTGGAAAATATGTGCTTTTCCGAAGGTCCGGCATGCTGATAAGTGTACTTTTCCATTCAGTGAGTAAGGCAATTTGTAAACCACCTCACTCCTCATTTTGCTTAGTAAAATCTCTATAGGTTCAAACCAGCCTCTCGGCTAATGACCTAACAACAGCAATTTAAATTTATTTATATGTGGTCGTTTTCCACGCGGAATGGACCAATAACCAATAGGTCATCTGCAGTTTACCAAGATCGTATACCCCTACTTCCACTACCATTGTGCCTCATCACTGTTATATGAGACCCCTAACATAATCGTTCTTGGGTTAAGGTAGAAAGGTACACCCAGATTTCTGAAAATTTCAAGTGCTACTCAGGGACAAAAAACTGGGAACCCCTGCATTAGAGAATTGTTGATCAGTTTTATTGGAAAACTTGGGTAAAGTTAAATAAAGTTTGTAGTGTTCATAGTTTTCACACCTTGCTATTTTATTGTAAGTAATCGAACCTCTGTTGACGTTATCATACCCAAAATCAAAGATAATAAAAGACAACGATGTGATTTTATTTGAAATTTTTATTTGTAAGAATTCGCCAATTTTAAGTAAAATGTTCTGACCGATTATAACTTAATCCAGAACTAATTTTTTTGGGAATTTAAAAAAATTACGTTTGTATATTAACAAACTTTTGTATACCTTATAAATTATCATGCGTTCGTTGAAATTGATTTTGTTATTTAACGTATAGAGTTAATTAATAACTAACGTCTCCTTTCTGAATTAAAAAAAGGTTAAAAGAGGTGATCGTAATGAAAAGGCTAGGCCAAGGTACCAGTGGGGTTTTTTGTAGGGTTCTCTCTGGTTATTGGTCCATTATTACGTTGCCTTTATTTCTTCCAAGAATTCCGGATATTAAATTCTTCACACTAGGAAATGAACTAAACTGTATTGACAAAGGAATGAATAAAATGTTTCTCTGTAATCCTCTTATCTGGGTATCGAAAAAAGTTTCTATATAAAACAGGATTTGTTATACACCCTAATATAAATGGTCGTTCTTTTACACATTTTGTTGATATGTTCGAATTCATTTGTTTCGTATTTTGCATTTTATTCTTGCCTTTTGTTAATACCAAGTTCTGTCGCATCAGCACCATGGTAATATTAGCTACCACGTGTAAAATTTAACTTTAAGTATATTGGTGCATATATATTATTTTAAAACTTTTCTATAAGTTGTTAAACAACGACGTGGTATTGGGAAGTTCCTTAAGGGTAAGTCATAAACTAGTTGACTGGAATGGTTAGAATAGTAGATCACGAAATTTACTGTCGAAGAACGTACCTAGTTCTTTTACTATCGGAATTTTGAAATCTTGATTTTTTTGAAATTTGAAAATCTTTGATTTTGAAATTTGAGGATTTTATTTCTTACATAAAAAGGAGCGACAGAAGCTGGTGTTAAGAATTTTGACTGAAAGATCTGGATCGACTTTAAGGTACTCTCTGCTGTAACTAAATATATATAAATATATTTTTAAATTTAGTTATTTATTGTTACTATTATTAGACTAACAAACAATTTTATTCAATCTTAAACTTCTTAAAGATAACATTAACATAATAAAAATAAACTTAATGGCTACTCTTATTTTCTAACAGTAGCAGTTATTTTAAGATATAATTCTTAAGCTACCTTTTTCTTGTAAATATTATTAGTTTCTCTGTTAAATTTATCTAAGTGCAGCTTTATAGCTACTCTTACTTATAATATTATAAACTTTTACACAATCACTTAAGAAATAAAAAAGTACTCACTTTGAAAAACAACAAAAAACCTGAAAAGACCATTAATGCCGATGCCACCAATCAGGAACAAAGATTTTAGCTGGACGTGAAATAAAAAGAAAAAATTGGAAACTTTGCTAAACATCTAGAAAGTACTTTCCAGACGTGTGAGGAGATCATCGACGAAGGGTTAAGAGCAACCAAAGAAGCTGTAGAAAGAAAGAGAAGAGGGACGAATTGAAGAGTAAAAATAAACTAATTTAAGAAATATAAAAATAATTTTTATATTTTGTTTTTTTATATTAAATATTAGGATATAAGAAAATATCGTTTTTACAATAGACTAGAGTGTTCACGTTTGGTTGCCCTGATCTATTGCATACATTTTCCTTTTATTTACTAAATTTTCTTGTTGTAAGTTTGCAGTTGTTAAATATTAGATACTCGTAGTTTGTTTAGTGATGTTCCAACAGTTTTGTCAATGTAGATAACTTAATGTAGTTAATGGATGGATGGGTTGGCTTTAAAACGTTAACGTTGCAAGCTTTAAGCCAAAAATCGAACTCTGAATCTTTTACATCGTAGTATATCACACTAACCACTATACAGTGAAGATATCCTATACTGTTAATGTGAAATTTGAATGAGCTTTGTAAACTTTAAAGTTTATTATTATTAAATCTGGGTATTTAATACAATATTTACATTTTGATTGGAGGTCTAATTGGAAAAGAAGCTCGTATTTCGAAGTAAATTTTTTGTGAGGAAGTCAGTCAGTTACATTACGGTTTGTTTCAGTAACGACGTTCGAAGACGAAAACTTTACCGTCTCTCTTGAAATGAGATAAAAGTTACCTTTCTTTTTTCTACTAAACTTTCTCACTCATTTTATTTTTGTTCAGTCCCTTTATCTCTTATGCTTTCTTCCGTTGTCTCTGTTCTTCTTGTTTTGGTTCTTTATTGAGTGTTCTACGTCGTCCATCTGTAGAGTATCTCACTTAATTCTTGAAGTTTCTAGGAAATTAGCTGCGTTCAAAAACAAGTTCAAAGACGGATTTTTTGGTGACATTTGTTTTTTCTGTGTTAATGCCATTTCACTCGAAATATAATAACACTTATAATGCTCTATTTCTTAAATTTATGGCCAATTTCATTTCTTTCTATTATTACACGTTTGTTCTCTATCTAGTAAAAAATTACAACTAAACCACTCACTACAGCCCCTTTGCCACAAAGTTTACTTCTTATTTTCTTTATCTGACCAAGGATAATTATAGTTAATTACCGTAAAATAACTTTCTTTTTAAATATAATAAGGAAAGAAATAGGAATTTTTCCACACAAAGAAAAAATAAAATTGTATCGTGCCTAATGAATCGATCATTTGAATAGAATGCCAGAAAGCTGTTTGCCTAGTGTAGCTAAAAGATACAAACCAGGAAAAATTAGGAATATTGGCAGGCCGAAGAAAAGATGGGTGCCGGAACCAAAAGAAATGGCTAACCCGAGAATCTTTCTGTAAGATTTTTAAGTAATAATTATTTATTTAATACGAAAGTACATGATAATTCCATCAGACCGAAGTCTGTCGATAGAAACAGTAAAATAACTATTTTATTAAAATAGAAAAGTTAAGAGTAAAAAAAGAAATTATGGTAAGTTTAATAAACTGTTTATCAAAATTCATAATATGAATTTTAAAATATGAAATTTAAAATTTTTTATTATATTATATTATAATATAATAAAAAATTTTACTTATATTAATAATATAATGCACTATTTAATATAATTTTTTACTTATATAATAATAATATTTCTTTGCCTTTACTGAACAAAAACATTAATCTTACATAAAAACAAACCTAAAATAAAATACAAACTTATAAACGGAAATGAGACAGCGGACACGACCACCAAAGAGGCGTTAAAGACTCCACTGAGAAATAAACATCACATCTCATACAGATATCAGGAAACATTTGCACAACCAAATTAAACAACACTGGAACCAAATCTGGTCTTGACATCCTCCAACGAAACTTTACCACATCTAAAAACACATTTTTCAAAAACCCTCAACCTCATTTGGAGTTTCAAAGGCATCAAGTTCGACTTACACGATTACGCATTAGAAACTGCACACTTACTAAAGAAAGAAGAACCACAATATTGTACACATTGCAACACGCCACTTACAATCAAACACATCATCACAGACTGCCAAACTAGACAATCCACTCGAACACTTTTCAAAATTAACAACATTTTAGCACTTAATTTAGTAGACAGAGTAACGTTTCATAACCCAATAAATTTTTTTAATTTCACAAAATTTCTGATTTGATATAATTTAAAATCGTGTATTTAATTTTTCATTGTATCATTCTATTTTTTATTTTTCTGTTGTCTAAATTTTAATTGAACCTAACTGATTTTTCATTATGTTTTAATATATGACCTAATTGTGTTTGTTTGTCTTCTTTGGAAATTTTATACTATATATATTTTTTATTAAACATTATTTTCCTTTGTTTGCACCACTACATATGATAATCAACAGCCAAAACAAAACAAGATTAAATATAAACTCACCTCAGAGTATTATATTGTTTTGAGATCTTTCGCCTCTCACGGAGACATCATCAGGAATTAAAAGACACTAAACACATATATAACAAAAAACATTAAAACACTTATGGTCAACGACCACGTCAATTATTCTATATATCATAAACCATTCCGCACGCGGTTATTCGGCCGAATCACCGAATAACCGCGCGCGGAATAGTTTATGATATAGGAAATATATTATATATATATGATATTATATGATATAGGATAATGACCTCGTAGTCGATGCGACCTTAAACAAATACAAAATGAAATACAAACTTGTAAATTAAAAATCAATACAATAAATATTTATCTTTCAGGCAATACAACACTTACTTGCATTAATTCCTCGACCCTAGATATAAAGTCATCGTTACATGTAGACCAAATCGACGAATCTAAGTACGAGTATATTAAATAATTACTTGTATCATTAATTTTGTCAATAAATATTACTTAAATTGTTATGAGTTTGTTTATTAGGTATTTATTAAACCCAAATCCCAAAAGAACCTTGGCTTAGTGGTTGTAATACGTATTAAGAATAACGTACAAGAATTCTGTGTCATTTATTTGTAGTGTTAAATTCAATTAAATGAGAACGCTACTGATCGATTTATCATAGTATCCAATACCTGACCGTTTATTCCTGACCACGATATTGACATGATTTGATACTTGAACAAAGTAAATAGAAACTGCTCACAGCTATGGGAGGAGGAGGGACTGGTGCAACGAATGCAATAATGCATATAAACAATTCCTTTTATACTTCTATGTACTTGGAGTATACAAACAAATACAGACAACTGTTATACATCCCTTACATCTAATCATTCTCTATTAAACTCAACAAATCTACACAAAAGTAATCTCTCTCTCTCTCTATCCCTTAAATTCACTTCAATTCATATATTCTCCTCTTCAAAATCCATTTTGCTCTTGTTAAATATCTCTCTTAAAAAAGTACCCTTATGTGTCTGATGTCCAATCATCCTAGGAATTGACTTTACCTTCGTACCTAATTCACATCCCTTTGTGTTTTAATTCGTTCAAACGAAATTACCCTCAAGTTTTAACATCAATTTTTAAAAATACTTTTTAATAACATATAAAAGAAGTAAACAGAAAAATAAATCTGGTTTTAATTTTTAGTTTTAGAGATCAAATAGTAATTTATATATACTAATTTGTAAAACGTAATTCTTCGTCTGGTTTTCTGTTATTTTTTATCAGTGAAATTGTTTATTAGACGAATTTATTAGAACAAACTAAAACCTTTTACATTATATGAAATACTGCTTGGATAAGATATTTATTTGTTTATTATCAAACACCAAACAGGACTAAGCTCAATAAATATAGAGCTAAACTTAAAAAATCTGGTGTGGAAAATTCACTTGACTTTATCTTTTGAATGTAAATAATGAAAAACATAACCGATGTTTTAACATGAGTAAACAATGTAAAATGAAAAACATATCTTAATTCCTAATCGTTATTGAACGACGATAAATGAAAATCAACCTTTGTTCTACTTAAAAATACGGGGAAAATTGCTAATGAATGCTAAACTAAGCTCTGTAGAAAACAATGTTTGTTTTTTTACTTTAAGTTGCATCAACATCTGGGTTATTAGCGACTACTTTTTGGTTAAAGAACGGTGGGTTTAGACTTTGACTTTTATTTTGAATCTTTAACGTACTTTAGAGAACGACCAAAAATTGAGAGAGCATTGACATTACACTAAAATTAACACAAACTGGCACCAATATTATATACAACATTCAGCAATATTAAATTGGGAATAACAATTATCAAAAAAATATACTAAAGTATGAAAAAATTAAAACAATAAAAAGTTCATATTGTTGAAGAAAAGATTACCAATCGTAGGCCTAATAAAGCATTTTAAAGACACAACAAAAGTTACATCTAATACTTGTCTTTTTCTCGTCCGTCTTTTGGACTAGGTATACAATACACATGAACAATTTGTTAGTACATAAACAATGCAGTAAGATTAAAGAAGATCTGTGCTCCTTTGTCTCTTTAATCATCTAATAAAGCTTGGTGGATTTGCCATGTCACTGAGAAACGGATTTTTATGAATGTGTAGTTTTAAATAGAATTTAAAATAACTACGAGTTATTTTCGATAATGTCGTAAATGAATGGTGTTTTCTAATTGGTATTATTGGCGTTTTAATCTTTGAAAGCAATGCCTAGAATAAATAATATTTAGGTATTTTTAATTTGCAATAACTTTGATTTTACACACCTTTGTGGTAAATTCTAAGGCCCCAATCTTAAAACCGCCCATTTTTTACCAGTATCAATGATTATTATACAAAAAACCAGTATTAGACGCTAAACTAGGTACGCTGTAGATTATAATGTCGACAATAAAAATTGTAGGTTTTATAATTTTCTACAACTTCGATTTACGTATTTCAGTCATAAGATTTATATTGAAGTTGCAGCTTTAAAAAAACTACTACATCAAATTCCCACAAATTACAGCAGCCATGGCACTCACTTAATCTTGAAGAGCACAATAAGTTTAGTAAATAAACTGATTTAAAAAAATAATGGAGCTTTTTTTAAAAAATTGTCATTTGCAAGGTAGAAAGTAGATGCTTTATAAAGGGCCTGGTATCCTGGTAAGCATACTGTTCCATTCAACCAGGACAAGAATGGTAAACCACCTCACTCCTTATTTTACTTAGTAAAGACTCTAGAGGTGAGACCAGCCTTCTGATGATGACCTAAACAACAACATATTATAATTGAATATATTTGAGTATTAAATTTTTAAACAAATATATTTTATAATTTTGAAGGAAGTTCTGTTATATAAAAAAATTAAAAAATTCTGAAAGAACCTGAAAAACATCATAATTCATTATTTACTGTTTAATTTAAAATGCTTCCCCTATTTCGTATATTTAATTTTATTTACTCTGACATCATAAACGGTTGTTGATATATTGAAATTTTGTAATTGTACAAAGAAATTCAAATATTTAACAAACCTATTAAGTTTTTGGTAGTATTTAGTTTTCGAACAATAATAAATCTGTTAAAGTAAGTAGTAGATCGAGTTTTGTTATACAAGATTACAAGCGTTTTCTTTAAATATATTATATGTAGGTACTTTACTTTTGTTGAATTATACAATGTTTGAATTCCTTATAAGAGTAGATAAAAGCAATTAAACTTTCGTAGAAAAACTATTATTAAACTTGTTATATACTATGATATCTTGAATCAAGAAACTATCGCAAAAGTATGCTAAAGTGAAAACTAATGTAAGTTTAGTTTGATTTACTCCATTATACTTTACTACAACCTATACTGGTAGTATTTAATTTTGTCATCTTAACTTTGAATCAAGTACAGAAGTTGAAAATAAAGTTCATAGTTTATTATTGGAATCGCATTATGAGTTAAATCTTAAATGGAAATATAATGAAAAGATTGGAAAAGTTTTGTTGGGTGTGTACACAACTCAAAATCAATCTGTAGCCTACATTAATATTATACGTTGTTCTTGTATTATTATAATGATTTATTTTATACTCCTTTTCTGTACTTTATACTATTTTATCTTATCTTGTTTGTAATAAAGATTATTATATATTCTGCGAGAGGTAGAGAACATGTTTCATTTTATGGGTGATCTATAATTAAAGAAGTAATTTTCAAAACTCCACGCGTCCAAATATTAAAAAAACAACTAGATAACCCTAATCCATATTTATAAGTGATGGAACTGTAATCAATTTAAGCTGATATAATAGCGGTCTGCATGAGATTGTCACCGCCATCCCTTCTAATTAATCATTTACTGTGTTGCCGGCCTTCAATACTTCTTCCGGCCTTTGTCGGCGCGATGGGCTCTTTAGCGGCGAAGCGACAAAGCCCTGTAGCGGCGCCCGACAAACCTTCCGGCTGCCTTTGTCATCAAGGCCAAGCCAGTCGCCGCTCTCTACAACAGCGCTCTTGGCAGCTATATAAAGAGCGCTGCACTGAGCCGGTTGAATCAATTCCAATCAAGACACCGAGGGATTCACTTCCACCAGACAGCAGACGAGACGTTCACCACCGCACACGGCTGCCGGACTCCAGCGAGAACTAATCGACGACCCCGCAAGAGAGAAGATGATGCTTCCGCTCGCCGTCCCGTCACCGTAGGCCGTCGACCGGACCGTCATCGCCCGCTGACGCGAGCGATGCCCACAGCGGTCCCTCGATCGAGCCTTACGCCCACCGGACCCGACGAAGCAGCCATCGACGCACTACTGCGAGGGAAGAAGATGACGTCTCCGCTGGACGACGACACGCCGTGTCGCCCAGCCTCCGACCGCCACGACGACTACGACAGACGACCACCGCTTAAACGGCCCTTTTCAGGGCCACCAAATTAATAAGGTTGCCACTTAATGTCGCCATCCGGTGACAAGATAAAGAGGTAAGATTTACCTAACATATAAAGTGGGTATCTGTTTACCATAACTACAACGAACAGTTCATTCAATTGTACATCTTTTGGCGTCTACACAAAGAGTCTCTAAACGTCTTCACAGCTAAACTACTAATGTAGGCCACATTTAATTGGTCCGTTGGTGATTACGTAGATGGAGCGTTTCCTTTCTCCACCGCACCCTCCAACGTTGTCACGTCTAATGTCATATTCGTGTTCTTGGGGAATAAATAAAACTAATTCAGCGACATTGTTGAATTTTCGACATTTTCTATTCCTAAAAATAAATTCTTGGAGTGAGAATTTCAGATCAACAACACACGAACTAATGGATCACCGTAGTGGGTAAGTTACAGAGTAAACCTCACGTTTTTAGCCACATTTTAAAGTCAAAAAACTATTTTTTTTCCTCAGTAATCTATGACAAGTATTATATTATAGGAAATTAAAGCTAAAATTCTGAATTTTATTACGAAATAATAAAAAATATTATGTCGTTCATTTAAAAAAATTTTATTCGTTGTCAAATGCAAAAAATGTCGCAAAATTTCGGTTGCCTAACCTTGTGATCCCTAATCCTCAATCAGGGGAGAAGAAACTGAGTTGTCATCCGGTAAAAAATTTAATAATTTTTTAAATCAAATTTATTATAGAAGAGAATAATAATTCCTATCCAATTTAAATACTCAAAAGCCAAAAATATTTACTTGATTGTCCAAACAGAAATTAATTTTTACATTTTCTTATTTTCCTATATTTTTGATGATTAAGGATTAATGAATCCGGAGTAATTAATTGTACAGTACCGATTACTATTATCAACTATTATTTTTACTATTATTACTATTAATTGTAAACATTTATAAAATAAGGAATTTTATGAATAAGAGTTAAAAATATTTCAATAGATTTAAAATAAAGATTTAACTGAACGTGAGATCCCCTTGTTCGGTTTCATTTAAAAAGTTTAATAGGAATTCCAAACTGATAGACGAATAGTGGGGTGGTTGATCTTGTGATGAGAAATTGGCATTTAGGATTAGAAAGTACAGTACTATATTGAATAGAAAAAGGTCGAGTGGACTTCACCAAAGGAACGTTTCAAATAAAATAAACTGCATTCTGGCTAACATGCCACGTTCAACCTTCCACGTTTCTATTGAACTAATAACGTGCTTTGGTTTCCGTTTAATGAGAACCATTTTATTTGTACTACTGTGAAAGAATGCAATTACTTCCTATTTAACACTAATTAAAAGTAAACGAACAAATACCTTCTTGTTCATACGGAAAAAACAATTTAATTTTACATTTTATTGATTTAAAAGATCCAATACGTTTTAAATTACCTAAATATAAACTGAAAATAATATTTCAGTTGAAAATGTTCAAAATAATTTTGTTAATTTTTAAGTCGTACAATTTAATATAGTTTTGATTTCTATTGTATAGGCCCTACATACATTATTTTTTGCATATTTCATCCTTTTTCTCAAAAACTGCGAACAGTACAGGTTCCAGGCTGGTTTTATTTGATTTTTTTAGGTAATTTTCCGTATGAATCCACCATATTTGTTTTAAAAAAGCGCTCCCAAAAATTTAGTGTCACTGTATTTTACTAGTGGAACTGAAAATCGTGGCGAAATTTTGCGCTAGCTTTAACTCGCTAATGAAGCGTTTGCGGACATATATTCATATAATTTTTTTCTCATGTTTAGCTTTACAATCCTGTACTAAATTATTATATCATAATTAAGAATCACCCTGAATAGAGAATTAGTGTAATGGTAAAGGCCAAGCCAGTTGCTGTGACCGCTCGACTACGCATGCGCATACTTGACTTCGACGTCACGTCCGCAGGGCGCCACACTCCCCTCAGTACTCGTGTAAACGTTGGACGAGTCACCGTTGAGCTCGTTACGCAGCTAATGCTTTGCACGTGGCTCTACCACACACGGATGTTCTGCGCACAACTGTGTACTACGAATAGCACACGGAGGTGCTACAGCCAGCGCCCGTTACCTCGAAAGCAGGCAAGGATAGGGTAGCTAAACTGCAGTTCTTTGGGCACGCTCTGTGTGGTCTGGGACGTGCCCCCCCCCTCCGACCAACATTTAGAAGTAGAGTCATATTGTAGTTGAATATTTACAACACCCATTGTATTTTGTAGCCATGCTGTTCCATTGTTGATCATATACGCTGCACTATTGCAGTGCATACAAGACTACAACAATGCAGACGCACGTTTTGCCCAGCGCTCTCCTTACGAAAATCAGGCTGTAGGTAGTTTAAGAGAAATAAAAATATTTATAAAATTTTCAGAATACATTATTTTTAACAATGAAACGGAGTTAACTTTGGAGATATCCCTCAACAACCAAATATTGTGTGATTATAAATTTTTTAATTTGATTAAATCTTCTTAAACCCCAAAATTAAATATAAATTCAGAGCAACACTTTTTTTAACACTTAGTTTTATTACGTAAAGGTTGAAAATCTTACCAATAATTTCTCAAAGAAAACTGCCAGTGTTCAGTTAAATTTAAATTTTTTTAGTGTCAATGCAGTTAACTATTTAGTCTTTGTTAATAATTAATTATAATTATAAAAAATTCAATTATAATTATTTTTATTCAAAGTCTCATCAACTACTTTGTTATTAATGACTACGGTGAGTAATGCATCGAGGACAGTGGTTTTGACTTGTAAAAATTTCCAGACCCTGGCCGGGAATCGAACCCGGGACCTTTGCGTGGTAGGCTAGCGCGCTAACCACTACGCTGCGGAGGGGGCCAGATTGTAAATTTTATTGTAGTGTAATTTTTTTTTTAGCTTGTATTTATTATCGGGAACTGTACATTAGTGACAACTACCGAATTTGATCGCTGCTTTGCTGTATTATTTGACGTGAATTAAGCTTGAATGTGAACAGGGACCGCCAGTAGAATTTGTTCACGGATGGCTGATAGCTGGTCACCATACAAAGTCGCTTGCCCAAACGGTGTTGCTTAACAAATAATAGCGACTTATTACCAGCTGACTGACTGGGCTGGCCCGGAGATAATTGTAGTAAAATGACCGCCGGGCCAGCCCAATCAGTCAGCTGGTAGAAAGTCGCTATTATTTGTTAAATAACACCGGTTGGGCACGCGGTTTGTACGGTGACCAGCGGACAGCCTTCCGTGAACAAACTCTACTGGGTGTCCCTGTTCAAACTCATGCCTATTCCGTGTCAAAAATACAGCGAGAAGCATCGATATAATTGGGTGGTTTTCAATACTGTCAGTTCCCGATGATAAATAAAATAGTAAAACATTCATTAAGTTTTGAAATCACTAAAATTTATAATTGCGTCAATTTCTTTATAAATTAATTTCGAGATCACAACTATATTTAGTTTATTTTATTGAATTATTTTAATGAATTATTGTTTATTTTAATGAATAATTTAATTATAAAATTATGAATGGTAAAATAAATAATCTTTATTATATTTTGTTATAATTATTTTGCTTGCGAACTATAAATGTTTGGAAGGGTTATCAATTTTGTAATTAACCTGAGTTAATCCTGGATGGGTGTGCTTTAAACAAAACGTTCCCTCACCAGCTAAATGTGTAATAATTTTACAAAAACAGGTTAATGTTATTCAATTATAGTTTAGAGTTGATTTACTTAAACAACAGTTTTTGTTATTCTGTCTTTATACAGATTCGGAATTGGGTTAGTACCAGTTATTCTTAGAATAATTAGGTTATTTATTTTGTTTACAATTATTATCGTAAACAGACTATTATTTCATACTTTCATCATGGAAATTTGTCCTAATTCTCGTTAATGACTTTGTTAGTTAATTGTTCGTTAAGAACATTACTATAATTTGTTAATATCATAATAAAAGTTATTTATAATTTCAAGTAAAGAAGTAGTATACTAGGAAAAAATTTCTACAATAAAAAAATGAATAAATGTAATAAAAAATGTTGTTTTAGTCATTAGCCAAAAGGCTGGTTTGAAACTCTAGAGGCTTTACTTAGTAAAACAACGAAAGAGGTGATTTACAACTTGTAACTTGTAAACTGACTTTCAACTGAATGGAAAGGTAAGCTTATCGGCATTCTAGGATCTCTGAAAAGCCTCTACTTTTCTTCCTGTAAATGTCCCCTTTTTTCATTCACCACAGGGTCTGGCTGTATAATCAAATTAATTACTATTTTGGATATCTGGTAACAAAAGATATGAGGTGTGCCGAAAAAGCAAAAATGAGGTCGCAATGGCTAAGGAGACATTTGGTAGGAAAGACATGTTTTGTACAATGGGCTTGATTTGCAATTGCGGAAGAGATTGGCGGAATGCTTTGTTTGAAGTGTGATCACGTATAGAGTGGAGACGTGGACTTTGAGGAGGAAAAATGAGAAGGGGTTAGAGGCCCTGGATATGTGAATTTGGAAGAGGATGGAAAAGATTAGCTGGATAAAAAGAATTAGTAATGAGGTGGTGCTTTGGATAGTGGGAAAGAAGAGGGGTCTATTGGGGACAGTGGGACAGAAGAAACACAGGTGGCCGGGTCACTGGATGAGAAGGGAGTGTCCGATTGCAGACTTGCTGGAGGTACCAGTTAATGGAAAGAAGGCAAGAAGGCGTAAAAAGTACAAGATTCTTGATGATGTGAAACAGGCAAGACGGTACTAGGGGGTGAAGAAGTTGGAGCGAGAAAGGGTGAAATTGAGGACTGAGTGTAGAGACCTGCTGCGAAGCAGAACGCGAATGGTGGAAAATAAAACTGGTTAGTGCCTTTTATACCTCTCTTTCTTCTGTTCTTAAATGTTTCAGTCATATAATTGGCTGACCAACTATTTTTGAAGCCAAGGAACTAGCAGATCGAGCGCAAATAATTTGACACACTACTTGCCTGTTATGGGCTGATGTATAAAGTACGTAACGGAATCGAGTAAAGCATATAATTGTTAGCAGCATTATTTTATTTTGACGCGTGGGTGAATGAAAGTGTTGAAAATATGACATGGCATTTATTAATATTTAAAAAATGTACGCCACATATGTAACGCACCAGCTGTTGTAGTATCACCACACTATGACTGTTCGTACATTCCTTTCCTAATTCTGCTGTTCATGTACTTCGCTTCATTTTATAACTCTCAACACGTTGACTGCGGCTGACGCGGATCCGCGCCAACCTAAACACTCCCAGGTGACTGGCCGACGCGTTTCCGCGTCCGATCTATACAGTTTATTATTGCTTCTTTCTACGTTTAGGTAGGGTGAATAGTCTTTATTGTATTGCCCAGTCATAGGAACAGGTTCATTCTATGGTAGTGAGCGATCAGTTCTTGGATAGACGTCACCAGTTTTGTTTTGGGGAGTTTTAAAAACTGATATATTTTCTTCTATGTTTCGAGTTTTACGGGCTGTTTTATTAGTTATTAATAAAATTTTATTTCATTATATTACTTTTCTTACAATTGCGCAACATTTACTAGCCTATACTTAGTAAATATTATTAAGTGTGGCAAAATGCAACTAAATAAATAAATATGAGTATACGAATGTAATACCTAAATGCTTTAAATTTAAGTAGGCCTATTTTTTCGAACATACAGACCTAAAGTTAACTTTTTTTAAAGAAACTAGTAGGTATTAATGTTTTTAAAATGTTAGCACAATTTAAAAATTGGTTATAGAAATATTTTATTAGCACTTATAATTTTAGGAGCCTACGAGGCGTGCACATTCACACAAAGCGGCAAGGTCATTCACTTATAATAGTATACTAGTAGGCTTATTCAATTCTTTTTTTAGGTGACCCCATTTTTTGAATTGCATTTTTACCTGTTCACGGAAAGACTTACTGCCGTGGGTAGCGAACAGAAAGGGTAATAAAATATTGTTGAAAAAAAAAGAAAAATCGTATAACCGTCACAAATACCGATATCTGTCTGCCGTCTGTACCGTAATATTACTTACTTTCAACTTTTCAGAAACCTTTGGCCACACCGCAGTTATTCAGCTAAGAGTGCCATATACAACTATTATTATCCTTTTATTCCTATAATTTTTTAATTTTTTCTCGTAGGTTTACGTGATAAAAGCAAAGTACATTCAGACTTTTACATTTGTTTTGTATTTATACTTTTAAGTGTGTATTTTTAAAATGAAAACAAATACATTTATCTATAGTAAAATACATAAACATACACGTATAAATATAAAATAAAAGTATTGAATGAAAATACACACAAGATATTGTAATTGTAGAGAGAATATGAGGATATGAAGCGCCGCGGACTTGTGCATTACTGTGTGCGGGGAACATATAAATGCGGCAGGCGACGGTTCAGTCACAGCGAATAACATCGTTTAACACGGGCCGCAGTGAACGTGTTAAGAGAATTAGGATGAGATTTTCGCGACCTGTTAAAAGGTGTCATTTAAAAGAAAAATAAGAAGAACCGAGATGCAAATTGAACAAAATGTACTTTCTGTCGGTTGTCTCATTCATGGAAAATATGGAAGTGGTTTTTTATACTAAGCATACGAGGTGTGGCTATTAAATAACGAGACTGACGTTGTAAAAAAAGTTATTTTAATTTTATACATAATGACTTATTGAAATATACACTCCTCCTCCATCCCTACAACGATCCATGCCAATTTTCCATTGTTGGAAACAGTGCTGGAAGTCATCTTCTGTCAGCTCCTTCAGGACATACGAGCAGGAATGCACTAAGTATTTTATGCAACATAAATTGCATAAACCTTACAAACAAAAGTGCCTTCTAGATTGAAAGAGAATACTAAAACAATTCGTGAAAATTAGTGACAAAAATTAAAAATCGTGTATAGAATATGACTTGTTTACGAAAACAGGAAAATTTTCACATGACATGTATTTTTATAAAAAAAAAATTCTAGTTGTAAAAAGGTGATTTTGGTACTATTGGAAAGCGCTAATTTCAAACTGTATAAACAGAGTTAAAACCCAAAAATCGATATTTTGTTCATTTTTTCGATTCTGACTCCCCTAATAGTCACGTTGAGTGAACATTAGTAGCAAACTGTATAAATAATAAATTTAACAGTATCGTAATTTTCATAGAATACTATCTTTCTAAAATTGTTTTCAAGTTTTCAAGTTACTATAATTTCTTAAAATTTCTTTTGAATACTCCTACACAGATTTTTAAGTATGGTCTACAATTTAGTACACCCACTTAAATTTACCTCCTACACACTTTTACAGATCTTCCTGTAAATTTTATAACGGTAATTCAATATATTACCTAAATCCTGAGGTGGTATACTATTGAGTGGGTGTTTTCATATTTAAGTTTACTTTGTCGCAATGTAAAATATTGTCTCCAATTCTAAGAACCTTATCATGTGAATTTTCATGGTAGTTGGTTATATATCTCGCTTATCAATTTTTAAATGGTTGGGACAGTTGTTCTCCGTTATAAATATTGTAGGTGTTACTTTTTTGTACTGTAGGGATCTATTGCATAGGATTCACGACCGGCATTTATCTATCTTTTTAGGATTTTACTGTCACTTTAGTTGATGTAGCACGATTACTATCCGTTCTTAAACTTAAACGGGACGCGTCAGGTCACACACAAAGGTCATTAAGACAATCATATAAAACTATTTACATTATTACTTCTGGTCGTGTTAAATTGTTACACAGTTATAGTTTATTTTTCTTAAATAAAGTGAAAAAAATATTCATAAAGGGAAAAAATAATAAATAAAGTCGTACTAAAAGCTTGGTCATTAGGGACTACCGGATATTATAGAATTGAAACTATGAGTTTTAATTTGTACTAATTTCCAAATCATAGGTGGGACTTCGAACTCAGATCTTCCGCTTCGTATGCTAGTGCGCTAACCACTACACCGCTGGAGCGGCTAGACTTAATTGTAAATTTATTTGTATAACATTAAAAGCAGAATTATCAATGTTGTAAATACTTTAAAATTAAATAAATTCCGAAATTTAAAATAATATTTTTTTTCTTTGTTCTTTCAATGTATAAATAATTAAATTGTGAAATAAAATTTGTATGGAATTTTTATTGGTTGCTCATGTACCTTTTATGTGTTTTTATGTGTTTATTGGTTGCTCATGCTACATATGTGTGTGTAACGCAGTTAAATTTTGTTTAGAATTACAAATTTTGGGGGAATTTTATTTTCATAAATAAATGCAAATTCAAATTGTTTTAAATGTATAATATGGTAGTTGACCCATGTAGACTATCTTGTTAACAATGTATTCAAAACATTCCACGAAATTTCCACCTGTGACCTTATTTTTACGTGTTGTATTTTTTGGCTCATTTGAAATATTACACGCATTGTAAAAATACTAAACAATATAAATATATCACCAAAATTTTGTTTGTTTTATTTATAAATTACTGTAAATATAACTTAAAAAATTATGGACGAATGTGTTTAATTAATCAACATACATTATATACTCTCATTTCATTCATGTAGTACTCTGCTTTGTTACTAATTTTTGTAATTAAATTTATGTGCATGTTATAATATAATTTACAGTTTGTTCTTGTTGACTGTTAAACAAACATAGAATTTTTATTTAAGTAATTACAATGCAACTATAGTAATTATCTGCTCTCAATTACTCTCAGGTTGAGGCTAAAATGGAATGCAATTTTCTTTTGACTTTCTCTTGCCTTGAATGAGTATTAAAGAAGGAATGTATTGTTTTCATGTTGATTTTTCAAAATCGAGTTTTCACTAACAATGCACGTTTTCAGGGTCCCTGAACCCAAAAACATATTTGTAGCGATTAGTCCGTGCGTGCGCGCGTGCGTGTGTGTAAAGAATTTATCTCAAAACGGAATATTGTACGAAACTTAGAATTTAAATCTACTAGTTAAGGGGATGTGACACAAAAAGTTTTACTAAAATCTATCAACCAGAAGTACTAGTTATTCGTGTAATTTTTTACTTCATTGCAATTTTCTCACTAACACGTTCTACGATTTTGTTTAAAATCACCTGAATAACTACATTTTATACATAATACATACATATATACATACTACAGGATAGGGAAAGTGCCATTCCAGCTGAAATTCTTCTGGAGACTGTATTCTCAAGTAACTAAATTGCAGATTTGATAATGATTAATTAATTTTTGAACTTCACAAAAATTTTATTTTGTATAATATTCTTTCTAAATTTATTTCATTTTCATGTGACCGGTTTAATTTTTTTATCCCGAACGGGCCTTTGAGGGCCACGAAAACATCACCGCATGCAGCCTCCTTCTTTCTTCTTCAGAAGTTCTTCATCCTCTCCGACTGCGCGGACCTTCTTTCAACAGTCCGTTTTCCCTTCTTGAGATTCCGCCCTGTTTAATAATTATTATTAATGGATTATAATATTTCATTTTGTATTTTTCTGCGTTATCTCTATTACTGATTGATTTTGTTTTGAATGTAAGAACAGATTCTAATTTTGCTGTCTAGATAATTTAAAAAAAAAACCAAAGGTATATAAAAAACAGTTAAATTATAAAAGTAAATACCAATACTTAATATTTAAAACTGGTTATTAATGGCTGAAGTAAAGTAAATAAACTAAAACATGGAAATAAAACGTTGTCATCTTCTTCCGTAGAACTAAATGCAATACGACTGTCACGCTTAAAGTATGCGCAGCACTATGCACTCTCATTTCATAACAACTCCGAGTTGTTACGGAAATGTACGATCTATGCCTCACTTAATTTTTATGGATTTTTACAATAATCTTTCCTTCAATAGTTTTTAATAGACATTAATATTTATTTAATAATGATTTTTTGATTGAGTTCTTTAAAACTTATTTGTCCCATTTACTACTTTGATTATTAGCCACTTATATGGCTTACGGCACAAAATCGGTGGATTTGAACCTTGTAGTAAATTCACATACCTTACGTTTCGTGGTGTAGTGCGTTAATCATTGAACCACAGAGCTTGATCTTTAAATAATAAACGGAAGTTCAAGATCACTGGATTTTTATCGATTTGGTTCAAATGTTCACACAGTGTTTAGAGCAGTTAGGCATTGATTTGAACATGGGAATTTGGTTATTTTAATATTTAAGTCATATCAACAGCTTGGATATCAAAGACTACGTTGGGTTATGAAACATAACCCACAGGGGGTTAACCCACTTGGTTTTAACTTGAGAAAATTTTCAGAACCTCCAGGGAATCTAACCCAGGACCTCCGTGTTGTAGGCCAGCGTGCTACGAATTTTTTTAAGTATTTAAGAGAATTTTTTTATAAGTATAAGTTAAGTATTTTCAAGAAATTGACTTTGCTGAAAAACTTCTTTTTACAAAACCCAAAATCTAATTTTAATGAATTCTCGGTTAAAATATTTACAACTTTCCATTATTCAGCACAAAACAACATTAAAACACTTAAGTGTCACCTATTTTATAGTAAAAGTGTTTCCTAATTTATTATATTAACCGGAATAAAATATACGATCTAGCCTTGAAGAAGATCTTTTGGTAAATCTAATCTTTTATTTTACTAAACTTTTCTTATGTTATTACTATTATATTTATAAAATTTTATTTTACCAATTGTGTAAACTGCTAATGAACTTTCAACCGTAGCTTCAAAACTTAGTTTTGTCCTTATAAAACTGTACTACCCTGATAAACAACTACATTTTTTTACCCTTAACACTACATGTCAAAAGAAGTTTTACTTCTAGTACGTGGTTTAAAGCACACAGCGTGTTTGTTATTGGAAAAATTTGATAATATTGATAAAAATTTTATGTGCCGCTTTAAAAAAATGTCTCCATGTAGGAGACAAAAGTTGTAGTAATAATAGTATAAAATAACATAAACGTAAACTTTCAAAGAATTACATCATAATTTATTATAGTTTTTGAAAATAGTAAAAATATATTAAGATCTGTGCTTTCTGTAATGTAATTTATTAATAAGATGCAGAACAGTGCTTTAAGAAAAGTCAACTTTTTTCACAAACTTTTTCATGTTCCTGTAACTCTAGTAATACAAGAAAAGTTTTTCAATTTTTTTTCGGAAGTAAGTATATAATATTTACTCTACTTCTTTTGATTATCATTTTGGTTATGTTTACATAAAAAGAGAAATAAAATAAACGAATTCTCTTACACCCGAGAGAAGAGTTACTAGACTTAACTTCCACATAAAAAAATTCTCTAAACTCAAAAACATTTCTCTTTTCGTTACATCACTTCTAAACATTTTATGTTAGTTTACATTTTTTATGAGCAAAATAAACTTTATTATTATTTTTTAAATCGACTGTACGCACTTTCTTGTAGGATATTGTTTGATATGAAATTTACATTGCAATGCAATCTAGATGTAACGATTTTTGTCACAGTTTATGTTTCTTATTATTATTAGCTGAAAGTTATAAATTCATTCCCTTAGGATTACTATTATATAAGCTACATCCTACAAATCCTAGCCTTCAGGCTTCTACATGAATTTCACTGCTTGTTTTACTAAACTACAAAATTTGATTATCCTTGTATAAAATCTTGACTACATTGCAACAGAAGTAAGCAAATTGTCATAGTAATTTTTTAAGTTGTAGTTGTGACTATAATATGCTTTTTCCAAGTCCGTCTGTAAAATAGATTTATAAAATACTCTAACATTAAACATTGATAAATGGTTAAAGATAAATTGATAAATACATTGATAAATAAAAATGGTTGAAGAAATAGATTGTTTTTGGTAAGAATTGTGTATTGTTAAGAGTGGAGTGAGTAGAATAAGGATAGTGAGTTGTGATGAACGAGATGTTTTAAATGAGAATTCTTGGAAAAGAGGTAGTGGGTATTTGTCATGCCTATTATTGATTATTTCTATTATGTTTTGGATTTTTCTGGTAAAGCGTAGATAGGTCTTCCATTGTGTCTCATTAAGTAGTAAATCTATGTTAGAAACGACAACCAACACAGGTATTAACATATTTTCAGTTGCTTCGACACTCTGGCCATAATATCTAGTAAAAATAGTAGTATTGAACTTTAATTATTATGTTTATTTTTTAATCGTAACTTAGAATTTATTAGAACGAAAGAAAAATGTAAATACTGTTGAACTTACTGTTAAGTAGGATGGTTCATAATTCCAAATATAAATTTTTCTTAGACCACGCGCTGTCGCCTATTAATTGTCAATACAATTAATGGCGTAGCCTCCGACCGCCGTTTTACTAATACATAAATTAAGTCAGTTAGTAAAAGTCACTCCGGCGTGTCAGCCGGGAAGAAATTGATTGTTTTTGTTATGAATTGTGTATTGTATGGAGTAGAATGTGTTGAACAATGATAGTGAATTGTGATAAACGAGATGTTTTGGAAAGAGGTAGAGGGTATTTGTATGCCTGTTATTCATCATTTCTATAATCTTTTGGGTTTTTCTGGTAAAGCGTTGATAGGTCTTCTATTGTGTCTTATTATACAGTAAATCCATGACCTTCTAGAAACGACAACCAGCGCAGGTATTGTTTTCAGTTGCTTCGAGACCCTGGCCGGAAATAATATTTGTTGAAAATAGTAATATTGAACTTTCATTATTAAGTTTATTATTTCATAGTAACTTAGAACTTATTAGGTTTATTTTATTCACTACTGCAGGCTGCGCAGTCAACCGACGACGTGAATGACGCTGTACTAAATTTGCACGTGGTCAGCCGCTGTGAATGACCACTGTTCTTTTATGTTTTAGGTGGGAAGGGCATCCACATAAGGTAGTCAGTCAGTCAGTGAACGTACACGTTGAACTTTTAATCATATAGAGGATAGTTCCGTGCATTATGGCGCTCGTTTACTTGAAGTTGTAGTCCAAAAGACGACGTAAACGGCTATGGAAAGTGCACACAATAAATCAGGCGCGATATGTAGATAATGCATTTAGAAACCTGTATGGCAAATTAAGAGAAGACGGTGACAAATTCTTCAACTACTTTCGAATGTCGGTGTCGTCATTCATAAACTTGTTTTGAAATTTCGACAGACCAAGTCTACAAGACCTGAAATACTTGAGGTTTTGCTTTTTCAGTAAAACAGATTTTATCAATTACATTCAGGTAAGAAATATTACTTTTACAATGTTTCTTACTTGAATGACAAGACCACGTGGATACATTCTAAGTTGGGTTGGTAGCACTGCAAGAGCTGGATCGAGCTGTCGCGTAGAACAAAAATCCCATCTAACTCAATGCGTATAGGAACCGCTCGCCGCCAGCGGTTTCTAAGTGCAAGCTGGTGAATTACAAAACGCCGCGGCACGCCGCTACTGAGAAACCGTTTCTTTGTAAACAAAAGACCTTATTTAGTTCAATGCACTTAGAAAATTACGGCGGTTGACCACTACGGTCTGCCACCGTGAATAAAAGAAGCCTTAGAAAGAGAGAGAAAATATTAATGTAGCAACTCACTTTTAAATAGGATGCATGATGCATCTGGTGCATAATGCCAGATATACACTTTTCTTAGGCCATGCGCTACCGTCTATTGAATTTTCAATACAATAATTAATTAATCAGCGACCGAACGCCGTTTTGTAAATGCATAAAAATAAATTGAGCCAGTTGGTAAAGTTAACTCCAGTATGTCAGCCGTTTTTGTAGTAAATCTAGAAGAAAATGCTGAGCAGCCGGTTGCACATTATGCTCGTCGTCTTCCTGTATTGTGGTGAATCAGAAATGTATTTTATATATAAACGGGTTTCAAAAAAAAAGTAATTTTGTTTTTATTATTTTTTCGTATTGGTATTAATTTATGTATTTTTATATGATTAACTTAGCTGTTAATTTACCTTTCATGTTAAAAAAAGTCTTATAATCTTTTAATTATTCATTAATAAATTTGGTTGATTCGTTTAAAGTAAATCATAATTTATTAAACTACTTCTCGGTCATTACACTGGTATTAACAGGTGGCGGCCAACAAAATATGGTCGAAATATATTATCTGCTCTCAAATGTTCTATAAACATGTTTGGTTCCTAACCATTAGGGTGGATAAATGGTTAATGGACAAACCTTGTTTAGCACTAGTTAGGTTAAAATTGGGATTGAGGGATAATTTCTAAGGATAGTTATGAATTGAAGACAAGTTAAGGATAAAATCAGCAAACTAAGATATCTAAAACTATATTCATCAGTGTTTCAGAGTATCCTATAGTTTAACTTCATTATGGATTTTATCAATATTAGTAACAATTAAGATTGATTCTTTTCATTTACGTGTACTTATAGAATTTGAATTTCAAAATTCAATTTATTGAAATTTTCTTTGTTTTTGATTTAACGGAAACAATTTTTTTTGTGTTTGGTTAATATTTTGTTTGCAACTAGAGTGATCAGTTACTCTTTTTCAATCTTTGTAAGTTTATCAGTATTTTCAGATTCTAATGTGACAAAATTTCAATTTGAATTACAAACACACCAATCGGTAAAAACATATTGTTTGAGTTTACGGAACCTAAAAACGTGTACTTCTAATAAAAACTCGTTCGCTATAGAAAATATAACTTTCCATTTCTATAGCTTACTTATTGAGTACGAGAAAGTAAACATTAATACTAACTTTTACAGTAAGTCTTGACTCTACCTTAAAAATAAACTACTTGTATAGAAAGTAATTCAAAGGTGTTTGGACTTATGGGATACATTTAGTTCATCAAAATATAGAAATACTGCAGTGCTTTCAATCAAAATGCCTGAGACTAATCATTGGAGCCCCATGGTACGTAACCAATAAAATATTACACAACGATCTAAACCTACTCTTCATAAAAGAAGAAATTAAACAACTTACCGAAAAATATTTACAAAAACTATAAAACCATTAAAATCCATTAGCAATTAACCACCTCGACAAGAGCCAAGATACTCAAAGGCTGAAACGTTTTAAAACATTGGACTTACCTTTACAATTTTGTTAATCATTTAAATGATTTTTCTTTTTCTCTTCTACTTCATCGTCATCTCATAATTGGCATTGTTATCATCTCTATAATCGTCATCATCAACTTCAACTTCAACAACCTTGTGTTTCAAGATGTTGATTCACAGTTCACCAAGTTTATTTTTGTATATATTTTTCTTCTTCACATTTTAGTATTTTTTGAAATACACTACTGAGTGCGGTTTATATTTTAACTCTAAGGACATTACTCTGATTTTTTCATCTTTGTTTAAAGTTTATATAATTGCATTCACAAAAAAAATCTTTTAAGTCTCGAAAATGTTATAATAAATAACATTAATTTATAGTAAAGGAAGGTGAACTTACATAAACTTTTCTGTTATATATCTGGCGATTTACATCTCAGCTATTGTGTTTAAATTGAAATTAATTTATGTGGTTTAACTGTAATATTGTTTAATTTATTACAAAGGGAATTAACAGATGATACCTAAATTGGCATGAACACTAAGTCTTACAGTAAGAAGAGTCACATGATCTAGGGCAAGCTTAATACAATACTGAAGTACTCTTGCACTAATACAGCACCTCGAGTGCAGTTTCAGTATCCTTTTACAGGATTATAAGATTAAAGAAAGGATCCCGTTCAGATCTGTCTTCTCTTGCTTATGCTATGTACTTTGATGATTTTAGTTAACTAACCAATGGTAATCTCTTGATGATCAATACAAACGAGGTACTCTTGTTTTAGTTTGTCTAAGAAATTCCATAATAATTTTGTTTAGTTGTTATTTCTTGTTTTTTATGATATTTCTACATTTTTTTTAACTTTACAACGAATTTATTGTATCGAATTGTATTTTACAATACTCATACAAACATCTTATCCCCTATTTCCTTTAGGAACTTATAAATCATGAGCCGTGCCCTTTCTTCTCTACTACAAAAAGGAAACGTTAAATAATAATTAACTTCATTATTATTGTAATTAAATATGAGTAAAATATTTTCCCGTAACTGGTAGGTGGTGTGTTAAATTATTTGCACTCCATCTCTTGCATCCAGGGCCACAAAAATAGTTCTTTTTCTTATCACATGGTTCGCCAATTGTATGACTGAAGCATATAAAATAGAAGAGATGTATTAAAGACACTGGTCAGAATTATCTTCTTTGAAAGTAATCAATTCATATTACAGTCGGGCCCTGTGGTGAACAAAGTAAAAGTGTTATTTGTAGGTGGAAAGTATATGCTTTTCAGAGGATCTGGCATGGTGATTAACATATTTTTCAACTCACTGAGGAAAGGAATGGTAATCACCTCACTCCTCGTTTTACTCAGTAAAATTAGAGGTTCAAACAAGCCTTTCACTGAAACAAGGCTGCTGACGTAAACAACAACCAAGAAAAATATTAAAACTAATGTTATCAAAATTCAGCAAAATATTTAGTTTATACTATCATGTACACGGCTTTTTCTGGTCATGGATCTACAATTTTATTGTTGAACTTCAGCATAGATCATGTGCAGAGCCTGTACAATTATATTTTAACGACTAAGTGCAGTTTTAGCCCTGTAATTCTTTACGCATACACCTCGTCACCTTTCGTACTGAAAATAATCAGCATGTCTTATTCTATCTGACCAAATACAACCTTCTGTCCATCCCAAAAACCTTATTTTTGATATCTGAATTTTCTGTTCATATGACTAAGTCGTCTATGCCCAATCATCATACGTAAAAACTAGGGTGTTCATCAATTTATCTTGTTCTTCATATCGTACCCTTTCCAACCGGACGTTGGCAATCATGACGGCTATTCGAACCTATAACACCTCAGCTCTGAACAGCTCCGCTGAAGTACAACGAAACCAGTCACCAAGATTCTTCAACTAAGAAATTCTTCTACCCGCATCTCTCTTTCTGTATTTTGAAGCGAAGTATTTCATATCGTGGTCTACGCATAATATGACCCAAATATTCCATTTCTTTTTTTTTTGATGGTGTAAACAAGTAGCTTTTCTGTTCCCATTCTCCGTAAGAGTGTCTCGTTGGTTACTTAACCCGTCTAGGGTATTTTTACCATAAGCCTATACAACCACAGCTCAAACTTTATAGAACTTTACTTTGCTTTTCTAGCTATGTTTCTCAAGGTTCTGCTTATGGGCTCACATACCTTTTGAACTTGTTCAGCTTTTGCTCTACATCAAAATCAAAGTCAAATTCAACATAACATCCCAAGTAACAAAATTAAGAAACTCGTCTCAGAATGCTATTAGATAACAGCCTCTGTCTTTAAGTACCTCTATCTTTAACTGAATTGGATACTTACCCATCAATTTTTTTGTAGAAAAACTTTTGTTTTTACACAGGAAATTTTAAAGTCAAAATCATTTCGTATTTCTCACAACTCATGGTCAGCTGGCTGGTGGGTATTGTCTGTTTCTTGGAGAAACTATTATCAATTCAAGAAAAATACTTTACAAAATTATACAACTTTTTAATAATCTTTATATTATCTTGTCATACTATTAAATTACATAAAATTAAAATACATAAAAGAAAAGTTTTTATAGTTGATAAAAAACAAAGTATCTTTTACACACTATAAAACGTAGTTTCAAAGAATAAAGAAAAAAATGAGCGATGTATTTTGATACAACTACATACTTCACATCTTACGACAACAGTATCCACAGCACCGATCAAATTTTTGACTTGGCTTTAACATCCGATATTGTCTAAAGCTGAGAAACTTGTATTCCCCGAGGGAAATTCCTTTCCTCCTCTATGCTATTTCTTTATACGGAGTCTGTAATAAAAGACAATCGAAACGCTCTTGATAGTTGATTTTTTACTTACGTTGAAAATTTACTGATGGTTTGTCTTACATTTTTCTTCTTTTTATTTTATTCACTTAACAATAAAAATATGAATGTCATTTCGTCATTAACAAAATCAATTAGCATAGTCTTGAATTTAAATCCAGTCGCTTAATCATATTTTTACGAATTTGCAACTTAATTAAGAATATAGAGCGTGGAAATAAAAAAAATGGAGATTTCTTTACAAACCCCCGGATAAATTTTTGGATTTTGGAAGCCATTCGACTTCCACGATTGGTATTTCTAACAGTCATATGTAGCTTTGCATTAAATGTTCCCATCCATTAAATTAATGGATGTAGCTATAATATTTTCAAACAGGTATGAACATTTATTTTTGAAATATAAAGATATCCATTCGTATCTCAGCACACACAAACTCTGTTTTAGAACTCTACTACCATAAATATACGAAAAATAAATGACTATGCTTCTGCCAAAATGTATAAACACCTACCTGATCATTTAATTTTCACGTACACAATTTTAAAAATAAACTAAAACACTAATTACTAGAAAAACAATATTACAGCAATAATGAATTTGTTTATATCTGCAAAATTCAATTTTTTTCAAAACAAAATTCAGGTGTTTAATATGAATGTACACGTTCATTGAGAAACTTTGTGGAAGTGAAATATTCTCCTTCTAATAAATAAGCTTAAAAGCTATTTATCATTAGGCCTACATATTTTATAATAATACTATGGTATTAAGTTGGTTTTAATATCAGTACTCTGTAAATTTATATTTAAACATTAGACTAATATTTATATTTAAAAATTTTATCAAATTATATTTTTTAATGGCTTGTTGTTTATATTCATCTTCTTTGCATAGTTCTGCCAAACAAATATTTAAAAGTCGGCCACATTGGCGTAGTTGGTAACGTGCTTGCCTCTCATCATACGGTCGTGGGTTCGAATCCCACTCAGGCACGGCATAAAAACATTTCATCGTTCACAGTTACAATCCAACGTCGTCGCTAATGACCACTGTAGTTGATGTGACGTTAAATAAACAAAGAAAAAATATATTTAAAATTTGTGGTTTTTTAAATAAAAGTTTTAACTGTTTGTGTACACAAATAAGTTATCTTGTAAATATGAACACTAAAAACTCTTAGGGATAATTTGAAAGCAATTAATTTTAAAATAATGTTTAGTCGCCTTGGTCAAGGTTCCGCACTGTTGTTCTTGACCACTCCCAACGAGAACCTAATTAATCTTCGAGGCATATTAGGGCTGTAATCTTAAAAAGATATATTTTAACACAGCCTCCCAAGAATTTCAACAGACATGACGCTTACTCTGTCTTGCACAGCATAAATATGTAGTAATGAGCCATTTCAAAAATTTGAAGGAGCAATTTTTTGCAAAAAATGAAATTTTTCATTAATAAACTATTGTCTCCGATTGACCGATTTTAAAGAAAATATTTGTGTCCTCTAGTTGTGTCTAATTTAAGTTTCATTTTTGTACCGTATTCCGTTCTTGAGATATATTGTTCACCCGAGACCAATCGCAAGAAACATGCTTTTTGCCTCCTGAAAACGTGTATTTTTGGTGAAACTCGATTTCAGAAAAATCTACATGCGAAAACACTATTTTTCTTACGTATATGTTATACTTGTATAAGCAAAAGAAAGTACAAACAATAAATCATATCTTTATTGATAGTAATGTATATTATTTTCCATGATAATAAAACGTTGACATTTTGTAATTTGAACTCTCTGAAGTTAGAAATTAGTCTATGCACTAAGCGGGAGTTTTCAATAATTTATTACGTTTTGAACTAAAATTAATAGAGATAAGTAATTTCATGTTAACTGTATTTCATTTTATTTTATTTAAATTTGTAATTTCACATATTATAATTCTGGGTGTAATTTAATCGGGTTTATAAAAGCAACAACGTAGATGCTTGGTGAAATAACTTCGGGGATGTGGGCGATGTAGAGAATCTTTTAGAAAGCCCAATCAAAAATCTCATTAAGTAGGCACACAGCTTTCAGATATTCACAAACATTTAACGTGGGTGCGAGAAAGTATTATGATAAGAAGTTTCTTTTTAAACTTAAGTGGTCTCAGACCGCAATGGATTTTAAACAAGCTACGCGGTATAATAGAGGAATCAGGGGAATCGTACGGGTAAAGTATAGAAGGGAAGCTTGCATGAAAACCAAACAGTAATCACAGCCGTTTACATCTTTCCCCATTTTCCCTTTAATACATTTCCGTTTTCTACCTTTAAAAAAATAATTATATCGCTTAATGTTTCCTAGTGGCTTTCTACAGCTTTTTTCTCGTTAATAAATTTTAACGTTTACGCTTATGTAATTTCTGCTTAAACGCTTTAAACTGATTAACTAAATCAAAACTAGATTTTAAAGAAAATAATACGAAAAAAATATTTTGCCTTAAATATTTCTTAATGAAAATTTGCTTCTGCATTAGTTTATAGGGTGCAACTAGTAGTTCAAATATTTAAATTAATCATAATTTTCAGACAAAGATCCTTCGAATTCTGTGGTAATTTTACCAGAGCTGCACTCTAGTAAAATTATTTTTACAGTTAAAGTAAAAATTTCAAATTTTTGTGTACAATACAAATAACGATTTGCAATCACTTCAGAAGCCAGACCGGAGGCTATACCAGACAGGGATAAACTACCTGCTCCTCAAAAAATTCCTCCATCTGTTTCTCCTCGGGACCCTGCACTCAGACCTCAATCCTATGCACAAGCCACTAAAGTTCGCTCCACTGAAACTCAAGACAAACAACCTTCATACCCGTCAAATGTCACTTATATGGACACAAGACTTTCAAAACTGGAACAATTACTTGAACGTCAAATAGAAAACCAATTAAAATTATCTGAAGACATACGCACTATTCTAAACATCATATCATCACTTCTGACAAAACTGCATTAATGGAACGGGGATTTCGTATTGCACTTTGGAACGCCAACGGACTCATGCAGCACAAACAGGAACTACACGCCTTTATAATAGACCAGAACTTGGACATAATATTGATTTCAGAAACGCACTTTACGCAACAACACACATTTAAAATTCCTGGTTTTGACATATACAACACGAATTCTCCGGATGGGAGAGCACATGGCGGGTCGGCTCTACTCATTAAGAGTACTATTGTTCACTACCAGTTACCTCCATATCAAACGGATGAGATTCAAGCCAGTAGTGTTGTGGTAACAGACTGGATGGGTTCACTTCACATATCCGCTGCTTATTTACCGCCACGATATAGACTGTCTCCTGAAATTCTTGTCACGTTTTTCAACAGTTTAGGAAGACGGTTTATAGTTGGAGCTGATTTTAATTCCAAAAGTACATACTGGGGCTCTAGACTAACATCTCCAAGAGGACGAGTTCTACTTACTGTGATTCAAGATCTTCAGTTATCATGCTTGTCTACAGGTGAGCCCACGTATTGGCCGACTGATGAAAACAGAGTGCCAGATCTTTTAGACTTCTTCGTGACGAAAGGTATTCCAGACGTTTATGCGAACATTGAATCAAGTTTCGACCTGTCATCCGATCACTCACCGGTCATCGTTTCGCTCAGACAAAACCTGCAAACTCAATCGCCTCTTCCAGCCTTACACAATAAACATACTGATTGGGATTCGTTTAGAACTTTAGTGGAAGCAAATCTTGATTGCAACTTGAGATTAAAGTACACGACCGATATCGACAGCGCTGTAGAACATCTAACTAAAACGATTCAAACTGCTGGCTGGGAAGCTACACCGGTTATTAGGCTCTCAAAACAAACCGCATATCTACCAGGTTACTTAAAACAGGCCATTACTGAAAAACGACGACTTCGACGAAATTGGCAACGCTCTAGGAACCCGCATGACAAAAGGCTCTTCAGTAACGCTGCCCAAACTTTGAAACGAATGTTACGGAATTTTACTAACGACTCAATACAACAATATTTGGAACTCTTGTCTCCTGACAACACGACAAACTATTCTTTGTGGAAGCAAATGAAGAAAGCTAAACGTCCGAAGCAACACACATCTCCATTTAAAACTTCAACTGGTTGGGCTAAAAGTAATCATGACAAGGCTGAAGCGGTTGCCGAGTACCTATCAGAGGTTTTTAAACCTTTCCCATCTAAATGCAATCCAGACGATGAAAAAGAATTATTTGAATTTTTTAGTTCTCCGTTTCAAATGAGTCCTCCAATAAAAGTATTTAAATTGTCTGAAATAAAACACACCATTAAAGTAAATTTGAGTTCGAATAAAGCACCAGGTTTTGACCTCATCACGGGGAAAACTTTGAAAGAACTTCCTGACAAGGCCCTTAGGCTGATTACAATAATTTTTAATGCAATATTACGTCTGGAGTACTTTCCTTCTTACTGGAAAGTTGCTCAAATTATAATTATTCTAAAACCTGGGAAGCCACCGCACGAAATATCGTCTTACAGACCAATAAGTTTGTTGCCAATTCTTTCAAAAGTATTTGAAAAATTATTGCTTCAGAGATTACGCCCAGTACTGGATACCATAAATCTCATTCCGAATTGCCAGTTTGGTTTCAGAGAAGGTCATGGCACGATTGAGTAAATTCACAGAGTTGTAAACAACATCTACAAAGCACTTGAAGAAAAGAAATATTGCTCCACGGCATTTCTTGACATCAAGCAAGCCTTTGACAAAGTGTGGCATGCGGGTCTTCTTTTTAAGATTAAACAAAATTTTCCCCATCAGTATTACTCAATTATTGCATCTTATTTGGAGGACCGATACTTTACAGTGAAATATAAGGACGAACAATCATCTCTAAAATTAATTGAAGCTGGTGTTCCTCACGGAAGCGTGCTGTCTCCTGTTTTGTACACCATTTACACTTCTGATCTTCCACAAAATGACAACACTACAGTGGCAACATTTGCCGACGACACAGCCATTCAGGCAATACACGAAGATGCACAAATTGCATCTCATAACTTGCAGCAACACTTAGACAGCGTACAAAATTGGCAAAAAAAGTGGCGTATAAAAACAAATGAACACAAGAGTCTGCACGTCACATTTACACTAAAACGGGAAACATGTTCACCAGTGTTTTTGAACAACGTACAAATTCCACAATCCGATACGGCAAAATATCTTGGCCTCCACCTGGACAGGCGTCTAACCTGGAGGACTCACATATGGAACAAACGAAAACAGTTAAATCTTAAATACCAACAGCTGTATTGGATGCTTAATGGAAAATCCAAATTATCGGCACAAAACAAATTGTTAATTTATAAAACTGTACTTAAACCTGTGTGGACATATGGGATACAACTCTGGGGCACAGCAAGTCACAGTAACATTGAAATAATTCAACGGTTTCAGTCAAAAATACTTCGAAACATCATGGACTCACCTTGGTACATATCCAACACTATATTGCACAGAGACACGAACACTCCCACGGTACACGAAGCTATACAGAAATTTTGCACCAGTTACCAAACAAGACTTGAAAATCACCAGAATCCAGAAGCCATCAATCTCCTAGACAACAGTGGAACACACAGAAGACTATGCAGACTACACCCTACATATTTATTTTAATATGTGATTGTGCTATTTATTTTACGATCGCAAGATCACTTCAACAAAATGGGAAATTTTATAGAGTAATACCAAGGGGTATTACTTACTCAAGATTTATACTTACAACACATCTACTCATTGTTCTATGAGAGCAGATCGTAGATTTACAGTTATTCAAAAAAAAAAAATAATAATTTATTCAAAACAGTAGTACAGTATGAAGGCTGAAATGGAGACACCCAACAAACTTATTTGTATTAACTTACTACTATTGCCTTACTACTTTTACCATTAACTTACTACGAGAAAGGACACCCAAATTTAATTTTATAGAGCAATGGCTGTACCACTCATAACACATGGGAGTGAAATATGAGTGTCATTACAGAGGAATGAATCTCGTACCCAGGCTGCTGAAATGAGATTTTTTTCGGGGAGTCAAAGGTTGTACCCGGTTAGATAGAGTATGTAACGACGCTATCCTCCACGAGTTAAATGTTCAGTCACTATTGGAAACGTTAAGAATATATAGAAACTGGTTCAACCATTTACTTCACATTCCAGCTCACAGACTTCTTCTGCGAGCATGGAATTATAAACCTAAAAATTTAGAGGAAGACCTAAAATGAGATGGATGCTGGAACAGGCCATTGAGCCTAATTCTTGACAGAAGATAATGATGACCATTGTATTTTTTTAAAATTACCTCCATTATATATTTATGTTGTAATACATGTCAACACGTGGCAAGAGTTTATTCTTTTTCCTCTTCTTAAAAGAAGACTGTACTATGTATTCCGCCAATGTTAAATTTTCTATTTTTAGGTACATTTCTCACAAGATTGGTAAACTATAGGGAAATGAAACTTATTCGTAGTTGTCGGGTTGCTCAAGGAACTGACATTTTTGCAACTTAATCCGTTAAACCATTAAGCTAAAAACAGAAAAAGGAATAATAAAACATTTTTACAAATTTGTTTTCCGGTATTTTACATATTAATAATTTTTTTAGCTTTTGAGAAAGTCATAAAAGTGCTGAAATATGTAAAGGTACAAGATAAATAACTGGTAAAAATTTTAGCCTGGTATATTTAATGGTTTACGAGTAAAATATACCTAAATGTTATAAATCTAAATTTACGGGAACAGGTAAAAACACAAAAAGGCACAAGTCAAAAACAAAATGTACACAAACAAGGAAATTTCCTATCAAAATTTCGTTATAAAGCTTAACCAACAGCTGAGAGTATTAAACACAGTAATGACAACAAATATTTTTAAAAAAACTAAAATTTCCTTTGCTCTAAAACGATCGGTATAAAATTATGAAAAATATTCGTTCGTGGTGACACGATAATTTTTCTAGGTAAACCTCTTAAAAACTTAATTTTTTCATTAAAATAATTTTTTCACGTAATTTAATGCTTTTATGGTTAATCTCGGGCTCAACTATTGAAAAACATAAAGAACCGAAATTCTAAATTTTCAGTAAAAACCATCATACAGTCCCCCTCCTATCGGAGGTCAGAAATCATTAACATTATATGAGGAGATAAAGATACACAAAAGAAAGGCTAAAAATTTAGCTTCAAACAAGCACCCCGGTTTTAGAATAGTTGTTAAATGTCTGAACTTTTGTAATATAATGATAGTGGTTTTTTATTATAAGAATCCATTGTTGTACGATAGTTCATTCTTTTTTCCGTTTTCTTATATGATTGCTTGCTTATCCAATCCATTTGGTTAAATTACTTCTCCCAGATATTTAAATTCATTCATTTTTCTGTGCTCTTTCTTGATATTATTTATACATTCGATTAAATTAAAATTCTTTACAATGTACTTACTAAAAGAGGGTTTAAACTTACTGATTTGCAATTTAACGACTATTACGTATATTATCTTTTAGTAGAACGTTAAGCGTTATTTGTCAAAATTAAAATCGATGATTTTATTATGAAATCACTTTGCGTAATTGAAATAAAATATAATATATTTTTCAACCCAATTATATTTACTTTTCACATGTCGTTTTATAATTATTTTTTAAAAGAATTCAATTTATATAGGTATTTTTCTAAATGTCAGTTGAACTGCAAGTAATTGTTAATATAAAACATTGATGTAAACGTTGCAGTTGATATTCCATTTACAAGAATTTTTTTATTGTATTTTGTAATCTAACTCGTTTACAGTAATTTCACTCTTGCACTAATAATATTAGTATCATTCTGGATACATACACAGAAAATTTTACAGTTAACCGGCTTTTGTAGGATATTCTTTTTATTTAGACTTGTCTAAACAACATGCTGTTTCAGTTTATTGATTATAGTAGATACAGTCTATAAAACTTACTGGATTAATTTTTATGCACAATTTTTCTATGAAACATTATTGCTTTTATTTTATTATAATATATTATTTTTTACTACAGTTAACAAATTCCGAGCGCATTTTCTAAAAATAGATGTATACAAAATTTCCGGTTCCAGATATCTTACAATTTCACGGCTCTTGGTAGACTACTATTCCTCCATGAACCTCCTCCAAAATTAAAAACATTTTTGGATCTTTGATCATGTGACATCTGTAAAAAACAACTATACTCAATGGTTAATATTAAATCAGTAAAAAAATTTAACTTTTTAATATTTTAGCGGTAGTATCCATTTTACAACAAAATGCTGTAATCAAAATTATATGAAATTCAAAGATCTACAATTTTTATTTGAAGCATTTTTCTCAACAGAGCCAAGTTTAGCGTCTTAGAGTTATTTTTAGTGTTATTAAGCCAAATTAAGGTCGATTTATATTTTGCATCATTCACTCATAATTGTTGTTGTTGTTTAGGTCAACAGCCGAAAGGCTGGTTTGAACCTCTAGAGGTTTCACTAAGTAAAAATGAGGAGTGAGGTGGTTTACCATTGCCTTCCTCACTAAGTTGAAAGCGTATGCTTATAAGCATGCCAGGACCTCCAAAAAGCACCCACTTTCCACCCTGCAAATGACACCTTCACTTCATTCACTACAGGGTCTGGCTGTATATAGAAAAACATTACTCTCAGAGGAGATAACTCTGACTAGTGTCTTTTACACCTCTACCTCTTCTGTTCTTAAATAGTTCAGTCATATAATTCTCTGACTATGTGATAAGAAACAGAACTATTTTTGTAGCCCTGGAACCACAGATCAAGTGCAATGAATGTAACACTCCACCTGCCTGTTATGGGCATCACTCATAATTAAAACTAGGTTATATTTTTTGAGATTAATTTTTTTTCTTGTATATTTCTATGTTTTATTACTAACATTAGGTTATTGTTCATTGTTTGCATTGACAAGAAAAAGTCGTGTGCGTTTCACACCACATATGTTTGTTCAGAGTTTAGTAGTTTTTAACACAATACTGAGTGTGTTTTATATTAATATTTTAATTCTAAGAACGTTTTTTTAGCCTTTTATCGTCTTTGGCTAAAGTTTATATTTAAATTTTAAAAAAACTGATTGTAAAATAATTACACTTGTTATAAAAAGTTTCTGCTTAATTTCTGCATATCTTTCCCAACCCAGCAGTCGATTATCTTGCTAAAGGTTTTAATAATTTCATCTCAGCAGCCTCTATTTTTAACACCTGCCGAGCAATCTCCGTCTAACACTTAAAAGAGTTTGTTAAGAAGAAAATTGATTTAGAAGAAGGCGAAAATGAATTAAGCATATTAAGTTACTTAATTTGATCAGTTTGAATTAGATTTTGTAAATCTATAAACATGTTTGTTGGAGAATAGAATCGTAAATGGTTTTCAAACCTTTTGACAAACTGACAAAGCCGGTTATCATTTTCAAAATTATAAAAAACATTTTTACTATTTATTTGCTGGGCTCATTAAAACCAGTTTTCAATTGGATCAACCAAGAAACACTAATTCATTTGTTTAACATTTTAATAACAAAATTTCTCATATTTATATATTTTTCAGTTTGTTTTTAAAATACCGGAAGGGAGAAATTATTATAGTTTTAATTAAAAACGTTTCAACATTTAATTTCTAACTCGAGTTATAGAATTTAATCGTGATGCACGTTCTCTGGTGATTTATACAGTTTATGGTTTGTTTATTTTTTTAAATTTAATTTAATATTTCCAGAAATAATACTTTTATAATTTTTTTGGATGATCCGATCCATTTAATTTTACAAATAGACTAATAATAAAACAAATTTTATTAAATGTTTGAAAATTTCTCAATATCTTTATGCAATCTGAAATAGGACGTTAAAGAGAAATATTTTATATTCACTGCGGACGTGATTTCACTGGCAATCTGGCAGTCTTTATATTCGGCGGCTTAAAACTACAGATATTGTTGAGTTTTTGTCGTCCGTTAGCTACAGAACTGCTAGAAGAGCAAGTTTAGTTTTTTCTCATCCATAATAACATAATGTGTTATTTAGTGCTTTATATTTATCACAACTCTGTATACTGAAATTACTATAAACTTTTGTTAAAATGTAATAACAAAAACAATAAATTAATATAAAATTAACAAAATTGTTGCCGTTTTATTTTAATTAAAATATTTTTTAGGGAAACAGAATATTGTTTTTTTGTTCATTTTATATAAACTTTGTAACAAATCTTACCAGAATAAATAATATTTGAGTTCCATTAAATTTAATTTATTGAGTTATATATATTATAGTTAAAATTTAGATTCATTAAATCCTAGTTGTTTAATTTTCAGTTGTTTGTGGATGCAAATTTACAAAAATGTCTTTGTTCTTATGTTCCATTTAACCGTACAAACTGCTCTAATAAATTCTTGCTTTCATTATTTACTTGTATGTGTATATCCTATAACAGATTTAAAGATAAGCTGTTGTATAAATTGTGGTCACTCAAAACTTTGTTAGATATTAGACATTAAACATTTTTGGAAAAATATGTACATATATATTTATCCCTAACGAGTGTATGTGGCAATCTATTCGACTCAGAACAATAAGCAACCCTATGGCCCAGTGAGATGAAGGTGATGTGTATGACGTGTAAATGAGGCGTAATCTTATACCGATTCCGGCAATTCCTGGGAGAGTATGGTTAATTTAACCCCAATATAAAAGTACGCCGGTAAACACTGTTTAGTATTCAACTCTGCATAAAAGTAACTACCTTTACTAGGATTTGAACCAGGGGAACCTTTGTCTTCAAAAGTCAGCTGACTTTCGGCAACAATTTTATATCTAGGCCAATTTTGGAAATATAAGCTAATTATTTTTTGTTTTTACTTAGAAACATGTAAAACTACATTTTTTAACAACCAACCCTTTTTTATGTAAGAGTTTAATGTTTTTTTCGCTTTGATTAAGGAGTGACTTCAGTGACTACAATGATAAACCACCGTGGCTATTTTATAAGATCCCTATTCCAGCATATTCTTAATCTCCTTTGTGGATTTTGTGGTAGGTGTGGGTGCCACAATGTTTGCATATCTGGATTCGTGTGATTTACTGATTTTGAATGAAGACGAGTGTATAATTTGTTAATAGCCCTGTATACTACGTCTAAATTAGTGTGTCAATGTATGATGGAGTTTCATACGTAGTAGCGACTACATAAGATTAAACTTAAAAATTTGTTTTGAAAAGTTTATATCCCGTTTACATTATTTGATTTTTTCACAAATAGTTTCAAATACAAAAAATAAACACTCGGTTTTTTATTCCGTAATAAGTATTTAAATTGTTTTCATTTAATATTTTATACATAGACTTGAAAAAACTTTCATAAAATCTATAATAGTAATATTTAGAATGTTTTATTCTATAGCTTCATTGATATTATTTTACAAAGTAAAATTTTTATTAAAATTTTGACCAGCTCAACTATATTTTAACCTAAATTAATTATAAGGGGGAAAATCCCTAAGCCAAAGAACTGAGGCTGTTTTACACCTTTTGTTTGTAGTACAATGTGAGTTTTACCATTTTTCTAACATCTACGTGGATTTATTTTTTTAAAAACCAACCGAATTATTTTATAAATATCTGTAGATGTATGGTAAATTAGCAATACTAAGAAAAATATTTAAAATGAAAAAAGGTGGACATATAAACTTAGAAAATTGTTCTCTGAAAACTTTGGTAAATATGACTGAGCCTGTTTTTCCACGAGTCATTCATAAATGTTTACTTTATAAAACTTATCTTATACACAAAAAGTTTTAAAAAATTTTGAATAATTATTATGAGTGAAAAAATATAAAAGCCTTTACAGTTATGTAATTTTAATTTAATTTAGTTTATTTATAATGTGTTTCTATTTTAAATTAAAAACAATTAGCAGATTTGGTAACGTTGTTATAGCACCCACATTAGTTCTAGGAGAGAATGTTTTCTTAGCCAACAACGCTTGATTTTTTCTACACATTTCACATGTGAAATACATCCGCCGTATTTGTAAATTTGTGTATGATAAAAGTGTCTACTTCATCTTCTGCCTGTCAAGGGTTAGGCATTTCTGCCTATTCCGAATACCTCAAGTTTGTCCATATCCTTCTCGGGCGTCCTCCTTCTCTCTTCCACTCTGGTTTATAGCCAAGTATTTACTTAGGTATCCTATCCTCCCTTTTTCTGCTCACATGCTCCAACCAATGCACTCTGTTTTGAAATACCCTGTCGTTTAAAGAGAAATTCTTTCTTAATCTTGATATTCCTGTGACGACCTTCACTACTACACCCATATGTATGTCGAAGAAATTTTATTTCTAATGCTCAAAGCTGATTTTCTTTTTAACTGCTGATTTTCGGAGACGAAGGTTCCTGGTTCAAATCCTAGTAAAGGTAGTTACTTTTACACAGATTTGAATGTTGGACAGTGATTACCGGTGTACTTTGATGGTTGGGGTTCAATTAACAGTACTCTCTCATGAATGGTCGGCCTGAGTCTGTACAAGACTACACCTCATTTACACTTCATACATATCATCATCATCTCATTGGCTGATGGGGTTGCCTACTATTCTGAATTGAACAGATTGCAACGAACACACATTAGGGATTTAAAAAAGCTGCTTACAATCTGATAGAAATATATAAGGATTAATGTCTGCATTATAAATAATATATGTTAAGAGTATATAATTTTTTAATGTAAAATTTTTAAATGAATTTCAATTTTTTAAATAAAAGTTGTCTCGGTATATTTTAATAACAGATACTTGAAAACACTGTGACAAAACTGCGCCGTAGAATAAATTTTGAAATATAAGTACAGGCCATTACATAAAATTATTAAATTCTTTAGAGTAAAGGTATATCTTTCATTTAAAAAATACTAAGCTTAGAATGTTTATTTTTAAATTTATAAACATTAACAAAATGAACTGTACTTGGTAAAATGTTTTCTTCTTTATTTTAATGTATATAAAACTCAAATTTTAAAAGAGTAGTAACTTTATACATCCCAAGTCCCTCATAAAAGGCAGTACTTGACAGTTTAAGTACCTCATTTATGCCTACTATTACAGGAAAAAAATGTTATACATAGGTAGCATTGTATTTAATAAAAGAGTTATATAAATTAATCTTTTATAAGTTATTGTGGAGTTTGTTTTTATTTTTATATTATCTTTATTAAGAGGATTGATGATGGGGAGTTCTAGTACTAAATAATATTTAAGCTATACTATAAAAATGCAGTATTTTTACTTTCTCTTGCCTATATGAATATATAGGAAGGAAAGTATTGTTTTCATGTCGATTTTTCGAAATCGAGTTTTCACCGGATCTATACGTTTTCAGACCCCCTGAACCCAAAAAACATGTTTTTAGCGATTGGTCTGTGTGTGTGTCTGTGTGTGTGTGTGTGTGTGTGTGTATGTGTGTGTGTGTGTGTGTGTGTGTATGTGTGTGTGTGTGTGTGTGTGTGTGTGTGTGTGTGTGTGTGAACAGAATATCTCAAGAACGGAACATCGTACGAACTTGAAACTTGAAACTTAAGTTACATACCACTACCGGACACGACACGAACATTTTCATCAAAATCGGTCAACCGGAAGTAGTAGTTTATTCGTATAATTTTTCAGTTTTTTGCGATTTTCTCAAAAACTGGTCCTACGATTTTTATTAAAATCGCCTATTTTACTCAATTTTTTATTCTCTACAAGATAGGGTAGGCGCCATGTTTGCTGAAATTCTCGGTGAGGCTGTTTTCACGTAAAAACGTTGTTTTTTAAGATTACGGCTTTAATATAAATTTTAGCGCAAAAACTTATATAATAAAAGTTGTAGAGAATTTAAAAACCTACAACTTTTGTTGCAAACATTCTTTTGTATAACGCTTAGTTTAGCGGTAATTTGCGATTTTATGTTTTTTTTTCTCACGAAAAGTGAGAAAAATCGATTTTTTTAACATTTCGGTCTTAGTATGCATTTTACGACAAAAGTGTATATAATTAAATTTATAGAAAATTAAAAGATCTACAACTTTTGTTTAGAGCATTTTTCTCTACAGAGCCTAGTTTAGCGTGAAAGCGTGATTTTCCGTATTTTTAAGCCAAACTGAGTTCGATTGTCATTTTGCATCATTCACTCATGATTAAAATAAGGTTATGTTTTTGAGGTTAGTTTTTGTTCATTTCTAATGTTTTAATACTAATGTTAGGTTTATTGTTAATTATTTGCATTGGCAAGAGAAAGTAGTGTGAGTGTTTCACACCAGATTTTATAATATTATTTATAGGTTGAACAAAAAATTATTTCTAGGTAAGGACTTTGAATTTAAAATCATATTGTTAAAATATAATTATTGTTAATAAATTTTTACAGTAATTTCGTTCAATTAGTGCCCCACGTTTATTTTAATAATATAACGTAAAATTATAAATGATTAAGGTGAGATAAATAGGTGGTATTTTTGAAAAAATTTAATGTTATGTGACTAACTGGAAAGTGTGGAGTAGTAGTGTTGGCTTGTATTATCTATCATCTCTTGTATTCTTTTGTGATTTAGTTTTCATACAATTCTTAGTGTTGTCTAATTATGTATTTAAGTATATCCTTGTTTATACCCTTTCATGATTTATTTACAAAATTTCTCATACTTTCGTTTTTTCTTTTACCAATTTCATTTTAATTATTTCTTGCAGAATCCGGAAAATAGCCTTTTAATTTAATTTGTTTACTACTTTATATTTCTATCTAGAAAACTAAACGTCTACATAAGAGTTAGTTTTCTTTGGTCGGTGAGTTAATAGAATCCAGTCAGTTTGAGTTGCCATATTTTAGCGGTTCTGTATATTTATTAAATAAACACGCTAACATATATTTCTTATTAATATTAAATAATACGAGGTTTGGCTATTAAATAACGAGACTGACGTAAAAAATTATATTTTACTTTTATACATAATCACTTATTGTCACCTTCAATATACACTCCTTCTCTATCCCTACAACGCTTCATGTGAATTTTCTGTGGTTGGAAACAGTGCTGAAAGTCATCTTCTGTCAGCTCCTTCAGGCCACGAGCCGCTCAAAAATGTTTGAAATGAACCTCGCAAAAATGTTTGTACTGACACTTTGTACGCGATTGAATATGACCCAAATTTTTTGGAAACGAAAATAACATGTGATGAAACGTAGATTTTTACTTATGATCCGGAAACGAAGCGCCAATACATTGGAAAAACCGAACTTCACCAAGAGCCAAAACAGCTCGGTTAAGCAAGTCAAAATTTAAAGCAATGATGATTGTTTTTTTTATATTCATGGGATTGTGTACCTTCACTGGGTTCCTGAAGGTCAAACAATTAAACAATATTACTACCTTGAGGTACTTTCTAAACTACGTCAAAGAATAAGGAAAAAACGCCCCGAAATGTGGAAGGACAAATCATGGGTTCTTCACCAAGACAATGCGCCACCTCATTCCGCGTTATCTGTCAAGAGGTCCCTAGCCAAGTACAGCGTGTCACTGTTAGAATATCCAACTTATTTACCAGATCTTGCACCATCTGACTTCTACCTGTTCCTTAAGGTGAAATCTGCATTAAAATGGACAAGATTTAAGTCTGTGGAAGCTGTAACAGAGAAAGCGGCACGTGTCCTGAAGGAGCTGACAGAAGATGACTTCCAGCACTGTTTCCAACAATGAAAAATTTGCATAGAGCGTATTAGGGGTAGAGAAGGAGTGTATATTGAAGGTGACTAAAAGTGATTATGTATAAAATAAAAATAATATTTTGTATAACGGCAGTCTCGTTATTTAATAGCCACACTTCGTATACTATCACGTGAAATAAAACAAAAATTCATGTGTACTCTTTGATGGTTGGTTTAAGACAAATTTTATTTATTACATTGTTGTAAATGACAACTTTGGAATCAAATAATGTCTATATAAAATAAAATATTAAATAAATTTTGATAGGTCTACGTAATTTTTACTGTTTTTGGTTAATTAATACTAGTAAAAAGTAAAATTATGTGGGTTTATTACTAGTTAAATTAAAATTTGGAGAAAAATAAATGTTATATTTAACTATTTTGCCTGCACTAATAAAATGTGGGATTTAGCTGTTCTAAATTAATTTGTAAACTAACACAAAACTGTTAGCTACAATACGGACTGATATCAGTATGAATATACTCTATACACTATACGTTGACAAAAAATCTGCGTGGTGAACGCTTTTTGTATTTGGTTGTAAGTAAGAAGTAAAAATGGAAAATTATTGCTATTGCTAGTAAGCTCTGTGTTTTGTAATTAATTTAAGTACCTAACTCAATTGTAATTTTTTAGTAATTTAAGTTTAATAATTAATTGTGTAAATAAATAATTGAAAAAAACTACACAAAAATTAATTTTTATTTCTAAACAACAGAAGGTTCATGATGTAGTGATCATTAAAAAAGGTTTTACACTCCAGTTTGATTCTCATAAAGGTCTGGTATATTTTCTGCACGCATTTTTATCTATCACCCTCCATTGTGAGATTTAGAATTAATATGCAAAACATTCGGACGTAAAACCAAAAAAATATTCAATTTAAGGTTACATCATAAGTAATTTGCTGTAACTCTTCTCAGAAATACCTTTAGTGGAATAATTTTACAGATTGCTGTAGTATGTTCTGTTTGGTAGGCTTGTTAGTGTGTTACTTAAGAGTACGGATAATTCAGATCAATTACGCAGACGTGGTGTGGTTACGAAATTAATATTAGGCTATTGTAGTGCAATATTTGGCATTATCACTTGAAGTAATAATAATAATAATAATAATAATAATTGTTAAGTGGTATCCTGTTGTGTTGCATCCATTGTATTAACGTTAATTAATTTATAAGCGACAAAGTTAACCGTTTTAACTCAATTAAATTACTCCTTTAAAAATCTATTTACATTGAAATTTACTTCTTTTATTTGTAATGACTTTTTAAATAAAAAGGATGAACGTTTACCTAGTAATACGAGTAAATTTGATCCTTTGTCATGAAAAAGCGTGAAAACGAAAGCAGGTGATTTAATTTCCACGTTTAATCAAACGTTAAGAGCTTTCGTACTTTTTAGCTGAAGGACTTACTTTGGTAATGAAATGTCTCATCAACATTTCAAAAAGATTGCGTTAACACATTTATGGTGTAACTATACTTAATGTTTTATTTTATTATCAATAATTGTTTCCGGGTTCATTGAAATATATAGCTGCATTTAAATAGTTAGTAGTTTAAGTAAATGGTAACGAACTTGAGAATTTATAATAAAGCCTGTTTTATTTGTTCCTATCATTGGAACCCCTAAGTTCTTTCAGTTAAATACAGAAACCTTCCCTGTTATTCAACTTTTATTAAGATACTTTTAGTTTATTGCATAATTTGACTCTATACGCATAAAAGATTATTTCATTTTTACTTAACCTTATAAAATTTAGTCAATTTATTTCTTTATTTATTTCCATTAGGGTAACTCTATATTTACAATTTTCTTAGTTAACTGAACAGAAATTACTTTCCTGAATTCGTATAGCCTGTGCTCAAGAAAGGAAAATTATGAAATAATAATAGTTATTTACAATTTTGGCAATAGCTTTAGAATTAACTAACAAGTTGCTAGTTTATGTTCTTGTTTACAATATTCTTGGTTATTCTATATTATAGAATAACAGTATTACTCAATTATTGCATCTTATTTGGAGGACCGATACTTTACAGTGAAATATAAGGACGAACAATCATCTCTAAAATTAATTGAAGCTGGTGTTCCTCAAGGAAGTGTGCTGTCTCCTGTTTTGTACACCATTTACACTTCTGATCTTCCACAAAATGACAACACTACAGTGGCAACATTTGCCGACGACACAGCCATTCAGGCAATACACGAAGATGCACAAATTGCATCTCATAACTTGCAGCAACACTTAGACAGCGTACAAAATTGGCAAAAAAAGTGGCGTATAAAAACAAATGAACACAAGAGTCTGCACGTCACATTTACACTAAAACGGGAAACATGTTCACCAGTGTTTTTGAACAACGTACAAATTCCATAATCCGATACGGCAAAATATCTTGGCCTCCACCTGGACAGGCGTCTAACATGGAGGACTCACATATGGAACAAACGAAAACAGTTAAATCTTAAATACCAACAGCTGTATTGGATGCTTAATGAAAAATCCAAATTATCGGCACGAAACAAATTGTTAATTTATAAAACTGTACTTAAACCTGTGTGGACATATGGGATACAACTCTGGGGCACAGCAAGTCACAGTAACATTGAAATAATTCAACGGTTTCAGTCAAAAATACTTCGAAACATCATGGACTCACCTTGGTACATATCCAACACTATATTGCACAGAGACACGAACACTCCCACGGTACACGAAGCTATACAGAAATTTTGCACCAGTTACCAAACAAGACTTGAAAATCACCAGAATCCAGAAGCCATCAATCTCCTAGACAACAGTGGAACACACAGAAGACTATGCAGACTACACCCTGCAAATTTATTTTAATATGTGATTGTGTAATTTATTTTACGATCGCAAGATCACTTCAACAAAATGGGAAATTTTAGAGAGTAATAACAAGGGGTATTACTTACTCAAGATTTATACTTACAACACATCTACTCATTGTTCTATGAGAGCAGATCGTAGATTTACAGTTATTCAAAAAAAAAAAAAAATTCTATATTATAAATTTATTTTTAAATTATACTCTATAAATTACTCTATTTTATTATTACTTATCTAGTAATAATAGTAATTATCTAGTAATTAATTAACTAGGTTTCACATTTTAAGTACTTGGGTTGTTATATGATATATGAAGGGGAATTTAATGTAATGACGAAAGTTTCTAGGTTTCAACGGATTTGCCGTTATATAAATAGGTGTACTCAATGTTTATTTATTTAGAAAAATTGATAAATTTATTTTCTTCTGGTTCAAACAAAATTTGTATTTTATTATTTAATAACAATTAAAATTCTTAAAATCTTTAATATTTTTAAAACTCCTTAAAATTCTTTAAAATTGTTAAAATCCCTTTAGTGTTCAGATCCTTTTTTTTTTTAAATATCTCTTGATTGAAAACTTCTTGATTGTATATATTTGAATCCTTTTTATTTAAAAATTGTAAAAAACGTCTTCACTCTTCAAAATCTTAAAATCGAATGATTAACAATCCTTTTTTAATATTTTATTTAATTTTCTTTTTTTTTTTTTTTATATTGTTACTCACATCTGGAGGTGGTAAATCATCTGGTGTATATTTGTTTATTTTGAGGTATAGTGTTGACATGTTTATATCGAGTGTGTGAAGGTTGTGTGTTTACGTTTGTGTGCGAGTGTATTTGGGTTTGTATGAGTTTGTGTGTGTACGGGTGTTTGTGTGTATACATGTCTCATATTACATAGGGATTTAAAGTAAGAGCCCGGAAAGAAACGCAGTTGAGGCTAAGTATATGCATGTAATGGCACTGCCTCTTTTGATGAACGATAGTGAAACTTGGGTCCTAAGGAAATCTGAGGGTAGGAAGTTGAAAGCAGCTAAGATAGGTTTTTTGAGAACGGTGAGAAAAGCAACTCTTAAGAATCGCATCAAGAGTAAGACTATCCGGCATGATTTGGGTGGAACGGAAACTGTAAGGCAGAGTATTGAACGATGTAGGGAGATGGTTACAACATGTACGCCGCAGGCCAGAGGATCGATATCTGCTACTGGCCTTACAATACTATTCACAAGGATCTGTTCGTTGGGCAGACCGCAAAAAAGATGGATGGAAGCTGAAACAGGCAATGTGCCTAATCCGTAAATGAGAAAGAGAGAAGGAGAGAGAGAGAGAGAGTGGTAGAGAAAGTTATTAATTAACTGGGCAATCCTAAATCAACCGATCCATGAGTTTAACCGAATTTGCCTCTCATGATGCGGTCTTGGGTTCGAATCTCATTCAGGCACGGCATATTTTCATACATTACAAAAAAATCATTTCATCCTTCACCGCCTGCATTAGCAGTAATTGCAGAACAGTTGGACGTTTATATAAATTTTTCTCTTTAATTCTTTATTTACAACTGTAAAATGTTACAACAAGCAAATGTGATGATTATCATAATAATGTAAATGACATGATAGGCATGAGAGGGGTAGGACCCCCATTGGTGCCTCCCCAAGAATGAAATTTGTATATCAAATTAGCATGTCTCTACTCCAGCATCTTTTAAGGTGTCTAGGGGGAATATCAGGTAAATGGACGGAGAAAGTGAACGCACCAGGGGGTTCTCGTGTTCGTGTGACTTGTCGTGAAAGCGTTTGTAAAGGTATTCAATGGAATTTTGTACAAGCGGTGTTTTCAAATCTGTATGTAAGGTTTTCTTGCTAACGTAAAGAGGTGCTTTTGCTATAAGGCGTAATGTTTTTGACTGGAATGCTTGAATTCGTTGCAAGTTAGAGGGTAACCGTAATTTGGGATCCGTACGTCCAAATAGGTTTCAAAAGAGAACAATATATGCGTAATTTTTGTGTCATTGGTAATTTTGATCGTTTGTGAAGTAGGGAATATAGAAGTTTAAGGCGGGAATTCAGTAATAAACGTTTCCGTTTGATATGTGTGCTCCAAGTTAGTCGTTTTTCAAAAGTCAGACCGAGATACTTGACCGTTGGACGTTAAACAAAAAAAATCGCTTCAGTAAAAAATAATTTAAGTATAAATCATGAGCTAAAAAGATAAAACTTTTGGTGCTATGTAATCAAACACTTTGTGAACTCGACGTATTTTTTTCACTTGCATTGCCAATACAGCCTCAATTCTTCTTGTGCTATTTCATGCTCTATTAACGCAATATTGTTGTTTTTGTACCTTACATTGTGTAGGAAGTATATTTTTCCAATAGATATTTTGTACAGTAAGAACACCAAACTGCTAAACCACGGGCTGGGCAGGATGGGTTGGAGTCTTCGTAAAAATTATCTTTAATTTGTTTTGCGTCGGAATTAAAAATAAATTAGGTAAAGGTAGAATTATTCTGTGAATTTAAGTAATCTTAATTTTCTTTTATTGCAACATCAACAGCTTGGTCATTAGAGTTTACGGTGGATTAAGATACTGGAACGGTGGGTTTTGGCACGCAATATTTTCCAGACTCCAGGCGGGAATCGAACCAGGGACTTACGCTTAGAAGATTATTGCGCTACTACGCCACGAAGGCGGCCGATTTTTTATTTTTTTTAAATTCCTAATATGTGTACGTTGCAATCTGCTCAATTTAGAACAATAAGCAACCCCATGATCCAATGAGATGAGGATGATATTATGTACGACGTGTAAATGAGGTGTAGTCTTGTACAGACTCAGACCGACCATTCCTGAGAGAGTATGGTTAATTGAACCCCAACCATCAAAGTACACCGGTAACCACTGTCTAGCATTCAAATCCATATAAAAGTAACTACCTTTACTAGGATTTGAACCAGGAACCATCGCCTCCGAAGATCAGCTGTTAAACAGCTGATTTTGGCGACGACTTTACCTCTAGACCAACCCGGTGGAATGATTTAAAATTAAATAATAAATATTAATAATATAAACTGGAGTAATTTTTTTAAGGCCTCCTCATCTCTCCGTATAGCTATGCCACAGGTAAAAACTTACTCTAAGCACGGAAGCGGGTGGCTTATTCTAGTTTTTTGAGTTAATATAAAAATAATTTTATATGATAAGATAATTTTGACCGTCGCATCGGGGAAAATGGAAGTTGTAAAATAATTACATTTTTAATTAGTAATTTATTTAAAAAACACGATAATAATTGACTAACTAAAAAAATACTAATTGTTGGTTAATTATTTAATTTCGTGTTAAAAGAATTCAAACAATATGAAACAGAAACGTCAAAAATCGAATCATTTTAAGTGCATGTTGTTGTAAGGTTATTTTATGAACGTGACGATATTTATTTTTACGTGCAGATACGTTAGAAGCTAGTAGAAGCTGTGCTGTGAACTGTATCTTTGACAAGGAAGGAAAAAGGATATCTTATGTGTGGTTCGTGGGGTTAGTATAGGACATAAGACGTGAAAGACGGTATTGTTATCCCTTACAAACCGGAAGGTATTGGCTTCCAAAATCTGGCTATTTGCCAAACTATAATACATATTATTATTGTTTGAAAGAAAAAACTCATATATTTTCATAGGAAAATTGAGCCTAGTATTTTTTAGTACCCCTACCCTATCTGATGTATAAAAAATCAAAATTAATATATTTAAATTTTTATTTAAACAATAAGTGTGGATGAACAGGGTTTTTCGTAAAATAAAGGGATTTTAATTGAAAGAGTTTTTTAACTTTGGGTGTTTTCATCAAGTGAAAATAATATTAACTTGAAATAATATACATACAAAATTGGTAATGAGGGAAACACTTACTTTGAAAGAACTTCCAATTTTTTTATGAATTTACAAAAATATTACAAATTTTTTTTTTTTGTTTATGTTGAACCTTATTTAAATGAGTGAGCTAAGTAACAGTTAAAGTTCTAAACAACTTACTTTTGCTGTAACTTTTGGATAATTCTATAACTATTACAATGCTTTTTTCAGTTTGGTAAGAAACAATACTGAAATAAATGGAATATCAGATGGAATCAGCTGTTGCAAATAATAAACAAATTAACGTAAACAGACGTAAACAGATATTTAGATCTGAGGTGTGTGAACAACTGAACAACGTGAGGTAAATGTGATTAGACCAAAAGAAGAAATACGGTCTACTTTGGTCAATTATACATGGGTGGTCTCACCTCTGTATAACTTAGCGTCTGGGTCAGACTTTTTTTAAAAGAATTTGAGCACGTATACTCATGAATGCATATAAATGTAATGCCAGATTTGGAAAGAACCTGGAATAACCGTTAAATATCATTACATGTGTACATCACTCTCCCAAACAACTGAAATTTTGGAAGACACCTTTATTATATGACGCTTACCAGTAGTATTGAAGTCCCCAGACCGCGGTATGAACGCTGCGCTAAGCTAGTTTAGTGATGGGATTGCCACCTCACTATTTCCAAACCAACAGGATTTTGCTCTCGGGGTTTACTTCCCTACAGGTTCTTCCGTCTCTTCCATCGTTAGGAATCTCCTCCTCATCCGTATTTAGAGCAGTTTACCGTTTTTCTTTTTTGCCTCAGTCCATCCGCGGGTGCTTATTCAGTGATTGCTTAGAGATTCCTACCTTAAGATTAGGTTTAATTAAAGATTAAGAGTAAGTTTTAGAAGGTGATGGCCACACCGACACTGATGTATGAAAATGAAGTTTGGGTGCTTAACAAGAAACACAAGTCAATGATCCAAGAATCAGAAATGAGGGTCTTTAGACATGTTGAAAGATGTATCAAAACAAGACCACATCAGGAATGTGGAACTCAGCCACAAAACGAGATTATAAAGACATATAAGGAACAATCAACCGATCTTTTATTTATAATTTCGCAGGTCCGGCTACCTTTAATTGCATGGCTTCATGAAACAAGGTGTACACGAGGAGTGGGGAGATCGAGAATGAGATACATGCCAAAATAAGCTTAACCCTAGAATGGAAAGCCTAGTAATAGTTACGTTGTTGGAAACCCGTCGTAATATTTACTACTGATCTTTATAAGTCCAAATCTTATAGATGCATGTATTTTAAATAAAAATGTGCTATGTTTATAATTTTTTAGTTTATTTCATACAAATTTAATATACAATAAAGTAAAAATAACGGTATTATGCACCTTGAATATATTAATTTTTTTTCAAATTTATTGGTTAAGTAGTAAATTTTTATTAAGTCGGAAAATTAGTAAAATACCATAAAGTCGTATAAATTGTTAGGTAAACTGTTTGATATTGCTAAGAAAAAAACAAGGTAGTCAGAGTCTAGGTATTTGCAAAGATTTCACTGTTCAATCGTGATAAGACGTCGGTGCACCTCTTGCATATTTCTCCTCTGTGCTCCCCGCAGAATGCCTCGTTGCAATGATACACCAGCTTGTTGTCATACGCCTCTTTATTGCTGGGCAATGTTTACAAACTGTTCGTTTCTTGACCTGTTTAGGGACAGGAACTGGATCATTTTCTCTTCCCAGAACTTGAAGTATAATCGTCTTCAAAGATCGTTGAATTGAGACACATTTGATCCTTTCTTCTAACCATGGTGTTATGAGCTGTTTATGTAGCCCGAACATAATTTATAATACAACTAACTATTTACAGTTTATTTTAACACTAAACACGTCACTACGAAAGCTACAATAATTAAAATATAAATTGATGCCCTATAAAAAATAGTTACGGTAGTGGAAACCCGTCGTAATATTTACGATTTATACTCTCACTCGACAAAATACAAAAGTTGTAACCGATGTCAATAACACACTGACCTTGTCTCAGGCGAAACGATACACACCCTTAAGGTCGGTACAGTCAACGTTGAAACGTAGTAGTACCAACGAAAAACGAAGTTGACGTAGTAAATTTTACGACGGCTTTCCATTCTAGGGTTAATTACAGCCTAATCTACGATTGACAATGATGACCTTTTGTATTGTCGAAACAAACTAAAAAGAGTTATGTGTGGAGTAAAACCGGGAAAAAATAAACTTGTTTAAACTTTACACTCATTTGAAATTAGCAATAAAAAATTATGCCAAAATTCTTAGTATGTTATACAAGTATTTAAATGTTACTGAATGAAAACAACCACAGTGTATACAAAGACAACCTAAAAATACTAACTGTTTGAATTCTTAAAAGTGAAGAAGTTTAAAAAAACTAACGCCACCATTAGTGTTAAGCAAGCCAAAACAACTTCATGCAATTTGTTATCACCTATCTTGGCAGGCAAAGCTTGCTCTTTCTTGTTTTTTCTTCGTATGTACGAGTAACAACACATCTTTGTGGTCGGTGTCTGTCGCATTAAACTTTGCTGTATTTCCAACTTTTATGGTTAGAAAAGCAGTTATATTTGAAACGAGTAAGCAGTAATAGTTATTTATTATCATTGTAATTCTTCAAGAAATGTGAAGTTGTCTTTTAAGTTTTATTGTGGTTTTTAGAAACACTAACATTTTGTAACGGATATCTGTCATTAAGAACACGTTAATAGCTTTTTTGTATCATAAAACAAATTTTGAATTTATAGGAATAGTTTGTACAAATTTTTCACCGGACGTATTATTTATTCCTGCTATTTTACAACGTTTTTTTAGAGAAAAATATTGCCGGTTAATAAATTGAGATATATTTTTATAAGAAAGAGCATCAACAATTTGTATGTCCAATAAGTTGGTACACAATCTAGAGTTTTTAATCTACAGTTAAGTAATAAAAAAATAAAATATTAAAAAATATTTGCCTTTTTTTTTAATTTATTTATTTAGAGTCGCATCAACAACTTGGTCATTAGCGACTACGGTGGATTGTGTAACATTAACTTTGGGATTTGACATGTGAAAATTTCCAGACCCTCGCCGGGAATCGAACCCGGGACCTCCGCGTGGCAGGCCAATGCGCTAACCACTACGCTACGGAGGCGGCCGTAGTATTTACTTTTGTTTTTAATTTTGTGTCGGTTTTTTATATGTATACGGTATAAATCGTGAAAAACGTCATATTCGTGAAAAACGCCGCGCCCGTAACACTTGGCAGAGAACTCGCCTACCATCTGATAAACGTCGCTTAAACCGGCTGACAAACGAGCTGAAACAGCGAATTCAAACACACAACACCCGCTTATATGAAAATTATACTGGAACTCTGAACGAGAAGGATGGTAGTCTCTGGCGCAGCACAAAACGCCTACTACGGCATCACACGACATCGATGCCCCTTAGGGTGGGTGACGGACCCTGGCTAATAACTGATGACGACAAAGCTGAATGCTTTGGTAGACATCTTTCTGAAACATTCACTCCCCATAACGACATCCAATCTGTACATCACCAACGCGTTACTCAGTCACTAGATGAACCGCTTCAATTATCCCTCCCGCCGAAATACTTTCACCCCTCCGAAGTAAAATCTGAAATTTCGAGATTACCACGTAAGAAGTCACCGGGATATGATTTAATAACAGCTGACATACTTAAACAATTACCGCGGAAAGCGCTCGTTCTCCTTACTATAATCTTCAATAGTATATTGCGCACGACACATTTCCCCACTCAGTGGAAGTATGCAGAAATAGTAATGATACAAAAACCGAACAAACCTTTTCACTTACCTTCCTCCTACCGACCAATAAGCCTCCTCTCAGTACCTTCAAAAATTTTCGAAAAACTCCTTTACAAGCGCATTCTTCCGCTGGTTCATGATATACTACCTCCACATCAATTCGGATTCCGCACTCAACACTCCACTACACAACAACTGCACAGGGTGACTGATTACATAGCTTCGTCTATGGAACAAAAGATGTATGTGTCCGCAGGTTTCCTAGATGTCGCTCAAGCTTTTGACAGAGTTTGGCATACAGGTCTCTTACACAAACTAAAAGAAATACTACCATTTACCTACTACCTTATCATAAATTCCTTCCTATCTGACAGATTCTTTAGAATCCGTTTAGGATCATCTTACTCAAATTTCTTTATTGTCTTAGCCGGCGTGCCTCAGGGCTCAATTTTAGCCCCACTTCTCTATTCTGTATACACTTCAGACCTATCGACCCTACCCCAGACCCTCACTGCTACCTACGCTGACGACACAGCGATATTAGCCCGAGACCAAAACTCTATACACGCTTCACTAACACTCCAACATCATCTCAATCTTATACACGAATGGTGTAAAACATGGAAAATAAAACTTAATACGACAAAATCCCTTCACGTAACTTTCACACTCCGTCATGGTGATTGCCCACCAGTATACATAGACAATGAACCTCTCACAAAAACAGATACGGTCAAGTATCTCGGTCTGACTTTTGATAAACGACTAACGTGGAGCACACATATCAAACGGAAACGTTTATTACTGAATTCCCGACTTAAACTTCTATATTCCCTACTTCACAAACGATCAAAATTACCAATGGCACAAAAATTACGCATATATTTTTCTCTTTTGAAACCTATTTGGACCTACGGATCCCAAATCTACGGTTCAACCAAACCCTCTAACTTGCAACGAATTCAAGCATTCCAGTCAAAAACATTACGCCTTATAGCAAAAGCACCTCTTTACGTTAGCAACAAAACTTACATACAGATTTGAAAACACCACTTGTACAAAATTCCATTGAATACCTATACAAACGCTTTCACGACAAGTCACACGATCACGAGAACCCCCTGGTGCGTTCACTTTCCTCCGTCCATTTACCTGACAATCCTCCTAGACGCCTTAAAAGACGCTGGAGTAGAGACATGCTAATTTGATATACACATTTCATTCTTGGGGAGGCACCAATGGGGGCCCTACCCCTCTCATGCCTATCATGTCATTTACATAATCACGATAATCATCACATTTGCTTGTTGTAACATTTTACAGTTGTAAATAAAGAATTAAAGAGAAAAAAAAAAATAAATCTCACAAGACAGATACTACCAAATCGGTCACACTTTTCATAAAAGTCTGACTTGGAACACGCATACCCAAAAATTTTTTTTACTAAATTCAAGACTTAAAATTTTTTATTCCCTGCTTCAAAATCGATCAAAATGACTAGTGACACAAAAATTATGAATAAAATATTGTTGTCTTTTACAACCTATAAATGCATTTTCGTTTCAACAAAACTGATTGTGCCCAATTGTACCTATTATTCACACTATAGTACTAACCCTACAGCCGGCGATAACATTTTTCAAGACCAGCAGAGAATTTTTAGTCACCGAACTGTAAATAAATCATTAAACATTTGCTATAAACCACCAACCTTTTCACGTGACATCAAAATAACGATAAAACCAACTTAGGAAAATAGAATAAACCCATTACTGACATTTTAATCTGACAGTAAGGGATGTAATATTTTAATAAAATTTCAAATGACTCTACTGTTTAAACCTTTCTTATGCTCTACTTTCAAAATTCATAACAAACGAATCGTTACTTTTAATATTTATTTCAAAATAAAACCAAAAAACGATTCTACGTTCAAAACTGAAGAAAATATATAGTACAACCAAAAAAAAAACGAATCTATGTTCAAAATTGAAAAACATATATGCAAAAACACATCGTGTAAACCAAGAAATAACCACATTCAGCTCTAGACAGCGTGGTGTCAAGAGAGAAACACAATAATTAGAGTATGCTCTCCTAGAGTATGCAACTAAAACTAATGTATTATAAGTAAAAATTTACTTTATTTATTACTAAAATATTGTACAAAACAGGAACGCTGTCTCTAGATAAATTCGAAACTAAAACGACAACATTGCAATGCTATGAAGCAAATCCGATTTTGCGACGCGACCGGTTCAAGAAGCGGTAACATCGTCTCAAAATCGACGATTGCCGGCTCTATAGGGTTAAGAAAGCTTTAACTCTGGTACTGTGTACAGTCTTCTGCGCCTGTTGATAATAAACCTACAACAATATAAGTACCGTTAAACAGAAGTATAAAAAATATGTGAACAAAATAAGATTTCTTATAATATCGTTGGCAGGAGAGCATTTGGTTAAAAAAACCATTTGCATTTGGATCTGGATTCGGAGCATTTGGATGTCTGCAACTTTTATAATATTTTTAACCAGTTTTTGAGTACTAATAATAATTAAGTCAGTAAAATATATTTTATCAACAATCAGTATCTACATAGCAATATATATCATATTAATAAAAAAATATTATATTGTCAATATTATATTTTAATTTTAAAATTATAAAATATTATGTCATACTAATATAACATATCAACATCAATAATTTAGTCGTCAACTAGGTAATTAATTTTTTTTTAACAACAGATCGTAACTAATTCTTAAAAGTTGTGACAATTTATTACTTTTTTTACTGTCAAATTAGATTATTGCGTACAATAATTAACTAATCTTGTGATTAACGATGTAGTAGTTGTTTCGTTTTACGTGTTGGAATTACGGCCATTTAAGTTCCGTGAATATTTACTATTATAAAGAAATTATTACAGTTCCAGACAAAAAATTTTTCTCATTTTTATTTTCAAACAATTTAAAAATTGATTTTAAGCCCGATTTTTCATTATTCTTTCTTTATTTAAATTTTTACGAGAAACTATTTAATACGTAGATTTTGGGTGGTTTACGTCGGGCTTTTATTCACACAAAGGCTAACACAAACTGTAACCTATTTGGTATATTCAGCTTCAAATATTTGAAAAGGCTACAAGGGCATGAAAATTTACTATCAGTGAAATAATAAGTTAGATTAACTCAAAATTCAAGATTGAAACGTTTGAATTTTTCGGACTGGTTTTAAAATATTTTGGACTGTTTAAAATTTTGTGTAATAATCTTTTTGTTCTTTTCAAATCCATTTTACCTCATGTTTCATGTAGGCCTAAATATCACAGAAGTCAAGGACTATTTGAATTTTTGACTGTCATTATTACTGGATTTGCTACACCAATTTCTTTACTCGTTCAAAGAAAATGAACAGATTTTAATATTTCACTAAGAAAAGGATTGTTTAACTATGTGCATAACAAACAAACTTTTGAGTAAATTTTTTTTTAAACTCATCTCTCGTTTTTTGAGTATACCGATTATGAACTACGGAAATATTATTTTATTTATTATTGGCATTGTTAGTTTAGTATATGGTTTTGGTGAAGTTTTTCTAATATTATTTTCAATATAAATATTTGAAAGAAAATAAAAATAAATCAAAAACAGTTGTAAAAGTTATGTACGTGTTGAAAATGTCATTATCACCTGGAAATTCTGTATGAAATTGTGTTTCGTATATTTATAACCCGAGGGACATCAAAGAATGGAAATTCGTGTATTCTGTTTTTTCTGCGTGTATTTGAATATAAAATTGATACTTTTGTACTTTTTCAACAATTGTCTCTGTAAGTTTTTATACATGTAATTTATTTTACGGTTAACTTTGTTTGTGGTCACTATATTGGTGGGCTCCAAAACTAAACTTGTTAATATGAGCAAAGCTGTTAAGTTCCCTAATGGAATATGAACAGAAAATGACAGCCGGGATTTAATTTCACTCTGAAATTCCTGTGGGGCTTTTACTCTTGAAGGTAATCGGGCTTGATATTTTACCAACAAAGTGATACATTATCATATTATAGATAACATTATTTAAATTTATCACTATAGAAGTATCACGTCCTCAGTATTTTAAACTTCATCATGATGAAGATTCATCACAAATTTTGTAAATATAGTATAATGACTTTTTAAATTTTTATTTGGAGTGTAGTTTATTAATAGGCGCAAAAAGACAGAATTACAAAAACTGAATATACAAAAACTGGTTTGAAACACTCACACGGCTTTCTCTTACCAATGTAAATAATAAAAATATAACCTGTGTTTAAACAAGAGTAGGTCTAACCAATGTAAAATTGAATGAACCTATGTTTTCAAAGTTCATGAAAGGATAAATTGAAATTAAATATACAATTTTAAAAAACAAAACAATGTAATAACTAATAAAATACGTATGTATATATATATATTTAAATTTTAAAGGTAAGTAGCAAAAATTTTTATACCTGCGGTTAATTTCAGTAAACAAACGCAAAAAATATGACTTGGTACAAAACACAATAAAAAAAGTTTTTTAATATAATTTTTTTAATAATGTAATGTTTTTATACATTGTAATGTATTTCTTACTCTAACAATAAATTTTTACATATAGTATGAAAAAATTGGTAAATAAAAAATTTTAAAATGTATACCATAATATTATATAAACTGCTGGTTTTTTAAAATTTACACCGCTTAAATGAAAAACAATCTAATTTGAATCACGACTAAATAACGCTAAATATTAATTAACCTCTGTTGAACTTAAATTTTGAAGAGAATTTTGTACTCAAAATCATTGGTTGACGCTAAACTTACCTTTTAGAGAAAACCGCTTTATGTAAAAGTTGTAGATTTTTAATTCTTTTTAACTAATTATGAACATTTTTTTATCTAAAATGTATATTAAAAACCATTTTTAACTACAAGAATACCACCCCACATGAATTTCATCCGACATTCAGCTTACCTTTTGTTTAGAACACAAAATGAAGTGAATGAGGCAAAATTAAATAGAATAATAAAAGGTGTTGATGATATTATATTAGCAAACATTTGAAAAATTGCGCAAATAAACTACTACATATAGTTGACCGTTTTTGAAGCAAATTTTCATGTGAAGTAAGTTTTGCAAAGTTCCGTGTAAATACCCTAAAGAAACCTAACTTAAGTTCCAAGTCAAATACTGTCGCCACTCCCAGTACATTCGGATAAGTGACGCAAAGGAAACGTGAGGGATGTAGTTATTGCACATCAAAATAAAACATAAATAGATGAAGTTAACAAATTTAATAAAAAAAGGTTTTGTTTTAACCAAAGTTGTTACAAAATCAGCAATAATATATAGATAAAGATTTTAAGCATATTGAGAAAACACAATTAAAATTAAACCAGAATTAATGTTAAACTAAAGGTTTACAATATTAAGTATTTAATTGGATCCAATAAAAAGAAATTTTGGGGTACTATCAAGTTAAAAAAACTTAATTTGAAAATTTAAGATAGCCTACCCCAATTAAATAATAATAATAACAAATGCACTATCTTAAAAGTAAAATTTTTTTTTTATATTTTTAGTACAAAATTATTCATGCAGAAATCCAAGAATGAATAATTCAATCATACAAATACAATAAGTTATAAAATAGAAGAAATAAGAAAGGTTTAGCCAATTTTTAAAGAAAATTATAGTTTTTTTGTGTAAAATAGTTTTTTTTTTTTTTTTTTTAAGTTAATATTGATGAAAATTCAGTGCTGGACGACAGATGAGTTGAAAAAAAGATATGCCCTTTCGAATTCCATGCAGAAACTTGCAGCAAAAGGATTATTAAGAGAAGTAGCAGAGTTCATAAATACTCAGATGGTTTTTAAAAAAAAAAAAAAATTTTACATACCAGAGATAAAACAGCATAATAACAAAATTAACTTAACGGTGTTTTAGATTTTCTTCAGAGTATCGAGTAAATTAGAATACGTAGTTTAAAAAAACATGCATTGATACGTGCGCATATCTTCGTATTTTCGGTGAAAAATTTATCTGCATGTTCAGGCATCGATATAGGCCGAAAGATTCAAGTTTAAAAAAAAATAACTGCATTCTAGGCCGATTGTACATTTATAAATAAAAACTGCAAATCATAATCGCACTACTTAACAGCCAAGCATACTTGAAATAAGGATGAAAATAACACATCACGGCATTTTTTTTATATACACGGTGAAAACTGAATAAAAATATTACGGATGACAAATACAACTGCTCATAATGAAGGTTAGTGGAAAAGAGAACGTTCAACCCAATCAGCTGATTGATGAGATAAAAACCAGTAGATAGACTAGTAATCAATTACTAGAACTAAAAGGCCACTCGTAGTACCTAAAACCACCGAGAGATAGAACAAGCTTACAGACACCCGATTAACAACAGAATAACAGTACTAAATTCAAAGATAGAGAATGTAACATAGTTACAGATGTTACAATACAACTACTATTTTCCGTTTTTGAGATCGTATGTTTATAATCACACATATACACACAACCTAACGTTCATAAACATGCATGCACAATGAAAAATAATTAGGCCTATACTGATCTATCATGTTCAGTGAAACTATGAAACATTTGATAGTTGAGAAAACAAGATTAAAGTTCCTCCGACACACCACACTCCGACATAGAAAAGCATACAGAAAAATCGGGTGGAGAATTAGGACATTCTTAAACAAAAATAATTTAAAATATTAAATCACACTCATCTCTAAAGTTGCAGTGTTGCATTTAAGTTTAGTTGCAGTGTGTTACTTAAAAATTGATGTACTTCAATCAGATTTTCTTTTTTGTTATTATGATGGGTTTTGTTGAACCGTGCTTCCTTTTATAACCTATTGAAAACCTAACACTGAATTGGTCCAGAACTTTCATTCTGGAAAAGGATTTCCAGAAATGAGATAATCACCTTAAAAACTAGACACTTTGGGAGAAAAGAAAATAAAAATAAAAACTTTTATGTTGTTGACAAAAATTTACTGAATGAAATGTAAGTTTTTAAAAATAATACAAATAAGCGAAGCTACTTTGCAGGATCCAGCAAATAGAAAATGATAATTAAGACCATATATAAATTTATGTTAACAAACTTAAGTGTTCATCAAAACAAAATAAAATTAAATATAAATTCAATTGTACTTCCCATTTATAAGAAACACTGCTACGGAATATTGGGCAAATATATTCGTGTTAATCCATCCTCAAGTCGGTTTCACATTCAATTCCTTGGTATACTTTTACAAGATTACAGTTGAATACATCTTAATTGATTTGAAAACATGAATACATTTCACTGAATATCCAAATACATTAATACATCTCAAATGGATTACTAAATACATCTCAATGGAATTGTGAATACATTTTTTTGGATTTGTGAATACATTCCTGAATACATTTTTCTGAAACAACAAAACAGATTTCTGTACAAACAGAAATAAAAACACAACGGGTCTCCCCCCCCGGGACTCGCCTCTACTTTTTTTTTTACAGATTAAAACCAAATACAATTAACATGATACAAGAGTTTACTAAAAAAAAATCTCTCTCAGTCCATTACATTATAAGAACATTATTAAGGGCACAATTTCCAAAGTGATAGCAGGATATACTGTTTGGTAGGTCAAACATATCCAAGATTTAAGTTTACAAAATAATTTGCCAAAAGCAAAAACAAGACAAAACAAAAGATAAATTTCCCAAAAGGTACTTTACTTTAGATTATAGAAAATAGAAGACATCAAAAAACTTTACAATTTTATGACGCCATTACAGTATAAAAATAATAAACCAATTTTTATGAATTCAAATAACAACGAGATTCGTGTGTCCCAGAATCATAATCCTTCCCTACTTTCACAAGATAAAAGACAAAAACAATACAAATATAACTTATTCAAAACAAAGGATTTCAACTCACCCAATAATTTCCGCTGTGACGCGCACACGTAACAATAAGGAAGCAATCCAATAAATACTATCTCATGGTGAAATAACGCACAAAATTACTGCCAACAACACTTGAAGATTATAATTAACAATTACGATACATTTAGGTCACAATAAAGACAATATTAAATATACTGATACCACATTTTACTTAGCCTATGAAGGCATTAAACATTAACTTTGTGCTTCTTCATCGGACGAGAGCTACAATACAACAGGGCTAACTAATAAGCAAGTTCCCCCAAACAAGGGGCAGAAGTGGATCACGCGATATAAACCAACCAATGACAGCCTTCCAACAGATCATACGATGTCTGCTTACAACCAAAACAGCACGTACACACCCAAAGATGTTGACGACCTCAGACAAAGCAGGGTAGGAGGGGTAGAGCATATTCAAAACTGCCTACAAAGAAAATAATAAAATTCACCACCCTAATATTAACCGAACAGAAAAATCTAACATAACCATAGGGTCGAAAGCATTAGAAAGAAAAGAAAGAAATTACCAATAAAGAATCTACAAAATAAAGGAAATAAGTATTCGAGGAAAAATATAATGAAATATCTACTAAAAAAAAATTAACTATAGAAAAACTACTTATACGTTACAATCTCCCCCTCGAAAACTCAGACATAGTCTGCCAAAAGAAAATAGAACCAAAAAAAAATATGAGACCTCAACATCACCACAGGCAGACAGGAATCCAATCCAAAAACAACAACACAATTCAACAACTTACAACAGTATCAGAAAAGAAATAACCAGGTAAAACACGACTGACTAACAGGATGTAAACATTAACGCCAAAACAAAAACTTAAAAAAAAATTTAAATTCGCAAGATAATTCACAAAGATTTAAATCTATAAAATCAAAATTCAGAACACCAAATAGAAAGATTAATAACGCTAATTTAATTTTCAAACAATTACTATAATTAAAACAAACTAGGCAACCATTCAATACAAGTTTTCAAGTCACTGAACCACCATAGATTAAACATGACAGCAATGTAAACAAACAAACATAACCTCAAAATATTTTTGACAATTTACCAAAATACTCTACCTTAAATCAAAATAAAAAAAAAACTAGCTCCAAAAATGCGAATCTAGAAAACTATAATCACCAACAAACTTTTAAAAAAGAAACAAAGAAACTAATAAAAATTCAAATTTAAATTTCGGAATCCATTTCAACAATTTGAAACTTTCAATCACTACAAATTCAGAAAATCCATCAAGTAATTATTCGTCACCTACTACTAACACAACCAATTAACAACGCACAGAAAAAATAACCTAACTCAAACAATGAATTAGTCTGTCGAGATAACCTCAAAGTCCATTAAACTACTCAAAAAATCCATGAAACTCAAATCAAACTACTTTACAGACACTGGTAAACAATAACTCCAATCGAACCACAATAATTTAACTGAATTCAACCAAAGTACCAGATTCGACACAACAAAAACTTTTAAACAACTTTTAACAAAGAAACCTTTTAAAACTTTAAACGAAATCAAATTAAATTTAAAAAAAAACAGATCAGAATTAATATCAAAGATCTAACAATTACAACATTTTCAAAAAAAAACTAGGCAAACATCTAACATTAGCTTTAACTCAACTAGCCAACACACATCAGCCCTAACCTAAAATGTAAACAAAGGACTGTTCCTTTTATATAACCTCAAATCCCATTATCAATTGAAAATTTCGAAAACAAATTTATAAAACTTCACAGGAAAGAAAACAGACAAACAAAATCTTAAAGCCCTAAACAAATTAAAGCGAGATTAACCAAATTAAACCGACATACCATTTCAAAACTTTTAACCTACTTTCAGCACAGAACTCAACCAAAATTTAAATTAATTCAAAATAAGTTAAAACAAAGACAAGAATTAAAATTTAAAAGAACAATAAGTTAAGACAGTTTCAAAACTTTAAACACAAAATAAACCGAAGACCAATTATTACCTTAGAACACACCAATGCAACATTTTAGCAACATAACTTAAGTATGAATGAACCAAAAACAGACAACTATACCATTAATACTTCAACTACAAATTAGAATTTAGAAAAACCTTTTTAAATCTCGTTTAAAAACACCACTAGCTATACAACTTTCAAATAAACATACTAATTAAACTTTAACAATTTACCAGTTCACACCAAACACAGTCAAATCACCTTAAATCAAATCACCTTCAAAGAAAATGAACTAAGAATCAAAACTCTTTATCAAAGGATTTTCACTCAACTACAATTTAACTTTAACTTCAAACCAAATTATACTGTACTTAACCAACAATTTGAGAAACTAAATGACCAGCAGATTACACTAACTAATTGAAATCCTAACCTCACTTTTACAATACTATTAAAAAATAACATGACTCCAAAACTTTACTAAACAAATCAAAAATATCAAGAAAACACTTTTATCAACAGAAGAATTAACAAATACACCTTTTTACAAAAACATCTCGGGTCGTTACCAAAATACAAGTTAAAAATGCCAAGTTTTCAAAACATCTACTTCACTAATCAGTTTAATCAAAATCACCTTTAAAACAACTTTACCTTTAGTTAAACTGTACATCAACACCAAAATAACAAATTTACAGTACATAAAACATTACTGGTTCACTAACATCAACTACATAACCTTAAAAGTTGGCAAATCAAAACAAAAGCTAACACACCAAAACAGGCACAAATTTATCAACAAATCTCCAATAACTACCAACAGAATTAGATAACAACTTTACTAAACCATAAAACAGTGCCCACACCTCAAGCTAAACAATGGAACAGTTAAAGACAGTCAATTAACAAACGCAGAATAGGCTCGGTCAATCAACTCCATCTCACAACACAAATTACTAAAACGTAATCTAGTTAAAAAAAAAACACACAATCCTCTCTAAGGATCTAGTTACACGTCTGTAACTAAACTGTTGCTCTGAACTACCCCCGGTAGCCAAGCCTAAAACACCACAATACATTAAAACTTCCATAACACAACTCAACATAACCCATATGTTGTTTTCACATAACTTCACCACAAATATATATATCACAGGTTATCTGGGAAACTTTACTATAAAAAGAAAAAACGAAAAGGACACCCTTTCGGGAACTAATCCTAATCAAAAGAATTAAAAAGGGATAATGTCAGCGGACAATAACTCCTAGTATGTGAAACTCTAGTTCAAACACCGCCTAGCTAAAGAAAGAGTAATAAACTAAAGAGACACGAACGAGATATCTACTTAGCCAGAATAGATACTCAAAAAACCTAACTTTTCCCAGACAAACACACTCTCCAGATTAACCATAACACTCCGGAATAACCATCACTTAACTTGACATCACAAAAAAAAAACTTTTGATTACTTTAGAATCAAAATTAGCCTTTCGCTAAACACCATCAACTCTTTTGCTAAGAAAATCATTACAACCTTTGTAATGCTTAGCCTACACACAAAAAAAAATATTCCCTAACATTGACTGACCACTAACTAACCTTAAAAAAAATCTACGCTTTCCATAACTGACCACAGCTCCAAGTTTATAACCTCTAAACTAACACTGACACTTTATCAAACAAACACAATTTTAAAATAGACAAATAAAATAATAAAATATATAACTGACCAATCTCCGGTAACAAACCCAAAACTTGACAGAGACAGCTGTGCCATAAGTTGTCAGCCACAACTCACAAACAGGACAAATGATCTCGGACACACCGTTCTCAAATTTGTAATAGAATGAGAGAATTACAGCAGTTTTTAGATTTACTTCTGAAACATTAAAATAAGATGTCAACACATAATCACACACACAAAATCTTAAATACATCAACCCACATAAACTCCCAAAGTAGCAAAATCTAAGAAGGTAAATATTAAAAAAAAACCAAACGCCACTGATTACTAACAATAAAACCAGAGAACCCAACCCATAAACATCTTGCAAATAATCACAATCTCAACTATTTATTCCAGCCGGAACTAAAAAAAATTAACAATTTAATTGCCTGGACATGGCTAAAGCTGGAAGTGTGCACATGTATGACGCAAATGGTATAGCATCTGCGTCAGCTGCCAAACACAAAGCAATAACAACGTTTAAACACAAGTGGCTAAAGCACACAGATAATACAGATAATTTCAGTACCACCCATTCATGTAATGGAGCGATTATTGGAAAAATTCACTGAACCGTGCTTCCTTTTATAACCTATTGAAAACCTAACACTGAATTGGTCCAGAACTTTCATTCTGGAAAAGGATTTCCAGAAATGAGATAATCACCTTAAAAACTAGACACTTTGGGAGAAAAGAAAATAAAAATAAAAACTTTTATGTTGTTGACAAAAATTTACTGAATGAAATGTAAGTTTTTAAAAATAATACAAATAAGCGAAGCTACTTTGCAGGATCCAGCAAATAGAAAATGATAATTAAGACCATATATAAATTTATGTTAACAAACTTAAGTGTTCATCAAAACAAAATAAAATTAAATATAAATTCAATTGTACTTCCCATTTATAAGAAACACTGCTACGGAATATTGGGCAAATATATTCGTGTTAATCCATCCTCAAGTCGGTTTCACATTCAATTCCTTGGTATACTTTTACAAGATTACAGTTGAATACATCTTAATTGATTTGAAAACATGAATACATTTCACTGAATATCCAAATACATTAATACATCTCAAATGGATTACTAAATACATCTCAATGGAATTGTGAATACATTTTTTTGGATTTGTGAATACATTCCTGAATACATTTTTCTGAAACAACAAAACAGATTTCTGTACAAACAGAAATAAAAACACAACGGGTCTCCCCCCCCGGGACTCGCCTCTACTTTTTTTTTTACAGATTAAAACCAAATACAATTAACATGATACAAGAGTTTACTAAAAAAAAATCTCTCTCAGTCCATTACATTATAAGAACATTATTAAGGGCACAATTTCCAAAGTGATAGCAGGATATACTGTTTGGTAGGTCAAACATATCCAAGATTTAAGTTTACAAAATAATTTGCCAAAAGCAAAAACAAGACAAAACAAAAGATAAATTTCCCAAAAGGTACTTTACTTTAGATTATAGAAAATAGAAGACATCAAAAAACTTTACAATTTTATGACGCCATTACAGTATAAAAATAATAAACCAATTTTTTTGAATTCAAATAACAACGAGATTCGTGTGTCCCAGAATCATAATTCTTCCCTACTTTCACAAGATAAAAGACAAAAACAATACAAATATTACTTATTCAAAACAAAGGATTTCAACTCACCCAATAATTTCCGCTGTGACGCGCACACGTAACAATAAGGAAGCAATCCAATAAATACTATCTCATGGTGAAATAACGCACAAAATTACTGCCAACAACACTTGAAGATTATAATTAACAATTACGATACATTTAGGTCACAATAAAGACAATATTAAATATACTGATACCACATTTTACTTAGCCTATGAAGGCATTAAACATTAACTTTGTGCTTCTTCATCGGACGAGAGCTACAATACAACAGGGCTAACTAATAAGCAAGTTCCCCCAAACAAGGGGCAGAAGTGGATCACGCGATATAAACCAACCAATGACAGCCTTCCAACAGATCATACGATGTCTGCTTACAACCAAAACAGCACGTACACACCCAAAGATGTTGACGACCTCAGACAAAGCAGGGTAGGAGGGGTAGAGCATATTCAAAACTGCCTACAAAGAAAATAATAAAATTCACCACCCTAATATTAACCGAACAGAAAAATCTAACATAACCATAGGGTCGAAAGCATTAGAAAGAAAAGAAAGAAATTACCAATAAAGAATCTACAAAATAAAGGAAATAAGTATTCGAGGAAAAATATAATGAAATATCTACTAAAAAAAAATTAACTATAGAAAAACTACTTATACGTTACATTGTAAATCAAAAGGTGAACTCATACTGGTCATAATTTCTAAACTATAGCTGGTAATCAAACCCGGGACCTCCGCATTGTATGCTATTGACCAACTACGACGCTATTGAGGCAGCAACAATCAAGACTTTATAATTCATTTTATGTAATAATTTTTCAACAACCCACCGGATTCGCCTTGAGGTAAATTCATCACCGTAAGTCAGCTATTAAAAGCTGATTTTCGGAGGCAAAGATCCCATGGTTAAATTGTATGAGGATTTGAACACGAGGCATTGGTGACCGGTGTACATTGACGGTCGGGTTTTAATTACCCATACCCACTTACGAATGGTCGGCCTAAGTCCTATAAGGCTACAAATAATTTACACGTCATACATATCATCCTTATCTCATTGAGTCATGAGGTTGCTTTTTGTTCTTATATTGATCATTTTTTAACGTTCACACATTAGGGATTACGAGAAAAAATTCAACAAATAAATTTTATAATTAATTACCGCATAAAGTTAAATAAAAGTAGATTAATGGAGATTATGTTATGTTTAAAAACAGCGAAAAATAAACAAAACCGTTCGTTTCTTCTTGTTTTGTTGGTTATTTAACTGCCCTTTTACTGGAATACGATGTAAAATGTAAGATACGGTTATATTATACAACGTAAATGAACAGTCGTACAACTAGAAGTTGTAAATTTGTGTAGTTTAGAATTACTTTAGTAAATAAATAAATTTATTACTACTTTCACTTGTATATTGTTGCGTGTTTTATTATCTTTATCTTAGATAAGTCCATTTAATTTTTGGCTTAATTTTTTCTAAGTTACTTATATTATGACAAAATAATAGTAACGGCAATAAAATTCTTTGACTATATACCTGTTAAATAATTTATATCTTTTAAGGATATTGAAAAAAATCCATGTTTTACATATTTAGTTGAGAGAAGTTTTTGTTTTGCACTTTCCGGGTTGTATGAAAATTTGTTAATATAATATTGAAGCAGCGGTACAATATAGAAAGAGTACTTGAATGTATTTTTTTTTGTTGGATGAAATTGGGGAAATATTTCTTGAGCAGAGTATTAGCTTAGTTCAGGGTAAGATCAGTGATGAGATTGTTTCGTTTGAGCCTCTGAACACGCCCTGGGGTTCTTTCAGGGATTCATCTCCTAGATTCATCCAATTATGAAGCCGTTGGTAAACTTTTTATTCTTTCTTCTTGACTATTGACCGCGTTTTATTTGTAACCCCAGGAAGAACCCCTTACTGGGTGATACCAACCAGTTTTTAACGCAGATATTACTCCTCCTGCTTCTCATTACTCTTCATAAAAAGGAACCTAGGCTTTCCAACAGGTGGTATTAATAACAGATCCCTGCTTAATAGTTGACGATAAGATAATAAAGAAAAATAACATAGTACTACTAAGAAACGGTTCTTCCGTTACAGAGATAGCATTTTTTAAATTTATCAACCGCGTTGAAATTTAAAATTATATTGGAATATAAGTTCCAAGTCCTATGTTCCTTCATCCTATGTTCCGGTTTTGAGATTTCTGTCCACATACAGACCAAACACTAAACACTTGTTTTTTTTGAGTTCATCGAGCCTGAAAATCGTGTATTTCCGACAAAAACTCGTTTTTGAAAAATCCACATAACTACAATACTTTCCTTCCCTAAATTTTTAAAGGACGATTGAATGAAAGTAGACAATTTTGCCTTTTAATACCTACATTTCATACCTTAACTTACACGAATATCTTGACAACAGTACTATATATAACCTTAAACACCTGACACTATATACAAACAAGCCTACCGTACACATTAATTTTGACAACTGTACTATATATAAACGCAAACCCCCGAAATGATAGTTTTACTACTGTTAATTTATTCAATGCACAACTTTTACTTTTTCCTGCCCGATGAATAAATGGGACCAACGAAAATTTTGTTTTCATGTTGATTTTTCGAAATCGAGTTTTTACCGGATACACACGTTTTCGGACCGCCTGAATCCAAAAAAAACATGTATTTAGTGATCGGTTCCTTCGCTTGCGCGTGCGTTTGTGTGTGCGTACGTGCGAACATGCGCGTATATAAACGTCTGTACGCACACGTACGCGCTTTTGTACGTTTGCATGTTTGCGTGCGCGCGTGTGTGTGTGTGTGAGTGCATCCGTTCGTGAGAGAGAGAGAGAGAGAGAGTGAGAGAGAGCGTGTGTAGGAGGTATGCGTGGGTGTGTGTTAACAAAATATCCCAAGAATGAAATATGTTAATACATACTTGAAACTTAAGTCAGGTACCACTAGAAAAGCCGAAACGAACATTTTCATCAAAATCGGTCATCTAGAATTAGTAGTTTATTCGTATAAGTTTTTATTTCTTTGAAATTTTCTAAAATAGTAGTCCTACGGATTTTTTAAAATATTTTTATTTACTACAAATTTTATGCTCTACAAAACACGGTAAGTGATGAAAGAGGCGGTAAGCCATGACTGCTGAAATTATTTGCGAACTGTGTTCTTATTGTAACAGTTTTTATTTTTCGATTACGTTCTTAATATGCATTTTACAGAAAAATTGTATATAATTAAATATGTAGGAAGTTAAAAACGTACAATTTTTATTTCAAACTAATTTTCTGCAACGCTTACTTTGGCATCAGTTAGTAATTTTCCGTATTCTTAACTCATAAAAGGTTGATTTTTAATTTTGCATCATTCGTTCATTATTAGAATGAAGTTACTTATGTTTCTCGTTTGTCACTTTTTATTAATGGATTAAAAATAGGTTATATTTTTAAATATTTACACTGTCAACAGAATTTCGTGTGAGTGTTTTGCACCATATTATTTTATACTGGCTACAAAAGTGTATACACTCATATTATTATAGGATATTAAACGATCTATAACTTTTATTTAAAGCATTTTTCACTACAGAGCTTAGTTTAGCGTGAAAGAGTGATTTTCCGTATTTTTAAGCCAAACTGAGATTGATTTTCATTTTGCGTCTTTCACTCATGATTAAAATTAGGTTATGTTTATTGACGTTAGTTTTTTTGTTTATTTCTAATTTTTTATTACTAATGTTAAGATGTATTGTTTAATATTTGCATTGGCAAGAGAAAGGTGTGTGAGTGTTTCACACCAGACTTTTTTGAGTTGCAGAAGCAAAGTTGAAAAGGCACGAGCTGATCAGCTGGTGTCGACATAGTGAATAACATTCATAAATTTATTTTCTGATTTCTGTGAGAAACCATCGAAAATTAATTAATTAATTAATTTCACAAGAAAAAAAAAGACTTTATTCTTATTGGGAAAGAGAAGTTTATTTTAAAATACGGTGAAGATAGAATATCAGACACGGAAATTGTGCATATGTGTGAGGTTATGTTTGTGTTTCTGTTTACATTGATTTTTTGTAAGTATTTTTCATAAACTATTGTTATATGTATAATAATCCTCCCTGTTTCCATTGACTATGGAGCAGGGAGTTATGGACAATCTCTTCAATCACGAAGAGAACTTGAAGGTGATCAACGCTCACCTAGATGTCGCACCTGAGACAACTGGTACGCAGAAAATGGCATGGACTAAGGTCATGTCTAGTAAAAAACGTCCGTTGGATACGGAAAAGAGTTCCGCTGACTCGGAATTGCCTCCTTCTAAGTTTCGAGTCCCAACAACAAATAAATACGGACCTTTAGAATCGTTACAAGAAGACTCTTGCAAGCCTCCACCAATTTATTTAAAAAACGTAGAACTGTGCGACTACAAAAACTTAATGTCTCAGTTGAAGAGTACAGTAACTGGTGACTTTGAATTTCAAGCGACCAACAACGACGGGGTAACCATTTACCCAAAAACATCCGAAACGTACCGTACTCTTGTACACCGATTAAGAGAATTGGGACGCAATTTTCATTCATATCAGCTACCCCACGAAAAAGCATACAGAGTCGTAATACGTCATTTGCATCCTAGTATCGATCCGTGTGAGATCAAGGATTCTCTGGAACAACTGTCTTTTAAGGTAAGAAACGTTGTCAATGTTTTACAGGCTGGTACAAGAGTGCCCTTACCATTATTTTTCGTTGATCTTGAGCCTGACAAAGATAACGAGAAAATCTTTAATGTTAAATCCTTGTTAAGCACACGCATTAAGGTTGAAGAGCCAAAAAAGAAAAGTGACGTAGTTCAGTGCAAAAGATGTCTACGATTTGGACACACCCGCTCGTACTGTAATCATCCGTTCAGATGTGCACGCTGCAGCAACTCTCATCCAACTGCTGATTGTCCAAGAGGTGCCAATGAACCCCGAGTCTGCGTTCTTTGCAAAGGCAATCATTCGTCCACGTACAAAGGATGTCAAACATATAAAGAACTGAGAGATAAAAGAAATTTTAATTTTGGTAAATATTCTGTTAATAAATCTCATGTAATGTTGGAGCCTCCAGTCACTGTTGCAGTCCCCGTGAGTACCTCGGTAAAGTCAAATCATACACAGTCCACTCATACTCACACCGTCCCCCTTTCTCGTGACCCGAGATTGAATTCACGGTCATACGCTCAGATGGCTGCTCCTTCCCTTCGGCAGCAGCCATCTCATACTCGGTCATCTCAGTTATTCCAGCCCTCTCAGCAGCCATCTCAGCCTTCCATGACATTCTCAACTCTTTCATCAACAGATCCCTTAACGACTCAGAATCCTTATGATCATTTTACAGCCACTCTTAACACTTTTTTTACACGCTTTCAGGACCTTTTGACACCTCTCATTACTACGCTTAATATGGTCGTTAACAAGTTGCTAAGTCATATCAATGGCTGAAACCAGCAGGTCCCTCGTCGTTGCTCTCTGGAACTCAGCAGGTCTTGTACGTCATGTTCACGAACTCAAACAATTTTTACATGACAATCGGGTAGACATTGCACTTATTACAGAGACACACTTTAAGGACACAACACACTGCCATATCACTGGTTACACACTATATCGAAGTACACATCCAGATGGAACTAGCCATGCAGGGTCGGCTATTTTTGTTCGTAATAGTATTAGTCATAATTCGTTCCCTCCGTACAGAAAATCGTACATTCAGGCTACCACGGTAGAAGTATCTTCAATCACTCATTCCCTTACCCTTTCTTCTGTGTACTGCCCGCCTAATCATAATATATCGCGCGAACAATTTACACATTTCTTCAATTATCTAGGAAAAAATTTCATTGCAGGTGGTGACTTTAATTCAAAACATCAACAGTTTGGATGCCGAGTTACAAACCCGCGGGGAAAAACTTTATATGATGTTTTAACTCACAAAAAATATTTGTATTATGCCCCTGCAGAACCCACTTACTATCCCCACAATAATCGTTGCCTCCCAGATATTCTAGATTTCTTTGTATCGTCTAAATTCTTCCCCTACTACGAACTTGAAACTCTTCCTGATCTATCATCTGATCATACACCCGTAATACTTACGTTAAACTCTCAACCAACCAAATTAAGGTACAGGCATTCCCTAACATCTGGTAAAATAGACTGGAATAAGTACCAACGTATATTGTCAGAAACAACAAACCTGGGAATTTCCCTCAAAACCCCTAGTGAAATCGAGCGTGGAGTGGAAATCTTCACAAAGAATCTACAAAGCGCAGCTTGGGACAGTTGCGAAGGAGAGAACATGGAATTTAAACACATACCTAACGTTCCTTCTTACATCCGTCGAATGATAGTTGCTAAGCGCCGATGTCGTCGTTTATGGCAGAGAAACAGATACCCCAGCGTTAAAGCAGAACTTAATAGGCTAAATCGTCGTTTACAGGTTGTCCTTTCGCGTTACAGAGCAGATAGATTTATGGCTTTCACTGAGACACTCTCTACTCAAAACAAAACACTTTGGCACACGACAAGACGAATTCTTAACTATAACAATCCTTCATTTAGTCTACAACGACCTGATGGTTCTTGGGCGACCACCAATAAAGAGAAAGCAGAAATGCTTGCTCAGCACTTACATAACACATTCCAACCACACAACCTACAACACAAAGATCATCCGAACATAGAAAATTTCCTTAATGATCCTCTGCAACTTAGCCTTCCCCCAAAGCCAATTTCCCCCGGTGAACTCTTCCGAGCAATTCACGACCTGCCATTAGGCAAAGCCCCGGGATATGATCTTATTACTTCAATACTTTTGCGCCATCTTCCTAGGAAATCCATCATACTCTTAACTCACATCTACAATTCCATTCTCCGAGTCACTCACTTCCCTATTCAGTGGAAGTATTCTATCATAATTCTCTTCTTAAAACCAGACAAACCACCTCACCAACTAACTTCTTACAGGCCAATTAGCTTACTCTCTATTCTGTCCAAACTATTTGAGAAACTCCTTCTACCACGCCTAGTACCGTTTATCGATGCTTCAAACACAATTCCTGATCATCAGTTCGGATTTCGTTCATCTCATTCCACGCTTCAGCAATGTCACCGACTAATTGATATAATCTCTTCAGCTCTTGAAAACAGACAATATTGTTCGGCCGTGTTTCTTGATGTATCTCAAGCCTTTGATCGGGTCTGGCATGATGGACTCCTATACAAATTGAAACTAATACTTCCAGATAGCCTGTATCTAGTAATAAAATCGTTTCTAGTGGAACGTTACTTTAGAGTAAAACAAGGTGACGAACTTTCTGGAATGTACGAAGTCAATGCTGGTGTACCACAAGGAAGCGTACTTGCACCAAGGCTGTTTTCTGTAAGCACCAGTGACATACCAAATTGTATCTATACAACTATGGCTATGTTTGCTGATGATATGGCAGTTCTTGCGGTTGATGCCGATCCTGTAATTGCAACTCGAAAGACACAAGACCATTTACACCAGATAGAGTCATGGCTTAAACTTTGGAAAATTAAAATTAATGAAAACAAATCGCAACAAATGACGTTTACTCTTAGACGACAAAACTGCCCAACCGTTTACATTAATAATATTCCGCTACCTCACACTACTCAAACACGCTACTTAGGCTTACACTTGGACAGAAAACTTACATGGAACGCACATGTTACACACACACGCCACAAACTCAAAACACGCTTCTATCAACTAAAACGCTTACTCGATAGACGTTCTAAATTAAATATGTCACACAAATTAACAATCTACAAGACAGTCTTAAGACCAATCTGGACATATGGAGTTCAACTTTGGGGATCTGCTAAACCCTCACACACGAAACGTATACAAGCGATTCAGAACAAGATTCTACGAACGATAACGCAATGCCCCTTTTACATCACAAACTCAATGTTGCACAAAGACTTACAAATGCCATACGTAATTGATGTCGCGAAACAACTATACAAGATGATGCATGACAAATTTGAACTACACGACAACCCTCTCATACAAAACATGTACACTAGGGCGATACCGGGTACTCAGCGCAGACGTTTGAAGCGCCTCTGGCCAAGAGATCTTCTTGGCCAACTGTAGGACTGTGGTGATGACTGCACGCTCCTTCAAGTAAATCATGTTTTGGAAATTGTTTACACATTTAGAAATTGTTATATTAATTTAATAACAGATACTAAATTTCAATTAAAAGTGTCAAAAAAAAAAAAAAAAAAAAAAAAAGAAGCAAAGTTGAACGTGATATTAAACTCTAGCAATTTAATGTTATCATTTGGTTCAAAAAGTAATTTCGTTTACTTTTCCTGTTTTCATTAAACAAAATTTGTTTAATAAATTTAATTTATTTATTGTTAGTCTATAATATTTATATATACCTGTGGATTTATTAATACGTGATGTTTAGAAATTTTCACATGAAATTGTTTGTTTCAAAGTATTCAAATACGTAGGCAATAATAAACAAAATCGATCACTTAGTTTTTAATATGATATTAATTAGAATATTATCATATATTGAATTTCAGTTTATGGTATGAATAGAATATTTGAATAGATTGAAAAGCATTTTACTGTTTATAAGCGTGTTTTGGGATTATTTAATTTATCATTGCTTTATCTATTTTGTAATTAGAATATTTGTTGACTGCACGTGATCTTTCAGTGTAGTGTATCATAAATATGTTATTTATGTTTTAAACATAAAATCTGTTTTTATGTATTTTTTGTTGAGGTTTTTTTGTCCTTAATTACAGAGTTGTACCTGAATGATTTAAAACGTTTTTACAACGTTCTAAAGAAGACACCTTCAAAATAATCCAAAAATGAAAATTGGTAAAAGCCACGACGGGATTTTATGAAGGAAACTAGCGGTACCCGGCGCGCGTTGTTACGCCCATGAACAGAAAACATTTTTTTATGGAAAATATAAAATTTATTTTATTTTATTTAAGGCACGTTAGCTTAGTGGTTAGCGCAAGTGGTTTCTAACCCGGGGTGCCGGGTTTGATTCCCGGTCAGGTCTGAAATTTTTCATAACTCATTTTCATTACCATCATTATCCACCGGCTGTTTCAGAAGAAATTGCAGAACAGTCAGACGTAAAACAGAAAAAACTAATGCCAGGGGCATAAAATGATAATTGTAAACGTCACTACTACGATCGATGCACGAACTATAATAATGGCCGAAAACAGTATAGGGAGTGAGAGAAAGATTATTGTGTGAAAAGACCGGAGACCGGCTCGTTTTCATCCCTACTCTGTGCTGTTTACGAAGTGAGAGTGACACCGGTAGACGCCTGTCAAGAATAACTGATCAAGTGACAACTGATCAGTTATCGACCGCCGAGAGTAGAAAATTATTAAATTACTTATATTGCTATAAAAAAATAAGGGTTGGTGGTAAAAAAGTGAAAAGTTAGGAGTGTATGTATTTTTTTAATGCTACATTATAAAAAAATAAAAATGTTGTCCAAAAAATTTAAAAATCATTTTGTGGGGTGGACCACCCTTATCACTTAGGGGTATAAAAATAGATAAAAACCTATTCTCAGACCTACCAAGTGCACATATAAAATTTCATCAAAATCGGTTAAGCCATTTTGAAGGATTATGGCAACTAACCCTGTGACACGAGAATTTTACATATTAGATAACAAAAAACAAGTTTTGAAAGTAACACTATTCTGGTTGCGAAGTTACTAGTTCAGTTTGTTTTGAAGAGTCACTATAGTGACTGGATTTCTTTCCTTGGGTGCATAATTATCTTATTTCTTGGATGATACTGATACGACACATCGAAAAATAAATGTTAATATAATATGTATAAGAAGTTTATTGCTTTGAATAAGTTCGTACAATATTGTCAACTGCATGTTGTAGTTGTTAGCGCGCCAGTCTATAAAGCGAAAGGTCCCACGTTTGATTTCCAGCTAGGGTCTGGAAATGATTACGTGCCAGAACCCGTTGTGTTGTAACCTAAAGTATTTTCTAATAACTTAGTCATTAATGCGACAAATAAATTAAACAAAAACATATTGCATTGTAACGGACGGGAATTGATTTAAAACGGTCAGTTTGTTGTCCTTTAAAATAAATTTTTATATATTTTATTTTTTTTATTACTCATGTATAAAAAATTTGTATATTTAATTGTAGTAGACTAAATTTAATTTTTTAAATCCGATTGACTCGATAATTCGAAGGCCGGTTAGGGAAGTCAGATTTTTTAGAAACCCGTAGTGCATAACCTACCATTACAAAAATATTGGATCAGGTTGTAGTAGAAAGGCAAAAAGGTTGTGACATGCATCAGCTAGACAATGGTGTTTTAACATCGACTTTTTTGTGTAAGTTTAACCATAAAATTTATTAGTTATCGGACTATCAGTTAGTCTACCTTCACTTGTTGTTTTTCTAGTGCATATATGGTAGAAGCTTCTATTACTGTATTGTGTTCTATTGTGTATTTATTTATCTAGAATATGATTTATGTTCTTTATCCACCGCGATAATTCTCTATAATGAATATTAAAATAGTGGCTAACCGATTCTTAGAGAGCCAGTCTTGTCTTGTACACAGTAATGTGAAATTTAAAACCTTTTGATGCGTTACGTATTGAAGTAGTTTCTCTGTGACTGACCAACAGTGTAAAACTGTTATCAGGTTTTAAGAAACAACTAATTAATTATTTAATTGTAAATGACCACATAACTCTTTAGTTAATTTCTTAACTATTATTTCTTTAGCTATTTCTTAATCATCAGCTCCTTTTTAACGGACAGATTTTTTCAAGTAAAACATAACACGGCTCTGTCTGACTACAAACAAATCGTCGCTGGTGTTCCACAAGGATCAATCTTGTCGCCACTGCTTTACAGCATCTATACATCAGATCTACCTGCATCTGCTAACACCACCTTAGCGACTTATGCTGACGATACAGTCATCCTTTCTTCTGATGTAAAGCCAGAAGCAGCAAGTAATAATTTACAAAGTCACATTAACTTTTTAAATTATTGGTTAAAAATCTGGAGGATCCAATTCAACGCTTCAAAATCAGTGCATGTCACCTTTTCTCTCCGGAAAGGCGAATGTCCTCAACTATTCCTCGACAATAAACCGATACCACAACGACAAAAAGTTAAATACCTTGGACTTCACTTTGACAAGAGACTCACCTGGGCGACTCATATAAAAACCAAAAGACTGACTTTGAACTCCAAATTGAAAGAACTATTTCGACTTCTTGGACGCCGCTCTTCACTGACTCTAAAATCTAAACTATTACTATACAAAGTTTATCTCAAACCAATATGGACCTATGGACTACAAATTTATGGCACAGCTAAACCGAGCAATCTACAAAAATTACAAGCCTTTCAGTCAAAATGCCTACGTTTAATCACCTGCGCACCTTTTTATGTCAACAACAAAATTCTACATGACGACCTTAATATTCCGTTCATAAGTGAAGTAGTTAAGTCCAGCTACAGTGTTTTTCACAGAAAATTGCATGATCACCCCAACGAATTAATCACCAAACTATCGGATGCATCACTACCAGGAAATCCGCAGCGCAGGTTGAAACGTCAATGGGCCAGAGATCTTCTATAAAGTGATTTATTTTATTTTTCTTTCTTCTTTTTTTCTTATGTTGTTATTTATCATTCATGTATCATGAACTTCATTTCATAGAACATATACCAATGGGTATCACTGTTCTTTTTCATTTATTTATTTTTATTTATTTTTTTTTTATTTTTTTCCTTGTCATCCTTTGTTTACTGTCATCTAATTTGCTCGTTGTATCGTAGTATATAGTTGCAAATAAAGTTATTAAAGTTAAAAAAAAAAAAAAAAAAAAAAAAAAAAAAAAAAAAAAAAATCTTAAGTTTTTAAAACATTTTACAAATTAATTATTTTATTAAATTAATTAGTTTATTTTAAATTTCTCGATATAACAGTAATAATAATTTAATATAATTAATTTTTAGAAAAACATTTCTTATAAATTTAAAAAAAGGTTTGTTATTTAGGCTTAATTACATAACTTACCAGACTAGAAAGAATCCAAGTGTAACTTACTTCTATTATCCTGAAGGAATTTGGGAATAATTACAAAAAAATTCAAATTACTACAATTAAATTACTGATAATAAATATCAAACTAATAACAATAATTTAATAACATTAGATAAATTTAACTAATACAAGATTACTAACATAAACTTAACCCTACTTACAAAGTTAATGATTATACGTGGCTACAATATACGATGGATTTTTTCGCAAACGTACTTGTATCTGTTCGCCATTTTATCTGTTACAAAGTATAATGCGCTATTTCTGAATGACAGATCAAGACTAACTTAAGACCAGACGTGAAGGCTGTTTATATAGGCCTACATAAAGCTATGGAAGTCACGAGAAGGACAGAGATGTTTGATATAATAAAAATACGAAGTTTTACGAAACGTAAACATTTCATTAAAATTGAATAAAATGGTAAAAAAGAGCCAATTATCTGAATAATTACGCCAAACATATCATAACAATTCCTTTATAACAATAGGCCTACCTATACCTAGGTCGGCCGTACCCAACGGCCGGCCCGTTGGCGTAGTGGTTAGCGCAACTGGCCTTTACGCTGGGGTCCCGGGTTCGATTCCCGGTCAGGTCTGGCATTTTTTCATCACTCATTTTCATCTATCACCCTTCTCACCGTCTATATTAGCAGTAATTGCAAAACAGTCGGACGTTAAACCAAAGAACCAAATAAAATAAATAAAATATATAGATCTACTATACCTAACCATTCACTTACAACATCTTAGAACCCGGTTTAACAATTATTGTTATTTACATTATCACTTCTTAAAATATCCGTCCTCCTCGAGTATTCTCGAACAAACTTTTCCTTTAAATATTGTCACAATATTAACGAGTCTCCTAAAACTTAAATAATATAATAAACATTAACTATAAATGAATGTAAACTAAATTTTTGTCAACGTAAAGCTTAGTTGACATTATAACTACTCAAATTAATTGTTAAACTAATGGATACAATTTGGCCTGCTTGTGTCATGAGCTTAACCTTACCTAATTGTATGGAAACTTGCATATAAGATGAGCTCAAGCTTTCATCCTGTCCTTGTCAACTGGATTAGGAGAGACGAAAACTGCGAAGAGAAAATGGCGCTAATATTATTATTCTAATTGAAGATAATATATTATTATTACTCAAAAGTTGCGTTATCTATCAAGTATTTGTTTTTCTCCAATAAAAATAAGTGTTATTAATTATTTCAATGCCTCGTAATCATAATAATATATTGAAATATTGAACAGATATTCTAAAAATGGCTAAGGAAATAAATTTCTCTTAGTAATAAATTGTGTTTTGTATGAATTGTGTTTATTGAACCAAAATGACGGATTCCAATGAATGGAACGTCTTGAATAGGAATTCTTATAAATTAAAACTGCTAGACAATGTTTTTGATTTGATTTGATTAATAATGGTTTCGATTGTTTGAAGTATCTCTCTGACCGCAGGTATATAAACGTTAGCGCCTTTATGTGAGTCAGTCAGTATGAATTTTGAATGGAAAGTTTTGTCCGGAAGTTCAAAATAGTGTCGTTACAGGACGGGTTTTAAATTACGCTAATGTTATGTGCGCGTGCGGGTAGTAGCAAGTGGTTGTGGACAGGTAAATAAATGTTTTATCGTTGAGTGACAGAATCTTATTTATAGTTGATTTTAAGCTCTGCTATTAACATAATTCAGGTTGCGTAATTGTAATTTGTTGTTAGTAGTATAAATTTAGTAACTCATCTAAATTATTAATATTTAAAAAAATATAAAAATCGTAAATTTGTTTATTATTTTATTATACCCGAATCCCGAACGAATCTAGGCTTAGGTGTTAAAATGTACTTAACGTCATTATTCTAGAAATGCTTACCGTGAATGCATAATATCTTGTTACTCTAGAATATGTCGCATGTCGAAAAGTTATAGAAGTTTAGTATGATGTGTCGTGGTTACACATGATGGTTGTGTTTCTTATCATATGGTCAGAGAAGCATTTAAAATTACTTTGGAGACGCATATGTCCTTTATAGGTTTTGTAAAGGCTTTCGACTGGATTGACCGCAATACTCTATGGAAAATCTTGAGGAAAAGGGGTTATCCTTCTCATTTAATGAAAGTGGTTAAGAGTCTGCATAAAGGTATGAAAATAGTAATAAATACAGGTATGAAACCTTTAGATAAAATACTCGTAGATCAAGGGTTGTGACAAGGGTGCAGTCTATCACCTACTACCTACTGTTTATTGACTATGTTTTAAAAAAGTAGAAAAGTGTGGTTAGTCCTGGGGTTGAATAAGTACTAACGATTACCTCAATGCATTGCTATTTGCGAATGACATGTGGATCATACAGGAGAGTGAAGGTGAGCTTCAAAGAGTAGTTTATGTTTTAAATTATTTATGTAAAAAGTTTAATTTACTAGTTTCGGTTGATAAATAAAAGGTTATGGCATTCAGAGGGAAGTATCCCACTCGTTCGAAGATTGTTTTGGACAATTAGATCAAGTGTCTCACGATAACTAATTGGGCTGCGATGTGAGCTTTGATCGGAACTTGGATGTCGAAAATTAAAAAAAAAAAATTTCAAGCTATTTGTGGTACCATTGACACTGGGTAACAGAGCTAAAACAGAGACAGTGCTGAAGTTCTACAAGGTAATGACAGCACCAGTCCTTCTTTATGGAAGTGAGTCATGGATTACCACAAAACGCCAAGAAAATAGGATCCAAGCAGCTGAAATGAGGTTTTTAAGAATGGTGAAGGGCTGCTCGAGGTTGGATCTAATACATAACAAGGAAATCAGATCCAAGTTGGGTGTATTTAGCTTGAATGAAAAAGTGGAGGAGTACCGGAATCAACGGAGGCAACATTTGGAACAGATGCTAGAAGAGAGAATACCTTTAAAAATGATGGAATATGTTCCAGTTGGAAGAAGGGAGGTGGGAAGACCTCGAAGAAGATGGCAGTAGTAGAGATGTACGGGCTGGAGTGTCTTGTGTTTGTGTAGACGTACAGGATGGTTTGTGAGTTCGGAACAGGCTTATGCCTAATCCTTGATAGTAAGAGGAACAAGAAGAAGCATTAAAAATCAGAAGAGGTAGAGGTGTAAAACACACGCGTCAGAGTTATCTCCTCTGAGAGTAATGAATTTCATCATTATACAACCAGAACCTGTGGTGAATGAAATGAAATTATCATTTGCAGGTTAGTAAAAATGTGCCATACAGAGGGCCTGGAATGTTTATGAGCATACATTTTAACTCAATGAGGAAGACAATTTGTGAACTATTTCACTCCTCATTAGTAAAACCTCTAGAGGTTTAAACCAGCCTTTCGGCTGATGACCTAAACAACAACATTTATATAAACGTAGTTGACACACTACATCCTTGTCTAACACCTTAATTTAAAGTAATAATTTCTATAATACTTTAATCTTAATTAAATTATCATTATAACGAAGTAGGAAACCGGTTATACCTATTACAATAAAATGTACGGAAGAGTAAGATTAAATCAATTAGATTAACAATCCTGCATTATGGTGTGTTATCGCTCTCATTTTATAGTTGAGGGTTCCAGGGTACTTTGGGCTGGAGCCAAATTACTATGTACAATATACTTTAATAGAACAAATATATCACCTATACAAGCATATTCTCTAAGCATTTATTGTTTTTTTTTTACTTTCTTATTTCTTATTCCTTATTCTGAGAAATATAACTTAAAGTAGTTCCCCTTGTTTCATAATAATTGGTGATAAAAATAATATTTTGATTTACAATATTCGTGATTTTTTCAATTTTTATTAATACCTTGTGGCCCATATGTTGGTTCCCCATGGGATGGGACATTTCATTTTGATAAGTAGGTAAAAGTGTAATGTTGGTAGCATCACGAACAACATTCATTAGTTGTCTGTAACAGTGGCTAGCGTGAGAAACGTCTCGGTGTAGTTACACTTTTTTCTTTCGTAACAGTACTTTTAAAATGTTTACAACTGAACAACGAGTTTATATGCTTTAGTTGTGATGGAAGCATCATAAAAATACTGCTAAAGTACTAAAAAAAATTAGTGATAATTATCCAGGTCTGTCATTACCGACTCGGCAAAATTTATGGAAGTTAAATAAGAAATTTGAAAACATAGGAAGCGTATTAAATGACCCAAAGTGTGGTCGTCTATGAACTATTTGCAATGTTGATAACCTACAAAAGGTTGCTGAAGCGTTTGTGTATCGAATCCTGGTTAATCAACTCGTAAGGCATCTTTTGAACTATGGTTGTCACAAATTAGCGTGCAAAGAATGATGAAGGAATCAAAATTAAAGCCATTTTGTCCATCTTTACTCCAAGCGCTTCATGAGGACGATAATAACAGACGGTTGGAATTCTGTGAGACAATCTCTATCCGTGCTGATGTCAATCCAAACTTTTTGCGATAAATTTTATGGTCTGATAAGGCATGTTTCAAACTCAATGGAAGTATCTATCAGCATAACTGCGTGCACTGGTTGGATACAAATCCTGATATGGTAATTCAAAAAGCGCCTCATGTGGTGTTAGTAGTATTTCCGGAACTTGAAAACAATTCTGTTTACAATATCCAATAGCTCATCTAGCAACAAGATAGCGCCCCAGCACAATTCAGTATCGAAGTTCGTGAGTTTCTAAATTCCAAAGTTGATGAATGGATTGGTCGTCGTGGTAAAATAAAATAGCCTGCGCGCTCACTAAACTTCACGCAAAGTGATTTTTCACTGCGGGGCATTGTAAAAAACTCGTCTATTCTTCCAAGCCACAAAACCTGCACGAATTAAAAAGTTAAATTGAAATTGAATTTGACTATGTAATAAATGACGATAAAATGTTATTGTTGAAAATTTGTGAAACAGTTTTAAGTCTCTATATAAAGTGTATAGAGAATCATGGTGGATATTTTGAACATCTGCTTTAACATTTCCAAAGTAATATTGTACAGCTTATATAGGCTTAATAATTTTTTTTGTTTGTAGGTTTCTTATTCCATTATCCTCTCTACCGATTTCCGTAAATATTGGGGACAACGACATACGGCCCACCCTGTATTGATATAGAGTGTATTTCAGTTTAATAATAATTAATCTAGTGTTCTACGCATTACGTTTTAGTTGTGGCTGGAAGAGAAAAGAGACAACATTGGATCCACTCCTCTATACCTCCAGCCAAATATCAAACACTTTCTATGATACAGTACTAATACTATTTTATTATATGTACAGTAATAATACTGTCTGTCTGTAACTTGATGGCCTCCGGCAGAGATAAGCAATTATGCAGATTGTAAAACCATTTCACAAAACATTTCTAATTTTTTAAGTAACTAAAACATGTCGGGAATGACGTATTTTTATAAAACAAAGTATTCCGCATGTTTTTGTTCTAAGAAATTATTTTGAAAATCACGCTTAATGAGATAATGTATAATGTAGTAAAAGTTTTGTTTTAGAAGAAAAAACTGTCCTTTTAATTTAAAAAGTAATGATTTTCTGTTAAATTTTATTGCATCATAGTTTTCCATAATTATTACAGAACAAACTGCCAAATATTATGTCAATTCGTGAAATAATTGTTGAACAATGACGAAGTACGTATTTGAAAAAGTTTTTTTCAAAAACAAAAATTTTTTACTATATTATACATTATTTTCATTAAGCGTGTGTTTTTCGAAATAAATTTATGGAACAAAAACATGCGAAATACTTTGTTTTATAAAAATACGTCATTTCCGACAAGTTTCTGTGACTAAAAAAAATTACATGTATGTTTTCTAAAATGGTTTTACAATCCTCATATTGCTTCTCTCTGCCGGAGGCCATCAAGTTCTAGGCAGTCAGTAGTTAGTCCCTACATACAAAACTTTGCACATACTACAAAGTTATCCCAAGATAAACTGAAGAGACTTTTGTATGAGCAATCGAAGCTACTGGATAAGTTTGAACCTGCTTTTTTGCATAGTTTCACTCTTTTCAAATTCGTGTCCAGTCCCGTCAAACGATATTTGTTCATAATTAAGCGTTCAGCAGTCATATTTGTCAGAGTTTCTTACGGTACCCTCCGGTTTTTTTGCTGTCATTGCAGAATTAAAAAAGAGTAGCGATATGAGATTCGCTATTGTTTTCCCCGTGTTTGAACGGCTGTTGATACCCCCAAATGAAAGGTGAAAGGGGAGATGAAAGATGTGCACAGGGAAGACTATTTGAATACTAGTACAAATTTCTATTGGCGCAAAGAATTTTATGAAGAGATAGCCGAGTTTATTCCGAAAGATCGCAGTCGGTTGTCAATTGCCATTACTGAATAAAAAACATCGGTAGCCTACTTGGATTGAAGGAAATTTTTTCTTCGAAGTTGTTTAAGAGACGGTTTTAAATTCAAACATTTAGTAATATAATATAATTAATTAATAACACTTGATGTCATCGACTGCTCTTTGATATAAAGTAACTGAATTCACAGTATCCGAACGCCGAAGATTTTTCAGCCATGAACTCTGTACAGTAAGGAAATGAAGTTTTACGGTAGGGAGCAAGAAATTTTTCAGTATGTTCTTGTAAAGAAAAAATATTAATTTGTATTTTGCTGTTTAAAACTTAACAGAAAAATATTTTCCAGTCTAATACTACTGTCAAAAATAGTTTTTTTGCTCATGGTTAATATATTGTTTTTTAACTCTCAATGAAAATAGATTACTGTCGTGGAGTACAATTGTTTGATCCAAAATTATACAAATATTTTAAGTTAAAGCTATTAAAATTTAAATTGTTAAAATTATTTTCTGAGCTCTAAGTGTTTTTAGTTTAAACAAACAGCTCCATTTAAACTTTAAAAGAGTGACTTAGGTAGCGCTCCTATTTTACTGTATCCCAAGTTTTCATCGAAACCCAGTTAAATGAAACTCGGATAAGAAAATCTTTTTAATATTTCAAAATTTTGTTTTTTATTACTGGAATAAGAATGATTTCATAAAAGAAAATTATTGTTCAGTATTTTTTTCATATCAGAAATGACATAAAATAACGTTGAATGTATTGACATAAAATAAAATTAGGTAACTGTTGATACACACACTATCAGTAAACTCCTTGTAAATTGGAAAATATTTTCAGTTGAAATCGGAGAATTTAAAGTGAAATGACCTGGATGCTCTAGTAAACCTCTCGGGAGGAAAATATATTCCAGATAAATGTTACTACGTCTACAGGAGCACGCAGAAAGAAGTCGGGACGAATATAAGGAAATCAGTTTCGTTTCCCAGAGAGTATCTTTGTAAACCGATATTCATGTTTGATTATATAAATTTTATATCAGGTCTAAATTTTGTATTACCATTTCCTATCTGAATAAATTTAATTTAATTCTACATAAGTATCTCTAACAGACTAGTCATTTTTTATAATTGATGTATCTGACAACAAATTTTAATATAAATATTCTAGATTTTCTGTTTATTCATATTATACAGAAAATAAAAACCATCCGCAAGAAAAGTTGTACGAGTAATGATAAAATGAACATTAAACTGATAAACCAAAGAAATAGGAAACTAAACCTACATTTTTTTTGAAATTTGATATCTAAAGACAACAGAATTAATGATTAAACAAAGCAAAATAAAGAGTTTTATTTCCAAAAAAGTATTGAACACCAAATTAATTTTTCATCTGTCTAATAACACTTGAAGAGAACTCTTTCAGAGGTAAAAGTGTATTTTGTAAGTGTTCCAGTTATATGTCAAAAAAGCTTACGTGATGAATAAAGACTAATTTTATTCATGCGTTCGAACAGAACGAAACGTTTTCTTTCAAACATTTTTTTTTATTAAAAAATTAAAGAATATTTTTGAAAGCAAAATGCCCTGTCCTGTTCAAACGGTGTAAACAAAAACTATCCAAAATTTAAGAAAAACTGAATTTTCAGAAAAACTTGAAATAAATTTTTAACGGTTTCATATCACTGAAAATTTCACGGGCCAATATATATATATATATTCCTCCATTTTTTCTATAATATAAGGAGCATTTGAATAAATTAAAAAAATTAAAAAATTAAATAAATATTTTAAAAAATTTTAGTATACATCCAGTTTTGCGCGCCTCGCCAATTCTGTTCTTTCCACAGACAAAAAGTATTTTAGCCTATACCTCTAAAAGTGTAAGGTGTAAAGAAATCAGTTTTTTGGTCCTTACATAAATTATAGCTGCAACAATCTATAACCATGATAGTAAATCAGGGGATTAATCCTGAATAACTTTATTGAAGCAAGAATGTTTTTCTTAACGTCCAACTGTGTTGCAGTTACTACTTTTAAATTTTTTTTTAAAAGATCACGGCCTTAGTATATTATATTTCACGACAAAAGCGATTAGAGATTTGCCGTATTTTTAAGTTCCTTGAATGATATTAATTTTGCGTCTTTCTCTCATGATTAAATTTAGGTTATGTTTCTCATTTTCCATCGTTTCTCATGGTTAAACTTAGGTTATATTGTTTAATATTTGCATTGGCAGGAGAAAGTTGCATGAAAAATTCACATTAGATTTTATTTCTTTTAGAGAAAAAGGATTGAAGCTACACTAAAGTCAGTAATTTTATACATTTATTTTTCACAAATGCCTCTTAGAATTTCTATTTATTTTTTATTTATTAACAACGTATATAACTTTTAATTGAAAATTACGGTTTTTGTGTGGGCGATTTAAGAAAGCAAATAAAGAAACATTTAAGAATTAGAGTTGTTTTCGAGCGGTCGGTACAAAATTTCTATTAATATTGTCAAAGCATTAAATTAAGAAAACGTGTATAACTCGTTTACAGTTAGCAGAGATTTTGAAAACGGGGCCAAACAGGCGGCACATTAGGAGAATGTTTAAGCTTCAACTGATCGATCCCCTTTGGGACTTTGTGGTGGCTGAGGTAGCGAAAAGAGATAGAAAAGGAGGGTTGGAGGAGTAAAGGGGTGAGTACGAACGATAGAAATGAAGTGAGAGAGAGATATTAGAAAGACTAGGATATTCTAGCTGTAGTATAGAGGAACTGTGGAGAAATTTATAGACAAATGGGTATAGCAGATAGGAAACCCTAGAATTACGACCACTAAGTCAAGAAAGGAACCCCTAAGTACTTAGAGTTATGTATAAACCACCACACATTCGGATAGGAGTGCGTAAATTTGTTCCAATTTGTAACTACCTATATGTTACTACCAATTAGGTACCTATTTCCAAGGATTAAAATTTTAATCACATTAACTACCCTTATTATTCCTTAACTTGTAATCGGATACCATAATTTTGTAGCTTTTAATAAAAATAATTTATTCATTACATTCCTTGAATATATTACTTTATTAAAAGAGAGTAAATTGTATTTAACAGGTTGACTGCTGTGAGACAAATTTTTATGTCTCAGTTCATATTACCAAAAACGCCATGAGGCATATATTATCAGAGTTTTACCTTTCATTTCGGTTTTGACTTAATCTGGTATTAAAATTCCAGAATTCATTGATTTCAACAATGACCTTAGCTTTCTTCTGAATATTTTTATTCGGATGTTATTTAATTTTATATTCGACGTTAATTTTTAGCATTTTTTTAAATTTAAGTTAATTTGTGTTATTTTTAAATCAGTTACAGTTACAATAATATTGTTTTTTTAGAATTAACAGGCATAATTGAAGGCCTTAGCGGATGAAGGTGTTATGTTACAAAATTATAATATAATTTTGAAAAAATGCGAACAAAAATCTAAGGCTCCCAACTGTTTGTGAGTTAGCAAACAAACTGAGTGATATTATTTTGGTACCTATTTATTGCCCCTTCACGAAAAATTGCATGAATTTAAATTTTTTTCAAATTTTGCTGAATGCAAAATTAGCAAATTTTTGAAATTAAAATATCTTCAACTTTTATTTGTAGCATTTTTCTCTACAGAGCCTAGTTTAGCGTGAAAGAGTGATTTTCCGTATTTCAAAGTCAAAATAAGGTTGATTTTCATTCTGCGTTTTTCACTCGTGATTAAAATTAGGTTAGGTTTTTTGAGGTTTGTTTTTTGTTTAAATCTAATGTTTTATTACTTAGGTTACAATATTGTTATTTGCAATATTGTTATGTGCAATTTGGTTACATTGGCAAGAGAAAGTCTTGTGAGTGTTTTACACCAGATTTTTAAAAACTCAACTCAATAAAAATGTAATTACGAGTTTGGTGCATTTGTTCCAACACGAAAGACACTATTCACTAGTATACTCATTTTATAAGCCATTATTATGTACTTAAGAGTACGTTTAGGGGTAAGATAGTGGGTAGGGGATACTTTGAAATTAATTTTGGAGTGGGTTGAAGGACTATCAAAATTTAGGGCGGTCACCTTAACTGGCAAACACACCTGCACCGCACGTTGTATAAACAATAGCCATACCTACCGAACCTTGTTAAACTATTCAACACAAAGTTTAACGTAAATATTAACGTTGCATTAAATATTATAAAGTCCACAGTGGTTTCGAATTAAATATATATGAGAAATATTTTATACATTTATCTACTAATGGAGACGCAACTGCGGTTTCAATTCAACTAAAATAATTATTATTAATTCTTTATCAGTTATCCTTTTAACCCGTGGTTATAATTTTCAATAAACGTTAGATGAACCACTTTTGTTATTCTAGCCGTATCTCCTAACGGGTGAAATGTATTGTTCATTTCACCTGAGATATATTATGGTTACATTACGCTTTGTTGCCTTAACGTTGTGTCATACCCTGATCATTGTTATACTTTGTTCCGTAGGCAACATTGTCTTCAATTCACCAAATTAATAGGTGTCCGAACGAATGGCCTATGTCACATTTTGTAAATTTCACAGAAGAGCATGTTTAAGTCAGAGCAAAATGAAATTTTTGTTATTCAACATAGGCTCTTATTCTATCTAACGAATAATAAAATCACTTAATTTTTACGTGTGTACGTAAGAACAAAATATTTTAAGAAATGAAGATCGTATGAAGTTGAAATTTGGAACTTAAGTTAGGTACCACTAAAAGACACAACATAAACATTTTCATCAAAATCCGTCAACCGGAAATAGTAGTTTATTTGTGTCGTTTTTCACTTTGTTTGATTTTCTCAAAATTGGCTCCTACGATTTTTTTTAAATCATCTCTTTTGCTACATTTTTTGTGCTCTAAAAGATAAAGTAAGCGCTATGTCTGCTGAAATTCAAATTGTATTTTTTCCTTTATTTTAGTTCACATAACTTTATTTATTTTTACAACAAAAAAATATATCTTTTACTTTTAAAACCGAACTATAAAAGAGAAACGGTTTGTTAATAATAGTCAATTTTCCGTATTCGCGGTTCCCGTTTTTGTTAGTTTTCAGTGTTAGCGATGAGCTAAAAGCAATATTCGGGGTTTGTTCTGAATAAAAAAGAATTTGGAAAAGGATGATAAAGATGATTATGTATGTGATAAAGATGAAACACAACTGTACTAGACTCTGCTGGTATATTATGATAACCCAGTAATGAAATACGTCCAACATAGGCTCTTCTTCCTCTAAATTTTTTTTAATTTTTGGTTATACTATTCATAGCTTACAGAACTAAAACTGTTATAAGTTATTAGAGTAAATTACATAGGCCATAAATCTGGTGAAAACCACGTTTTAAAATTTTGTAACATAGACCCTTCTTCTGGACACCTATTCAAATGCTGTTTTGTAATCAGAAATAATTTACTAATATCAAGGTATGACCTAATTTATGACATTAGGTAATAGGTTTGCAAAAAACAACTTATGTGTCAATGGAAAATAATATACTTACATGATTAGGTACAGTAACTTCAAGGGCAAAAACAATGCAAGAAAATGTGTAAAAAATACACCAGAAATATTTTTTTTAAATTATTTAAAAAAATATGGGGCTATGCCAGTCAGCTTTACTGCTTGCAAAACCATCGGTATTAACCAAAATTCATCGTTTCCAATCAAAGATTTTACGAAGAATAGTTAAGGGGAGCAGACTGATTTTAATAAAAAATATTGATTTTTCAATTTTACAATATATTGATAGATTGTTTTTCCCTATTAAAATTGATATATAACACGACATTTGTTGCTTTTTCTGTTCAGAAAAATTATGTTTATATGTTCATGTGATACGTAGTGTTTGTTTCGATATTTTTTCACGTTTTTCATTCTTGTAAATTTAGATTAATATAATATGTTACTGCTCTAAAATTACAGAGATCGCGTTCACATAAAAACAATAAATTTTAGAACGCATAGGAATCAGCTGTAAAGTAAGATAAATAATGGTGTGTTTTTGTTTGGAAGTTAATTCCAATAGGCAATAGGTGTTTCTGTTATGGTATTATGCTTTTACTATCTTCGCATTTTCCGCATATTGTATTTTTTGACTTCAGGTACACTTATTTTAGGAACCATCCTACCTAAGAGTGTGAAATTTTACACTCTACATTTTAGTACTAAGGTGTGTATTTACTCCAGAGGTAATTCAAAAATTTTGGAGTTTTTATTTTCTGGGTGTCTTTTCATAAAAAAATGTGGGCTACATTTGAACATTTTTTGAGAATAAAATTCATTTTAAATATGATAAAGATAAATGATAAAGCTCTGGTACAAATTTGTAAACAGGTACTGCAGATAGGTGTGCCAAAGCTCAGCTTTGTAGCTTTAAGGGTTCCTACAAAAAATTGACCTAAGTTAGTATTGCAGGTATATGGATAACGAAAATGGTCTGCTCCCCTTAAAGCCCCCTATTATGTAACCAATAAAACGCTACACTCAGACCTAAACGTACCATGCATAAATGACGTTTTCTTAAAATTATGTACCTACAAAATTTAGGAAGAACCTCGTGAACCACCATAACCCATTGATCTCAAATCTGGCTACGCAGACTCTCCCAAGCAATCCAACAAGACGTCTAAAACGTCGATGGAGCCGGGACCTCATCAATTACCGTACAAAATAGTACAATAGTACAATATAGTAGGTACTGTAATTGACTATCCATTACCGTGTTCTGAATGCTCTACTTAGTGCTACACTTATCTATTCTCGTTGGAGTTCTGTCACTGGACTGTGTGTCCACTCACGTTAATTTACCATGTTAAGTTTTTCCAAATTTTGTGTTTTCACATTCACTGATTGTTTCTCACAGATTGTGAATTTCCTATATATAGAAAAAAATATTATTACTAAAAACAATTACAATGAATCTTATAATGTCATAATAATAATTATATAGCAACACATTTCTTGTACAATTTTACGCCGAAATCGATCATTTGATCGATTCATATTCAGACGATTCCCGAACATTTTTCATCTTATTTACTAGTGATGCTTTAAAAAAGTATTATAAAGTTGTAAATAAAAATAAAGTTGAAGCCAAAAAATCATTTGAAAGAAAATCAGATTTGAAAAAATCAATATGAACTTAATACAGAGAACAGAATTTTTTTTAAAAAAATGCTTCTCGTGTATTTAAATTTTTCTTCAATTATTATTTCTTGGCTTCCTTAAAACACAAAATCTTTATTTGTCTTATTCACATTTTTTTATTCTTTATTTTAGATATATTGTTTAGTGTTCTAAATGTCAACCGATGGTCATCCATTTAGTAAAGTTGTTAAATACGATATTGATTGTTATATTGAAAATATTTACAGTCCATTAGAACTTACAAAATTAATTATAATTTTATATTACTGGAACAATTAATTATAAAATTTAATTACTTTTTTAATTTAAAATCCTTGTAAACGTACAACAATGTACAGTAGTGATTTATGTAATTTATTGCTTTAAAACTAATTCAAGTCTTGTTATCCGCCCTCGATAGTCACTCTCGAATTGCTGTTGCTGGTTTAGGGAAAGGTATCGTTATACTCATGAATTGACAAGCTCTATTGCTTTTCTATCCAACAAGGGGGTCGTAAATCAGAAAAGTTACGGCTCCACAGCAGTAGTCCATAAAATATAAGTAGTGTACCAGGAAACGCGACCTCTACTTTCTATTGAACCAATACATCGTCATGTATTACAAGCAACTATCATATGAAAACAATAAATTTTTAATTCAAATTATCATTTTTATATTAAAATATCTAAACTATTTTAAGTAATCCATACTAATATCTTTGCCCATAAAAGATACGTAGACTGTACCTTTATAGGGCAGTACTACGGGGAAAAATATACATGTCCTTAAAACACTTAAAATGTTAAATTTAAATAATGTATTTTTAGTGCCAGTACAGTAAGATATTTATTTTTCTGTTAAGCCCTGGTAAATATACTTACCAAACGACGTTTATTGGAATGGGAATGACATAACGTTTAGTGGTAAGAATGATTATTAAAACAACTTGTAGCACTATATAACAGAAAAATGTGTAGAATAACTTATCTCAACTTTATATTAGCATGAATGCTTGCTTTCCCTTTAAAAAACTCAAATTTTCTAAACACTGTACACTGAACAGAATGCAGTGGATATTAACAGTGCAAAGATATTAGCTTGTAAACAGAATGTGGGAGGGTACGTTACTTAAGCAGACACGGGGCTATAAGCCGGAGGGCAGGAGAAAACGAGGACGCCCGAAAAGGAGATGGGCAGATTTGAGAGGTTCGGAACAGGCAGAGATGCCTAATCCTTAAAAGGCAGAAGAAGAAGAAGATAAGTTAGTGGTGGGTTAAAAATGTATTAACCACAAACATCCAATAGTGGACTTTTTGCTGTCATACTTCTACCTTGATGCAGGTTGCCTGATCCTAAGTTTCTAAACAGCTTGAATACCTATTCACTGATTTACTAGTACCCTCATTTTAAAAGTGTGGTCGATTATATGAAATTACAATTCTAAAAAAATTATGTATTGAGTGTTTTATTTTATTTTTTATGAGCTCGTGGGTTAAAACTACAGTAGTATAAAATAATTATGTTTAAAATACACATTCCTGTTAAAGATTTTTGAGAATTACGTAATCATAAATCTATGTTTAAAAATACTCAGTTTTACTAACTGGTAATTTTAACGCTCTCTCAACGTATTTTGAAATTTATGTAACCATTTGTTTATAAATAAACCATCTTTGATTAATTTAAAGTTTATTTTTAAGAAAAACAACATTACAGCAAATCAGAACGGTTGTTTAATGTAAAATATAAAACATTAAAAGTTAATATTTACTCAAATAAGTATTCAAATTTATAAGTTAATTTTGTTCTCTTTGAATAACTTAAAAAGTTTTTGATGTCAATTATAGAAAATATGTTTTCGCCCGGTAAAAGAAAAACAAGTCTTTTGAAGAATTCACAAAGCCTATTTGTACCCACCTTGAAATTCATTCAAGATCAAAGTTTAAAAGTAAAGTGAACAACCTTAATTTATCTTTCACAATCGTTTATTTCATTATTAAACGTTTGATATCTTGTTAGCACGATTAAGTTTTAATCAGTGAAAGTTATAGTACAGTAATTAGGAAACTTAACTTTGGCCTGCATGTGATTAAACTTTATGACGGATAAATTTCTGATAGGTAATTACCGTACAACTTCTTATAAAGTTATCTTGATAAATAACCTTTCAAAATAAAATGGCCAATGAACGTTTAATGTTTTGTGCTGGTATACATGGGTTTTTGTATATAGGCTAATTGAAATGTGGACGCTAAACATAATATTTTATAAAAAAGATAATTTTGAAACAACAGAAATAAAATACTTGCCTTAGATTAGGGTGTATAAAATAAATTAGTTGTTTCCCAAATTTCCCGGTTTTACACCAAATGTTACCTTTTTGTAAATAATTATAATTTCTTCTTTTTGCTCCATCATCCAGTGTTGCGTACAGGCCTCCCTTGTTTTCCTCGACATTTCACTATTCTACGCCTGTCCAGTTGTATCCTAACACTATTTTTAGGTTATTTCTTTGTTGTGAACAACCTTTATCTTTTCTTCCCAGTCAGTGATTTTATTCATGAATCTCCTTGTTCCATCGATCATCTGTCTGACTCATTTTATGTCCAGCCTATTATTTCAGTGAATCCATGTGCTGTTTTGTGTTATTAATTGGTTTTCTGTCAAATATCCTCATTACTTTTTCGGTCCTTCAATTTTACCTTCGAGCGCTCGCATTGGCGGCAAATTGGCTGCCTTTTTCCAAAAGCCGGCGTTATATTATGGCGGGTGTAAATTTATGATCGGAGCTTTAGGTATTCTCTAATTACATATTTTTCCGTTTAACAACGTTCCAATCATTCCTATTGAACGTCTGTGTTGGCAGCAGTTTAGTCTCAAATTTGTTATAGTCGTGAACGTTACGTAGCGCCGGCCAAACAACCGCCTTTCGAGTTTCTGTGTTCTTTATGAACATAATCTTTGACCATCTTTGACCAACGCGCGGTTATTCGGCCGAATAACCGCGCGCGGCATGGTTAGTGAAATAGAAAATAATTGACGTGGTCTTTAACCATATTTGTTTTAATGTTTTAACGTTATTATGTGTTTAGTGTGTAGTGTATAATTCCTGATGATGTCTCCGAGAGAGACGAAAGATCTTGAATAAATGTAATACTCTGAGGTGAGTGCTATATTTAATTTGTTTTGTTTTTGGCTGTTCTTTATATATCATATGTGTAGTGGTGCAAACAAAGGAAAATAATGTTTAATAAAATAATATATATATTTTATGTTTTAAGCTGGTTGGCTAGTTTAATCGCTTTAACATTTTTCTCGTTATATAGGTACGCAGTTGTTGGTACGCTGTATTGACAAAAACAACCTCAGAATCTCTGTTTTCATTTTCTTGATCATAACTTTTGTTTTATCTCTATAAAAATTAAATCGTAATATGATTTATTGTATACGACCGGTTTCTTCCTTGACCTCTATGGATTTTCTCTTCCCATTAGTCATCTGTCTGTCTCATTGTGTATCCGGCCCATTAATATTTCAGTGATGCCACCTGTTGTTTTACACCGGCCTATTAATTTGATTTTCTGATCAATGTTTCTCACTCGTTCTTTAAATTTAATATTCATAACTAGTTTCTACGTGGATTTTTTTCTTTTGGCCAGGCTATTCATCAGGTCTTTTGTAAAGGGACCCATATTTGTGCAGTGGACGAGAAAACTGAAAGTTCACAATAAGGGAAACCATAAATTCCTAGTCTTAAAAGAATTTTATAATTTCTCCGAATTTCTTTTCTTCACCCTGTTTGGTTTATTTTATCGTAGGGAATAACTTTCTCGAGATAGATTAATTCATAAATACGCTATATAACATATTCATCAACAATAAAATATAATTATTTTTATTTCGGTTAGTCATGAATTTTCGTTTTTTCTCAGACCAAGTACGGTACGTGGAAATATTTCAAGCGAGTTTTTTAAAATCTCTAATTTGTTAACGTACCAATCTTTTCAATACAGAACAATAAGCAACCACATGATCCAATGAGATAAGGATAAATACGTATATGACGAGTAAATGAGGTGGTGTACAAACTCAGGTTGACCATTCCTGAGAGAGTATGGTTAATTGAATCACCGTCTAGTATTCAAATCCATAAAAAAAATAACTTATTTTTACTAGGATTTGAAACAAGGTCTCCAAAAATCAGCTGTCCAATTGTTGACTCGAGGTGACGACTTTACCTCCAGACCAACCCGGGTTCAAAAATTTTTTATTATTTTATTTTTTACCTTTTATTTGTTATCGAAAACTGTACATTATTGACAACTACCTAATTTGATCGCTGTATTTTTGAAGTGAATTAGTCATGAGTTTGAACAGTGACTCCCAGTAGTTGTTCATGGGTGGCTGTCAGCTGGTCACCACACAAAGTCGCTTGTCTAACTGGTGTTACTTAACAAATAATAGCAACTTTCTAGCAGCTGACTGACTGGGCTCGCCCGAAGGCCGGGTTCAAAATAAAAATAAAAATATTAGTCTTATTATTTCACAATGTTTACTTTACATAATTCTCTTTTACTGTAACACAAAAGAAATTTAAGTATCTTAGTTATAAAATAGAGAAGAACGCTTGAACATATTCACAATAAATATATTTTCTGTAAAATCATTGAACAAAAGTTGAATGTAGCAAAACCATAGGGAGATGAAGGTCGAAAGTAGTTGAATAGTAGTAGTTGAAATTTAAAATCGATTCGAAAGTATAAACAACTAAGAATGGAGACAACTTTAACAATAGTACAATATATTTTCTCTCTATTACAAAATTCGAAATAGAAAGAAGGATTGAAAGTGACTTGGAAATGGAAGATGAACTTAAATTTTATCGTAAGAAAGAAAAATATAACAATAGATAAAATATTACGAAAAATCACCGTAAATTTCTAGCTGATTTTCAAGGAGTCTGCTTTTCACTTATTTAAAACCCATCTTAATACCGTATCTGTATGTATATAATTTTTCGAAAATTTAGATGTAGTGGTTTCCATTTTTTTTCTTTACAAGTCTGCAACATTACAATCTGTTCACATGAAATAGAACAATCAGCAATTTTGATAAATGTTAGTTAACATGATTACGATTTCATTATAATGTTAACGAAATTGAAAATAGTAATAAATTAATTTTAAAAAAATGAAAATAAATGTAACGATGTTCTTTAAAACCTATAACATAAATAAAAAACACTGTCTTTTAATTCTTGAAAACCCGGTATCATTGTTATTCAGCAGATTCAGAGCCAAGAGGTTTGGATGATGATTGAGTCTTTCTTCATATTTACGGCTAAATTTTGATATAGATTGTTTCACTGAATTAATATTAAGATCGGCACAGATATAAGTGTTTTTGATGTACCACGGAATTTGCAGAGCCCGCCGCAAGAATTTTGGCTGAGAACGTTCGAATATGTTTATGTTTGAAGTGCTGGATGTACCCCACAATTGAAGCCCAAATATCCACATGGGTTTCGAAAGGGATTTATACAAAATAAGTTTTGATTCGTTTGAGAAAGGTGAGTATTTACCAATTAACCACTGTATTTTACGTACTGTCAGCTCAAGTTGTTTCTTTTTAGTTTTTGTATATGATGTTTCCATGTAAGGCGACAGTCTAAATGTAGTCCCAAGTATTTTACTGTTGTGTTGTGTGGTAGTGCAATGTTGTTTAACGTTACTGGCGGGCAGTCATTTTTCCGTAGTGTAAATGTGATGTGTTGATTTGTTTTCGTTACCTTTTGTTCTCCACTTTATTAACCATTTCTCAAAAGATGTAAAGGACTCTTTTTAGAATTGTGACGCAATTATTGGGTCTTCATGGATAGCGAGAACGGTCGTGTCGTCGGCAAAGTTCGCTATGGTCGTGTTTGGAGTTGTAGGTAAGTCAGATGTGAACAATAGGTATAAAAATGGACCGAGAACCCTTCCTTGTGGTACACCTGATTTAATGTCGTGTAGGTGAAAATATTTGTTTCGAAATTTTACTTGAAAACATCCAAGTTCTAAATACGAATTTAATAACAAGTAGAACGAATTCGGTAAAAGAGTTTTAATTTTAAATAATAAACAAACGTGCCACACCTTATCAAAGGCTTGAATTATGTCCAAAAACGCGGCCGAACAATAATTCTTCTCTTCATAAGAATTATGAATTAAATTAACAACTCTACGAACTTGTTTAATCGTACTGTGATTCTCACGAAAGCCAAACTGATGTTCAGGAATGAAATCGGGAAAGTATGATTCCATTTTTTTTAGCAGAACTTTTTTAAATAATTTAGACATCACAGGTAGGAGACTTATTGGCCTGTACGACTGAACGTGAGATGGGACCTTTCCTGGTTTATGAATCATAACTATTTGAGAAATCTTCCAAACGTTAGGAAAATAACCACTACGCATAGTACCATTTAATATTTTGGTTAATAAGATCAAAGCGTGACCATGTAGAATGATGTACAGATTTATTGCTGAAGAGTTGCCTTTTCTTAAGCAGAATGAATCCGTACACATTCGCTGTCATAATCTGTTCTATGTAAGTATCTAACCGATTGTGTAGTTCATTTAACTTCAAAATATGTGTTTATTAAATATTATCCTTTCTTTTAAAATTAAAATATAAATGTTTATGTCACTTGAATATTTATTTCTGGTTGTATTTTTAAATTATTATTCCGGTCATTAAAAGAGTTAAATAAGGTAGCTAAACTAAAAGAACAATAAACTGTTACGTAAAAATTAATTATGTGATCTTATTTGGTAAAGAAAAAGTAGTATGTACATATTTAAATGAATTCTTTTTCCTTTAAAAAACAAGCTTTTCATTTTCTGCAGAAAGAAGATGATAAAAATTTAAAAAAAAAACGCGCAAATAAATTGACTCGACCATATATTTTGTGTGTTGTGAACATCGCCACTGGTTTATATATCTCACGATCATATTTCATTTCTCAATTTCATTTTCATCTTCTTTCCATTCGGGAGGCACCCTGTATGTTTACCCACAGGAAGTAATCAGGGTTCTTGCAAAGGATATGATTTGTAGTTCAATATCCACCTTTTTCCCGGAAAACAATAAGGAAAATGCCTTTGCAGATATATTTTATAAAGTAGGTAGAATAGGAAACAATCGTAGCCAGTTGAAAATAGTTTATGCGTCACTAAAATAGTAATCTGTTATTAAAATGTAATCGGAATACATTATACCACGTGACCGTCGTTGAAAGTAATTTATCCGCGATTGTTTTTTCCTCTATTATTTAATATACGGTTTTCTGTTTCTGAACTTCATGTTTTGTTACCTTTTCAGCTTTACTAATGCTAAACCTTTTTGTACCGACTAATGTAAACTCCCTTGTGTTTTCCTCGCATCTTACTGCTCTCTCTGTTTTCTTTCTTTATCACCCAAACATCATATTCATATATCTCTCTTTTTCATACCGTTTTTCCTTGCTTTTCACTGAACTTACCCTATAACTCTTTTCATTTTTATTCTCTTTGGCTTGATATGAAGTTCGTATTACTTTTGTGTTTCAGTAATTAAAATATAATGTTCGCGTTTGAAATAATATTATGTAATTAATTATGCTGTATACGTTACTACTAACTTTCCGTTATTATAGGAATTTAGTACATTAATACAATTTTGAGATCTTCTAAAGCTTTCTAACTAATCTTCTGAATCATTAATATTATTCGTAATTTTTAGTTAAATTTCTTAAACAGTTTTTGTCGTTTAGTGTCATGTTAAGTAATTTTGAACACATTATGAAACCTCATTTTGCAACATTGTTTCTTTTGTTTAAAGTGATTTTAGATCACGCAAATAAGTATACAATTCTGAAAGATTTTTATGCGGCCCAAATTCTCAATAATCGCTCACTGCAGGCAATAGCACACTGCAACGTTTTTACTACATGGGTAATACATAAAAACTGCAGAACACAGCTTATTAAAAAATTATTTATTTTTTTATTGCGTTTTAATCAACTGTTTCATTTGCGTGTACGATACAGCCAAAGATGTCTTAAATTGTTGGTGCAAAATCAGTTTTATTTTAGTTATAAGAAAAACTAAAAATACAATATTTTGAGAATGATTCTCAAAAATTGAATAGAACATTATAACGTAGTAATACTCATATAAATTAGCTTAGAATTTAAAAATAAATTAATATTTAGTCTTTTGGGATTTATAAATATTATTTACAGTACGTACCTTCTAAAATTTTTTTAGATTATTCGTTGATTTTAAATATTATCCACATAAATAGTTATTAATTTAAATTTAGTCAAATGTGATCGTCACAGTTTACATTGCTTAACTCACTTAATTAAAGTTACTTAAAGTTGCAAAATAGCCTATATTGATCAGGAAGCTCTGAGCTATGCAACAGTGAAAGATTTTTTTTTAAATCACTTCAGTAGTTTCTGAGATTACCTCATACAAACGAATAAACAAACAAACAGACGTTTCTTCTTTTTTACGAGGGGGTACCCAAAAGTATCCGGAATAGCTCTGCTGTGGGCAGAGCTTGTGCAGTGCAAACCCCCGCCACTAAGCTGCTTGTAGCGCTACTCATTGCCAGTTCAATGCCATTTTGTTCGTTGATCTAGCTTGTTCTGTTCTCGTGCAGTGATTGTTCTCGCTAGTGCTGTTTTGTGCTCGTGTCGTTTTTCATGATGGCAAGTTTTAATGAACAACGTGCGGCTGTGAAATTTTGCTTCTTGCTCGGTAAAAACGCCGCGGAAACAGTTGTAATGTTGAACACAGCTTACAAAGACGACGCTATTGGAAAGACCCAAGTGTACGAGTGGTTTTTGCGCTTTAAAAATGGCGACATGTCGATTGAGAACAAACCTCGTTCTGGACGACCGTCGACTTCCCGAACAGACGAAAATGTTGTGAAAGTGAAAGAAATTGTACGAACAGACCGACGACAGACCATTGACCAAATATCACAGGTTAGTGGGTTATCTTGGAGCTCAGTCCAACGCATTTTAACAGAAGACTTGACAATGAAAAGAGTCGCTGCCAAGTTTGTGCCTCGGGTTCTGACAGACACTCAAAAGGAACGTCGAATTGAAACGTGTAGTGATTTGAAACAACAGCTTGAAACTGATCCAGATTTCATGTCAAAGATCATTACGGGTGACGAGTCTTGGTGCTATGGGTAAGACCCAGAAACCAAACAACAATCCAGTCAATGGAAGACTTCATTATCACCCCGACCAAAAAAAAGTCGTCAAGTCAGATCGAACATCAAAACAATGCTGATTTGTTTTTTTGATGTGAGGGGAATTGTCCATTCAGAGTTCGTTCCACCAGGCCAGACGGTAAATCAAGCTTTTTATCTTGAAGTGTTAAGAAGACTACGAAACAGCATTCGGCGTAAAAGACCTAATTTGTGGCAGACAGGGGACTGGTTTTTCCACTACGACAACGCGCCTGCACACACGGCAATCTCGGTTACCCAGTTTTTGGCGAAAAACGGCATGGTTTTGCTACCACACGCACCGTACTCACCCGATCTGGCTCCGTGTGATATTTTCTTGTTCCCACGCATGAAAAGGGGCATGAAAGGTCTCCGATTTAACAACGTTGATGATGTCAAGAAAAAAACGACGGATGAGCTGGCAGCCATCACTGAAGAGGAGTACAAAAAATGTTTTGAACAGTGGAAGCACCGGTGGGACAAATGTATTAGTTGTAATGGAGAGTATTTTGAAGGGGATAAGGTTCTTTTGTAAAAAAATTAAAAATAAATAGTTTTAAAAAATAATTCCAATTTCTTTTGGGTACCCCCTCGTATATTAGTAGATATTATAATATTAGTTTAAAGCAAGGAAATATAGTTCTTTTATTTATTTTTCTCATGCTCTGCTGATAGAGTTGGCGCCCAATTTTTTATTATATTTTAGTTCATATTAAATTATTTGCTCACCGGTATAGTTGAAGGTGGTGAAATTGTTAAATGTAAGCAGGTCACATGGACTAGTTTCAACCAATTACTGTTGCATTTTTCGAGTGATCGACTGACAATACCAGTTCATGTAGATTATTAAAGTAATACCATTTATACAATATCCGCTTACAAATTTTATTGATCCATATTATCCCACATGTAATATTTTAGTTTGCTATAACATAATAGGTCCATTGTACTTAAATTGTTTTCACTCAAAACTACGAAATAATACCCAAAACTTACTACATAATAAAAACCAATCTGGTTGGTCTAGAGGTAAATTCGTCGTCACATATCAGCTGATTTTCGGAGATAAAGATTCCTGGTTCAAATCCTAGTTACATTATTGGATTTGAGTGCTACACAGTGGTTGCCGGTGTATTGTAAGGGTTTGGGTTCAATTAACCACAATTTTTGAGTCTGTACAGGGCTACACCTCATTTATACGTCATATACATCATCCTCATTTCATTGGGGTTGCTTTTGTTCTTAAATTAAACATATTACAACGTACAAACAATATGGCAGAAAAGTTAATGAAAACATGGTTACGTACTCCTTCTTCTTCTTATTCTTCTTCTTCTTCTTCCTTTTCTTCTCCTCCTCCACCTCCTCCTCCTCCTTCTCCTTCATCTTCTAAGCTTCAAGGTCTAGGTTTAGTGAACGTATTCCATCTCTTCCTCGGTCTTCCCAGCACTCTCGTACCAATAATTGGTCTATATAATTTTGAGCCTCTGTTGGCATCCTCCCATTTGGCATTCTGTTTAAGTGACTGCATCACTTTCTTCGATTTTGTAAGATTTTGTCACGTAGTGGTGGAACAAACAGAACTCTAGTTATTTCATCATTCCGTTATTGTTTAGCTCTGACCCTGAATCAAGTAGGAGCTGGACTCAACCTTAGAATTTTTCCGGGTAACAACAATAAAGGTCAGAATATCCATGATGATCTCCAACATCCAAATCGGAAAGACACGCCAAAAAGAATAATTTAATAGCCTAAAAAAATTATTAGTTCATTTCATTAAAAATTAAAGCTTGTTTAAAAATAGTTTAATTAAATTGTGCTAATAATCAAGTAAAATTGTTATCCTTTATACTTTAAGAACAAAAGCAATCCGAATATAAAATATTAATCCATAGCCACACAGTGTAATCGTACATTCACAGTAAAGCTTACACAGCTTAAATTAGTTAAATTTAAGATTAATAAACTCAACTGAATAGGATTAAATATTGGAGCAAAGCGTAAGTTTTATTTTAAGTATTAAATACGCATACCGGCGCTTCTAATAACGATCTTGCACAACTGTGTTGTTCATCATTAAAAAACACAAAGTTAGTTATAAAAGAAAAGAATTGTCTTATTGAAAATTTACTTCCCTACAAGTTTTTCATACTTTTTCTTTATTAAAGACAAACGTAGCGTAAAGTATAAGGCGATTCTATGCATCGTCATGCCGTACCAAACGAAAGCCTTGCTTTTCACTGCAAAATAAATAATGAGTACTGCGTTAAAAAGGGAAGATTAGGGAATTTCTACCTTTTTGAAATGCGAAAAGAAGAGAAAGGGTTGTTAAGTGAATGGTTTGGTTGTCGTAGTAGTAACAGTAGTAAAAGAAGAGATACTACTACTACTGCTACTTGGTTTGTAAGTTTCTATTTTGAAACAATGAATGGAGTGGGAATAACAAATACTTAATTACCATGTTCAAAGTACGAACTGTAGATGTAACTGGAGGCCTAGTTGTTTATAACTCTACACAACCATCTCGTGTTTTCTTTTTTACTCTGTAAAAAAATCTGTAAAGTATGTCTTTAATAAAATTTATAGGCCTACCTTCTCGATTAGTCTGTATAAATAATTGTTTATTTATTTGTTTATGTATAATTCATTTTCTTTTTTAACTTGAATAATTTAGCAGGTTTATTTTTTTGAAATAATAGGTTATTTACTGTTTTTTTTTAATGGGTTAGTAATTTGAGTAAGGCTATCGCTGTTGTTTGTGAAGTTTATTTCATGCAAAATTGTACAGGTTAATAAAATTGTGAACTGCCCATAACAGGCAGGTGGAGTGTTAAATTATTTTCACTCGATCTGGTAGTTCAGGGCTACAAAATATTATTAAGTTTCTCATCACATGGTCAGCCAATTATACGACTTAAACATTTAAGAACAGAAGAGGTAAAAGTATGAAAGAAACTAGTTACAATTATCTTCTCTAAGAATAATAAATTTCATCATTATACAGCCAGATCCTGTGGTGAATGAAGTGAAAGTGTCATTTGCAAGGTGAAAAGTAGATGCTTTTCAGAGGGTCTGGCATGCTGATAAGTAGACTATACTTTTCCACTCAATGAGTAAAGCATGGTAAACCACACCACTTCTCGTTTTACTAAGAAACTTTACACGTAATTTTGTCATTGGTCGTCTCTAGAGGTTTACACAAACACAAGACTCACACACACAAACAAGAAGTTGTTAAATTAGCAGTAACTGATTTTTAAAGACAGCTGTACGTGTTATTGAATAACCTTGGAAAAGATGGGATTACAACTTCCTTAAAGCTAGAAAGTTCATCCATATTTTTTATAATGAAATTCATAATTGTAATTTTTAAGAAAACGTATTTAATTATGTCTTTCAGGTTTTCTCGGGGTTTGATTGTTTCATAAATAACAATATATTGTATTAAAAGTTTAACAATTTAATATTGTATTAAAAGTTTAACCCACCTGGTTGGTCTAGAGGTAAAGTCGTCGCCAGAATCAGCTGTTTAACAGCTGATATTCGGAGACGATGGTTCCTGGTTCAAATCTCAGTAAAGGTAGTTACTTTTATACGGATTTGAATACTAGACTGTGGTTACCGGTGTACTTTGATTGTTGGGGTTCAATTAACCATACTCTTTCAGGAATGGTCGGCCTGGGTCTGTACAAGACTACACCTCATTTACACTTCATACACATCATCCTCATCTCATTGGGTCATGGGGTTGCTTATTGTTCTAAATTGAACGGATTGCAACGTACACATATTAGGAATAAAAAAAAAGTATAACAAGTATTTTAATAACAAATTAATTAATTTATACTGGATTTTTGCGGTTATAATTCCACTCACATTTCAATGAAACTACTTCTTGTTCTTCTCACAATCAAGGATTAGGATTCCACCTGTTCCGACTCCAACAGCGAAAAACTTTTGAATTATTGCCATCTATTGCGTACCTTCCCTATCGGTTAGTATTGCAAAACACTAAAAGGGATCTTTCCTCAGGAATTCTTTCTACGTGCTCCCTCCAACGATTTCAATATTCTGCAATCTTCGCATTCAGAATATTAACACCCAGTTCCCTTCTTACGTCCTCATTTTTTTACTTTGTCTCTACGACTGCAACCCTTTGTTCTTTGCAGGAATCGCACTTCTACCACCTGTACTCTATGTGATCTGGTCAACGTTTGTAGGGTGTGAGGATCCACGACTCACTTCCATAGAGTAGGAATGAATTACACTACTTAAATTAATTTATAACATCTGAATGTTATTTCAATATGTCGTTAAATCTTAAGACTTAAACAAAAATGATTGATAATACATTATTTTACTGTTTATTAACACTGTATTATTAACACCCAGTTCCCTTTTTACTTCCACATTTTTTTACTTTGTCTCTACAAACCCTTTGTAGAGCAACCCTTTGACTGCAATCCTTTGTTCTTTGCAGGAATCGCACTTCTGCCGCATGTACTCTATGTGGTCTACTCTTCTGTGGTCTGGTCAACTTTTTGTGAGGTGTGAGGATCCACGACTCACTTCCATAGAGTAGGAATGAATTACACTACTTAAATTAATTTATTATGTAACCACTTTGCTCGATGTCAACCTAGACACCCAACATTTTAGCAAAACTGGCTTGTGATTACAAGAAATAATAGGAAAACGAAATCGTTGTTGTGATATATAAATAAGACACATAAAATAATTAGTAACAAAATTTAATTATAACAACAAAATCAAGTAAATGTGGCGAAGATATCAGTTAATAATTTTTAAATTTATAATAATAATAATTTAAATAATTATCCAATAAAAATTTAAGATCGATCATATACCATAGTATAATCTTGCAAGATGATTACCCTTTTTTAAACAGAATAAGGATGCAAATTTTGTAATTGTAAAACTAACCACCACAAATTATTATAAACCAATTAGGTTTAATCAGTAGTTACATTAAACATTTTGTAAGCATAAATACGTTTTAACATTTGTTTTTAAAAGAATGGAAATGAATTATTTTAGAAATAAATTATATATATAAAAAAATCAGTTCACAATGAATGAAGTTTTGCATAGATAAGTTTTAAATTTTGAAAAAGAATTTGGTAAAATTCGCTAAGTCGTAGCCGGCAATAGCTCCTTTTATATAAATATTCAAAAAATTTATAATAGTTTTAAAATTTAATTTTCTAGTATAATTTTGCTTAAGGTTTCAAGGTTTTAAATAATATTAATATATAATGCTGCATTAAATTTAGTCTAAGTAATGTGCATGTTGATTTATGTTAAGCCAATTCTGACATTTCTAGACCTAAATAAACATGTATATTGATTTCTAGAAGAATTCGTTCGATGGTACTTGAAGATCAAAATTAGTTTATCCAAATAAAATAAAGAAAAGTAATCTCATACCGTATATGTAGATGTATACTTCCCCAAATAAAGCGAAGATCGATTTATGGTTTTCGGTATTGCAGGATACTTTTGTTGTAGGGACAGATCAGCTGCATGTAGTAAAATAAATGATCCCAGACTCATTTTCAGCGTGATATTGATCTATGCATCATTATACAATTTAAAAAAAACTCCATCATCGAACACCAACTCCCAAGTTTATCATAGGCCACCAACTTCGGGCTTCGCACAATACTCTGACATGATACTTCAATATGTTACTTCAACCCTAAGTGAAACACAATTCACAAGGAATTAAAATTTAACCAAACTAGAAAACCAGCGAAACAGAAGGTTTCGCTACTTCCAAAAGAATTTAATTTACAAATGAAAATAAAGTAAAAATATTTTACAAAGCATTATGAACATAAGAATAAAACAATTTTCTTTTTTACTGGCAAAGTTTCCAATAGAATTACAAATTTTCTTTCAGTATTATGAACAGTTAATTGTTACAAATAAATTTAGCAATTACAACATAGTTTTATAAAATAAAAAAAAATACACGATCCATAACAGATCCAAGTAGAATAACGATAAAATAAAAATTTTTATAGAACCAGTTACAAACTGCCACGCCCTAGGCAATACAAGTTTAAAAGAATTACAGCCATTTCAGCCTTCCAAGGTTGTTTTGCCAGTAAAATTTTAAGAAACAAAGTACGACACTTACCTAGCAATTCGGAAAAACGCAGCATATTACGAAAATTCATAATTAAATAATTTTAATGAACGATAATTCATAGAGAGAAAATAATACAACATCATTGATCAAACATGGCTACGACACAGAAAGAACCGGCTAGACTACATAACCCAACAAGTAGATTAGTACAACTAAAAACCGAAAGAGCACAGGAGCCTACAGTGAAAACCAATATTATCGATAGAGATCGATAATCAAGAATTACAGATCGTAACCTATAGTAAAATAGAGGTTACAATTACATCTGAAATATATTTCAATATGTTGTTAAATCTTAAGACTTAAACTAACTTTTTTCTATTTAGGAAATTCACAATCTGTTGGAAACAATCAGTGAATGTGATATCACAAAATTTTGGAAAAATTAACATGGTATACAAACGTGAGTGGAGACGCAGTCCAGTGACAGAACTCCGACGTGAATTGATAAATGTAGCATTAAGTGCAGCATTTAGAACACTGCAATGGATAGTCAATTACAGTACTACATTAATTGATGAGATCCCGGCTCCAACGATGTTTCAGACGTCTTATTGGATTGTTAAACTAACTTAAACAAAAATTATTGATAATACATTATTTTACTGTCAAATAATTTATTAACTCGTTATTTAAACCAACTAATTATACAAGAGTACGTACTGTATATGAAGATCTGTGATATTCGTACCGCATTAAGTACAAAACTGGTTTTAACAACTAAAAAATCTAACAAGATTTAAGTTATTCAAAACACTAACTCGTTAAAAAAAAGCGGCTGCTATTGTACATGAGCAAAACGTTTATGCTACAATGAAACTAAAGTAACACAAAAAATGGATAAATTAGAAAAGAAAAAGCAATACATTATAGCTTAATTAGTGTGCAATAGAATTCTAGCTGCTACAAGAAAGGCAACATTAGCCGTCAATCAGTGCCTATCTACAACAGTTAAAGCACATACAAACGATATTGTCATTTAGTCACAGTATTTTAAGTTTTCCCATTTTTTATTCTTTAGAATTTTAACAATTGAGATTATAATTTGACTAGTGAACGTAAAAGATTATTTTATTTTGGTAAATAAATAAAACATATGGAAATTGTTTTGATGCTTACATAAATATATCTGAAATATACTGATTTATTATAAATTTTTTTTTTTATTTATTTATTTAACGTCGCATCAACTACAACGGTCATTAGCGACGACGTTGGGGTGTAACTGTTTACAATGGAGGATGAAATGATTTTTGTAACGTATGAAAATATGCCGTGCCTGAGTGGGATTCGAACCCAAGACCACATGATGAGAGGCGAGCACGTTACCAACTGCGCCAATGCGGCCGGCAATTTATTATAAATTGTATTCTAAGTTATTAAAATTTTCATTATATTTTTCTATTCATCATCGTTTACTTGTATAGCTATTTTCCGGAAATTCCTTCCAACAAAATCTTTTATTAAGTTTTATATTAAAAAATGTATGAAGGAAGTAAGCAAATAATAAGACCGGAGTAATCAATAAGAGTTCTTAAATTTTCAAAACGAGATAAGAACAATAAACAATAAGTTTCTTTTCCATTTTTATTTTCAATTTTTGTTCTTTTATTTTATCTACCATCAGAAATCTTTTTATTTATTCACAAAACCGCTGCTTGTGATGGACCGAATAGTGAATGCCTGTATTTTCAGGAAAATTTATAAATTCAAATAAGGGCCGAAAAAGAAATAAAAGTGAGCTGAAGCAGTGTCGTAAGCGTTCCTACTTTTATTCAGATTTCAAGAACCTACTAATGAGAGAGGTATTCAAGAAAAGTATCAAGTCATTACTATGCGGTTGAAAGTTAACTTGAAAAGAAAAAAAGCAAGCGAGGTAAGAGTAAAATAAATTCAAGACCGCATAATTAAAAAATAAATCATGCCATTTTATTATTTTTCATAATAAAATATTTAATTTTCAGTTCTCCAGAACCAATAAAGTTTGTTCTTTATACAGAATGTTAAAATACAACATCAATTATAATTCAAACCGTACCTCATTGATTCAAAGTGTTATTTTATCGTAACGATTCTACTGCGCTTTAAAGAATATTTTAAATTATACTTAATAATACCCTAAAAAAATTATTTATGTATATATATATTTCAAAAAAATATTATTATGCCATGTTTTATTAGCGTTTCCTATTAGATCTTCAAAAATCATAATTTCTTTCTAATTTTATAAAAATACGGACATTTTCTCCTACTCTATTGGTATTCCTTTCCGTCAAAATATTGGAATAAGGACAATGCATTCCCTATGAATGAAATACTTTTGAATATAATTCTCGGAATAGCCGGTCGAATTGTGGTCAATCGATGTACCTTCGAATAAGATTGAAATATTTTATTTGGCCTATTATTAATTATTTATTTTGTTCTATTTCATACCTTAATCTTCTTCTTTTTTCACAATCCAGGATTATGCTCCCCCTATTTTGACTCAACACATTGACAGAACACTATTAAATATTGCTATATTTTGCGTGGTTTCCCAACATCTCTCCTCCCCCCGACCTTTATTTCTAAAAGTTCAGAAGGTCCTTTCCTCATACATTCTCTATATGTGCTTCCTTCATCGGTTTCGATATTCTGCAATCTTTTCATTCAAGTCGTAAACAACTACTTCCGTTCTTATATCCTCATATCTTGTTGGTTCTTGGGATTGTAACCCTTTATTCTTCTAAGGAATTGCATCTCTGTACAATACTCCCTATTGGTTTAGTACTAACCTACGACTCACTTTTCATAAGGAAGGACCGGGGCAGCCATAACCTTAATCGTTTATTACCTATTTATTATTTTTCCATTATGCTATAGATTCGTCTTGCCAAGTAGAAAAGATTTTCAGTAAGATCTATATTGTCATCATCTGTCAAGGATTAGGCTCAATAGCCTGTTACAGCATCCATATCTTTTTACGTCTTCCCAAGCCTCCCTTTCCTCTAGGTTTACATTTCCATGCTCTTAGAGGAAATTTTTGTGCTGGCATGTAAAGTAACTGATTAGACCAGTTTTTTTATATATTCTTAACGTTTCACAGTGTTTGAATATTTAACTCGGCTCGTATGACTAAACGCAAAAATCTAATTTCAGCAGCCTGGATACGAGATTCATTCCTTTGTAATGACACCCATTTTTCACTCCAATATGTTATGAATGGTACAGCCATTGCTCTATAAAATTTCATTAGCGGTCTATTTTGTCCTCTATTTATTCAGAAATTTGTCTCTTGGTCTTTTAAAACAATTGTTATAAAAGTTTAATTAAGTGTTTATTTTTTATTATCTTAATATCTCGAACGAACCTAGGCTTAGGTGTTACAATATTCTGATGCCCGAACAAGCTAGACGGCCTAAACCGTAAAGAAAATAAGTTACTTCAACAGTCCAATTTTTGTTTAGGTTGGTATTCCTGAATTACACAATAGAATAATTTAAGGCGTTTTATGACGATGCACAAGTATAACAATTACATTAATTTCAAGTTTCGAGGTCGAAATAAATTGATATAATCTGTTATATAAAACATAATAGTTGATATAAAGAGTTTGTAAGGGTGAGAAAAACGATAAATATTATTTTTGCGTAAGCGAGATAATATAGAAAAAGATGAGACGAACCACTCGATGAGAAATAAGCAAAATAGACGAAGAGAGTGGAATATTGGATAGTGGAATATTGAATGAACGCTATCTATTCTACGATATAAGTAGTTTTGGTCAATTTTGTGGTACAGTAGGGATGATTTCGTTCTTTTCTCTTTAAAACGATGAGGCGTATGCCATTAAACTTGCAGTCGTTCAAAGACAAAGCAAATCCCATTCCTATTTTCTAAGCACCCAGACTCTTCGCCATCGAATTTTAACCCTTTCCTCCTTCCCCATTCCCATATTCATCACCACAAACTCGGTTCGTAAAGGGTCCGCAGAAATTTACTCCTCTCGACCCTTCCTTCACCATAATAGTCATCTAGCTCCGTTCACTAAATTGGAGTCCAACAAGCAAGATATTCAAACCAATGAATGGTCAAATCAAGGACCACACTACCACACACACACACCCTTAACTTATATTTCGGAAGAATAACTATACACTTCGTTCAATGACACGAATTTTCTACCCCTACTTACCATTACGTTTTTTTACCAAGCTTTTCTAAAATGCACTAACCGATACTATATTTATCGATTTCTTTTATTACTCGACAAATACCATTTCTGTTATGTTTTCCTCTTTCAGTTCGCATTCTAAGAATTATTAATATAAATGTGAAGTTTAAAAGTCCATCTATAATATATACATTAATTGAGTTAGCTAAAAAAACTTTCCATTGTATATTTGACCTGCTTTTAGTTTATAAACTTATTTTTGTTTTCTATGTTTTAAAATATTTTGAGAATCATATAAACATAAATTACACATAAAATTAAACAGAACTATCTAGATTTGAGTACAAGATAAAAAAACCGAAAACATATTATTTGGGAAATTTTTGCTTCTAATCTCCCCGAAGATCTATATGGGTATATGCTTAATATAGGCTATTTTATTAAGGACGCAACCCTGATTATAAGGAGATAGAAGTAAATTTTTTACTTGATCGGTAAATTTTTGTCCCCCAATAGGTATGTTGGCAACAGTGTACTCAAGGCCAACTACTAAGACAGTAAAAATGTTCCAGTCAAGCATTAGTGCAGTGACAGCAGTCGTTTCGTTATATTGTGTCAGCAATGATTTTTTCCAAGGAAGAACCGGGTGTTTTATTAAGGACGCAACCCTGATTATAAGAAGATAGAAGTAATGCAATGTTTTCATTGCATTTTGCTATTAATTTGTAAAATAATAACTTAGATTAATTAATAATTTGTAGTGTACGGAAAATAAAAATATGCCGTAAATTGTGGCTTTTAACATAGGGTTGCGTTCTGAATAAAACACCCGGTTCTTCCTTGAAATAAACTATTGCTGACACAATATAACGAAACGACTGCTGTCACCAACTAATGCTTGACTGGAACATTTTAACTGTCTTAAGTAGTTGGCCTTGAGTACACTGTTGCCAACATACCGATTGGGGGACAGAAAATTTACCGATGTATTACTTCTATCTTCTTATAATTAGGCGCCCTTAATAAAACACCGTATAATATGAAGAATAACTACAGTGATTCTTAGAAGGATCAAGCATATTTAAATAAAATTAAATTGAATTTTAACGACATCTTTACAGAATAAAGTTGTGGTTTTTTCATTGATTTGCCGAAAATATTTATGCGTTTACTTTAGTGGAACAATGAATGTTTTACTATAATATTTAAGGAATAGATCACCCGTTCTTGAAAGTTTATACAATTTTGGTTAAACACGTATGAAGGATAATTTAACATGTTGATAATTAACTACTTTGGACTTTTCCATTATAGTATTACAATATAATAACTATTAAAATGTTTTAGATGTTATGTTATAATAAATGATAGTGTGCTATATTGAGACTAGAAAGACCCGTAGAAGGAGTATTAGATAAGAAAAGTAGCTACTATGAGAATACTAGTTCAGCTGTAGATGAGACCGAACATATCCATTTGTCTCCCTTCCTCACACCAAATATCAGACACCCATAAAGTAACCATCCGTGCTGCTCAACCAATTCATCCTTCCATTAAACTGAAGGGTATTATTCTCAACATGTTACACAACTTTATCAAACTAAGCGGTTGATTTATTTCTGTGTAAAACTTATTATTGTTAAGGGATTCCTCGTATTACGGATAATATTAAACGAAATAAATGAGCTTTCATTATTGTTATTAGTAATAGTAGAAGCAGTAATAGTAGTAATAGTAGTAGTACTAAGTAATACAGAGTAACCTGGATAATTCAAACCCAGATCAGTCAGACATACCGGGTAATCTGAACTCAAAATGAGGAAAGAGCAAACTGAACCAGCGTGACGCTTTGTAATTTTAATATTATTTAATCTATAGAATGACTTTAAAAAACTTTAATCCCATCGGGTTGGTTTAAAGGTGAAGTCGTCACCGCAAGTCATCTGTTTAACAGCTGACAGCTTTGTAAGGATAAAGATTTGTGATTCAAATCCTAGTTGAGGTAGCCAGAAATACGGATTTCAATAATAAACAGTGGTTACATGTGTACTGTAATAGTTGCACTTCCTTTAACTTCGACCGGTGGGCAAATACTTAAAGGGTACCCGGAACAAAAGAAATTGAAAATTTTCACATTTCCGGTTTTTTGCAAATTATTAAAATTCAGAGTTTTCTGCATCCAACATATAAGTATAATTTGTTGGAGGTTTTGCAGTTTTTAAAAATACCACGTTATTTTTAAAACTACGTTATTTATTTACCGGAAACGAAGCGCCAATCCATGGTCTGGAACAGCCGAACTTTACCGAGAGCCAAAAAATCTCGAATGAGCAAGTCAAAATTTAAAGCAATGATGATTGTTTTTTTTTTGTTTTTTTGGTACCCATGGGGATGTGTACCTTCACTGGGTTCCTGAAGGTCTAATAATTAATTAATATTACTGAGGAGCTGACAGAAAATGACTTCCAGCACTGTTTCCAACAATGGAAACTTCGCGTGGAGCGCTGTAGGTATAAAGAAGGAGTGTATATTAAAGGTGCCAATAGGTGGTTATATGTAAAATAAAAAAAAATTTACAATGTCAGTCTCGCTGTTTAATAGCCACACCTAGTAATTTGGCAACAAGACGGCGCGTGTCCTCATTTCAGTTTTCTAGACGTATAAGGCAGCTTACTGTACATAAATAAAAAGTGGACTCCACTCACCATAGATATCATGAGACTTAGCAGCTGGTACCAGTGACTTATCGATGAGTGCTGAGCTGCCGAAGATCTTGAAGAAGTGGACTGTATTTGCGTGGTTAGTTTCCTGGAGTGTCTCCAAGGCGTAAATTTACTGTGAGGTGTGAATTAATGTCGATCTGTGTAGCGATTTTAATTATTGCGTTTTTTTAAGTATAGCCTGAGCGCTATACTGATATGACCTGGTAGAAGAACGTTAAAAACAAGATAGAGTCTATTCGCGTATCTAAATAGCGGGCGACTATCCTGTTCAACTTAAAACTGGTTAGTAAGTTCAGATAGAAATGAATCCTCATTAGTTGAGACTGATAAATGATAACTTACGATTGTAGAGAAACAAACTGATTAATTCAATAATAAACATAAAATTTATACAAGGTGTAGCTTTTAAATAACAAGACTGACGTTGTAAAAAAAATTTATTTTAATTTTTAACATATTACTTATTGTCACCTTCAATATACACTCCTTTTCTATCCTTACAACGCTCCATGCCAATTTTACATTGTTGGAAACAGTGCTGGAAGTCATCTTCAGTCAGGTCCTTCAGGACACGTGCCGTTTTCTCTTTTACAGCCTCGCCAGACTCAAATCTTGTTTCTTTTAATTCAAATTTCACCTTAGGGAACAGGTAGAAGTCATATGGTGGAAGATCTGGTGAATAAGGTGAATTTTCTAACACTCAGGATGCTGTACTTGGCTAGGAACCTCTTAACAGATAACACGGAATGAGCTGGCGTACTGTCTTGGTGGAGAACTCATGATTTGTCCTTCCACATTTCAGGGCGTTTTTTCCTTACTCCTTGACGTAGTTTAGAAAGTACCTCAAGGTAGTAATATTGATTAATTGGTTTCACAATTACATGAATATTAGAAAAAAAAACAATCATCATTGCTTTCAATTTTGACTTGCTCATTCAAGCTTTTTTAGCTCTCGGTGAAGTTTGGCTCTTCCAGTGCATGGATTGGCGCTCTGTTTCCGGATCATAGTAAGTAAAAAACCACATTTCGTTACATGTTATTATTGTTTCCAAAATATTTGAGTCATTTTCAATAATTTTCATTTTCAAGTGTCAGTACACACATTTTTGCGAGCTTTATATCTAACATTTTTGAGCGGCAAGTGTCCTGAAGGAGCTGACAGGAGATGACTTCCAGCACTGTTTCCAACAATTGAAAATTCGCATAGAGTATTGAAGGGATAGAAAAAGAGTGTATTTTGAAAGAGACAATAGGTGATTATGTATAAATTAAAAACAAAATTTTTTACAACGTCAGTCTGGTTATTTAATAGCCACACCTCGTATGTTAATGTTTATTTCCAATTCAATTTGTTCAACTTGCTTTACAGTCTTACCAACAAAAAGTCTTTAAGGGGGCACGTATCCCTATACTTCACAATGGTAACGGTTGAACCTTTTTTCAGGAACTACATAAAGTAGACACTTAACTTTTTTTATCTTTCAGATCATTCATTTTTGCACATTTTGAGCAGAAGAAATGTTAAAATTGATTAAGTAAAATTTTTTTACTATTATTTTCCAAAAAGACGTTTTAATGATAATTTTCAAATTTAATAAATAAATTTATAATTTTAAACGCTGGGATTAGGCAGACATAATGGATCTTTCACACGAAAAAAAAATCGCTCAAATTATCTTCAGTTTGACCCACCGGGTTGGTCTAGAGGTAAAATCGTCGCCAAAATCAGCTGTTTAACAGCTGATTTTCGGAGATGAAGGTTCCTGGTTCAAATCCTAGTAAAGGTAGTTACTATTATACGGATTCGAATGGTAGACGGAGGTTACCGGTGTACTTTGATGGTTGGGGTTCAATTAACCATACTCTCTCAGGAATGGTCGACCTGAGTCTGTACAAGGCTACACCTCATTTACACGTCATACATATCATCCTCATCTCATTGGGTCATTAGGTTGCTTATTGTTCTGATTTGAACCGATTGCAACGTACACACATTAAGGATTATAAATAAAAAATCTTCAGTGAGTGAGTCAGCTGTTTTACAGCTGATATCGGAGACTAAGGTTCTGCGTTCAAACCCTAGTAAATGTAGATTTTTTTATACGGATTGAATACTAGACAGTGGTTACCGGTGTACTTTGATGGTTGGGGTTCAATGAACCAAACTCTCTCAAGAATGATCGGCCTGGGTCTGTACAAGACTACACCTCATTTACGTACCATACATATCATCCTCATCTCATTGGGTCATGGGGTGGCTTATTGTTCTGAATTGAACAGATTGCAACTTACACACATTAGCGATAAATAAAAAACATATAACTTCAGTAGCTCCTGAGAAAAAGGTACAAAAATGCGGTAAAAAAACTAATTTTCGGAAACACCCATTTAAAATAAATAAATATTGTTTTGTTTTGGTGCGAGTAGTTGCACCAGCTGCAGAAGGTTAACGAAAAAGTTTTTTTTAAATATTTATATTATCGTCGAATTATAATATTTACACCACTTTGTAGCGAAAATTTTAAACTACATTATGCATCAAAAAATAAACAAAACTAAATTTTTCCAATATATCGATACGTGATCCCATTAATATTTTCTGTTTACAACAAAAATAATTTATGACTTATCTCCAATAGTTTAAAACTGTAAATTTTTAAATGGATGAAACCTTTATCGATGACTCAGTAGACTATACATATTTATATTACCTTTGTCCTAAATTTTTTTGGTTACTAAAACTTTTTTTATGAACTAGTTGATTTAGGTCGTTTATGTATGTATATTATATTTCGTTAATCTATGACATGAGTTGAAACCGGATCACTAAAACAAGTTTTCCTGAAAAATAAAACTTTACCGTTATACCTGAGAAAGTATTCGCAACATTTTGAGCACCATTAATTTTTCGTTCAGTTAATTTTATATAAAAGAATGCGGTAATCTAATTTGAAAAACCATAAGCCTGGAAAATATTTATTTCTCTGTTAGATTGAATTTGCTAAATCAGGTCAATGTGTTAATCACGTAAATTACATTAAAATAAGAGAAATGAACGTTACGTTAAAGTTATGATACTAGAGTGGAGTTTCTGGAAAAGGGAAAAGTTTATGTTTCTATAGTAAGGGTCTGTGTTCGCTAATTAATTTAAAAGTTCAGGGATATTAATCATAATAAGATTGTTTCTTTTGAAATGTAAAACTTTTATAAATTATTTTGTTTATTTAAAATATTTTTCTATAATTTTTCATTTTAAAATCGTCATTAATGAAAAATTAAATAGGCCAATTTATTACAAAGTTTTTTTGGCTTATATAAAAATGACATTGATTTGTCTGTTTAGCTATGAATTAGTTAATATTCCAATGCCTACACAATACTAAATAATTTTTTTGTGAAAATTTCATGAAACGTTGAAATTGGCTTCAATACCAACTAAATATATTCCAAATTTTTATCTTTTAAACTAATATCACCGTCACCCCTTTTGATTAGCCGGCTATGAAAGCTTCCGACGTAGCGACAGAGGGAGCCATCAATAGTTCCGAGAGAGGCGGTAGGCTTGTGGCGGCGTATCGACAAAGGCCTTCGTCATTAAGGCCGAGCCAGTAACCACCTTGTACCACAGCGCTCTCGGCGACTATAAAAAGAGCGCTTCACTGAGCCAAGTAATTCAATTCCGATCCAGACAGCAGACAAGACGTCCACCATCTGCAACACGGCTACCGGACTCCAGCGAAGAATAATCAACGACCCCGCAACAGAGAAGATGAAGCTTCTGCTCGCCGACCCGTCACCGTAAGCCGTCGACCGGACCGTCATCGACCACTGACGTAAGCGATGCCCAAAGCGGGCCCTCGACCGAGCCTTACGCCCACCGGACCCGACGAAGCAGCCATCGATGCACTACTGCGAAGGAAGAAGATGACGTCTCCGCTGGACGATGACACGACGTGTCGCCCAGCTCCTCGACCACCACGACGACTACGACCGACGCTTCTCATCAAGACGTTCACCGCATAAACGGCTTTTTTAGGGCTACCAAGATTAAAGGTTTTAACTCGCCACTTAATGTCGCCATCCGATGACTCTAAAATAAACGGAAATAAGGATTCATTAAACTTGTAACAGCATGGTAGATGTTAAAAATTTGACGTGGTTAATAGAAATAACTTATTAGAAAAAAATGGAAAGTTTTCTTAAATTTATTTTGCTCTTAAATTTGTTTGCTTAAACCAGCCTTCCCGGTCATTTTAAGCCACTCATTCGCGTACAGACACACAGGTTTTATCACAGTATTATAATGTTTAAAGTACGTAATTAAAAATGAAAGCGACCGTGTTTGGAACCCTGTATCTCACCAAGTAATTAACATAAAATTCTAACTCTTTAAGTCTATCGGGAACGAATATTATTAAAGAAATTTTTAAATTTTTTAGCGTTTGTTCTAAAAGGCTGAATTTAACATGAAATTAATTAGAAAACTTGCAGGTAAACTCCTCTAAAACGCCATACTTTTCTACTTAAAATTAATTGTGAAAATGGATAGTAAAAAGTGAAAAATTGATAGTGAAAGTAAAAATTTATAGTGAAAAGTGAAAATTTGCTAAAAACACGTACATAATTAATTTTAAAATCAAAAGAAAATGCCTACGAGCTGTTCCTAAATTTTCCTAAAAACGGGCTGTTCCTAAAATTTTTATGTGTTTTGCTTGGTGAGATACGTAGCTCTAAACACAGGCCTCATTTTTCAGTTTACGTACAAAATTTTGGATTGTTTTGAGAATGCTTTCTTCTGGCACATGTGGTAAGTTCCTTGGGCTGCATCAACCATCTTCTTCGTTTGATTTCGTTCGATTCTTTTTTGCTCCTCGGTTTTTTTTATCTTCTTCAGGTACTTGAAGCTACCTTTCTAATCTCCTATTCCAATTTTTCCGAATTGTTATCCGGATCTACGTTTATATTATTTTTTTATATTTTTCTTCTTTGTTTTAATTTTAACTATATTAGCACTTCTACAGTTTTTACATGACTTCATAAGACATCCTATATATATTTTGATAGAAATACAAATATATTGTACGGTATATGTTATATTAAAAGCCTTATGAGATTTCTGGATCAAACAATAAATTTACATAAAATAAATTCTGACTATCGAAACCTGTAAGAAACTACATTTACCTTCAAGTCTGTAGAATATTCATTTTAAACTTCATAACGGAATTTACATTATACTTAATTATAATCTTCTATTAATCATTATCTATTCATAATCGTTTCAAACTTTAAACAAACTTTTCATTAAACTATTAAAGTACTATAATTTATTTTTACTACAAAACTAAATTTTAAACTATATTATTAAACTCACGCTCTAATATAATCCGGTTTAAAACTTCAGTACAACGAAACTTACATGTTTAAGTTTGTAGTTATATGCATTAGAATGTAATTATTTTGAATTAAATAAGGTAAATGACATGTCATTTCCAAAAGTTAGAATAGTTATGAAAGTTAATTGGAGAACGAAACTTCTTTGTTATCAAAAATATTGGTTTGACAATCAACTATGATTGAAATTTCAGCTTCATTGAAATATATTTTGGTACCCATTAAAGGCAGGTGGAGTGTTAAATTATTTGCACTCGATCTGCTAGTTCCAGGGCTACAAAAAATAGTTCTGTTTTTTATCACATGGTTAACCATGATAACAGGAGATGTAGAGGTGTAAAAGGCACTAGTCAGAGTTATCTCCTCTGAGAATAATGGCTTTTTGTACTGCCAGACCTTGTGGTGAATGAAGTGCAAGTGTCGTTTGCGAAGTGGAAAGAAGAGCTTTCCGGAAGGCCTGGTATGCTGATAAGTATACTTTTCCACTCAGTCAGGAAAGCAATGGTAAAACCTTTCACTCCTCATTTTACTTTGCATTGGTTCAAAATCAACAGAAACCTCAATCAAAAAAAAAAAAAATTAAATGAAGTGAATGACACTAAATGAAAATTTAGCTCTGTTTGACTTAAAAATAAGGAAAATCCCTAATTGGCATTAAACTAGGCTCTGTAAAAAAATGCTTAAAATTAAAATTGTAAAATTTTAATTTTTGATACTCTAATTATATACGTATTTTTCCTAAAATGAAATTGCAGTCTTAAACCCGGAGTTTTTTTTAAATTACAGCCTTAATACACATTAAGGCTGCATGTTAAAAAACCAACTTTTTACTTTAAAAACACATCCTTCCACGAATTTAATTAAACATGTCGCTTATTCTATCTTGTAGAGCACTAGGAACTTAGTAAATAAGGCGACTTCAAACAAAATCGTAGAAGCTGTTTTTGAGGAAACCGGAAGAACGTAAAAAATGCACGAATAAATTTTTTTATTGGCCGACCTCATGAAACGTTCACTCAATTCGATGAAATTTTTTGTCAAATAGGGTCTACGCTAACGGTAAGTAACATTACGTCCAAGTTTCAACTCCGTACAATGTTCCATCATTGGGTGCTTAACAATCCCTTAATATGCAATAGCCTATGAAATCTATAGACTTAACAGGAATCGCACGAATACGACTGAAACAACGATGGAGTAGCACCGATGGACATCATACATTAACGCAACTCTAGCATTTTTGCGTATACAAAAATATAATTTTAAAAATTAACTTAATTATCGTTATCTGGAGAGCTATCGCTGGGTGGTGTTCTCCTGAAACCCAATCACATGGTTGGTTTTTTTAGGTTTTTTATTAATTTAGTTGTGAATGTTTTTGCTGGTTGTTTTTATACAGTTGCAAAATAAATAAAGTAACAATAAAAAATTGCGGGGCTTTTTACACCCATACACAGCGCGTGCGCGCAAACACCAACACACACACACACACACACACATACTTATACCGATTGGTAAAAAAATTGGGTTCAGGGGATCTGAAAACGTGCATTTTCGGTGAAAACTTGATTTTGAAAATCAGCATGGAAACAATACTATCCTTTCCATATTCATTCCTATAGTGGAAGAAAAAGTAAACAGTGCTTTGCTCCATGACTAGATAAGACAGAAATGATTATTGTTTGTAGAACACAAATCAAGAATCAGTAAAGCTCACGGAATAAATATTTGGGTGTATTGTGTAACTGTTGCAACAGGTAGTTCACGCATTTGGTGAAACTGATTCAAAGAAGCTGATGCTTTTTCTTCTTCTATCCGTAATTGGAAAGTGAAGAAGTGGTCAAAATACTAGTTGCTAGTGCACCACCATCAACTATACCGGTGGGAAAATACTTTAATATGAACGAAAAATTAATAAACAAATTGAGCGCCAGCTCTATCAGCAGAGTATGATAAAAATAAATTAGACTATATTTCCTTCCTTAAACTAAATATTTAATGAATACTAAACTTGTATAACTAAATTTTAAATTTGTGTACTAACTTATACTTAACGAATACTAAACTAATGAGTAGGCTACTATTTATTTTATTATTGCTAAAAACAAGTACAATGAATCTTAACCTATCATATTTCCTAATACCCGCCTAGTTCTAGCCTGTGCGCGGGTATGAGGTTGGTTTATTTTGTTATTTATTCTATTATAATAAAAGCTTTTTATATCTACACTAAATTTACATAAAAGAAAAGAAACAACAAAATTTCCTAACGTAAATATACAAAAAAAAGATAATATAAAAAATAAATTTTACAAAATAATAAATAAAAATAAAATATCATGTAGTGGCAAAGGATGAAGCAGACTTTCGATGACAATATTAACAAAAATCTTTAGCTGAAACAAAAGAAAGAGCAAGTTTGAATATATAGAACTACTTAAATCCTCAGAATGCCCTCTCCCTAAATTAATCAGCCAGTTAGTTACTCTTCTTTTGTATATTTGAGGAGTTACATCAATATCTCGGATAGCCTCTGGTAAATTAAGGTATTTGATTGGGGCTAGGCCTATATTATGTGCTGCAGTGATGTTAATGGTTTTATGTAATACATATACTAATAGGAAACTACAAACAAAATTATCCTTTACCTATTAAAAATTATAGAAAACTTTTTTCTGCCGTGACTTTAATAGAAAAACGAAACTTAACAAACCCTTAACAAATATACGAATGAATTTACTTCCAATTAAATATGTTTCTTTATTTCTTCTTCTTTATCTCGTTCTCATAGTCACTTTTTCAAATGCTGCTCCTTCTTAACTCTTAAGGTTTTACTCTTAAGCCCCAAGAGAACGGATTTTAATTTCCTGGATCCGAACCAGGAAACCTCTGGTTGACAAACCTCCCTCTCCTACCAACCGTTCAACCAACCTAAATGGCCAACGGGAAGGCGAACCAATCCAATGATTTACTGTAAGTAGAAAGGTAAAAGAAAGGCCCAAAAATCACATAGGGGGAAATACACCCTCCTAATTAATATCAGATGATTGACAGTTGGCTATATTTACAACTTATTGTCTTACTACTATTTTTAATGTAACTTATTCTAACAATGGAATTCCCTTAAATTATTTTTTTTTTTTTTTTTTTGGTTTTTTACCTGAATAATGGAAGTTACGGTATTAGAATTACCTCAACTTTCATTGTTTGCACAATTGTACTTTTACAACAGTTCACTAGGTACTAGCAATAGAAAAACTTTCCAAAAGTTGGATGAAGGATTAAAATGAAAAATCGATTTGAACTTATTTTCCATTGTTTATACCTTTTTTCATTGTTTCAGCTCACTTAGGATATTCTAAAACTATTTTATTTTTCTCATACTTGATGTTTTGTTTCTTTATTGTTATATTTCGTCTTTCCAAATTTATTTCATTTTTTCGCTAAACTCTTTCTTTATTTCTTCTGATCATTTCTTGTTGTAATTTGACGCCACCTACTTTTCTTTGAACTCTCAAAAATATTTAACCTTTATTTCTATATTTATTTGTATCCTCTGTACTACTTAACACCTCCACATCGTTTTCAGATTTTAGGAACTATCTATCTGTAATTTTGGATATTTTGTAATTTTTCCAGCTATCAAATTCTATAGATATCTGCAAAATTTATATTTTCTTATATTTTTGAAGTATATTTTTATAAGTATATTTCTTATATTTTTTAACTCGAAAATAGAAATTTTTAAGGTGGAATTACTGAAGAATGTGATTTGACGTAACTGACTGTGATAGTATGTTGATTTAATTTATGTTTTTATGTTCAAGCCCTTTGTACCTGCGTGTTATGTGTGTCTATGTTCATGTCTTCGTGTCTGCAGACGTTTTTCGTGAATACTTATGTTGATATAGGATTTAGTAAATTTGGAAATTATAATAATAAATAGGAGTGGTGATATATGATATAATGAATCATTATAGCAAGTATATTAAGGCTGTTTGCCGTTCTACTTGCTGACGGACTTCCGTACCTGGCTGCACACTGTTCTGTGGGAGGAGACGGCAGGGTGTAGGGGAGTGTGGGAGCCCTGATAAAAAAAAAATAAATAAAAAAAAATAAAAAAAGGGTGAAAATTTAGGAGTGTATGTTTTTTTTAATCCCACAATATAAAAAAAATAAAATAAAATTTTGACCGAAAAAACATATTTTGGGGTGGACCACCCTTATCACTTAGGACTATTAAAATAGATAAAGACCTATTCTCAGATCTACCAAGTGTACATATAAAATTTCATCAAAATCGGTTTAGCCGTATCGGAGGAGTATGGCAACTAACGCTGTGTCACGAAAATTTTATATATTAGAAGTAGGTAGGTCATTTCCAACCAATCGACAGGGTTTCATAATTTTGTGAATTATGACATGAATTATGTAACTACAAATGAATAGAGTAGTTTTTTTTTAATTAATATTGGTGAACATTAAATTTCAATATTACAAAATAGAATATAGTTTACATAAATTTAAATTTCAGTACGAATAAATTGGTAGAAATATAAATAACTACTGTTGGGTTTACAAACGAAGTAAAATTACATAAACCGCTGTTATAATACAACAGTCAAATTTCATATGCAAAAAATTGACCGCGGAAACTCCACAGAGGGTTAACATGTGTGACAGCCTTTTGCAATTTAAATTCGCTCGTATATACGAACAATGTTCCCGGAACTATTACAACATTCATTAGAATGTACTCTCTTTAACTACTTAAATCTCCAGTGATTAATAATTTATAAATAACGTTTAATGGAGGCTTCATTTTATTAGTGTCACAAGTGGACTTAATAATTATGTCCCATATTTATTTTATCTAATATAAAACACATAAATGTAATTTTTTTGTTGATAATTGTACTCTCATTTCTATCGACTTACATATATATCGTCGATCTGGAAATTTCTATAATCGTTTAATTATCGGGAAAAATAATAGGGTAAAGCAGGAATTGATGGCCATGATTTTTTCAAAAGCCAATAGGAGATCCTTTTAAAGCTATAAAAATTTAGAACATTTCCAGAAAATGCTTCATGTAGAGTAAACTCTCGATTATCCGCGGCGCCTACAGTAAAACGTTTTATACATATATAAAAAAGTGCTCACCTCTCATCATGCGGTCTTGGGTTCGAATCCCACTCACGCACGGCATTTTCATACGTTACAAAAAAAATATCGTTTCATCATTCACAGTCACAACCCGTCGTTGTTGCTAATGACCACAGTAGTTGATACGACGTTAAAAAAACAAATAAAAAAATAAAAAATACACAAAAATAAGTTTTGAAACGTAGAATTATTTCGTAAACACGGAAATAGGTTTTCTAATTACTTTAATGTAATAAAAATAATCATAAACAATATTATACATAATAAACATAATAATGTAGGCTACAGTACAACACGTACAGTATAGTACTTACACGAAAAAACAAGCAATTGACCGATTTTTTTTTGTAAAAATGTAAACATAACTTTCTCTTAAACAATAATGTACAAAACGTAGATTAAGTTTTTTATCATGTACGTTCTTTTACTATACAATAAACTGATTTAAAACACTTGAGTGTTGTTTTTAAGTATCTTCAGCCATTTTAACCGCTATTGGAAATTTTGCGGCTTATCCGCGAAATTCGAATTTCCGCGGTATCCGCACCAGTCAATTCCGCGGATAATTGGAAGCTTACTGTATTTATAAAAAAAAAAAAAAAATACGAGTTCATTTATAAAATAAGATTTTGTCCATATCTAATAATTATGAATGGTTTTGTAATTACGCAACACTTGGCCATCTGAACTGTGTATAAGGATAAGGTGGCCATACACCAAAGAGATAAATGGCCAGCCTACAAATACTCATAAAACCAAGGACTAATAAAATTTATACTAGGAGTGAATAATTTGTTTTATATGTTTTTATTGAACGTTTTAATACCTACATTTTTTGAGAAAATTGCAAAAAAGTGAAAATTGACATGAATAAATTACTACTTCCGATGGACCGATTTTGATGAAAATGTATATGTTTCAGGTCCTATATTGGTACATAACTTAAGTTTCAAGTTTCAACTTCGTACAATGTTCCGTTCTTGAGTCATTTTTTTACACACCCAGACCAATCGCTAAAAACATGTTTTTTGGATTCAGGGGGTCTGAAAACGTGTATATCCGGTGAAAACTCGATATAAAAAATGAACATGACAACAATACTTCCTTTCCTATATAATTCATATAGGCAAGAGAAAGTAAAAATATCAGGTAGGCCTACTTGCAAAAGCCGTTCGATATAGTAACATTTTTATATTGTTACAATGATGTTAGTGATGTTTACCAATACATTATTAAGAATTTTTACTACAAAATCATGTTTGTAATTTAGGAAATAAAAAAATAAAAACATTTTGAATTAATACACACTGCTCTGTAGTACGATATGTTGATATTAGACTACATGTAAAAAATTGAATAGAGAAAATGTTATGTTTATGAGAGGTTTCTAATAAATTTTTAAAAAGGAATGTCTTTTTATGACATAATATTTTGGCATAAAAATACTTCCTCGTTTATAATTGAATAAAATTAGTTCGTTTAATAAAAATTTGAAACGGAACCAAGATGATGCACAAATTAATATTGTAATATAATAATTTTGTCAAGCTATTTTATATGTTTTATAGTTATGAATCCATCTTTATTTTTCCGCATTCTAAGCATATTTCTTCATTTTATAGATGCTATGTTCTTTCCTCTAGAATGAAGCGATTTTTGTAAAAATATGGTGAACACGAATAGGAACGATATCAAATTTTTAGGCCGGTTATGAATTTGTTTGTTTATATGTATCTGCAATAATATATTATCGCGTGTGGTAATAAAACCATAAGGAAAAGCGGCAATAATAATAACTAAAATACTAATGCTGGATCGAAGCCAAAAGACTGTTAGATTTACTAAATGAAATTCGCTCCAATGTAGTCAGCCGCACTAATTCATGAAGATACTACTTCAACAATTGTCTAACATCTTCAGAAATATCCACTGTTTTATCGTTTATTAAAAAGGTCATGTTTAGACTTCAATAAATAACAATGAACTATTTATTCCGTTGTAATTTCGCAACTGATAATATAAATTTATCCTCACTTTTGTACTTATATTTTGTTCATCGTTTATTGTTAACAAATCATTTTCTCACTCGCGGTGTAATGAATTCAGAATAACAAATTATTTTATGAATTGAAACAATTTAAAGATTGATATTTTTTTTGTAATCCCTAATGTGTGTGTTGCAATCTGTTCAATTCAGAACAATAAGCAACCCCATGACCCAATGAGATGAGGATGATGTGTATGACGTGTAGTCTTGTACAGACTCAGGTCGACCATTCCTGAGAGAGTATGGTTAATTGAACCCCAACCATCAAAGTACACCGGTAGCCACTGTCTAGCGTTCAAATCCGTATAAAAGTAACTAACTTTACTAGGATTTGAACCAGGAACCTTCGACTCCGAAAATCAGCTGTTAAACAGCTGATTTTGGCGACGACTTTACCTCTAGACCAACCCGGTGGGTAAGGTTGTAACCCGGTGGTAAAGATTGATATGGACTGTAATAAAGGTTTTTTATCCACATTAACAAGTTTTCTTCTTTCTTCTGTTCACCTATTACTATAGATTCTGAAGTCACGAGATTGCCTTTTGCGTATAGACGGGCTGTGAGGAAGGGAAGTGAAAATTTGACTGTGCTGCCCACCTGAACGGTGAGACACTACATTTCACTACAGTGCAGGTACTAAATACTTTGTGTAAGCTGTGGTTTATTCCGTAAAAATGTTTTCTTCATAAACCATATCTATACTAATATAACAAAGAAGAAACGTCTGTTTGTTTGTTTTTTTTGTATGAGGTAATCTCAGAGACTACTGAACTGATTTTTTTTAAAAAATCTTTCATTGTTGCATAGCTTAGAGCTTCCTGATTAATATAGGCTATTTTGCAACTTCGGTAACTTTAATTAAGTGAGTTAAGCAACTTAAACTGTGACGATGTTGCATGTTTTAGTTTATCGGGTGCATAGCACTTTTATTTTTATTTTTTGTAAGTCCTCTGGATGGTGTATTTCTTGGGCTAAAAGCATGATTAATTTTTTATATATCATAGAAAAACGTGAAAATAACATTTGATTCCAAAAACATTAAAATTGGAAGTATTCAAAATTTTTAATTTTGTACTCTATTTCGTATATTTGTTTTCATTCGACAGTTAGCGAGAAAGTCAAATATTTCCAATTACTCTGCGTACCGCACTTACGTATTACTGTCACTTATCTCAGCCATATATCAACTGTCTCTTTCTTTTCCATCAGTATCCTTCTATGCATTCTATTCAGTTCTGTTAAATCGAAGGGGAAAACATTTAAAACGGTGGGAATCGATTTGAGACAAGAGTGCTTCCTTCACTCATGGACAACTTTACGTCGGACTTTCTAGAGCTGGAAGTGCAGAAAAACAATTTATTTTGCTGCCACAGGGGTACAAAACCACAAATATTGTATGTAGAGAGGTTTTAAAATAATTTAATGAGACCTACATTAGCTGCTGTGAAGCAAAGCGAGCGAAATTTCCTAGTAAGATATAAATTTAACCTGTAATATTGCCTATAACTTAATTATATGACTAGTAATGTTTGTTTTACTGTAATTACCTTATTCCATTGGAACAAAATTTTGTACGAATGATTCGTCTTCTTTACTATCGCTGTCACCGGCGTCTTCACTATCAGTCTCACTAGTGCTATCGATGTCCAGTGGTGAAGTTCGTAAATGATATTTATAAACAAATAAATAAGTTATAATTAGTAAATAATTTATAAAAACTGTAAATGCTTCTCTCCTTTTCAAAGATTTAAAATAGACTCAACTTTCAACAATCCTTTTTTAAAATTTTGGAATTTTAAATTTTCTTTTTTCTTTTTTTTTTTTGTTTTATTTATCTTACTTACATCTGGAAGCTGGAAATCATCTGTATTTATGTTGAGATGTAAATATAACAAATGTAAATGTTGACATGTCTTGGTTATATCAGTTGTGTCAGTTGTGTGGAGGGTATGTTTTTACGTGTGTGTTTATTGTAATTGTGTGTAAGGAATTATGTTTATATACTTGTCTCATAATCTATTACACTAGTATCTACCTATTTAATTTCCTTCTTTATTTTTCGAATTGTGGAAAAAGAAACATCACAGTAGTTAGCCACTCGCTCATGATTTTTTAAGAGGCAGGAAAAGGCGTTTTTGTTTAGCTTTAACTTCACAGCATTTTATTACACAGCATATCACATTCCGTTCAACATTGTAAATAGTTTTCGAGAACTAACATTTCTCTTTACGGTAACAAGCAGTTATCCCGCAACAAAAAAGATAAGCAGTTATCTTATTTAGTGTACAGTTAACCTACAAGAAATTTCGCGATATACAGTATATGCCCTGGGTATAAAAAAAGTTTTGTTTGTTCTTCTGAAGTTAAAGCAATAACGCATGCGCACAGAACTGTAGAAACTACTAAACTATCAATTGCGCTGAATGAATCTAATGAAATGTTGTTTAATCCCTAACATGGTGACTACAAAATCAGGAATAAGAGGCTGAGAATATTCGAAAAAATGGCACAGTCCAGTGAGTGTGCATTGTCTGTAGGCTACCTCTGGATTCGTGTGATTTTTTAATTGGAAACGAAACATTGTTTAATGTTCCAAAATACTGTGTCACCGTTGAGTTCTGTATGAATGCTAAAGATTCGTACGTTGTAGGTATTACATTCATAATTAAAAGTAAAATTTTGGTTTAAAAATTTGTTTCCTATTTACTATTGACTTTTTCGCCAAACCGTAAATCAAAGTTCCATAAATCCATATCGAACGAATTAGTTAGTTGTAAAAATGTAGTTTTTGTTTAATTGGTAACTGTCATTTACAGTGCAGTAAAGCGTATGACGTCTTTAACCTGTTCTTCATAAAAGTACGTTTTTCCATGTTTAGTGGTTCCATGTTAGTCTTCTGTCTTGCGTATCTCGATGTACGGATCAACATGCTACACGTGTGACAAGTATGCGTTGTGCTGCTCGTGTCACATTACCTTAAACGTGCAATACACTTTTCAATTTGCGTCAAATTTTACAGTATATAGCCTAGTATTATACCTTTACTTGTATTATGTAGTATAAAGAAGCATTATAGTATTATAGTATTATTATACATTATATTATACATAATAGTATTATAGAAGCATTATACTCGTACTCATACAGTAGCCTACAGTATATAGACGATACTGCGAATGTTGAAACGATTGCGCGTTCGTGCTGACTTTGAAAACTGTACAAAAGTAAAGCAAAGAAAAATATATGATTTCTTTGTAAAGATAATATAAACACTTGTAAATATTTGTCTATGGAAACATATTTAAGTGTTTTATTGTCCAAAGAATCACAAATAAACGGCAGTTTTTCAATTACGTTTTGTTTTTATTGATTTCCTACCCGGATTTTATATTTTCCGATTCGCTTCCTATCCCGAATAGTCTGGATAAACGAGGTATCACTGTATTTGATTTATGCGGTTTTATTTAACCTGAGAATGTTGTTTATAATTAAAAGTTTATATTGAGTAAAGTATTTTAGGAATTCCAATGAAATTAAACTTATGCTTTAATATCTTAAATTTTAATCACGAAACACAGTAATTTAATATTCTTGGCTTGCACGATTTTAATAATTACGAGAACGAATTGGCAGAAATTAAAAATATAAATTATAATTCAGGTAAATTTTTAACAGTGTATTGATTTTTATATATATTTCAGAATTTTTATTTTTTTATTTTACTTTAATAAAAATAAAACTGGTAAAAGATTATTTCGTTTTAACATTGTATATGTAGATATAAAATTCATAAAACTATGCAGACTGTATTATTAATAATACTATAGTAGTTTTAAACAAGAGATTAAGCGCTTAGAATAAAATTATTTGTATTACTCTGTAAACCAACCCAATGTTGCTCAGTGCAAGCTTACCACAGCTTATAATATGTAAAACAGAAAACAGATACACAAAATTAATACTTTGAAATGTTCTACATATTCATGTATTTAAGTGTTTGTAAATTATAAACGTGCAGGTAAAACCTATTTTGGTATTATTTAATACATTTTTTAATATTTTATATTAATTTTCTTATTTAGTGAAAATTTAAACATATATCTGATAAAATAAAAATCTGTAATATAAAATTACCAACTATTACGACAGGGTTAGCGACCCTGTCTGCATTTCCAGGGTGAAAATTTGTGATCGGGAAATCGATCCAGTCAAGGACTTCAAATATCTGGGTGAAAACATCACAGGAAATAACAATGAGAAAGTTAACTGGACAGAAAGATTCAACAAACTCGCAAAATCCGCAAAACAAACACAAAATGTTTACAATAAAAAGTGTCTTTCAATAACTTCAAAACTCCGGCATTACAACACCGTAATTCTTCCGGAGATCATATACGGCAGCGAAACAATCTTTAGTCTCAGGAAGATAAACACGGAGCACAGAATCTCAAAATTGGAGCGTCGGATCATCAGGAGATGCCTGAACAAAAGATGTTTCTCTGATGGGATATGGAAACCCGTCTCGAAAGAAGAAGTATACAGAAATACAGAACCTCTAACAGACCGGATGAGGAAAAAGAGAATTTCCTTCTTTGGACATCTCTTGACGACCGACTCTTCCAGAATCTCAAAACAAATCATCAACTTTTTCCTTAACAGAAAAACTCAGCCCCACTGGATCAGGGAAATTAAGGAGGACATGGACGGGCTCCAAATCTCACTTGCGGACCTCAAAACAAAAGCCGGAAATTATCACAGGCTGAAAACCACAAGACTTGAACAGCAGAAACCGACGAAACGACAGAAAGTTGTGTATTCTGACGAGGAACGGTAGAGAAGATCGGATGGATTGAGGGAATACTGGAGAAAGTTCAAGGAAGGTAACATCAGGAAAGGACTCCAAAAACTGAAAAATTGAACCGCAAAAATTGAAATGAGCTTTTTTTAGTTTGATGAACTTATGTAGTCCCTATGTGGCTTTAAAAAATAATTACCAACTTTGGATTTTTACGACCTGAAAGAAACTGGATAATAGAGTTTTATTATTTATAAAATAACAAAACGTAATATAAATTTAAAAAGTTACAATTAAGTACAATATTTACATTAATAATTACAATTATAACATGTCTCCGCTGGACATGGTTCCGCTGCCCCACGCACCTTACTCGCCTGACCTGGCTCCGTGCGACTTATTCTTATTTCCACGCAAGAAAAGGGACATTAAAGGACACAGATTTGACAACATTGGAGCGATCAAGGAAAATACAAGGGAGGAGCTGTCAGCCATTTCTAAAGATGACTAAGAAAAATGTTTTGAACAGTGGAAGCACCGGCAGTATAAATGTATTAGTTGTAATAGAGAGTATTTTGAAGGAAGATAAGGTTGTTTTGTAAAAAATTTGAAAATAAATAGCTTTTGAAAAATAATTTCGATTTCTTTTGGGTTCCCCCTCGTATTTTGTTTTGATTATGAGATAAATATTTACATGAATAAATTTCTAGTTGTTGAACGTTGGTGTTTGATAGATATCATACATATATTAAATTATGCATTTTCTCTTTCGATATTTCCTCCGTTTAGTTTGTGTAACAACTAAAACAAGGAATTAATTGAAACTGATCAAAGTAGTGTGTAGTGTCTTGAAAACAGATATAGCAGACTTGAATACATTTTCAAGATGCATAACATCTTCTTTGGTATAATGTATTCATTATTCATAAGCTTATATATAGGTATAATAGGCCATACTATGTACTATATTGATATTCACAGCTCCTTCTACTATTTCATATACCTCATTCATAACTTCCCGTCTGGCACCTCAAACTCCAAAATTCAATTCGAATGCTTAGGGCCCACGTAACTACCACCTACTTATTCCTCGAACACCTATGCGGTTTTAATACTACGCATATATATATTTTCAAACGTATGCCACTACTGCACCCAACGATTTATCTGTGTTATATAGAAATAGGTATTACATAAATCTGCTCTGCCAAATACATTTATAATACACTGCTCCCGCATTTAGACAAAACTAACATAAATTTAAAACATTGGAACAATTTGATAGAAACGGTTCATACATGTCCCTAATTTATTACAGTAATTACAAAATAATTTCATTGTTATAAGACATATCTCATTATTATTTTACTTTGAATCTCTCTTAGTTTAAATTATATTTAAATATATAGCTTATATTATAATATAGCTAATATTATATATTATATAGCTTATATTTAAAGAGAGAAGTTTACCTCAAAAATCCAAAAATGTTTTTTAGAAAATATTATTTTTCTAGCTTTCCCAACACTGACATATTATGGCAGTAAGACCTGGATGTAAAAGAAAAAATATTATGAAAAATTGACCGAGATGCGATTCATCAGGGGTTGTAGTCGATGGATCGGTTCAGAAATGAGTATATACGGCAGGAGTTAGATGCGTGTACTCTTAAGGAGACAATATTGTGGCGTACCGCCGGAATCTTGAAAAAATGTCTCCACACAGGATTCCTAGACTAGTCAGAAGTTACAGGCCAATTGGACGGCGTGATCGGGGGCGACCGGTGGCTAGGTGGATGCTGGAATATGTCTTGAGACCTAATCCTTCACAGGATGAAGAAGAAAAAGAAAATTGTTTTTCGACCAAAATATTGTAACATAGTTTGTGATTAGTCTCAGAAATGGTTAATGTAAAAAAGTTTTTATTTTAAAATAGGTTGTTTATTGTAAGATTTGCGTTTTACATAGGTTGGAGTTTGTTTAACAACGATCGTGAACTGCTATAAATCTGATTTTTTTAGGAAATTCCAAATAGTAAAAATATATGTTTATTTTGATTTCTTCAGTAATGTTCCATTAAAATACATCTTCTTAATCGACCAGTCAAGACCTGAATCATGAATGAACAGTGTCGGGTCGTTTGAAATCGTGTCGTTACAAGACCGGTTCTGAACTACGTAAATAGTGTTGGTGCGGGTGGTAACAAGTGGTTGTGGAGTGGCAACCTAATTAATTATTGTTTTAACTTCTGAAGGACCATATTCAATTGATAGTCAAGTTAGGTTTAACTTAAGTTTTGTAATTGATTTAATTTATGGAATTTTGCACACGTTATTAGTCTAAATTAATCATGAATGTGTTATTAATTTTGTCGAAAAATAATTAACGTAAGTTTGTTTACAATTGATTAAACACAGATTCCAAAACGAACCAAGGTTTAGATGTCACAATATAATCCATGCTATGAATAAAATATTATTATTACTTGTTCCTGCGGCATCTGGAAATATTAAAAACAATTAATAATGGTAACTTACAGAGTTGTACAAATTATTATTAAACTCAAAACAATAGCACGTATTTTCTACAATAATCCTTAATATTGTGACACTTATCGCTAAGTTCTGTTTCGGGATCTAGGTAATTAAATAATTAATACACTAAAGTTTACAAATACAAATATTTATTACAACTAAAAGATTTACAAAATAAATAATAAACTAATTGTAATGGAGTATTACAACAAATAACTTAAATAATTTACTTAGTACTACTTACAAATAAGTATACACAAAGCACATACACAAAAACTGAATATAATGCACATACACAAGATAATATAACAATAGTTAACCACTACAATGCTCGAATACGTAACCTGTACGCACCGTTAGCCACTCAATAAACACTCGTCAAAGATCAAACGAAAACTAACTAACTGACCGCACTCGAGGCTCTAATTATATGGGCGAATCAAAGAATCCTCTCGAAAAACACCGAATTCGATACAAAAGTCCCTTTTGGAGAAGTCTTATTTTATGTAAACAGGTTAATAGATCTATTGTAAGTAGAATAAAAGATTTTACAGGTAATCAACCGACCCTTTCATAAATAGTTGTACAACAAAGACCCCACCCCATCATACACAACAGCGCGGTCCTTTTTAAATAACTTTTTATTACTAGCCCTATTGTTACTTTTTCACTCTATTATTTACTCTTTAACATTTTATGAATTAAGTTCTAGAAATTTCTTGAACCATGTACGTCATCGATATTGTCACAATATTGTCATAATGTTTACAACTTTAAACATAAATATAATACCCTTTGTTATTTGCACTCATTTTTATACCGTTTGGTACGCTTGTCATGAGTGATTCACAATTTCTATAAATTTTTTCATCCCTATGCCATATTTTGATAATTGCTGCAGTTAGGTTCTATGAGCAGGTTTGATTCCCGGCTAGGATCTGGAAATTATTGCAAGTTAAAACCCACATTTGAAATTAGATACCCTGGTGTATTCACTATTAACCGAGCTGTTGATGTGACTTTAAATAAACTAAAAAAATATATACATAATTCTTATGCGACAAGTCATAAATATTTGCGACTGTAAATTGGAAGGTTATATACTATTGCGTAGAAACCAAATTAAGATTCGGTTTTTTTGCTGCGAACTTGGTACCAGTTCATAATACGCAGATTGGAATTTGTTTCAGAGTTTGGAATTCTCCTACAACTCAGCTCTTCAGAAGTTATTATATTTTATACCACAACGTATTTGTAACTTATCGATTTTTATTGCAGTTATCAATAGTAAAATTAATTTTGTGTTCAACAGTTTTACAATAGTATTAGTTACTTGATCTGTACACTTTATTTATATTATTTAAATCTCTCGATAATGTAACTGTATTTACTAATAGAAACAATATATTATTAGCAATCAAACTGTTGTTTATACAGAGAAATAAACATTATTTATTTCCCATCATGTTTTGTATATTTCATAAACACAAATATAACATTTATACTGAAAAAGACAAGTTATTTTTAACTAGGAACTTTAATCTATAATTTTAGCCTCAGGGATCATATCGTAAACGCTAGAAAATACAAGCTCTACATAAACATGATTTCAATCCTTATTGATATCTCGCCTGAAGGAAGGTACACTATGTTTCGTCTACTCTTACAGTTTTCTGTCTTCTGTGTGAATTCCATTGTGATTTCAGTTGAATCAACATATATAATTGCATAACTAACTGATAAAAATGGTTTGTTTCATGTTTGGTAGACAAAAATAACAATGATTACTCATTTCCTGTTTACCAAGATATATTGAAACTACATTTGAAATAAATTTATTTAAAAATATCAATCAAGCTTTTTGATTTGCTTCAAAGGAATTGTTAAAAGTATTACGATTGGTTCATTACTTTTATAAAAAAAACTACCGTAAGCGTCAATTGTGTTACATCTTAGATGATAGTGTTGGTGTGTTTTATTCTTTATTAGAAACGGTTGTTCGTGATGGGGTTGTTTCATTTAAACAAAACGTAAAGTGTGTAACTTCTTACACAACCATACAATTTGTTGTTGGAGACAAGAATGTTGTTGATGTCAGTATGAATTGCTAGTAAAAGCGAGAAAATAAATGACCTGAAGGTGAGTGTGTTATAAAAAGTAGGTGAAATCTATTTCTTGAAATAAGGTACGATCACTTTGATTTTTGTAATGTTTCTATACAGAAATCGGATATAACATTATTTATTTGATATCTGTCCCGTAAATTTGCTTATCTCCAAAAGTTTTAAAAAAAGAAAGAGTATATGTAATAAAAGTAATACTGCACCGTACCGACTATACGGGCATGCATAATACAATACGAGGTGGGGCTATTAAATAACGAGACTGACGTTGTAAGAAATTTTATTTTACTTTTATACATAATCAATTATTATCACCTTCAATATACACTCCTTCTCTATCCCTACGACGTCCATGCAAATTTTCCATTGTTGGAAACAGTGCTGGAAGTCATCTTCTGTCAGCTCCTTCAGGACACGTGCCGCTTTCTCTTTTACAGCATCCACAAACTCAAATCTTGTTTCTTTTAATGCAGATTTCATCTTAGGAAACAGGTAGAAGATAATTACATGTGATGAAACGTGGTTTTTTACTTATGATCCGGAAACGAAGTGCCAATCCATGCACTGAAAGAGCCGAACTTCACCGAGAGCCAAAAAAGCTTGAATGAGCAAGTCAAAATTTGAAGCAATGATGATTGTTTTTTTTTATTTTAAATATCCATGGGATTGTGTACCTTCACTGGGTTCCTGAAGGTCAAACAATGAATCAGTATTACTACCAAGGTAGTAATACTGAATACTGAAATACCTCAAGAGGTACTTTCTGAACTACGTCAAAGAGTAAGGCAAAGACGCCCCGAAATGTGGAAGGACAAATCATGGGTGCTCCACCAAGACAATGCGCCAGCTCATTCCACATTATCTGTCAAGAGGTTCCTAGTGACGTACATCTCAGTGTTAGAAAATCCACCTTATTCACCAGATGTTGCACCATGTAACTTCTACCTGTTCCTTAAGGTGATATTCACATTGAAACGGACAAGATTTGAGTCTGTGGACGCTGTAAAAGAGAAACCGGCACGTGTCCTGAAGGAGCTGACAAAAGATGACTTCCAGCACTGTTTCCAACAATGGAAAATTCGCATGGAGCGTTGCAGAGATAGAGAAAGAGTGTATATCGAAGGTGGCAATAAGTGATTATGTATAAAATTAAAATATTTTTTTTACATCAGTCTCGTTATTTAATAGCTACACCTTGTACAATACATTGTATACAATAACAACCAAATTAAATAGAAGTTGACTTCATTTATCAACCATTATTTTCTTCAAAATTAAAAATGAATAAACTAATTGTTTAAAATAATTTATTTAATTGGTTGGGTAATTTCAGAGATTTCCTCGCACAACCATATTAACAAACGTTATTTTTTTGTAATGTAATAGATCAGTGTTGACCTACTGGTGGACCGCGAGCACTAGAGAATTGTTTGTATGTAGGCCTGATGTTATTTTCGTGTGTGATTTGAATTTTTCTACATTAAGACTGTGTGCACGCTGAGTACAAAATTGGCGATATCAACACGACATAGACAATACCCAATTTTTTCTAAAGAGAGTTGATGATCGCTATACAAGTTAATATTTGTTATTGTTCAAACCTTTTTGAAACTAATAAATTAGTGACAAGATTTAGAATGACTTTTATATCTAAATTTCTACAGTTGGTATAATAATTTCTCAGTAAAGAGTTGCGGGATTGTAGCAGTCTTATCAAAATGTAAACTGATCTTGATCAAATTTAGCTAATAAATAGCTGATAGATATGAAAATGTTAAAATTTTCACTGACACCTATTCTCTCATCTGTAATTTTCTAACTTCAACACCTCGTAGAGCTGAAATTTGACAGTTTTGTTTGTAAACGGTTCAACAGAAAAATTATTTTGAACTACTTTATACTTTATTTTTTATGTAGTAGTAAAACTACTTTAACATCATTAATAATTATATTTTCTCAAGATTTTCAGGAAGATATAATTTTCATATCATTAAATAATGGTCATCCATGCTTCACTCCCCACATTATGCCTTTCATACATTTTTGATATAAATGATGAAGCATGAATGACCATTACGAGGAATGTACAAAGGATCCAAGAAGCGGAGATGAGATTTCTGTGAATAGTTAAGGAATGCTCGAGATTGGCTAGAGTTCGGAATATGGATATAAGGAAGGAGCTCCAAGTCTCCTGCCTGAATGAGAAGATTGAGGGGTATCCAGGGCGATGGAGGGTACATCTGGACAGAATTTCGGACCACAGAATACTCCTCCAATTACACCGTTATGCACCAGTTGGACGGAGAGATGTGGGACGACCTCGGAAAACATGGATATAAGCTGAGAGTCTCAAGCTTGTGAGTTCGGAACAAGCGACGGCCTAAGCCTTAAAGGAGGAAGAAAAAGAAGATTAAACTATGGTCAATCTAAAACTGTGCTTATTTCATTAAAATGATATAAATAAATTTGTGGAATTTTTTCTTTTTCTTGTATAAATTTATGTTGAGTAAGATCATAAATAAGCTAAAATTTATGATAATTTTGGAATTTTTCTTATTTCAATAAATAAAATTGATTAATCCTTAACTGACACAATTCTAAAATAATACTAAATTTAAATTCACATGATTCATATAAAAATCGACTCAATAAAAATGCTTCAGTAATTAAAATCAAGAAAAACAAAGCATGCAACCGTTGGAATTTAAGCAAGTTAAAAATAACATGGCGTTGGAATAAATCGCTGCTTTTTGCCTGTTGTTTTACAACTAAAAAGGAAATGGTAATTCTCTGAATGTATGACGATATATAAGAAGAGAAGTTTATAAATGTATTAATTGAAGTTTTTGTTTGAATTTCCAATACATACAAAATGACGTTCAATAGAAAAACAAGTAATTTCTTTGTTATTTCAATACAATTGTTGTAAATTTGAACGATTAGTTTCAATTCAAGTAGAATGAACGATTATTTTGTCTTCAGTTTTATGTACATATTCTTATCAATAGAAATGCAAATGAATTGTTCGTTTTAAAAATAAAAAAACTATTGGATTAAAATTTTTAATAAATTATGTAAGACTTTATTGAAATACTCTTTTAATAAATGGTGATGGAACCAACAACTTGAGATATGCAGATGATACAGTCGTGAGAAAGTGAGAAAGGAATCCCCCTTCCACTTTATATCACGTGTAATACTAGCCGAACCACATAACAACGGCAGCTTGAACGCTACTACTCTGCCTGATATTATTAGCTACTATTATAAAAAATGAAAACCAATGATACACCAGGTTCCTAGTTCACTTCCCGCTCAAAAAACGTTATCACACTCTTAATAATTTCACGACTTTAACTACGCAAAACTTGACCTTTTTCGGCGACTTTATTTTTCCCTTCTTTTATATGAACTCAGAACTGAATCGACTCAACGATAAAGTAAACAGCTTTGAATAATATAAGACACTGCATTAGAAGTTAAAATTCGATAAATAGCAATTTAGTAGACGATAAAAAAATACATGAGATAGAACAACAAGGATAGATTATAACATTTGTGTAGAATAACACTTCACTTCAATAACTAACTAATTATCTATAACTAATTAATTATTTCAATACACTCAGTACCCTAAGATTAGAACTCAACTACAACATTGTCAAGTTGCACTACTTACGTACACTCCTTTCCTTATTAAATGGACTTTTCCATACAGACTACTCCCACCACCTTAGACTGGCCAAAGACACTGTGACGTCATTTTTTCCTCTCGCAGAATATTTTCACTATACAATTCTGTTTGCTGATACCATGGAAGGACTTGAGATTTGGTGAACAAAGTTATGGAAATAAGCAAATAGTATGGGCTGGACATTAACACCTGTAACATTTATTTTTCAATGTTACAATTTATTTTAAATTAATTTTTCCTTGCATTGTTCTAATTGTATTAATTTTCGTTATCTGCTCTGTCGACGTTAATTAGTTATCTCTTAATTGATTTGCTCTTCTAGGCTTCTGTATTACCGTCGCTGCCATCTGATTTATCTGCCGTCTAGGTTCTCCTTTTGGTTCTATCATGTTTTCTTTTATGATTACCTTGTTGGAGGGGACCCGTGACGTCAGGCCCGAGTTTTCCTTTTATGTAATTTTTGCGTATCTCGTTCTTCTTTCTGCAAATGGTCATGTCGCCGGACGTGTTTTTGGCTTTGGTGCCGTAATGATTTTTAAGTTTTTTCGGGGTGCGTTATGTTGCTGCTTGTCTTGACCATTTTGCCTTCCCGTGTATAGGTAAGTTCTTCTCTTTTATTTTTGTAGTTAAAACCCAAAAAGCCAAAAATGTTAAATTTAAATTTTGTAAATTTTGTAAACCCTTTGGTTATTTTAAATTTTATTTAATTTTTTTTTTAAATGCTTTTCTTAAAGCGAACTTTTCTAGTTGAGCCTATGGGATTTAGCTACCTTTTATTTTTGTGTTTTGGGGTAGCCCTCATTTTTCTAAGTCCTGGTTTTTCTGCTCTTTGCAGGGACCCAGTATGGGGCAGCTTTCACCCAGTGTGGGGCAGCTTTCACCCAGTTTGGGAATGATTTAAATCTGTTTGGGATGGATCCTATTTCAAGTCCAGACAAATGCTAATTTGTTCGAAAATTAATGTAATCCTGTTTGGGGCAAATGGTATCCGCTATGAATTTGCATTTCGTAACCCGAAAACTTCTTGTCGGCGATATGATCTGACCTTTCTCTAAAAATCCATCTAGAAGCATCCGTTATAAAATTATATTTTTACTATAAAACAAATCTCATCTTTAAGTTGTAACTTGTGATAATATGTTTTTTTTACTTAATTCTATTTAAGTATGCTGCTAAGCATGGTATAGTGTGGAGTTAATCAGTTTCCATACTTCTTACTTTTTAATCTTTTCTACATAATTTTTTTTGGATAAAACATTATTTGTAAAAATTATGTTCTGTAATTTTGAAATTTTGTATTTGGTTTTTATCTATCTGGCTTTGTTAAATAAAAAAAATCAAATCTTATTAAATAAAATAATAATTTATTTTATTATCTGTATTTTCATCTTAAAGCCAAATTAATTATGATTGCTTATAAAATTAAATTACTTTAACTTTATCTATTGGTTATTTAAAAGGCCTATTTAATATAAATTTTCAATCTATTGTTTCATTTTTGTAATAATATTTATTATTAATTATCAACCTTCTTTAATGAAATTATTTTTTTCTCTGGATCCAGAATTAAGTTATATATATATTTTTTATATTTTTTTTGAGGAGTTTTGTCTTTTCTTAAATTTTGGCTATTTATGTTTTTAAGATCATTTTTGCGCTTGTGTAACTTTCTCCGTTAAATAATAATTTAATTGTAACTGTAATTCTTTAAGTATTTCATTTCATTCAACATTTTATTAAATATTTTTACTATTTTATTTTTCTCGATTTATTTTAACATCACACCACCGCAGTCTCTCCTGTTGGAGTTTATTTGTTCCCCGTGCCAATTTTGTTTCGTGGCGTTTTGGTTTCGCTCGAACAAAAGGGGTTACACACCAGTAAGAATAAATTTATGATCACCAATAGAGTACGGTGTGTCTCTGTAAGTGACGGAAAAATAGAGCGTGTTTCATAGTATTTACACCTTGGAACCATTATTAATGAGGCATGAGTCAACTCGCAGGAAATTCGGTATCGTTTTGGAAAGGCAAGTGGAGTTGTCAATGCGTTAGGTTCAGTGTTTTAGAGCCATGACCTGACATTGGGCACCAAACCGGTGCGTCTAGAGGTAAAGACGAAAATTAAAATTTTCCGTGTTTTTAAGTTCAAAAGATGTTGATTTTCAATTATCGTCATTCACTCACGATTAATTTTTTTTTTAATTTTTCATTGTTTAGGCCTACTCATGATTACGCACAGGCTATTTTTCATTATTTATACTGGCAAGAGAAAGTCATAGAAATTTTTCACACCAGATGGTTTTTTTTGTTATAGAATACATGAAATCCGTTATTCCAGACTGTAAATTATTGTCATCAATGTTCAGGGAAAGATTAATTTTATACCATAGTTTATCATATTAACAATAGTATTAATTCTTATGGAAAAAATTTCTCCTACATCAATGCTCATTCCAATTGAAAATTAAAATTTTGAATAACGAAAGATTGCAAGCAACTACGTATGTAATATATCGTTGAAAAAATTGAAAAGTGATTTCTGACAGAGACGAAGAGTTTGATATTCAATACGCAATTACAAACCTTGATGAAGAATTGATTTCAACTCCATATTGAATTGATATTGAAAATAATGAAATATTGATAAAACGAGCAGCTAAATTGAAATTTTTGAGTAAGAAAAATTGTTTCCAACATTGTTTGAATAGTAAATATTATATGGTAAGTGATAAATTGCATTTTAACCAATCGGAATTCTTTTGTAAATTTAATTTACAATTATCTAAACTTAGTGTGACGATTTTTATATTTTTAACTGCTGATTTTGTCTTTATAACTTGTTTACTTGTCTTCAGGAATGTAGGATATGACCTATTATAGTTTATTTCCTTTGCTTTCAGCAGTAATATGAAATTCTGGTTCCGAACAGGAAATTTTAATACGTAGTTATGTAAAACACTGAATAGATATGTGACACAAAAGTGCATTCAGTTTGAAATTCTAAAACATTTCTTGCGCAATTTCTAGGATTTTCTTTCTCTGCTCGTATCCTTAATGCATATCTTAAAATGTAAAAAAGAAATTGGAAGAAATAGTCGGATGTAGTTCTAGTTTACTCTTTTAACTTAACTTTGAATTAATTATACTGCACAATACTTTTATAAAAATAAAACCTATTTCAGAATAAATTTTATAAACTATTTGATTTTGTCTTTTGTAACACTTTTTAATTTTGTTGTTAGAAAACAATCTGCAACTTTACCTGAAACAACTATCCGTATCTATAGAACTTTTTTGTCATAAATGTCATCTGCACAGCAGGGATTGAAAACTTATTAAATTGAAAAGACGAGTTATAAGAATATTCATAAATAAAAACAATCAGCACACTTAAGAAAAAAAAATTGGGTCAAATTCTCACTCGACTTTCTCTAGCCAAGTGAATAATGAAAAAGTGTAACCTATGTTTAATTACGAGTAAACAATATAAAATATTTATTTCTTAAGAGTAAAATAATGCATCGGCAAAACCAAAAACAAAATCCTTGTTACAAAAGAGCCATTTTCAGATATGTTTTTTATCTCATTCTCGGATTCTACGGTAAAGCAGTGACCGTGTCTGTATTAAGGGTTTAAAAGTCCATATAATTTATTGTAAAATAAAAATAAAAACAGGAGTATTAACGGTAGATGACTCTGTTATACAGCGTACTGACGAATATATCTATTTTTAGCAAATCATTAATAAATGCTGAAAAGAAGTCAAACAGCTCAAATAAAGATCCACATAAATTCGGCGTTTTGTGCTTTTGAAAGGAAAGTAAAATCTTAACAAATCTATGATTTCCCTTAAAACTAAAAAGAGCCCTTTGTGATAAATGTGTACTTTCCGTCCTCTCATACGCAGCAAAAACATGATTCTCTACAAAGACTAAACGTAGATGCTGACGAAAACTCAAAGATCTTTTGAAAGGGTGATGCTAAATACTTCATTATTATTGCAAGACCGAGAAGGAAATAAGGTTAGTAGATAAGAGACTAAATTGTATCGTTTAGGTCATCAGTCAAAAGGTTGGTTTGAACCTTTAGAGGCTTTACTAAGTAAAAAAGAAGTGAAGTGGTTTACCAATGCCTTCCTTACTGGGTGGAATAGCATGGTTCTCAGCATGCCAGACCCTCTAAAAAGGATCTACTTTCCTTCCTGCAAAAGAACATCTTCACTTCATTCACCACAAAGTCTGGCTGTACAATGATGAAATTTATTGCTCTCAGAGGAGATAACTCTGCTTAGTGTCTTTTACAACTCTACCTCTTCTGTTTTTAAATAGTTCAGTCACATAATTGGCTGACCGAGTGATAAAAATTAGAAATACTTTTTGTAGCTGTGGAACTAGCAGATCGAGTGCAAATAATTTAACATTCCACCGACCTGATATGGGCAAAAATTAAATCGTTGGACATAAACAGTAAGTGGTATCACTAAAATGGCTATGAACCGAAAATACAATGAGGTAGACTGATGATCGATGGAGCAAGGAGTTTCAACAGAAGAGGTCCTGGGTGAGAAAGAGAAGTAGAGGTCGTGCTAAAAGCACGGTGGAAAGTCAACTTGGACTGGTGACTTAAAACTAGTGAATTTAATTGGACAAGAATGGCATTAGGGTGGGAATCACGGAGGCAGAATGAGGAGGCCTATATCAAACACCTGATTTACCAAAGGTTGATAATGAAGAAGAATAACAACAACAATTGAAGAGTTATTTAGTATTAAAACTCTCTTGAAACTTGTTGATAATGAAATACCGACATTTTAAAATATTGCGTAAAATTCAACATTCATTCAGCCCTACTATGTTTACTTTTTTGTTTTCATTTTGTGAAATGTATGCAGGAGGCTAAAAGAGAGTGCAGTGTACGTTAACAACTTAATTGCCTAAATATTAACACTGTGTTTACCTAATTAATAACCCTGTAGGGACTACCTAAATACACATATTAGTCTATCTAATTTAGGACAAAACATTAACCACTTTCAAGTTTACTTACTTGCTTACTTCCATAAGTGTGTCAGTTACGTACCGAAAAGCACGCAATTGTTTCTCTAATTCACTTGAATTCGCTTGAAAATTATTTATTTTATAAAATATTAAGAAATAAGATCTTTTACACTAAATTATTTCGTCTTTCAGCAAATTTTAACTTTACTGTTTAACAAATTCCGATTAGCATTACTTTTTAAAGATTGTGCAGTAAGAATTCGTTAATGATTAGTTTAAATATTATAGTTTAATGGTTTCAACCAAGTGTCTAAAGGTAAAACCCATACAAAGCTTCAATTATGGAATATGTTTTTACTGTTAAAGCTAAAAATAATTTTATGTCTCAATTTTATTACATATTTTATATTTTTAGGTTAAAAAACTATTGTATATATATTTACTGTGAAACACTTTTTGAATTTTTAGCTAAATAAGATTTTAATTGTAAAATTAAACTATCGAAAAAATACCTTTTTGAGCTTTGAAGCTAATAACTATTTAGAGCTTATATTGTTGAACACTTTTACGTACTATTAGTAGTTTTAATCATTTTTAATCAGTTTATAAATCATTTAGCTCTAAATTTACTAGAATCTAGTATTATCTGATAATAGTAAAACCACCAGACGAAACGGCATTATGTCTTGGATCTCCGTGTCAGATTATAAAGAAATAAAAACCAAAAAAAAAAAAATATATATATATTAACAAACTAAAAATGTTAAACAAAATATTAAAAAATAATTAACATAAATAATTAACAAACTAAATATTTTGTTAATACAAAGACTTTTAACAGTAATTTAGAATAAAAAAAAGTTAAATTGCATAAAATATATTTTTAGCTGCTTTTCTATGGGAGGGTTTCAATGAAAGCCGTCTCCTTCATGTAATTTGTAATATCTCATTCACGTATAGTACCTTCTTACTAATTGAATATAGTTATCATTCAATAAAGAAAGTGCAACGATATTAACTATAGTACAATAAAATTAACTATATTACGAAACAAACAAATGAAAATGGAAAACCAGAGATTAAAAACTAAATTTTTTGACAAAACAAAATTAAGAAACTGCCGGTAACTAAATGGATTTTTAATTCCGGTAGAGTGTAATTATTAAGAAACCACCAAAGAGAAACGGCTGCTTCGTAGAAGACGTGAGAAAGCCCAGATAAGGAAATTACACAAAATCCGTTTAAAAATTTGTAATTTTTATAATGAGGTGTAGCGGTCTTCTTTATTTGAGAAAACTGTACAATGGTGGCAATAAGTCGTTGTAAATTCTGGGAAATTAATAATTATTAACAATTCCTTAATGTTAATGCAAAGATTTACTAGAAAATTGTATTTTAAAAATTAATTAACTTTCCTTTTGAATATTCACTACAGTGTCGAGTTAATAAAAAAATTCTATTTAAAAATTACATTTCTAATTAAATTTTAATGACATAATAAAAATAAAATTAACCTGCTCTTACCATTTAATTAACTCAGTCGAAAGAAAAATAAAGAATTAAGCGTTGAATCTTTACTTCTATGAATTTTTTAATGTTGGAACAGATGAAACCGTTTACAGGACACGATCTTGCACAAGTGAAATCATTAATATTGTGAATTTTCAGTCTAAATTGTGACGTCTTCCGTCACGAATCAAAAGCATCCTTGTCAGCATTGTGTTATAGTCAAGTGGGGTAGAATGTAATGCTATCTTGTTTCAAAAGAAGACAGTATTTTCCACTTCTCTCTCATATTTTCTACCTTAATATGCCATGATTTTGTCCAAGTAGTTTTCATATTTTACCTGAAGTAACTTACAAGAAAGTAAAATATTATTCTTCTGGGTATTATCTTAAAATTTCTGCTTTAATTAATTTACAATTTTATAATTTTAAATTATCATGTTATTTCCTAAAAAAAAATAATTTTTACATTTTCCGTAACATAAAAGAATTGTTTTATACCAGAGGTAGGTTCTACATTAAATATTGGACAAAATTACCTCGTGAAATTATAATAAAAACTTAATTTTAATCAACTGAAAAACTATGTCCCTTGACAACACATCGCTAAGTTATATTTTTAATGAAAATATTAAAAGTTTCAGAGTGCTTATCAGGCACAGAAAACCAATAAAAACAAAATAAGCAAAATTTAAATAAGTAATTATAACCATACCTACTGAAATTATAAATGTTTATACTGCTTAATACCAACCAATCATTACAGAGTATTTAAGTCATTCTAATTGGCTTATATTTACCAATCAAACTAGAGTGTTGAAACAATCCAATTGGTTGATTTTTGAAAAGTATGTAACCAATGAAATATTGCACAATGATAAAAATCTGCCCTTTATAAAAAAAATTTTTTTTAAATTAGTAAAGAACATTTAAAAATGTTAGAAGAGCATCATGATCCTTTCGCAATTAAACTCCTCGACAACAGCGAACATACTCACCGACTAAAAGGTTTTAAAATATTTGACTAACCTTTAGGCCTTTACGATTTTGATAATCATTTAACTCATCTAATTTTTTCTACTTTTACTACTAATCATTATCATCTCCATCATGATCATCGATATCTTCAGTTTCCACTACTTCATATTTAAAGATATTAATGCGTCGTTCAAAGTGAAATTTTTTTGGCATAATTTTTTATTGAAAATTAAGTTATTAAAATATTATAACAACTTACAAAATATGACTCTAAAGGTTCTAAACCTTGAATTACTTGCTGTAGCTTGCAGTCATCACTACAGTCCTACAATCGGCCAAGAGGCCCTAGGCCAGAGGTGTTTCAAACGTCTGCACTGAGTACCCGGTATCGACGTTGTGTACATCTTTCGTATGGACGGTTGCCATGTAATTTTCAAATTTGTCGTGCATTGTCTTGTATAGTTGTTTCGCGACGTCACTTATGTATGGAATTTGTAATTCTTTCTGTAACATTACGTTTGTGATGTAAAAGGGGCATTTCGTTATCGCTCGTAGAGTCAAGTTTATTTTTATTTTTGTTCAGAATTTAATATTTGTTTTAAACACACCAGGCTACTGAGTGCGTTATATATTTTCATTCTAAGAACGTTAGACATTTTAACGTCATTAGACGTTTATCATCGCTGGTTAAAGTTTATAAATACATTAAAAATAAATAAAGAAAATCAGGACAAAATATTTATTGTTCTGCTGTATTTAGGTGTATACCGTAATGTTATAAAATTGCTCTAATTGTAAATTATTCTTTTCTAAACACTCCATAAAACGAGTTAAATTAATTCATTATTGTTTTATTTTTTTTTTTTTAACTCACCGGGTTGGTCTAGAGGTAAAGTCGTAGCGAACATCAGCTGTTTAACACCTGATTTTCGGAGACGAAGGTTCTTGGTTCAAATCCTAGTAAAGGTAGTTACTTTTATTCGAATTTGAATACTAGAAAGTGGTTACCGGTGTACTTTGATGGTTGGGGTTCAATTAACCATACTCTCTCAGGAATGGTCAGCCAGGGTCTGTACAGGACTACACGTTATTTACACGTCATCCACATCATCTTCATCTCATTAGATCATGAGGTTGCTTATTGTTCTGAATTGAACCGATTGCAACGTACACAAATTAGGAACTATTGTATTCAGCTATGACGAAGATGAATGTATTTTCAATTAACTTGGTTTCGTAGTTTCAAAGAACATACTAATTTCTTAAATAATACCACATATTAAACCTACACATAGTACTGACTGACATTCGAGACTTACAACCAGAAATTTTTAAAAACAGACTTGACCAAGTGACTCTTACACGACTACGAATTGGTCACACTAAACTGACACACAGTCACCTCATGACGAAACAAGACGCTGTTTACCATAGACACTGCAACACGAAATTAACTGTCAAACATATTCTTGTGGAATGTCCTATCTTGAACACTACACGGAGACAATTTCACTTACCGGACAATTACAAAGACTGCGTCAATCTCACACACTACACAAAGACACTGGACTTTATACAATTTTTAAATATTCAAAGACAATTTTAGTGCAATTCATATAAAATTTATAATATAATTAAAATTTATAATATTGTAAAGGTAAAGTGATATAATCTTATGTTATGTAATTAGTGTTTTTTATGTAATGGGGTCGCTAAAAACTTAGAATGTTGATGCGACCATAATAAACCGATTATAAAAAAAACCACATAGTTAAAGATCACACGGAATTATTAAGTATGGGTCTCGTGAACATGGATAAAATAGATGGTGACACACTTTAGTAGGTTTCTTTATTACAAATCGATCGTAACTGACCGGAATGTTGTGCATATGCAACCCTGTTGTTGTTTAGGTCATCAGCCAAAAGGCTGGTTTGAACCTGTAGAGATTTTACTAAGTAAATCGAGGAGTGAGGTGGTTTACCATTGCCTTCCTCACTGAGTGGAAAAGTACACTTATCAGCATGCCGGGCCCTCTGAAAAGCATATATTTTCCACTCTGCAAATGACACTTTCACTTCATTCACCACAGGATCTGGCTGTATAATGAAATCCATTACTTTCAGACGAGATAACTCTGATTAGTGTCCTTTACACCTCTACCTCTTCTGTTCTTAAATGAGTCAGTCATTTAATTGGCTGACCATGTGATAAGAAACAGAACTATTTATTTTAGCCCTGCAACTAACAGAATGAGTGTAAATAATTTGACACTCCACCTGTCTGTTATGGGCAAAATGCAACCCTACTAGTTGATTAAAATATTTTATTATTTAAGTTTTATAAATTTTGCTGAGTGGATAATGGTACACCTAGAAACTTAAATTGATTATGAATTTTAGTGGTATTTTTGTATGATGCTTCTACCATAACTGCAATATGGAAAATCTTTGTTCTTAATAAACATTTTAAAACGCAGCAAAATACTAATATAAAAGGTGATTAACAACAGACAACCCTTAGAAAACAGTACTGATGTAGTAAACAAAAGGATAGGCCTATCATAAATGGTGCAACCAAAATGTTGAAAAACCTATTCGATTTAAGACGACTTGTATGCCACCAAGATGGGATAAGTTATGTATGCTAAAATTCTCGTGGGCTGTGCTCTCGTGGTAATTTTTTAAACGCTTTTATTTAACTTACTCTTGGATCCATCAAATCTTGCAACTTAAAATTTTAATACTTCTACCGTATCAATATGAATCAAACTTTGCACACTTGTTTATCTTCGATGACAATCGCTGTAGAGGTGTTTGTAAAAAAAAAATTTTAAATTTAAAAAAAAAATTTAAAAACGCTTTTATTTAACAATTACTTAAAACAATTAACTAAAAATAAAAAAATAAAAAAAATTTACAAGAAAATCACAGAAAAAATAATTACAAAAAAATCAAAAAAAAATTTTGAGAAACGCTATTATTTAACAATTAATCAAAAAAATGAACTAAAAAGAAAAAAAGAAAAAAATTTACAAAAAAAAAATCACCGACATTATGTATATTAATGCGCCACGCTTTTATTTTTAACTGTAATGTCTGTGATTTTTTTTTTGTAAATTTTTTTATTTTTTTCTATTTAGTTCATTTTTTTTGATTAATTGTTAAATAATAGCGTTTTTAAAAATTTTTTTTTTTTTTAATTTTTTTGTAATTTTTTTTTTAAGATTGCGGCCTCAATATGCATTTTTGGCACAAGTGTACGTAATTAAACTTTAATTCAAGCACTTTCTTCTACAATGCTTAGGTTAGGATCAAAATTACCCATTTTCTGTAATTGTCTCATTAAAATTTGTAAAAAATAATATTATCATTGGTCAAATTACGATAAAAATGTTTGTAATCAACATTATAGGCAATTAAAAACCTACAACTTTTATTTCGAGTATTTCTTTTTACAGAGTCTAGTTCAGCGTCTATTTGTGAATGTTTGTATTATCTACTGATATATCTAATATTTGGCAATCGGTTATAATCTAAGCATTGTTAATATGAATCATCTTATTTCATCCAATACCGGAATGATTTTCCATATTATTAAGTTCTAAAGAAGTTGATTATTGATTTTTATTCACTCATGATTAAAATTAGGTTATACTTTTCAATTTACATTGTTTAGTCATAATTAAACATAAATTAGCTATATTGTTAATTATTTACATAGTCAAGAGAAGGTTGTATAAGTGATTAAAACCAATTTTTTATGTACGAATTAATTCAAGATCTTCCTAGGCAGATTTTTACTTTCTCTTGCCTATATGAATATATAGGAAGGAAAGTATTGTTTTCATATCGATTTTTCGAAATCAAGTTTTCAACGAATCTATACGTTTTCAGATCCCCTGAACCCAAAAAACATGTTTTTAGCGATTCGTCTGTCTGTGTGTATGTGTGTGTGTATACAAAATATCTCAAGAACGGAACATTGTACGAACTTCAAACTTGAAACATAAGTTACATGCCACTACCGGACCCGACACGAACATTTTCATCAAAATCGGTCATTCGGAAGTAGTAGTTTATTCATATAATTTTTCGCTTTTTTGTGATTTTTTCAAAAACTGGTCCTACGATTTTTTTTTAAATCGCCTCATTTACTCAATTTTTTATTCTCTACAAGATAGGGTAGGCGCCATGTTTGCTGATATTCTTGGTGAGGGTGTTTTTACGTAAAAAAAGTGTTGTTTTAAGATTACGGCTTTAATATGTATTATAGCACAAAATGTATATAATGAAAAATGTAGAGAATTTAAAATTCTACAACCTTTATTACAAACATTTTTTGTATAACGCTTAGTTTAGCGGTAATTAGCGATTTTCTGTTTTTTTCTCACGAAAACGTGTGAATAATCGATTTTTTTTAGATTTCGGCTTTAGTACGCATTTTACGACAAAAGTGTATATAATAAAATTTATAGGAAATTAAAATATCTACAACTTTTATAAAAATAATTTTTTTTTACAGAGCTTAGTTTAGCGTGAAAGTGTGATTTTCCGTTTTTTTAAGCCAAACGGAGTACGATTTTCATTTTGCGTCATTCACTCATGATTAAAATAAGGTTATGTTTTTGAGGTTAGTGTTTTATTTATTTCTAATATTTTATTAATAATGTTAGGTTTATAATTAATTATTTGCATTGGCAAGAGAAAGTTGTGTGAGTGTTTCACACCAGATTTTTTGTAATATAAGAACCTAACAATAATGTTTTTAAATTTACTTTTGTAACATAACTTTAAATCCCTATCGTATGGTAATGATACGGACTATACTTATTTATAAAATCAGTATTATGAGTCGTATATTATTCAGTGCACGGGTTTTAACATTTGTATTTTCCTTATGTAATCAAGAAAGGATATGAAAGTGAGATGATACTGTTATGAAATTAAGTTTAGCTGGCTGGCAATCCCATGGGGTCGAGGTTGGTTAAGGTTCTCATTTACCCTTTGGCACAATTAAACTAATTAACTGTAGTATACAATTGGACATCAAGTACAAATACCGCAACATGTTATGTTATCTCCCCCCCCCCTTCCTCCTTACTATCACCAACCTACTCATCACACTGCGAACATCTCTTAACGTAGACAATTCCATTTCGGCTTGTATTCATGTCTAATTGACAGCTCAAAATTAGTTTTGTACTTTTACGATTAAATCTGGCAAGTTATTTTTTACCTAAATTTTCTGTTTTACATTATTACCTTTCACGTTTGTTAAAATTATTTCTAATTCTCTCGTTCCATGACGTATTTTTAACCACATCGTGAAAAGTACGCACACAAAATTGACTGTATGTTCATAACTTTGTCGTATGTTCACTTCTTGCGAAAAGCCTTCCATTTCAATTTTATTAACAAAGTGTAAAATTACTGTTACGAAATTGTTATTTATCTGTACAAAAGTTTCTACTGGTAGAATAGACATACTGAGTTTTACAATGTAGCCAATCTCTTGCGGAAGGTATAGAGACATTATTTTTGGAGGTTACTTACGCTATGTTTTCCTCAAATGCAAGTTGGCAATATTAACAGGTTTTCCCTACGAAACTCTTACAGAAAATTATTCCAAAATTTCGAAAATGCAGCTCTTTGAGGGGCTGCAGAAGCCTGAACGCCCTGGTTGTAAAGAAGAAGAAGAAGAAGAGAAGGTACACAAATAATATTTATTATTTTAGTGTTGTCATTTATTTAAATACAAGTTAGTGAAATTAACAGGGTTTACTTACAAAAATCTTACAGAAAATGATCCCGATTTTCGGAACTGTAGCTTTTCGGGAACCTATACAAGTAATGTTTATTGTTATAGTGTTGTCATTTATTCAAATAAACTTACAAATTAGGGAAATTAATAGGTTTTCGCTACGAAAATCTTACAAAAAATTAGTCTTCGGGAAGGTATACAAATAATTATTATTATTTTAGTGTAGTCATTCATTCAAATGCAAATTAGCAAAATGAAAAGTGTTGCCGGCCATTTCGAAAAAGTGTCGTAACGAAACCAGTTCTGAATTAAGTTAACAGTGCGTGTGCGTACGGATAGTACCAAGTGGCTGTGGACAAGTAGCCTACATCAATATTACTTTTTTATTTCTAAGTAACAGTGAATACTGTTACTTAGGATATTGTTTGTCAACTTCAGTTTAAAATTAAGATTTGCAATTAAATTGAAGTACTCTAAATGATTGAATTGATTATAATTATCAATTGTCAATAAATAATTGGTATTTTATATTAAGTTAAGGAAGTCCGTTTATCATTTATCATACCCAGATTCGAAAGAACCTAGACGTAAATGCTAATTATTGAGAACATACGTATACAGTTAAAAAGTTTGAATAAAGATTAAGATGTTGTTTATATTTTTAGAACTAATTGTGATATATTTTACTTTCTCTTGCCTATATCAATATATAGGAAGAAAAGTATTGTTTTCATGTCAATTTTTCGAAATCGAGTTTTCACCGGATCTACGTTTCAGACCCTCTGTACCCAAAAAACCTGTTTTTATCGATTAGTCTATGTGTGTGTGAACAGAATATCTCAAGAACGGAACTTCGTACGAACTTCAAACTTGAAACTTAAGTTACATACCACTACCAAACCCGACACGAACATTTTCTTCAAAATCGGTCAACCGGAAGTAGTAGTTTAATCGTTTAATATTTTGCTTTTATACGATTTTCTCAAAAACTGGTTCTACAATTTTTTTAAAATCGCCTGGTTTACTGAATGTTTTATACTCTACAAGATAGGGTAGGCGCCATGTTAGATGAAATTCTTGGTGTGGCTATTTTCACATAAAAAATTAGTTTTTTTAAGATTACGGCTTTAATATGCATTTTAGCGCAAAAATTTATAATATAAAAATGTAGAGAATTTAAAATACTACAACTTTTTATCAAACTTTTTTTGTATAACGCTTAGTTTAGCGGTAATTAGCAATTTTCTGTTTTTTTTCTCACGAAAACGTGTGAAAAATCGATTTTTTTAAAATTTCAGTCTTAGTATGAATTTAACAACAAAAGTGTAGGCCTATAGTCAAATTTAGAGGAAATTAAAAGATCTACAACTTTTATTTAGAGCATTTTTCTCTTCAGAGCGTAGTTTAGCGTGAAAGAGTTATTTATCGTATGTTTAAGCCAAACTGAGTTCAAACTGAGTTTCATTTTGTGTCTTTCACTCATGATTAAAATATGATAATGTTTTTTGAGGTTCGTTTGTTGTTTATTTCTAATGTTAGGTTATATTGGTCATTATTTGCATTGGCAAGAGAAAGTTATGTTAGTGTTTCACACCAAATTTTTTGTTTCATTTTAAACGTTCGATATTAAGACATAACATAGATGCACCTGTTTTTTGATATACCATGGAATTTTTAGGGCTTGTCACAAAAAAAATTGATTGGAAACGTTCGAATATGGGTTTATTAGTAATGCTAGATGTATCTCAAAGTAATTTGTATAAAAGTAGAATAATTTTCATTGATTCTAGTTAATAATTTTATTACGTTTAACTAGACGAATATAAATTGCAATTTTATAACTTATTGTGAATGTTTATTTCATATTCTTTTGAAATGTAATAAGTTTTATTACCGTCTTAGGCACATAAAATGTAACTTAATTAAATTTTTATTATTCTTCAGATATAAATTTCTGATAACTGTTTTTAAGTAAAAAATGACAAAAAGTAAAACAATTGATTTCTTATAAAACTCTTTTTTAATTGCATACCGTAAATAACGTATTACATGATGTAATTAAAAGTTTAAATATTTCCTGAATATCAATTACTAAATTACTTGAAACCTAGTCACATATACTCTAACAAGATCGAGAAAAGACGGGATCGCTCACGAATCTTCCAGAATTCCATTCATAAACATAGTTAAGAAATAATAAAATAACAATAACTTACACAATAAGATCAGTTTTATAAATGACAGTTTTAACCATAAAGGGTACGCCTATTATAAAAGGGTATTGTGTGTTATAAAAAGGGTAATTTTATGAAGTTGTTTATGAGGTGTTTTCGTTTTCTATTTACAATAGTTGACTTGTTAACAAAGGGATTTTTCTAGCATTCATTAATAAAGAGTTATTTTTGTACTTGAATAGATTTCACTACTTTATTCTGGAACAATCTTTATGAATGAGTAGGTATAAAAAGAGACCCCCGAGTGTGGTCAATCAGTATTCGTGTGATCTTTGCCGTTTGATTGTCGAGGTGCGTAAACAGATTACGTATCCGAGTAAGATTGTTATACCGTCTCTTTGTTGTGTGTGTATTGTAAAGTTAATGTGTAGTTTTGTGAATTCAGTTTGTGTTGTATGTTAGTGTAATCTATAAAAGTGATTGTAAGTAGGCTAAGTAAGTTATTAAGTTATTTATTGTTTGTTATTTAGTTTAGGTGAATTATTAAATCATTTATTGTGTTATTTAATTATAATTAGTTTAATCATTTATTTTGTAATCTTTTAGTCTAATAAATATTTGTAATTTGTAAACTTTAGCGTATTAATTATTTAATAACCTAGATCCCGAAACGGACCTTAGCAATAAGTGTCACAATACTTATTATCTGGCAACTCGGAAAATGACATTAGGCTGCGCACGCGTTAGTTCCTGGTGGAGAATAGTTTTTCCTACAGTGTCTTTGTTTGATTTGGTATGTAACACTACTCGTGCGTATGTGTTATTACAAAACATGTACGCCCACGGTTTAAATATGGTGTTATAATTATGCTGATATGGTGGAAGAAGCACCAAACACATTCCAGTAGATGAGTACCGCCGCAGATTTATTTACTAATTTTTTGAATAATATGTATTTTATTAATGTAAATTTAATTTTTGCGATTTTATGTGCGATTTTCTCAGCTCCCACAAAAGATAAAAGTGAAATTTTTATGAGTTATACAACTAACCTAGTACTTTAAATTGAATTTCTGGTTTTAAAAAAATTTTATTATAAATTGAGCAAATATATATATTTTTTTTTGGCTTCAACTTTATTTTTATTTACAACTGTACAATTTTTTAAAGCACAACTAGTAAATAAGATGAAATGAGTGAGGAATGGCGGGAATGTGAATAGACCCAGTGACCGATTTTGGCGTGAAAATTTACAATGAATGTGGTGCCAATATTTTGAATGATAATGATTTATAAACTATGATGGATGATTTTTCTTCTTATAAAATTATTTTCATTTTTTTTATGAAATGAAACATCCATCACAATTTAAATTGATATGGTTTTTTATGGTGGTCGGAGAAAATCCCTACTCCACCTTCGCTTTAGTCGTCTGTTAACAGGGAGATCTTTAGTTGAAAGAGATTGGATACTTGGACTTATGTGGTCAATGGTATTTGTGTGTAATGAGTTGTATGTTGCGTTTACAATGTCTCGATTCGTTGGTATTTTCAGGTTTTTGTGAAGGGTATGATTGGTTACGTAAAAAGTTGCGTTTGTTACTCTAAGTGCTTTTGACTGATTTCTTTGAAGAATATTCAGTGTTTTATTCTGATAGGCTCCAAAAATTGGTCCACCATTTAGCCAAATCGGTCGTACTAGAGTTTATAGAGGATGACTTTTAAGTGTAGAGGTACCGAGGACTTGCGACCTAAGACACTACACAATACGAAACCGTGAGTCTGAGATTGCTCTGACGTGTGCAACGTGTGGTTTCCATTTGAGACGTCTGTCAAGTATTAAACCAAGGTGCCTAACTTTGTCTGCAACTGTAAGCCTAGTATAATCGATGCGTAAATTTGGGCAATCAACAGGCACAAGTGTGAAAGTTACCTGTTCTGATTTGTAAATGCTCATATAAAATATATATAATTAATAAAATATATGAAATACATTATTTAACTTAAAGAAGTTACACACTTAAAAATTATATTTTAAATATATTTTTTTAAGGTTCTATCTGTGGCGGTTTCTGAAAAAAATGAAACAATATTAATATCGTGATAGATAAATGTACCGGATCCCCATAAATTGAGATCACTAAAAATGATTTGGTTACTTTTGTCTGCAACAGGGTAGGCCTACGTACAACATGTTTCTGATTTTCAGTGGAATCGTTTAAAAATTCTGGTCTTGGAATTTGCGTAAACTGTTCCAAACAAACTATCTACTATAATAATATGTGTTAATAATAATATAACATTTACTGTGGATTCTTTCTATTGTTGTTTAGGTCATCAGCCAAAAGGCTGGTTTGAACCTCTAGAGATTTTACTAAGTAAAACGAGGAGTGAGATAGTTTAAAATTGCCTTCCTCACTGAGTGGAAAAGTACGCTTATCAGCATGCCAAGCTCTCTGAAGAGCACAAATTTTCCACTCTGCAAATGACACCTTCACTTCATTCACCACAGGGTCTGGCTGTACAATGAAATTCATTACTTTCAAATACGTAAGATAACTCTGATTAGTGTCTTTTACACCTCTACCTTTTCTGTTCTTAAATGATTCAGTCATTTAATTGGCTGACAATGTGATAAGAAACAGAACTATTTATTTTAGCCCTGCAATGAACAGATCGAGTGTAAATAATTTGACACTCCACCTGTCTGTTATGGGCAGAGATTCTTTCTAGTAGAAATAAAAAAATCACTGTTAATAAAAATAATATGTTTAATATGAAACTTTTAACATCGTATATTATTAATGCCACTTCAAAAGATTGGCCTTTGATCCCAAAACACGTAATCACTGTTATAAACACGCCGACCAAATAATAGATACGCACTTTACACCGGTATATTTCAATCGATACACCTATTATTTACAGAGGCTAGTGTTTAAATTTAACATTATACTCAAAAGTAATTATCTGAGTACACTGGAACAATTGATATTATACAGCGTGCACATTCTGTGCATTATTACAATAGTTTCGAATACGGACGTACGGTAATCGTGTTCTGTTCACATTTAGTAATTTATAGTTGGTAGGAATATCCCGTGTTTTGAGTGAGTAACTCATTACAAATTGGAGAACTAGTTAAATTTACACCACTTCATTAAGAAATACTTAGTTCTGACTTTAGTTGTCAAGAGTATTACACACTTTTAAGGAACTTATTTTACATTACATATTTGCAGAATATAGTATGCCCCCGCTATAAATCGGGTGTCAGGGACGTACCTGACCCCCGCATTATACGCTAACCGCGTTATTTCGAAAAGTACCGTAAATCACGACAGAGATAAAAAATCAACAGGCATCATGTCTACTGAAATTCTTGGGAAGACTGTGTTCTCGTAGGAAAAAATGATTTTTAAGATTGCAGCCTTAATTTATGCATTTTAGGGCAAAGATGTAATCAAAGTTGTAGAAAATATAAAAACCTACAACTTTTATTTTAAACATTTCTTTGTAAAACGCTTAGTTTAGCGGTAATCAGTGATAATTAGTGCGGTAATTAAAGAATTTTCTCTGCAGAGCCTTGTTTAGCGTCAAAGAGTGATATTCCGTATTATTAAGCCAAACTAAGGTTGTTTTCATTTTGCATCATTCACTGATGATTAAAATTAGGTTATGTTTTTGAGGTTAGCTTTTTTGTTTATTTTTAATGTTTTATTACAGATGCTAGGTTATATTGGTAATTATTTGAATGGGAGGAGAAAGTCGTATGAGTGTTTCATATTAGAAATTTAATGAAGCTCTGCTTGGGGTGGAAGAGGGCATAATGCTTAATGAAGTCAGGATCAATAACATTAGATTCTGACAAAATTGTAATACTGACTGACATTCTGGAAGGTTTACAATAATAAATGAACAGGTTAGCGCATTACAGCCAGCGATTTGGATTCAGCATCTTGTTCTGAGAACAAATTTCATGATAATTAACAGAGAGAATATGATTGAAGACTAACTTTTTAGCAGCAGCACCTGTGTAGATAGAAAACAACGATGCCCATTCTTTAATAAATTGTGGGAAATCATGACAAACCCGTGAATTTTTCAAAGTATTTTTTGAAGGAAGAGAATCAGTCAAGTTGATTCCGGGAGACTGCGGTCGGCATTCAGCTGCCATTACTGTAGAAAACATTGGTACACTGGCCGCCGTAATACATGATGATCATTATTTTAATCAGTGCGTATTCTGCTTTGTTACTATTGTTGTAAAATTACTCAATGTTTTTGTAACTTTACATGTTAAATAAGAAAATGGTGAAATCTGGAAGGTGTTGTTCAATATCCTCAATCAGTAAATCCTTCACCAAATTAGCTCTCTGAGAAATCTAGCGATAGCTAATGAATTACTCTAGAGATCTAAATTGGCTCCATGCCTACAGCTGACGCCAACTGCTTATATGAACATCACTCTATAGTATTTTTTGGGACACCTTTTGTACATACAATTCCTCAGTAAAACCATGTTAACCCCTTTATAGGTATTTGGTAAGTATAATTACTTACCACTAGCAATAAAGTTGATTTTATTTAAGAATGAGCATTGCAGTTCAACCGTATTGGCATTTTATAGTTTTACAGATGTTTTTTTCGTAAGTAGGCCATCCACATTTTGAAATTAGCGCCCAGCGACCTGCTGCTTGCTTTGTGAGTTACACGAATGTGATAAGGATTCATAACATCGTATGCTACCGTTTTGGTTTGTTGTTACTTTTGTAGATTGCTTAGAAAATTCGAGTTTTTTTACGGGAGAGCAAGCATTCATACTAATATAAAGTTAAGATAAGCTATTCTACAAATTTTTTGGTTATATATTGCTACAAGTTGTTTTAATAAGCATTCGTGCCACCAAACATTACGTGATTCCCATTTCAATAAACGTTCCTTGAGTAAGTATACTTACCAGGGCTTGACATCAACAAAAAATAAATATCTTACTGTTTTAGCACTATAAATACAATATTCAAGTCCCCATAAAGCAAAATTTAACATTTTACAACATGTATATTTTCCCCCGTAGCACTGCCCTAAAAACGGTTAAAGAGTTTTAATTCCAAAATGTTACTGAAAAATGAATAAATTATATTTCTCAAATTAACAATAAAATTATACTGAAAAACTTGATAAAACTATATGATTAATTACAATATTATACTCATATTACAAACTACATTTTATATATCTGACAAAATATGGTTCATATAACGCATTTCCCTACGCTTTTTTTTGAGCATGATACACATAAATTTTCCCGGATTATATTACCCTCATTTCTACGATATCATTATAGTAGTGCTGAGTTTCACTTTCTAAATCGTTTGTTGAAATTCAAGCCATTGAAACACAAGCGTTAGCCATAGTTTGGTCAGCAAATTTACCTGATCTGTTGTGTGTTCTATTCTCGTAAAATAAAACAAATAACGGTTTAAAAAAAGAGTTATAATATTTTCCACCACTGAACTTTTTTTAATGTACTACCAAAGTAATTTCAATAACTTTATTAACAATGACAGTTAATACACTACTTCCGTTAAATATACAGTATTTAATATTCTAAAATTCATAATATTTCTGATAGTGACTGTATAAAGTAAAATAACTTTGGTGGGAATTTTTGAAATTGTCATCTATCATTTTCCGACGCCCATCCGTCCGTCACGTCCAGATTATAGATACTACAAGAGATAGCAACAAACGATTTTTGGATTTGTTATCTACAAAAAAGGTAGTGGGCTTGGATTGGGTTTGAAGTTCCGGTTTTGACTTGAAGCAGGGGCGGTTTCAGGGAAGGGGCCATGGGGGCCTTGGCCCCCCCGAAATACTAGAAAAAGTTAGTTTAATATTTTTTATAAGCTATTATTTCTAACAAAACTGAAACCCAATACTCGTACCTATCAATTAACAATAATTATTTTAGTATAAAAATGATTCAAACAGAAAGTATCTATTTTTAAATAGTATTAAGATAACAATCAGTGTCAGTAGTCAAAAGCCACTCGCATCCAGTCAGCGCCTTGAAAATTTCTCTATGAATTCAAATTGTGGTTACAGCAATACAGCGTAAAAGAGGACTTTTCAATGACTCAATTACAAATTATGTAGTAAGAGCTACATAAAAACAAGATAGCCGCCCTTCGAAAATTAGCCCTGGAACCGCCCCTGACTTGAAGTGGCACAAGACCAGAAGTGAAAAAACTCAAATTCGAAATTCGGAAACAAAAATAGTGTCATTCGATTCCTCTTAACAAAGAGCAGACACAGAAATCACTAATGGTGTTTGCCGTAGGTCAAAGGTAAGCCTTTTTCTTTTTTACGAGTATGAAACTAAGTTGGCTTGATCTCTTACAATTTCTTTAGGAAAAAATTGCCATCAGCTATGAGACGCATCGTCTCATGAAAGATATTACATGCACATATTACAACTAATAAAAATAACCTAGACGTAGCTCATAAAAGTTATTTTCAAGAACATGGTATTGTAACATAGTAGCAGTTCGTGATTATTGTAGAAATGGTTGTGTTCTGTAAACAATTGTGTATTGTATGGAATAAAGTGTGTTGAGCAAGGATAGTGGATCAGGATGAATTAAATGTTTTGTTTACGACCTTACTTGTTTGGGAAACTATCAGACCGCAGGTATAAAAACACATAGCATCTTTCTGGTTAATCAGTCAGTCAATACTTGAATTGTGAATGGAAATTGGTGGTCGGGTTGTTCCAAAATAATGTCGTTACGGGACCGGCTCTGCATTAAGTTAAATAGTGCGTGCGAGTAAAAGCCATTGGTAACTAATTACTAATTTGTGTATCAGAACAACATATAAAATAAAGGGGAAGAAAATAAAAATAATTTTATCTTTCATACATACTGCTACGTTACAATCTGTTCGCTTTTTATGAACAATAATAAGTATTATGACATAGAGAGTGGAGAAACTAAAGGAAGTCAAATATACATCGATCTTTGACTTCCGTGTTATTTACAAAATAAAATAAGGAGAATCAAACTCAAAGATTGTAGTGCTGAATTCTGACCAGTATCTATAAGGCAAGTTTGAAAAATAAAATAAAACGTTTCATTTTGAATTTCAGTTGAAATATTGTCCAATATAAGTAGGGTACGATAATATTAATTACTGTAGAGTAATACTTATGTGTACGATGTGGCTATTAAATAACGAGACTGATGTTGTAAAATCTTTATTTTTATTTTATACAAAATCACTTATTGTCATCTTCAATATACACTTTTTCTCTATCCCTACAACGCTCCATGCGAATTTTCCATTGTTAAAACAGTGCTAGAAGTTATCTTCTGTTAGCTCCTTCAGGACACGTGCCGCTTTCTCTTTTACAGCTTCCACAGAGTCAAATCTTGTCCCTTTTAATGCAAATTTCACCTTAGGGAACATGTAATGAAGCGTGATTTTTTAATTATGATCCGGAAACAAAGCACCAATCCATGCACTGGAAGAGCCGAACTTCACTGAGAACCAAAAAAGCTCGGATGAGCAAGTCAAAATTTGAAGCAATAATGATTGTTTTTTTATATCCATGGGAGTGTGTGCCTTCACTGGGTTCCTGAAGGTCAAACAATTAATCAATATTACTACTTTAAGGTACTTTCTAAACTACTCCAGAGAGTAAGGAAAACCGCCCCGAAATGTGGAAGAACAAATCATAGGTTCTCCACCAAGACCAATGAGCGCCAGCTCATTCCGCGTTATCTGTCAATAGGTTCCAAGCCAAGTACAGCATATCAGTGTTAGAACATCCACCTTTTCACCAGATCTGCACCATGTGACTTTTACCTGTTCCCTAAGGTGAAATCAGCATTAAAAGGGACAATATTTCAGTCTGTGGAAGCTGTAAAAGAAAAATCGGTGCGTGTCCTGAAGGAGCTGACAAAAGATGACTTCCAGCACTGTTTCCAATAATGGAAAATTCGCATGGAGCGTTGTAGGGATAGAGAAGGTGTGTATTGAAGGTGACAATAAGTGATTATGTATAAAATTTAAATTAAATCTTTTACAACGTCAGTCTCGTTATTTAATAGCAACACCTCGTATTTCTTGAGTTACTGATACGATATATTTTTGATTATTTTGGAGACTAGTCTAAATGAATGAGATACATTCTAAGAATGAAATAGTGAGAATGTCTAATGAAAAAGATAAAAATCACTGTGGCTTTACTGTAAATTAAATTTTTCTCAAGTATACATTACTACGAGTTATCAGAAAGAAAGCGTTCAGTAATTCTGTATTACATGGTATGTTTCTTGTGTAAACTTAGAACAACACGGGTTACCTGCCTATTTCTTTCCCATCTCTTAACTTTTGAAGCTTTTTATAAAGTTAAAATAAAAAACAAACAATTTAGTAAGTTCCTCTGTTAAATGTTTGTACAATGAGTTTTAAACGTTGTTTAACATAGAAAAAATCCTCTGCTTATGTTCATTTTCCCAGTTCCCGTTAGTTGTAATATTAAAATTAGGGAAAATGTCTGCAGTAAAACGTTTTCATTATTTATACATAATTTACTTTAACTTAACAATAGTCCACTCACTCATTTACTCTCTTAATTTTTCTTTGTCTAAAAATATGTAACGGATAATTTCTTTTTTAATTTTATTTTAAGTTTATTCTGTTGTTACTCATGTGCACATAATTTTCCTACATTTTTATTATCAAACCATTTGTGGTTTTTTTATGTTTTTTTTAAAGTAATTTATTTAACGTAGCATCAACTGCAGTGGTCATTAGCGACGACGTTGCTAATGATATTGGAAGATTGATATTGAAAGATTGGAGATATCCAGCTGATCGACGAAAGTAACAAAATGGATACAAATTGATATACTGTCTTTTTGAAATGTATAAGCACAACAAAGACCAAGAATTATGAAATAAAAATAAATCTTAATAAACGATAAAAATAAAAGTCTCCAACCATATAACTACGGAATTTTAACTTCCACAGGTCTGTAGAAAAAAATCTTGGTTATGTTTACGCGATGTCAATATTTACAGAGTTGACATTTTCCGTAGGTTTTATTTATAAAACCTGAACGCGCACTAAATAATATCACAGATAATTCACGATAATTAATAATCTTGCAGTAAAACGAATAAAAAAAAAACTAATAACATGAACCAACAACACATCTATCATAACAACCAGCCGGCCGCGTTGGCGATGTTGGTAACTTGCTCGCCTCTCATCACGCGGTCTTGGGTTCGAATCCCACTCGGGCATGGCATTTTTTCATACGTTACAAAAAATTCATTTCATCTTTCATCGTCTGCATTAGCAGCAATTTGCAAAACAGTCGGACGTTAAAACTAAAAAAAAAATCATAACAAACAGACCCGCCATTACATTGAAACACAACATTACGAAACAACAAATTTCGAAGACTCGTAGGAATGAACGAGGGAACGAAACTACCGGCAAACTGTGGAACTAAATAGATCAAATTAAATGCTTTCATATGATTGGTTATATAAACTAGGTTGGACAACCAGCTGTTTAAAAATAAGAATAAGTGCATCTGTCAACCAAATCGACATCGACACTTATTCAGCAGCACAGCTGTCGCTCAGATCGACAGTTATCGCTTCTAGGTTAACATCATAGAGTAATAAAGCATAGAGGGGGAACTGAGATAGGCGGAATGAAACTGAGTTTGTCGTCTGCTAGTGTTATTTTATGCTCACAAACATAGAGTGCGTTTTGGCGTCGCTTTAAAATTTGAATACAAAGCAAGTACATGTACCTGGCAAGTACGTTAACTTCGTAATGGCGACTGACGCTACATTTTTTGTTGGGAAGTTATTTTTACTTTCTCTTGCCTATATGAATATATAGGAAGGAAAGTATTGTTTTCATGTCGGTTTTTCGAAATCGAGTTTTCACCGGATCTATACGTTTTCAGACCCCCTGAACACAAAAAACATGTTTTTAGCGATTGGTCTGTGTGTGTGTCTGTGTGTGAACAGAATATCTCAAGAACGGAACGTCGTACGAACTTGAAACTTGAAACTTAAGTTACATACCACTACCGGACGCGACACGAACATTTTCATCAAAATCGGTCAACCGGAAGTAGTAGTTTATTCGTATAATTTTTCAGTTTTTTGCGATTTTCTCAAAAACTGATCCTACGATTTTTTTTAAAATCGCCTATTTTACTCAATTTTTTTTTCTCTACAAGATAGGGTAGGCGCCATGTTTGCTGAAATTCTCGGTGAGGCTGTTTTCACGTAAAAACGTTGTTTTTTTAAGATTACGGCTTTAATATAAATTTTAGCGCAAAAACTTATATAATAAAAGTTGTAGAGAATTTAAAAACCTACAACTTTTGTTTCAAACATTTTTTTGTGTAACGCTTAGTTTAGCGGTAATTAGCGATTTTCTGTTTTTTTCTCACGAAAACGTGAGAAAAATCGATTTTTTTAACATTTCGGTCTTAGTATGCATTTTACGACAAAAGTGTATATAATTAAATTTATAGAAAATTAAAAGATCTACAACTTTTGTTTAAAAGCATTTTTCTCTACAGAGCCTAGTTAAGCGTGAAAGCGTGATTTTCCGTATTTTTAAGCCAAATTGAGTTCGATTGTCATTTTGCGTCATTCACTCATGATTAAAATAAGGTTATGTTTTTGAGGTTAGTTTTTGTTCATTTCTAATGTTTTAGTGCTAATGTTAGGTTTATTGTTAATTATTTGCATTGGCAAGAGAAAGTTGTGTGAGTGTTTCACACCAGATTTTTAATTTTATGATATGGAAAATGAAGTATTATTTTGTTAATAAATGTTTATCTTGTGCAAGGGATAAGGAGCGTACATTCTTTTGTTTTCCGAGGAACAAAAATCTGTAAGTATTTATATGATAAGTAAATACGTGTAGGCCAAAACACATCTTGTTTGTTTTTAGGGTAAGCACATTTACTACTAGCGAATTAGTAAATAATGAAATATATGAATTGCCTATTTTAATTATTGTACACATTATCTAGTGATTAAGTTTGCCTGGTATAATAATTAGGTTATTAATTAAATTATTAATAACTAATACTTAATTAGTATTAGGTTGTTAATAATTAGGTTAGAGAAATAGGTTAGGTCATGTGCCATTTTACTGGTTAGCTTTCTTTTTAATTGATGTGATGTGAAACTATTATAACTATTATTATATCAGGCAAACTTAAGCACCGCATTTATGTAATAAATAATAGTTTATTAATTATTATTAATAAATAATAATTTATTACATAAATGCGGTACTTTTTATTACATAAAGTGATGGGCGCAGAAAGGAAAATAATGAGAAGTATATTGGGGCCTAAGAAACTAGATGCAGAGTACAATAGACCCCGAACAAATAAGGAAATATATAGCAGAGTTGAAAACATTATCCACACAATGAGGAAAAGAAGACTTATGTTTTTTGGTCAAATAGCGAGAATGGACAATAATCGGCTGGCAAAACAGGTCTATGAGAGGATAATGAAACTTAAGATTAAGCCAGCATGGTTCACCGAAACGCTGTCAGATTGCTTAACGGCAGGGATTACCACAGAAGACATATGCAATAGAGAGGTTTTTAGGGGTAAAGTTGAGAGAGTGACCTTTAGGGAGGAAAGTGAGAGGAGGAGGTGTGAACCCCACAATATGGACCAACTGAGGATGGACAGATCAAGAAGGATGAAGGAGGTGTGGGTGAGGAAGAGAATGGAGCAGCATAGGACATGAAGAAACACCCCAAATATTGATTTAACGTGCTCTCGTTAAAGAGCTATTCGAAAAAAAATAATAATTTAAATTAAATAATTTAAAAGTAGAAGGCAATTTATACATTTAATGTTTACTCAATCCGTTAACGGTTAACCTAAGCACAAACAAGATTTATTTTGGCCTACACGTATTTACTTATCATGTTAATACTTACAGGTTTTCGCTTTCGGAAAACAGAAGAAATCACGTCCCCTAACCCTCTGCGAAAAAAAAAACCACTTCTTTAAGTAACAAAGTTTCATTTCATTAATTATAACTAATCTCAACCCACTGTTTCATGACCCACGGTAATCGCCAATAACCAAATTGTTGATGCGACTTTTAAAAAAAACTAGTTCCCAAATATTTCAATTATAAAACAAAAAGTAAAATGAAATAAAAAATAAATATTGTATAGGATAATAGGCCAAAATTCAAATCTCCCTCATATGCGCTACTAGCGCATTCTACAGGCATAAAATTCAAAACTAAAAATTCAAATCTCCCTCGTATGCGCTACTAGCGCATTCTACAAACATTAGAATTTGGAACGGGAAACACAGTAGCAGACGAAAAATGTTAAAACACTTTTTAACATGGGAGTTCCCCCTTTATGGTTTATTACTCTATGGGTAACATAAAAAATAATATCATCTGACTTTATCTATTGTTGGAAGTCGATTTGCTTATTTTGTCTCGGTGAAGACATAAGAAAACAATCATGAAAAACGTAACATGTTTTTTATCCTTATTGTGCGGAAATCCCAGCGAAATAAATATGAATTTAAGTAAATAGGTTTCAGTAATACCAAATTTTAAAAATCTTGGAACTGAAGAAACAAGTGTTATGTTCCAATCATTCGTATTAATATTCCTATCAATGTATCAGATTTGCGGGAGGGGGTTCTTGTCTCAAACTTATGAGTCCTAAAGATAACGGCTTGCATTAACACCGCAGTAAAACTTGAACGATTAAAGATTATTTTACAAATTCAGTTTTCGATGTAATTAAAACAGAAACCCAAAAAAAAAATTGTAAAATTACCTTTATACGTTATTACGCAAGCCGTTATCGTCAGAACCCTTAGCTCTGATACAAGAATTATAAAAATCTACGAAATTGAAGAAACAAATGTTATGTTTCAATCATTCGTAATAATATTTCCATCAATGTATCCGATTTGCGGGGGCGTTCTTGTATCAAAGTTATGGGTCCTGACTATAATGTCTTGCGTTAACAACACAGTAAAACCAGACCGGAAAAAAATAGTTTTACAAATTTATTTTTTGATGTAATTAAAACAGAAACCAAAAATATAAATTTGCAAAATTATCTTTACTCGTGCAGGTTTTACTGAGGTGTTAATGCAAGCCGTTACCGTTAGGACCCATAAGTCTGAAACAAGAACGCCCCCGCAAATGGGATACATTGATGGGAATATTATTACAAATGATAAGAACATAACACTTGTTTCTTCATTTCCTAGATTTTTAAAATTTAGTATTCCTGATATCTGTTTACTTGAATTCGTATTTATATCGCTGGCATTTCCGCATAATAGTAAGGATAAAAAACATGTTACACCTTTCATGATTGTTTTCTTATGTCTTCACTGAAATAAAATAAGCAAATCAACTTTCAACAATAGATAAAATCAGGTGATATTATTTTTTGATGTTATTAAAAAAACAGGTGTTTCCAAGACATCATATATTTTTCTGAATTATATTCATTTTATGTATAAATAATGTATTTAATTTATTTTTACTCGGTTATTATTTTAATTATCCTTTAATCGGTTTATTTTATTTATTGTAGAACTCAAAATATATACAACGCACTAACATTCCATGCCGATGTGGCGAGTGTATTACTTGACGTATCAACCACGCCAATCCTGGATCCCTTTTTTAAATTATTTACAGCCATGCACAAGATTGCAGAATTTAAACATATATGAGAAACTCAGTATCTGACTCCTTGAAAACAAAATTAAAAAATAATGATAGTTACTCGGGTTAGCAATGTTACCCCTTTTGTTCGGGCGAAAACAAAAAAAACGCCAGCAAACAAAATTGGCATTGGGGAAACAAATAAAACTCCAACAGGAGGGACTGCAGTGATGTGATTACAAAATTAAATCGAGAAAAATAGTTTACTAAGAATATTTTAATAAAAAGTTAAATAAATAGAGTAATTAAAAATTACGGTTACAAGCAAATTCATCATTAACGGAGAAGGTTATACAAGCGCATAAATGATTTTTATAATAATAATCATCCAAATCTTTAAAAAAAAAAACAAAATACAACAAAGAATATAGTTATATATGCAATAGTACATACTTATTACTGGATCCAGTTAAAAAAAATATTTAATAAAAAGGTAGGTAATTAATAATAAATATAATTACAAAAGAAATAATAATTAGAATTTTCAATTAGGATAGGCCTTTTACATAACGAATAGATAAAGTTGAACAATAAATTAATTTAGTAAGGAATCATAAATCAATTTGTTTTAAATATGATAATACAAATACTATAAAATTAATTATTTTTATTTAATAAGAATTTAATTTTTTTTTTAGTATACTTTTTTAAACAAAGCTATTTTGGATAAAACTCAAATGCAAATAAAAAAGAAAGTGATTTTAGTTTCTTATATAATTATAATTTTCTTAAAAAAATAAGTACAAAAGATAAAAAAATATCCGGAGTATGGAATCCGGTTAACTCCGCACCGTATCATGCTTACCAGCATACATTAATGGTAATGAGCAAAAAACATTTTATCGTAAGATACAAAGTAGCAATTAAAATTTATAGTATAATTAAAAATATAATTTTTATGATGCGGAGGCTTCAAGATAATTATTTACAAAAGAATCATATCGCCGACAACTAGTTTTCGGGTTACGAAACGCAAATACATATCAGATGCCACTTGGCCCAAACAGGATTACTTTAATTCTTGCACAGAATAGCTTTAGTCAGGGCTTGAAAAGGATCCATCCCAACTTAGATTTAATTTTGTCCCAAACTGGGTAAAAACTGCCCCACACTGGGTCCCTGCAAAGAGCAGAAAAACCAGGACTTAGTAAAGAAGAAGGCTACCCCAAAACACCAAAAAAGGTAGTCAAATCCCATAGACTCAAAAGTTCATATAAAAAATTTAAGATAAGGTTTAAAATACCCAAAGGTTTACCAAATTTACAAAATTTTAAATTAAACATTTTCGGCTACCATGGGTTTTAACTACAAATAAAAAAGAGAGACTTACCGGAACACGGGAAAGCAAAAAGGTCAAGACCAACATCAGCAGAACGCACCCCGAAAAAGACTTAAAAAACATTAACGACACAAGTACCAAAACACGTCAGACGCCATGACCTTTCGCTGCAAGAAGGACGAGACACGCAAAATTTACCTAAAAAGAAAACTCGGTTTGACGTCACGGGCCCCCTCCAACAAGGAGGAGGAGAACCAGCACCGCAGATAAAACAGATGGCAGCGAACGGTAAGCAAAAGCCTAAAAGAGCGAATCAATTAAGAGATAACTAATTAACGTCGACAGAGCAGATAACGAAAAATTAATCCAATTAGAACAATGAGAGGAAAATTAATTATTAAAATAAATTGTAACATTGAAAATAAATGTTACAGCAAATACTCGAGCATTTAACGATTACTTCATTATGTAATATTTGTTTTGGTTGAATAAATACTTTACAGTAAGTCTATTTGAACCCACTGGGTTAATCTAGAGGTGGTAAAGTCGTCGCCAAAGTCAGCTGTTTAACAGCTGATTTTCAGAGACGAAGGTACTTTTTTTTTTGTTTAACGTCCGACTGTTCTGCAATTACTGCTAATGCAGACGGTGAATGATGAAATGATTTTTTGTAACGTATGAAAAAATTCCGTGCCTGAATGGGATTCGAACCCAAGACCGCATGATGAGAGGCGAGCACGTTACCAACTTCGCCAATGCGGCTGGCTGAGACGAAGATACCTGGTTCAAATCCTAGTAAAGGTAGTTACTTATATACGGGTTTGAATGCTAGACAGTGGTTACCGGTGTACTTTGATGGTTGGGGTTCAATTAACCATACTCTCTCAGGAATGGTCGGCCTGGGTCTGTACAAGACTACACCTCATTTATACGTCATACATATCATCCTCATCTCATTGGGTCATGGGGTTGCTTATTGTTTTAAATTGAACAGATTGCAACGTACACATATTAGGAATTTAAAAAAAAAGTAAGTGTATTACAAAGAGCTTGAGTTAAACTTTCGTTCCACTAGTTGATAGTTTAAAATTAAAACTTCCTACTCCTAAAGTGATGGGTGTTATTTAAAATAATAGGATTAATTACATGGTTACAGGATTGAGCCAGTTATCGTGATTACAGGTTACTAAAAATACCCTGTTATTTTTATAACACCGTGATTCAATATCGTTTAATAAACTGGTGTACAAATGACGTTTGTCGGACTGTTATGACAGTAAGGACTATAAAACTAAATGAAGTTATCAATAACCTTTTCGTCTAATAACACAATTTTGACTTACTCTTGCCTATTTGAATATATATAGGAAGGAAAGTATTGTTTTCATGTCGATTTTTCGAAATCGAGTTTTCACCGGATCTACACGTTTTCAGACCCCCTGAACCCAAGAAACATGTTGTGTGTGTGTGTATGTGTGTGTGTGTGTGTGTGTACGCGCGCGCGCGCGCGTGTGTGTGTGTGTGTGTGTGTGAACAGAATATCTTAAGAACAGAACATTGTACGAACTGGAAACTTAAAACTTAAGTTTATTACCACTACCGGATCCGACACGAACATTTTCATCAAAATCGGTCAACTGGAAGTAGTAGTTTATTCGTGTAATTTTTCACTTCTTTGCAATTTTCTCAAAAACTGGTCCTACGATTTTTTTAAAAATCGCCTCATTTACTTAATTTTTTATGCTCTACAAGATAGGGTAGGCGCCATGTTTGCTGAAATTCTTGGTGAGGCTGGTTTTACGTCACAAATAGTTGTTTTTAAAATTGCGGATTTAATATGCATTTTACCACAAAAATTTATATAATAAAAGTTGTAGAGAATTTAAAATCCTACAACTTTTCTTTGGAACATTTTTTTGTATAACGCTTAGTTTAGCGGTAATTAGCGATTTTCCTTTTTTTCTCACGAAAACGTGTGAAAAATCAATTTTTTTAAGATTTCGGCCTTAGCGACCATTTAGCGGCCATTTTACGACAAAAGTGTAATAATAAAATTTATAGGAAATTAAAAGATCTACAACTTTTATTTAAAGCATTTTTTGTATAGTGCTTAGTTTAGCGTGAAAGAGCGATTTTCCGTATTTTTAAGACAAACTGAGGTCGATTTTCATTTTACGTCTTTCATATATGATAAAAATTAGGTTATGTTTATTGAGGTTAGTTTTTTGTTTATTGCTAATGTTTTATTACTAACATTAGGTTTATTGTTAATTATTTGCATTAGCAAGAGAAAGTTGTATGAGTGTTTCACACCAGATATTTTATTTTATTTAGATTTTTATTTGTACTACAAATTATTGGGTACGTATTTCTTTTATAAATAAAGAAGAGATCTTATTTAATTACCTCTACATGTTTGTGTAGGCTATACCTAGTTAAAAAATCTAACTATGAAATATTAGATTCTTGTTTTTTGTTAATATGCTTTTATTCTTTTGGTAACAACTCTCATTGAAAATATAAACTTTTATTGTTTTATTTTTTTTCTTACTTTAGTACCTATATTTTTCATTCATTGTGACTCCAAATTTAACATTGCTGAATGTAGTATTTTATATTCGTGCATGTTCTTGTTAATTGCATTGTGATATCGATACTTTCTCATCGTTTAATTGTTCTGTATAGTACAGTTAAAGATTCAAAACAAACAATAAAACAAAATTAAAAAACTACTCTGATAAATATTTTTATTTGGCTAGGGAAATTATTATAAAACAATTCTCTCAATATTTAGAGAAATCACTGTAACCTTTCATAGCAAATCAACTTCATTTAAAAAAAAATTGTGTAGCTTAGGTAATAAATATAATGGATATTTTTTTTAAACAACATTTACATTAATCTTTTACTTAGATATAAATATTATGTTTAAAAGGATGATAAATCATCTAAAACCTTCAGACGTAGTATTTACACTTATCAACAAGAAATAAAAGTAAATGAGAAAAAGGATGTAACGTATCTAGAATACATGATATAAAGTGTTGAGAGGGAGAAATTTGTCTGGGTAGTAATGTGTGTGCGTTGAGTGTGTGGGTGAGGACAATTTTGTAATTACTTGAGTGCGAAATGAAGGGTTGAAAATAGAGGAGTAGGGGGGATTGAACCACGGCTTCTCATTTTCCACCAATCTTTCACATACCCTTCTTCACCGCACATACTTTTTAGGCAGCTGCCAGAAAAAATTTAATTAGTTCGATATTGTGAAATGAGGCTACATCTAAACGATTCAAATTTAAAAAAAAATTAAAATGGAAGAATAAAATGAATAAATGAGGTTGTGAGAAAGAGAAAGATAAACGTGCGAATGAGTTACAATGGAGGAGAAAGAGAACCGAGAATGCAGGACGGGGGAAACTTTCATGAAGCAAACCTTTAATCAAATTGATATTCTCACAACGATTATGAAAACGAAGCGTTTAATTACATAAATAAATTTACAAATGGAAGCCGGTTTAATTATTAATTTCACGGATGTAATATTTATCGCCTCCCACAAAAATGAAGCGACAGTAGAAATTTTAATTTAAAAAATCGTATCACACGTTTTTCAATGGTAACTTATAATTAAATTGCTATTAACGTTTAATCAATGTTTCAAATTTAACATTAAAGGATAATCCATAATAATCGTTGGTATCTGTTCGGTCTGTCGATAAATTAGTTATCAGAGTTATTCTGAAGGTGTTCATTTTTACTTTCTCTTGCCTATATGAATATATAGGAAGGAAAGTATTGTTTTCATGGCGATTTTTCGAAATCGAGTTTTCACCGGATCTATACGTTTTCAGACCCCCTGAACCCAAAAAACATGTTTTTAGCGATTGGTCTGTGTGTGTGTCTGTGTGTGTGTGTGTGTGTGTCTGTGTGTGTGTGTGTGTCTGTGTGTGTGTCTGTGTGTGAACAGAATATCTCAAGAACGGAACATCGTACGAACTTGAAACTTGAAACTTAAGTTACATACCACTACCGGACGCGACACGAACATTTTCATCAAAATCGGTCAACCGGAAGTAGTAGTTTTTCGTAGAATTCGTATAATTTTTCAGTTTTTTGCGATTTTCTCAAAAACTGGTCCTACGATTTTTTTTAAAATCGCCTATTTTACTCAATTTTTTATTCTCTACAAGATAGGGTAGGCGCCATGTTTACTGAAATTCTCGGTGAGGCTGTTTTCACGTAAAAACGTTGTTTTTTTAAGATTACGGCTTTAATATAAATTTTAGCGCAAAAACTTATATAATAAAAGTTGTAGAGAATTTAAAAACCTACAACTTCTGTTTCAAACATTTTTTGTATAACGCTTAGTTTAGCGGTAATTTGCGATTTTCTGTTTTTTTCTCACGAAAACGTGAGAAAAATCGATTTTTTTAACATTTCGGTCTTAGTATGCATTTTACGACAAAAGTGTATATAATTAAATTTGTAGAAAATTAAAAGATCTACAACTTTTGTTTAGAGCATTTTTCTCTACACGTCCTAGTTTAGCGTGAAAGCGTGATTTTCCGTATTTTTAAGCCAAACTGAGTTCGATTGTCATTTTGCGTCATTCACTCATGATTAAAATAAGGTTATGTTTTTGAGGTTAGTTTTTGTTCATTTCTAATGTTTTAATACTAATGTTATGATTATTGTTAATTATTTGCATTGGCAAGAGAAAGTTGTGTGAGTGTTTCACACCAGATTTTTTATTTTATTTTGGTTCAGTACTATAAAAACAGTTACTTAAATCCGTATTTATTATTATAAATAATTTACCGGTAGGTGGTAACTTTTACTTAAAGGTGCACTTCTTAACGGTGTAGCAGGCATACCTATAATCATTTGTTTTATCCCTCATGTGGGTACGTTTGAATTTGTTAATTCAAAACAATAATCAACCCCATGACCCAATGATATGAGGATTATGTGTATGACATTTAAATGAGGTGTAGTCTCGTGCAGACCCAGGCCGACCATTTCTGAGAAAGTATGGTTAATTGAACGCGAACTATCAAAGTACACCGGCAATCACTGTCTATAATAATTTTCAAAGCTGATGAGCTCTGAACGTACGCATTGCCCCCTACGGACTTCATAGCAAGCCAATAATTTGCCAGCAATGTTGCCAATACTTGCTCTCGTAGCTCTGTTATATATTTCCTCAGCCATTTTTGGTCTTTCAATAACAATTATAACCTACGAAAAAACAACCAGCTGACTATATTATAAAGTATTCCATGTTAAAGCGCTCTATAAAAGTTGAATTTAGGAATTTTGTAACTACGGTGTTAACTATTTTTACATAATATGGGTGAAGCTGTAGTGAAACACTTGAAAGAAAAACTTTTGAAAAGTGGCACTTATTTATATATATATTTTTTTTAAATATCCGTTAAATTTAAAAAAAAACATTAATATTTTATATTATAAAATGTATGCCCATAACGGGCAGGTGGAGTGTTAAATTAAATGCACTCGATCTGTTGGTTCTAGGGCTACAAAAAATAATTCTGCAAACGGTCAGCAAATTATAAGGCTGAACTATTTAAGAACAGAAGAGGTGACGTCTAAAAGACACTAGTCAGAGTTAGATCCTCCAAAAGTAATGAATTTCATCAATATAGAGTCAGACCCTGTGGTGAATGAAGTGAAGGTGTCATTCGCAAAGTGAAAAGTGGATGGGTTTCGGAGGGCCTGGCATGCTGATAAACATACTCTTTCAACTCAGTGAGGAAGGCAATAGTAAACCACCTCACTTCTCGTTTTTACTTAGTAAAACCTCTAAAGGTTCAAACCAGCCTTTCGGCTGATGACCTAAACAATATTATGTAATATATAAATAAAATGGAATGTGTAATTCATATTATTTAAAATTAAATGAAAAATAGATACGTGGTGAGTTTATGTTCTATTCAGAAAAAGTATTAAAAAATAGGGCTCGGTACAATAATTAGTATGGGTCCTACTCAGTAATCTGGGTTAAGTTCTAGCCAATGAGAAAGAACTGTATTGTTGATGTTTACTATGTAGTTGAATAGCTTTTACATAAGTGTAGCGTTCCTAATTATGTAGTTAAAAGTAACTAATGTGTTATACAATAAATGAAGGAAATTGTGTATGTTAAAATAACGTTAGAGGAGAATTTTAAATCATTCTCCTTTACTGTTTAATAAATTGTTAAAATGTATTAGTTTCCATAAGTTTTTTTGTCATCAGTCTCTCGACTGGTTTGAAGCAGTTCTCCAAGCTGTTCTATCTTGCGCAAGTCGTTTCATATCTGCATATCTGTAACACCCTACATCTTTTGTAATTTGCTTTATATATTCTAATTTTTGCCTCCCCCTACAATTTACTCCCTCAATATTACCTACCCTCCATTATTGATAGCCCAATACCTGGATGTCTTAAGATATGCCCCACTAGCCTATCCCTTCTTCTGGTATGATGCTTCCATATACTTCTTTTTTCATCCGCTCATCTAAGTACCTCTAAATTACTTATTTTGTCCACCCACCTAATCGTAAATATTTTCCTGTAACACCGCATTTCAAAAGCTTCTATCTTCTTATTTCTACAGCCTACGTTTCACTCCCGTATAACGTTACACTTCAAACATAATGTTTCAAAAACATTTTCTTATCTGTAAATCAATTTAAAGGAAAACAGTTGTATATTATAAAGTTTATGTTTTTGAGTGTCGGCAACTTGACGGAAAGAAGTGCGCGCTTCAAAGTGCGAGCCGACTATAAGTAAATCACTTTTGTTCCAATGGACTTGACACATGGACTCCTATGAACATTTTAACATTCAAGGTGCGGCTGACAACTTCATAAATATGAATAGAGTAACGGACAGAGTTTTAGTTTGATTTTATAAGTTAGCTTAAATTTAGTAGTTTGAGAGTGTTGTTTAGGTCATCAGCCAAAAGACTGTTTTAAATCTGTAGAGGTTTGACTAAGTAAAACGAGTGAGGTGGTTTACCATTGCCTTCCTCACTGAGTGGAATAGTACGCTTATCAGCATGACGGACACTCTGAAAAGCACATATTTTCCACTCTGTAAAAGACACCTTCATTTTATTCGCCACAGGGTCTGGCTGTATAACTTAATGAAATTCATTACTTTCAGAGAAGACAACTGTGATTAGTGCCTTTTGCATCTCTACCTAATCTGTTCTTAAACAATTTAGTAATTTAATTGGCTGACCATGTGATAAGAAACAGAACTAATTATTTTAGCCTTGCAACGAACAGATTGAGTGTAAATAATTTGACACTCCACCTGCCTGTTATGGGCAGCAATTTGAGAGTATGAGTTTCTAAGTTTAGTTAATAATTTTGAAACAGCATATTTTTAGATAACAAATGCTTGAAGAGGTTTTTATTAATTGAAAATTTATTTATTTATATAAGTTTAAAGATTTTATATCATTAATATATTAGGCTTATAATTTATAATTTTGTGTCGGTCTATTTTTTACATTGCCTGTTGCTTTTATCTCTTTTCAAGTATCGGTTCAATTCTACAAGCTCTGGGTTTATAATTTTTAATATTTTTAGTTCCATTTGTTATTTTAATTTTGTGTATTTTTAAAGTACCAAATTATTGTATCCCATTGTGAGGAGGTAAGTGTTTATTTTATGGTAGAAAGGAAAAGAGATATGCAACGGTTCTTTAGTTAGGAACTATGGATATTATTCGATGTTATTTAGATCAAGAGATCTGAGCTCAATTTCCTCTTTAGAAGTCGCGCGTCATAAGGTTGGATTGTTCGTATTCGCTAGACTAGGCGATAATCGGTTTATAATTCATTAATCCAGAGCTGATCGTATTGTATGTGGCGTTAAAATGGAAGTACAGGTTCACACGCGGCTGACTGTGTTATAAACTTGTCTATTTATATATCATACTTTCCACTATATGAACAAAACCCTGTGAATAAATTTTGCATTATATAAACTGGTTTGCTTTCAGTCAATCTCACTGGCTGACATAGTTTACATGAAGTTTTTTTTGGCAGCAAAATTTATTGTGAAATTATGCGGCTAATTTCTTTGTAGTAGGAGTTCTGGAGTAGTTGAAAATAATATTAGATATTGTTGATCATAATTTGATTTTATGAAAAATCATCGGAAAATGTCATGTTGCTCCGAAAGAAAGAAGTACAATATAATACCAGAAAAATATGTTTTGGTAATTATAATGAAACTTGTAAAAATTATAAAATAAATACAGTATTTTTTATTTGAAATTGTCAGCCCTCTGGAGAAAAATTAAAGCAACTCTTTTATTTTTACGTTGTCTTGCCTATATGAATATATATAGGAAGGAAAGTGCTTTTGTTTTCATGTCGATTTCTCGAAATAGAATTTTCACCGGGAATAGACGTTTTCAGACCCCCTTAACCGAAAACCATGTTTTTAGCAATTGGTGTGTGTGTGTATGTGCGCGTGAGTGCGCTCATGGTCAAAATCATTATCAAAACCGGTCAATCGGAAGTTCAGTTTATTTGTGTAACTTTTCACTCTCTCGTAATTTTCTCAAAAACGGCTAGACCGTAGTAGTATGTGTTTTACGTAAAAAGTGTATATAATTTATAATTTATAGGAAATTAAAAGATCTACAACTTTTATTTCAAGCATTTTTCTCTACTGACCCTATTTTAGCGTCAAAAAGTGATTTTCCTTATTATTAAGCCAAAATTTCACTTTGCATCATTCTCTCATGATTAAAATAAGGTTATGTTTTTGACGTTAGTTTCTTTGTTTATTTCTAATGATTTATTGCTAGTGTTAGGTTATATTGTTCATTACTTGCATTGGCAAGTCGTGTGAGTGTTTCACACCAAATTTTTATCCTTGATAAAAACTAGACACTGTGAATTTAAAAGAAATGTAATAAAGTTGTAAATAAAATTTTAAATAATATATTAGATATAGTACGAGTTTAATAAATCTCAAACATGACAAACATTTTAATAATTTAAAATATTCCCCTTAACACTGCAGTATCTATGAATATGTAAATTAGTAAATTAAGAAATTAACGGTTCAAATACAGTTAATTATTTGCCTAAATAAATATTCCAATAGGCTTACATTGGTAAAACGTTTTACGGTTTGATTTAATCGAAGTACTGCGTTTAAGGCTCTTCAAATTCAATTAACAATGGTAGCCTGGCCGTGTAGGCTGTTGGATGGCAAATGTGGTTTATCGGGCTGCCTCAGGAGTAAATGCTTAAACACCTTTACACTGAAGCAATTGCTCACCTGAGCATTAACTTATATTCAATTTGAATTCAGTTCTATGTACGAAACACAAATTAATTGAAAAAAATTGATATATGAATTGTATCTGTAAAATTAATTCAGTTAAGAAACTAAGTTTTGTTAAAAAATAAAAATAAATTAAAAATACAGCGTTTCCATTCAAAGCTTTAACGGAGGATAAATAACGCCCCCTATTATGTAACCAATAAAACGCTACACTCAGACCTAAACGTACCCTACATAAATGACGTTTTCTTAAAACTCTATACAAAATTTAGGAAGAAACTTGTGAACCACCATAACCCATTGACCTCAAATCTGGCTACGCAGACTCTCCCAAACAATCCAATAAGACGTCTAAAACGTCGATGGAACCGGGACCTCATCAATTGACTGCAATTGACTATCCATTACAGTGTTCTAAATGCTGCATTTAATGCTACACTTATTTTGACGTCGGAGTTCTGTCACTGGACTGTGTCTCCAATCACGTTTATTTATCATATTATTTTTTCCAAATTTTGTGTTATCACATTCACTGATTGTTTCCAACAGATTGTGAATTTCGTAAATAAAAAAAATAAAATATTCATTACTATTGTTTCTTTATAAAGCTAATGGTATAATTAAAGTAATTATAATTAAATTAAGGTTTAGTTTAACGTTTTATAACTTTACTTGCATCCAATTAAATTTAATCATATATGTGGGACGATTCAAAGAAAACTGAAGGAAAAAGCAAGATTCAAAACAAGGTTAAATTTTTATGAAACGGTGCCAGTTCCAGCCTTGACATTCAGCAATGAAGCATGGATGATGAGGAAGAAAAAACATCCTAACTGCGGAAATGAAATTCTTAAACTGCTTGCACACACAGCCGGCTTGCTGCCCCGGCGTAGTCGAACATTGGCGTCAATGTTGCTTTACAGACTCATAAGGTTTCTATCCGAATTGTTGCCGGGACTGTCAACTAGACTATTCGATTGTTGGCTGCCGGTTTGAATAGTAGTGGTCGACTACGATCCAGCTTCAACCTGACAAGCCGGCTGTGTGTGGAAGCAAGGTCTGTCAAGGGTTGTACAAGACTAGACTGGTTCAGATATGAAGATATAAGGCAAGAATCGGGAAGTTTTTACTGAAGAAAAAATATTAACAAAAGCCTACCTGGTTTAGCAAGAAGATACTAGAAACCGATAGAAAGCAGAGATTTTGGCAGGCTGAAGAAAAGGTTTCCGGAACAGGTGGAAATGCCTAATCCGTGAAGAGAGAAGACAAAGAAGAGACTTGCATGCAAGAAAACGTTAATTAATTTAATATTATCCATGTTATAATTTATATCATCAACTTATTCGTTACTGTAGGCCTACTATGTAAGCCTCAGGCACAAATAAGATCAAAAATCCATCAATACATACGGATTTTAGTTTTAATTTTACTGTGTGTTTGTGTTCACTACACATTATTTGTGCTGTTTCAATAAAACTAAATATTGTATTTTTCCCATTACGGGTAGGTGGAGTGTTAAATTATTTGCACTCGATCTGCTAGTTTAGCTACTTGAGTCACGAGTTTGCCCTTGTTTGAAACGAGGAGTACAAAAAGAAAGCATCAGTGCGCATGCGCGATTACTTTAATTTTAGTACATCAAACACAACTTATACTATACCCAAAGCATATACTGTAGTATTTCGCGGAATTTTTTGTAGGTTAACTGTTCAAATATTACTGGTTGTTACCCTAAACAGAAATGTTAGTTTCTCGAAAACGTGGGCAGACTATTCACAGTGCTGAACGAAATCTAATATGCAGTGTAATAAAATGTTGAGACGTTGAAGCTAAACAAAAATGTGTTTCCCTGCCTTTTAACAAAAGCCATGAGCAAGTGGCTAATTACTGTCATGTTTTTCTTTCCACAATTCGAGAATTAAAGAAGGAAATTAGAGATGTGAAGAAGCTATTCTTCAACAGTTTTGTTGACACCTGGTAAAAAAACGGGTTTGGTAAATACTAGTGAGACTGATAGTGAAGACGCCGGTGAGAGCAATAGTAAAGAAGGCGATTCATTCATAGAAAATTTTATTCCAATAAAATAAGGTAGCTGGTAATTACAGTAAATAAAACACTTCTAGTCATGTAATTAAGCTATAGACAATAATATTACAGTTCATATTTATTTCTTATAAGGTTTATGAAGAAAACATTTTCTCGAAATAAACCGCAGCTTACAAAATGTATGTAGAAACTGCACGGTAGTGAAATGTACGAGTAGTGTCTCACTGTTGAAGTTGGCAGTACTACAAATATTTCACTTCCCTTCCTCACAGCCCATCCATACGTAAAAGGTAACCTCGTAAATTCAGTATCTATACCAGGGCTACGAAAAGTACTATAAGCGCGTCAGCTCGTGATCCCTGTGAGGAATTTCTGTTACGGCATGCAGTAAAAGATTATACTATTCATTTAAAAGAACATTTATCATAATGTTCTTGTCATTATAAAGTAACCTCTTGTTTTATTATTTCAATTTATTCTATAATATAGTAACTCTTTTACTTTCTTTCATTGTATTTATTAATATTAGGCCTATAATAAATAAATACATAGACATACTAATAATATTTACATGATGACCAAATGTTTTTGTACTGCCCGATAAGACAAATATATTACTCACATTCTATTACGCCACCCGCCCCACTTACCCAGGCGACAGAGATCATGAGCTGGCGCTCGTATAGTAGTTTTGTTTCTTATCATATGGTCAGCCAATTATGTGATTGAAATATTTAAGAACAGAAGAGGTAGAAATGTAAAAAACAGTAGTCAAAGTTATCTCCTCTGAGAGTGATGAATTATACACCCAGAGCTTATGATGAATGAAGTAAAGATGTCATTCGTAGGGTGGAAATTAGATGCTTTTCAGAGTGCCAGATATGCTGATAAACATTGCTTTTCCGCTCAATGAGAAAGGCTATTGTGAACTACATCACTCCTCGTTTTATTTAGTAAAGCCTCTAGCGGTTTAAACCAGCCTTTGGCTGATGACCTGAACATCAACAATGTAATGTACAACATTGTCAAATTTTATCACATTTAACCTATCCGTGTAGAAAATAAACTAAATTTAGTTATGTGATAGATTCACATATGGTAGTTTTGTATAATTTGTCATAAGTTATTATCTTAAAAGATTTGGTTGATTAAAATTTTCAGTATTTATATATATTTTGTTTGTTCAGTATTTTGTATAATTTTCAATATTGTTTATATAACAAATATAATCAATTTTTAGTTCTATTGAGTTATATAATTATATGCAGTAGTTCTACAAATCGACTTTTTGGTTATCCGGCCACAACCTAAGCTACGGTTACACTGCAAATTCGTTTTGAAAATAGTCATACGAATTGGCACAAAATAATTCATATGACTATGTGGTTACATTAGGAGCGAAATTTTCATCATTTGAAGACATGGACGCAGATAGTGAATTCTTTTTAATAGATTGTTCTTTAATAAAGTATTTATTTTTTTTAATGTTAGCATGAAAAGTGAATGAAAAGCTACTTCATTCCGAAGTTTTCTGTTTACATCAATAATATATTAGTCTTTCCACTTTTGATCCCAAAAGGCGTTACTTTCATGTACTAAAGTAATTAATTTTTCAATTTCCGTTGAGATCGATTGTTAAAACTTGTTATTTACTTTTATACAAGCATTTGTTTTAAATAATTTACAATACTTTAAAATACTTGACACCAACCGTTTTTACCTACACACAAAACGTATTTTCGAACGTTTATCTGACGAAAAACACAGTAGTTTGGTCGGATGATAGCGGTCTTGTGAATTTGTTCAGTTCGTTCGTTCTTGTCGTAATCAGTGTGACCACACAGACATAAAATACAAGTTGTATACATACGAATGATTCGTACGAATTCGGCCAGTTCGCACGACCAATTTTTTATGAGATTTCGTATCCAGTGTGACCGTAGTCTTAGCCCCTTCCATGTATGTTAAGAGAGAGGCCAAAGTCGTTCAAAAGATATTCTGACGCTTATTTGGAAAGTCCGTTCCGAGATCTGGGTAAATTAAATAATTAACTCACTAAAGTTTAAAATTACAAGTATTTATTACAACTAAAAATATTTCAAAATAAAAAAAATAAAATCTACAAGTGAATTACAATTAAATTACTTATAATAATTATAAGCTAGCTTTAGCAATTCTACTTTTGATGTCACTTGTACTTCTACCATACTTTGTTATTTTACTCCCTAGATAGCAGAATTCCCTAACTTATTGTATGTTTTCGTTGCCTACTTTTAATTTTCTATCTCTTCCAAACCACTTTTGCTGTTGCACAACACTTTCGTTTAGTTCTTATTAATATTATACACTATATATTTTTAAATTAATTTTTTTTATAAAGGTGATGTTACTTATTTGAAATTGTAGACAGTTTTGAAAGTTTATCGTTAATACAGCTACAATTCATAATAATTTCCAGTTATTTCTTGTGGGTGTATTTATGTGATAATGTGTGCGTATATTTGCTTATATGTTGAGAATTACACTCTGAACCCAAGAGACTAGTGTACGTGTACAACGGTTTACTACTGGGCTTTGTCTAGTAGGGAAATGTTGTATCTCCATTCAGTGTACCACAGAATTGTTGGTTGTCTATATTAGACCATAGAACCAAGTGCAGTAGTACATAAAGTTCATGGAAGGGTGTACAAAGAGGTGGTGGTTGTGTGAAATGGATGGGTAAAATGTAAACAGTTAGTGATTTATATGTGTCATGTACTCTACTTGTCACGTTCGTCCTGTTTCTACTACTGGTTCCCCTCCTTAAACTTGTATACTCTATACTGGCGTCAATCTATTATTATACAAATTCTCACAAATTTTCAACTGGATTTCATGGTATTTTATCGGTTCATAAAATCTAACTTCCATCATGTAACATACCAATTTAATATCATGCCACCTCGATAATATCCTCTTGTCTTATCCTATGTATGAATACACGAATTCATTATTCCGTAGCATACAGTTATTATACATATAATGTTGAAATAAGTGATATTGTTCAAACAATTTTTGTTAAAAATAAATAATTATATTTTAAAAATTTTTGTTTTTTAAAAATGTTTGATATAAAAGTGGTAGGATTTTTAATTTTCTACAACTTTTATTATATAAATTTTTGAGCTAAAATGGACATTAAAGCCGTAATCTTAAAAAAACAATTTTTTTTACGTGAATATAGCTTCTCCAAGAATCTCAGCAGACATGAAGCCTACCCTATCTTGTACAGCATAAAAAATTTACTAAACCAGGCGATTTTTAAAAAAAATCGTAGGACCAGTTTTTGAGAAAATTGCAAAAAAGTGAAAAATTACGCGAATAAACTATTACTTCCGGTTGACCAATTTTGATGAAAATGTTCGTGTCGGGTCCGGTAGTGGTATGTAACTTAAATTTCAAGTTTCAAGTCCGTACGATGTTCCGTTCTTGAGATATTCTGTTCAATCACGCACACACAGACACACAAACACACACAATGACCAATCGCTAAAAACATGTTTTTTTGGGTTCAGGGGGTCTGAAAACATGTAGATCCAGTGAAAAATCGATTTCAAAAAATCGACATGAAAACAATACTTTCCTTCCTATATATTCATATAGGCAAGAGAAAGTAAAACCGTATTTATTGTTTTTAATATTATTGTAATTTTCTCTCACTAAAAAAACAATATGGCGATTATCCTGATACAGCTTGGAATCTTTTCTTAGTTATTCTATTTAAAATCTCTTGTTTATAATTGATTCTTGTATCAACATTTCTTATTTGTATCCGTACTTCTTAATCTTTCGTTCATTTATTAGACTAATTCTTCATTTAACTTTTCATAAATCTTTATTAATATTTAATATGATTCAACAGCACTTAATGTATCAACTTACTGGTACGGCCTCTTCCAGCCTACTTCAGCCACAGCTGTTTTAAATTTTTTTATCTTAATTTTTTTTTTTTTTTTGAACCCACCGGGTTGGTCTAGAGGTAAAGTCGTCACCAAAATCAGCTGTTTAACAGCTGATTTTCGGAGACGATGGTTCCTGGTTCAAATCCTAGTAAAGGTAGTTACGTTTATACGGATTTGAATGCTAGACAGTGGTTACCGGTGTACTTTGATGGTTGGGGTTAAATTAACCATACTTTCTCAGGAATTGTCGGCCTGAGTCTGAACAAGACTACACCTCATTTACATGTCATACACATCATCCTCATCTCATTGGGTCATGGGGTTGCTTATTGTTCTGAATTGAACAGATTGCAACGTACACATACTAGGAATTAAAAAAAATTAAAAAATATATATATTTTTTTTACAATTTAAATTTTCAATTGACAAATTATTTTTTAAATTGTTTTATCCTAATTTAAATAAATTTATTTTAATTTGAAATTACATTATTAAAATTTTTAACTCTAAATTTTGAAAATTTTATGTATTTTGTAATAATTATTCATCAGATGTAGCAGAGTACTGACTGCTACATAGTCTACAGCTATTAACAAAACTGTAATGACGTTAATGAAAACAAAACTATCTAAAACTTAAAATATGGAAAAACTAATTGACGCTAAACTAGGCTCTGTAGAATCAAGTTCTTGAAATAAAAGTTGAAGGTTTTCTAATTTCCTACAATTTTGATTATACCCTTTTACTCAAAAATGCATAACGCTGCAATCTTTAAAAAAATATATTTTTTACGACGAGAGCACAATCCCTCAAGAAATTCAAGAAACCTGGCGCTTACTCTATGCTGTAGAGCATAACAAATTTTGTAAATGAGCCAATTTTTATGAAATCAGAGAAACCGTTTTTGAGAAAATTTCAAAAACGTGAAAATCGTACAATAATAAAATACTACATCAGTTTGGCCGATTTTGATAAACATGTTCGTGTCGGGCTCCTTTGTACTACCTAACTTAAGTTCCAATTTTCAACTTCATACTATAATTCTATTTTATATAATGAATTTATATAATAAATTTCACTAACCTTCTTTTTAAACTGCGTCAACTTTTGTCTTTACTTACACGTGTTTCGGTGGATTCACCATCATCAGAGTAAATAACATAATTGAAACCAAAAAATTTTTTTTATATCTATAAAATCTATAGAAGATGATACATCTTCAGTCATTTGTATATTATGTCTGTTCTATACAAATGACTGAAGATGTATTATCTTCTATACTATAGAAGATAAAAATCTATAGAATCTATAGATTTTAAATTAAAAAAAAAATTTTTGGTTTCAATTATGTTTTTACCCTGATGATGGTGGATCCACCGAAACACGTGTAAGTAAAGACAAAAGATGACGTAGTTTAAAAAGAAGGTTAGTGGAATTTATTATATAAATTCATTATATAAAATAGAATTAATTTCAAACTGCAGGATGCATTATAAAAATTTATCTCATACTATAATGTTCTTAATCTTCGTATGATACATCTACAAATTTCTGCTTTACTTAACTCATCGAAATCGACATAAAAATTTGATTTTTTTTTTAAATATTGCGACCTCAGTATGCATTTTACGTGAAAATTGTATAATTAAAGTTATAGGAAATAAAACCTGCAAATATTTTTTTATTTAACCACATTGTTACAAATGTGATTGTTACAAATAAGGGGGTGAGACAGGGTTGCAGTTTGTCTCCGACGCTTTTTTATATATATATAGATTGGATTCTGAACAAGTGGAAGGAGAGCATAAATGCTGGTGTACAAATCGCCGATTATGATTTAAGCTGTTTGCTATATGCGGATGATCAGGTAATTATCATGGAAACTGAAAATGATTTGCAGAAAGCTGTGTTTGAACTACAAAAGATCTGTGAGGGTTATGGAGTGAAGCTATCTGCCGCTAAGTCAAAGACTATGGCCTTTAAGGGCAAGTATCCAGTCAGAACGAAAATCGTTATACATGATAAGGTTTTAGAACAAGTCTCGTATTTTAAATATTTAGGATGTGACGTAAGCTTTTTAAAAGATGACGATGTTATGAATAAACTGAATAAGTTTAGAACAATTTGCGGGACAATACATCGAACTTTGAAACATAAGACAAGAAAGGATACAAGAATTAAACTGTACAAAACTATGGCAGTCCCGGTTTTGCTGTATGGCAGTGAAAGTTGGACCATGACGCAACGAGAGAGATCTCTAATACAAAGTGCAGAAATGAAGTTTTTAAGGGCGACGGCAGGCTATAATAGACTGGACATGAAACGTAATGAAAGTATTCGAGCAGAATTACAGGTTCAACCACTATTAGACGGCATTGCGCGCTACAATTCCAGGTGGTGCGAACATGTGAATAGAATGCGAGAGGAAAGACTACCAGTCCAAATATTAAGTTATGCCCCACGGGGTAGACGTGATAGAGGAAGACCGCTACGAAGATGGGTGCCGGAACAGGCTTTAGGCCTATCCGTGTTTGGGTGATGATGATGATGATGGATCACTTTAGTCAATTACTTTTTGGATCTGTTTTGGAGTTTTTGTTCCTAGTATTTTTTTATTCTATCAGATCTTGGTTTTCGTCCTCATCTGAAAAAACCCTTTCAGTGTATCTTCTAGTTCTATCTTGTAATATGGTGTGTTTGTCTTTTAGTATTTTAGGTTTTCCTATTTTGTGCCTTAAATCTTCCAATGTAATCTGCATTTCTTCCATACCTTTTTTAACTTCCTTGAACCATTTTATTTCATATTCCTTATTTCAAATAACCTCTATGATTTTTATTTTCTGGTGTCCTAATTACAATGTCCTAAGAAGGAGATTCTCTTTTTCTTAATTGTGCTTATTACTGGTTCTATTTCCTGAAATACGAATTCATATCAGTGACCATTTTTCGATGTTTTCTTGTTCAAGCATTTTATTTATCCACAACTTTTATTTTAAACATCTTTTCATAGAGCTTAGTTTACCGTTAATTTATGATTTTCCGTATTTTTAAGTCGAACAGAGGTTGATTTTCATTTTGTTTCATTCACTTATGATTAAAATTCGGTTTTCATTTTACGTTATTTGTTAACAATTAAATATAAGTTATTTATGTTACATTATTTGGATTGGCAAGAGAGAGACGTATGTGTGTTTCATAACAAATTTTTGTAGTATAATTTATTTTAGATGCCTTGCGGAATGTAAACGAATCTAGGGAAGATCTTTTAATATGTTCCATTAGGTAGCATTGGTTTGCTACTGAACGAATAAATATTTATGCTATCATCGTATCACTTACTAAGAAACACTTAACATGATACGTGGAATGATCTAGGTGCTCGATTTTCAACTGTCACACCGCTTTAATATTCCAGTAATATCATCTATTTTATGTTTATGTTGTATTTGAAATACTATTGAAGGTCATCAATCAATTTGAAATAAATAACGTCGCATCAAATGTGATATCCATCCAACAATTTTAACGTAATTTCTGAAATCAAATTTCGTTGTGTTACAATAAATTTCACATAAACTACACTAAATAGGTATATTTAATCATAAAGGTTATATCATAACGGTTACAGTAGTATGTAGGTTACTCGGTTAGTCCTGCTAGATTCATTTATTTGAAATATTAATGTAATCATGGTTGAAATGATATGAAAATTGTGAAATATTGTTTGTAGTTATATTTAAACGATGCAAGGAGTTGTAGGAATTCACTAATGTCCAATCAATTCTCCAATCAAGTTTTACGTTTATTTCAATCCATTATTAGTTTGTTTTATTAAATAATTTACGGAAGAAATACTGAAAACTCATATCTCTGGTCAAGCTAATTTTTATTGTAATCAATTAAAAAAATTATTGTTAAACTTATCTCTAAGGTCCGTTTCGGGATCTGGGTAAATTTAATAATAAACACACTATAAATTAATATTTAAGTATTTATTACAACTAAAAATTACAATTAATTAAGTGTCTAAAACCTAAAAATAAGTTACAATTCTATTACTTATAAATAAAAAAAAAAAAATATTATAATTAACTAATAACGATAAATAACTTAACTAATTTTACTAAAACTTACTCACAAAATACATAAACAACAATAAACCACACACAGTGTAATTCAAAGTAACGTCGACCTTTTCTAACGCACTGTTCGCACTAAGAGGTTCACTCACTGGATCACAGAAAAAACGGAACTAAACTCGCAAAATAAATCGCGTCGCTTATATAGGTAGATTAACAAAATTTTGAGAAAGACAGAGAATTTCGACATAATAAAAATACATTTTTCTGACGGCTTCTGGATAATTCTAAACAAACTGTAAACTGCCCGTAATAGACTGTGGAGTCTGCCCATAATAGACAGGTGGAGTGTCAAATTATTTACACTCAATGTGTTCGTTGCAGGGCTAAAATAAATAGTTCTGTTTCTTATCATATGGTCAGCCAATTTAATCATTGAATAATTTAAGAAACGAAGAGGTAGAAATGTAAAAGACACTAATCAGAGTTATCTCCTCTGAAAGTAATGAATTTCATTATACGCCCTGTTATTATTTTTATTATTTTATTATTATTATTATTATTATTATGTTATTAGCCAGACCCTGTAGTGAATGAAGTGAAGGTGTCATTTGCAGAGTGGAAAATATGTGATTTTCAGATGGCCCGGCATGCTGATAAGCGTACTTTTCCACTCAGTGAGGAAGGCAAATGTAAACCACCTCACTCCTCGTTTTACTTAGTAAACGTTCTACAGGTTCAAAACAGCCTTTCGGCTGATGACCTAAACAACAACAAACTGTAAACAAATTAGGATTTGAATAAAAGGAAGACTAAATAAAAAAAATTACAAAAACGCAAATTATCTAGTTACTTACCCGACTCAACTCTTTCACAATAGTCATACAACAAAAGGCAGGTCTACCTGTATTAAAAACCTTTTATAGTACCCATTCTACGTCTAACTATTTCTTGGAACCCTATTTATCACTCTTATTATTTACGTTAACATTTTAAAAATCTTGGTCCACCTAGAAAATTCTCGAACATTCATTCCCTTTAGATATTGTCACAATATTATAAAAGCTAATTAAATTTTTTTGCGAGTCAATATCTTACAATTTTGATTTCTAATATCGATGAAAATTACACTTAAATTTTATGTTTGATTGAATTTTAATTAATAAACGAAATTAAAATAAGTTTAAATTTGTATTATTAGTAAGGTAAAATATCCGAATAATTACAGTCATTATTACTAAGTTATTATCTATCCTCTTGTTCTACAATAGTACGAGTCAAGTTTATAGAAACCTTTTGTACACTAATCCCTCTACACTAGTCCCTCGTTCCCATAACTATGTCTGGATTGTTACCCTCCTCTTTTTCATATACGTACAGAAATGTTTAAGACACATCAGCTTCGCTTCTGTAACATAAACGCAGTGCAATTGTACACAGTATTTTTTCTTTTGTTATATACTGTTACGTTATACCTTATCTGTTCATTTTTTGTAAATAATAAAATAACTAAGGCAGAAAAATGAAAAACTAAGGGAAGTCAAACGTCTCTCGGTATTTGACCTCTGTGATGGGTTTTAATATTTTTTTATGGCCTCCACTTCCCCTTTTACAGTCATTCCAACCTCCATGAAAGAAACTGACAGGGAAGCGGAGGCGACCTATTTGAGTTGACGAATTGTAGCAACAGATAGAAATCCTTGAAAACGCTGCTCTTACCTATCGGGAAGTAAATCATAAAGGACGTCAAAAGAAAAATACTTAAATAACTACTTATGAGCAAGTAAATTTGTCCAGGGATTGGCAATGATACCACACCTATAGCATGGTAAGATAACTTACGGAAACTCAAAGCAGAAAGAATAACTACAAGAAAAATCACCAAGCTAACAGACAAGTGAAAAACAATATTATCAAAAAAAAAAGTCCAATATGATTTAATAACGCTGGCAGGCTACTCAGTTCACCTACTAACTTTTCATACGGCTGTCCCGTTAGATCAACCTATCTTACAGGATAGGTAGTACAGGTAGTATTTTATTATATTTTAGTTAGGTAGTATTTTTTTACCTCCTGAACGGTGCTTCGTTGCGAAAAATTGTACAGAATCATTTTCGTGCTTCAAAAGTAGTTCTACATTACTTCAAGGCCATGTAGTTGCCCTTAACCTACTTGTTTGCTGAGAAAACTTAAAACACTAGCATTTCGGCTTTTAGGGCTTGCCGTTTTCAAGTTTTTCTTTCTTTACACTTTCACAACGGTTTTTATCGCAAATTTTTTTTGACAAAACGTTACACATACCCATAGAGTCACGGAGAATTTATTAAATTTTAAATCGGGGTGCTATGGTGATTGCTACCCAAACAAAAATTTTAAAATTTTCGTAATACAAATAATCTTTTAACGGCATATTATTTAGCGAAGAAAATTACATAAAAATTTGGTAACCCGAAAATTTTCAGACCGCAACCCTAGGTCGCATGAGAAAACGAAAAAACTCAAAATATCATACATTCAAACCTTAACACTCAAAGTTGAATTTTTGAAACTTCAAACTTCATTTTTAAACTTTCATATCTTCACATTTCATAATATTGTGATCCACCTAACCCCTTTGGCGACCGAACTTCGCCTTCCACCTTCCACAAATGGTTTTCATCTACTTATGAATTCTGATCCACCTACCCCTCTGATGCCGAAACACGTAAGCGCCGCTGGAGTGGCGAGTATGATTTAATAACGCTGGCAGGCTGTTCAGTTCACCTACCAACTTTTCATACGGCTGTTCCATTGGATCAACCTATCCTACATGACAAAATATTTCTCTTAAACGTTGATATACATATTCCTGTTAAATATACCAACCCCGCAACCATCAAAAACATAAATTAATACGAACACATCTCGCCAGGGGAGATATCCGAGTTTTCACATAATAGTCCAAGAGCCTATGCCCTCTGGACTTAAAATATGGAACCCTGCACACTATATGTGCAATATCGACATCAATAACTCCATGTATTGCATTAAATAAAAACATGGCACCTGCAATATCCCACCTCTTATCCAAAGTTATTATATCCATTCGGATACACTTCTCTTCGTACTGATCACCTGCCTCACACAGACCACGACGGCGCAAGTGATAGACTACAACAACTTTTTCTTCGCAGCTTTAATAGGCTGGGCGGTGCCCCTATTTAAAAAAAATAATAACAGTAGTGAATATTTGAAAAAATAATATTTCGCGAAAATTTGATTGAAATATCGATGTAAGGCAATTCCAAAAAATAAAAATTCATCAACCTGGATTTTAAATTAACAATATTGTCCAATAAATTGATTCTTAATAAGTTTTGGTGTGTATTTGTAAAGTTGGTTCAAATAATTATTACGGGATTTTGAAATTTCTCGTTTTACTGTGTTTAAATTAGATTTAGCCAGAACTTAATAAACAAAAAATTTCGGTTTCAGGGTAAAACAACAATTTTTCAACTCCTTACGGGTACACTTTTGTAATCTTTAAGGGGTATTTTAGATGCACTATAGTTAACATTACCACCAAATTTCAGTATTTTCAGTTTACTCAGTTACAAACGAGCTAGATGGCTGAATTGTTTTTCTTTAATTTTGATTACGGTACTGTACATTGAGCTGCACAACTTCCGTATTTGATATTTAAATGACGGTAGAGAATTTCACTTTAAGGAGAAGCAGTACCTAGTGATAAATTCTCCGTTCAAAACTTCGAGTATTGCCGTTATTCAGACCAAGAGGTCTCTACTCCATTTTTGCTTTAAACGACGCAGAGTTGGAAAGTTTCTTGTAGCTAGATCACGAGCTATTTGTTTTGAACGGTCATCTAGTGTTTCGTGAAATGTACTATACAAGGACGCGGTTAGCTTCTTTACTGTAGGAATTTTGAAGTCGTCGTGGAGGGTTTTATTGCTTACAATAAAAAGGAGCCCCAGAACCAAGTCTTAAGAATTTTGATTGAAAGGCCTGGATTGACTTTAAATTACTCTCTGCCGCTATTCCAAAGAGCTGAACACCATAAGTCCAGATTGGTCTTAAAAGGGATTTGTATACTAAAATCTTGGAGCGGAGGTTCAATCTTGATCGAGGGTTAATTAAGCGGCGGTTAAGTTCTAAAAGTTTCGTACGCAGATTATGCTTCCAAGTTAGTCACCTGTTAAACCATAAGCCAAGATATCGCACCACTCTGGCTTGGGGGATATGAATGTTATTCAGCATCACAAGTGGACAAGTTTGACGGCGTAAGGTGAACGTAACCTGTGTTGAATTGGCTGAAATTTGGTGGATATTTTTCGGACGTTAAACCAAAAAAAAATCCACCAAAATTTAGCCATCTAGCTCGTTTGTAACTGAGTAAACTGAAAATACTGATATAAGGGTTGAACATATTTTTAAACTTTTGCTGGTAAATATTTTACATCGTTGAGTCGTAATTATTTTAGTGTCACTGTACGTAATATCTTCACAGTTTCACCCATCGAATTTAGTCAGAATCTTAGTAAATAAAAAAATTTGGTTTAAGTATTGGACACCCTTTTAAACCTTTAAGGAATTCATTTTGAAAATAGTTAACGAATTTTTTTTTAACTCCACTATAAATAATATCACCGAAATTTTGCCAACTTGTCTGTAACTTAGTAAATAATACATATTGGTTTAAAGGTTGAACACCATTTTCATTATCTTATGGGTACATTTTGGAAACGGTTAAAGGGATAATTTTTGTAGTTAAATTATAAGTAACACCTTCATCGAGTTTCAGCCATTTAGCTTGTCCGAAACTTAGTAAACGGAAAATATTTGTTAAAGGTTGAAAACCTTTTCAACCCCTTAACGGTGAATATCGAAATCGTTTATATATAACTTTTGTTTTTTTTAAGGGAATATTCCGTTCAAAATGCAACATTTTTGTGTAAGTAGAAGAACTAGTGATGAGTTGGGGAGTGAGTCAATCAGTGAGAGCTTTTCCATTGCACTATATACACATAACTTAATATAAAAATAATTATGAATAATTACGAGTTAAGCTCAATTGATTACATCCAGTCATATTTAAAAGTAAAAATATAAGGTTACGATTGAATTTTAACTGATGATTTTGTTGCTTAATTTAATTCAAACTGAATGGTCAGTCTGTGGTGGACGTTTAATTAATACACGTGAGGTCGGAGTCTCAGTGGAACACCATGTTAAGTATTTATAAGTAATTTTAATCAAAAACATCAATTAAATTTTTTGAAATGTACATGCTCATATTTATAGAATTTTAACCATTTTAATGTTAATAGTGTTAAACTAAATGTAACGCAGTGTATGCACTAAAAGGATTTTATATAAATTAATTACGATTTCCATTACTTTACATGTGATTTTACTCAACTTCTTGTGATTTTCTGATGCTATTTAATTTTTTTTGTAAAATAAATCTAATATATTTTTATAGTTAATTGATATTGCACATACGAATATAGTAATAAGTTACAAATATTGTAACACATTAGCCTAGGCTCGTTCGGGATCCAGGTATAATAAATTATAAACAAACTTCCTTAAACTCATTACAGTAATTTATTGACAAACTTAATGATTAACCTTAGCCTAAAAACAAATACAGGGACCGGCAAAAAAAGTAGATGGATTTTGATCTGACTGTTGGCCTAAGGCTGTGCAGGACTACGCATCATTTACACGTCTTACATCTCATCCTCATCATATTGGGTTATGTGGTTGCTTATTGTTCTTAAATTGACCAGATTGTAACGCACGCAGATTAGGATTTTTTTAAATTGTTAAATAATATTGTAAGTTAGACTGCTTCACTAGCGTATTTGTTAGCGCGCTAGCCTACAACGTGGAGGTCCCGGTTTCGATTCTCGGCTAGAGTCTGCTACAAGTCAAAACCCACTGTTTGAGGTACATAACCCCCCCCCCGTAGTAGCTAATAACGAAGCATTTGATGAAAATTTAAACAAACTGAAACAAAAATTGAACATTAGGCCCTACTATTACCTCCTTTTAAATGTGGACATTTTGCGATTTTGTTTAATGATTTTTGCAAATAATCAAAAAACTCTCAGACAGACTTTTAGCTTTACGTGACCGTATAACTGATTAGTTAACATAATATCTATTACTGTTGTTGTTTACGTCATCAGCCAAAAGACTGATTTAAATCTCTAGAGCCTTTACTAAGTAAAACGAGGAGTGTGGTGGTTTACATTTCGCTTCCTCACCGAGTGGAAAAGTATGCTTATCACACTATGGGTGATAAGCATCTACTTTCCACCCTGCAGATGATACCTTCACTTCATTCACCACAGGATCTGGCTGTATAATGAAATTCATGACTCTCAGAGAAGAAAACTCTGTCTATAGGCCTACTCTATTTCATGGAACCATCCAGTACGTCAAAACATATATGTACTAAAATTGTGATTGAACTTAGCGCGATCCATTCGAGTCACAAAAATTGTTCTTTGCTTATCAGACGAAACTTGCTATACACTATTGAAACATATACTAAATACAAAATACGACAGTACCAGTAGAAAGTATTCTTATGGTAGGCCTATTATAAAACAACCAGTCTGTCACCGGTTGTTTTGACTGGAGGCGTTGGTAGAGTGAAACATGATTACGCATCCTTTTTACTGACTTTCAACTCATAATCTGTTTATATCTGCTTCACGGTTCTGTAGGATATACTACAGTGTTTTTTACACTTCTACCTCTTCTGTTTCTAAATGCATCAGTCATGTATGTAGCTGACCACGTGATAAGAAACAGAACTATTTTTTTTGTAGCCCTGGAATTAGCAGATTATGTACAAATAATTTAACACTCCACCTGCTTTATTGGGTAAAATACCTATTTATATTCTATTTTATTAATATTATTAATACACGGTGAGTAATTGTTACAAATGCTAATTTTGTATTTTTATTTAGATATTACATTTATAGAATAATTTAAATTCATACAATTTAAATCACGTATTCGTAGTACATAAATTTGTAACATCTAAAATCTTATTGGAAGCTTCTTTGTGCATCGCTTTCCGAATAATAATGGAGCATAGTTCCACTTGTATCTTCCACATATATCTTAATACCACAATACATAACGGAACAATAACCGAATACAGGAACACGGAATATTTGACGGGTTGAAATTTCAACTTCCTCTCACATTCAGATACCCCATTCTATTCCACATAGAATAATCTATCCTCGTCTATTTCAATATATGTGACTTTAACTGAATTTGACTAATACTGAAACGTACAATGACATATTAATAAATGGATGAATACATTTAAAACCGGTACTATATTAACGTTGTAACTTAAATTATGCGGAAATTCAATATACCTAATCGATATCTTTTTTGAAACACATTGTTACACCTTTTTTGACACTTTTAATAAATAACGAGACTATATTTTATAAATATTAAACAACGAGACTGACGTTGTAAAAAATTTTACTTTTATTTTATTTACAATCACGTATTGCCACCTTCAATATACACTCTTTCTCTATCCCTACAACGCTCCAAGCGAATTTTCCATTGTTGGAAACAGTGCTGGAAGTCATCTTCTGTCAGCTCCTTCAGAACACTGCCGGTTTCTCTTTTACAGCTTCCACAGACTCAAATCTTATTTTTTTAAATGTAGATTTCATCTTAGGGAACAGGTAGAAGTCACATGGTGCAAGATCTGGTGAAAAGCTGGATGTACTAACACTGAGATCCTGTACTTGGCTAGAAATCTCTTAACATATAACGCGGAATGAGCTGGCGCATTGTCTTGGTGGAGAACCCATGATTTGTCCTTTCACATTTGGGGGCGCTTTTTCGTTACTCTTTGACGTAGTTTAGAAAGTGCGTCAAGGTAGAAATATTGCTTAATCGTTTGACCTTCAGGAACCCAGTGAAGGTACACAATCCCATGGATATAACAAAAAAAAACAATCATCATTTCTTTAAATTTTAACTTGCTCATTCGAGCTTTTTTGGCTCTCGGTGAAGTTCGGCTCTTCCAGTGCATGGATTGGCGCTTCATTTCCGAATCATAAGTAAAAAACCACGTTTTATCACATGTTATTTATTACCTCCTTTATCTACCTGTTCCTTAAGGTAAAATCTGCATTAAAAGGGACAAGATTTGAGTCTGTGGAAGCTGTAAAAGAGAAAGTGTCACGTGTCCTGAAGAAGCTGACAGTAGATGACTTCCAGCACTGTTTCCAACAATAAAAAATTCGCATGGATCGGTAAGAATAGTAAAGGATTGTATATTGAAGGTGACAATAAGTGATTATGTACAAAATAAAAATTTAATTTTTTACAACAACAGCCTCGTTATTTAATAGCCACACCTCGTATTATCACAATTTCTAGTATAGTAAAATAAAAATGACACGGTTTTTATACTGTATATCTATATATATACAAATAATAAAGTATGATTGGTAATGTTCAGATAACTATTGGCGGTTAAAAGCTGATGTCAAAATAATAATTAGTCTTTGTCAAACTGTGGTAAATTAATGTTTTGTATTAATAAATAAAGTAAAGTCATACACGTGGTGGAAGTGAGAGAGAGTGTAAACCGTTAAAAGTAACGTTAAACGTGATTGGTGGTAGCTATTTTAATAAAAGAGCGTAATTGGCTGTTTCAAATTTACCGGAAACATTGAAGGCCAAAGTAAAGACGCTAAGTTTGGTACCAAGTTGGGAGAACAGTGCTCTTGTAACAACCGAGTTGAAAAGATGTGTTTATGTACAAGTTAAAAAATGTATTATATAATTCAAAGTTAACATGTATAAATTATAATTCAAAAAGTGTAAAGTATTGAGAGTAAATTCTAGTTAAACGTGAAAGAACCATCAGATTACCAATCGTTTAAATATTTCATCTGCAGGATACCTATACCATCACCTATAAAAGGCCAATATGGACATCAATTATTAATGAATTTTAACCTCTATAGAACTATGTACCTAAAGACTGGGAAAGTACAAAAAATTTGAGTTAACTCACAATAAACATTGAATTAAAAATTTAAAGCGCTATTAAGAAATATAATTAAAAATAATATGTAACCTGCATTAGCAGTAATTGCAGAACAGTAGGACGTTAAACCAAAAAAAAAAATCCTGTAAGCTATATAAATTTACAGTAGGCTACTACTATAACCTACTGATGTAAGCAGTTTTGTTCAACAAAAGTTATTTTTCCAAAAAATCCAAATTACTTTTCCAGTTCCTTGAAACTTTCAATTGATTAAATATTATGAATCTTGGATAGGTACAGATTTCTAATACTAATTTATAACTGAAATTTGAAAAGGTTTTTAACGACTTTAATGAAGTAAATGATTATACACCATTATTATTTAGTTAACTGTGCAGTAAAATGTGAAACATATTATATTCGGTTTTTGTAGAACTCGACTAATGTTATCATATTTTATATTAACTCATTGTTCCGTAATATGTATTTTAAAGAAAACTTGGCTTTTTCCGTTTCCTTTCAAAAGATCAAGTACCCGATAATTATTGTGCTAGTATTGTTGTTTAGTGAATTCTGTTTTCCTAAATGTTTGTTCTTTAATGAAGTTAGTCTTTTATTTCAGTGTATTCTCAATTTTCTCTTGTATTTTCAATGCATCGGTTTTAGAAAAAGGATAACGTCTCTGTCATTTTGTCATTGAATTCGTCGAAAATACCGAACTTCAAAACGACGTTCATTAAAAGTTTGTGCTTTCCCAAAGTATTCTGTAGATTTTTGTTTTACAAAAAAGTTTATCTTAACATATTACTAAGTGAATTTTCAAAAATAAAATAAAAACCGATTTAAAATAAAACAGAATGCTTGTTATACCTTATAAATCAATTGATCTCACATATAATGTAAGCTACCAAGTGGATCAAGTTTTCTCTTTAGCGTCTACTACCGACAATTCGCCTTTCAAAAGTTTTCCGATAACAAAATAATATAATCAAATAAATGTTTAAAAAACCAATAACTGAAATTTTAAAAAGTATTTTGCTTATATTAAGGATGTATTGTATGGAATGGAGGGTGTTGAACAAGGATATTAGACTGCAATGAGTGAGATGTTTTGAAAAGGAATTCCCGGAAATCGAATATGGTAGAAACGTTTATTTTTATTTTAACTTCTTCTGTAATGTTCTATTAAATCGTAGAATGTGTTTAAAGGGTTTAGATTAGACCGCAGGTATAAAAGCAACTTTGTAATCAACCAATCAATAATGAACTAGTGAATGAAAGCGTCGGACATTAGACATAGTGTTGTTACCGGACCGGTTCTAAGTTATATAATAATTGTATGAGGGGAATCCAAAAAAAGGTTTCTGTACGTTTTATATAAAAGTATGAGTGAAGCGGGCAGTTTCCGCGCGTAGGAAATTTTATTTTGGGTGTATTGGCAGCGCTTGCACTCCATCTAGCTACCAAACCAACCAGGCGTCAGTAGCGAACTGAAAAAAGTGAAGGTTCCCCTTCATTCTGCCGCGAGTTGAGAGATCCGTAGTGTTATTTGCTTTTTTGACTGCAAAAAATGAATCGGCTGTGGAAATTCATAGACAGTTGCGCAGTGTTTATGGTGAAGATGTCAAGTCTTCCAAATAGTTTATCGCTGGTAGACAATCTTTATTGAAGACAGAATATGTTCACGTTGTTTAGCGTACCGGCCAATCAGCATCTTCTCTCCAAGCCGACGCCATTCCTGCTGTAAGTTAAGTCATTGACTCTGACAAGTGGCTTACCTTTGACAAAATCTAGACTCAACTGCCACAATATTGAAATTAGCCGGTCCTCTCTTCACACCATCATAGTTGAAGACCTTCAACTCTAAAAAGTGTGTGCAAGGTGGGTACCGCGTTTATTGTCTGACGCTCATAAGCAGTGTCGCTTGACAGCTGCTCAATTTTTTTGTGAAATTGATTGAAGGTAAGGTAACGCTTCTTTCATTCTTTTCAAGAATCGTCACTGGTTCACAGCTCAAAAATCATCTTGGAAGTCGACGTTTCATTACTGGTGACGATGGAAAAAACGAGGTTGACAACTGACTTCAGAATATTACGGTAGATTGGTATGAAGCTGGAATTAAAAAACTGTTGCCTAGGTACCAGAAATGCTTGGAAAGGGATGGAGATTTTGTAGAAAAATATGAAATTCCTTGCAAAAATGATGAATACATTTTGTAAACCTTATGATTGTTTTTTTATTTTACCTTAACAAGGGAAACTTTGCCCATAACAGACAGATGGAGTGTCAAATTGTTTTCAATCAATCTTTCCGTTGCAGAGCTAAAACAAATAGTTCTGTTTTATATCACATAGTCAGCCAATTAAGTGACTGATTCATTTAAGAACAGAAGAGGTAGATTTGTAAAAGACACTAATCAGAGTTATCTTCTCTGAAAGTAATGAATTTCATTATACAGCCAGACCTTGTGGTGAATGAAGTGAAGGTGTCATTTGCAGAATGGAAAATATGTTTTCCACAGGGCCCGGTATGCTGATAAGCGTACTATTCCATTTAGTGAGGAAGGCAATTGTAAACCACCTTACTCTTTGTTTTGCTTAGTAAAACCTCTACAGGTTCAAACCATCCTTTCGGCCGATGACCTAAACAACAAGGGAAACTTATTTTTTGGATACCCCTCCTATGTGTGGGTGGCAAATATTTGGGGACAGGTAATCGTTTTGGTTCTTCGCCGATCATCATGGATTAGGCTGTAATTGAGCCTGTTCCAGCGTCCATCTCTTCCTCGGCCTCCCCACTCTTCTTGTACCCAACGGTTCATAAAGCCATGCATTAAAATGTAGTTGGTCCTGTGACATTCTAATAAATGATCTATCCATTGTTCTTTATGTTTCGTAAGATCTCATTCAAAAAGGTTGAATTCCTCTCTTATCACCTCATTCCTGATAAGGTCTTGTTTTGTACATCCTTTAACATGTCTAAACACACGAGCTTCACTTCTAAACATCAGTGTCGGTGTCTATGTCTTTTTGTAAAACTTATTCTGGTTTTGGTTCTTAAGACCAGTAATCTATTGTTAGTCAAATTGGTTTAAGTTTTTTTAAACTACTTAATTTATGTTTTTATGTTTATTAGTAGGATAAGTTTAATTGAAGAGCTCCTTTACATACGCCAATAAGTCAATAAATGTAATTTTTCAGGATTAATAATTAGGCTCAGACAGTTAAATTTGTTAATGATTACAATGTATTTTTACTATTTATACATTAATAGATAATTGTATTTATCGATTTCGCTTTTTTTCAAAAAATATTCTCAAATTTATTGCACTTTTTTTCCAAAAGTGCACCGAGTCGACGGACTTAGTTCGGTTTTTGAAAATACGCGTGGACTTAGTGTACTTTGGAAAACATATCTAACAGAGTTTAATGTAACAAAATGTACTGTAAGGTATTTCATAAGTATGAGGAATAATTTTGAAATGTCTTTCAAATAAAATGCTTAGTATCCTGAACTTATTCATACAAAATATTTTAATTAGGTATTATTAATAATATACAACTAAATCCTGGATATAATAAAAATAACAGATAGCCTACATCTACTTTTTGAAAAAACTTATCATCCTACGTAAGAAATGTCTATGAACTGAAAATATTAGACGAGCCTTAAAAAATGATTGTTTCGGTCTAAATCAAGTTATTTACTTTTATTAACAGCACTTAAAATACACTAAAACACGCACTCGTATGACAACAATAACGTCTTGACACTCATCACGAGAATAATGTAGCGGGCTCATCTTGTGCCTATGCGCGGGCGACTGTAGAGTTTTGAAAACAACAAGAATAGACTTTGTAGCTTATGGAAAAAATCCGATATTCATAAATGTTATTTTATAGCGATAAGTGGGTTTAGGAAAAAACCATTGTAGCAATCAATGCGTCTGTGCCATCTGAATAATATGTAGGCAAAAAGTAATATTTAAAAAAAGTTACTTAGTGGGTTTTGGAAACAATCTCTTCAATTTGAAATGTTAATTTTTGTAAAATAAATTATTAAATTGTTAAAAGTTTAAAGTTCAAAAACTGTATTATTTATTAGGTTAACCCAGATGCCGAACAAATATGTAGGTTTAGGTGTTAACAACAGCAAGCTTATTCTTCTTTAATTTAATATATTAAAGTTAATATATATTACATGTAATTAAGTTAATATGGTGATAGTAAGTAAATAGATTTATCACTGATTACCTTGTTCAATTAATATAAATTTCTTGTCTTCATGTTTTACCGATTTCTGGAGTAATTTTGAATTTAGTTGTACTGAATAGTTTTAATTTATTCTCAACAGACACAGCAATTGAATTAATTAACGGAATTAATCTTTGTCTTGAAACAATGGGGAATTTAGTCGGAATATATGCAGGTCAATGATCGTTTAACGATTATGCAGAGCAATAAAAAACCTCGCACATTTCGTTCGGTTTTAAATCAACAACACATCTCTCTGAAATACTCTTAGCGCTAATATAAACACTTTTTGTGTTTATATAGAATGAACAGTTTAATCCTTGTTATATTCAACAACGTGTGCTTGATAAAGAATTTCTGCTTGCAATTTTCTCTGCTGTAGAGTGGGAAAGAGCAGTCATAGTGAAAAAACATTTACTATAGTATTCGTTTTAACTTATAGAAATAAGTATTGTGATAGAAAAAAGTAGGCTACTTATAAAACAAGTTAAGATGAAATTAATCCTTTGTGGACAGAATTTTGTAACACCATGTTACAGACGTATTTTATTACCGGTTGGGTAAATAAAATTGTTCTTAGAAAAAATCGTTTTTCTGGTTTTTATAAAGGCTCCACGCAAATTTCATCACATATTTTTTCTGCATTTCTACTCAGTAATAATGGATCTAAAGACGGATATATCCGTCTTTAGACCTGAATGATGTAATGCATGCGAGTATATCCGTAAATACAACTGACTAAAAAGATTATTTGTACGTTTGATTGCATAACAAAAGAATAAAACAAAGATTTTTTTTTTTTTTTTTTGGTTTAACGTCTGACTGTTATGCAATTACTGCTAATGCAGACGGCGAAGGATGAAAAGATTTTATTAACGTATGAAAATATGCTGTCCCTGAATGGGATTCGAACCCAAGACCGCATGATGAGAGGCGAGCACGTTATTAACTACGCCAATGCGGCCAGTAGGCTTCTCTAGGCACAAATTTTATGGATTATTTTAATATTTTGGCATCATTTTGATGACTGTTACGATAAATTTTATTCAAAATCATTTTTGGAATACTGTAATTTAAACTAACTATTACTTACACCAAGGGCTTCCAAGAGTTACAAAAACAAAAAACCGGATTAACGAAAGAAATGAAAAAAGAAACAGTAAAATAACGCTTAGAATATTGGCTACAAAAGAAAACTTCCAGAGATGTTTCAAAGTTACATAACGTGGTCCAACATGAGCCCAAAACCGGTAAAACTTGTTTTGTGTGTATAAAATATTGTATTTACGCTTTCTTTTGTAATATGGATAAATTTATTGTGAGTAGTGCTCTAAAAAGGAGGTAAATAGTCGAATAAAGTTAATTGGAATTTTGTAATTCATAGAAATACAGTGTAGAATACCTAAAAATTTTATTTAATTGTTTAATACTGAAGTTTTCTGTAGGCACATAAATGATCATACTGTTCTCTCTAATATTTTTTCTTTTCAATAATTTTTTTACTGAGTTTATATTACCTACCATTTATCTTAAGAGGTAAGCTTTAATCTATTTCTCCCCCAACTTTATGGATTACGTCTATATATTTATGAACTAACACTTCCTCATTCCCAGATTATCACTATAACAGCCTATAATTTATAATATTATTTTAAAGAAAATCTTATAAAAAATTATAATTTATTACTCTCATTAACCTGAATTTATCTTTTGGAAGTAATTCATCGGTTTAAACCGTTCAGTGGTTGTTTGCAAAATTTTAGCGGTTAGTTTTAATATAAAAATGAACAGTGCAGCTACAGGTAATTACTTACTTCTATAGGATGTAAATCATAAAATTTTATCTTATTTTTTTGTAATAAAGGTAAAAAAATAAAAGGTAAAATAAAAAGGTAATAAAGGTATTTAAATTCTTAAAAATTCTAACGTACAGTTACTGTTCTATACTCACCATATTCTAAGACATTCCTTTCAGAGTGCCGACTTTATTAATGAAGATAAGCTGTAACTCTGACAAAATTTAAGAGAGAGTTTCTGTAAGATAATAATAATCATTTATCTATCTTACAAAAACGCTGACCAGGAAAGTTTAATCTGAATGAAGTACACTCACAGGTATTTCCATTAAAAATTAATGAATTAAACTAATATGCTTTTCACGGTTGATGAGCTCTTCTGTTCCACAAGTTTAGACCAATCAGAATGTTCGCCAGCGTTGTCAGATTGTACCTGACAAATATTACGCGCGCATGCGTATAAGAGCCGCATAAGTTTACTCTCGTCTTGTATCTCGTACCGAACACATCGATTATAGAGCGCGTTAACATGCAATACTTTATTATATAATCAGCTGATTGTATGTTTGTTGGTTATAATATTATTGAAAGACCAAAAAAATGGCCGATGAAATATTTAACAGAGCTACAAGAGCAAGTATTGGCAACGTTGCTGGCAAGCCATTGGCTAACTATAAAGTGGGTAGGGGGCAATGCATATGTTCAGGGCTCATCAGCCTTGAAAAATAGTATAATGATCAACAACAGCTAAACGATACATCATTTATGCATCTATTTCAGTCAGCAAAAACTCCTTATACCTACATTTTATATAAATATTGACATAGTACAAAAATGCTAATCTCTCTATAAATAAAGCTGAACAATGAGAGAATATTGTAAACCTATTACCATAAAAACAAAATAATATAAACTTGAGTGTATTATATTTTGCTAAATATTTACTGAGAATTTTTTGCAATATTCTAATTACAATTTAAAACAAAAGAACATTACGAATCGAAGAAAATATCAATAGTTAATAAAGAGTAGCATAAGGAATCAAAATTAAATAATTAATTAGACATTGGTAATGGGCCCATGAGTTGTAAAATACACTAGTCAGAGTTATCTCCTCTGAGAGTAAAAAATTTCATTATACAGCCAGACCCTGTGGTGAATGAATTGAAAGTAGAAAGCAGATACTTTACAGAAGACCTGGAATGCTGATAAGTATGCTCTTCCACTCAGTAAGGAAGCAGTGGTAAACCACCTAACTCTTCGTTTTACTTAGTAAAGCCTGTAGAGGTCAAACCGGCTGAACACCTAAACAACAACAATGAGCCCAAATGGTAGACGGACAGTAGAGTTTGAGAGAAAGAAAAAAACTGTAAGCGAAAAAATAACGATTAGAAAATAAGGAATAAATTCTACGGACACCTTTATAGAATAAACGGTTAATTTTTTTTTTAATGAACGTCCGACTGTTCTGCAATTACTGCTAATGCAGACGGTGAAGGATGAAATGATTTTGGAAGGTTGGTTAATGGAAGACAAAAATTTTAAGACACTAAATAGTAGACCTAATGTGTCGGATAATTAGTATAAAGTTGTCAAAAGAGATGTTGAAAAAACTAGAATAAAACGAGAAAACCTAATAATTTGAAGAAATTCAGACAGTTGATTAATGAGTTTAAGGGCTTCCATGAAAAATAATAATATAACACTGAATGGTCGGAAGGAAAGAGAAAAGCGTATAGTAAACGAATGCTTAGAATGTAGTATAGAGCTTTAAAAGTCACTTGTCCTGATTTAAAATTGGCTCTAACGAAACAAACAGATACAGACTTTTATGAGTTATTTGAATTAGCATGTTGTCTAGGTCATCACCCAAAAGGCTGGTTTGAACATGTAGAGGTTTTACTAAGTAAAACGAGGAGTGAGGTGGTTACATTTAATTTCCTCACTGAATTGAAAAGTACGCTTATCAGCATGCCGGGCCCTCTGAAAATCACATATTTTCCACTCTGCAAATAACACCTTCACTTCGCTCACCAAAGGGTCTGGCTGTTGTAACGTCTGTTTTTTTAATACGTTATTTTTGATCGTGTCTTTTGAATTTTTCGCGCTGGCTTCTGCATCGTGCATTGTAATGTCATTGTTCGGTGGTGCGCTCTGCTGTCTGTCTGAGCAAGTAGTTCTCGTTGTCAGCTGTGGTCAGTCTTCCTACTCACTCCATTACGTGATGTTATGACGAATAGGTTATTTTGGCTACGTTCAGTTAACATGCAACCAATTTTACATTTTATAACTTTTTGTGAAAAGTTCTTTTGATTATATGATTTCTTACTTACCCATATATTGTACGTATTTCTTTGAGTATTTTCTTAGTTGTAGTTAAAATCAGCTGATACTGAAAATTTCTTAACAAGTTACGTAACCAAGTTGTTTGTTAAAATTTAACTGTAGACTTTTTTTATGAATGTAAAACCTTGATCTTTAGTTCGTTATTTTTTAAAAACCATTTTTGCAAAAACCTGGTCAATTAGTTTTTTTAAAATGTGTGTAATTTTGAAATGATAATTTGCTATGTAATTAACTTTACAAATTTTATCTAAATAATGGTTTAAACTTGTTTGGGACATGTTTGTTAAAATTTTAATATTACATAGTAACATCTAACTTGTAATGCGTATTTTGCGTTTTGTTTTTTATAAATTTATGCATATCTGGTTCCTTTAATCAGTATGTGGCTCTGTAAAACTATTTGTTATTAATTTTTAATAATCTGTTTGGAAAACTTTTTTGTAATTGTTTTGTTAACTTCTAACCTTTTCTTTCTGCCTTTTTGTTATTCGTTCTAATCGACGATGGGTTTATGTTTATATATCTATAGGTTTCGATTCCAGGAGATGAATTTTCGATTCCCGGGTATTACTTTTCCATTTCCGGGGTTTCTGTACTGGGATGTTCTATCCAAGCTGTTTTACTGATTTTCCTGATACGTAGATGAAAAGCCATGTCTGTCGCCAGATTTATCTGCCAGCATTAACACCATCCAGCGGACGACTAGGAAGTTGATTATTAATGTTGATGTGTTACTGGACTCTGGTATGAAATTATTTTATTTATTTTTGGGTTGGTTTTTTTAACGTGATCCAAGCAATTTTCTTTGTCTATGAACCGTGCAAGTTAGGTGCGCGCCCGCGAGGGGCGGTAACACTGTATAATGTAATTTATTACTTTTAGAGAAGATAACTCTGATTAGTAACTTTTACACCTCTAACTCTCCTGTTCTTAAATGGTTCAGTCATTTAATTGGCTGACCATGTGATAAAAACAGAACTATTTTTTACCCTGCAACGAACAGATTGAGTGTAATAATATGACACTCCACCTGTCCGTTATGGGCAGTAAATTAGCATAAAATATTGTGTTTACTGTTGTATAAAATTGTTTATAATAATTGTCACTGTATGCAATAATAACCACAACAATAAAATGTCAATCACATTAGGGAATTCATAATATACAAAAACAAAATTATCACTGTATGCAATAATAACCACAACAATAAAATGTCAATCACATTAGGGAATTCATAATATACAAAAACAAAACAAAATCTGTAGATGTACGAGATCTAATAAAAATTACAACCAAAGCACGTTTCCTACATTCTACACTTACGTGAAAATTTACATAAACCTAGCAGTTGCATGTTTACAGAAGGTAGTTGCATATTAGCAATGCAAAATAAGATTGCATTTTAGTACCGTACTTATGGGAATCTCTACGTTCATAATCATAATATGAAATTAAGTTAAGAAACCAAGCTAATAAAAAGTACTACGTGAAATTTTTAATAAATATTCTTTAAAATGCAAATAGTGATTTTCAAATTGTTGTAATCTAATTTTGCTTTTATATTGTTATTCAATATGTTATTTTAGGAATTATTTTGTTATTTTAATTTTATATAATTCTGGAAGAAGTCAAAAACAATACAATCAAGGGGTCAAGGAGATGGAGTGTATTTATTGTTCTTTAGCTTTGTATTGAAACGTGAAATACAGGAATTTTTGAAAGGAAATACGGATTGGAAACTAACAGAGAGAAAACTCAATAAGTTACATGAGGATGAGACGTAAGAAACGTTCTGTGGGTGGGAGAGAACTGAATATTTATTTCGTAGCATATATACTAATGGAGGTAAAGGAAGCTAACGAGTACCTTGAAGTAACAATTACATAAACGAATGACAGCATTAGTGAACTAATGGGGAGGAAAATAAAAGATCCTGCTCGTTTGCGAAAGACACGTTTTATTCCAAATATTGGATACCTTCTCCAAAATGTTCTCATTAATAATTAATTTATAATTATGACCTTACCGTAAATTCTCCTAGAAACGCCATTACTTTAGTATTGTGAGGAGATATTGTCAATTGTAATCTACGAATGTTTAGCGTAAACATCTCTCTCAGTAACCTAAGCTCAAATTCTTTAATTATAACAATGTCATCAGCGTTTGCTATAATTTTAAGTACAATATATCATGAAATCATTAATTGATAACTGATACCACTTATAACTGATACACTGTAACAACAGGTTTTTCCTGTTACGGAAAAGTGTAATAAAATACGTTATTACTATCAAGAGGTTTGTTTTTTGAATGTGAATAATCGACTTTCTTGATTCTGTGTGGACGTAAGCCTGGATCTGTCAATCTTTTGACAAGGGTGTTTGCATCTCATCTTGCAGTTGAATCACTCAGTAATGGTAACGCTAGTGTCACACGGACGCTGTTTTACGTACGTGAAAATAGCTCACGCGATGAAAGTTATAGCTCATGTATTTTGCTGAGAGCTGTGAAACAGACATTACGAGTCACACTGCAACATGCAGTACAGTATGGCTCGTGCTAAACTAGACCCATACGTTACTTGGATTTATTAGTGGTTACGCGGAACTTAGTTCTATTTTTGTAATTCTTATTCTATATTAGTTACATTTTTGTTTTTATTTTTATTAGTGTTCTTGTTTTTATTTTTTAGCTTTAACTGTTAAATTATATTTTCAAAAAATTTAGAAAAATGATTTCTATTAAATTGTTTTATAAAAAGTTAAAAGTACAATAAAAACAAGCAATGTTTACAAAGTTTTTAATTAAATAGGCATATTTTTGAAAATAAAAATATAATTAAAAGGTACTAATTCATTAAAAAAATATTTCTCACGTAAGTACAGTTAAATTAAAATAGGACAAGAGTCCCAAAACAATTCATGAGGGAATTATTTATCTGTTCTAATTTTTAAATTATCCGATTTTTATAAAGAATTTACCTTTTCTACGTTTTGTAAAGTAATAATTATTAAAATTCAAACTTATTGTTTAACGATAAACGTAAATGTTTAAAAGAAATCAGCTGTTTTATTATGGAAGAAAAAGTTTCCTTGTTGGTGAAACACTGCACAGAAATATTACATTCAAAATTTTCTATTGTTAAATCTTCGTGGAGATTTACTCTCATCCTATTTTAAATCAGCTGTAATTATTTTTAGGTCTCAAAGTAATAAAGTTAGGTTTAAGTAAAATGATTTTAGAAATACACTAAATCCATGCTACACGGTTGAAATTCTCAACAGATTTACAGGGTACTCAAAGAACAACGTATCGTGTGTCAGCCGGCGATCGCGAACGTGTATAGGTACTCTGGAGCCGCGTCCGTGAAAACAGCATTCGTGTGATATTAAATTCGTGCCTAAATATTCCCTCTAAGAGAGTTTCCTTATCCAGACAGCTCATTTATAGCTAAAAGTAAAATACTTTGGTTATAAATTAAATAAAGTGTAGATTACTGGCACGTGGAAAAATATGAACAACAACTTTAAAGGTGAAATTTCATTGATTTTGTATTTTGTTACTAATTATCTTGGTGCTGATAAAAATGTATTCAATAAAATTATTCTAAGCTGTATGTAAAACGATGGATATTACAGGTGAAGAAATACCGTATTGTTTTCCACGGCTCTTTTATATTATTAAATGTAAACCTTTATTTTCGGATTCCCTTAGTAAAGGTATTTCTTTATTCTTCTTCTTCAGGTGCCTTCTCCATTACGAAGGTTGACTATCATCATGGTCAGTCGCACCTTATCCACTGCTACTCTGAAAAGGTCATGCGACGAGCAGTTAAACGTTTCTCTCAGGTTTCTTAACCAGGATATTCGTCTGCGTCCCACCGAGCGTTTACCAACGAGTTTCCCTTGAATTATGAGATGCAGAATCTCATATTTAGGCCCCCTCATGATGTGTCCAAGGTATGTCAGTTTTCTTATCTTTACGCTCTGCAGGATTTCCAGCTCTTTCCCCATTCTTCTGAGGACCTCCATATTTGTGACCCTGTCTGTTCACGGTATTCGAAGCATCCTCCGGTAGGTCCACATTTCAAACGCTTGTAGACGGGTCTCACATTCTTTGGTGAGTGTCCACGCCTCTACCCCATACAAAAGGATGGGAAAGACGTAGCACCTCAAGAGACGGGTCCTGGTTTCGAGGCTCAGGTCGCGGGCCGATAGATGAGGTCTCATTTTTAGGAATGCTGCCCTGACCTTTTCAATTCTGATCTTTATTTCTGGCAGGTGGCTTGCACTGCAATTGACTCGGGTTCCCAGACAATTATAGGCTTCCACTTGTTCAATTCTGTCTTACCCAGCAAAAAGTTGTTCCTGTGGATTTTCTCGCTTAGCAATGACCATGTATTTTGTCTTCTTAGCGTTTAATATGAGCCCATACTCTTCACTGGCTTTAATTATGTTGTTCAGGAACATATACATTATTATTATTCAGCTTACATTATTAAGGTTAAGTATTTATTATTTTACAATGTATGAAGGTAGAAAATATTGTGGCAAATGGACAATAGTTAGGAATATAATGCGACTAATTTATTAACTTTTGATAGATTTAATCTATTATCCAGTAAAAATTGAAATAATTTAATTTTATAATTTCTGAATCATTCCAAAGCTCATGGATTCAAGAATATCAGAGAATGAATGGAGATTTCATGCAATATATAAATGATCACACAAAATAATAACAAAATGCAGTATTTTAAATACGAGATAGATAACACGTTTAATATTTGATATTTCATTGTGTATCATATGTAAAAAATATTAAATTTTATTCTATTAATAAAAATCGGTATAAAATAGGATGTCCAGGATTTTGAAAAATGTAATTTTTAAGATGTAAATTTCTGACTTCAACACTGAAATTTATGAAGCTAATTATTTGAACTGAAATTAACTGTATTTTAACTTGAATGAAACGAAACTCATCTGCATTTTAACGGAAACTTCACTGCATCTCAACAGAATTTAAACTTTTCAACCGTAACAATTTTTTATTTGTGAGTACCGATTCCCATCTTGGGTAGGTCTCGATTAATCAGAGTTCTTACATTTTTAGTAAATTCGAATGTGCAAAGGAATACACGTGGCAAATCCTTTTAAACCGTCGAGCACTGCGTTTACTTTAGTTTTATTATCGGCACACTCTTGCGCGTCACTGCCTTTTCCGGATGTCACCGACACATGAAACTCATAACGTTTTATATTTTTACGTCAGTAAATTTATGTTTGGACAGCGGTTTTTTACATTACTTGACTCACAAAATATTGAAACATTTCTAACGAATTATTAGAAAATGACGGAGAATATTTGAGAATATCTAGGTTTCTCCTTTAACTGTTAGGCATATTTAAAATAGGCCTAAGTCTATAGACTATTTTCTTCGCTTTTTGTGTAATGCATTGTTGTTAGCTGCTTAGTTAGGACTACTGATAATGTTGGTAGTCCTAATAGAAGATAATATGCCCATATTATAATTCTACAGAATGGAAGGTTTCGGTATATCTATTAGGTTCTTTCGTTTGTTAATTTTATTCCTCAGTAAATACCCATTCTTGTGTGAATTGGCCTACGTTAAGTATTGTTGTTGTTGTTTTTTTGTTGTAGTTAAATCATCAGCCAAACGGCTGGTTTGAAGAGGTTTTACTAAGTAAAACGTGAAGTGAGGTGGTTTACCTAAACCTTCCTCACTGAGTGGAAAAGTATGCTTATCACAAATGAACCTTCACGTCATTTACCACAGGGTCTGGCTGTATAATAAAATTCATCACTCTCAAAGGAGGTAGCTCTGGCTAGTACGTTTTACACCTCTACCTCTTTTTTTCTTAATTGCTTCAGTCATATAACTGGTAGACCATATTACAAGAAACAAAAATATTTTTTGTAGCCTTAGAACTAATAGATCGAGTGCAAATAATTTACCACTCCACATGCCTGTTACAGGCAGACATAAAGTATAGAAATACATATAAATTTCATTCCTAACTCTCATTGACTGCGGCATTAGTTGTATCACCTAAAAACGTTGCCACTTTCTTATTTGTATTATCAGGTAAGGCAAGTCAGCGTTGTGTAAAATACTATTTAAGGTTCAAGAAATATAAGCCAAAAACTAACCACCGCGCTTTAAAAAATAGCACCAGCAAAAACACGAGGGTGAGATTTTATAAAACAATAGCAGTGCAGACCCTACTCTATGGCAGTGAAACTTGGGTGCTATCAAAGCGAAAAAAGAATTGATTACAAGCATCTAAAATGAAATTTCTTCTACAGACATACGGGTGTAGTAGAGATAATCGTTACAGGAATTCCGAGATAAGGAAAAAACTTAACATCTTCTCTATAAACAACAAGGTATCCCAGAACACAATGCAGTAGTTAGGCGGATTTGAGAGGTTCGGAACAGGCAGAGATGTGTAATCCTTGAAAGGCAGAAGAAGAAGTAAAAGGAATATAAGCCAGAAATGTACAAAAAATTTACAATCATTATCTAATGTAGATATTCCGCTAAATTCATTAAAGTGAATTTTAAAGTGTTTACTAATTATACATTTTGTTTCTGTCTAATTATATCAATTGGAAAAATAATTTTGTGCAAAAAATTATAAAGGAACTTAACTTGATTAGATAGTGTATATTGTTAGAACCTTTTCGACCTTACGGAAATTTCTTTGTATTCAAGTTGATTGGAAGTTTCTTATTTCGCAAAAACCTTTTGAAGGTTCTCAAATAATCATACAAATCGATGTAGGCGTGACGTTCTGTTCAACGCGTTCTTATTGTCTTTGTAAGGTTCCTTTTATGTTAACCGTTCTGCTGTCTCGTCTTTATTCAGAAATGCTAATATTACTTGTCAATTTACTAATTATTTTTATTTGAATTTCCAAACGCGTTAAAAATGTATTGTTTTTTGAAAGTTAGCGTTCGTTGATTAAACGCAAAAACCCAATAAACGCAAAAATTATCTATTATTATACTCGTATACACTGTTCCAAATACGGGTTATTACTTATGTGGATATTGCTGTGTAAATTCATAAAGAAATATTGGGAAATGAATTAAAATTAACTCATTATGAAAAATATTTATAGAGAAAATTATATGTTGGGTGCCAGTCTATTTCAATAGAACTTGAGATAAAGTGTCATAAAGAAATTAAATAAAAATGTAGATTGTAATGTCATCACCGGATGTTGAGGTTAAGTGTTGTGGGGAAACCTTAAATATTTTGTGGTTCTGATAAGGGTTTTACTGTTAGTGCACATTGCTGGGAAGCACTGGACGGTACGCGGCTGTGACGGCGCGTGAAGAAATCATAAAAATATCGGTGAATGTGAATGAATAACTCGTACAAGATGAATAATTGATTAAAATTTTAGAGAGGCAGGTTTAATGGTTTCTGAGAAAAATATGCCTTAAGTATCAAAACTCTAAATTTACGTGAAAAGGCTAAAAACGAAATCTACACAAACAAATAAATTTCCCATTATCCGTTGGTAAGAAAGTTCAACCAACAGCTGAGAATATTAAAAACAGTGATGCAGATATTTAAAAGACTAAAATTCTCCTTGCACTGCAAAGAACAGTTTAAAATTATGAAAGATAATAATAAATATAATATTTTGCTGACGACTTGGCTCTACTGGCAAATGATATCGATGAAGCTAAAACACAGATACTGGAACTTCAAAACATAGCAAATAAAATTGGCCTGAAAATATCGTTTGAAAAAAAAGAAATTCTACCTAATAAACCGACGTGATTAAAGGAAGTAGATGTGAATGGTAACAAAATCAGAATAGTAACGCAATTTAAATACTCGGAGAAGTAATAACACAGAACCTAAACGAAAAACCCTCAATCAAAATTAGAACAAACAAATTAGTTAGAGCACAAATGCTAACCTGGTACACCTACAGCAAACGATGTTTATCCGTAAATTCAAAATTAAGACGCTATACAGTTGTAAAACCAGATGCTACGTATGCATCTGAAACACTCTTCTACCTGAATGAGCAATCAAGGACCGAACGACTCCAAAAAATCGAAAGAAGAATTGGCAGAACCTGCTTCAACAAAAAGTATCAGAAAGATTGGCAGTGGCGAATTATACCCAACGAAGTTGTTTACAGGGAGCTTGAACTTATTACAGACACCATGCGTAAGAGAAGACTGGGATTCTTTGGTCATATCATGAGGATGCAAGACTCAAGGCTCCTAAAGCAACTGGTTAAGTACAACCTCAACTCCAAAAACACCGCAACAGGGTGCAGATGGATCAGGGGAAAAAGAGAGGATCTGAAGGAAATTGGCCTTACTCCAGACGATACAACAGACAAGAAAAAATTAAACAATAAAACCCAAAACAAATACACCCGCTTCACACTTACAAGAAGAAAACTCACAACACGAATTTTTTCAACACCAGAAAGGGCACAAAGATCGAAACGTATGAAGAAGTATTGGGAGGACTGCAAGGCCCGAACAATCCCATCGAAGAAACTTGGTTAATCGACCGACTAAAGTGATCCTTTGCGGTCATAAAAAAAATGTATTGTGACAGTATCAAAAAGGAATGTATTTTCGAGGAAAACCTAAATTTTAAAAATGTTATCGTATATAAAAAGAAAATAAATGGGGTTTTCCGAGAAATAGTTAGAAATAATTATTATGTGTAATATAAATGATCTTTTATAGTAAAGCTATTGGTGTTCAGATATTGTAGAAGAATCGAGTCTGGTACCTACTGAGATAATTGGCCTTTTTGCAACACCTTCTATTAGATCCTAATTTGTTTACAGTTAAGATTTATCCAGAAGCCCTCAATAAAATTTGGAACTTTTATTGTTGTACCGAAGATCTCTGACATTCTGGTGACTTCCACAGCGTCATGTATATAAGGAGCCCCGAGTTCGTTCCTGGAGTTAATATTTGCTCTATCTTTGAGAAGTGTGTATTGCGTAGTGTGGTTACGTTTGGAATAGGCCAGCGTTACTGTGAACTGTTCTCTATTGATTAACGTTTATTTACTCTGTATCATTTTCGTAAGTAGTATTTAGTAAATTGTTAAGTTATTATTGTATTAGTTAATTACAATTTGTTTGTTATTTATTAAATTTAATTATAATTTACTTGCAGATTTTAGTTACTTATTTAATTATAATTTTTTAGTTGTAATAAATACTTGTAATTTTAAACTTTAGAGTGTTAATTATATAATTTTACCCAGATCTCAAAACGGACCTTAGAGATACGTGTCACAATTATAAAATGGTGACATGATAATTTTTCTGGGTAAACCTGATAAAAACTTAATTTTTTTGACTAATTTATGTCTTTTTGGTAGATCTAGGTCTAAACTTTTGATAATATAAAACAACCGAAAATCTAAATTTTTAGTCAAAATCACTCATAGATATAGTCTCCCCTTTAAACTGATATCATCATTGCAATAGTTTCTTTAAAATAATCAATTTTGCATATTTTCATAAGCAAATATTCCAGAAGGTTGGTCGTAATAAAATACAAACAAAAACAATTATTCAAAGATTTAACAGGTATCAAAATATTTTACAAAAATAGATAGGCTAACTGATTTAAATAGTTTATAATTTTGTATAATTAAGTTCTATCAGTTTCAGTAATTAGGACACGTTTGACAGAGTTGAAAGCTCCCGTTAATAAAGTTTGTTAACTGAGCTCTTTATTCGTTTAGAAAGCTTTGTATCACAGATTCTAATTTGAAAACAGCCTAAAGTAGAATTGGCGGGTTGATTACAATCTATCGTGATTCTTTTTTCTCTGAATATTGTATGAGGAAATCATTTCGATTCCTACTGCTCTCTTGAACTGACAACCGTAACAGATGGATTTATAGTACACGAGGTGTGGCTATTAAATAATAAGACTAACGTTGTAAAAAATATAATTTTTATTTTATACATAATCACTTATTGTTACCTTCAATACACACTCCTTCTCTATCCCTACAACGCTCCATGCGAATTTTCCATTGTTGAAAACATTGCTGGAAGTCATCTTCTGTCAGCTTCAGGACATGTGCCGCTTTCTCTTTTACCGCTTCCACAGACTCAAATCTTGTCCCTTTAATGTAGATTTCACCTTAGGGAACAGATAGAAGTCACATGGTGCAAGTTCTGGTGAATAAGGTGGATGTTCTAACACTGAGATGCTGTACTTGGCTAGGAAACTCTTGACAGATAACGCGGAATGAGCTAGCGCATTGTCTTGGTGGAGAACCCATGATTTGTCCTCCCTCATTTCGGGACGTTTTTTCCTTACTCTTTGATGTAGTTTAGAAAGTACCTCAAGGTAGTAATATTGATTAATTGTTTGACCTTCAGGAACCCAGTGAAGGCACACAATCCCATGGATATAAAAAAAAAACAATCATCATTGCTTTAAATTTTGATTTGCTTATTCAAGCTTTTTTGGCTCTCGATGAAGTTCGGCTCTTCCAGTGCATGGATTGGCGCTTCGTTTCCGCATCATAAGTAAAAAATCACGTTTCATCACATGTTATTATCGTTTCAAAAAAAATTGGGTCATTTGCAATCACGTACAAAGTGTCAGTACAAACATTTTTGGGAGCTTCATTTCAAACATTTTTGAGTGGCACGTGTCCTTAAGGAGCTGACAAAAGATGACTTATAGAACTGTTTCCAACAACGGAAAATTTGCATGGTATTTTGGCACGCTTTTAATGTCAAATAGTTGGTTCACAAGACAATATTTTAGAAAATATTGACAGAAGTATGACCATCCCCAGAATGTTACATCCAGTTCGTTGAAGTAATCCCATATCAAAAGGCACTTAGAAGATAATTTTCCGTTATTTTTATTTAAAGCTTCTCAATTTCTGGCTCAGAAGTTTGAACCCTCCAAACAAGATCTTAAAACAAAATAAAAGCTAGTAGGCCTATGGGTAAACTTATAACCACGCATGGAGCTTCAAAGGCATCAAGTTTTACAAACGCCGTTACGCATTAGACACTGTATACTTACGCAAAAACACTTATAGGCCTACTAGCACAGATTAAGCACAACATCGCATTTTAACACGCCACTTACAATCATGGATATGATGCATGATTGTCCATTTATCGCAAAACAAGACTGCAACGTGCACATTATAATGAAACTTAATATAATTAAAATTTACAAGAAAACTTATAAATTGGATAAAATAAAAAAAACCAGTTCTAATAATTAAAACTTACAATAATTAGCAACCTGACGCCTACTTAGAGTGGACTTTACATAGCATAAACTTCATTCGATGTGGTTGTGGTGTTGCTAATTCTTAAATTGAACATATACTGTAACGTACACACATTAAGGATAAAAAATATAATGAAACTTAATATAATTAAAATTTACAAGAAAACTTTTAAATTGGATAAAATAAAAAAACAGTTCTTGCTTGCAGAAAAATTCTGCTTAATTACTTGCTTTTACAGCTGTATTTTAAATAGTTACAGAAAAATTTATGTCTTAAAATAGCCAAGTTAATATGCATTGTATTCAAACACAACTACAAGTTAAACAATTTTTTTTTTATATTATGGACAAAGCCAAAAGTTGAATTTTAATCAGAGAAATGTTCTTTCGTTCATAAATTTTGAAAAAATTTTCATTATCCAGAAATTATTATTATAATTAAATATTGTTTTTATTACTTGAACTTAAGTTCTTAACATGGTCGGTAATGACTTTGCAGTCGATGCGAACATAAATAAATATATACAAAAATCTATGAAAATGAGTTTCTAAAGTATAACTTTTAAGTTAAATGAATTAGATTGAGTTAGGAATGAAAAAATGATAAATAAAATGGCTAAAATGTGTTTATTGACTGACTAAATTGAAGAAAGACATTTGGTATGGTCATCTGCAAAGAATGGAAGAAGATTTGGCTATGGGTTCCAGCCAGATTGAGAAGTAAGGACGGCCCAGAAAGGAGTTGACTGATGGTGTTAGAAAAGTATAGATTGGTGGGGGTGTACGGATGAACGTGTGTCCAATAGGAATAATAATGATGGCGTTGAAGTTTTCGGTAGGTGGCCTATAAGAAGAATCACCTGATTTTTGTATGGGAGGCCAGTAGGTTCATCCCTACTTTACCTTTCATCGCTCGCCTCCTGAATCCTGAATCCTGGTTGAGAGGGCCAAGAAGCCCTATGATGGCGACATCGTGTTAAGGAACACCTGGTCGCCCGGGGATCAATATAACAGAATAATATATATCATATATATCGCCTCCTGTCATCACTAGAGGCTGTGCATGGCGTACGCTATTATCATTTCTATTGGTCAATTATTTAATGTAGTGTTTTCTTAACCTGCACCTTTTCAGTTTGTTTTCTCCGCTACTGTTTTTACGATGGACCGATAATTATTATTCTTTTTTTTTGAATTGAACACTTCTTCAGGCACACCTTGCACTCTCTCTGAATAATGAACGAAACTGAACTGTCACGCGTCACTTTTTAATTTATGGTTTAATATTTTTTATTTTATAGAATAGGCCTATATATTTTATATTAGTTTAAATATAAGTATATATACATAAGTTTATATTTAGCCTACATGTCTGTGTTTTTATTATTTAGCCCCTTTACAGCCTTTGGCAATGTCTGTGATATTTTTTTATGTAAATTTTAATTTCTTAGTTGTGATACTAGTTTGTAAGATTTTAATAACAAGTTTTTAATGTCATAAGTGTTATTTTTTCTAACTGTGATATTAAGTTTATGAGTGTATGATTTTGATTTTTATGTCCCTTTTACAGCCTTTTTAAGCCTTTTTTTCTGTAATATTACTTTTTATTTAAATTTTTGTTTTCATTCCTGTGACACTCGTAAGGTTTTAAGTATTAAGCTATGTGAAAAACAAAATCTTACTGCAGTCGGGCTTTTTACACCCTTGTGTAAAATAATAGGCAATTTTAACGGCTGTAATTTTGCCTTAAAAAAATTCACACATTACGCCTCACGTATCGCGCGCATCACCCATCACACACAAGAATGTAAGGTAGTTTTTATTTATTTATTTTATTATATTTATTTGAATAGAATTGTTTGCAACAGGGAGACTACGGCCGAATTACAGAAAAAATATTTTCTGTATATAAGATTATATAATTATTACTAGATTATATAATCGCGTATTTCATAACAATTTCTTTAAGTAATAAATTATTTTTACTACAGATAACACGAACTTATACAGTAATGTTTTCTGTCCAATTGTACGGAGTTGAGGCCAAGACTCTAACAGAAGCAACATTTAACAAATTGAAAGCGTTTGAATTTTGGTTGTATAGGAGAATGCGGCGAATATCCTGGACGCAGAAAACTACTAATGCAGAAGTGCTATGTCGAATGAACAACGCAGCGGAATGGATCAGCATAGTGAAGGAGCGAAAGCTGCAATATTTCGGTTGTACCATTCGGAATGAGCTTAGTTATGAATTCCTTTAACAAATTCTACAAGGCATAATCTACAGTAGAAGGGGACCAGGATGCAGAAGAATTTTATGGATGCCCAACCTGAGGGTATGGTTCAACTAAAGCTCAGAAGAACAGCTTCGGGTAGCTACCAATAAAGTAAGCATCACCATCATGGTCGCTAACCTTCAGAACAGAGAGGCACCCTGAGTAGAAAGAAGAATATTATAAACTATTGTATATGTGTGTGTACTGACAAATTATGTAAGGACTTTTGAAATAGTTTGTATTTCATTAAAATATGTTGTAAAGATTTCTTTATAGTGTTTCAGTTTTTTATTAAAATATGAGCAGAATGAACTAGAGAATCATTAGAGCTGTAGGTTACTTGTAATATTATTACTACTTATGTTTCTTATTGCAGCTAAAGAAGTTCTTTCAAATGATGACGGAACATATATAACTATATAATTCAGCTGGGAGTGCTAAATTTTAATTACACACATACTACCGGTACAACGTGTTTCAATAGAGCTGAAAAGTTTCATTGAGTTTCATGTACTGTACAATCTTAAGTAGTTTTGTGTTTCATTAGTGTTATTTATTTAACAGCGCAACCTAAATATGTGAGTAAATAGTGGAATAAAATACGAGTGTTTTCTAAATTTTATGATTCGGTATATCAAATATAAGTTGTTCAAAAATAATTACTCGGGAATTTTAATATTTATCATTGTTTTCCCAAAATAATATCATATATGTAGTTTTAAATGATATTTTAAAACATAACGCCAAATTCTGTGACATAAATACTATATTTGCATTGTAAAAATGCAAACAACAGGGAATTCAGAAATACTACATAATGTAGAATCATTTATAAAAACGTTCACCATGAGAATTGTTACGGTAATGCACTTATGTATTATCCCACATCTGTCAACCTCCAACTACAAGCAAAACTACAAGCAAGGTAATGTACTACGTCACGTGACACCTGGGACCAAATGCATCAGCTAGCAACGATATATAGCAGAATAGAATACAAAATACAAACATATGCTGTAAGGTCGGGTTAGAGTGTCTAACCTAACCTAAAATAAGTCAGAAAAAACATCCCTATCATCATTTATTTGAATTTAAATTGATAACTACCATATTAATACAAATTTAAATGATAAATGTGTTCTATTTAGCTATATTTATATTCATACTCTTACTCAAAAATAGAAAAGTTGACAAAAAGTACAACTATATCGACTAGTTACAAAACCTTAAGAATCTTCCTCTTCTTCTTCTCCTTCTCCTTCTCCTCCTCCTCCGCTTCCCCTTCCAATTTCCCCTCCTCCTTCTTCTCCTCCTCCTGCTTCATCTTCTTCTCCACATTCTCCTCCTCCTTTTTCTTCTCCTCTTCTTTCTCCTTCACCTTCTCCTTCTTCTTCTTCTCCTCCTCCTCCTTCTTATTCCTACTCCTTTAAGGATTAGACAAATTGCCTGTTTCAGCTTCTATCCATCTACTTCATGGTCTACCCAACGACTGTAGGTACTCCTTGCAGACAGTATCTTAAGACCAGTAGCAGGTATCGATTCTCTGGCATGCGGCTTACATGTTGCAATCACCTCTCCCTATATCGTTAAATTCTCTGCCTCACAGTGTCCGTTCTACCCAAATCATGTCGGATTGTCTCACTCTTGATGCGATCCTTAAGAGTTACTCCTCTCATCGATTTCAAAAAACGTATCTCAGCTGCTTCCAACTTACTACCCGTATATTTTCTTAGGACCCATGTTTCATAACATTTAAGGGGATACTTCCTCAAAAATATTTTTCCCCTTAGTAATTGCAGCTAATATATTTTTACAGATTAATTAAGCTTAAATTAAGTAACTTTTCTTAAAAAAATTTACAAACAATATAAAACAACGTCCAAAAGCGGGGTTGGAGTGAAAAATTAGGGGTTCACTAGAAAGTAAGTAATGTGACCAGTTGTTGTGATAACTAATTTTTTTTAATGAAAAACAAATGACCTGTAGTATTTAGTTTTCTAAATTTTATTTTAAAAATTTTTTTAAAAATATAATTATATTTACAAAAAAAACAATTAGAGTTTCTATCGTTATTTTTAATAAATTTCACATTGATTTTTGAAGAAAACTTAATACTCCATATCATAGTTCAGGAAATCCTAAAAATGTTAAAAAAAGTAAGGAATTAATTATGTCAATTTGAACTAAAATTATTCACTTTCTAATTGCTAGCACATTAAAAAAATCTGGTGTGAAACACTCGCACAACTTTCTCTTGCCAATGCAAATAATAATAATAAACCTACATTATTAATAAAATATTAGAAATAAACAAAAACTAACCTCAAAACATAACCTTATTTTAATCATGAGTGAATGACGTAAAATGAAAATCGAACAATTTGGCTTAAAAAAAAACGGAAAATCACACTTTCACGCTAAACTAGGCTCTGTAGAGAAAAATTCTCTAAATAAAAGTTGTAGATCTCTTAATTTTCTGTAAATTTTATTATATACACTTTTGTCGTAATGTGCATACTAAGGCCGAAATCTTAAAAAAAATCGATTTTTCACACGTTTTCGTGAGAAAAAACAAATAAATCGCTAATTACAGCTAAACTAAGCGTTATACAAAAAAATGTATGAATTAAAGTTGTAGGTTTTTAAATTCTCTACAACTTTTATTATACACATTTTTGCTCTAAAATTAATATTAAAGCCGTAATCTTTAAAAAACACTTTTTTACGTTAAAACACCCTCACCAAGAATTTCAGCAAACATGGCGCCTACCCTATCTTTTAGAGAATAAAAAATTGAGTAAATGAGGCGATTTTAAAAAAATCGTAGGACCAGTTTTTGAGAAAATTGCAAAAAAGTGAAAAATTATACGAATAAACTACTACTTCCGGTTGACTGATTTTGATAAAAATGTTCGTGTCGGGTCCGGTAGTGGTATGTAACTTAAGTTTTAAGTTTCAAGTTCGTACAATGTTTCGTTCTTGAGATATTCTGTTCACATACACACACACACACGCACACACACAGACCAATCGCTAAAAACATGTTTTTGGGTTCAGGGGGTCTGAAAACGTGTAGATCCGGTGAAAACTCGATTTCGAAAAATCGACATGAAAGCAATACGTTCCTTCCTATATATTCATATAGGCAAGAGAAAGTAAAAATAAGTAAAATTCAAGTTATTTTGTACATTATAACCTGCAAAACGCAGTTTCTTTACACACAGCAAAAGAGTTTAAACCGGTTTAAAAATTACACGTCATAATAGTTATAGCTAAACCGTTAATTTATTTAGTATACAGTTAAGCCATTGTTTTTACAGCTGTTTAGCTGAAATTTTACTTTTGACATATATGATTAACTAAGTCCCATTTTTTTGGTTACTACGTAACGTATTTTTAATATAAAATAATCATTAAATTCAGAACAATTTAAATTATCATAAATGTCAAAAAAATAATGTTTTAAGAAAAAGGTTCACCATTTTTGGTGAGGGGTAACCTTTCAAAATTTTCCACGCTATTCATAATTTAGGAAAAACAAAATACATTGAAAAGAAAAGGTGTTAATTAACAACTCTTTGGTAAGTTGGAACACAGAGATGAAGTTTGTTTCAGAAAATTAAGGTTTTACGAAATCAATAAAAGTAACAATATTCAAAATTTTTTTTGGAAGTTTATTTTTTATATTGAAACTCTAAAGAGATTTACAAATTCCATTTTTGGCCTTTACTGGGTTAGCATGCCGAAAACCCAACTGTAGTTTCCAAGGAGTATAATTGATTTTAAAAAATACCAATTACTTAAATAATAGAATTAATACGAAATTAATCACACAATAAAAAATTCATTGCATAATAATGTGCAAGATTTTATAATACACTGTATTTCGGAAAAAACTTGTGCCTTATAAATTGATAAATGTATTTTTAACTACCCATGAAACGACTTTAATATCTGTAGATACGAGGAACACTCTCCTGAGTATTGTCAGCGTAGGTAGGTGCAATTTGAGTTTGTTAAGGGAACTGTTAAAGATAGAGTCAAGGTTGAAAAGGATGGTGGAAACGAAGAAAGTTTTTAGTATCTCTTGGGTTTTAGTGACTCCTCTATCGGAATCGATCGGGATTCTTTTTCTCCCAATTTGTGTTACGGAGGCCTACTTGAAGAAAACAAGAATTAAAAGCATCGAGGACCTTTACTGAAATAAAAATACTAGATTACTTGGAATCTTTTATTTATATAAAAAGAAACATTAAATACCGTGCGTTCGGAAAGTCGCTGTGCACTGGAATTGTGACTATGGATTTATGAAAATATGTATAAAGAAATGACTAAGCATTTTGGAAAAAAATTTATTCAATACCTTAATTACATTGTTAAACCGTGATTACATTGTTTATAGAAGGTGTTCGAAATGACCTCCATTGGCATCAATACAGCATTGCACTCGTTTCATTTTGTTTGCAAACACCTTTCGCAACTGCAGAACAGTGATTCCTTGAATGTATGCCGTTATTGCGGCTTTAAGTTCGTCAATCGTGTGTGGTCTGTTCCGATACACAGTTTGTTTCGCCGCACCCCATAAAAAGAAATCGGGGGGAGTCAGATCAGGAGATCTTGCAGGCCACAAATTCTTTGAAATTATTCGTTCACCAAACACGTTGCGCAGGAAAGCCATTGAGATGTTAGATGTATGTGCTGTTGCCCCGTCTTGTTGGAACCAACCATTATTCATTTCCACTTGTGTTATTTGATGCGTTAAGTTCTCTAAAATATCAGAACAATAACGTTCACTATTGATTGTGTTTGCAAAAAAAATTGGTCCAACAATACGTGCTCTACTCACAGCAACCCAGACTCCAATTTTTGCTTCGTGTAAGGACTGTTCATGTAAAGCGCAAGGGTTAGTTGTCGACCATACTCGAGTATTTTGTGAACTTATATACCCTCCCAAGTGAAACCACGCTTCATCTGTATAAAACGTTACGTCAAGGATGTCTTCGGAATTTTGGTTGATGAAACGTTGAAACCAATGACAATAATTTAGTCTCTTGTCATTATCTGAAGGTTTCAGCTCTTGAACACACCTCACTTTGTATGGGAATAGTTTAAGTTCTTGTCTGACAGCTTTATGTGCGGTAGCAAGTCCGATATTATGCTGTTGTGCTAACTTACGCATTGATTTTTTTGGACTTTGTGCCATAGAATCAGAAATATCCAGCAGCTTTTGTTCGTCTAGCTTAGGGGGCCTACCACTACGTTCAGCGTCCTCAACAGAGCCAGTTGCCCGAAATTTTTCTATCAGTGTTCGTACTGCATTACGGTGAGGAATAATTGAATCTGGAAACTTTTCAGAAAATTTGCGCTTCACTAAATCACTGTACTTGTCACCTTCGCGAAATACGTATTCAACGAGGAAAATGCGCTCCTCTACTGAAAGAACCATCGCGTCCAACAACAAAAAACGTGCAACAGAACTGCAATAAATGAAACATAATACAACTTCAACTCAATGACTGACAGGCCTCGACGTGTTTGGCAACAATTGAACAGCACAGAGCTACCAACCTAGCCATGAAATTATTCCCTGTCATGTCACTTGGTGCACAGCGACTTTCAGAACGCATTATATTACCAGGTTACAGCAAAGCCAAAACGTATTGTAACACGTAAGCGAAGTTCCTTTTGAAATCTGAGTAAAATTAATAATAAAAAAAAATCCTTTAAACCTATATCAATTATTTATTTACAAAATACTAATTAATTATTATGCTTAAACTACTAACAAGTTACAATTAAATGAATGACATAACACCATCATAGCAATTCTCACTTTGTTTGTTGCACTCCAAAATAGCCAACTAATTACAAACTTTAAAAGCTTCCATGAGGAGCAAAAATAGAACACTGCATGAACAGAATATAAAGGAAAAGCGTATAGTAAACGAATTTTGAGAATAAGGGCAACAAAACGAGCTTTCAGAAACTTTTAATGTCACCTCACATGGTCTAAAACTTGTTGTACAACCTACGAGTGGAAGAAATCACTGTTAGTTTAATGTCTGCCTGATTGCCTTCGACTGAAATCGTTCTAAAATTACTATGTCGGAATTTGAAAGAATATCTGAAAGTTATATTCCATATGTGCAAATAGGGTTTATTTTGTTTGATTTTGACCGGAGGAATTTACTGCCCAAAATTCAATTCATTTTAGAAAAATTTTGATTTTTTTGTCAGTTAAACAATATACCATGTCATGGTAAGTATTGTCACAGATTCGCTTATTTTACTAATTTATGGTTGTTTAGTCAATCAGCCGAAAGGCTGGTTTCAACCGCTAAAAGTTTTACTAAATAAAACTAGGAGTGAAGTGGTTTATAATCGCCCTCTTGACTGCATGGAAAAGTATACTTATCAGCATGCCTGGCCGTCTGAAAAGCACATATTTTCCACCCTGCAAATAACAACTTCACTTCATTCACCACAGGGTCAGGCTGTGTAATGAAATTCATTACTATTTCAGAGGAGATAACTCTGACAAGTATCTTTTACACCTTTACCTCTTTGTTCTCAAATGCTTCAGTCATATAATAAATGGCTAAACATATGATAAAAAAACAGAACTGTTTTTTCTAGCCCTGGAACTAACAGAAATGAGATTCCTAAGGAGAGCATTGGGGAAACCAAGGAGGGACCGAATAAGGAACTTAGTAAGAAGGGAACTAGAGCAAACCCCCTGTCAGAATTTCTAGAAAGATGGAAATTAAAGTGAAAATGTGTTACGCATGAGCAAGGAACGACTGCCGAAACGTCTGATGGAGGCCAGGTCTGGTACTGGTAGAGGCTGAGGAACACCACACATGGAATGGCGGAAAGTAGAGGAACGAGCCTTAGGGAAATAGGGAGATTAGCTGAAGATAGAAGAGACTATAGGATATGGACGGACATCCCGACGCTTTACGGCACATAAGGGGAAGATGAATAAAAAGGAGAAAAACTAACAGAACGATTAAAAGTATTTTAACACTTCACTTCTCTGTAATGGTCAGGTTTACTAACTGAGTTATAAGGTTACTAACTTATAAAATATATAACACATTGATATGAGAGTAACGATTTTCTGAGTTAAATGTATAAAGGAATAGACTACTATTGTGAAATGTTATTTAAAACATAAATATACATGGAAAAATTTTTTTAATTTTTACAGATAAATAAAATGTTTTCTTGCCGAACAGTTGACACGACAAATTTCTGATGTTCAAAGAGTAGAGTGTTGGAATATTACAACACTACATAGTAACATATTACACTACATAGTACATATTACATAGTAACACCCTCTTCAGCTTTGAATCCTAGCTTTGTGTACATATTCTAAAGCAGTTTCCACCCACATAGGTGTACCCCGCAACTGGAAGAGTAAACATAACGATACAATCTAAGTCTAGAGGGCATCCAGAGTCTACTACTTACCTCTTAGTTATGCCTATATGCGTGCAGTGGTTAAACTCAGTTACGGGGTATCTACTTCACTGTAAAGGCCTATACCACTCAACAACAATTAAGCTAACTATCCTTGATTTATTGGAGTGTTTTGTACCAGCTCACAGTTATTGTTCATAGAGTTTCAAAATTGTTTTATTCCCATGTTTACATTCTACTTACACAAGATGTATACTTTTAATTTATGTATATCAGTTGTAAACTTGTATTTATTGTATTTTATAAAAACTTTTGTATTGTAACAAGATCGAAGAAAAGAGGGGATCGTTCGCGAAGGTTCCAGAATTCCATTCATAAAAATAGTTAAGAATAATAAAAATAACAATACACAATAGCAACAGTGAATGACAGTTTTACAATGATGACCTAAAGGTGTGTCTATTATAAAGTTCAGGTATTGAGTACAGCTATTATCAGGGGGACAGGTTGTTTACGTTTTCTATTTACAAAAGACCTATTCTTGACCTGTTTACTACGGATTTTTCTAGCATTCATTAATAAAAGGTTTTTTTTTTGTACTTTATTGTTTGCATAAATTCTCTACTTTTCTCTGGAACTCTTCTCTGGCCCCGAGCGGTGTCGAGTAGTAGTATTCGTGTGATCTTTGCCGAGCGATTATCGAGGTGCGTAAACAGATTACGTATCCGAGTAACGATTGTTATACCGTCTTTGTGAGTGTATGGTATTGTGTAAAGTTAAAGTGCAGTCTTTGTGAATTTTCAGTTTCTGTGTTTTGTATGTTGTGTAATCTATAAAAGTGATTGTAAGTTATTCATTGTTTATTATTTATTTGAAGTGAATTATTAAATAATTTATTGTATTACTAAATTATAATTAGTTTAATTATTTATTTTGTAATCTTTTAGTATAATAAATATTTGTAATTGTAAACTTTAGTGTATTAATTATTTAATAACCTAGATCCCGAAACGGACCTTAGCAATAAGTGTCACAATATATTTTCTTAAACAAAGTATAATTATTTTGTCTGCCTATAACAGACAGGTGGAGTTTCAAATTATTTACACTCAATCTGTTCGTTGCAAGGCTAAATTAAATAGTTCTACCTATCTGTATTTCTCATCAAATGGTCAGCCAAATAACTTTTATTTATTTATTGTAACTAGTCTTAGACTAACGAACAATTTTATTCAAACTTAAACTAGGGTACCTAAGGATTACATTATCTTAAGAAAGTAAAACCCAATGGCTACTCTTATTTTCTAACAATAACAATTATTTCAGATACAACAGTAATGCTACTCTTATTTTTAAAGATTAGTATTTCCTATTCCTATTCTTATTTTCTACATTAAATTTACCTAAGTAGACTACAGCTTTGTAGTTAATATTACTTATTACACATTTACATAATCATTAAGAAATAAACAAAATGTGTAACTGATTCATAAAATTTTTAAGAAATACACAAAATACATTTATGGAACATTTATATATTAGTTTTCTTATTTTCTAAATACGCTACACATTTCGTATTTTTAAACTTAACATACTATTATTATTTTCTAAAATAAAACGTTCTTATTTTCTAAAAAAAGCTGATGACCTGAACAACAATATCTTTTTGTAATTAGTGTTTTAACGTATAAATTATAAACTTTAAGCAAAGATGATAAAATTGTGACTAATAACATTCTTAGAATGAAAATATAAGAAAACTTTATCATGTGTTTCGAAAAAAGATTTAACTTTGTACAAAAAACAGAAAACTTAACTCTAAACTATTCACTTATGTTTTGTAACCTGAAGTAGTTGAAGTTGAAGGTGACGATGCTAATGAAGAAGATGATAATGCAGCCGATTATGAGATTGCGATGTATAGGAGTAGAAGTAGAAAAAATTAAACGAGTTTTAAAGATTAACAGAATCGTTAAGGTAAGTCCAATGTTTTTAATCGTTTCAGTCCGTAAATATCTTTGATGTTGACGAGGAGATTGATTGTGAAATCATTTAGATGCTCTTCAAACTTTTTAAATGTCTCTTGCTTCGTTCTTTAATTTCTTTTTATGAGAAGGGCAGGTTTAGATCAATGTGAAATATTTCATTAGTGACATACCGTGGAGCTACAGCGATCAGTCTCAGGTATTTTGATTAAACGCACTGTACTATTTTTATATTCAATGTACCCATAGGTGTACCCCATAGCTCTAACCTGTTGTTAAATCCAAACTGGTTTGAGTATTACTAATTAATTAATTAATTTAATCCCACAGAAAAATAAGTTAAATATCTTGGTTTACATTTAGATCGAAGATACATGTGGAGAAATCATATAGGCCTATGGGTGAAACGAAATCGACTTGGGCTGTCCAATCTTTTAAAAACATTTCAGTGTGTGATTATACATTTCGATACTGTCGAGGAGGTTAATTGCGAAAGGATTTTTATGCTCTTGTAACTTTTTTCTAATGTTTCTCGCTACTTTACTTTAATTTTTTTTGAAGGGCAGAATTTTTCGTGCCAGGAATCGCACAAAGACGACTGAATACCGATGGAGTAGAGACAAATGATACATTAACACAACTCTATCAGTAATTATGTGTAAAAAAATTTAAAATTTAAATTTAACACTTTTTTGTTATCTGGAGAACTATTAATGGGTGGTGTCCTCCTCAAGGTCATAACGCGATTAGTCTTTTTTAATATTTTTGCTGGTTTTATTTTCACAGTAAAAAATACTTGCGGTTAATGCCAATCTTGTAATTGCAACTCGAAAGACACAAAACCATTTACACCAGATAGAGTCATGGCTTAAACATTGGAAAATTAAAATTAATGAAAATGAATCGCAACAAATGACGTTTACTCTTAGAAGACAAAACTGCCCAACCGTTTACATTAATAATATTCCGCTGCCTCACAATACTCAAACACGCTATTTAGGCTTACACTTAGACAGAAAACTTACATGGAACGCACATGTTTTACACACACGCCAAAAACTCAAAACACGTTTTTATCAACTGAAACGTTTACTCGGTAGACGTTCTAAATTAAACATGTCACACAAATTAACAATCTACAAGACAGTCTTACGACCAATCTGGACATATGGAGTTCAACTTTGGGGATCTGCTAAACCTTCACACACGAAACGTATACAAGCGATTCAGAACAAGATTCTACGAGCGATAACGCAATGCCCCTTTTGTATCTTAAACTCAGTGTTGCACAAAGACTTACAAATCCCATACGTATTTGATGTTGCGAAACAACTATAAAAGACAATGCATGACAAATTTGAATTACTTGACAACCCTCTCATACAAACCATGTATAGTAAGGCGATACCGGGTGCTCAGCGCAGACATTTAAAGCATTTATGTGACATTTATTTGATTTAGTTGATTTATTGATTTATCAAATTAATTGATCATTTCAAATTAATTAATTAATCAATTTCTAATTAATTTTCATTTTAATTGATTTATTTGATTTATTTTGACATTTATTTGTTATTGGCCAAGAGATCTTCTTGGCCAACTGTAGGACTGTGGTGATGACTGCACGCTCCTTCAAGTAAATCAAGTTTTGGAACATTAGCTTCACATTTAAAAATTGTTGTATTAATATAATAACAAATACTAAATTTTAATTGAAAGTGCCAAAAAGTCACAAAATAAAATAAGTAAACAAAAAATGATGAGTAGGTTTAGATCGTTGAGCAATATTTCTTTTTTTTACATACCATGGGACTGCAGTGATCAGTCTTAGGCACTTTTATTGAAAGGCTGCAGTATTTCTGTAGTTGATTAATTAATTGTAACCTATAGCTCTAATCCGAAAGTACGAACTGGTTTGAGTATTTATTACCTTGTATAAGAGAACTTTATTTTCGAGAGAATATTGAGACTTACTGCCTGAGATCCAGAAATATTGATTTAATTTCAGCTCACGTTTATATTAACGTAATTTTTAATTGGGAATTAGTTATCTACCATACGATTAGAAATGAGAAAGTTTTGTCCTCGCTGCAGTGACTTCGCATCAGTTTTCAGCTAAATCATACGGATTCTAAAGATGAACGATTAATGATTGACAAAAATTTGTTTTAAATTGAATATGCAATTCCAATTTGAAATAAGCAAATTTAGCTAATTGTATAATAACTAATAAAATATAACAAAAATAAATAAAACATTATGTAGCAGTAAAAAGGAAATAAATTTCAAATAATTTTATCAATGACTCGTTAAACCAGATCCATTTGACCCACTAAACTAATAAAAATGATAACAATAACGGATGAAAAGAAACCCCTTTTTAACGTTATGAATTTTATTTATCAAAATGCACTAGATAAGAAAGAAAACACTTCGAATTTTTTCACAATTATTTTTACTTTATCTACACCCCATTCTTATTGTCACTCAGTCTATTGTATTTTATTTATTTTTTTATTGTTTTTTTTCTATAATATCTTTCTTTCACTTGTTCTTTTAACGAACAGTCTTTGTGATTAATGGAAAGTTGTAGACTAAAAATAAAATGAGTGAAACATGATTTATCATGTCAACTTCTTTCATTAACAACACTACTTTAGTGATTGATAATAAATGCACTCGAACTAAACTACAATTGCTTATGTGCTTAATGAATTGTATGAATGATCGTTGTATAGATGGCTATTGAAATGTGTAGTCTACTTACTCCAAGATGAAGTAATACTTTGTTAAATGCATTATCAAACTTATTTTATTTTGCGGGATATAATTTCGTTATTTTCTTGTAGTAATTAATTGCTTTTAAAAGATTAATTATTCGTCGAATGTGGGTTATGTAGATTAATTATTTATTTTAGGTATTCAATATTCGGTTTATTCTTTAGATTATTTTGTTCTAGAGTGGATTATTAAAAAGCGGTATTAGATTACTTTTTTAAATTATCCAGGATCTTCTTATTTTGCTTGTATATAATTTATTAGTTTTTAAAATTGTTTAATTATGTTTGAATTCAATATTACTATTAATATATTATATTAAAACCGGAAATGAGAAAATTTTCAATATTTTCCGTTCTGTACCCTTAGGTATCGTACTTGTAAATTCGTTTGCAATTTTTTTTAATCCAACTAATTTAGCCTAATTTGGGATGAATTTATTTATGACTTAGAAACTAATTTGGCACATATACATTTGTAAATTAGAATGTTATCGTATTTAGTTATATTTGATTTTTTGAGAATATATCAGTGAGGTAATCATTGACTTTATATTGTAAATTTTAATATATTTGCCACTTCAAACAATATTACCTGTAGGCCTATTGTTTAGAATTTGGGTTATCTATAAAATCAATCGTTTACTGTACCTAATAAAATTGTAGGTACTTCCATTACCAAACAATACAATTAATCAGTCACAAGCTAAAAGTATAACTGAGTAAGAATTTTCGTTACATCATTTATTGATTATAAGCTGTGTTTATAAATCAATCGTTATGTTACATCTACACAAAACAGAATACTAAATTACGCTAATTTTAGGCTTGGAGTGTGGGTGGGTATGTATTTTCGGACTCCCTCGATCTCTCTCTATAATAATATGTAGACAGAGATTCAGATAACCAGTTGTGAAGTAGTGGGGAGAATGGTTTTGTAGGGGAAACGGGTCCGTGTTAGAACGTACGGACGCACATAAACAAGCACACGTAAATACACAACTATCGCTAACTGATGATTCATAAAACGATCAAAACAAGCCTGCTATATAATTGAATCTGCTATATAATTGAAAGTTTCCAGATAAAACCTGTCCTTACCTATCTAATTATAATCTAATGTTAATGTTTTATTTATTAGTCAATCGGGGATTGACTGTCATGGTTATAACCTCCTTATATGATTATTTTTAAATACAGCAAAATCTAAAATCTAGAGAAGTGTGTTGTATTTCTGGTGAGTGCTTTATATTAAAACGATCCATGTGTCTTGAATTCGAATCCCATTCAGGCACGGCATATTTTCATACGTTACAAAAAATCATTTCATCCTTCACCGTCTGCATTAGCAGTAATTGCAGAACAGTCGGACGTTAAACTTTAAACCAAAAAAAAATAAAATCCATATGTACACAATAATTGACACATTTGTATTTGAAAATACGTAACATGAAACATTTCTGTGCATAATAGGCTTCTACTTTTTGTACATGAATTTAAAATTACTATTTTCTTGCCGTCGTTCCTGAAAGAAAGGAATAGGCCTATACCACAGGAGCTTTTCTTATTCTTAATGTCTGCCAAGCATTCGACAGAGTTTGGTAGAATGGTATCCTGTTACAATTGAGGTTTCCCATCAACTTATTACGAAGGCTAATTCATCAATCTTTTCTGACCGATTGCTTCTTTGCCGTATCTTTTGGGTCAACTATATCCCAGTTCACACCAATGCAAGCCGATTCTTCTTCTTCTTCTTCTTCTTCTTTTTCTTTTTCTTCTTCTTCTGCCTTTCAAGGATTAGAAATCTTTGCCTGTTCCGAACCTCTCAAATCTGCCATATCTTTCTCGGGTATCCTCCTTCTCTCCTGCCCTCCAGCTTATAGCCCAGCGTCTGCTTAGGTATTCTATCTTCCCTTATTCTGTTCACATGCTCATGACATAAATGCAGTGATGTTGCAATCTCACTAATGACCTTAATCTGCGCAACGCTTGTAACGCGGCCACACAATTTTCTTAACTACTGGAAAAACTTGTTTTTAATTTTTATTATTCTTAGATTAGTCTGTGACAGTCGCCAGTCACGAGATATATAAGAATTCTGCGGAACGGCTTCCGGGTCAATGCTTTCGGGTGATCAATCATTGGTGATCAATCATTACCCAATTACAGGCAAACCTCATGTTGCCTCGGATAATGGACCGGATTTACTGATAATTTATATAGGATATGTAAGCCGATTCTTGTTCCCTTTTTATGTAAGTTCTATACGGCAGATATTCCAAAATTTCCCGAAATGTTTCTAGTTTCATATGGAGACGATATTTGTATCCTTGCCTCTTCGGACCATCCCGCTTTCGTAACTATCAAACTGCAGTATCATCTCATAAGGCTTCAATCTGGGTTTACAAAAAGGTGAATAAAAGTGAGTTCAAGAAATCCTCTCATAGGACGTACACACTGCTTCGCCAAACTTACTTCTCTTTACTTCTTAATAATACTGCTCTTTCTTATACCAATAAAATTAGTTATTCGGGTTATAAATTGACAAACAACTGACTTGTGCTTTACGTTTTGGTATAAAACGTAAAACTTTAGTCCAACCCTTCGACGTTCTAAACTACCACTTAATTTAAAATTTACCTTTTGTTGAACTGTTTCGACAAACTCCTTGCCTCTTCTTTAATTTTGAATGAGTCGTCGCAAATTTCGTAAGGTTTGAAAACAAACAGCTCCATTAATTGTGATCCCTGGCTGGATGAACTCCATAAGAAACACAACGAGGAATTTCAAGACAACGCCAAGACGCCCATAAATTCATTACGGGCAACATTTTATGAAGAGTGTATTGGAAAGCTTGAGCACAGATACGAAAAATGTCTCAATTAGCAAGTTGATTATAGAAAATTAGTCAAAAGAGGTGAGGCTATTAAAAAACGAGACTGACGTAAAAAGTTTTCTATTTATTTTATGCATAATCACTTATTGACACCTTCAACATACACTCCTTCTCTATCCCTACAACGAATGTTTCATTGCTGGAAACAGTGCTACAAGTCATCTTCTGTCAGCTCCTTCAGGACACGTGCTGCTTTCTCTTTTTGTAAGTTCCACAGACTCAAATCTTGTCCGTTTTAATGCAGATTTCACCTCAGGGAACAGGTAGAAGTCACATAGTGCAAGATCTTAGTGAATAAGGTGGATGTTCTAATACTAAGATGCTGTACTTGGCTAGGAACCTCTTAACAGATAACCCGGAATGAGCTGGCGCATTGTCTTGGTGGAAAACCCATGATTTGTCTTTCCACATTTCGAGGCATTTTTCCCTTACTCTTTGACGTAGTTTAGAAAGTACCTCACGTTAGTAATATTGATTAATTGTATGACCTTCCGGAACCCAGTGAAGGCACAAAATCCCATGGATATTAAAAAAAAACAGTTATCATTGCTTTAAATTTTGACTTGCTCATTCAAGCTTTTTTGGCTTTCGGTGAAATTCTGCTCTTCCAGTACCCGGATTGGCACTTCGTTTCCGGATCATAAGTAAATAACCACGTTTCATCACATGTTATTATCTTCTACCTGTTCCCTGAGGTGAAATCTGTAATCAGAGGAACAATATTTGAGTCTGTGGAAGCTGTAAAAGAGAAAGCAGCACGTGTCCTGAAGGAGCTGACAGAAGATAACTTCCAGCACTGTTTCCAATTATGGAAAATTCGCATAGAGCGTTGTAGCAATAGAGAATGAGTGTATATTGAAAGTGACAATAAGTGATTATGTATAAAATAAAAATAAAACTTTTTACAACGTCAGTCTCGTTATTTAATAGCCACACCTCATATGTGTACATAACTTTAACTAATAAAATATTTTTTCTATTCACTTTTATTTTATGTTAGGCCTATCGGAATTTTAAAAAAACTGTTTTCGTAGTTCAACTCACTGCGTTTGCCGAATTTAGGTCAGTTGTTTCTTTTACATTTTACTGTACTAGACTATAGTGATTGCACGGGAGATTTTTATTGTATTATTTCTAGTTAAAGTAATTATAATGTACAATTGTAATTAGATTTACGAGTTAATTACAAAATTCAATTGCGATTTTCAGGAAATTTATTTACTATATTTATTTAGTATATTTTACACTCGCAAAACTAATCTTCGTGAAAAAATAAAAAAGTAACATTGCTGTACAGTACAATTATTATAATCTTCTAGTACATAACAATGATTTATGCATTAGCGTTTTATTATGTGTAGATATTTCATTATAAGCTATTTCTTTTTCTTGATGACTGTGCCATACAAAATTTTCTAAGGGTATTAATTTTAAGTTAAATGTCAAACTAACAACATGCTTTCTTTATATAAAATGTCAAGATTTATTTATGTCAACAAAAATCAATTTTCTGTCATTTGTCTTCTTTATCTTCGTTTAACAGCAACTTAACTTTGAAGAAAAACTATGGTATAACCTATTACGTATTCGTTTTAATACTTACGTCATGGTAAACATGAAGTCGATATATTTTGTTTATTCCAGTCTTTGCATCTAAGTATTTTTTTTTTGAAATTTTACTTTTAAAAATTCATGTGTAAGTGTTAATATGTTGTTGCTTAAAATTATTTTCCTTGATATTTCAATATTTTGACGTAACTGAATTTAAAAAATCTGGTGTGAAACCTTCACTCGTCACTCACCTCGTAATGTAAATAATTAAAAATATAACCCATGTTTAATCATCGGTAAACAATGTAAAATTAATAACGTAACCTAATTTTTTTTTGACACTTTTAATTGAATTTAGTATCTGTTATTAAATTAATATAACAATTTCTAAATGTGAAGCTAATGTTTCAAAACTTGATTTACTTGAAGGAGCGTGCAGTCATCACCACAGTCCTACAGTTGGCCAAGAAGATCTCTTGGCCAGAGGCGCTTCAAACGTCTGCGCTGAGTACCCGGTATCGCCCTAGTGTACATGTTTTGTATGAGAGGGTTGTCGTGTAGTTCAAATTTGTCATGCATCTTCTTGTATAGTTGTTTCGCGACATCAATTACGTATGGCATTTGTAAGTCTTTGTGCAACATAAAGTTTGTGATGTAAAAAAGGGCATTCCGTTATCGTTCGTAGAATCTTGTTCTGAATCGCTTGTATACGTTTCGTGTGTGAGGGTTTAGCAGATCTCCAAAGTTGAACTCTATATGTCCAGATTGGTCTTAAGACTGTCTTGTAGATTGTTAGTTTGTGTGACATATTTAATTTAGAACGTCTATCGAGTAAGCGTTTTAGTTGATAGAAGCGTGTTTTGAGTTTGTGGCGTGTGTGTGAAACATGTGCGTTCCATGTAAGTTTTCCGTCCAAGTGTAAGCCTAAGTAGCGTGTTTGAGTAGTGTCAGGTAGCGGAATATTATTAATGTAAACGGTTGGGCAGTTTTGTCTTCTAAGAGTAAACGTCATTTGTTGCGATTCATTTTCATTAATTTTAATTTTCGATGTTTAAGCCATGACTCTATCTGGTGTAAATGGTTTTGTGTCTTTCGAGTTGCAATTACAGGATCGGCATCAACCGCAAGAACTGCCATATCATCAGCAAACATAGCCATTGTTGTATAGATACAATTTGGTATGTCACTGGTGCTTACAGAAAACAGCCTTGGTGCAAGTACGCTTCCTTGTGGTACACCAGCATTGACTTCGTACATTCCAGAAAGTTCGTCACCTTGTTTTACTCTTAAGTAACGTTCCACTAGAAACGATTTTATTACTAGATATAGGCTATCTGGAAGTATTAGTTTCAATTTGTATAGGAGTCCATCATGCCAGACCCGATCAAAGGCTTGAGATACATCAAGAAACACGGCCGTACAATATTGTCTGTTTTCAAGAGCTGAAGAAATTATATCAATTAGTCGGTGACATTGCTGAAGCGTGGAGTGAGATGAACGAAATCCGAACTGATGATCAGGAATTGTGTTTGAAGCATCGATAAACGGTACTAGGCGTGGTAGAAGGAGTTTCTCAAACAGTTTGGACAGAATAGAGAGTAAGCTAATTGGCCTTTAAGAAGTTAGTTGGTGAGGTGGTTTGTCTGGCTTTAAGAAGAGAATTATGATAGAGTACTTCCACTGAATAGGGAAGTGAGCGACTCAGAGAATGGAATTGTAGATGTGAGTTAAGAGTATGACGGATTTCCTAGGAAGATGGCGCAAAAGTATTGAAGTAATAAGATCATATCCCGGGGCTTTGCCTAATGGCAGGTCGTGAATTACTCGGAAGAGTTCCCCGGGGGAAACTGGCTTTGGGGGAAGGCTAAGTTGCAGAGGAGCATTAAGGAAATTTTCTATGTTCGGATGATCTTTGTGTTGTAGGTTGTGTGGTTGGAATGTGTTATGTAAGTGCTGAGCAAGCATTTCTGCTTTCTCTTTATTGGTGGTCGCCCAAGAACCATCAGGTCGTTGGAGACTAAATGAAGGATTGTTGTAGTTAAGAATTCGTCTTGTCGTGTGCCAAAGTGTTTTGCTTTGAGTAGAGAGTGTCTCAGTGAAAGCCATAAACCTATCTGCTCTGTAACGCGAAAGGACAACCTGTAAACGACGATTTAGCCTATTAAGTTCTGCTTTAACGCTGGGGTATCTGTTTCTCTGCCATAAACGACGACATCGGCGCTTAGCAACTATCATTCGACGGATGTAAGAAGGAACGTTAGGTATGTGTTTAAATTCCATGTTCTCTCCTTCGCAACTGTCCCAAGCTGCGCTTTGTAGATTCTTTGTGAAGATTTCCATTCCACGCTCGATTTCACTAGGGGTTTTGAGGGGTTTTGGGGGTTTTTAAATTCCCAGGTTTGTTGTTTCTGACAATATACGTTGGTACTTATTCCAGTCTATTTTACCAGATGTTAGGGAATGCCTGTACCTTAATTTGGTTGGTTGAGAGTTTAACGTAATTATTACGGGTGTATGATCAGATGATAGATCAGGAAGAGTTTCAAGTTCGTAGTAGGGGAAGAATTTAGACGATACAAAAAAATCTAGAATATCTGGGAGGCAACGACTATTGTGGGGATAGTAAGTGGGTTCTGTAGGGGCATAATAAAAATATTTTTTGTGAGTTAAAACATCATATAAAGTTTTTCCCCGCGGGTTTGTAACTCGGCATCCAAACTGTTGATGTTATGAATTAAAGTCACCACCTGCAATGAAATTTTTTCCTAGATAATTGAAAAAATGTGTAAATTGTTCGCGCGATATATTATGGTTAGGCGGGCAGTACACAGAAGAAAGGGCAAGGGAATGGGTGATTAAAGATACTTCTACCGTGGTAGCCTGAATGTACGATTTTCTGTACGGAGGGAACGAATTATGACTAATACTATTACGAACAAAAATAGCCGACCCTGCATGGCTAGTTCCATCTGGATGTGTACTTCGATATAGTGTGTAACCAGTGATATGGCAGTGTGTTGTGCCCTTAAAGTGTGTCTCTGCAATAAGTGCAACGTCTACCCGATTGTCATGTAAAAATTGTTTGAGTTCGTGAACATGACGTACAAGTCCTGCTGGGTTCCAGAGAGCAACGACGAGGGACCTGCTGGTTTCTGCCATTGATATGACTTAGCAACTTGTTCACGACCATATTAAGCGTAGTAATGAGAGGTGTCAAAAGGTCCTGAAAGCGTGTAAAAAAAGTGTTAAGAGTGGCTGTAAAATTATTATAAGGATTCTGAGTCGTTAAGGGATCTGTTGATGAAAGAGTTGAGAATGTCATGGAAGGCTGAGATGGCTGCTGAGAGGGCTGGAATAACTGAGATGACCGAGTATGAGATGGCTGCTGCCGTAGGGAATGAGCAGCCATCTGAGCGTATGAACGTGAATTCAATCTCGGGCCACGAGAAAGGGGGACGGTGTTAGTATGAGTGGACTGAGTATGATTTGACTTTACCGAGGTACTCACGGGGACTGCAACAGTGACTGGAGGCTCCAACATTACATGAGATTTATTAACTGAATATTTTCCAAAATTAAAATTTCTTTTATCTCTCAGTTCTTTATTTGTTTGACATCCTTTGTACGTGGACGAATGATTGCCTTTGCAAAGAACGCAGACTCGGGGTTCATTGGCACCTCTTGGACAATCAGCAGTTGGATGAGAGTTGCTGCAGCGTGCACATCTGAACGGATGATTACAGTACGAGCGGGTGTGTCCAAATCGTAGACATCTTTTGCACTGAACTACGTCACTTTTCTTTTTTGGCTCTTCAACCTTAATGCGTGTGCTTAACAAGGATTTAACATAGAATATTTTTTCGTTATCTTTGTCAGGCTCAAGGTCAACGAAAAATAATGGCAAGGGCACTCTTGTGCCAGCCTGTAAAACATTGACAACATTTTTTACCTTAAAAGAGAGCTGTTCCAGCGATTCCTTGATGTCACACGGATCGATAATAGGATGCAAATGCGTATCACGACTCTGTATGGTTTTTCGTGGGGTAGCTGACTGATATGAATGAAAATTGCGTCCCAATTCTCTTAATCGGTGTACAAGAGTACGGTACGTTTCGGATGTTTTTGGGTAAATGGTTATCCCGTCGTTGTTGGTCGCTTGAAATTCAAAGTCACCAGTTACTGTACTCTTCAACTGAGACATTAAGTTTTTGTAGTCGCGCAGTTCTACGTTTTTTAAATAAATTGGTGGAGGCTTGCAAGAGTCTTCTTGTAACGATTCTAAAGGTCCGTATTTATTTGTTGTTGGGACTCGAAACTTAGAAGGAGGCAATTCCGAGTCAGCGGAACTCTTTTCCATGACCTTAGTCCATGCCATTTTCTGCGTACCAGTTGTCTCAGGTGCGACATCTAGGTGAGCGTTGATCACCTTCAAGTTCTCTTCGTGATTGAAGAGATTGTCCATAACTCCCTGCTTCATAGTCAATGGAAACAGGGAGGATTTACATATAACAATAGTTTATGAAAAATACTTACAAAAAATCAATGTAAACAGAAACACAAACATAACCTCATACATATGCACAATTTCCGTGTCTGATATTCTATCTTCACCGTATTTTAAATTAAACTTCTCTTTCCCAATAAGAATAAAGTCTTTTTTTTCTTGTGAAATTAATTAATTTTCGATGGTTTCTCACAGAAAATCAGAAAATAAATTTATGAATGTTATTCACTATGTCAACACCACTGATCAGCTCAACCTTTGCTACACTTAAAAATACGGAAATCATTAATTGACGCTTAAGTAAGCTCTGCAGCAGAAAAATGCTTGCAACAAAAGTTGTAGGTTTTTTATTTGCTCTAACTTTCATTGAATACCTTTTTTGTCGTAAATGCATACTAAGGCTGCAATCGTATAAAATATAGTTTATTACCGATTTTGATGACCAAAACGAAAATGACTCAAAATGATAAACCTTTGTTGCACTTAAAAACACAGAAAATCATTAATCGACGCTAAAGTGAGTTTTGTAGAAGAAAAATGCTTGAAACAAAAATTGCAGGTTTTTAATTTTCTTTAGCTCTCACTGAATACATTTTTGTCGTTAACGCATACTAAGGCAGCAATCTTATGAAATTTATTTTTTTACCAATTTTGATGAGCAATATGCAGAAAATCAATAATATTGACATTAAAACAACTTTTACAGAAAAACATATTTGAAATTAAAGGTTTTAGTTTTTTGTAACAAAAGTATTATTTTATTTAGGCGAGCATCAGTTTAAATAATCTTTTCACAATGAACAGCAATACTCATGATTTCCCTACCAATCTCATGTAAGTACCGTAATGGCATCATGGAAATGACTTGTCCCTGCACTTCAACCCGTAAAGCCATATTTATTGGCAGTACACTACACTCCGTTAGTTCCAGGGCTACAAAAATTAGTTTGATTTCTTATCACATGGTCAACTAATTAAATGACTGAATCATTTAAGAACAGAAGAGGTAGATGTGTGATTAATCAGAGTAGCTCCTCTGAAACTAATGAATTTCATTATACAGCTAGACCCTGTAGTAAATGAATAGAAGGTCCCATTTACAGGGTGGGAAGTAGATGTTTTTCAGAGGGCCTGGCATACCTACTGATAAGCACACTTTTTCACTCAGTGAGGAAGGCAATTGTAAACCACCTCACTTCTCGTTTTACTCAGTAGACTAAAGCCTCTAGAGGTTCAAACCAGCTTTTCGGCTGATGAACGAGACAAAGTATGCTTCTGTAAAGAAGCGTTGAAAGCAACACAGGTTGAATCGGTGATGGCTGCGGCGTTTTGACATCCAGCGGATACTCACTCACTCCCTCTCTCTCTCTTCCTCTCTCTCTCTTTCTTTTCCCCCTCTCACTTTCTTTCTCTCTCCCTCCTCCCACTATTTCTTTCTTTCTTTCTTTCTTTCTTTCTTTCTTTCTTTCTTTCTTTCTTTCTTTCTCTCTCTCTCTCTCTCGGAACATCAATGAATTTTTGTTTGAGTTCGTAAGACATAACACACACTAGGCCTATTGGACTTACCTCTGTATTTTTAAATTACATACACCATGTTATTATTTGCACCACACTATGCTATCAATTTTTTCTCAATCAAAGCTAAGCAAGACGTATTTGCTAGTCTTCTTCTTCTTCCTCTGACTATCAAGGACTAGGCATACGCCTGTTCCGAACTCACAAACCATCCTGCACGTCTACAGAAACACGAGACATTCCAACCCGGTATTTGCTAGAATACCTACAAATGAAATTATAAATATAATATAAGTAATATAGGACCCATACTCAGAGCCGAAAAGTCCAGACTTGTAAACCGGCTGATCAACCATTTTTGGGATATGGCGTCGAGACCTAGGTGGCTGAAGGATGTACAGCGGGATGTGGAGGAACTTGGAATCACTTAACAAGACTTGCTAATAAAATCAGCTAAGTACAACCAACTAGTCAAAACTAATATTGTGTCATTCGAACCAAAAACTAGAAGAGTGTACAACAGGGTGTTTACCCGCGAAGACCGGAAACAGAGATCGGAACGTTTTAAGAAAATGTGAGCCAAACGAAAGGAAGCCACGCTTAGGAGAGCGCGCTTTTCAAAGAAACCCATCACTGGAACAGACCTAAACTTGAACTTGAGTGAACCTATGAGGTCTCAAAAGAAAAAAAAGTTAAGTATAGAAGTATACCTGCCAATTATAAAAACCGATGATAAAATTGAGGGTCCAGAAGACATCGACTTACAAACAAATATCAGCTCGAAAAACCTTAAATTTAACGTAAACCGATTTCACATAAATCTTTTGTACAAAATACTAGAATGTTAAACTATAAATTGAGTTGAATTTACTAATTAGTTTAGTAAATGTGTCAACAAATAAACATTTTATAAATTAGATTTATTAAATTACTTATATTTGGTTATAAAAATCATTTCAGTTTCTTTAAATTAACTTATTTTAAAGTACTGTCTCCCGCACTCTCTTAATTTTCTTTTTCCAATTAATGTTTTATGGCTCTCTTGAGATACTTGTATACTCTCTCAACTCGTAATAGGGTACGTTGTTCTCACTGATTGGAAAACGGAATGATGTAATGATTTTTATCTGAACATTACTTATGGACTATTAAACTAACTTTATAGTTTTTCTGGGTATGTTTTTTATTAACGTCTTATTTTTTGTGTTTCTCTAATTTAATACTTGAGTCTGTTTGTAATTTTTAATTGTCGTAAAGGCTTTAAGTTTTCGCCGCATTGCAGTATTTTTTGACCTGTCCTTGAGCCTGTAGGCTATAACAATTAGTTGCTGTTTGTAACTTAATTTCGATTCCTATCAGATTAATGTTTGTCGTCTAAACTTGACTGAAATATCTAAAGCTGTTCCATAATAAAATTAAAAGCTCTGTAATATAAGGTTTTTCCTTTTTTCTTCATTTTGTAAGCAAACCCAGTTCATTTTTACTTTCTCTTGCCTATTGTGTAAATATATAGGAAGGAAAGTATTGTTTTCATGTCGATTTTTCGAAATCAGTTTTCACCGGATCTTAACGTTTTCAGACCCCCTGAACCCAAAAAATATGTTTTTAGCGATTGGTCTGTGTGTGTGGCTGTGGCTGCGTGTGTGTGTGTGTATACAAAATATCTCAAGAACGGAACATTGTACGAACTTGAAACTTGAAGTTACATACCACTACCGGACCCGACACGAATATTTTCATCAAAATCGGTCAACCGGAAGTAGTAGTTTATTTGTGTAATTTTTTACTTTTTGCGTTTTTCTCAAATAACATTTTGAGAAAACGTTTTTTTAAACGATTTTAATTAATTTTTTATGCTCTATAAGATAGGGTAGGCGCCATGCTTGCTGAAATTCTTGGTGAGGCTGTTTTCACGTAAAAAAATTGTTTTTTAAGATAGCGGCTTTATTATGCATTTTACCGCAAAAATGTATGTAATAAAAGTTGTAGAAAATTTAAAATTCTACAACTTTTATTTCAATTATTTTTTTTTTGTATAACGCTTAGTTTGGCGGTAATTAGCAATTTTCTTTTTTTCTCACGAAAACGTGCGAAAAATCGTTTTTTTTAAGATTTCGGCCTTAGTATGCATTTTACGACAAAAGTGTATATAATAAAATTTATAGGTAATTAAAAGATCTACAAGTTTTATTTAGAGCGATTTTTTGTACAGTGCCTAGTTCAGAGTGGAGCGATTTTCTGTATTTTTAAGCCAAACTGAGGTTGATTTTCATTTTGCATCTTTCATATACGATTAAAATTAGGTTATGTTTATTGAGGTTAGTTTTTTGTTTATTTCTAATGCTTTATTTCTAATGTTAGGTTTATTGTTAATTATTATTTGTATTGGCAAGAGAAAGTTGTGTGAGTGTTTCACACCAGATTTTTAATCTTGTTTTTGGGTTTTAGTAAAAAATGAGTTTACTTATTGATTGACTGCTTACCTGGAATACTCACAATGACCAAAAAAGAAAGTTGAAGGAAAAACGTAACAAACATTTATTTTCTTTACTCAGTTGACACTCATGACCATCCATTAAAAATATATTTATTTAGGGCCTACATACAAATCTTTCCTCTGTCCTTTATGGACTTAAAGGCTGTCAAATATTCGGTTCACTAAACTTGTTGTTAACAACAAACTTCAACTTATTCACCCTATTAGCCTATGCATTATTGCCAATGTCACCTGGTAGGCCTACGTCAAAAATGAAACGTTACACAATGACCCTACGATAACGATGTTTTTTTTGCTTTTATAGGCGTTACAAACAAAAACTTCCCGTACACGAAAACTGACTTATACGCGATCTCAATTATTTCATATAATTCAGTTTACCTCATACTCCGCGAAGGCGTTTTTCCAGACGTTGGACTAGAAATACGGTGTAAGCTACATACTACATAAACTTATATGTATCCCGTGGGAGTTTTAATATTTAGTGTTGATCTCCCTAATGTAATTTTCCATTGTTATAATTAAATTTACTGATTTTGAATTCACAAAAATAGTTAGTAATAAAAATAGTTTGAAATACAAAAATAGTTCTGTTTCTTATCACACGATGTTGTATTGGAAGACCTCTTCAACTAATTATGCTAATCATTCTTCGTTAAATACCATGCTAGTGAATTTTAATTCAATAGATGAAATTATTTCCTGAGATCAGTTTCATCAGAGTCAAGCCTCGTTTAAGCTGACAAGTCCAGGGCTTTAGAAATGATTTAATTGGTTAATGTAGTGTATTTACCCGGTATTTTTTTGTTATTTAGTTTGTTTTATGTATTGGTATGGATTTAATTTTATATTTTTGTTTTTTTTATGTATCTATGTCTTTTAGAACCTTTCCTTGTTTGAAGACTGAAGTTTTCATATTGACGCTGTCTCTACACAATTAAGTTAGGTACTTTCTTTTCTCTCTGTATAAGTTTATGATTAATGTATAGTACATTAATTTATATTTGTCCAATTGTGATTTAGTTTGTAATAAGTTACTGTTTACTTTATATGTAATATTTTTTCTATCATTGAGCCACGTTGACATTATAAATAGTCAGAGTTATCTCCTCTGACAGTATGAATTTAACTATACACCCAGACCTGTGGTGAATGTAGTGAAGGTGTCATTTGTAGGGTGGACAGTTGATATTTTTCGGAAGTTCTGGCATGCTAATAACCATACTCTTTCAACTTGGTGAGGAAGGCACAAGTAAACCACCTCACTTCTCGTATTTACTTAGTAAAACCTTTAGAGGTTTAAACCAGTCTTTTGGCTGTTGACCTGAACAACGCAAAATTTTACCGTTAACCTAATGTAAGTAATTTATATAGTAATCAATTTTTATTTCATTCATTTTTAGACATTGTTGTATTTATTGTAATTCTTTCTCTTATTACAATTTTCTTAAACTCCTAACTTCTCTATATCAGTCTTGTTTATCCTTGTAAACCAAGGATAAAGGATTGTTTATACCTTGTAAACCAGCTAATTTCTCACCCTCGCTGTATCAACAAGCTGTACTTTTCTGTCTGAGCAATGTTTCGTTCAATTTTCGGTCTTAAATCTCTTAGGTAGTTTAAAAAATATGATAATGAAAGCTCTCAACTTAAATTCACTTTCTTTAGTTCAGGTTACCGTTGCAAAATAATTTTTTAATATTTACCTAAACACTAACAATGTTTCTGTATGTTCTCTTTGAAGACTTTCTACTTTGTAATTAACAATGAATTGTAAAATTAGTAAGTAGACATCTATGTAAAAATAAAAACAAATAATTTCCATGAAAACTATTTTATTCACACTTAATTCATCAAAATACATAAACAATATTTTATTTTATAATTTCATTTATAGTTTTACAAATAATTTACAATGTCTCTTTATTACATATAAATATATTTTATCACTTATTTCAATTCATCAAGAATATTTTTTATGATGTTTTTAAACCGCAACTATATTTCAGTTTTCTTTTAAAATTACTATATCACTATAATTTATTTTTATATGTAATTCTTAAATTGCTGTTCTTTTGTTCAAAACTGTACACTTTTTACACATTTTAAGTTAATAATTAGTTAATTTGAAATCAAGTAATTGCGCAATGAAGCCACGATATTGATGTCACCATTAAAACAATGTTATAGTATTGATTTGATGCACTTGGAGCGCTGCTGTCGTTCATTTCACTGCTAGCCAATACGACGGCTGGTCCGTCTCGACTCCTCCCACTTGATGACGTCACGCCACTCACTTCAGGCGGAGCACATGGCTGTAAAATTAAATTTTAATTTGTTAATAAATTTAAAAGATAAATAACTTTAGTGAATAATTTTGTAATAATAATTAAAGGAATAAATTTGGAATGTCAAATATTTCTACGAGATGCAGAAATTAAATAAGAAAATTTTTAATAGCTTATATTATATGCTTCTAAAAATAATTATTACCGGATTTAAAAAGTAAATAACTTTAGTGAATAATTTTGTAATAATAATAATAATAATAATAATAATAAAAAAGGAGTAAATTTGGAATGTCAAATATTTCTACGAGATGCAGAAACTGAATAAGAAAATTTTTAATAGCTTATATTATTATATGCCTCTAAAAATAATTATTACCGGATTTAAAAAGTAAATAACTTTAGTGAATAATTTTGTAATAATAATAATAATAAAAAAAGGAATAAATTTGGAATGTCAAATATTTCTACGAGATGCAGAAATTGAATAAGAAAATTTTTAATGGCTTATATTATATGCTTCTAAAAATAATTCTTACCAGTTAAGATTACCTTGAACAAAAGAAATTGAAATTTTTTACACATCCGGTTTTTTGCAAATTATTAAAATTCGGAGTTTTCTGCATCCAACGATATAGGTATAATTTGTTGGGGGTTTGTAGTTTTTTTTAATTAAACATATGTTGAATCCTTACGTTATTTTTTAAACGTTACTATTTGCATAACATCTCTATTTTTTTAATGACAACAGACGAATACATAATTTTTTTATTATGTACGATATTTTTTGTTTTAAAACTAAAAGTTAGCACCATATAACCTGTGAATGTAATACATTAACCTCTGAACTGTAAAAAATAACATACTGAATTATTTAACGTATAAGTGTTCAGTTTTTTTCTTGTTGCCCGTAAATAGCAATTTTTGACACATAAGGAACATTTTCTCAGCCAACTGCGAATGGTTTTTAATGAAAATTTAGCACAGCCTTTCATACCAGAATTTCAATGTACTGAGTTAATATTACAGTGAAATAATGTGTTCAAATATTTATTTTCCACTTCAATAAGCAAAAAGTTATGATTTTTAAAAGTGGTAATTTAAAAAAAAAATGTCTTATCTTTCTGACAATAAATCCAGATGCTATTAACTCAGTGGGTGTAGAATAGCCTGAAAAATAACCACAAGAAAATTGGACACGATAACTCTAATAGTTTTTGAGAAAATGTTTCTTATATTAACGTTACGGAGATAGGCATTCCAGGTTCCCTTAAGAGCGGAATAGATTCTTTGAAAGTTTTATGTTACATTGGTTTTGACAGTTTTGTATTGTTCAGAGTGTTGAACCAAGGCTGTTCAGAGAATGCAAAAAATTCTAGGGAAATTCTACGGGGCTGCTGATAGGCAAATGAGATTGTTAAGACATTAGCAGGATATCGATTGCTTGACCGTAACCATTTGAACCCCAGACCAAAACCGTAGTATTAAAAAAGTTCACATACGCTTCACTACTAAAATTATGTCAAAACATTTCGATACTCTATTGCAAATTTTTGAAGTTTTCATTAAAACTTCATAAGCTAACATCCAGACTATTATTAAGTTTTGGTATGTTTAGGACTAAAATGTTCTAGAGTTTAAAATTATTCCCTTACGTATTCAACTATTTTTAATTCTGAAAAATATATAAAACTGAAAAAAATAATATAAACTCAACAAATTTTTAAACATTTCTACAAAATAACTAAGGAAGAATTTATTTGTGGGAAGCTATTTCAAAACATTTCAAATATTATACTCATTATCAAAAAATAATTTAATTATTGAAGTAAATATCAAACTCATATTAACCTTTATCACAAATGTTGACCGATATAAAAACCAGTGTCCAACTACGCATGAAACTGTTTGAAAAAGAATCACTACTCTTTGATTTAATTGTCTGGCTTGTAAATCTGTTACTTTCTGTTGCAAAGACAATCCAGCAATGTATTAATAAAAATAGTTGGTAAAAATTAATTGAGTTTGTTGCAGTAGTATCAGTTTGGACGGGCAATGTGAAGGCCCTGGTAACTTATAAAAATCGATAGAGTGTCTTTTTTGGCATTTTATTTCATTTATACTTTTAAACACTTAGAGAATGATCATACTAATAGGTAAAATTTTCTTTTTATCATAAATCCAGACAATTCTAGGTTTTCTTGGTAGTATATTGTTTAAGTAACATAATGTTTTACTGAAAAAAGTTATTATCAAATTTTAACTTAATTAAAACATAAGTTCTAGCCTATACCAAGTTTATAGATTCAAAAAATTTCTTATCCTTGGTTACTGTATCGATGTTACCAATTAACGATGAAGAAATCGGTACAACAAAAAAACAGCAAGTTACGAAGGGGTATCTTTGATAGAAATATATTGCTAGTGTTCATCAAGAAGATAGGAAAAACCTAGATGATTGATATTATCATCTGAGAAGTTAGGCGTCAGTGGATTCCAGAGAGAGTTGCAGCGATGCTGCGGGATGAGGAGAGCTGGAAGTTGGTCGCTCAGTTTGCGGAGAGGGTGGTCGGGAGACTGCGGAGGGAGGAGACATTTGGAGATCAGCGAGATCGCCCTCTTTCATAGTAAATCAATCCCGTCCCGAACTCAGTAGGTAAGGTAGTAATTTCCTGAGATACTAATTTCCTGAGCTGGTGATGAAAGAGATGAATGAAAATGTGAGAGTGAGTATTGGTCGGTGACAGCGAGAAGGCTATTAGGCTACCGTTCCCTTCCGCGCCCCACAAACAGTATGTAAATTTTTTAACCCGACATTACACTTATAGTATTATATAAACAGTTCCGAGGGAGGTGGCGGGTGTTTACTGATGTCGGATCAAGTGACCAGGCGGTGGGTTTTTGGTTGGTAAGGCGGTTGTGGTTTCCTTGGGACTGGACAAGGACGCCTGAATTGAGTCCAACACTACTTCCCCCATCGTGAGGGAGTAAACATGAGTTTTTCTCGCCACCTGGGATTAAAAAAAGGGTTCATCAAGAAAAAATTATAAAACTTAAAAATAAACACAAAAAGTCAAACATATCCGGCATCATAGTTAACCCCTTATAAATGTGAGGATATATTTGAAATTTAATACTATTATTACAGTACTTCAAATTTAGGGGTATATAATTATAAGGGTATGTTAGGGGTAAAAGATATAAATATATGCTTTAGAATTTTAATATGTACTATTTTCAACCCTTTGAGTCACAACTTTATTTTCCACGAGGAACGTTCAATAATTAACGAGATAATTAATGTAGTGAAAATACTATTAATTTAATGACAATGCAACTTATAGGCACAATAATTTCCAACATAGTCTTTATAAACGTTCGAAAATTTGTCTCGGCGTTCTGTGAGCTTTCTTATTCCCGCAGAGTAGAAATCTTAAACTTGTTGTTACACCATTCGTGTACTATTTTTACTTTCTCTTGCCTATATGGATATATTGGAAGGAAAGTATTATTTTCATGTAGATTTTTCGAAATCGAGTTGTCACCGGATCTATACGTTTACAAACCCCCTGAACATGTTTTTATCGATTGGTCTGTGTGTGTGTGTGTGTGTGTGTGTGTGTGTGTACGCGCGCGCGCGTGTGTGTGTGTGTATACAAAATATCTCAAGAAAGAAACACGTACGAACTTGAAACTTAAAAACTTAAGTAACATATCACTACCGGACTCGACTCGAACATTTTCATCAAAATCGGTCAACCGGAACAAGTAGTTTATTCGTATAATTTTTCATTTTTTTGCAATTTTCTCAAAAACTGGTCCTACAATTTTTTTAAAAATCGCCTTATTTACTCAATTTTTTATTCTCTACAAGATAGGGTAGGCGCCATATTTGCTGAAATTCTTGGTGAGGGTGTTTTTACGTAAAAAAGTGTTTTTTAAAGATTACGGCTTTAATATGTATTATAGCGCAAAAATTTATATAATAAAAAATGTAGAGAATATAAAATTCTACAACTTTTATTTATAACATTTTTTTGTATAACGCTTAGTTTAGCGGTAATTAGCGATTTTCGGTTTTTTTCTCATGAAAACGTGTGAAAAATCGATTTTTTAAGATTTCTGCCTTAGTATGCATTTAATGACAAAAACGTATATAATCGAATTTATAAAAAAATTAAAAGATCTACAACTTTTATTTAGAGCATTTTTCTCTACAGAGCCTAGTTCAGCTTGAAAGAGTGATTTTCCATATTTTTAAGCCAAACAGGTCGATTTTTATTTTGCATCATTCACTCACGATTAAAATAAGGTTATATTTATTGAAGTTAGTGTTTTGTTTATTTCTAATGTTTTATTACAATTGTTAGGTTATATTAGTCATTATTTGCATTGATAAGAGAAAGTTGTGTGAGTGTTTCACACCAGATTTTTTTTTTTGAATGATTCGTTGTCGTTAAAATTTCGTGCGTAAACATGAAGAAGTGGATCCAAATTGACGTAAAAATTCTTTGAGTGGATGCAATAAATGAAAATTGGATGGGGTAAGGTTTAGGCTGTAAACAGGATGTGGCAGTACCTCCCAACCTTCTTCTTGAGCGTATCTCTCGTTGTCAATCTGAATGCGTTTATGAACTTGAGTCTTTGAACTCATCTCAAACAGGTCTGGCAAAATTCAAAACGTCATGAATGATTCACAGCTTTATCACTAATTATACACAAACTAGCAATTAGGAAATTTTTACTAGCCTGCCTTCGTCAATAAGATCATTTACACAATTTTGCAGCGTGGCAGTCAAAACGTAAACTGAATCGTCTAGTTACAAAACCAAATAAATCCAAAACTTTCAAATTTTATATTTTTGCATTTTCTAAGAGCTTATAACCTTTTACATGCACTGTGAAATGCATATGTTTCAAAACCATCTACATCCTTAATAAAAACGTGCAAAATGTTGCTGGTTAGTTTCAAAACCAGATACATCTATTCTCTAGTATTGACCTCGAGAAACACAATTACGTTTATGTCACACGGCTCGAACATTAGTTTAAGGTTATGTTGTAGTAATATGAGTAGGTAGTTGCAAGCTGTATTTTAGTGAAAGTTTTTTCGTTACCTAATTGTATAATTAGTGTTGTCGGTTTTCTTAAACAAATAAAATAGTTTGTGATTTATTTTAATAATATCACGAAATGGAGTGTTATTCTGAAGAAGTTGGTAATAACAAATCACGGAAAATTATGAAATTATTTTTTCATAATTTTTTAATATTATCGTAGGGGCTACCTAATTTTTGTAAATTTTATTCCTACAACACCAAAAATTTGTGATTAATTATGTTATAAATTAAAATAATCATGCGTTTTATATAATTTGGTTTTTAAGTTTATTTTAAAACCAGATAGATCCGAATTCCGTTTCAAAACTAGATACATCCGAATATAGTATGTCAAATTGCTCTTAAACTACGGTCATTGAAAAGCTGAAAATCAGTAAGTAAAATCCTCTGCCTAATGCTATTTCTCGAGTAAATCATAATGTTGTATCATTTCATGGTTTTGAGAGAAATGTTTTTCAGGTCTCCTGAAAAGTTTACATTTTTGGATGTATTTGCTTTTGTAACTGGACGATTCAACTAAACTTCCAGAGCGATGGATATTAGTGATACTTATTCTGTCCGAATTAAAGTGTTCCATTCATTTATACGGGTTTACGAGTTTCATTTATACTGCAGTTTAAACACCTTTCATTCTACTGTTTAAAACTGTCAAACAAATTTTCGTTGGTTTTACACTTTTGATAGCAAAATTCTTATCACAAAACGTTGCTCTTCAGGGATAGATGTTTCAAGCAAAACTGAAATTTTGAAATAAACAAAAGACGATGTGTTTATATTTGATAAAAATCTAACCTTCAGTTTGATTATTGTTAGTTCACGTATTATCGAAAAGGTGATTAACAACTTCCACAAACTTGACTCAAAAAGTTTCTTTGTCACCAATTACTTCTTTTAATTTTTAGTGAGTTGGTGTTGTAATGTGTTGCATTTTAAGAACAATAAGCAACCCCATGACCCAAGGAGATGAGAATGATAGATATGACGTGTAAATGTGGTATAGTCTTGTACAGACTCAGGCCAGCCATTCCTGTAAGAGTATGGTTGATTGAACCCCAACCATTAAAGTACACCAGTAACCACTGTCTAGTATTCAAATTCGTATAAAAGTAACTACATTTACTAGGATTTGAACAAGTTGTCATCAAATAAACCGTTTTCCTACATTATTTACTCTCGTTAATTATTTAACACCCCTCCCCTGTACTTTCTTCTCACATTTTCCATCCAACAGGATCAATTTACAAAGTGTTTTAGTTAGAATACGATAATTAAAGTGAATTTTTTTCACAAAATGATCTCACGACATGGATATAAAAAAATAACTTTTTCTCTACCAATTTAGCTATTTAGAACATTGAAACTAATTACATGTTTCAGTTTCTAAAATGTTTAAGTATCAAAACATAAATAAAAATTGTAGAACAGAAATTGTAGAATAGAAATTGTTTTTACTTGATTATCCGAAAGAAATAATAGTAATTACCTGAACAGGTTGCGTATAATTTTCTTTACACCGTTGAGAGAATTCTCCCAAACAGGCAATATATGCTATAGCGTGCGGTATGTAACTTTGATCAATTGTTCCAGAGAACAATGTTGTTGCTAATGGACCTTTAGCGTACACCGGTACATCTTCTCCACCATGTGTTGCCCACTGGCGAGGAACGGCTGAACCGTGTACTGCGTTCTTTTCTGTTGTCAAGTTACTTGGTACTGCTCTAGGTGCACTGTATCCAGGTCCATTACCGTACAAAATTGTTGAATATGCGTTACCATCTATATCAGAAGTCTTCGTGTCCATACCTAGAAAAAAATAATAATAATTTAAACTTTTCCAGGGACGTTTAAACATTCTACATAAATGTCATATTCGAGGGCTTAGAATCACACTAGCATAACGCCAAAATACTATTTCATAAAAAAACATTCTACAGATGTTTTACTTTTATCTTTGTTGAAATTCAGCTTATAATATTTTTTATTTCAGAAAATTAAATGAAAATCGTCAAAGACATTTCAGAAAATAGGGTATTTGTATCAAAGGATGTTAAAGTCCCTAAATGTTGAGCCAATTATGAAACATTATTGGAGTAATTGAAGAAATTTAGTTTGAAATTTTATCTCAATTGGTCTTGTAGTTTTAGTTCATTATTTATTTGAATATTAGGTAAGTGGATAATGCTTCTCATTCTCAGAAATACTACCTCAGTGTGGAAAACTTATCATTCAACCAAACTGTCTTAACTGGTCTAACTCTATTTTTGCCCTAACGAAAGTGAATTTCAAAGAGAATCCAAAAAATAAGTTTCCCTCAGTTTTATATCAAAGTACGAGTGAAGCGGGCAGTTTCCGTGCGAAGAGAATTTTAGTTCAGGTGTACTGACAGCGCTTGCTCTCCATCTGGTGGTTGTAAACCAACCAGGGGTTTGGTAGAAAACTAAAAAAGTGGAGGTTCTCCTTCGATCTGCCACGAGTTATGAGATCCGAAAGTGTTATTCGTTTTTTGACTGCAAAAAATGAATCGGCTGTATAAATTCATACACAATTGTGCAGTATTTATGGTGAAGATGTCTTGTCAGTCTAAATGGTTTGTCGCTGGCGAGCAATCTTTATTGAAGACAGAGAAAATGTTTACGATGATCAACGTACCGGCCAACCAGCACTTTCTCACCAAGCCGACGCCATTGCTTCTGTGCGTTAGGTCATTGACAAGTGGCTTACACTTGACAAAATTTTGATTCAACCGCCACTAAATATTGAAATTAGCCGGTCCTCTCTTCACAACATCATGGTTGAATACCTTCAGCTCTCAAAAGTGTGTGCCGCGTTTATTGTCTGACGCTCATAAGCAGTGTCGCTTGACAGCTGCACAATCTTTTGTGAAATTGTTTGAAGATGAAGATGATGCCCTCTTTTTAAGATTAGTTAATGGCTCACAGCTTAAAAATCATCCCAGCAGACGACATTTCGCTAATGATGACGATGTGAAAAACGAGGTTGATAACTGGCTTCAGAATATGACGGCAGATTGATATGAAGCAGGAATTAAAAAACTGTTGCTTAGGTACCAGAAAAGCTTGGAAAAGAATAAAAATTTTGTAAATAAATAAGTAATTTCTTACAAAAATGAATAAATAAATTTTTTAAATCTTTTAATTATTTTTTTATTGTTCCTTGACAAGCGAAACTTATTTTTTGGATACCTTCCGTATTTTATTTCTTTGATGTCACTTTACAATAAATAGCCTGTAGTAAAATTATGACAGTCTGTCAATTGACGTAACTCAAAGAGACAGAATGTGAAATGTAAAACTATTTTTTTTACAATTTTATTTGATACGCTATTTTGGCACTAAGCCCTCGATTACACTCCGAAAATAATTATAAATTATGATCGACGTGTAAATTTGCTTTCAACATCTCAATCATATAATAATAAAAATTAATTTTAAGTGAATTAATAAACTTATAAGTCAAATTGAATTCAATTGATTCTCAATATAACTGAAGTGTGAATTTCAGGGGGGGTTTGGGTCAGTCAAAGGTCAAGCGTTTTCGTGGGCGTGCAATTTAAAGTATTGACATTGAGCACTTTCCTTTACTATAGTCTACGTTTCAATCTATAATTAATGGTTGCCCTTCAGTAGTTAAATAATTTATTTTCTCAGCAAACAATGACTCGGTAAATTGTTCTTTAAAATTTAATTCGCTTCATTAAAAGTTCGTTGAGTTGTTTCATTATTTTTTATTTGTTGATTTTATAAAACTTTTTATTTATTTTTATTTACAATTGAGGAGCCTGGTGAAAGAAGGACGTATGGTTCCATACGCCATTTTTCCGTAAATCGTTTAAAATGAACCGTCATACTTTACAGTACATAACCTCAAAATTTCAGTATCATATTCCTCCAATAGAGTGTGCTGCTGGACTAAGAGTAAAAGTACGTGAAGTTGAAATTTACACCTCAAGGCACTTTGCTTTGTTCTAAAACGTACACAGAACAGTTTACTCCGTACAAATGTTGGGCAAAAAAAAATCACTGTTGGGGAATTAAAATACACTGTAAATAGGTTTTAAACAGTTCCATTTGTCAAAATTATAAAAAAAATAAAAAGACATTCGTGACTATTTCAGTTTATCAAACTTGAAAGCAGAGAATGGTTTGAAGAAAATTTTTCTTGTGAACAAATCTTAAAAGATTCACATGAAAATAAAGATTTGCACAGCATTGAACAAGATTATGATTTTTAGCTTTAAAATAAGTATCAATTGTACTTTATAAGACTTACTGTTTTTTAACATCTTGTTAGGCCTACTTTTTTTTTGTTTTAACTTCATTAAACTACACGAACACTTTTTTTATTGTGTGATTTATGTACACACTTATATATTTTTTAAATTATATGCACATTCTTTTCAATCAATTTTATAACCAGTAATAAAGTTATTGTTGTCTTTCACAACCACTGTAGTATCCTCAGTTTGATCCGCTGCATGTAGTCTTAAGCTATAATTATCATATTGATTTACGGAAGAAAGGCTTATAGACCATTTTATTATTTTGCAAATAATTTTTATTTAAAATAAATAATTTGGTTAAAAAATTCATACATCAACAATAAAATAATCCAACATTCATAAAAAGAAGAGTTAAATATTTAATAAGAACACATTAAATCTTTAAACTTTATTTTTTGAAAACAGTGTTTTGGCACATACGCTCTTCTTCCACCAATCTCCTCAATTAATTATGAATTATTCCCATAAAGAAATATATTCATATAAAAATTATTCACAAGGAAGATAGACACGGATGTGGTTTTTTATGACAGATCTTAAGCTACGAGTATATTGGGAATAATAAAATATTAATAACTTCAATGTGTTTCTGGTGAATGCGTTGGTTTATATCAATGAAAACGCAAGTAAACTTTTTTAATTTTCCGATAGAATCATTTTAAAATTTCTAACAAAACCAGGTAAAAACTTCTGAATAAATTATTTTTCATCAGTTCTAAAATACACAGTATCTCTAGCATAGAGAAACACTCTTATTTATCCATCTCCATTGTTGTTACAATTCTAACATTTATAATTAAATGAAGTAAGCGAAGCGATACTATTAGAAAGTGTTTTTAAAGACATATTTTTTGTTTTATTTTTAATCCCTAATTTGGGCGCGTCGCAATCTATTCAATATGAACAATGAGCAACCCCATGACCCAATGAATGAGTAAATGCGGTGTAGTATTGTTCAGATTCAGAACGACCATTCCTGAGAAAGTATGGTGAATTGAACCCCAACAATACACACCAGTAGCCGTTTACTTATTATTAAAATCCGTATAAAAGTGATCTTTAATAGAAATTGAACCAGGAACCATCGTGTCCGAAAATCAGCTGTTAAACAGCTGACTTGTAACGACTTTACGAGTAGACAAAACCGATGGGTTTTAAGACATATAATGTTAAAATAATTTATTTCCATTATCAGTTTTTAATTCTATTTATACATTTTTATAGTTTATTAAACGCTAATTTTAAAACATAATCAATAGATCGTTTCTTTTAATTGGAGATTATGGAAACAATTTTGAAGTTTAGTCAAGATGTAGACACAAAATACTCGTAGGTAGAAATTCGAAATGATTGACGGGTATAAATAAATCTTCCCACGCAAACTTGTTCAAAGTCATTAATTTCTCAAGTGCCTGCTTAGGAAGTAACTGTAGTCTTTTGATAAGTTACAGACTGTAGTGGATGTACATCTTTTTTATTTATTGCTTTCGATACCTGAATGCTCTCGATATTTAGATGATGTAGAATAATAAATATCAAAAATTTATAAGAAAATATAATAAGGGATAAACATTGTCGTAGATGATGTCAGTCACGGATAAAGGTACAAGTAAAGGAACGAAATAAATTTTATACTAAATTCCTGGATTCATGAGATAAACGTCAGATCCAGGCAGCGGAAATGCGGTTCTTTAGAAGAGTTCAGGGGTGTAGTTTCATGGATTTCATTAAGAATGAGGAAGTCCAGGCCCATTTAAATATCTCCTCTCTTTTAGACACAGTCGGTAAATACAGAGAAAATTGGAGGCACATTTAATACGAATGAGTGAAGAAATATGGGAAAAAGGGGATTAATCTATATATCTGATGGACGAAGAGATATAGGTAGGCCGCGAAAAAGATGAGCCCAGAAGTCGTAACAGGTCACAAGGCCTAATTCATGACATAAAGAAGAAAATCTACACGAAAATTAACAAGAAGATGAATACCAGGTTTGGTCCAGGTATGGTCGATTCGTTACTCTCATACAATGACATTTTTCTATGAAGTTAACTCAGATTTTCACAAATGAAAACTGATGCACATGATGAAAGTAATTTGTAAAGCAAACTAATTTTATACTGTCTGATTATAACTCCAACTACTGAACTCACCTAAAATTGGATTCCCCCTCGGCGTAGAAAGCCCACCTAATGTCATTACATTACTGTGGTCTGATGTAACAACTATCAAAGTTTCTGATAGATTTACTAATGACAATACAACTAATAATGCTGATTCAAGTAACAGTGTCTCATCCAGAGCTCTATATGGATTATTGTAGTGGTGAGCGTGATCTATTCTTCCACCTGAAACAGATAAATTAACATATTAATTACATTTATGAATTGAAATTGTTCTAAAAGAAACAATGTTTACATAATTCATGTCAAATTTTTGCCTTGTATCATATTGTGACATTACAAATAACGGTTGATAGTACCTTGTTGTTTGTTGTTTAGGTCAACAGCCTGAAGGCTGGTTTGAACCTCTAGAGGTTTTACTAAGTAAAACAAGGAGTAAGGTGGTTTACCATTGCCTTCCTCACTGAGTGGAAAAGTACGCTTATCAGCATGCCGGGCCCTCTGAAAAGCACATATTTTCCACTCTGTACATGACACATTCACTTCATTCACCACAGGGTCTGGCTCTACAATGAAATTCATTACTTTCAGAGGAGATAACTCTGATTAGTGTCTTTTACACCTCTACCTCTTCTGTTCTTAAATGATTCAGTCATTTAATTGGCTGACCATGTGATAAGAAACAGAACTATTTATTTTAGCCCTGCAACGAACAAATTGAGTATAAATAATTTGACACTCCACCTATCTGTTATGGGCAGTGATAGTACCTACAATGTTAATTTGTTAAACATAGCAATACATCTGTGAACTAGTACCAATAGGTGCAGCCCACGAAACGTGAGGCTACGTGAGACAAACGGGCTCTTCGGCTCTTTTGCCCTTTAATGTTCTTTTATCCTTTTGTGCTACTTCACCTTCTTTCCTTTTGTTATTAATTATCTGGACTTTTTGAGCATTGTATTCTAGTCGGATCTTCTTTATTTATTGCATCTTCTAGATGATATTCTTTTTCGTATTTACTCATATATAAATAAGCGCGGCTCCTTACTTTAATTTTACTTTAGTTTCAGACAACTTGAAACATACGTATGTGATTAAAGCGTACTATTTTTTGGAACCAGTTCTGTAACTAAATTCTAGAGTGAAAATAATCGAGGTAATTGTTATCATGAACAGGGTCATTTGAAACAGTAGGAACCAATATTGTGTGACGCGATTGAAAAAATTTGTTTTGTAATAGGTAACTATTGTTCTGTCCTATTGTGATTGAATGAAACTAAACTTCAAGTAATTAATTAATAATTAGATTGTAAATGGCATTATTTGTTTCATAACTTTATTTTAAGTCTAAGTTTTAAAAAAAAATTTAAACAATTCAGTCTACTATTAAGTTTAAGTAGTATAATTAAAATTGACTTGTAGTTAAAACTGTAATAACTCATTAAAAATGCCCATAACAGGCAAGTGAATTGTTAAAATATTTGCAATCTATCTGCTAGTTCCAGGACTACAAAGAACAGTTCTGTTTCTTATCACATGGTTAGCCAATTATAAGACTGAACTATTTAAGAACAGAAGAGGTAGAGGCGTAAAAGCCACTAGTCAGAAATATCTTCTCTGAAAGTAATGAATTTCATTATACAGCCAGACGTTGTGGTGAATGAAGTCAAGGTGTCATTTGCAGAGTGGGAAATATGCGCTTTTCAGAGAGCCCGGAATGCCGATAAGCATAGGCTAATTTTGTACTCAGTGAGAAAGGCAATGATAAACTACCTCACTCCTCGTTTTATTTAGTAAAACCTCTAGAGGTTCAAATCATCCTTTCGGCTGTTGACCTAAACAACAATAACAATTTATTGAAATTATTTAATTTCCTAAAAAATACTTTTTATAAGTTAAATAAACTGCTTTTTTCTATGCATTAACAACCAGATCCCGATAGTACCTGAAAAGAACGTTACAAAATGTTTATATATTTTGGGTGAGGAGTACAAAATATAAAACTACACAAAACGTAAAAAGAGACTGAACAGTCATTCGCTTGGAGTGGCCAAGGAAAACTGCGAAAAACTTGAACAAGTTGTTTTAATATACGGTTGAATGGTAGTAAAAACGAAGCCTATTATTTATAAAAAGGTAACTTATATAACAAGGAAAACAAATATTTACAAGCAGAAACTTTTTAATGATATGTTTGAAATCTTGACTATAAGTAAAACGCGTTTATTTTGATGATAAATAATACTAGGCACTTGTACAAGAATATCCGCTTTAAAAAGGTTAAGATTTGTTTGAAACTAGGGCTCGACACAAAATGTACCTAATGTAACGAAAAGGAAATTTTACAGTTTCCCTCTCGACACGAGAAAATTCCAGCTGAACGGACGTGCAGATTTATGTAGGCTATCTTCCAACAACATTTTTATTTTTCTACTAAAAGTGGATGGAAAGAAATTTTAAAAGCGTGTAAAAACATTACATGGTTGACGTATTCCACGATCTCAACCGTGTACTTTTTCAACTTGAGGGTTTTTTGTAAGTCGATTAAACTTAACAGTGATAAAAAAGTATCAGTTTCAATAGGAAACGTTTGTTAGCAAAACTTTTGTCTGATAATTCATAGCTTGAAGGAATTAAAACAAAGTTTAAATAAAAGAAGAACTTTGAACTTTCCAAACGATAATACTTTTGATTAATCCAAACTCAATAAATTAATTAAGAGAATTAATGAAATACATTTACATTCTTTCAATTTTTTTATCTCATCAAACTTTGTATATTTTGTGAATTTTTGTATAAGTGGAAATCTAATTGAATTTCATTGTGAATAATTTACTACAACAGACTTCTCGAGTCATCAACTAGTACGATACCATGAAATCAGATTCCCTCAACTGTAAAAAGATTACATATTCATTTAATTGACTGCTAACTTAGTTAAATTAAAGAAAAAACTACGAATAAAAACTCACTAAATCTCGTTAATTTCATTCTAAAACAAGCTATTAATCTTGACTTAAGTGAGATCGGAGGTAAAGGTCGTATCAGTTAACCTAAAAGAACAAATTAGGTCGTACTTTTTGTCAACATAAACTTTCGTATTTTCACATTATTTTTCATTAAAATGAGCAAATAGTTCTTTGTCAATAAAATAGTTTTTTTTCTATTCTGAAAACATCTACAATTTATTGTAAAAGAGATAATAAGTAGATTCGTTTATTGGATATTTTATGTGTAACGAAATCTCCCAATGAACGACCTTGGGTCATACGTATATTATGATATTTTGTGTTATTTGTTAAAGTTATTCTACAATTTAGTAGAAAGCCTTTGTTGTAATCCCCGAAGGTCGTTTAAATTTTTTTAAAGTGAGATAACCGTGACGTGTGTGATTGTAGCCTTCTATGGTATTTAAACTGATGAGTAAATTTTGTAATAAAACTGTATACACGTGTAAATATCTGTGTTGTATTATTTTAATGTAAAGTTTGTTATGAACTAAGGTTATTCTGTGATAGCTTTTGGTAATTTAAGAGCTGGAATGGCTTGCCGTCTTCTAAAACTGAATCCCATGAGTCCAAAGTGGTTTTATAATAGTTTTGTATTATGTAGTACTAATTGTTTAATGTAAATGTTGATAGTTTTCCTAAATTCAAATAAAAATTTGTAAAATTTGCAATAAAATATTTTATTTTGTTTTACGAGGTGTGGCTATTAAATAAAGAGACTGACGTTATAATTTTTTATTTTTATTTTATACAAAATCACTTATTGCCACCTTCAATATACACTCCTTTTCTATCCTTACAACGCTCCATGCCAATTTTACATTGTTGGAAACAGTGCTGGATGTCATCTTCTGTCAGCTCCTTCAGGACACGTGTCGCATTCTCTATTACAGCTTTCACAGACTCAAATCTTGTCCCTTTTAATGCAGATTTCACCTTAGCGAAAAGGTAGAAGATAAAAAAATGTGATGAAACGTGGTTTTTTACTTATGATTCGGAAACGAAACGTAGATCCATGCACTAGAAGAGCCGAACTTCACCGAGAGCCAAAAAAGCTCGAATGAGCAAGTCAAAATTTAAAGCGATGATGATTGTTTTTTTTAAATCCATGGGATTTTGTACCTTCACTGGGTTCCTGAAGGTCAAACAATTAATGAATATTACTACCTTGAGGTACTTTCTAAACTACGTCGAAGATTAAGGAAAAACGTTTCGAAGTGTGGAAGGGCAAATCATGGGTTCTCCACCAAGACAATACGCCAGCTCATTCCGCGTTATCTGCAAAGAGGTTCCTAGCCAAGTACAACATCTCAGCGTTAGAACATCCACCTTATTCACCAGATCTTGCACCATGTGACTTCTACCTGTTCTCTAAGGCGAAATCTGCATTAAAAGGAACAAGAGTTGAGTCTGTGGAAGCTGTATAAGAGAAAGCGCCACGTGTCCTGAAGGAGCTGACAGAAGATGACTTCCAGCACTGTTTCCAACAATGGAAAATTCGCATGGAGCGTTGTAGGGATAGAGAAGGAGTGTATACTGAAGGTGACAATAAGTGATTTTGTATTAAACAAAAAAAAAAGAAAATTGTCAGTCTCTTTATTTAATAGCCACACCTCGTAAATGTTGATAGTTTTCCTGGATTCAAATACAAATTTTAAAAATTTGTAGTAAAATGTTTTATTTTGTTTTATGTGGTTTCCAGTTGAGTCGTTTGTCTAGATGAACATGAACATAAATGACAGATTCTTTTTCAGGTACATACTAACAGGGAAGTTAACACAAAAAAATCTCTTACCCTTGACGCATGAGCATATTACACAATTTACTGTTCCTTACTCCATTTAAGTAGCACTATCATGCTATTTCAAATGGACTGCAGATAAGTTACAGAAGTTGGAAATGAGGTTTCTCTAAGCAGTAAAGCACTGTATCTCTATAGATTATAGGTCACGGATATACGGTATGAAACAGGAATTACTGGCCTAGATGAGAGAACAAAAATTCATAAAAGAAACTATTCTAGTCATTAAAACGAATGGAGGAGGAATGTTTTCCCGTTTAGCCCAAGAATACAAACCTACGGGTAAGAAAAATGTTGGGCGCCCGAGAAGTAGATTATTTCCGCACATAATGAGCTGCCTAATACACGAATTTAATAATAATAATAATAATAATAAGAAGAAGAAGAAGAAGAAGAAGAAGAAGAAGAAGAAGAAGAAAATTATTATATAATTTAACCGTTTTTATGGCTAAATTTTCACTAGTCATAATAGTGGCCATCTAATAATATATATATTGTCCAGACTCTAGCCGGGAATCGAAACCTTGTTCTTACATTTTGACATTGACTGAGCCATCTAGTAAATAAGCTAAATTAATTATTCAATAAACTATTACGCAATCGTTTTAAAGATTGCAGTAATCTAAACAGAAATACTTTCTGTTGATTTTAGAGTTGATGTGGTTTTTGTCCATTCTTTTTTGAATTCCTTCGGGCAGAAACTTCCATTTCTGTTTCCTTGGAAACAACCACTGTACGATTGTTGTGGCTTTTACAGAAAGTGGTAACTATACGTACAATAAAGTACGAATCTGCTTACTCAATTTTCCTATTTGAAGAACTTTTCTACTGTAACTCTATCAACCAATAAAACTGAAACTATTTTAAAACTTTCCCAGTTAAAAGTTTTCATTGAATTCTCTAGTACGGAATAGATAGAGTAGCATAACTCCTGACTTCCTCATTTCCTTTATTTTTATATAAAACATTATAATCTCATTTCCAATTCTATAAAAAATAAATACATATTTTAGTGTAAATATAGTATTACAATTGGTTTCTGTTCAGAATATCAATTGCGTACATTATTCCTTCCAAATACTTTTTGAGTTGAGTTTATTATTTTGGAAAAAGATTTGCTGTACGAAGAATTTATTGTATTATATTGTTCATCGATCAAACGTGCAAAACTGATAAAGAATAAAAAACTATAATTTATGAATATTTGGTACAAATTACTTGGTATTTAATTTTTGTGATATAAATATTTATATTTTAAATATGTCATTTGTTACAATTTATACTTTTATAAATTTTATTCGTTAATTTATAAAATTTTTAGAGAATATTTAAAATATCTTTTATTAATTAACGACACGTCACTTGGAGAATACATATTTGGAACAAATGTAAGTAAATAAAACTAACATTTTTTCAAATGTACTGGATTCTTGGAAAAATCAAAACTATCTCTCGAAAGAAAATCTGTCCTAAAACCTATCAGGATTTACGGAATAATTTGCTCTGGTGCATAAGAAACAGCACTGTTCACCATGAGCTGCAAATATCAATAACTGAGGAAGAAATATCAAGATACGAAACGGAATGCAAAAATGTATGATTCGAATAACATCCAAATATTTAACCATCAACTTATTGAACAACAGTGACATAATCAGACAATGATGATGACTTTATCCAATTTATTTTAGACAATAATTTTTACTTGTGAATAGAACACTAAATTTAATTAAAACATCAATTTGATGTGTAAATTTTACTAAAAATTTATTTTCAAGTCATTTTTTTAGTCAATTTTTTATATTAACTTAATTATTCGTTGTTCCATGTGAGCTGATTGTACTACCTTTTTGGAGTAAGTTAAATAAAAAAACTTAACGACATAAATTAACTTCAGTCATCGAACGTATTAATATATTTACTGAAACGCGAGGCCTGTGGAGTGACCTAACGTGTAAGTTGACTTTTCAAAAGTAAAAATAAACTTTCCAAACCAAAAGTCACTTTTGGTTTGGAAAGTTTATTTTTGTTTTAGTAATATAGCTGGTCCAATCAGGTGTCCTCGTGTCCTAAATTAAGGTGTGAAATAGAGAATTATTGGAGCAGCCTACAAAAATTTTATATACGATTCGTATATTTAAATCTGATGAAGGAGGACTGAGTAAATCACTTTTATTTTGAAAATAGTCAAAATATAATGATTAAATGACAAAGACAAAACTATTTGTGATTTACCAATATCAGTAAATCAATTTCAAAAAAAATATTAAAAACTTTCTTTATAATTTGGATAACCTTCTTCTGACAATTTATTGATGAGTAAAAATACACTTAAGATCTTGTATTGTACGAAATTTTATATTCTAAAAAGTGTTACATTTTGAACAAGGATATTAATGGAATGTTTTGAATAGGAATTTTTAAAAATCTAAACTAACAGAAACGTTTGTTTTGTTTTGATTTCTTTTTTAAAACGTTTCAATAATTATATGTAGAGTATTAAAGGGTTTCGATTAACTACCACAGCGCAGATATAAAAATGTTAACGCCTTTATAGTGAAATAATCAGTAATTGAATTGTGATTGGAAAGTGTTGTCGGGCCGTTTGAAATAGTGTAGTTACGGGATTGGTTCGGAACAACGTAAAAAGTGCGTTATGTACGGGTAGTAGCAAGTGGGTGCGACGGGTAAATCAAATTGTCTTGTATTTTTGTGTAACAGTGTCTTAATTATAGCCAAATTTAGTGCTTCAGTTTTGTAATTTATTTCAATTGACGTGATCTAATTATATTTTTTGAGATATTTTATTCTGTTCACACACATACACACACACACACACACGCACACACACACACACACACACCACTAAAACATGTGTTTTGGGTTCAGGGGATCTAAAAACGTGTATCTTTGTTAAAAATTTGATTTCAAAAAATCGACATGAAAACAATGTTTTCCTTTCCTATATACTTGTATACGAATACAGAGCAAGAGAAAGTAGAAATAACTATGCTTCTATCTTATACGATTTTTTAAGAAAACGTGCAAATACTTAACATGTAATGGTATAAGGCCGTTAAAGTCATCTAAATACTTAAACAGAGTAGAGAATTTACATTTCGATAACTTGCACTTCAGAGGTAATGTGAGGGTGAATATTCTACAGCTAAACATATTACACTTACACCTTACCGAAGAGCTGCAGGTCACAGAGGAGTGAGGCTTACAGCAATAAACTCGCTTGCAGGATGGTTTTAGTTACTAAAACATCACTAAAAATATCTGGTGTGAAATACTCACACTACTTTCTCATTCCAACGCAAACCATGAACAATATAACCTAACATTAGTCGTAATACATTAAAAATAAACCAAAAAAACGACCCTAAAAGAAACATAACCTTGTTTTAATCATGATTGAATGATGCAATATGAAAATCAACCTTAGTTTGGCTTATTATTACGGAAAATCACTCTTTGACGCTAAACTAGGCTCTGTAGAGAAAACTACTTTAAATAAATGTTGTATATCGTTTAATTTCTTATAACTTTGATTATATACACTTTTGTCGCGTATTGTTTAATTATTTTTCAACGAAAAACCCTCGAAAATTTTTAAGGAGGATCGAGATTTTAAAAATGTTAACGTAAATAATAAGAATGATAAATAGAGTTTCCAAGAAATATTTAGATATATTATGTATAATATAAATGGTTATCTATAGTACAGGTAGGCCAACCTATTTTTTGTACGGCTATTGTGAAAGAGTCGGGTACCTATTTAGATAATTGGCCTTTTTTTAACACCTTTTGTTCAATCTTAATTTGTGTACAGTTATTAAGATTTATCCAAAAGCCGTCAGAAGGATTTTGGATTTTTATTATTATTATTCAATCAAAAATCTGTGTCCTTCTCGAAATCTCCATAGATTCACTTATATAAGCGAACCGATTTCTTAAGTGAGTTCTCGATTTGTCTGTGATTCAGTGAGCGAATTGCGTAACAGTGCATTAGAGAATGTCAATGTTACTGTGTATTGTTTGACGTTTATTTTGTATTGTGTGTAGTATTTAGTAAATTGGTTAAGTTTATTTATTGTTATTAGTTAATTAGTTAACTAATTAGTTTGTTATTGATATAAGTAATTTAATTGTAATTTACTTGTAGATTTTAGTCGCTTTATTAAATTGTAATTTTTAGTTGTAATAAATACATGAATTTTAATCTATAGTATGTTAATTATTTAATTTACCTGGATCCCGAAACGGACCTTAGAGATAAGTGTCACTATATATTTCCAAAATTTGTAAATATAAAATTGTTGGGTAAATAGACTGAAAATTTTTGTTTTATTCCACAATTTTATTTGACAGGACAACTTCTGAGTGAGAAAAATAGTGTTTGTGTTAAAACGAAAAGGGGAAACAATTTTTGAATTTTTTTAACGTCAAATTGTAAGCATTTTTTTTTAAACAATATTTCAAATAGATAGGCCATATTAGCACAATAAAATAAAATTGAATAAATGCCTGTCAAAGTTTATAATATTTTTGACAGACTCTGTAACAACAGTTCCCTGTAAATTTATATTATTAGGGTATAGTTTTGTGTCATTCATCTTTTTATCGTGTTACCATAAAGATAGCGTGATCTGGATAACTCGTCTCACATAAAATTGGTTTTGTGGCTGAAAATAATATAATAAATGGATCCACCTACAGTTTGTGTCAATGTTTTCTATTTGCAGTCAGTAATTTATGAATAACATACCATTACTGTTTATTAGATCTGATACTGTCAAAAATTTTATGTCCGTAAAACAGAAAGTATTATTCATATTATTTTATTTTTGTAAATTATTATATATCACGCCCCTCTAAAACCAACTACTAGGATTTATTTGTGAATACAATTTTCTTAAAATGAATGGGTGGAATATTAAATAGGCCCTAGGCTATTCACATCAAAATTTTGATGTAAAAATGTTACAATGAAAAATTAAGAATAATAATATTACTTCTATTAAAGAAACAAAATAAGAAACAACATTATTTTTATAAATGTCAGGTGTAAAGCACTCACACAACTTTCTCTTGGCCTACGTACGAAATTAAAAATATAGTTTAATTTGAATCATGATTAATGACGCAAAAAGAAAAGCAACCTCTGTTATACTTAAAAATATGGATAAATCATTAATTGGCGCTAATCAACGTAGGGCTAAAATAAATAGTTCTGTTTAATAATAATTCACATGGTCAACCAATTAAATGACTGAATAATTTAAGAACAGAAGAGATAGAGGTGTAAAAGACACGAATCAGAGTTTTTCTCTGAAAGTAATGAATTTCATTATTCAGCCAGACCCTGTGGTGAATGAAGTGAAGGTGTCATATTTGCAGAGTGGAAAATATGTGCTTTTCAGAGGGCCCGGCATGCTGATAAGAAGTGTACTTTTCCACTCAGTGAGGAAGGCATAGTAAACCACCACACTTCTCGTTTTTACTTAGAAAAACCTCTACAGGTTCAAACCAGCCTTTCGGCTAATGACCTAAACAACAATCTACGTAGAAAAAGAAATGCTTGATATAAAAGTTGTAGGTTTCTTAATTTATAACAACTTAAATTACAGATAATTTTTCTGTATAAAATGCATATTAAAGCCTTAATCTTCAAACAAAGAATATTTTTACTATAACAGCAAAGAAATGTAAATGAGAATAATTATTTTTTAAATTGGATGAGCCATTTCAGAGAAAATCACGAAAAATTGTTTTATTCCTGCTACGATTAATACTTCCGGTTAAATGATTTTGATAAAAATGTTTGAATCGAGTCCCTTAGGGTAACTGACTATGTTCTTAAAAATAATTAACTAATTCTATGTTCTTAAAAATCATGTTTTTCTGTTGTTTTTGTGAAAATTTGATGTCAAAAAAGAATGTTTTTACTAAGACATTGTTACTAAATATTAATTACTATTGATATTCGTTTTCATTTTTATTTGAAAGTAATCTTTACTAAAGCACGACACACCATGGAGTAAATTTGTTTTCCATATGGACGCTTACTTCTCTCCGCAATCCTTTCGAGCTAGTATGTAAGCTTGGCAGTAATGGAAGTATAATATCAATCAAAATATGTATGTGAATGACACCATATAGTTTTGTGCTGGATATGGTGAACCAATAGAAACATTATGAAAATATTTGCCGACCGGGGCTGATGACACCTGGCAAAACCTTGCTTGCGAAATTGGTGGCACTAAAAGGGCCGTTTAATTGGTTGGAGGTCCTAAGAAGGACCATTTCGGTTTTTGTGGCGGCCCTGAAAAGGGCCGTTGTTGGTGGTCGGAAGCGGCGTGTAGAGAGAGGAGCCTAAAGAATGATGGCACGGCTACCGGGTCCAGGCCTAGCTCGCCCTCAGAGGCAGTTGGGTCCCCACTACATGTGACAGTGTTGACCCTAGAGCCCCACAGTTGGGTCAGCGTAGGCCGTTGGCCGATAGCGCTGCTAAGGCCGTTCTCTCCGGTTCCACGCTGAACTATATCTTTACCGTTCTGCCATCAGGCACGTACGGGCTTCCTTCGGCGGCCGGGTAAGAGACGGCTGACCGGTTGCGGGAATGTGAGTCCGCCACCGGTAGCCTCAACCAGAAATGGTGCGTCCGGTCTCGCTGGGCTCTTCTTTCTTATTCTTCCCAGCTGCATGGCAAGTGCGACTCGCAGTGCAATGCGGCGCTTAAATACCCCTCCGGCGAATCCAATTCATGGTGGAGAGGAGGCACTGCTGGCTGCGCGTTAGTAGCGCTCCCCACGGCAGGTAGGTGTGGGACCGTCTGCAGGCGCTGATAATGGTCGGTCAGTCGGCGACAATATACATCATCATATCCACAGCGCCGTGCGTCAACTGAATGTAGTGACGAACGGTAGAGTAAAAAGCTAAACCTACTCCTCCTACGTGTCCTTCCACTTGACAAAAGAATTGCATCGTAGTATCGTGAATAGTGTATACAAACTTTATTTTAAGATCTATCACACAATAGTTTCAACTTTTTTATATGTGTACGTTGCAATCAGTTCAATTTAAGAACAATAAGCAACCCCATGGCCTAATAAATCGATAATGATGTGTAAATGAGGTGTTTTTGTACAGATTCAGGCTGACCATTCTTGAGAGAGTAGGTTAATTCAACTCAAACCAATAAAATACACCGCTAACCACTATCTAGTACTCAAATCCGTATTAAATATTTACCTTTACTAAGAAAAATAAGCTGTTAAGCAGCTGACTCGCGGCGACGACTTTACCACTAGACCAACCTGGTTTTAACCTATCTATTTTATAGAGAAAATTAGAGAATTAGTGATGCGTGAGTGAATAACTCAGTCAGTTATTCAGTGAGGACTTTTATATTTATCTACCGAGATAATATTGGATCTTGTTCTTTAGATCATCAGCTCAAAAGCTGGTTTGAACCTCTAGAGGTTTTACTAAATAAAACGAGCAGTGACGTGGTTTGCAAATGCCTTTCTTATTGAATTAAAATGTATGCTTATCAGCATGCCAGACCCTCTGGAAAGCATCTACTTTCTATCTTGCAAATGACACTTTCACTTCATTTACTACACTGTAATGGTTTTATTAATGAAATTCATTAATCTCAAAGGAGATAACTCTGACTAGTGTCTTTTACACCTCTACCTCTTCTGTTCTAATATTTTTCAGTAATATAATTGGCTGACCATGTGATAAGAAACATAATTATTTTTCATGGCTCTACAACTAACAGATTGAGTGCAAATAATTTAACACTCCACCTGTATGTACGGGCTGAAATTTTGGATATAAAATATTAAATTACTAAACTGGATCGTTATCAATTAATCGGTTTTAAAGTACGTATTTTACATTCCTTTCGCTCATTATTTAGATTAAACTAAAACCTAATTACGATTAAATTGAGTAGTTGCAATGATGTTAATTGATTTAACTAATAATGTTAATTTAGTCAGGAGTTAATCTTTTGAAGCCTGTTCATAAAGAAGATGGGTTGATTGTTTCTAAATCACAATCAGAAGTAAAATTTTATCAGATTAAACAATCGAAACTATTAATTTAGAAAAACGAAAGATTACTTCGATAAAAGAGGTCAATCGAATTACACGTTGAAGACGGATAAAGCGGAAAACGAAGAAAATTGGGACAAGTCTTTTAATGAAACTAAATTGAATTTTACTGGAGTGTGGATCCTTTCCCCATTTAGTTCTCTTCTATCTCACACACAACACTCTTAGCAATTAGATTTTCGTTAGTGCTGAGTTCTTTTTAAACTAATTTTCGTGAAACGCATGTTCACGAAAAATTCCAAGTTTTATTCAATGTATTCTGTTCGTTCCCCTTTGTTCCTTTACTTTTAGAGTTCAGCGTACTCTGCAGTATTAGTGTGCTTTGTCGTTACATTAATGCGACTGTATGTACACAGAGGGTGATGATTTATTTATTGATTTTTTGATTTTGAATTTCACAACATACTAACGACAACATACAACGAACGCAAATGTACTTATTGATTGACTCGCTCATTACTAATTCTCTAACTTTTCCAATTGTTGTTCCTTAAGGAGACGAAAAGAAAAATAAATGCATATTGTTATCACTTGTAATAACAGCGTAAAAACCTATTACAATCCTAAAAAAATATATATCACTCCTGTAACTTCCAAAATAAATGCATACCTAAATCTCAAAACTACATTATAATACTAGTATATACAGTCGAACTTCTAACGATATCGAGAATCCTGGAAAAAAATTCGTTACATCGAGGTATTCGTTATAAATCGAAGTAACAAGAATTTCCAAACTAATTTTTATTAACGAATTTTTTTCACGTTGTATGATGAATTAAATACTGTTAATTTTCTTAATAGACACGTCTCAACTAGTAAATTAATTTTTTAATATATAAATTATGTTTTTTATTGTTTTGTTATGTATTGATTTCAAGTAGGAACTTACCTCGTACATAGATCTTGGATATAATTAAAAGCATCTAAAACTGATTTGTAGCTTAAACCTGTATTTGTATTTTAGTACATATTTCTTCAAAACACTAACATAAAAATAAATACACTAACTTTATCTAAATCGTTAAAAAAACACTAATCCTAAATGCATTCTTCAGTTTTTGATATTGAAAGGTATTTGTTAAAATTTTTAATTCCAGTAGGCTATTTTAAATGTTAATTTACGCCTTGAAAAAGTAAGTAATTTCCCGTTGTTTCTTTTACTTGAATAAAGCAATACGTTCAAAAAAATTTCACATTTATTTAAATTTTCAAAAATACTGTCAGACACTTTCATCCTTGAGCTGTACCCCAAGCCTAATTATTTTAAATGGCTGTAAAATCTCATCGTCGGTAGGTTTTTTCTCCTGCTGCTGGTCTTTGCAATTTATCTTCTTCGTTTTCTTCTTCTTCATCATCCCGGTTAACGGACTTACTAACACCATGAAGTATTTCGTCATCGTTCGGAAAATCACTAATAGTAATCTGTTTATCAACCGTGATCAAATTTTCTAGACTAAATTCGTTACTGACGTTTCCAGTTGACGGAAATCAAAAGAATCTACCTTAAAACTCACAGAGAAATCAAAATTCAGCGTGTCACTTCGTACTAATGGCATAACACTACTTCGTTATATCAAGGTAGATATTCGATAAATCGAGGTAAACTTGCATAGGCCTATACTTAGTTTAATTATAATGTCAAGGTGCAGTAAAAAATTCGTATAATCAAGGTTTTCGTTATACCGAAGTTCGCTATATCGAAGTTCGACTGCATTTACTAACAATAATAATTTTTTTTATTGTTTTTATTTAAAGTCGCATCAACAGCTACGGTGAATTATGTTGTTGTCGGTTTTGACCCATGAAAATTTCCAGACCCTGGACGTGAATCGAATCCGGGACCTCCGCGTGGAAGGCTAACGTGATAACCACTACGCTACATAGGTGGCCATTAATATACTTCTGTTTAACAGAATTTTTTTCTAATCTTTTTTAACTTATTGTAAGAATTGTGTATTGTGTCGGATGGAGTGTGTTGAACAAGGAAAATGAACAGCTACTAATTAGATGTTTTGAAAAGGAATTCAAAAAATCTAAAGTAGTAAAACCGTGTGATTTGTTTTGATTTCTTCTTATCTGTTTGGAAATATCAAAGATTTTGTCAGAAACATCTCGTTTGTTTGGGAAAAAATCAGACGGCTGGTATAAAAATAGTGAGCGCTTTTTTGTAGTCAGTCAGTCAGTCAGTCAATAATTGAATTGTGAAGGGAAAATTGTGTTGAACGTTCAAAATAGTGTCGTAACAACTGGTTCTGCGTTACGTCAAATATTGTGTGAGCGTGTAGGTGGTATTAGGTAGTTTGTTTAATCGATTATTTTGGTTTTGAAGGACGGTATTTTATTGTTAGTCAAGTTTAGTTAAGCTCAAGTTTTGTAATTTACTTAATTTATGTAATCTAATTTTGTATTTAGGTCTACTAGTAGGATAAGTTTAACGATCAACTGTAATTTTTAGTTATTGCTGTTAATGTCATCAGCTTAAAGGCTGGTTTGAATCTCTAAAGGTTTTACTAAGTAAAACACACAATGAGGTGGTTTACCATTACCTTTTTCACTTAAAGGAAAAGTATGTTTATCAGCATTATTGACTGTCCAAAAAAGTATCTACTTTCCACCCTGCAAATGACACTTTCACTACAGGGTTTGGCTGTATAATAAAATTCATTACTTTCAGAGGAGATTGCTCTGATTGATGTCTTTCACACCTCTACCTCTTCTATTTTTAAACGATTCCGATCATTTGATTGGCTAACCATGTGGTAAGAAAGAGAACTCGTTTTGTAGCCTTTGAACTAATAGATTTAGTGCAAATGATTAACGCTCCACTGTCTGTTATGGGCAGAATTATTAATTGTGTAATTTAATAATTAATTTTTTATAAGTTCAAAGTTTGCCAATAGCGGGCAGGTGGAGGTTAAATTAATTGCACTCGATCTGTTGGTTCCAGGGCTACAAAAATAGTTCTATTTCTTATCATATAGTCAGCCAATTGTGACTGAATATTTAAGAACAGAAGAGGTAGAGGTGTAAAAGACACTAATTAAAATTATTTCGTCTGAGCGAATGAATTTCACTACACAGCCAGACCCTGTGGTGAATGAAGTGAAGGTGTCATTTGCAGGGTGTAAAGTAGATAGTTTTTGGAGAGTCTGGCATGCTGACAAGCGTACTCTTTCAACTCAGTCAGGAAGGCAAAATAAATCACCTCAGTTTTATTTAGTAAAACCTCTAGAGGTTCAAACCAGCCTTTCTGATGTTGACCAAAACAACAACAAGTTTAAAGTAAGTTTTTTTTATTTATTACACCCAGATACTAAACGGATTTCGACTTAGGTGTTAACATAGTCTATGTAGCAAAAATCATGTGTGTACTTTCACAAGAAAGCACAGAAAAATGCAAGAGTTAGACTTATATTCGTAGAGTTTTAGAATAAAGAGTAATAAAAGTTCCCAACAACGCACTAAATGACTATTGTGAACTAAAAGTGATTTAATTATTAAATCACTTTTAGTTCACAATAGTCACAATAGCGTTGTTGGGAACTTTTATTACTCTTTATTCTAAAACTCTACGAATATAAGTCTAACTCTTGCATCAACAAAATAAATCTGTAATTATTACAGATTTATTTTGTTAGTAGATTAAAATTAACAGACAAAAATACTTTGTACTTAGTAAGATTAATACTTATTAATAAATACTAAAAAAATAGTCAAAAAGTTAAAAAACTAAATGATTATATATAACGGGTGATTCAAAAAGAGCGCCGGTTTTTAAACGGCTGGTAAATTTTTGTTTATCGGTTGGCAACATTGTTAGACCTCATTTCTATTTCGGAGAACATTCCGATTGACGATTCAGTTGTAGTTTCTCTTGTTCGCGGTGTAGTACTCTCGCAGTCTGTGTCTAACCATGGAGAAGTTTACTATTGCACAACGAGTGTTAATCGTCAAAACATTTTACCAGAGTGGAGAGAGTTATGCGGCTACTGCCAGGCGACTTCGCGGTACTCTAGAACGTAATGAAGCACCGAATGAATCAACAGTTCGCAGGCTCATGAAAAAGTTTTTTGAGACGGGTTCAACAGTCGACCTTAAAAGTTCTGGACGTCGTCGTTCTGGCCGAACTGAGCAGAACGGTGCGTTGGTTCGTGACAGTGTGGCTGTTAGCCCAGCAAAATCAATACGTCGCCGTTCTCAACAATTGGGTTTACGATGTTCGTCTGTACGGAGAATTCTTCGGTACGATCTCCAATATCACCCGTATAAAATTCAGTTGCTGCACGAGAAACAATGTTGTTGCTCCGTGAAAGGTTCCAGGATCGCATCATTTCTCGTAATTCCGACCATCAATGGCCACCAAGGTCGTGTGACTTGACGCCTTGTGACTTTCATCTTTGGGGTCATCTGAAGTCATTGGTGTATGCCAATAAACCCCGAAACATCAATGACTTGAAGGAGGAAATTCGACGGGTTATCGGGCAAATGGAAGTCGAAACTTGTCGTGCAGTAATATCCAATTTCATGGACAGAGTTGATGCGTGCCAGCGCAGTAGAGGAAGACACATGCATGACATCATTTTTCATACATGAAATCGGAAGGTAAGATGAACTTGTTGATGTATTTATTTTCAGTTTTTCAATAAAATAAATCTCTTAATTTGATATATCAAAACCGGCGCTCTTTTTGAATCACCCTATATTTTAAAAGTAGAAACGTGAAAAAAGGTAATTACAATGTATTTTGGTATTGTACTTACTTTCAATAAAAAGAAAAAATCCCCTTGGGTTTTTCAATAGAAAGCTAAGAGCTTTACTCGTCATTTCGGCCAGAGAAGGATCAGTGTTTTCATCTCGATCTGCTTCAAACTCCATATGAGAGTATGCGAATAAACCTGTAACAAAAAATATACGATCAAATGAAATTACAAACTCTTTTAATTTAGTATTTAACTGAATTTTATTATTTTATAACCACTTATAAACTGTGGGTATCTCTCTATAAATAATGATAGCATGTTTTATTCCTTCTTGATAATCCTGTGTTCTCAAAAGTACTGTAAAACGTAGTAGAGATTTAATGTTATCGTATCAACAACACTCCTGCTACTGTGTGTATAAGTTCTACTACACACGATTTCGAATTCAAAATTGTAATTGCAAGTCTGCATTGTATCATTTCAAGATTAACTTCATATAAGACAAAGAAAATACTGTCTGTATGATTTAATGTAATTAATTTTCTTGAACTAAATTTTAAACGTCATCTCTTGCTTAGTCAAGAAAATTTAACTTACGCATAAATAATATTGAAACACCTAAGCCAAGATGCGTTTGATATCTGGATATAATCAATAATAAACATACGTTCTTTAAACTTATAACAATTATTTATTAACCAAATTAATAATAATACCATTAAATATCAAATATACTATAAAATACAATTAGATTCTTCAATTAAATTAATTAAAAAACTTAAACTTAACCTAAATTTCATTATCAATAGAATACTGCACTTAACAACCGAACAGATGATTTACCTGTCGCAACCACTTGCTACTATAGTTACACGAGTCAAGAAATTGCCTTTGTTTGCAACGAGAAGTAAAGGGGGAAAGCATCAGTGCGCATGCGCAACTACTTTAATTTTAGTACAACAACCACAACTTATACTATACCCAGAGCATATAGACTACAATATATCGTGAAACCTTTTGTAGGTTAAATGTACAAACATAACTAACTGTTTGTTACCGTAAACAGAAAATTTAGTTTCTCGAAAACGTGGGCAGACTATTCACAGCACGGTAAATAGCAGAGATTTACTTCTATTTACCGTGGTTCACAGTACTGAATGAAATCTAACATGAAGGGTAATAATGCTGTGAATTTGAAGCTAAACAAAAATGCCTTTCCCGGCCTCTTAACAAAAGTCATGAGCAAGTGGCTAACTACTGTGATGTTTCTCTTTCCACAACTCGAAAAATAAAGAAGGAAATTAAAGACGTGAAAAAGCTATTCTCCAACAGTTTTGTTACACGTGGTAAGAAAGGAAACGGTTAGGTAGATACTAGTGAGACTGATAGTGAAGACGCCGGTGACAGCGAAGTAAAGAAGGCGATTCATTCGTAGAAAATTTTGTTCCAGTGGGATAAGGTATCTGGTGATTACAGTAAATCAAACATTTCTAGTTATGTAATTAAGCTATAGACAATATTACAGGTTACATTTATTTCTTATAAAGTTTATGAAGAAAACATTTTCTTGGAATAAACCACAGCTTACAAAATCTATGTAGAAACTGTACGGTAGTGAAATATACGAGTAGTGTCTTACTTTTGTGGTTGGCAACACGTTCAAATTTTCAGTTCCCTTCTTCACAGCCCTTCCATACGCAAAAAGCAATCTTGTGACTTCAGTATCTATACCGGTACGCATATGCACTATTAACGTAGTTCAGAACTGGTCCCGAAACCCATTTTCCATTCATGATATTCTAGGATTGACTGACTGACTGACTACAAAGGCGCTAATATTTGTTTACCTGTAGTCTGATAATTTTCCAAACAATCGTGATTTTTTTAAAAATGATCCGATATTTTTAAACATAATGGAAGGAATCAAAATAAAAACATACATCTCTACTAGTTTCAAATCATCTCATTCATCGCACTTCACACACTCCACTTTATACAATAAATACACAATTATATCATTAACCAAGATCTTTCATCAACCATTTCAAGAATAATGGTTCTATATATTAAACTTTTGTAAGATCCTGAATGATTTACATTCATTTAGTTAATTTTTGTAAACAAAGTTAAAAATTACATCAAGAATTAAAAATTTATAATGTTCAGACCATATGAATTATCTTTCATAAATAATATTTTTTTAGGATTTAAGCAATAAATCTCTGTCCGTCAAGTGGTTTGAACATTTGAAAAGACCTAGAAATTGTAGTATTAAACTAAACAAGAAAAATTGGATCGACCATTATGACTAATACTGGATTTACGAGCTTACATTAAGAGCAAACCACTAAGAGTGGATTAAAAAGGCTGCCGCGGAAGAATGCTTATTTCTGAACTGCAAAGGGCCGTAAGCAATAAAATAACAATATTAATTATGTGTTTTCTACTTCGCCTTTCTAATTCTTTCTAGAATCTTAAAAGGGTATAAAAAAGTTACATCCTTTGGTCGGTAGTTAGTTGGGTTTAGTCAGGTCAACTTGCCATACTATCAAGAACGAGTGCTATTACACAGTGTTAAACTAGTGTAAATACATTGGACGTTAAGGGAAAATGTCTTCGTATTGTATGTAAACATTGTTATAAATTGAAAGAGAACATTCTTCATTATTAATAGTAAAATAATTTTCATTGTTATTTAAGATAGCTTAAGCTTTAAGTTTAGTAAGTAATTTAATTTAAGTTATTGAATTGTAATTTTTAGCTAGTGTCTAAGCATAATAATTAATATTGTAATTTATATTCTTGGTGGTCGGAAGACTGCGGAGGGAGGAGACATCTGAAGATCAGCGAGATCGCCCTCTTTCATAGTAAATCAATCCTGTCCCGATTTCAGTAGGTAAGGTAGGCACACTAATTTCCTGAGCTGGTGATGAAAGAGATGAATGAAAGTGAGAGAGTGTGTTGGTCAGTGACTGCGAGAGGGGAATTAGGCTTTCCCTTCCACGTCCGGTTGACAGTATGTAAATTTTTTTTAACCCGACATTTCCCTTGTAGTATTATATAAACAGTTCCTAGGGAGGTGGAGGGTTGTTTGCTGATGCGGATCAATTGGCCAGGCGGCGGGTTTTTGGTTGGTAAGGCGGTTGCAGCCTCCTTGGGGCTGGACGAGGACGCCTCAATTAAGTCCAACACTACTTCCTCCATCGTAAGGGAGTGAACATGAGTTTTTCTCGCCGCCTCGGATAAAAAAAATTTATAATCTTGTAAAAAAATTGTTACTAGTTCAAACGAAGTCTGATTATTTACTTATTTATTTATTTATTTATTTATTTATTTATTTATTTATTTATTTATTTATTATACGCAGATCCCGAATGAAGTTACACTTAAGTATTACAAACTTCTATACTATTTTATGTGACAATACAATTTTTTTTTTATTTTGGGTAGGTACCTTGATTTCAAAATATAATTTTGTTGCTACGATATTTTTTGTAGCTTAAAAATACCGTAACTTTATGGGCTAAAATTTTCAGGTTCGTTAGCTGCTGATAATAACAATATATTTTGAAAACTCCATATCACTTCTTTCGGACTTCTTCTTCTCTTTATTATTTTGTGGTTATGTGAACAGTTTAGTCTTCTATCCCATTTACGTATATTTGGAGGATATCTCGTGCTCTGAGTTGGACTCTAAGTAATATACACTTTCCATTCCAGTCATCCTCTTAAGTCTTTACACCTAAAATCTCTTGGGTGACATCAAAGTCTTTACTTGATGTGATGAAGAAGAATTTCACTTTTAAAGTTGCATTAAAAGTTATTACTCACAACTGCCGATTATACAACGAATGGTTTGAATAAGTAATCATTTCCGGGAATAAAAAAACGGATACTTCTGCTTTGTACTCTACCACGCTAACCACTACGCCACGAAGACGGTCGTGAGTATTATATTATTTTATCATTTTACAGGAGTTTGTTTTCCGTTAAGCCATTATTCTTCTTTTCATTTTAACGCCGTTATAATATAATTTGCAAAATCAATAAACCCATTCCATGTTTCGTTTTTAATTTAAAGCAAAAATTATAATAACATGCTCAGGGGTTGTTACTCTTAGATATGAGTACCTCTTGACGGTAAATAAACTGTACTGTTTTTAAGTGTTCACAAGTACGTTGATTTAAATATCTCAGTTTATTCAGTGTATGAATTTTTTCTGTTAAAAAAACTACTTTTAAATAAATACATTTTGTTTTGAGGTACATTGTTATGAAAATCTTTTATTATTGAAAAAATTTACAAAATTTTGTTAATTAATTCTATACTCGTACTTACACCTATACCATTTCAATACCTCGTTCTACTTCATTTTAATTTTATCAAAATATTCTCTCTAACCGAAAAATACAACGTATTAAGTAAAATTCAGATCTAAATGAAGGACCAGAATCTATTATAAAATAAATTGGTATTGTTTTTGGGATTTAATTGAAAGTAGTCTAAATTATTGTGTATAGGGAAATAATTTTTTTCTATTGTTTATGACAAAACGGACATCCAAATTACTTTCGATAAACTTACTGGACAACAATACTTTTACAAAACTCTTAACGTATTGTAACATTATACGGTGTTATTCTAGAAAAATGCCTGAGGGATTCAAATTGTTCATTGTAAGAAATGTATATTCTCTGATGTGTTTGTTGTACGTGGAACAATGATAATGGATTGCAATGAATAGAATGTTTCGAATGGAGTTCTAGGAAATGGTAACTAGTAGAAAGATTTGTTTTTATTTTGATTCCTTCCACTATCGCTGCGAATTTGTTAGAAGAATCTACATTTTATTGGAAAACTATCAGATCGCTGCTGATAATGATTTCATTCTTCGCTATCCATTATCGTTGTACACATCGCTTGATACGAGTACAATACATAATTTATAATTTATTACAATTAACAATTTATTCCTTAGCTGTTTCTAGAGTATTACAAACAATGTATTTATACTATAACATCGAATTACATCGTATTAATATTACAATATTTTACTAAAAAAAAAGTTTGAAATTCTCTTCTGAACTTCATTAAGTTTTTCGTATATGGATAATTTTATTGTTTTGTTATTTGATGTGTTTAACTCTATGTTGTTCTAGTTTTGTTTAAATGTTTTTGTTCAATCTGATACATGGATGAAATACCAGCCCTAAGATTCGCGGCAACTACGCAATTTTACTTCTATTATCCTTTCTATGGTTGTAAGTTTTTCATTGATTAAACAATGTGTTAACATTTATACGATATTCTGCTTTAACGAAACAAACCAATATTTATGTCTAGGAACTCAACACTGTAAATGAATCAGCTAGCGAAAAACGCAATATATACTTACTGCAATAAGACTGAATGCACACTTTATTTTAATTTTATTCATGTGAGCTAGGTACGTTTGAAATTGATTGATTTTTGGTCATTTTAGATAACCTGAATTCTAAAACTGTATAACTCTTGCCTTGTTTGAAATTTACTAAAAAAACATGTCTCTACCGATTAGTGTGTGTATGCACACTCGTGTGTGTGTGTGTGTGTGTGTGTGTATTTGTGAACAACATATCTCAAGAGCAAAACACTGGAAAAAGTGAAGGTATCATTAGGAAACACAAAGTGTAAATTTTCATTAAAATGGGTCTAAAGGAAGTAATCGTTTATTTGTGCAATTTTTACACTTTTTTTATTATTTCAAAACCGGCTTCTACGATTTAGTATTTAAAATCGGTTAATTTACGAAAGATTTTGTCCTCTACAAAATAGATTAAGGGCATGTTTGCTAAAATTCGTCAGGGGCTTTGTTCTCGTGGTAAAGCATTAGTTTTTTTAAAGATTGTAGCCCTAATGTGTATTTCAGAGTAAAAGTGTATACTGTGGTCGATTTAAACTGGCACAACTCTTACTCTACGTGTACACACAGTTCAGCATAAAGTATATCTATAACCTATTCTTTCAAAAAGGTCTACAAATTTTAATATACGCAAAGTCCTCCAACCTTATTTCAATGTACAAACATACAAATAATTATTTCATTTTAAAATAAATGTAGTGTTTAATTTGTCCCAGTAAAAAATTAAATTATAAATTACAAGAAATAAACTGCAAAAATTCACTAAACTATACTCTACAGACGCACGCAACTAACTTAACAAATTGATAATGAACAGAAATCATACATGAAATCAAATTACTGTCATATCATTACGTCTGACAGATTAATAATAACGACAGTGAAAACAAAACGTAGTGACCGTGCGTGAGTCAAACATTACAATAGCGATTGTACAATTATACTTCTATGACTGTACCGCGTTGCATGGTGAGTGGCGAAGAGTGGAAGAGATGAACACTAAAGCTGCTTGTGCCAATTCGAATTGTCCAAGGTTGGCCCTTTACATAAGTAAATTTATAGAAAATTGAAAAACCTACAACTTTTATTGCAAGCATTTTTTTCTTCAACGCTAAGTTTAGCGTTAACTAGTGAATTTCCGTATTTTTCATAAAAATATTTAAGTCCATCAGGAGTTGACTTTTTTTTACATAGTTTACTCATGATTGATTGTAAGTCATTATTTGCTTTGGCAAGAGAAAGTCGTGTGTGTGGTTTTTTTGCACCAACTATTTATTATTAATATAATATCAGACGACAAAATTAGTTTAGGTTATATTTTATTGATTAATACCTAAACAATGAAAAACGATCCCTTTCTGGCACAGATTTAGTAATGATGAGTTCGTTATGTTGGCTAAGCTGCAAGTTCAAAGAATGTAAAACGACACCAGATGTGATATAGAGGGTATTCCAAAATAATTTTAGACCAAAGAATTAGTTGAAAGGAAAATAGATGGAAAGAAAAATATTAAGATGGAATATAGATAATTTAATAACTTAATTTTACTTTAATTTTCCAGTTAAGAAAATTTATAAATAATATTTTTCTAGTTCATTAACTAATGAATAAACTTTAATAGTTTATCTTAGTAACAGTCTGTTAATTACTGGATCGGTATCATATAACGACCGCAAGAAATTAATGATCAAAACTTTGACTAATTTCATGAGTGACTGATTCAAGAAATACGGAACGTCTGTATAATTGGTTCCGATGTATTCAGCAAACCCCTAATAACAGTTGAATCATATGATGTAATTCACCCACCACAACGTTTAAGAATATATTCCCCATTAAGATGGGGAAATCTCCCATGTCCTTCCGTTAATAATTAACCCAATTTCATTCGTGTATCGATACCTAAAATGTTATTCAAGAGAACTGGGTTAATTATTGGTTCATAATCCTAGATTCCACATAAATGGCTCATTAAATTTTCCACCTCAACTAACGTGTCAAATTAATTTTCCAGGATATATAAATACACAAAAATAAACTAGGATGCATTATATTGATTTATTTATTTTGCCCATAACAGGAGGTGGAGTGTTAAATTAATTGCACTCGATCTGTTAGTTCCAGATCTACAGAAAATAGTTCTGGTTTTTATTACATGGTCAGCCAATTATATGACTGCACTATTTAAGAACAGAAGATGTAAAGGTGTAAAAGACAGTAATAAGAGTTATCTACTCTGAGAGTAATGAATTTTACTCTACAGCTAGACCCTGTGGTGAATAGAGTTTCGTACAGAGTAGGGTGTAATATGACTAAACGTATTTTGTTTCTTGAAAACAAATTTTTACGTTTTTACATTTTTAAAAAGTAATTATTAATTTTGGGACTTTATTTTTATGGGTGACAGAGGATGGAAGGTGGTATACCAAGCAGAGAGGACTGTAGATGAACCCAACGCCAAACAAGAGCTGTAGAGCTACAAGATAGCAATAAATTAACTAGTAAAAATGTTTCAGAACCGAACCGGGAATCAAACCTAGGATTCTGAACTATGCTGGTCAGAAAACTGCACCAAGGAAACCCATAATATAAATATTTAGTTTAAAAATAATGTTAAAATAAATTAAAATCCTTTACGTCTAGACTAATAAACTACCACGGGTAGTAACTTACTCTATTTATTTTAATTTAAAAATATACATTATTCATAAACACTATTTAAATTTTACTTTTGTTTAGCTTTATTTATATTTAAGTAAGATTAAGACATTTTATTTTTATTTCAGCTTAAGCAAGCAATTAGGTTTAATAATATGGAACAATTTCGAGAAATTACAGAAATAAAAAATAATAAATACTGTAATGAATTCACTAGTAAGTTAAATAATAATTGTATAAGTCTGCACGCTATGTCATTCCTATAATCATAGTTGGAAAGTAAATAATGTTCATTGTTTCTAAATTTATTTAAACGTTATTATTGTGTTTAGTCCTTATAATGGCTGTTAAGCAGCTAACTACATATAATTTATTGAAGAACTAACTGTGCTTTTGACAGTGCATTCAACTTATGTCAGGAACTTGAACATATAACAGAACATAAATCATGCATATTGATTGATAACTTGCATGTGAGAAATATCCACTGATGATATTATCTTGTTAATTTAAATATTATAATTATTATTTTACTAAAAGTTTTAAGAAAAGTTTTAGTGTAGAATCAAAATAAATTAACGGATATCTTTGCAAGTAATTTTCGTAGGGTTCTTTAGCGTAAATAATTCTGTACCTAAGAAGTAAAGGAAGTTAACTACATTTTTGTAATTTTTCAGAAGAACCAAAAACACGAAGTATGTAATTTTGAAAAAAAATTTGAAGGCGTGAGAATTTTTAAAAATTATACCAAATAAAATCGCTTTTGATTTAGAGATTTAAACAACTAAAAAATCTTCTTAACTTCTACTACCCCTTGGTCACCCAAAAGACTTCATACTCTTTACATTCTTCTGCGTTGTAAGGGAAGATTGCACGATGGTTTTAACTCAAAATTTTTATTTTTGGTTTCTTATGTTTCTCAATAGTTTAGGCCTAGATCTGCCAGAAAGAACATTAAATTACGTCAAAAAAATATTTTTTTTTAATGAAAAAATTAAGTTTTTATCAGGGTTACACAGAAAAATTATCATGTTACCAAAAACGAATATTTTTTCATAATATTTTATACTGCTCGTTTTAGTGCAAAGAGAATTTTAGTTTTGAAAATATCTCCATCACGGTTTTCAATATTCTCAGCTGTTGGTTCAGCCTTCTAAACAACTGTTGATAAGAAATTTACTTGTTTGTGTGCATATTGTTTTTGGTTTGTGCCTTTTTGTTTTTTACCTTTTCCCGTAAATTAAAATTTTTAACACTGAGGTACATTTTTCTCAGAAACCAATAAACCTACCAGCCGAAATTTTTACCAGTTAATTATCTTGTATAGCCACATATACCGACATTTTTATGACTTCCTTAGGTTCTCAAAAAATTAATAATACGCCAAACACGTAGAAAACTATTTTAAAAAGTTTTATGTTATTCGTAATTTTAAAAAAATTGTGTGGTCCAAAGATTAAATTGAAAAATGTCAGTAGCTCGAGAAGAAACCCGATACCTATACTGTGTAAAGTTTCATTCCTCTATCTTTTACCAGTCCTATGAAAGATGTACCTAAAAATAGAAAATTTAACATTGGCGGGATACAAAGTATAGTCTCCCCTTAATTACATTAGAGTTAACCCTCAATGTAACTTGAGTTAATTATACAGTTATAGGTTTATGTTTTAGTCTAGAAGTAATAAAGTAGATAATACTTAGGGTGTGGTGACATATTATATCGTAAATTAATATAAGCTAGCATATTAAAAATTAAAATAAGGTTAAGATAAGAAAGATTTCTTGTAAACGAATGACACCCTTTTTCAGACAGTTCGTACTCAAAACTTAACCAGGACGCTTCCCTTTTTTCTAACTTCTGAAGGGCATCAAATGCTTTTATACGGGAATGAAACGTGGGTGACAAGGGGCTATAGAAATGGAGAGAATAGAAGCTTTTGAAATGTAGTGTTATAAAAAAATGTTAAAGATTAGGTGAGGGTGCACAAAATAAGTAAACTAAAGGTTCTTACATGAGTGGATGAAAAAAGAAGTATATATACGGAAACATGTTACCAGAAGAACGAATAGGCTAGTGGGGCATAATATGCCCCACTTGTCTTGATTTTCTTAGGCGAGTGGATGAAAAAAAGTATATGGAAGCATCTCACCAGAAGAAGGCTAGTGGGGCATAATCTTAAGACATCCAGGTATTGATCTATCAATAATGGAGGGTAACATTGAGGGAAAGAATTGTAGAGGGAGGCAAACGTTAGAATATTTAAAGCAAATTACAAAAGGTGTAAGGTGTTACAGGTATGTAGATACGAAACGACTTGCGCAAAATATAACAGCTTTGAGAACTCCATCAAACCAGTCGAGAGACTGATGACAGAAATAAACAAAAAAAAATCAAACGCTTGTTTAGCGTCTTCATGCAATACTCAGACAACAGTCTCGTAGTCGTTGGCATCATCATGTTTCTCTGCAGTCTGGTTGACGACAGCAATTATCAGTTTTTCATTGAGTTCCTATTCTGTTATGCAGTCAGCATCGGCCATATTTTATCCACCATGTATGTCGGTAAGTTGTGCATCAGAATGAACAACTTGTAATTCTTATAAAATTTCTGGCGAATCTGGATCTTCGTTTTCGTGAATTTCTTCTTAACCGGTTTTCTCTTGATTTCCTTTTTTCAATATTGATGTTCGGCCACAGTTACGTCAAAATAATAATATTATTTAGTGTTCCAATGAACCTTAACATATTATGTTAAGGTTCACTGGAACACTGAGCCCATGGCATCCGACGATAAGTCAAGTATTACTATACTACGTACAATGGCCGATGACATGACGGTCGGACTATCAGAGGTTAGATTATTGGGGTTCTATAGTAATGACGTTCAGGATTTTTGACTCTTTATTCCGTGAAATTTTTACTACTACTTCCACGTATTTTTACGCTCTCTTGCCTATATGAATACAAAGCAGAAAGGAGAGTATTGTTTTCATGTCGATTTTTTCGAAATCGAGTTTTCACCAGATGTACATGTTTTTGAACCCCCTGAACCCAAAAAACAGGTTTTTAGCGATTGGTTTGTGTGCGTGTGTGTATGTGTGCGCATGTGTGTGTGTGTGTGTGTGTGTGTGTGTGTGTGTGTAAACAAAATATCTCAAGAATGGAACATCGTACAAACTTGAAACTTGAAACTTAAGTTAAATACTACTACCGTACCCTACACAAACATTTTTATCAAAATCGGTCAACCGGAAGAAGTAGTTTTTATACGTATCATTTTTTTCACTTTTTTGCGATTTTCTTAAAAACGACTCCTACGAATTTTTTAAAAATCACCTCATTTACTAAATTTTTTTATGCTCTACATGATAGGAGAGGCACCATGTATGCTGAAATTCTTGAAAAGGTTGTTTTCTTGTAGATTTTTTTAAGATTACGGCTTTAATATGCATTTAAGCGCAAAAATGTATATAATAAAAGTTGTAGAGAATTTAAAATCCTACAACTTTTATTTCGAACATTTTTTTGTATAACGGTAATTTTTGATTTTCTGTTTATTTTTCATGAAAATCTGTAAAAACGTAGATTCTTTTAAAGTTTTCAGCCTTACTATGCATTTTACGACAAAAGTTTAAGCCAAACAGGTTGGTTTTCATTATGCATCAATGTCTAATGTTTTATTACTAATGTCAGGTTATATTGTTAATTATTTGCACTGAAAAGTTGAGAGAGTGTTTCACACCAGATTTTTCTTAAGTTTCTTAATTAAATGTAAAATACAATTCCTCCTTGCTTTGTCTCTATCCAACTAGTATGTGTAAATTAATGAATAGTTACTAGATAATGAAGTAATTACTAGATACACCTAACCTTGAATTCTGAAGAGGTTTTAAGCGTGATCAGAATGTATCGTACAAAATAACACTTTTATTTATATTGAAAATCTTTCTGTATCTGATTTCTGAAAACTTCGATTAATCAATCCTTTGATTTCGTTTAATTAAAAACATTCGTTTACGACAAATTCCGATTGAAATTAAAAAGTTAATTAATATGATTTTTCCTCTAAAACATCGTTCTTTGTTTTTATTTATTGTCAGTCCTTTTTTCGTATTCACGTTTCAACGATATTAACGATATTACCCTACATTAAAATGTTCATACTTTAAAATATTTTTTTTTTGTATTTAGTTATAAAGTTTATTCGTGTTTTAATGAAAAATATTTTTAATTATTAAAAATCAAAGGGTACATAGCGACATATTTTACTAATATAGGGATTAATCTGATCCTAAACGAACCTAGGCTTAGGTATTACAATATAATTTTAGAATATAGTAGGGCCTAAATGATATTATAACAATGTTTATTCCTAAATAGAATCAAAGGCCAATTTGTCTTCAATTTAGAAGAAATTGCAAAAGTCAGAAACCAAAACAAAACAAATTCTTCTTAGCTGTTAAAAAAATGCTTAATCTTTTAACGTAATGAAAAAATTAAACATTTTTATATTTGCTTATTAGCTTAAAATATTATTTAATATATCTGCTTAAAATGATATTGAACCGATCTTTGTATGATCATTCTAAGTTATGTTATTTTGATTTTTAAAAATTGTTTGTCAGCTGAGTAATTATCTATAGTTCAGACGTCTTAAGTTTGCTTCTACAGTAAATAAACCAAAGCCAGCTACTACAGGGTGCACCCTAAGGTCCACCATTTTATGGATGTCGTATTCTTATTAAGTTAACTATGTTTTAAATTATAAGTACTTAACAACAACAGATTATTTTGCATTCAGTTCTGTTTTGTTGGCAGTACCTTTCTCTTACATACTTAAGTACTTAAAACATCAGTCATGATATGATGTAGGCCTAACAATTTCATTTATACAAATACTTTTAAAAGTATTTTGTATTAAAATACTTTTGAAAGTATTTTGTTGTTACTTTTTAATCAGCGTGTACACATTTTTATATAATGCGCATGCTCAGTGACGTCATTATTTGTTGACAATAGGAGCAAACTAAGAAAGGCTGGACTTCATTGTTGCAGCATTAGAGTTGTAATAAAATATTCTTCTTATTTTATTTTTTATTTATTTAAATAACGATAATTTTAATAATTTATTTGTTTTATAACAATAAAGTCATTAGCTACCACAACTACATAACAATCTTAAATTCACAAAATTGGCATAAAATATGAATTAAAATGTCTTGAGTGAACAAATAAATATTTATTGTTATAATAATTATCTGGCAACAGATTATTTTGCATTCAGTTCTGTTTTGTTGGCAGTACCTTTCTCTTACATACTACTCAGCTGTGTTTTGTTCCATGGTGTTATTGCTAATAAAATATTGTTTGCTCTAAGGTAATCATTTATTTCATGAATTTTTTTTTATTTTTACTTTAATCGCATAAATCTCAAAATGTTAATTTTACAAATTTATGTACCTTTTTCTCAGTTTTCAATGAAGATGGAGGGATATATTTTTCTGGTATGTCATAGGCCTACTAACCTATAATGCTTTTCACCGTTGATGAGCTCTGCTGTTCCACGCGTTTAGATAAATCAGAACGTTTGCCAGGGTTGTCAGATTGTACGAATGTATCGGTCTGACAAACATTACGCGCGCATGCATAAAAGAGCCACAATAGTTCACTCGTGTCTTGCATCTCGTAGAGAACACTTCTATTGTACAGCGCGTTAACATGCAATACATCAGGCCTATATAAATGGATATAAGAAGGAAAGTATTGTTTTCATGTCAGTTTTTCGAAATCGAGTTTTCACCAGATATACATGTTTTCAAACCCCCTGAACCCAAAAATATGTTTTTAGCGGTTGGTCTGTGTGTACGTGTACAAAATATCTCAAGAATGGAACATCGTACGAAGTTTAAACTTGAAACTTGAAATTTGAGTTCGGTACTACTACCGAACTCTACACGAACATTTTCATCAAAATCGGTCAACTGGAAGTAGTAGTTTATTCATGTCATTTTTCACTTCTTTGCGATTTTCTAAAAAACGGCTCCTACGATTTTTTTAAAAATCGCCTCATTTACTACATGTCTTATGCTCTACAGAATAGGGTAGGCGCCATGTCTGCTGGAATTCTTGGGGAGGGTGTATTCTCGTAAAAAAATTGTATTTTTAAGATTGCTGTCTAAATAAGCATTTATGAGCAAAAATGTATATAACAACAGCTGTAGAGAATTTAACAACCTAAAACTTTTATTTCAAACACGTTTTTTACGTAAACGCTTAGTTTAGCGGTAATTAGCTATTTTCTTTTTTTTCACACGAAAATGTGTAATAAAGTCCATTTTTTAAATATTTCAGCCTTAGCATGCAATTTACGACAAAAGTGTATATAATAAAATTTGTAGAAAATTAAAAGATCTACAACTACATTTGTTTATTGCTAGCATTTTTCTCTACAGGGACTAGTTTACCGTGAAAGAATGATTTTCCGTATTTTTAAGCCAAACTGAGGTAGATTTTCATTTTGCATCATTCACTCATAATTAAAATAAGGTTATGTTTATTAAAGTTAGTTTGTGTTTATTTCTAATGTTTTTTTACTAATGTTAGGTTACATTGTTAATTATTTTCATTGGCAAGAGAAAGTTGTGTGAGTATTTTCACACTATATTTCTATTGTTAAATTAATATTATGTTCGTTTGTGATGTGTTTTCTTTAAATTGCGGCCTTAATACACATTTATGAGAAAATAATAGGCCAGTATAATCAAAGACATAGTAAGTTAAAAAAACTTACAAGTTTCATATCAATGTTTTTCTACCGAGTTATTTTAAAGTCAATTAGTGATTTTCTATATTTTGCTCTTTAAAATCAGTTGAAATTAAAAAAAGGTTGATTTTTATTCACTCATGATTAATATTATTGTTATAATTTTAATTATTTAAATTGGCTAGAGAAGTTCGTTTCATTGCTTTACACCAGATTCTAAAACCAACAAATTCAATTTTTTCAACTATTTTGTATCGCTTCTATCTGAGTGTTTCTTAGAGTAAGAACATTTTTAACGGTGTATTGGATGTAATATTTTCAATATGTACGAAGATTGAACATTTTTAAAAATTCTGAAGAGTGAAAAATAAGAAGTAAACATAAAACATGACTATGGTAAACAGAAGAGCCTAAGGAATTTTAACATGTTATGCACATGACAGGTAGGCGTTTCTTATTTTAAAGAAAAACGTTTTATTCACCTATTTTTCTTATCTTGTATTTTTGGGATGTTAAATATACACTTTACTCTATATTTTTCCAATACAATGTCGACGCTTTCATACATCACATTAAACTTTCCTAAGAATCTTATGAGTGGAATTTTCTTTAAATATCCATTCACATTTTATTTATGACGTGCCACAATTTCCAACCATTATTTTGTATTTGTTTTTCATTCTGGAGTAATTTTTTTCTATTGAAAGAATATATATTTTAAAAGGACACCTACGTGAAATAGTGGCTGTGTGCTTAATTGAAAAGAGAGAGTTCCTTTTTTGATATTCGGCTAAGTTCTAGATTCTAAAAAATTAAATCAAGTGCTAACAATTGTGCCTGCACTTTTCTCTAGCTTATTGCTATCCTTAGTTGGGTTGCAAAATAAGAATGGGGTTGATTTTTCATTTTTGTAGTTTTCTCAAAAACTGCTCCTATGATTTTTTTAATTGCCCTATTTACTAAATATCTTAATATGCTCCACAATATAGGGTAAGCGCCATGTCTGCTGAAATTCTGAGGGGACTCTGTTCTCATGGTGAATTTTTTTTTTTTAAATTGTGGCCATTTTAGGGCAAAAGTGTATTACCTTTTACTTTAAACATTTCTCTCTAAAGTACTTAGTCTACTAATGATTTTTTTGTATTTGTATTACTAGAATCGGTAAAAAATGGGATTTTTCAAAGATTGCGGCATTAGTATGTATTTCTTCTTCTTCTTCTTCGTCTTCTTCTGCCTTTCAAGGATTAGGCATCTCTGCCTGTTCCAAACCTCTCAAATCTGCCCTTCTCTTTCTCGGGCGTCCTCGTTCTCTTCTGCCCTCCGGCTTATAGCCCAGTGTCTGCTTAGGCATCCTATCCTCCCGCATTCTGTGTATATGCTCTAACCTCTGCATTCTGTTTTGGTATACCTTGTCGTTTATAGAGAAGATGTTGAGTTCTTTCCTTATCTCGGCATTCCTGTAACGATCTTCTCTACTAAATTCATACGAACGTCGAAGAAATTTCATTTCAGATGCTTGCAATCTACTCTCCTCTCGCTTTGATAGCACCCAAGTTGCACTGCCATAGAGTACGGTCGGCACTACTAAAGTTTTATAAAATCTCACCCACGTGTTTTTGCTGAAACTATTTTTTAATGTGGTATGGATAGTTCGGCATATTTGCTGAAATCGGTGCATCTTATTGTAAGCATCTTATTCGTTTGGTATGTAATGTGGCAACCTAGATACTGAAAGTGGGAGATCTGTTCCAAAATATTATTATCTATAACAATTTTGCTTCTGGCTGTATGTATTTTAAAACAAAAATATATGTGTAACTTAAGTTATAGAAAATTTTAACAATCTTCAAATATTATTTCATGAGTTTTTTACAGCCCTTAGTTCACCGTCAATAATAATTAGTGTATTTCTTTATTTTTAAGTTCTACAGCGATTGATTTTTATTTAACGTTATTCACTCATGATTAAAATAAGGTTATGAATTTTAATTTTACATTGTTTACTAAATGATTAGACATTGGTTACATTTTTCATTATTTACATTACCAAGAGAAAGTTATGTGAGTGTTTCACACTAAATTTTTATTTTAGGTATAAGACGAAAACTTTTATAAATAAGTCGAAAGGCTTAAAGATGCAACATGTTTTGTAATATCCATGGTTTGGTAAACTTATTGAATTTTTATGCTATAAGAAATTTCACTAGATACGTATATGTATAATATGTTGTATCTATAATAAAATGTGACTCACATACATTATTAACAAAAAACGTAAGATTTCCTTTCCGTACGTTGTTAGGGTTTTCTTTTGTTACAAAAAAGAAAGCTTATACAAAGGCAGGGTACATAACAAAAAGGCCGCATATGTTTTAAGTTTGCAATAAAAGAAAAAAATATATAAATGACATATATCACGCAAACTTTGTACTGAGTAAAATAAGATAAGAGTATAAAAATAATCTTTATTATGTAATACTAGTAGGCAATACCGTTCCTTTATCACAAATATGTCTAATATTCACTCATTCAACGAGAAGGAAATAAACTTTTACAATTTATTTATTTTTAATTATGAAACTGTAAAATTACAATCTGTTCTGCTTTTCAGAACTATAAATTTACCCATAACAGCCAAAAGGAATGTTAAATTATTTTAACTCCATCTGCTAGTACCAGGGTTACAAAAACTAATGGTTACGCTAAACTAGGCTCTGTAGAGAAAAATGTTCAAAAAATAGTTTTAGATCTTTTAATTTCCTATAAATTTAATTATATACACTTTCGTCGTAAAATGCATACTAAGGTCGAAATTTAAAAAAAAATCGATTTTTCACAAGTTTTCGTGAGAAAAAAATAGAAAATCACTAATTACCGCTAAACTAAGCGTTATTAAAGTTTTAGGATTTTAATTTCTCTAAATTTTTTATTCTAAAAACTTTTGCGCTAAAATGCATATTAAAGCCATTTATTAAAAAAATCAATTTTTTTACGTTAAAACAGCCTCAACAAGAATTTCAGCAAACATGGCGCCTACCCTATCATGAAGAGCAAAAAAAAAATTTAGTAAACCAGGCGATTTTAAAAAAAACTTCGAAGTACCAGTTTTTGAGAAAATCACAAAAAAGTGAAAAATTACGCGAATAAAGTACTACTTCCGGTTGACGGATTTTGATGAAAATGTTCGTGTCGGGTCCGGTAGTGGTATGTAACTTAAGTTTCAAGTTCGTACAATGTTCCGTTCTTGAGGTATTCTGATCACACACAATACACACACACACACACACACACACACACACACACACACACACACACACACACACACACACACACACACACACACACACACACACACACACACAGACCAATCGCTAAAAACATGTTTTTTGGGTTCAGGGGGTCTGAAAACGAGTAGATCCGGTGAAAACTCGATTTCGAAAAATCGACATAAAACAATACTTTCCTATAGGCAAGAGAAAGTAAAAATTTACTACCAAGTAATTTGGATGGTCATTAGCCTTATTTGATACCGTTCATTAAATTGTTATGTCCTGCTTCACTGTTTTCATTGGTATGTCAACATGGACATATCTACTACTGACGTACCAAGTAATTTAAAAAATTGTCTGATAGTTTCCGTCTGGAAATGCTCAAGTATTTCTATGTTTGAATCGCTGGCAGTCTTCCAGAATTGAATTTCGTTAAGTTAGTATTGGTTTTTATACAAATTTATAGAGCGTCAACTTGGACGAGAAAGACAAACTTGATTTCGACCTTAACCAGTAGGCAACATAATTTTTAATTTTAATTTTAGTTTGTGACGTTTGGGTTAAATATGCCTTTTCAAGTTAGCCTACGGTCCAAAATGCATACCTAGGCCTACTAATTTATAATGAATTAATTCTGCAGTACTATACGAATGATTCAAAATTCAACGGCGATCTCTTAAGATTTGGTTGTTTACCTAAATATTTAACTCCGCCAATGCCGGTCGCAAGCCCGGGACCCATCTCGCAAGTGATGGGGAAGGAGGAGCGGGAGGAGTAACAACCTCGTTAAAACCCAGGGTCCATCTGGCTCCGGATGGTAGCACCCTGTCATAGGGCCCCGCCTGGGGTACAGGTGAAGATGGTCAACGGCCTCGATGGCTGAAGAGGAAGAATTTACCAAAGGCGGAGAGGGCGGAAGAACCTAGAGCGTCATCTCGAATGGACTGATCTGCATGCTTGGAGGCAGTGAGGTGGCAGCCCCACCACTAAGCTTAACCTGCGCAGCGCCCGTAACGCGGCCAGGGGATACTTAAATTACTGGCAGACATCACAAAAAGAATAACCGGACTGGAAATTTGGCTAATATTAATCGGAAACGAACAAATTATAAGATTTTTGGAATAAAGGTCATTATCTCAGTTGCTGCATGGAATATACGTGGGGGGTTGAGAGGTAAGGAACCGGAATTGCTGAGAGTATTGGAGGAACGAAAAATTAATATTGCGGTGATAACAGAGACTAAAGAGAAGCTGAAAGGAACTCGGGATATTGGTGACTGGATAAATATATACAGTGGGGTGCCACAGAGAAAGCGAGCACAGGCACGGGTAGCAATCTATGTAGATAATAAATGGAAGAACGAAATAATAAGTTACACATGGATTTCTGAAAGAATTGTAACTTTGAGACTGAAAGTGGTAAGAGGAAAGATGACGGTGATTGCAGTCAATGCCCCGGAGGAAGGTAGGATGGAAGAGTCAGAAGAATTTTATGATCAGCTGCAGAGGGAAATAAATAAATATAATAAGTCAGACTACTTGATTATAGCTGGAGATTTGAATGCAAGAGTGGGCAATAACCCCATACCAGAAATTGTTGGGACATTCGGAGAAACTACACAGAATACAAATGGAAGTACTCTGAGAGATTTTGCTGCATTTAATGGTTTGAAAATAACTAATACACTTTTCAGGAAAAAATAAATTCACAAATACACTTGGTTCAGTAGAGGCAGTAGGTCCTTAATAGATTATATTCTGGTAAATAAGAAATTGAAGAATGATGTGAGAGATACAAGGGTTTTTCGGGGTTACGATGTTGGTTCTGACCATTTTTTGCTGGTTTCACAAATAAATATTTTAGCAAAATGGAAGAAGAAACGGAGGAATACAGATCAGACTAGTCACATGAAAGGATATAAAGTATATTTGCTACAAGATGAGAGTGTACGAAAATTGTATCAAGATAGGCTGATGGAGAAATTGGTGAGATGGGATACGTGTCGGTCAGTTGATCAGGAATGGAAGAATATTAAAAACTCTATAATGGAAGCGGCAGGAGAAGCTTTAGGAACCCAAAAGATATGCCGCACAAAGAGGAAGGTGAGAATCTGGAATGATCAATTAGAAAGAGCAGTAATGGATAAAAAACAAGCGTACCATGCCTTCTTGCAGTTGAGAACTGATCTTGCGAAAGAGAAGTACAATATAAAAAGAAATAGAGTAAAAAGTTTGGTCAGAAAGGCACAAGAAGAATCTTGGGAGAGTTTTGTAACCACTTTAGAATTGGACGTTCATGGAAGACAAAGTCTAGTATATAAAGTGATGAGAACGTTAGTTTCAGAGGAGAAAGACAGAGTAGAGTTGAACATTATTAAGGAAGATAAATGGTTACAATACTTTGTTGATCTCTGGAGTGAGTCTGGACAGGAAAGCTCGGCAGAGGCTACAGGAGAGGGTTTCTATAGAAGACAAGTTGACCCAATTTCATATAAAGAATTGAAGGATGCTCTCGGGATGTTGAAGAATCGTAAAGCATGCGGTCAAGATGGAATAAATCCAGAACTTTTGAAATATGGTGGCACGTTATTGGAGTTAAAACTATTACATCTGGTGAATGAGTGCTGGCTCCAAGTCGTGATTCCGGGTGAATGGACACAGTCGTTAGTACTCCCATTTTATAAGAAAGGTGATCGGTCTCAATGTGACAATTACAGAGGGATCAGTCTCCTGAACAGTATGTATAAGGTATATGCTAAAATAGTAAATGGAAGACTGGCTCCAATTGCGGACTGCATTATAGGAGAGGAGCAGAATGGATTTAGGAAGGGCAGAACGACCATAGATGGAGTTTTCTCATTAAAACAGATATTTGAGAAAAGAGTTGAGTTTAATAAAGAAACACATGTGGCCTTTGTAGACTATGATAAGGCTTTTGACAGAGTGAACAGATCCAAACTATGGCAAATAATGGAAAAGAGAGGTTACCCGCAGCATATAACAGATGTAATTGCTAATATGTATAAGAGTACAGCAATAGCAGTAAAACTAAATAACAGGACAACAGGTTTTAATAATATTAACCGGGGGGTACGACAAGGTTGTGGCCTCTCACCAACTCTTTTTAACATTTACATGGATGATATTTGTAGGCAGTGGAAACAGTATGCAAATGAAGGTCTTGAGTTGAGTAGCAGCTTCTTTGTTAACACTTTACTATACGCGGATGATCAAGTAATCATTCAAGAATCGGAAGACGAATTGCAGCGTTCTATAAATATTCTTAGTAATATATGTAAAGAATATAACATGGCCGTGTCAGTCAGGAAAACCAAAGTAATGGGCTTTCAGGGTAAGGTTCCAATAAGAACTAAAATAGTCCTGCAAGATAAAGTATTGGAACAAGTTTCACGTTTCTCGTACCTTGGGGTGGACATAACATATAGCTATGATGAGGAAATAAATAATAGAATAAGTAGATTCCAACTGGTTTGTGGCTACATCAATAGGACATTTAAACATCGGGCCAGGAAAGATACACAGCTTAGAATGTATGATGTGATGGCTGTGCCGATCCTATTATATGGTTGTGAGACCTGGGTGCCAAGAAAGAGAGACTTAAGTCGAATTGCAGCAGCTGAGATGAGATACATGAGGGCGGTGAAAGGTTGCAGTCGGAGAGACCATATTAGGAATAGTGTCATCTTGCAAGAACTAGAAAGAAAGGAGTCAGTCTTGGATAAAATGTGGGTATATAGACAAAGGTGGCAGCAACATGTATACAGAATGACTCCTGAAAGGACCCCTTTCCAAGCCCTAAATTACAAACCAGATGGTGTAAGAAGCTTGGGAAGGCCAAGAAAAAGATGGTGTGATGTGGGAACAGGCAATTTGCCTAATCCGTAAAGTGGAAGAAGAAGAAGAAGACCTAAATATAAGACAAAATGTTCACATAAACATTGTTCCAGAAACGCTTCCTAAGCGAGTTACGGCTAGCGAAAAGTTTTGCCAGAAATTCAGTTACCCCAGTGAAAAGAGGCTATATATACTGTGAATTTTTTTAAATTTAATTCTAAAAAACCTTGGTGGCATTTTAATATTCATTGTTTTCAGAATTTAATAAAATAGTAAATAAGATGCTACAGCGAACATCTTATAAATAAATATTATATTCCTTTGAAAAACAGGATTTTTTTGTTAATAGTTTAGTCTGGTATTTCTTATAACAATATAAATTATATTTATCTCTTACTTAATGGATATCACTTCTTAGAGGATTTTTTAATTGTTTAATAAAAATATCAATGACTTAATTCACCAGTTAAAGTTATTTTGTTGCTGTTGTTTAGGTCAACATCCTAAGCCTGGCCTCTGGAAGTTTTACTAAGTAAAAACGAGTGGTGAGGTGGTTTACTATTGTTTTCCTGACTGAGTTGAAACAATGTGCTTATCAGCATGCCAGGCCTTCCGAAAAGCACCCACTTTTCACTGTAAATGACACCTTCCCTTCATTCACAACAGGGTCTGGATGTATAGTGAAATTCATTACTCTCATAGGAGATAACTGTGACTAGTGTGTTTTACACCTCTACCTCTTTCGTTCTTAAATAGTTCAGTCATATAAATGGCTGACTATGTGATAAGAAACGAACTATTTTTTGTAGTCCTGAAACCAACAGATCGAGTGCAATTAATTTAACACTCCACCTGCCCGTTATGGGCAAAAAAAAGTTATTTTACGACAACCAAAAATTAAATGTTGCTTTCAATCCGTAATTTTTAGGTTTTATGTCATATATTTTTAGAACAATTAGAGATACTTTAACGAGATCTAATTTATTCAATTTTCAGGTAAAACTCTATTAGAGACTAACAATTATTAACAAAAACCTTAAAACGTTTGGTATGACCTCACTTTACTGAAGTTGGCCTAAATGAATTCCGGGCGAAATATTTATATTCCGGGCGACTCATAAGAAGCGTTTTAGACATATTTTTATATGAATATTTTTTTCTTTTTTTTACTATCTATTAAGCTTCCGAGAGATCGACGTTGAATTTTGAATTACTCTGTATAATATTAATAATGAAATATGAAACCAAAAAAAAACAAAATGTATTACAAAAGAAGCGTCTAATACAAATTAAATTTTACGATACAGCAATATGAAATTAAACCTAAGGAACCGTAAATAAAATGTTATTATAAAAATGGAACATTCTTTCTTACGTATGCCTAACATGAACATTAAGGGAAATAGAAAGACAAAGGCTTGAGGTTTTTTGAACGTTTATAAAACGGAAGAAAACCAAAGGACATCGATTTGATAGAGTGAGTATTGTAGAAGTATTACGAAGAGTACATATATTAAGATAAATTTAACGGAATTAGTTCGACGAGAAAAGCTAATTATCAATTACACATTATTAAAGGAAATTGGTTAATTAAAACCATGTCAGAATGATAAGTAGGAGGCAAAAAGAAAAAAAATAACGTCAAAGACTTAAACGTCTTAACGTCTTTGATGGACTTGAAACGTAAAAAAAAGAAATTATCCATATCGCATTTGAATGCTGTTTGGGAGTCGGATAGACAGAGACCAATCGCTTATGTTAGTTTCCCGGCGTACAAGTCCCTGAACTCAAACTTTTAAATAGGAGAACAGTTTCGATTTAAGATTAACATTCATAAACTGAGATGTATATATCGCAGCTGATAAGAGAGCAGCTACGGACAGAGTATGTATGTGTCTTCGTGTATGTAAATAATTCAGATTTTTTTTTCATAATTGCGAAGAATTGTGTCCGATTTGTATTGTAATTTGAGGGTAAATGGAATGGTCGTGCACTTTTTACTACAATGTCCTATGTATAATGACATAAGATTGAAGTATTTAACTCCATATATTATAAATGTAGTCAGAGAGCAGGATAGGTTGTTGGTAGACCTACTGTTATGAAATTAAAGTTTACAAAAACTTCTTCTTCAGGTGCCTTCTCCATTACGAAGGTTGGCTATCATCATGGACAGTCGCACCTTGTCCACTGCTGCTCTGAAAAGGTCATGCGACGAGCAGTTAAACGCTTCTCTCAGGTTTCTTAACCAGAATATTCGTCTGCGTCCCACCGAGCGTTTACCAACGAGTTTCCCTTGAATTATGAGATGCAGAATCCCATATTTAGGCCCCCTCATGATGTGTCCAAGGTATGTCAGTTTTCTTATCTTTACGCTCTGCAGGATTTCCAGCTCTTTCCCCATTCTTCTGAGGACCTCCATATCTGTGACCCAGTCTGTCCACGGTATTCGAAGTATCTTCCGGTAGGTCCACATTTCAAACGCTTGTAGACGGGTCTCACATTCTTTGGTGAGTCTCCGCGCCTCTACCCCATACAAGAGGATGGAAAAGACGTAGCACTTCAAGTGGCGGGTCCTGGTTTCGAGGCTCAGGTCACATTTTCGAAGAGGTCTCATTTTTAGGAATGCTGCCCTGGCCTTTTCAATTCTGATCTTTATTTCCGGCAGGTGGCTTGCACTGCAATTGACTCGGGTTCCCAGATAATTATAGGCTTCCACTTGTTCAATTCTGTCTTCTATAAAAACTTAACAACTTGTATTACTAAACTCGCAGTGCAGTTGAGATTAGATCACTTATCTGTAGCGTTGGCTAACTAGCTTGTTAAATAAAATGGGCAGTCTGTAGATTTACATTATATTATTCTATTTTTTCTATTTCTGTAAGTGAGTATGGCGGTCTATTGCAGGGCCCCTATTTAACCCTTTATTTTAGATCCCTTATTCAACGACCCTGGGTGTGTTGTGTGTGTGTGTGTGTGTGTGTCTATTTGTGTGTGTGCGCGCGCGCTTGTTGATATAATATTAGGCCTAAGTACTGTCATCTGCATTTACAAGGTTGTAAATGATAGTGAAAATTACTTTCAGATTGAAGACAATTTGGTGAAAATTAAATTGTCTAGCTGTTTCTTTAAATTTCCTTCTGTATTGTGTATTTTGCTCTAATAAGTCCATTTAAATTATTGTTAAATCAGGATTTTTTTGTATTTTATTTCTTTTTTTCTGTTTTATAAGTGTTGTTCTCTCTAAATGTCCAATTCCATTTGTATGAGTATTTCTCAAAACAAATAAATTTATTATTATTTTTATTAAACAAATAAATTTATTATTATAAAGATGGGTTTTAAAACCAAAGATAGATGGATCAAAGAAATCGAAGCAAACCTAAACACCATAAACGCTTCACGTAACGATGTAATAGATGGAACTGCCTTTAGAAGGAAAATAAAAGATTTTGGGAATTTCCCGACTGCAGAAACAAGGCAGACGACATGGACGCAGGAACAAAGGGAGAAGGTTAGCGAGAGAATGAAGGCGTACCATGTGAACAAGCGACAGCTTAAGAAATAATTTTACATAACCAGTGCGTTCTTTATATAGGACAATACAATAAAAAAAAAAGATGGAATATTCTTTCTTACGTATATCCAACATGAACATTAAGGGAAACAGATAGACAAAAGCTTGAGGCTTTTTAAATATTTATGAAGACAAACAGAAGAAAATCAAAGGACTTTGATTTGAGAGAGTGATTATTGTAGAAGTCCCACAAACATAAATTTAATGGAATCCATTCGAAGGAGGAAAGCTAATTATCAAATGTACATGATAAAAGGAAATCGGTTAATTAAAACTATGTTAGAATATCAGTAGGAGGCAAAAACGAAAAAACAAAGTAAAAATACAGGTTGTAGACGATTTAAAATGAAATATCAGCTATCAAGAAATTATTGCAGTCGTGGAAAACAGAACAAATTGGAGACGACTTTCTGTAAGAGTCTTACTTCAGGGCATGAATACCCGCGTGTTGATAATGAAGTTTAAGATGTGTAATAATAAAATTTATTAGTGCATGTAAGAAATCTTGTATAATTATGTTTAAATTGCGTTTGTATTTGAACTATTGTGACAGTCAGGTCTAATTACAGTTGAAATTGATTATGCCTGTAGTTGAGAGCTAGTTACAACCAATCACTGTGCTGCTATTTTGCCAAACTTCTCTTCAGTTTAATTTTAAACTATGTAAATGTAACACACAATTAGTATGATAGAGTGAAATATAACGAGAACTTTTTTTACGGTGATTCATTTATCACCAATGATTTTTCATCTTGATCGTACCTTGAATGACGGGGTCGGAAAATGCAATGCAGGTTCTTTAACCGATTCTGTTTATCATTTACATTTGTATTCTTAATATAAACTTCAAAACTATTAAAAGATATTTGAATTGCTTTGTTGTTTACAAATGCTTTCCAGCAGGAATTTATTTAGAAATTTATTAAAAATTTATTTATTTAGAAATTAAATTGGAATAACATAAAAATTACTATACAAACATTGAAAGACTTAATAACTCGAGATGTGAAGAAACTAAGTTAATGTTTTAAATAATATCTTCGATCTCACGGGAATGATATAGAAAACTTTTAATGAAGAATCACATGAAGTAAGCTTAAGAAAATTAGGAAAAACAAAAAACTGCCAAAAATTTGGAAGAAATAATAACAGACAATCAATAACTAGAAAAGGTAAACGAATACGTACATCTAGCTCAACTAATCAGATATGATCGCAATAATCAACAGACGTAAGTCGATAGTAATTGAGATAGACTCCATTCAAAATATTAAACGACATTCTGAGGAACAAGAAAATCCACCAGAAAGTGAAGTCCAACGGATTTGATTCATATTGTGCTCTTAATATTAATGTGCAACTTCGGTGTTCACGAAGAAATAATTACGTAGAAAAAACAACGTGCTACAAAAAAATAAGTAAAGCTAAATGTTCTAGGGGTACTACATTGAGAACTTAAACTATAAGGAACATAACAAAAGTTCAAGATATACAATAAACACTGGAAATGGAGTTATGTTATTCGAAAATAGAGACCATGGTAAAAACAAGGGGTGAGAGGAAAATCACTGGTGCAAAAGGGTGGTGATAGTACGATACTAGTGGGAAATAAATAGATACAAATGCAAGGGACAAAAAAATATTTTTAAAAAATCTGGTGTGAAACACTCACGCGACTTTCTCTTTCCAATGCAAATAATGAACGATATAACCAAAATTAGTTTGTGTACCGAGCTTAATTTTAAAGTTTCTACTTCGTACAATGTTCCGTTCTTGAGATATTTTGTACACATACACACACACACAGGCCAATCGCTAAAAACATGTTTATTGGGTTCAGTGGGTCTAAAAACATGTATATCCGGTGAAAACTCGATTTCGAAAATTTGACATGAAAACTACAGGTAATTTCCGTCCTATATAGTCATAGAGGCATTAGAAAGTAAAATATGAATGAGGCTAATGGTGATAATGGACGAACGGTGTAAGGAAAAATGTACCAATTTCATGAAGTATTTCGCTTTCCTTATTTATTGGGTACATTCAAAGAAAATTAGTTTCATGAAAAACTGGGTATTTGAACAAATTAATTTTACTCTCGGTGAACAGAAACTCACATGTTATGGTTTATCGTCGTTGTAATAATTTAAAAATGATATTTAGTACGGTTCAATTTATTTTTTAAGGAGATTTTGAAAAAGGTTTACTTTTGTATTGGTCATTCTTCAGATCAGTGAGACAATCGAACGTTTCTGATTAGCTTCTTATTTGACGTTGCAAAAGAAAACAAAAAAATCAGGAGTACGTTGCCACAAACCAACATACGATAGTGGAATTTTATTTGTAGGTATCAACTTAACTTCCCGAGGGACTGCTACAGGGAAGAGCGGTAGTGAACCTTTTTCCTTCCGGTATTACAGAAACCCCTGTTTGAATACACTGATGGAATTGCCTCTCACAACCTTCTTATTCGGTAACCTATTTCAGAATAAACTTATATATAACCTAAAGTGATCCACTCTTCACTAAATTATAAAATAACCTCATGGATTTCAGTTAAACAATAGATCTGAATCAACTTCCACGAAATTTACTTTGTAATCATTTACGCAGAGTGTTTTTTTCTGAATATTTACTTGTAGTGATGACTGCAAGCTCCAGAAAATAATTCAAGTTTTGGAACCTTTAGCGTCATATAGTCACTTGAGTCACGAGTTTGCCCGTGTTTGCAACGAGGGTAAAGAGGGAAAAGCATCAGTGCGCATGTGCAACTGCTTTAATTTCAGTACGACAAACGTAACAACTTATACTATACCCAGAGCATATACAGTACATCACAGAACCTTAGGTTAACGGTACGAATATACCTAACTGCTTTTTACCGTAAACAAAAATGTTCGTTTCTCAAAAATGTGGGCAGACTATTCACAGTGCTGAACGAAGTCTAATACGCAGTGTAATAAAATGCTGTGAAGTTGAAACTAAACAAAAATACCTTTCACTGCCTCTTAACAAAAGCCATGAGCAAGTGGCTAACTACTGTGATGTTTCTCTTCCCACAATTCGAAAAATAAAAAAGGAAATAAAAGACTTGAAGAAGCTATTCTTTAACAGTTTTGTTGACATCTGGTAAAAAAGGAAACGGTTAGGTAGATACTAGTGAGACTGATAAAGGAGACACCGGTGACAGCGATAGTAAGCAAGGCGATTCATTTGTAGAAAATTTTGTTCCAATGGAATAAAGTGGAGCTGGTAATTACAGTAAATTAATCATTTCTAGTCATTATTAAGCTATATACTGTATTACAGGTCAGATTTATTTCTTATAAGGTTTATGAAGATAATTTTCTCGGATTAAACCACAGCTTACAAAATGTACGCAGAAACTGCACGGTAGTAAAATTTACGAGTAGTGTCTCACTGTTAAGGTTGGCAGTACTGTCATATTTACACTTCCCTTCCTCACAGCCCATCCATACGCAAAAGGCAATCTCGTGCCTTCAGTATCTATAATTATAAATTATAATATTGTAATAACAGCTACTAAATTTTCATTAAAAATGTGTCTAAAAATTTATTTTACAAAGTATCCACTTATTTCCTGTACACATTTTAAAATTTTCTGTTTCTTTGAAACACCCGGTATAAGGTGAGCTCCAGTCATATGCTCTATGCCAATTATCATGAAATTTGTTTTCAAATCATGACGAGTCTATACCGCTGACTGCACTGCGTTATCAATTTCATCAATTAATTGTTATAATTCTTCCAGTTTACTAGCCAGTACCATGATGTCATCAGCATACTTAATATTGTTACTCGTATCCAATGTTATGAAGTAATACAGTGAAACTTCTACTAACGGACACTTCCGAATGCGGATATTTCCTAAGAGCGGACAATTTTAAAAAACCCGGCATTTTCCCGTAAGACACAATACTAAAATATTTCCTAATAACGGACCCTCCACGTAACGGACGCGGACAGTTTGGACGCGTATGGTTTTGAAAATTCAATTTCTGGAAAGCGGACAAAACTTGTCCATAAAAAATGTTAGTACAATGTATGCAATACATTGCATTTCAAAAAACTGACGGATTAATCATAGACAGCATAACATATGATTGGTTTTGTGGAGCGCGTGCAAACTCATTACCATTGTCCGGTTCGATAATTCATGAAAAAGTATTAGAAGTAGCCAAATAATAGGTATTGTGTAAATTGCGTAAATTGTGTAAATAATTTATGTACAATCCTGGAATACAAACATAAGGTAGGCCTATGTTGGATTACTTATAAGTACTGTACATGCATGCATATTTTTTATAATACATATTAGATAATACGTTTCCTTTTTTGGTAATTTTATATACAATATACTGTAAACTATATAGGCCTACTTATGTATTTATGTAGGCTAATTTTTTTTCATTGCATAAACGTACATGTGTGTATTTTATAATATATTCTTGTTAAATTCGTTACATTACGCAATACATGATGTAAAAATACAGAAAATTTTACAATACACATATTTCTCATTAGCGGATACTTCTTAATAGTGGACAAATTTTTGGTCCCGGGAGTGTCCGTTTTTCAGAAGTTTCACTGTATAGAGGAAAATTGAAGCCCAGTAAAACCGGGGGAAACATTAAAGCAGTTTATTTCATTAACTTTATTGAGGGTAGCAATAAACTCTAGGAAAGTGTGAGTGCAATTGCTAGCATATCCATTTAATATGATTTTTCAGTAATCAGGATATAAATTTTTTAATTTCGTGTTAAATTGAATTTTGAAAACGAACTGGAAATGATGTTAATTTGAAAATTTGATTGGCAGCTAATAAAATAATAACTGATATTACGTCAACCGAATTAATGATTAATTAAAACATTAATTATACTGCATTATTAACAAAAAATAAAAAATGAGAAAAAAGTAACAGGAGTATTATAAATTGGAAAATGTGAATAAAGCGTAGATAATCGTTTACAGCTAATCTTTCATCACATTTATTTAACATCATTCCATTGTAGAACGGGTGAAGGGTTAAAGAGTGAGAGAGATATAATTAGAGTAGATTTGCCTTGATTCGGGAGAGTGGAAATTACATCGAATTCCAGAATCCATTTATAATTGTAGAATAGCAATGTAGATAGGGATCATACGCCAAGCAGCTACATTAAAAAAGGCAATTACAAAACACAAATCACACGATATTCTAGCTGATGAAACTCTGATTAGAAATATGATTCCGGTTTGTGAATTTCATCATTTAACAATACTGTTGTTATGTATTTGCTGTGTTTTAAGCGATGCTTTGAATATTTTTCATTTGCCTAATGCACATCGGTTTGTTTCATTACGTACTTATTACATGTTTCCTATATATACGAGACGAGTCCGGAACGTAAGTACCGTTTTGAAAAAAAATATTAAAATATTTTCTTTATTTGTAACTTAGAATAAGCCAAAAATCACATACGTTAACATTAAGAAAAGACACATGCCCACAAGTTTACGCATCAGATTATCGTAAAACAAAAAATTATTATATCAGAAATTATCCTTATTTTGTAAGAAAAATAAATTTCGATACTATCCAGAAAACAAGTAAAGAGGCTCTTCACATGCTTCACCTAAAGAGCTGCCGCTGATGCCCACCAGTTTACATAATTGACACAGATACCTAAAGCAGATTACGCTAAATACCTGAGTATGCTGTTCTTTTTGTTGTTTTTGAGGTCAACAGCCTAAAGGCTGGTTTGAACCTTTAGAGATTTTACTAAGCAAAAAATGAGGAGTGAGGTGGTTTACAATTTGTCTTCCTCGATGAGTTGAAAAGTGTGCTTATCAGCATGCCAGGCCCTCTAAAAAGCATCTACTCTTTACCGTGCAAATGACACCTTCGCTTCATTCACGACAGGGTCTAGCTGTATATAGTGAAATTTATTACTCTCAGAGAAGCTAAATGTGACTAGTGTCTTATATGCCTCCTCCACTTCTGTTTGTAAATAGTTTAGTCGTATAATTGGCTGTCCATGTGATAAGAAACATAACTATTTTTTTAGCCCTGGAACTAGCAGATCGAGTGCAATTAATGTAACCCTCCACCTTAGTAGACATCTTGACAAACGTCTGAATTCAAAAACACACATACAGATAAAAAACACATCTGTATAAGAAATTAAAAGAATTTTATTGGATTTTTGGTAATCTTTCTACACTTAATCTTAACAACAAACTTTTAATTTACAAATCAATTCTTAAATCATTTTGGACGTATCGAATTCAATTATGCGGCTCAGCAAGCCATTCCAACACAAAAATCACGCAAAGGTATCAATCGAAATTACTCAGGGTAATCACATAATTACCTTACGATATAACAAACAACATTTCACACAGAGACCACTAAAACACACTTTTACAGTTACTTTTACAGTTCAGCAAGAAATCAACACATGCGGTTATTTCTTTCCGTACATTCCTTGTATTTATGTGAAATATCACTAACTCATTTACTCATCATTAAATCTTCATAACTACAAGGCTTAAAAAACTTAAAATTTCTTATTTTATAGTATAAGATTTTTAAGACCCAACGTGTTGATTTCTGGCAGTAGGGGAATGGGGCCTACCTTTCCTCTAATTCTCCTTTCATAATAATAGTTAAATAAGTTAAATGAAACAAACAATTACAGGGAAAACTAAAATCACAAGGTGTTATAGAATCTTCTTCTTTAGGTGCCTTCTCCATTACGAAGGTTGGCTATCATCATGGTCAGTCGTACCTTGTCCACTGCTGCTCTAAAAAGGTCATGCGACGAGCAGTTAAACGCTTCTCTCAGGTTTCTTAACCAGGATATTCGTCTGCGTTTCATTGTACAGTGCTATAGAATGCATCCTTTAAATCGGAAATCTGCCGGCCGCATTGGCATAGTTGGTAACGTACTCGCCTCTCAACATGCGGTCTTGGGTTCGAATCCCATTCAGGCATGGCATATTTTCATACGTTACAAAAAATCATTTCATCCTTCACCGTCTGCATTAGCAGTAATTGCAGAAGAGTCGGACGTTAAACAAAAAAAAATCCGAAATCTTTTGTTTCCAATGCAAGGATCGCTGTCCGGCAATGGGTTGGTTCATTAATCTTGAGTATAATAGTTCCCTCTGTATCAGGATCGGTAGAAAGTGAGTTTCTAAAACTTTACTTCTAGTTTAAAATCGTTCGGTAGAACTTTGTATTTAAAGAAACAAATCCCATACGTAAATGACGTTGCGAAACAAAACTATATAAGATGACGCACGACAAATTTGAATTACATGACAACCCTCTCATGCGAAACATGTACACTAGGTCGATACCGGGTACTCAGCACAGACGTTTAAAACGCCTCTGGCTGAGGGATCTTCTCAACCAATTGTAGGACTGTAGTGATGACTGCAAGTAATTCATGTTTTGGAACCTTCAGCGTCATATTTAGAAATTGTTATATTGTTGCAATAACAGATACTAAATTTTCAACTAAAAGTGTCAAAAAAAGAAACAAGAATTTTCGTTCAAAATATACTTTAAATTAAATTTAAAATCCAGGCCTTTCAATCAAAATTCTTAAGACTTGCTTCTGGCGCTTTTTTTATGTAAGCAATAAAACCCTTCACGACGATTTCAAAATTCCTACAGTAAAGGAGCTAACCGCGTCCTTGTATAGTACATTTTACGAAAGACTAGATGACCATTCAAACCCAACTAGCCTGTGATCTAGCTACAAGGAACTTTCCAACTGTGCGTCGTTTAAAGCGAAAATGGAGTAGAGACCTCTTGGTCTGAATAACGGACAATACCCAAAGTTTTGAACGGAGAATGTATCACTGGGTATTCTTCTTAAAGTTAAATCCCCCCCCCCCGCTATTTAAATATCAAATACGGAAGTTGTGCAGCTTTATGTACCGTACCGTAATAAAAATTAAAGACAAAAAAATACATTTTGTGTTTTAGCTTATACTGTATTATCCTTTTGTAACAGCTCATGATAAAATCAAATATTCGAAATTCAACAAAAAGTTAACAGACCAAATCAATATTCTAATACAGCAAATGTCAAACCGAATTTGAAGACGCTACCGCCTACAATGAAAATAGAGTAGAGAGTACTGATCTAATTGAAAAAAAAACAATGCTTTAAAATTTTCCACATGCCTATATAATTTTCATTGTACAGATTTCATAAAACTTTGAAATTCACCTTTGTATTTTATTTTATTTTGTGGTGTTCAAATTTTTCTTTCTCATGTAAAAATTTTTTAAATAATTAATTTTGTTTATCATAAAGTATTATAGGTAAAAATTATTAATTTCTACACTACTTCTCGTTCTATATAAGTATTCTCGTGTTATTTTTGTTGTATGTAATCATTATCCAGTTTTTTATTTATTTGTTCTCTAATTTTATTAAATATTTACTTTTATTAATAATTCTTGGATTTATCCACTAAAATATAAGGTTTTCTTTTAAAAATATCTGTTCATTTTACATCATTTATGATGTCATTTGTTTATTAAAAATTTAGTTAAACTTTCGGATGGTTATACTATCTATATTTTATAGTTTTTGAATAAATAATAAAAGTGTAAAATATTTTATAATATTATAGCCAATTTATCATGATCATTATTATATAAATGACTAAAGAATCAACCAAACGATATAAACGTATCATTTTACAATATCTATTACGTAAGTTATTTTCTTCTTCTTTAAATTGATGCGGACTTATAACTTTAATATTGCTGAATTCACTGATATCTATCGAAAAATTTCTTCCAAACTCTTTTTAATTCGAGATGAAAAATACATAATGAATAGTGATTTTAAGTGACTACATAAAGTAATTCTGAACGCTATAATTTTCGATTGTTTTGATATAACCTTATTCTGTATCTCTTTTTTATTTAAAATAAAAAATATATGTTTTATTCTAGAATCATAACATAAATTATGTTTAAAGTAATATGAAAACAAGAAGAAAGACCCGAAGGAATTGTAAATTAAATTATATAGAACAATAAAATAAAATACAACATTATGAAACTATATTTCCGAATTTTGCTTACTTACTACCTCTACTTTAAAACACATTTTATACGTACCATTTGTACTAGATGTGAGTTAAACAAACATATTTTTGTAGTTTTGTAAGATAGAAATACATTCTTTACAATAATCCTTTGTCATCAAGAAAATGTAAATAATATTTATAAACAGATACTAGAACTTTCTGCACAGTTCACATTCATAAAATATTATTCTACATTTGCTGAACTTACAATATTTCATGTTAAAAAAACTCCCTTTCATGAGACGTCGTGTCTCATGGCTGGTGGCAATTTCTAAAATGGCTTAGCGCCTACCTTTGATTTATGGCCAACACCATTAGTGATTTCGATTAAGAAATCTATTAAAAAAATCGAGTGACACTATTTTTGTTTCCAACTACCGACTTTGATTTCTGGAGTTCCGTTTTGGGTTACTTCAATTTGAAACCGGAACTGAAAATCCATTTTAGGCTCAAAATTTTGTGTAGATTACGAATCCGAAAACTGTTTGTTGCTATCTTTTGCATATTTTGACAACTGGGTGTGACGCTCGGACAAAGGAAAATGATAGATGACAATATAAAAAACTGTCATCTATAATTTTAAAGCTTACTTTTCTATCGATATCAAACGTTATAGTTGTCAGATCGTAAACAAAATTATTGACGCTCCTAAATTCTTGGGTAAGAAATACTTGAGATATCATTTTTTAACTTTCATTACCAAAAGCGATTTAAAAATCTTTTATGAAACACTCACGCCACTTTTTCTTGCCAATGAAAATAATAAAAAAAATATCTTATGTATAATCATTAGTACACGACATACAAAGAAAAACATAGCCTAATTTTAACCATGTGTGACTGAAGCAAGATGAAAATCAACCTAAGCTATAAAACTTATAAATACAGGAAATCTAATACTAAACAGAACTACAAATGAGATGAATAATTAATTGAAAAATTGTGGCAAGATGACATGAACATGATCACCCATGTAACTGAAAAAATGTGGCAAGACCTGATACCTGTGTTTTTATGTGAGTGTATGTGTGTAAACAAAATATTTGGAGAACGGAATAGCGTACGAAATTGAAGCTTGGAACTTAAATTAGGTACCACTAAAGGACCCAACAGTAACCTTTTCATCAAAATCGGTCAATCGGAAGTAATAATTTATTCGTGCGATTTTCTCAAAAACAGCTCCTACGCTTTTTTTTAAGTTGTCTCATTAACTTCATTTTCTTTCTTTACAAGATAAGGTAAGCCTCTTATCTGCTGAAATGATTGTTGAGACTGTGTTCTCGTATTATGTTTTTTTTTAAAGATTGCGGCTGTAATATGTATTTAAAGGCAAAAGTGTGTATATTCAAATTTGTAGAAGATTAAACACCGAAACCTTGTATTACAAACAATTTTATTCCAACAAGTTTGGCGTCAATTAGTGATTTTCTATACTTTGCTCAACACAATCTTTTAAAAAACGGAATTTTTAATATTTCGACCTTAATATGCATTTTACAGCAAAAGTGGACCTATGTATTTAAAGTTATAGAAAATAAACAATTCTACAATTTTTATTTTAAGAATTTTTTTCTACAGACCCTACGTTAACATCAATTTGTGATTTCTCGTAATTTTAAGTCAAACTGGGGTTGATTTTTATTTTGCTTCATTCACTTATGATTAAATTAGCTTATGTTAGGTTAATCTACATTGTTTACTAATGATTAAACGTACGTTATGTTTAATTATTTACCTTGACAAAAAAGTCGTGCGAATCTTTCACACCTTATTTTTTTAATGTGTTTAATTATATTTTAATCTAGTCGTAAATCTCTGCTCCGTTTTATTGTTTACCTTCTCCAGGGAACGCCAGATAGGTGTGGTTTATGTACTCTTTTATTTAAGATGATTTCTTGGTAAATAAAATAGTAACAGCTTGGAGGATTTACATAAAAACTTATTTTAAATTCATAAATAGTACATGTTTTATTGATAAATTTTCCTTCAGTTTACTTAGTTTTACATTATCTAAAGAATACTGCAAGTAAAATACTGACTGAGTGAATTTTTATTGTGTTTCGTAACAGCTTATATCTAAATAATAAAAATATTCAAACTACAACAAAGTATTCTGAGAAACAAACTCGTCTTTAGTTAGCAAGACATATTTTATTGTTTGTAAAGCTGTTCAAAACTTTTTACGTCTGAACTTTTTTTATAAAAAAATATTTCTTTGTTTTAGTAATCATATAATATTGTTGTATTGTTTCAACCAATTTTTTATCAAAAGGAAAATAAATTCTGATTATTCAAGTGAATTTAAGTTAATTTATGAAATTTACATATGGTAGGTAAATTTTTAAAGTTTAAAAATGTATCAACTGTTTAAATCAATGACGAATAAGGTATCAGATTTGCAACATTTTTTTCAGTGTATTTATTTTTTTTTGTGTTGTCTCAATCACAAAAAATTGACTTCATTTATTAAAAGAAAGAGTGTGCATACTCGTCCGCGTCAAACCTCAACTTAAGGAGAATATGCAAAAATACTCAAGTAATTTAAAAAATAAATACAGTCAAACTTCTGAAAAACGGACATTTGCGGGACAAATAATTTTTCCGCTATTAAGAAGTGTCTGCTAATGTGAAATATGTGTACTGTAAAATTTTCTGTATTTACATTATGTATTGCGTAATGTAACGTATTTAACAAGAATATATAAAAAACACAATATGTACGTTTATGCAATGAAAAGAAAATTATTTAATACGTATAAGTATGTAGTATATATAGTACATGTATATAAAATTACCAAAAAAGAAATGTGTTATCTAATATGTAATATAAAAAATATGCATGCATGTACAGTACTTATAAGTAATCCAACATAATTTATGTTTGTATTCCAGGGTTGTAAATAAGTTGACTACACAATTTACACAATCTATATGAGGCTACCTCTAACGCTTTTTCACAAATTATCGAACCGGATAATAGTAATGAATTTGCACGCGCGCTACAAAACCAATCATATTTATGCTCTTTATGATTAATCCGTCAGTTTTTGGAAATGCAATGTATTTATTTCATACATTGCACTAACATTTTTTATGGACAAGTTTTGTCCGCTTTCCAGAAATTGAATTTTCAAAACCTTACGCGTCCAAACTTTCCGCGTCCGTTACGTGGAGGGTCCGTTATTAGGAAATATTTTAGTATTGTGTCTTACGGGAAAATGCCGGGACTTTTTAAATTGCCTAAAAATAAATAGTTCTGTTTCTTGTTATTTGGTCAGCCAATTAAATGACTGAATCATTTAAGAACAGAAGAGGTAGAAGTGTAAAAGACACTAAGAGTTATCTCCTCTGAAAGTAATGAATTTCATTATACAGCCAGACCCTGTGGTGATGAAGTGAAGGTGTCGTTTGCAGAGAGGAAAATATGTGTTTTTCAGAGGACCCGGCATGCTGACAAGCGTACTTTCCCACTAAGTGAGGAAGGCATGGTAAACCACCTCGTTTTACTTAGTAAAACGAGGTTCAAACCAACCTCTCGGCTGATGACTTAAACAATAGTCTTGTACAGACCCAGACAGACTATTCCTGAAAGAGTATAGTTAATTGAACTCTAACCATCAAAGTACACCGGTAACCACTGTCTAGTATTCAAATTCGTATAAAAAGTAACTATCTTTACTAGGATTTAAACAAGGAACCTCCGTCTCCGAAAATCAGCTGTTAAACAGCTGACTTGCGTTGACGACTTTACCACAAGACCAACCCGGTGGGTCATTTCTTACTAGATACTAATTTTTATAAAATATTTTAATTATCAGGCCTGTTATTATTGTTATAGTTTTATAATACTATTACTATACTTCTTACCCTAATACAGAATAAAATATTAGCTCTTGTTTTTTTTAACAAAATATTCGAGCATCGCCAGTCCTTTTCATTAGACCTAAGGGTTAGGGACTTTAGCCCTTAGTATGAGTTTTTCTACGAAAAGTTAAGTTAAATACCTAAATTTCGCACTTATAAACATGGTAATGATGTCAAATATAATATGCCTTAAGGGTAACATTTTAAATACTTATCCGGTAACATTTTATCATTAATTAAATTGTTGAAAATGAACCCTTAAGGCATATTATATTTGACATCATTACCATGTTTATAAGTGCGAAATTTAGGTATTTAACTTAACTTTTCGTAGAAAAACTCATACTAAGGGCTAAAGTCCCTAACCCTTAGGTCTAATGAAAAGGACTGGCGATGCTCGAATATTTTGTTAAAAAAAACAAGAGCTAATATTTTATTCTGTATTAGGGTAAGAAGTATAGTAATAGTATTATAAAACTATAACAATAATAACAGGCCTGATAATTAAAATATTTTATAAAAATTAGTATCTAGTAAGAAATGACCCACCGGGTTGGTCTTGTGGTAAAGTCGTCAACGCAAGTCAGCTGTTTAACAGCTGATTTTCGGAGACGGAGGTTCCTTGTTTAAATCCTAGTAAAGATAGTTACTTTTTATACGAATTTGAATACTAGACAGTGGTTACCGGTGTACTTTGATGGTTAGAGTTCAATTAACTATACTCTTTCAGGAATAGTCTGTCTGGGTCTGTACAAGACTATTGTTTAAGTCATCAGCCGAAAGGTTGGTTTGAACCTCGTTTTACTAAGTAAAACGAGAACTGAGGTGGTTTACCATACCTTCCTCACTGAGTGGAAAAGTACGCTTGTCAGCATGCCGGGTCCTCTGAAAAACACGTATTTTCCTCTGCAAACGACACCTTCACTTTATTCACCAAAGGGTCTGGCTGTATAATGAAATTCATTACTTTCAGAGGAGATAACTCTTAGTGTTGTTTACACTTCTACCTCTTCTGTTCTTAAATGATTCAGTCATTTAATTGGCTGACCAAATAATAAGAAACAGAACTATTTATTTTTGCCCTTCAACGAAAAGATTGAGTAAATAATTTGATACTCAATTTGTACAAGACTACACCTCATAAAATGGTCATACACATCATCCTCATCTCATTGGGTTATGGCGTTATTAAAAATGAATCACTTTGTGGGTGATGTCATTTTTACAGACGAACCTTTATTTGATGTGAATGGTAATTCTAACGAACTAATTCATGATTATGAGGAGCTAAAACCCACATGTGATTTCTGAGAAACGACGCGATTCGCCGAAAGTTAATGCTTGATGTGGTATAATGAATTCGATTGAAACCATTTGCAGAATAAATAAGGCTTTACAATCAAATTATTACAGTAAAATTTCTACTAACGGACACTTCCGAATTGCAGACATTTCCTAATAGCGGGCAATTTTAAAAGTCCCGGCATTTTCCCGTAAAACACAGTACTAAAATATTTCCTAATAACGAACCCTCTACATAACGGAAGCTGACATTAATTTGTATGGTTTTGAAAATTCAATTTCTGGAAAGCAGACAAAATTTGTCCATAGAAATGTTAGTACAATGCATGAAATAAATACATTGCATTTCCAAAAACTGACGGATTAATCATAGGGAGCATAAATATGATTGGTTTTGTAGCGCGCGTGCAAATTCATTACTATTATCCGGTTCGATAATTTGTGAAAAAGCGTTAGAGGTAGCATAATATAGATTGTGCAAATTGTGTAGTCAACTTATGTACAACCCTGGAATACAAACATATATTATGTTGGATTACTTATAAGTACTGTATTTTCATGCATATTTTTTATATTAATCATTCTCCAGGTAAAATTGAAGACGTATATAAAAAAACCGGTTCATGTACGTTGTTCTTATTTTGTCAGGACACACAAACATCCTTATAAAATTAAGCGCAGAAATTAAATAGCCCTTTTACGGATAGTGTAAATTTAAGGCATAGCACTCTGAATCTAATTTAATTAAAATTAATTAAATTAGATTCAGAGTGCTATGCCTTAAATTTTAGTAACATACACTATCCGTAAAAGGGTAATTTAATTTCTGCGCTTAATTTTATAAGGATGTTTGTGTGTCCTGACAAAATAAGAACAACGTACATGAACCGGTTTTTTTATATACGTCTTCAATTTTACCTGGAGAATGATTAGTAGACTTACTGGTATCGCTTTAGTCCCAGCTTCGTGTAGTTGGAAGGAATGCAGTGCGTTGTTATTGTAGTGAGAGAATGAATGAGTTAGTAATGTTTCACAGCTGATGAATTTGTATTGGTACCGTGTACTAACTAGACTAAAAACATATTGTTGTCATCCGGCGCATCAATTTTACAAATGCCTCCCGGATTATTAACTTGGTTAGATTCATAACATTTAACTTACCAATTTATATCAAAATATGTAAATAAATAAATGTAATAAATACACAAAATATGTTATATACGGAAAGTTTTAAAACGAATGTTTTGTATCAGAGTAATACAACAATCGCTCTCCCAGCATACGTCACTCATTCATTATACCTCACCCGTACCCTTCATCCCGCAACTACAAATGGATTGGTACCACACAATATAATATTATAAATTTTAACCGAAATATAATATTTTTTCTTATCCGATCGTTCTACGTTAAACAGTTTTTAAAACAGTTTGTTACTTCCTCTCGTCCTATATAAATAGCCATATAGGAAGGTACAGTATTGTTTTTGGAAATACATATATTTCCAGGCCCCTTTAACTCAAAAACCTTGTTTTTAGCGATCAGTGTGTGTGTATGTGTGTGGGTGTGGTGTGTGTGTCTTTCAACAAAATATCTCATTAACGGAATAGTGTACTAAGTTGAAACTTGGAACTTTAGTTACCAAGGGTTACTATGAACTTTTAACTAAAGTTACTTAAGGTATCACTAGGAGACTCGGCAACAAAATTTTTTAAATCTGTCAACCGGAATTAGTTTATCGTGCGATTTTCTCAAAACTGGCTTCTATGATTTTTTTTAATCGCTTCATTTACTTAATTTTTCTTTTCTACTAGTTATGGTAACCGGATTGCCTGCTGAACCTCGTAGGGGGCTGTACACTCGTAGTAATTTTTTAATATTGCGGCCTTATTATGTAAAATTGTATAGATAATTAGAGTAAAAGAAAAAATTAATAAATCTACAACTTTATTTTAAACATTATTTTTCTACAATGCTTGTTCACCGTCAAAGATAAAAAATTAAAATACCTAATTTAATTAATAATAACAATAATACGTAATAGTAGTCTAATAATAATAATAAATAATACATTGTAATATTATAATTAATTAATTATTATTAACTAATAATTAATAATACCAAATTTTAAATTTCACAGCCATATTTTTATTTTATGTATTTCGCTCATTAAAATCATGTTCTTAGACAGCGCTTGTTCATCATCAAATTAGTGATTTTCCGTATTTTCGTGGAACAAAGGTTGATTTTCATTTTGCGTCATTCATTCATGATTAAACATAAATATTGTTTATTATTACTGGTTAATATTTAATTAATGTTATATTTGTGTGTGAATGTGTTTAGTTGCGAAAATGCGTGTGTGTGAATGGGCGCTGGCTACTGCCATGCGCGGAGCTAGTTCGAGTGCGTGGACCAGTGCGCAGGTGAGAGTGAGTGTGTGCTGAACGGTGATACAGTCCGCTTGTGTTCGTGTGCGTTCAATAAAACATTGTTCAAAATTCATACATTGAATCATTTATTTTGTGCATTTATTCAACCACTCATTCAATCAACCATTTTTTGGTTACTCCGACCGGATCCAAACTGTGGGAAATAACATATTTTTTGTAATAAATTTGTTACTTTTGTGCAAAACAAGAACTTTTAAGGCATTGTTAATCAGCTGATTTTTACAACATCAACACATTTCATAATTAATATACTGATACACAATAACATTTAAAAAACAATATAGCTAGGTAATTATTCAAAAATTTACAAATTCAGCATTACCAAATCATAAAACATTCAGGGCCTAGCTCATAATTTGCTGGAATTAATAGATAAGTATTTAATTCATTTATTTTACATTGTTGCTACTATTTACATTTCTTATACTCACCCAATTTATGTGTTATTAACATTCATTTAATGCTACATATTTTACATCTAGTATATTAACAAACATTCTCTAAATTTAATTAATTTTTATCGAATCAGTTCATTAACAGTCATTCAAAATACAAAATTGTGATCAACAATCATGAGTGATTTAAAACTATTAGTGAAGGAACGTGGCTTAGTTAAAGCAAAATTAACTAGATTTAAAACATATTTTAGTGGAATTTCTTGTGCAGCAGATATTAGTCAATTAAAACTGCGGTTGTCAAAATTAGAGGAGTGCTGGTGTGAATTCGATAAAGTACAATTACAAATTGAATTACTTGACGAATCTGATGATCAGTCAGATCAAAGAAACAATTTTGAGGCAGAATATTTTGCACTAATGTCAGCGGCTCAAGATTTCATTTCTGATCATGAGCTTAGAAACTGTCACAACAATATTGAAAACAAGCCAGTAATTACGCAACCAATATCAGTGAAACTCCCAGATATCCAACTTCCTACGTTCAATGGCAGCTATGGTGAATGGCTCTCATTTCGTGATACATTTACATCACTCATTCACTTAAGGGAAATACCGGATATTCATAAGTTTCATTACTTAAAGGCTTCTTTAAAGGGTGAAGCTTTTGAAGTCATTCAAGCTTTAGAAAGTTCCGCACAAAATTATTACATTGCTTGGCAATTGTTAAATGACAGATTTGGCAACAAGCGTTATTTAATCAACAAACATGTAAATGCTTTGTTCAGTCTTGCTAAAAATGATAAAGAAAATTCAATTTCTTTACGCAAACTTCTAGATAGTGCCTTAAAACACATTCGTGCCCTTTCTGGTTTAGGGCAACCCACAAATCACTGGGACACGCTTTTAATTTATTTAATTACTACCAAATTAGATCCAGTAACATTACGTGAGTGGGAAAACACACTAAAAAAGGATGCGTTACCTACTATGTCCAATTTGGAAGTATTTTTACAACACAAGTGTCAGGTATTAGAATCAATTGAATACAACAAATTGCAAAAACATACACCCGTTAATCCACATTTTGTGAACCACAGCCAGTCTCCGAAATTCAAGCCAACATTTAAAAATACATTTTCCACGAACTGTCATGTGTCTACAAAAGGTTGTTCTTTGTGCAGTGAACAAGAACATCCACTTTATATGTGTAAGGTCTTTAAGGGACTTCCAAGCTCAGACCGTGAAAAAGAAGTAAAGAAACGCAATTTATGTTTTAATTGTCTTAAGAGCTCTCACAAATCTACTAATTGTAAGTCAGGCTCGTGCAAACTTTGTGGCAAGAGACACAATACATTATTACATCATAATAAATCTGACTCAAGTGATTCAGAAAAGCAAATTTCTACTCAAAGTGACAAACCTTCTAAACCAATTGTAGAACAAACCATTGTTTCTACTTCAAACGTGACATCTGATCAACAAAAATCTATTGTTTTGCTTTCAACAGCAGTAATTTCAGTACTAGATCATAGAGGTTGTCCTCATCTTTGCCGTGTGTTGCTTGATAGTGCTTCTCAATCAAATTTCATAACTGAAAGGTTAGCGCGTAATTTAAAGCTCTCTATCAAGAATAGTGTGTTTGAAGTCAATGGCATAGGCCAATCATCCACTCAAACTTTAAATATGGTTCAGTGTATCATTAAATCTAGATTAACTTCATATTCGACTACTATTGATTGTATAATTCTCAAAAACATCACTCAACAATTACCTACGGTCAAAATAGAAACAGCTCACTTAAACATTCCGCAAACCATTCAATTAGCAGACCCTCAATTTAATCAGCCCAATGACATTGACATGCTTATTGGTGCAGAATTATTTTTTGACTTATTACATGAAGGTAAATTGAAGTTTTCGAATTCATCTTATACATTACAAAATACGGTGTTTGGATGGATAATTTCTGGCAAAATGAATGTAAACACTACATCAAATCTAGCAACTATGTGTTTTTTATCTACACTAGACGAAATTAACAGAAATATACAGAGATTTTGGGAATTAGAAGAGTGCAAGGGTGAAAAACATCATACCGAAAACGACAAATTTTGTGAAGATTTATTCGTGAACACTGCAACCAGAGATGTAAAAGGAAGATATTGTGTGAAAATACCTTTAAAAGGTGATATAAGTGATCTCGGCGAATCAAAGAAGAACGCATCGCGAAGATTATTTACACTTGAGAGACGTTTTTCAATCAACCCAGCATTGAAATCACAGTATGTGCAGTTTATGAAGGAGTATATAGACTTTGGTCACATGCGAGAGGTTCCATCGGATGAATCGCAATCCACCCAGTGTTATTACATTCCACATCATGCGGTTGTAAGGGAACAATCTAAGACAACAAAGCTACGAGTAGTATTTGATGCGTCTTCAAAAACCACTTCAGGTCTTTCGCTAAACGACATTTCAATTGTTGGACCTACAATCCAGTCAGACCTGTTTAGTATAGTAACAAGATTTAGAACACATTCCTACGTCATGACTGCAGATATTGAGAAAATGTATCGGCAAGTTAAAGTGGATCCATCACAGTGGAAATTACAGCGAATTTTGTGGAGAGAACAGCAACATTTGAATTAACAACAGTGACATATGGAACAGCAAGTGCTCCGTACTTAGCTACGAGAGCATTGAAACAACTTGCGGTAGATGAAAAACATGATTTTCCAGAAGCATCAAAGGTTTTCATAGAAGATTTTTACGTTGATGACCTTATGACTGGCACAAAAACCTTAGAGGATGCTAAACAGCTTCAAAAAAATATTATGACCATAGCACATAGAGGAGGTTTTAATTTACGAAAGTGTAGTGCAAACCATCCTGATATTTTATCAAATTTACTACATCAAGATGTAAGTGACGATTGTTTCATGATCAATAACGATGCAACTGTGAGTACTCTTGGTCTTATTTGGAACCCAAGGCAAGACACATTTCAATTTTTATTAGGTGATTACAACAAGACGAGTGTGAAACATTCAAAACGCACAATTTTATCAGCTATAGGAAAAATATTTGATCCATTGGGACTTATTGGACCAGTAATAGTGAGAGCTAAGATAATCATGCAACAACTGTGGAGTTGTAAGATTGGTTGGGATGAAGAGGTTCCTGAAGAATTGCTAAAACAGTGGATTAGCTTTCAAGAATCTTTACAATCTATATCGCAAATAGATATTCAACGAAATATCTTACCCAAAGAAACACACGTTACAAGAATCGAGATGCATGGATTTTCAGATGCATCAGAATCTGCATATGGTGCCTGTATTTACATCAAGTCAGTTGATACTAACAGTAATATCTCAGTAAATTTAGTTAGTTCCAAATCACGCGTTGCACCACTGACGAAGACATCTTTGCCAAGACTCGAATTGTGTAGAGCTTTGCTATTGTCGGAATTGTGCAAGAAAATTGTGACTGCTTTACAGATTCAGACAGATTCAATCACCTACTACTCTGATTCAACTATTACATTAGCGTGGATAAGAGCACCTTCATCTCATTGGTCAACATTCGTCGCAAATCAAGTGTCCAAAATACAAGACAATACTGAGACCAATTCTTGGAAACATGTCAGAAGCAAAGACAATCCTGCTGATTTCTTATCAAGAGGGTTACTTCCTTCAGAAATTTTAAACGGCAGCTTATATTGGAAGGGACCATCGTTTCTCTACTCATCAGTAGATTTAATTTCGGAAGACCCAGATACAGATCATAATGATATTCCAGAACGACAGAAGAAGAATATTTCATGTGCAGTCTCAACAAATAATGTTATTGATTTTAATAATTTTTCTAGTTTCACTAAATTTGTACGTGTTACTGCATACTGTCTTCGATTTATGCGTAACTGTCAGACAACACGTGATCTTCGTCTTGACAGCAATCTTTCTGTCACAGAACTTCAATTAGCGGAAAATGCTGTTATTAGACTTGTGCAAAAAGAATCATTTCTTCATGAATATTGTAATTTACAATCAGGACAATGTGTCTCAAGAAACAGTAAACTTAAGGCATTGAATCCATTCATGGACAAAAATCAAGTGATACGTGTTGGTGGACGTTTACAACAATCAGATTTAAGTCTTGACCAGAAACATCCAATCATATTGCCTAAGGGTCACATCATCACATATTTAATTGCGAAACATATGCACATAAAAAATCTTCATGCAGGACCCCAACTGTTATTAAACATCGTTCGTCAGAAATACTGGCCAATCAACGGTCGTTCATTAGTCAAGAAGGTATTCCACGAATGTATTTCCTGCTTCAGAGCAAAACCTAAGATTCAGACACAGATGATGGGTGAATTGCCCAAAACTAGAGTTCTTGTGCCACCTCGAGTATTCTACTATACCGGAGTAGATTATTGTGGACCTTTCTATGTGAAGATGTCAAAGAAGAAGGGTGTCATTCCAGCTAAATGTTACATTGCGCTATTTGTGTGTTTTAGTGTCAAGGCTCTGCATTTGGAGTTAGTCGAAGATTTGACTACAGAATCTTTTATTGGAGCTTTACGCAGATTCATTTCAAGAAGAGGAAAACCAAAGGACATATACTCAGACAACGGGACCAATTTTGTAGGAGCACATCGTGAACTAAATGAACTTCTAAGATTGTGGAAGTCAAAGGAATTTAATGACAAGGTGTCAACAACTTTATCAAACGACGAAATTACATGGCATTTTCAACCTCCTAGGGCTCCACATTTTGGTGGACTATGGGAATCGTCAGTTAAGTTAGTGAAAACACACATAAAACGAGTTTTAGGGAATTTAATTTTAACCTACGTACAATTTGTCACACTATTAACTCAAGTTGAGGCATATATAAATTCTCGTCCCTTATCTCCATTATCAAATGAACCTACTGATCTAAATCCGTTGACCCCGTCACATTTCCTAATTGGTGATGTCCTCACAAACTATCCTGAACCATGCCTACTCAAAATTCCAACCAGTAGACTTGATCAGTGGCAGCATGTTCAGATGGTGTATCAACATTTCTAGTCGCGGTGGTCAAGAGATTACCTAAACAACATGCAGCAGCGAAGGAAGTGGACAACATCTCCTCCAAACCTCAATGTTGGTGATCTTGTTATCATCAAAGAGGACAATCTTCCTCCACTCCAATGGAAAATGGCTCGCGTCATTGAACTTCATCCAGGGCAAGATGCCAGAGTTCGTGTGGTTACTCTTAAGACTTCAAATGGTCTCATTAAACGACCTATTGTGAAATTATGTGTATTACCAATTGACTCAGATATGACAAATTCAATCAAGAAAAGAGATTAATTGTTCTTTTTAAAAAAAAAAAAAACTTTATAATTCATAATTTAATTATTGTAACTCTTGAATGCCCTTCAAGGCCGGGGGCATGGTTAATATTTAATTAATGTTATATTTGTGTGTGAATGTGTTTAGTTGCGAAAATGCGTGTGTGTGAATGGGCGCTGGCTACTGCCATGCGCGGAGCTAGTTCGAGTGCGTGGACCAGTGCGCAGGTGAGAGTGAGTGTGTGCTGAACGGTGATACAGTCCGCTTGTGTTCGTGTGCGTTCAATAAAACATTGTTCAAAATTCATACATTGAATCATTTATTTTGTGCATTTATTCAACCACTCATTCAATCAACCAATTACATTGGCAACAGAAACTCAACAACATAAAGTTTTACACCGAATTTTTATACCTGGTTTTATACGTAAATGAAAATTGATTTTAAAAAATATTTTTAATTCAGATATTATGCACTCTAGATCTTTGTTGTTTTGGTCAACAGCCGAAAGGCTGGTTTGAACCTTTAGAGGTTTTACTAAGCAAAACGAGGAGTCAGGTGGTTTACTGTTGCTTTCCTCACTGAGTGGAAAAATGCCAAGCCCTCCAAAAAGCACCTACTTTCTATCCTGCAAATGACACCTTCACTTCATTCACTACAGGGTCTGGCTGTATAATGAAATTCATTAATACTATCAGAGGAGATAACTCTGTTTAGTGTTATTTGCACGTCTCCTATTCTGTTCTTAAATAGTTCAGTCATATAACTGGCTGACTATGTGTTAAGAAACAGAACTATTTTTTGTAGCCGTGGAACCAGCAGATCGAACACAATTAATTTAACACTCCACCTACCCGTAACAGGCATACTCTAGATCTGTGAACGCAAATAACATTTTACAGCCGTATTTTTTTTCTTCTTAAAGCTTTAAAACAAAAGGTTTGTTATGCCATTCCATAATTGTTCGATTTATTTTTTAAGTTTTCTTATTAATACTTACTTATCTTTTTACACACTGGTAATAGTGATATAAAAAGGTAAAGTTAAAATTAAATTTAAAAACGAAAAAATAAATGTTATTTGTTGGTAACCTACCGGGTTGGTCTAGCAGTAACGTCACCGCCGCTAAAGCAGCTGTTAAACAGCTGATTTTCGGAGACAAAGGTTCCAGGTTCAAATCCTAGTAAAGGGAGTTACTTTTATACGGATTTGAATACTAGACAGTGGTTATTGGTGTACTTTGATGGTTGGGTTCAAATTAACCATACTCTCTCAGGAATGGTTGGCCTGAGTCTGTACAAGCCTACACCTCATTTACACGTCATACATCATCCTCATCTCATTCGGCCATGGTGTTGCTTATTGCCCTAAATTGAACAGATTGCAACATACACACATGAGGAATAAAAAATAAATAAAGAAATTTGTTGGTATTAATGTTACTTTAAGAAACTTCTTCTTTAGTTTAGTATTAAGTAGTAAATCATTAAATTGAAAGGCTGGTATTATTTTCGGGTAAGACCGAGATAATTACACATGGATTATTCTGGTAGTGTTCCTTTGGGATTCCACTTCAATTATTGTAACAATACAATGTCTTTACAATAGATCCTCCAATTATTCTACTAGATAGACTGTTTCAGCTTAGACAAAACACATACCATTGTGGTTGCTTACAAATAGCTTATCCAAATACACTACTTTGGTTCAGTAATCTATTGTACGGTACATATGATTCATAGTAAAGTCATTTATGAGTATCATATTTATGTTTTGTACATTTATTATGTTCGTTGGTTTTTACGTGTACTTACTGTCACCTACTATGATCTATGTTCTTTTTTTGTACCATAATATTATTTAATTTTGTATAAAGTATGGATATATTTAATTAAATTCATGTAACAGAAAAACAAACTTATCTTTTACGGTACAATATAAGTACTCTCTTATCTTCTGGAAATTTATTAACTAAATTTAAATTTAATATAATTTAAACTTCTTCTAATTTATGGTAAACAAATTTATAAAATTATCTTAACATTTTTTATTATCGATTATTCATACATTATATGTATAAATTAAATAATAATTATATAAATGTTTAATTAAACATGTTTAGTATAATAAATTTTATCAGTATCCTATACATGTATTATATTAAATAAAATTGGATTATTTGTAAATACTTGTTTCTGCTTTATTTTTGACTTAACTTACATCAATTTTCTCAAAGTTAAATTCTCTAAAATTTATGTTTAAAGATTTTATGTATTTATTACCCATATTACCCAAAGTTATTGTTCAACAAACGTAAAAAAAAAACAGAGGGGAGTTCACTCCCCAATTTCTTGCATTTAACCTCAAATTTCTCAAAAAACTACTAAAGGTACAGTTCTGAAACCTATTGTTGTAGCTTTTCCAGGTCAAAATACATAACACCACAAATATTGCTACTTAATTTACCTCTCCGAAAGTAAATTTATTTCACTCAAGGATCATGCCAAAATACTTCGCTAGCTGTAATTCACTAACGTACCGTTTTCGGATCTATGTTTACATAACATTTTTTAATTTTGTTTACTAATAGAATTCACTATAGAAACTGGAGGAGAACCTACTGAATCACCCTGTATAAACACCTAATATGACATTCAGTTGACAAAAACCTAATTTTTAGGACTCTTAAAAGGTATCTTAAGGTGTCGGCCAAATGGTTTAAAGAACTCAAAAAGGATACTGAGAAAACTGGAATAAACCGAGAAAACTTAATGAACCGAACTAAATTCAGACAACTAATCACGGAATTTAAGGGCTTCCATGAACAAAAACTGAATTCCGGGTGACATAGAATGAGAACAGTGAGCGAATTCTGAGAAGGTGGGCTGCAAAAAGCCTTTCCATAAAAGTCTCAAGTCAACTCACGTGGTATAAAATTGGCCATGTATGAGAAAAAAAACCTAATTTGTATTGTTCGATATCAGTTTTGTTTTTGTAAATCGAAGTGCAAAATATTTATTCGAAAAGTTGACTTGTGAACATGAACACTGAAAACTAATGGAAAAAATTTGTAATCAAGTACTCGTACATTTTAGTACAATATTTGGCAGTCCTTAAGGTTTCGACATTGATCTCCTGTGCCACTCAAGCTAATGTTTTGACAGTCTCCTACCTAGCAATTTGTGCAGTAGTAGATATAACCTTCCCAGTTTTTACTTGAAGAATATATTGTTTCACTTGTCATAGGTATTACATGAGAATTCAAAATTTATACCATTTAAAATACAAATATATCATTTTAGGTACATTTTTTGTATCCAAAAAATCTGGTTTGAAACACTCACACAACTTTCCCTTGCCAGTGCATTTAATGAACAATATAACTTAACATTAGTAATAAAACATTAGAAATAAACAAAAATTAATCTCAAAAAACATAACCTAATTTTAATCATGAGTGAAAAACGCAAAATTAAAATCAGCCTCAGTTTGGCTTTAAAAATACGTAAAATCACTCTTTCACGCTAAACTAGGCTCTGTAGAGAAAAATGTTTTAAATGAAATTTGTAGATCTCTTATTTTTCTATAAATTTAATTATGTAGTCTACACTTTGTCGTAAAATGCATACTAAGGCCGAAATCTTTAAAAAAAACTATTTTTCACACGTTTTCGTGAGAAAAAACCAAAAATCGCTAGATACCGCTAAACTAAGCGATATACAAAAAAATGTTTTAAAAATGAAAATTGTAAGATTTTAATATTTAAACTTTTATTATATAAAGTTTTGCGCTCAAATGCATATTAAAGCCGCAATCTTAAAAAAACAATTTTTTTACGTGAAAACAGCCTCACCAAAAATTTCATTAAACATGGCGCTTAACCTATCTTGTAGAGCATAAAAGATTTAGTAAACTAAGCGATTTTTAAAAAAATCATAGGACCAATTTTTGAGAAAATGTCAAAAAAGTGAAAAATTACACTAATCAAGTACTACTTCCGGTTGGCCGATTTTCATGAAAATGTTTGTGTCGGGTCCGGTAGTGGTATATAACTTAAGTTTTAAGTTTCAAGCTCGTACGATGTTTCGTTCTTGAGATATTCTGTATACACACGCACAGACATAATAAGACACACACACAGACCAATCGCTAAAACATGTTTTTTTGGGTTCAGAAGGTCTGAAAACGTGTAGATCCAGTGAAAACTCGATTTCGAAAAATCGACATGAAAACAATACTTTCCTTCCTATATAAAATTAATATTGGCAAGAGAAAGTAAAATGAACGTAAAATTGATTAAAGATTGTAAAAGATTCGCAGAAATACTGTAAGTTGAAATTTTAATAATGTTTTATTTTTAATGTTGTCAGCTAATGAAAAAAAATCTCAGGTATAAATCTCTTTACTTACGAACTTAGTAGTAAGATCCCTTTATAATATTTTTGTTTCCTATTTTTACTGGAAGTAACCTACATTTTCAAAAAGAAACTACTAGATATAAAATTTTCGTCTATGTAACAATTTTTCCTAGCTGTCTCAAGAACTATTCTTTTAAAATTTATTACTCCTTATACGCACTAAGTGCAACGCTGCATTCTTCTTGAAAAAGATTAATTGTCACTTATGTAACTTTGTCTTTTGTTCATTACTTAAGACTTTATTTAACTCCTCTATTGTTTCCTTAAAAACCATACTTTTGTTTTCTTTTGAAATTTATAATTGCATACGTATATTATTGTTAAAAAATCTTTTGTAAAAAACAGTTTAAATAATTAAATGGTGCTTTAAAATTCTGTTTGGTAATATTTTAATTATTTTCAAACATTTGTTATGATGTATAAAGATATTTTAAACCTTTGTTACTGAAACAAAGAATATTTCTTTATACCGCGAATGCTATACATTACAAATTTAAAACAGTTTTAATACTACAATTTATAATTTTTATAAATTAATTTACCCACCGGGTTGGTCTAGAGGTAAAGTCGTCGCCAAAATCAGCTGTTTAACAGCCGATTTTCGGAGACGAAGGTTCCTGGTTCAAATTCTAGTGAAGGTAGTTACTTTTTTTTATTCCTAATTTGTGTACGTTGCAATCGGTTCAATTTAGAACAATAAGCAACCCCATGACCCAATGAGATGAGGATGATGTGTATGACGTGTAAATGAGGTGTAGTCTTGTACAGACCCAGACCGACCATTCCTGAGAGAGTATGGTTTATTAAACCCCAACCATCAAAGAACACCGGTACCCACTGTCTAGTATTCAAATCCGTATAAAAGTAACTACCTTTACTAGGATTTGAACCAGGAACCTTCGTTTCCAAACGTCAGCTGTTAAACAGCTGATTTTGGATACTAGAGAGTGGTTACCGGTGTACTTTGATGGTTGGGGTTTAATTAACCATACTCACTCAGGAATGGTCGGCCTGGGTCTGTACAAGACTACACCTCATTTATACGTTATACACATCATCCTCATCTCATTGGGTCATGGGGTTGCTTATTGTTAAAAATTGAACAGATTGCAACGCACACAAATTAGGAATAAAAAAAAAAATTAATTAGACGTTACGATACTTGATGCTCATGAAATTAAGCTTACATACATCTCCTAAGACATTATTGGAAAATTGTATTTACATTAGTTTAAATAATATTTAACCCGTCTTGGATAGAATAATTTTCATGTCACAGAAGCATTTATTTATGGGTTGGTGTAAAAATCGTGTTTTGTTAACAAGGTGATTTCCTGGAAAGAAAACTGTTATTAAAGGCTCAGAATCTAGGCAAATTACATCACATATTTTTATTTTGACGTTAACTTAATAATAATGCATACGGATACATCCGCCTTTAGTCCGTAGTGGTATGACGTACGCGGATATATCCGTAAATAGAATTGACTAGAAAAGATTATTTGTACGTTGAGTTGATAAATAAAAGGAGTTACATATTACTGAGCTAAACTAAGTTTGGTTTTCATTTTGCATCATCATTCAATGCTTAGCAATTATGAGGTATGGGGTATGAGTATGAGGTAATTATGAGGGAGGTATCTCTCCCTTTGGGCTGATTACTCATGCAGCGTGTTCTCCGCTTGCTTTATGTAGGGCCTACAACTTATCTCACTAACATTTTTATAGATTTATTTTATTTGCGATCTATACATGGATTTATGTTTGCTAATAACATAAAAACAAACAATTCAATGTTATTTTTAGGTTTATTTTCGCCTGTTATAATAAATCTATTTCTTGTTTGAATTTTTCCATTTACCGTTACCATTTACGCGAAACTTCTTAATAATTTTAAACAACAAATAATAAACTTTTAAAATAAATCTAAAAGTGTAAGCTATTAATCGATTTCTGCAGATACTAAATTCACGGTTTCAACTGTACCTGAAAACCCGTTAAAAATACTGAACGAGTATACTATACGAGGGTAGAAGATCTTATGACGAAAATTCAAAAAAAAACTGCACAGTTACAAAAAAACCCTTTCTTAGGGCTATATAATAGCAACAAACTAATATCCGACAGGCGGTGTCTCTCCGGAGTTACTTAAAATGATAACAAAACAGAACTCGCCAGGTGAGACGGCAGCCTGACGGTAACAACTATTCATGACACGCTAGGCGAGTCTCTAGCACTAAATATGTTAAAATAAGATTAGCCTATGTTTTTTTAGGTTAGTTTTTGTTTATTTCTAATGTTTTATTACTAATGTTAGGTTATAATTGTTCATTATTTTCATTGGCAAGAGAAAGTTTTGTACGTGTTTAACACAAGATTTTTTTTCATTTGCAGTAATAATAAATTTTTAATTTATTCACACATTTTTTAGTGAATAAAATCCGTGAATTACGAACACTAAGAAGGTTTAAGTTTGTTGTTTGACATGATCAATTGTTTCTAGATTTGGTTGACCTGATTTCATGCTGTAATGATGTATGTGCGCTATTTAATTAACTTGAAGTTGTAGTAATGAATGTAGGAGTTCACATCCATTTGATCCATCTGTCACTAGAAGTAATCGTTGATGGAAGACGATGTGGTTTATGTGTAATATCAAGTAGGCAGTGGTAGGTAAATTAGGGAGATATCACAGTGAATCGGTATTGTCTTTGAAAGACGAACGGATGCGCCCGGTTGCCCGCGCTATTTGTGTGATAATAGTATTCGCATAGCGGCGAACACAACAGAATACAGCGGAACGGGATCTAGGACGGAATAGAGAAAGGGTGGATGTGTTGAGATGACGACGGGGAACCCCGTCATGTTTGTCGGTCGGACCATGAGTGAAGTAGGATGAGGGTAGATTGATGACCCTGGCGCCAATGTAATGCAAATGATCATCGGGACATTCATAGACGACTACTCGGGGGTTTTGGGTTTTGGCCTAACACATTTACACCACCGACATTACCTCAACCTTCCGACTCTCTCATTCGTATTCTACTAAAAGCCACCTCTCCCTTTCTCCCTTTCTACAAACACATTTTAAGCCCTTTTACCTAATTAAACAGCGACTCGCACTGTGGAAACCACAAATGAGTTTATTGGAAGGTAGCCTCATCTCTCATAGACGCATAAGTCATTTCTGCCACTACACGTTCCTTCCTAATTCTCAATTTACTTAAATTGAATTCGTTGTAACCTAAAACTTTACTGCAGAAATTTTCATGCTGTAGATTTGTTGAAAGTTTACCCCACAATTTGTATTGTACGATGAAATTGAATTTTGAATATCACTAATTTGCACCGATTTATTAATTATTATTAGTCACCTTTATTTTATTCACGTCCCACTCAAGGCCAATGACAGATCTATTGTTGCTTTTCAGGTTTTTATGTTTGTCACCAGCAGATGAAAAGCCAACTAGATTGGATATGAAATTTTAATCTGTCGTATTTCAATTATCTCTCTATTTTTCCCTAATTAACTGCGTGCGCATGCAATTTTATTTTATTATATTTTTAAAGAACAAACAACATACATCTTTAGGTATCCGTAATTATGTACAGGATGAAATTTCCTCATTACAACGGTAGTACCCTAATATTACGACAACCTAAAAGTCCTCACTACAAAAAAAATTTTTTTTTGAGATTTTTCAGTAGTATTCGAAAGGTATTTTGATACTCATTCAGAAATTATATTAATATTGTTCTTTTGTACGTGTGGGTCAAAAAGATTCAATGTTTTGTAATAAAAAAATCTACAATTGTTATTTCATTGCTTAGTGATGCCTGGTTTTTTGTTGAATAAAACGAATTTTTTTAACTTCTAAAATTTAACCCTCATTTTTGTATTTAGTAAATAAAATTTAGTATTTCCTATTCAGTTTGGCTGGCACTAATTTTAAAAATTCATAAAACCCTTTTTAAGTAGAAAAGTATAAAACAAATATATGTTCAATCGAAGAAAAAAAATTGAATTTTTTATCAAGGGAAATACTCATAAAGTTATTACGAATAGTTCAGAGATTTTAGAGACATGTGTAGGGCCTACTTAAAATAAAATTCCAAGGTACAGGGCGCACCATGCATCTCAGTTTATTCTGTGAAGTTATTTATAACTTTTGGAATTAGCCTATTAACTTTTTATGCAATTTTTTACAAATAATTTAGTATTTCCTCCAAACTAATAACAATTTTAAAATTTCAAAATACATAAGTTTTATATATTTTATTCGAGTCAACACTTAAGTAATAAAATTTATGGCTGTAATTTTTTAAATTATTAGAATAGTTTCACTCGACGATTTACCATCTTGGTGTATCATTTTAAGAATATTAAAACAGATTTTCAGAGTTACAGATATTTGGGAAGGTACAGAAATATCTTTTCTTACTTTGTATAAGAGAACTTTATTTTGAAGAGAATTTTAAAACTTACTGTCTAAGAGTCAGAACAAATGACGTAACTTTAGGCCAAGATGTTTTTGTTTTGTCTATGTTTAAAGTTTATATATGGAGAAGTTTTCTCCACGTGAGTCTTTGATCTAAACGTAAACCAAGATATTTAACCTCATTTTTTGTGGGATTAATTAATTAATTAAGTAGTTCTCAAACAAGTGTGGATTTACAAGTAAGAGCTATGGGTTACATCGAATATAGAAATAGCGCAGCGCATTTAGCCAAAATGCCTTGAGTTGGTCACTACAGTGCAATGGTACGTAGCCAACGAAAAAATTGCACAACGATCTAAACCTGTCCTTCATATAAGAAGAAACTAAACGTAGCGAGAAACATTTAAAATGTTAAAGACCATCAAAATCATTTCACAATCTCCTCGATAACAGCAAAGATATGGACTGAAACGTTTTAAAACATTGAACTTACCTTTACAACTTTGTTAATCATTTAACTAATTTAAGTTTTTTTACTTCTACTACTAATCACCGATACCTCACAATCGGCTTCAATCATCTCCATCATTGTTATCGCATCTTCAGCTGTAATTACTTTATGTTTTCAGATATTATTGCATAGTTCAGAGTCATTTTTGTTGAGATTTTGGTCATTGATTTTCGTTGAGTCATAGTTGAGAGAATTTTGTTTTTTGTTCAGAGTAAGTCATTTTTTGAAACAATTCTAAGTATGTTTTATTTTCATTCTAAGAACGTTATTATTCATAATTTTTTCATCTTTGCTTGAAGTTTAAGTTTACATTAAAAAAAATTTATTGCAAAGGAATTACACTTTGTTAAAATAAAATAAACTACATATTTTTTCCAAAACACAATAATTGATGTATGCTTTTTATACGAAGTTGACAAATTATTTGCTAAAAGTCTATTAATTATGTTACGTTTATTTTTATTTACTTACGATGGATGTAAAAAATGCAGAATTTATTTTGAGTTTTGTTTCTTTATAATCCTATTTTACATTCTTTATACCAAATATATTGCACCCTATTTTTTATTTTATAGCACTAGTTACTTTTATTTCTTTTTTATTGTTACAAATACAAATAAAAAAGAGATCATCCGAAGACTGCTTGTAGTATAGTCATTGCTGTTACTAACGTGGTCAGTCGGGTAAAAACTTTTACGATGACTTAAAACCCTTAAAAAACTTAACAAAGCTTAGCTTGATTTACTCCAGTTTTATCTTTAATTTGCATCTGTTTTATGTTCGTTACTTCTGAATAATTTATTGGATTCCATTTACTTACACATAAATACAACTTACTTTTTTAGCTTAAATAATGAAAAAATAACTTTTACACAGAAACCGCTAGTACAACTTTTTATGAAATCTCGCCTAAACTTTTAATCAAGTATTAATTTAAATTATTTTTAAAAGTCAGTATGTCATTTAAACTTTTAACCAAGTATTAATTTAAATTATTTTTAAAAGTCAGTAAATTAATTACTCTTTTAAGTATGTTTGGTTTATTATAAATTGTGTGAATTTTTCGATAAACTAACTAATTTCAGAGTTTTAATACATTGATTTTTCTTTATAATATAAAATTTTATTTATTTCTATTATCTAATTCCGGGATTTTCTTCAATTTGTCTTTACTTTACATTTCTATGGGTTTGTACAACCAGTAAATATGCATACAATATAAAATATATAGACCTAACTATATATATATATTTTTAATATTAAAGTAGTCGTTAAAGGAGGAAATCTCTCTTTAGTAGGACTACCCCAGTAAATTACTAAAATCAGTCTTTTTATAAATTAACAATAATGTATATTATTTAATTAAAAATAATAATAATATTTTTTTTCTTTTTCAATCTGTAATTTGGACTACATTAAACTAAGTTAATAAAAAAATCGGGAAATTGAAAAAACATCAATTTTTGTTTTTATCAATTTTTGTTTATCCTTGAAATATTCTAGACTTTCAACTGTGTAAAATGGTGCATTATTATTGATTTTGCTATTGTAAATAATTTTTTATAGATTTATATTAACATTGCACAAGTGAGTAATATGTTTTAAATGTACAAACAATTTAATTTCACTATAAAAATTTGTTAATTTTATATGTAATATTTTATTTTATTAAACATTATTTTTCCTTTGCTTGTATTGTAAATCAGTAGTGATTTAAAAAAATTAACGGGTTTAGAATTTTATAAAAAGCTAAAAAAATGGATAGCCAAAACAGGTAGAGAGAAAATAGCAAAAATGGTTAGCAATATTCAAATGTAGATGTATAACTAAAGAGACAGGAGGAAAATAAAATAGTATACTTATTGACTCTTTTACTGTTTTTTTTATTTTTAATTTTTAAATGTTGTAATAAATTTTAGGTTGTATTAAATTATCATTAATTTAATTAAAATAGTGTAAGTTTAATAATTAATAAAATGTAATGTATCAATTTATACAATCTTAATCTTAGTAAATAGCAAAGTATTGGTTAAGTTAGTGTAGTAAGTAAACATAGTAGGTATTGAATGCTATGTCTAATAGTTAATACTTGAATTTTTGATATTTATTTAAAAGTTTCCAAACCATCCTAGTGCTTGGTTTCGTCCATAGTTGGATAGGATAATTTCTACCACCTCTAGCGTAATCGTTGTTCACTGTAACAAATTTTATATTGTCGTAATTTATTTTTTATGTAATGTATAATTATTATGGAAATAAATAAATTATTATTATTATCTTTAAATGAATAGGTACTTATGTCACAAAATTAAAAATCCCGTTTTCTACAGATTTTGATGAGAAAGATAGGTGCAGAAAATCACTAATTGACGCTAAATTAAGCATTGTAGAAAAAAATGTTAGAAATAAAGTTGTAGGTTTTTCTTAATTTTCTACAACATTTTATTATGCAGTACACTTTTGCTCTAAAATGCACATTTACCCCACAATCTCAAAAAAATTCATTTTTTACTACAAGAGCACAGTCTCCCCGCAAAACTTCAGTAGACATGGCGCTTACCCTATTTTGTAAAGCATAAAAAATTTAGTAAATGACGCGTTTATTAAAAAAATCGTAGTGACCATTTTTAATAAAATTGCACGAACAAACTACTATCTGCCTCCTGTTAACCAATTTTGATGAAAACGTTCGTGTTGGGTTTCGTAGTTGTACCTAACCTAAGTCCCAATTTTCAAATTTGTACGATATTTCGCTTGTGAGATGCTTCGTTCACACACACACACACACACCCACAGACCAATAGCTGAAAACATGTTTTTCAGGGTTCAGGGGGTCTGAAAACGAGTTCCGGTGAAAACTTTATTTCGAAAAATCGCCAGGAAAATGATAATTTTCTTTCCTGTATAACCATAATAGGGCAAGAGAAAATAAAAAAATATATAACGTTTGTAAAAATCATTTTTAATTTATCTTTAATCATTTTAAAGATAATATTAAAAATAATAATAATATTATCATTAATAATAATTAATGATAATATCATTTATATTAATATTTAATATTAATATTAAACCTTGCATTCGAATTTGCACAAAAATATAAATATATGCAGCCGATTACATTTTTAACACTTCAATTGTTTACCTACTGAAGTACACTTTAATTTTGAATTATCTCTTCACCTATTAAGAAAGATTTGACTTATTGTGTTTAAATAAAATTGAAACGGTTTCTTTCTTGGTGAAGTGGTTAGAATTCTGGATTGCAAAGTATAATATTTGAATTTTGACAAGTTATAATTCTGTCGTTCAGTAAACTACAGCGAAAGTTAATGACCAAGTACATTAAAATTTAAATAAACTAGAATATTAAATTGTGGTGGTACAGTATAACTCTTTTACGAAACGGAAGTTTATTTTCTTGCTACTGGATTGAACGAATCTGATAACCTAAATCGAAAATATGAAATAATTTTTTCAAGTCTCAAGTGGGAATGAAGACCTACTTGTTTGCTACTAGATTTATGTTATTGAATAAAATTTTAATACTGATTTCGTTTCGAAAACTTCATGAAAGTAGTACTGTAGGCTTTTTTAAAGAAGTTTCAGTAAGTAAGCAATAAAAGAATTTTTTAGGATCCTTTACGAAAAACCGCACTAAAACTCTTACGAATCTTCTAACATTTATATGAAATTTTATTACTTTGACCAATCTTCTTTTTTTATCCTTCTTCGTTTTTATTTTGGTCAGCCTGTCATTATCCAATCTTGAATAAAGGCCTTCGCTGTTTGCCTACTCAATTCTCTTTATCACGATTTTCCTCCCCACTTAAATCATACCACCATTTTCAAAACGTTGAATACTTCAATGTTTTTAACCCTAGAGCCGGCAATCGTCGATTTGAGACGATGTTACCGCTTCTTGAACCGGTCGCGTCGCAAAATTGGATTAGCTTCATAGTATTGCAATGTTGTCATATTAATTTTAAATTCATCTACAGAAAGCGTTGCTGTTTTGTACAACAGTTTAGTAATGTAAAAAGTAAATTTTCATATATAATACAAAAGATTATGCCTATGTTTCTCTCTAAAAACAACCCTATCCTAGACCTGAATTTGGTTATTTCTTAGTTTACATGATGTGTTTTTGTATATATTTTATTCAATTTTGAACATAGAATCGTGTTTTTGTTTTATTTTGAAATAAACTTTGTAAGTCACGATTCGTATCTAATTAATTTTGTAAGTAGAGCATAAGAAAGTTTTAAGCTATAGTGTAATCTGAAATTTCAGAAAAATATTTGTCTAAAAATCATTTTCAATAAGCTTTAGAATCCCGTACTATCAGATAAAAATTTTAATAATTTTTTTTATTGTATTTTCTATAAGTTTCTTATTAGTTTGATACGGCACGTGGTAAGGTTTGAGATTTCTAGAAAATTTTTAATGATTTCTTTACAGTTCGGTGACCTAAATGCTAGAAATTCTCTGCCGGTCTAGAAAAATGTTATTGCCAGCTATAGGGTTAAAACACACTTGTAAAGAAATCCCTACAAAGTTGTTTCCTTTGGTTTTTGTGCAATTTTTAGTTTGTCTGCTATCTTTTTCGTCGAGGTCATGACTTCAGTCTATAGGTAACCACCGGGAGTAGAAAATACTAGTCAGAGGTATCTCCTCTGAGAGTAATGAATTTCATTATACAATCAGACCCTGTAGAAAATGAAGTGAAAGTTTCATTTGCAGGGTGGAAATTAGATACTTTTGAGAGGTCCTGGCATGCTGATAAGTATATTTTTCCATTCAGTGAAGACGGCAATGATAAACCACCTCACTCCTCGTGTTAGTAAACCTTAGTAAACCCTCTAAAGGTTCAGACGAACCTTTAGGCTGATGACCTAAACAACAGCAGGTAAATACAGAAAGTACGTGGTTTTTTCACATAACTTACGTTTTAAATTTGCGGGGTATTGTTATCTCAGTATAAAACTGAGCATACCAACCGTAACTCATGCTAATTGACTTCTACGTGCCACTTCAGCTGTTTAGTTTTCTTTACAGATTATTTATTCTACGTCCATGATACTTCAGCTTGAAACTGTTTCTAGCCGTGTAGAAACAATGTTAATGCAATGTAGTGCACTAATTTTAAAACAAATAATCAATAGAAGACAGTGATCATTTAGATGGATTTTCAAAGTCAAACAATTCTGGAATGAAAAAGAAATTTAAAACATTGTACAAATGAGAATAAAGTTGTTCTGAATAATTTCTTTTATGTCATAACGCGATACATTTTTATTACAGTGTTTTTAAACAATATTTCATACTTTTAAAACTTAAACGTAGGTTAAAATTTATTTTCATGTCTATAACGATATTTAAGTGTGTAGGCCTATGTAAGTTATATGAAGAGAAAATTTGTTACACTGACAAATAGCACCAAGGAAGCACAACTCATTCCGTACGTGCTCTTGGAATTCACTATGTTTACAACACCCCTATCATCCCGCACTTTAGGGCCGGTTGACTACACTGTTTATGAACGTACCTCAACAGCATATAAAATAACCTTTCCATTCTAACCGTTTAAATTCAGTGATTTTACCAAATTTCTAACTTGCTTCAATTTAGTTCACGATCTTTTGTAAATTATGAATGTAAGACGAAGAAAGATATTTGTTACGCAGATAATTATGTGTTTATTCTAGTTAAAGAAATAACTTTCATCAATTACTGAAAAGATAGACAGTGACCTATTCTTTTTCGAATAATAAATGAAATTAAAGTGTGTAGTTCCATATGGAGGAATTTATCAGACTTGTAACTTGCTTCAATCTAGTTTATGATCTTTTGTGTATTATTAATATACGACGAAGAAAGACATTTTTATGCAGTTAATTATACGAGGTGAGGCTACTAAATAACGAGACTGACGTTGTAAAATATTTTACTTTTATTATATACGTTGTTGTTGTTTAGGTCATCAGCCGAAAGGCTGGTTTGAACCTGTAGAGGTTTTACAAAGTAAAACGAGAAGTGAGGTGGTTTACCATTGCCTTCCTCAATGAATGAAAAAGTACACTTATCAGCATGCCGGGCCCTCTGAAAAGCACATATTTTCCATTCTGCAAATGACACCCTCACTTCATTCACCACAGGGTCTGGCTGTATAATGAAATTCATTACTTTCAGAGGAGAAAACTCTGATAAGTGTCTTTTACACCTCTACCTCTACTGTTCCTAAATGATTCAGTCATTTAATTGGCTGACCATGTGACAAGAAACAGAACTATTTATTTTAGCCCTGCAACTAACAGATTGAGTGTAAATAATTTGATACTCCACCTGTCTGTTATGGGCAGTTATTATATACATAATCACTTATTGTCACCTTCAATATACACTCCTTTCTATCCCTACAACGCTACATGCGAATTTTCCATTCACCTTAGTGATTTCACTAAGGTGAAATTAATTTATTTCTATTTATAAATAAATAGATTTAAAGGTCTATAATAGGTCTTAAGGTAATAATAGATTTAAAGGTTTAATAAATAGATTTAAATAGATTTAGGGTTGCAGTTTGTCTCCGACGCTTTTTAATATATATATAGATTGGATTCTGAACAAGTGGAAGGAGAGCATAAATGCTGGTGTACAAATCGCCGATTATGATTTAAGCTGTTTGCTATATGCGGATGATCAGGTAATTATCATGGAAACTGAAAATGATTTGCAGAAAGCTGTGTTTGAACTACAAAAGATCTGTGAGGGTTATGGAGTGAAGCTATCTGCCGCTAAGTCAAAGACTATGGCCTTCAAGGGCAAGTATCCAGTCAGAACGAAAATCGTTATAAATGATAAAGTTTTAGAACAAGTCTCGCATTTTAAATATTTAGGATGTGACGTAAGCTTTTTAAAAGATGACGATGTTATGCATAAACTGAATAAGTTTAGAACAATTTGCGGGACAATACATCGAACTTTGAAAAATAAGACAAGAAAGGATACAAGAATTAAACTGTACAAAACTATGGCAGTCCCGGTTTTGCTGTATGGCAGTGAAAGTTGGACCATGACGCAACGAGAGAGAACTCTAATACAAAGTGCAGAAATGAAGTTTTTAAGGGCGACGGCAGGCTATAACAGACTGGACATGAAACATAATGAAAGTATTAGAGCAGAATACAGGTCCAACCACTATTAGACGGCATTGCGCGCTACAATTCCAGGTGGTGTGGACATATGAATAGAATGCGAGAGGAAAGACTACCAGTCCAAATATTAAGTTATGCCCCACGGGGTAGACGTGATAGAGGAAGACCGCTACGAAGATGGGTGCCGGAACAGGCTTCAGGCCTATCCGTGTTTGGGTGATGATGATGATAGATTTAAATCTATTTACTCATGATTATATCACTGATGATTAAAATTCACTTAACAAAATCTGCTGAAATTCTTGATGGCCTGCGTCGTTGCAGAAAATGGTTGTTTTAAGATTAACGCCTTAATATGAATTTTACGGCAAAACTGTATAATCACAGTTATAATTTTTTTTTTAAATATTAATCTCTGTTTCAATAATTTTTTCTCCAAATTCTAGTTTAGCATCAATTTTTAATTTTCGTAATTTTAAGTCCAATAGAGGTTGATTTTAATATGGCGGCATTCACCCATCATTAAAATGAGGTTGTTTTTCTCATTTTATATTATTTATTTACTCACGATTAAACCTAGTTTATATTTTTCATTATTTAAAATTTAAAAGATAAAGTTGTGTGAGTGTTTTATACCAGGTTTTTTTTAAATAACTTTTACGAGAATGTACATTCTGTAATATAATTTATTTATATTTATATGAATTATATTCCATTAGACTCTAATTATATTCTTCACACGTACCGTTATTGATTTGTTTATCAGTTAAAAAATATGCCTAACATAGTACATTATACAGCAATTACTAAATTAATTATTTGTGGGGAAGTGAACGCTATGAAAAATGCTTTGTGACGTTATCAAAATCTAGTAGTTAGTTGGTTGCGTGATGTTGGTTTGATGATTTGACACGATATCATTTGCTGTGTAGTTAAAAAGTAAGTGAAAATTTGTATATTACCATATTGATTTAATAATGAATATTAACTGTTAAATTTTCAATCTGGTTCGTGATTACAGTAAAAATGATACATGAACCAGAAGCCATGTGTTGGTTCTTATGTTTAATGTTGGTTATAATGTCTCTTGTTTGTTGTTGTTTAGGTCATCAGCCAAAAAGCTGGTTTGAACCTGTAGAGGTTTTACTAAGTAAAACGAGGAGTGAGGTGGTTTACCATTGCCTTCCTCACTGAGTGGAAAAGTATGCTTATCAGCATGCCGGGCCCTCTGAAAAGCACATATCTTCCACTCTGCAAATAACACCTTCACTTCATTCACCACAGGGTCTGGCTGTATAATGAAATTCATTACTTTCAGAGGAAATAACTCTGATTAGTGTCTTTTACACCTCTACCTTTTCTGTTCTTAAATGATTCAGTCATTTAATTGGCTGACCATGTGACAAGAAACAGAACTATTTATTTTAGCCCTGCAACTAACAGATTGAGTGTAAAAAATTTGACACTCCACCTGTCTGTTATGGGCAGATCTCTTGTTTATAATTATTTTATTGCAGGTATTTTGTTTGATAGTAGAAGTGCTCGACCGACTAGTACCACAAACCTAGTAGTTTCACTCAAGGAGAAAGGTAATTGTAAACCACCTGAATTTTCATTTTACTTAGTAAAAGCTCTAAAGGGTTCAAATCAAGCCAGGTTTTTTGGCTGATGACCTAATCAAAAATAAGTAGTACCTAATTCTTTTGTACAAAGTTTAACCCTTTAAAGGGCAGTACTACAGGAAAAAACATTGGTAAAATGTTAAATTTTGTTTTATAGGGACTTGGTTAATGTATTTCTAGTGCCAGAACATTAAGATATTTCTTTTTTTATGATAAGCCCAAGTAAGTATACTTATCAAGGAACGTTTATTGAAATGGAATCACAATATTTAGTGGTAAGAATGCTTATTTAAACAACTTATAGTCCTATATGTCAGAAAAATGTATAGAATAACTTATCTCAACTTTATATTAGCATGAATGCTTGGCTTTTCCGTAAAAAAATAATTTTTTTTAAGCACTGAACAAAAGTAACAATAAAACAACAAGGTTGTGTACGCTGGAATGAACCCTTACCACATTCGTGTAACTCATGAAGCAAATGGTCGCTGCGCACTATTTTCAGAATGTGGCTAGCGTACTTACCAGAGAATATCTATAAAACCATAAAATGTCAATAGGGTTCAACTGCATAGCTTATTCTTAAAAAAAATCTATCTTATTTCCAGTGGTAAGTATACTAACCAAAGACCTATAAGGGTTAAACAGGTGTAATTTTTCACCTATCGTGAGGCATTAGACTTTTCTCAATAGCTGATTTTTTTAGTAAAGAGTAGATGGTTTTATAATACTGTATTGTGTTCTATCAAATTTGATTATGTATATTTTTATTAATTTATCCTTCGTTATGACTATTTATTATTATCAAAAGTTTTCATCAAATTATCAAATGTTTTGGCTCTCGGTGAAATTCGGCTCTTCCAGTGCATGGATTGGCGCTTCGTGTCCGGATCATTAGCAAAAAACCACGTTTCATCACATGTTGTTACCTTCTACCTACTACCTAAGGGAAGTCTGCATTAAAAGGGACAAGATTTGAGTCTATGGAAGCTGTAAATGAGGAAGCGGCACGTGTCCTGAATGAGCTGACAGAAGATGACTTCCAGCACTGTTTCCAACAATGGAAAATTCGCGTGGAGCGTTGTAGGGATAGGAAAGGAGTGTATATATTGAAGGTGAAAATAAGTGATTATGTATAAAATAAAAATAAAATTTTTAACGTCAGTCTCGTTATTTAATACCCACACCTCGTACATCAACTTCTTCTTCTTATTGCGCCATCTCCCTTCGAAGGTTGGCGATCCAATTGGCTGTAATCACTCGAGATGTGACGGCTCTGAAGATCTCGGATGACGTTCTGCCGAGCCATCGACGTAAGTCCCTGAGCCAAGAATTCTGTCTCCTCCCCACTGATCTGCTCCCCTGAATCTTCCCCTCAATGATCAGCCGAAGCATCTCATACCTACCGCCTCTCATCAGGTGTCCGATGTACGCCAATTTACGCTCCTTAACAGTTAATAGCAGCTCCTTGTTCTTCGCAATTCTGTTGAGGACTTCACAATTTGTCACTCTATGCATCCAGGAAATGCGTAGCATTCTCCTGTAGAGGTACATTTCGAATGCCTCTATACGTCTTTCCAATGAGGGATTGAGGGTCCAGCTCTCGCAACCATAGAGAACGATGGGAAACACGTAGCAGCGTAGCATTCGAATTCTAAGACTTAAATCTAGATCCTTCTTGCTGAATAAGTCAACTATTACAACTATATTCAACTATAATAGTTGAATACATCAACTATTTTCAGGATAATATTACAATATAAATTACCTACGCGACAATAAGATTTTATTTTTTTTATTTTATTTTTTTTTTGGAGGGGTAAGCTAGACTTATCCTTTATATTAATTCAGAATAAAATTTGGTGCTACGATATTTTTAGTGACTTAATAAAACAGTATTTTTATGGGGTAGAATTTTCAGGTTTGTGATTCCGCTGATAATAACAATATATTTTGAAAACCCCATATCACTTCTTTCGGACCCCTTCTTCTCTTATATTATTTGTGGTTCATGTGGACAGTTTTGTCGTCTAACCCGTTCTTTACGAATTGTTGCAGGATATCGTGGTTCCGTGAGTTGTACACTGAGTAATATGCACCCCCCCCCCCTACAGCAAGGCATCCCTTCAAGTCTTTTTATCTAACATCTCTTGGGAAAACCAACTGCTCTCAAAGCTTATATTTTTACTCCAGTTTGTTAACATCAAGTTAGGTTATCGAGCCGTAAAATTCTAAAACGCAAAATGTTTATCCCGTTTGCTCTCAGTTCCCTGTTGTCATTTTCTGCATTTTAACACTTATTTTTATTTTATAGCTTAAAAGAATTTTGTTTACCACAAAAATATAGATTTATTACGTTTGTTTGATTTTCATTTTTGGTTTCTTATTTGATTTTTTCTATTTTATACAAAAATAATGAAGTACAGTTGGATTTCTATTTATCGAACTTCTCGAAATTCTCAATATATCGAAGTATTTCCTGAGTTCGTTGAAATTTTAATGGAAAACTGTTTCTGTATATCTAAAACAAATTCTATATACCGAACTTAATTTCAGTGAAAATATAAAGAACTCCATATAGGCCTTCCATAACACACTAGTCAATCCGGAACATTGAAAGAGACCAACATGATAATACAGTACGTTGAGCACTGTGGTCAACGTATAAGAGTAGTGTGGTACTTTGTACTATGAATGAACAAAAATATGTGAATACGATGATGTGGACGAAGCAGTTCTCAGAAGGGTAAAAATATTACGAGATTAAAAACATGCCTAAGCAAAAGAGAAAACTTGTTCTTTTTGTGGACAACTGCCCTGCATATCCGTCTTATGTCTCAAAAAAGTTAGTAAACGTGAAGCTTGTTTTTCCCTCCAAATACCATGTCAAAACTACAGTCTAGGATCAGATGTCTATATCAGAATTGGTTAAGTTGTGGTCAAATGATATAGCGGAATTGACGGTAAAAAAATTGTCTTTTAAAAGCCGGTTTTTCTGAAAAAACTATTGTGGAAGAAGTTAATGTACTACAGCAAATTGAGGAATGTTGGGTCCATTAGCAGATACGATAAACGATAATATTTCACTTCATGAACTTTTAAGGGTAGACGAAGAAGTAATTGTAGCAGAATATTCAATACATGCATGTTTTTCATTACTGTTGTTATTTTATTATTTTTAACAAAAATACAGTATAATTTAAGTATAGTGCCTAGCCTTATACTACTGTTTTTTTAGGCAATATGGTTACGGTCGAGTAATCTGACGTAATATAAATAGCAGTCTTGATGAGAAAAAAACAGCAATTGTCTTTATCGAAGTTTCTATTATATCAATTTTAGGAAAGCTACAATTTTGATACGTGGAGGTCCGACTGTACAAGGATAGGTACAAAATATAAAAATGTTTTTAACTTAATTTTCGTTAGTTTTGTTTTCCTAAAAATAACTTGGGTTTGGCATCTCAGTAGATCAGTATGCTTAGTACAAAGCTGAATATCTCAATACCGATTTTTGTTGTTTCAAAAAAGCAATCCATGACCCTTATTTATCATTAATGAACATGTAACTAAAGTGACTTTAAAAATTCACAATGAAATTAAGTCGTACAATTAATTACGTACCTAATCTCTAATATTCTGTGCAATATCTTTACAGGATATAGGCATACCATTGAATAAACAATGTTTAAAAGGCCTATTATTTTTCTCGTATAGGGCCAACTTATACAATAAAAAATTTTGAACTAAACAATATTTATTAGGCCTATTATTTTTCTCGTATAGGGAAAATTTTAGACCACGTGAGGTGACTTTAGACGTTTCTGGAAGTTCATTTTTCAGCCCACATTCTCAGCATTCGTTCAGTATAGGCTTCTCCTTTTTTTTAATAAATGAATCCAGGAGACTCCAAATAGAAGAATAGGACAGGTTGAGATAAAACTGATGTTAAAATTTGAACATAATGATAATCTTTTTATGCAATATAATTCAACCTCTTTATGTCAAATAATACACAACGTTTAATACACAACGATTTGTCTCAACGTTTAATTAGAAGTTTTATATTTCCCAACCAAAAACTATTTAGAAAGGATTCATGTACACTAAAATATTTCATCAATCAAGTATTTTTTAAATTTTTTTAAACAGACTTAAATTGTCGCAACTTTTTAAAGTTTGTGGCAATTTATTCACGTACCTGTAAAAGTCGGTTTGTATTCAAACAATTTGCAGTTGTGATTAGCAACACAGTAATTAATTATGTTTCTTGTGTAGTGGTAGTGAACATATAAATTCTGTAAAACGGTATTTTTCTTTACGTACATTGTCTCTTCAAAGATGTAAAAAGAATAAACTGTAAGCAATTTACGCTCTTTAAATAGTTCTGTCCACCCGGTGTTCTGTTTTCACTTTTGTTGAAACTCCTTAAGTCCGCAATTAGTTGTAAGAATTTAGTTTGGTTCATTAAGTTTGTAGCATGACATTGACCTATATTTTGGTATTAGTGGTCACGGTCATATGATCAGTTTAGCCACTACATTTATTATAACATATAAAACTATTAACAAGGAATACTTGGTATATATTTATAATATTTCTTTTAACAGTATAAATAAAATTTGTAAATTGTTAATACTGGCATAATCTAAATAAATATTCTATAGTTAATTATTGATACCAGTTAATCGTCGATATTTATAAAATTTATGTAATTATATTTAAACGACAGCGGGATTAAAATCAAGATTGCGTGAGTCAAAAGTGTAACTAAATTGTGTATTGTTAAAGATAATTAAAAAATCAAAAACGGAGATGAACAATTAAATGAGTGATGTGAATAATCATAATAAAATAAATAACGTCTTTTAAAACGATAATTTGAATTTTTTACGAACAATCAAAATTTATTAATCAAAATTTAAAATCCAACATGAAGAAACAAAGATCCGGTCAAAGCGTCATTGTGGGTGAGACGATCTACGAGATGGCAACACGACAATAAGCTCCAATAAAAGGTTTAAATTATAGAAGAAAATTAAAAAGAAGCATAATACATTATAATTAATGGAACGAAGTAACAAGTAAGGAATTATTATTATCAATTTTCTAACACGGACTATTCAAATCTATTTAATAAAATCAATATAAAAAATTTCAAGAATCAAAACGCTTTCATAGACGCCATATTCATACACACAACAATACATAATTATTTCAGCTAACCATCTTAAAATAAATAACCGGTATGAACAACGAACAACATTTCTAAATTATATGTAAATTTTGTTAATCAATTATAAAAGACCAGTATTTTATTGTAGTTAAAATCAAAGATTTAATTGTAATTTTTTTATTTTAATATGTTTCATTGTTGCAATAAACCTAAGGAATTGTACTCAAATAATAATAAATAAAAAAAAAATCCCTGAGATATAAAACAAAAATAGTAGAGTCAGTTTATTGTAAAATTTAGTATCTATATAATCCTTTATTAAAAATTAAAAACATTTAAATTTAAAATATCTTGTGTTAATTTATTTCTGATCCAATTTAATCGTAGCAGGAGTGAACGCTACAAGTTTTCTCTGTATTTTCCGGTTTTCCCAATATCCTTTCTGACTTCTTTAAACCATTTATTCGAAATCTTAGGTCTATTGTTTCGTGTCTTAAAAATACATTTTGTTAACCAGTTGTCACTCATTCTAAACAGGTGTTCGTAAAATCTTAATCAAAACACACAAAATAAGAAATGACTGATGTAGAATCTTTTAGCTTATGTTATACTCCATGATATATTTTATACATTATCACGTCGTATCAAACCTGCAGCCTTATCCATTAATTTTTATTGCATCGTCTTAAAAATACATTGTTTTTAATAACATTTAATTAATATGGAGATTTATTTGGCCTAATAAGAAATGATTTGTGATGCCATGTGTAGGTCTTACATATAACAATGCAGAATTAGCGTCTGAATCGAACAATAGCGCTTAGTGATAGTATTCCATATTGTTCTAAATGGATAGGTTACGCCTACGTCGGTTTAGTAATTAGCTTACAATCTTATCTTTAAAACAAAATTGTGCCTATAAATCTTACCTAATAAATGATCCACTTTAGCCGGATCGATTTTGTCCATTTGTTCTTTGTTCCAAACATATTCGCCTCGTAGCGATCTTCTTTTCTTATCACGAACCCAATCGTCTATTAAATTTCTACCATCTAATCTTCTGCCTTCTTCATTTGCTTCTGGATCTTTCGCTACTTTTGGAAGCCAATGTCTACGTCCACCTCCAAGCAAAACCTGCAAAAAATATTAAATATCCTTTATTAATACATATTTCAATTCACAGTTAAAGAAATAATACAATATTAACGTACAATTTTTTATTTTATTTATTTACTTATTGCAAAATGAATAATTACAATTAAGGAGAGCACTATACCTCGAAAATCGAAATAAATCGATTTTTCTCATTTTGGCGCCATTGCCTTCTGTATCTTTTTCTGTGTAATTACATATAAAAATTATAACTGTACGATAAAAATTACGGAAGCTATGCAGATTTTTGTTAAGTAATGTTTTGACCAGAATTTCTTTTAATTGAGTTAATCTGTGGAAACAAATAAGAGTTGCGATATTCAAAGAACACAGAAAGCTGAGAAGGCAATGGAAAGTGTGTCAAAAGAACCAATTCAAGAGAAAAAAGAGGAAATTATTTGATGAAAAAGAACAGTCTGGTGAGGATCAGTATTATATTTGCAGGCCAATTTTAGGGTAAGCAAAACTTTACAGCTCATTTCCCGCAAATTCACTTTTTTTCATAAAGGTACAGTTTTCTCAAAAACTATTTGACTTTGAAGGTAGAAATTTTTTGAACATGTTTCCCAGTATAATTGTGACATATGGTACTAGAATCATTGCATTATTATTACTCAGTTCGAAATAAAATAAAAAATACTACAAAAACATTTAAATTATTTTTGCATTTTTCAAAAAAAATTCTCGAAATGACATCGCTAGCTCTATATTAATAATTCTAGTACCAGAGCTTAACAAGATGTCATACAAAAGGCACAAAAAAATTAAAGTGCTGACTGTTAACGGTTTCTTAGAAACGTGTACCTAAAAAGAGGTCAATATAACATGGGTTAAATAGGAGGGACAGTGGTCCCTTTAACGCTATTACAATTAATTGCTTCAAATAGTCAAAGCTTTCTTGATATTTGTATATGGTAATTGACTGTATTTTCATAATTTTCTTCAGGTCTTCGATATTACCGTGACACATTTCCACAGACGTTCCTAGCTGTTTCCAAATCTTTTACTTTGGCTTTATTTTCTTCTCGCATTTCTTATAGCGGATTGTATATACCGTTAATATCAACTCTATCTCTGTTCAGTTCTGATTTGACTTGCATAATCTTCCTTCTACTCTTCTCTATGCAAGATCTCTTTATTAGTAGCCAGAAAGTCAATGGCATATTTCGACATTTGAGTACAAGCTCCATTAAAAATATTAGTGCACTTACTACACTGAATTTTCACTTGACGGTTTCCCACCGATTTAGAACAAGATTTTCCCTTATGGCTCATTTTACTGTATAAAAAGAACGAATCAAGAATATAAACCTCACTGGTTTCAAAGTCGTACAATATTGTTGAAACAGACACGACTTCCTTGTTATCGCATAAATACAAGAGCGGTGGGCCACAATACCTCCGTCTGCCACGAGCGTTAAATCATAACTGGTAGAATAAATAAATGATGAAATAAAAATAAAACTGGAGTACCCGAGAAAAACTTTACAAACATACCCAGTGATATGGAAATGGTTCATTTAAAATTGCCCGGGAAGCTTATTACAACTTGTTAACCAACAGAATTATACCAAATAACCAGGAGAATGTTGGACAAAAATTAATTAATTAATAACATATGGGTTCATGAAAAGGGCAACTCATTATTATCTATGGGTATGACAAATTATCTACGGTGCAACAAAACATTCCACCCTACAACAAATTCAACGATTTTAATCCAAATTCCTTAGACAAATAACTAAGGCACTCTTTTACGTTACTAATCACACATTGCACAACGATTTACGTGTTCCATACATTAACGATACATTTCATCACATCTATTCTCGGTTCAAACAGAAACTTATATATCATAAAAATCATCTCATTAGAACGCTTGCATCCCAAACTTACCCGGAAATCCGCAACGCAGACTGAAACGATGATAGAGTAGAGATATGATAGCGCAGATGTAAATTCTATCGATTTATTATTCAAGATTAATACACCGTTGGAGTGGCACGAAAGGCGGTCTCCTTAATGTCATAACGTCATTTTTGTTTTTGTAAATAACATCACATTCACTGGTTGTATTTTGTACAGTTGTGAATAAATTAACTAAGTTAAAAAAAATTAACAATTTTCGAATCGCTGGATAAGTTTAAGGGGAGACATGGTTTGGTCTGCCTGGTTCCCAGACCTCTATCTTGGATTACTTTATTTGGGTACTTAAAAAATAACGTTCACGATAAAAAAACCTGCAGATATTACAGTGTCCCTCCACTATAATGCGGGTGTCGGGAGACATACCTGACCTCCGCGTTTTAGACTAACCACGTAATTTCGAGGAGTACGTAAAGTACAATAGGGGTCAACATAAAATAGGCAGAAATCCAGCAATAATAATAATAATAATAATAATAATAATAGTAGGAAAAGACTTAATAATAGTTAGACAGAATAATAGTTAGGAAAAGACGTATGAAATTCTTTGGACACATAAAGCGGTTACCAGGAAGCAGGCTAACAAGAAAAATATTGGAGTATACAACGTCTCTCAAAAAAATGCCACCGTGGATAAGTGAAATCTATAAAGATCTCAGGAAAGCGAAAATAACAGAACAAGACATCGCAGATAGGAAAATATTTAGGAACAAGGTGGACAAGTGGGAGATAGAGCCAGAGCAGCCAAAGCAGCAGCAGCACAGTCAAAAGTCGTGGTCACAAGAAAGGAAACAGGCTTTCTCAAAACAGATGCGAGAGTACTGGGTGGACAAAAAGAACAACAAGAAGAAAAAATGATTCAGTTTGCTTATCGCCTTCCTTTAAGGGAGAATACGCTAATAATAATAATAATAATAATAATAATAATAATAATAGTAGTATAATGTATACTACTTACATAGAAACAAGTTAAATGTGGAAGGTAGGCTTGTGATATTTTTTCTTTAAATGTAAATTATTTTTTAAAATAAAAGTCATGGCTTAAACTTTGGAAAATTAAAAATAATGAAAACAAATCGCAACAAGTGACGTTTACTCTTAGACGACAAAACTACCCAACCGTTTACATTAATAATATTCCGCTGCCTCACACTACTCAAACACGCTATTTAGCTTACACTTAGACATGGAACGCACATGTTTCACACACACACGCCACAAACTCAAAATACGCTTCTATCAACTGAAACGGTTACTCGATAGACGTTCTAAATTAAACATGTCACGCAAATTAAAAATCTACAAGACAGTCTTAAAACCAATCTGGACACATGGAGTTCAACTTTGGGGATCTGCTAAACCTTCACACATGAAACTTATACAAGCGATTCAGAACAAGATTATACGAACGATAACGCTATGCCCCTTTCACATCATAAACTCAATGTTGCACAAAGCCTTACAAATCCCATACGTAATTGATGTCGCGAAACAACTATACAAGACGACCCATGACAAATTTGAATTACATGACAACCCTCTCATATAAAATATGTACACTTGGGCAATACCGGGCGCTCAGCGCAGACGTTTGAAGTGCCTCTGGCCAAGAGATCTTCTTGGCCAACTGTAGGAGTGTGGTGATGACTGCACGCTCCACCAAGTAAATCAAGTTTTGGAACATTAGCTTCACGTTTAGAAATCGTTTACAATATCGTCGTCGGTTATGAAATGGGAAACGTGTTTGATTGTCTTCTTGAACCCACTCATTGTGATCACTTGTACACAGTTCTTGCCCGGTTGAATTTGACAGTTCCAAAGCGTGTTCGTAGGCGAAAATATGAACATTTCCTGTTTCAGTTTCTTCTGTGTTACTCTGTGACAATTTCAACCAACAATTTTTATTTTTAATAAAGCTTAGGCCTACATAACTCCATGCTGTCCCAACGCTGTGTACAACACTTTTTAATGACACAGTTTTAAAAAATTTTGCCATAAAATTCCGAGTTAACGATAGCGGTTAGTAGCTCTCATCGGTAATACGCTTTAAATGCCCGGAAAACTCCTTGATCTAATGATTCGATCAAAGATGTTGTGTTCGTGAGTAAAATTATTGCGAATATTTTCCCATCTTTAGATTTCAGTAAGTCAGCAGACGGGTGAGCAGGGCAACTGTCAAGAAATAATAAAGCTTTTTCTTTCAATTTTCGAACTTGTTCTTAATTTTTGACCCAAGGCACAAATTCATCGTGAATCATATTGTTGGTTATTTCAAAGGATATATAATGGGTTTATATCCGATGCAAAAGTAGGATAATTAGCATTTCATCATTTTATTTTATTTAGCTACTATATTTTTTGGGGGCAAGTTATACACCGCGTTATATCCGTGTCAGCTCCATATCGAACCTCGTTTAGCGGGATTGTACTGTAATGAATCGAAAAATAAAAAAATTGGCAAATCTGTTCTTGTACCACCAGACGTGAAACACAAAGTTATAAAAAGTTATCACTTGAGGTTCGAAACATTCATTCAATTGTTTTCAACATTCATAATCAAATACGGCACTCATCTACGAGTATATCTCGTATAAAATATAAAAATGCATTATATTATTTATATTTACAAATTAAAATCATACTGTCAGAATCGCTCTGCCAGATCCAATACGGTAGAACGCTTTAGTCTGTGTACATAGCTGATGCTGTCATCGTTGTTTCAATGGTAAATATATCAAACGCCTAAATAAAAATTTTTGAACATTTTTAATATATGTATTAGTAAATACATTTGTTTATTTGCTCATACATTAATGTATGGTGTTTAAATTGAATTGTAATCTCCTTTCCCATCATAATATATAATTATAATAATTGTCAGGCGTATTTGATTACCAAAATAATTTGTTGCATGATTGAATTGGAAAACAAATATAATTATGCTTCAATTAAAATCATCGGTATTGTTAATAAATTACATTCCAATGACAATCAGCTAAAATGTTTCAAATCGACATATTATCAAAATGCAATAACTGAAACATTTAATTAGTTATTTTAATTCATACATTTCTATATACGGAACGAATTGAATTGAAAAATCGTTTTTCGATAAGTATGTAAATTTTTGGAAAATTGGAAAGCAAAATTATTGTAACATGTTCACAGCTCCGTGGAACTTAGATCGTAACCGGACCCTTACACACACGAGCAGCAACCTGCCTTACCCGCGTTCTGCAACCTTTAGTAATGAGTCACCTAGGCACTTGAATGCAATACTACCATTTTAGTTGAAATTAACTTTATCAAAATTGTATAATAATTCTCAAAATCTACGTATTATTCCTTGACAAATGAGTCCAAACACGGTGATTGTGTGATAATCCTAAGCTTTTCCGATGTTTGATTTCATTCTGACTGCCGTTGTTCAATAATATTATAAAAAGTTAATAAATTTAACAATCATCATTGTTATTATAAATGTAACAATTAATAGCATAAAAAAATAATAAATAAATAAATAAAATTTATAAAATATGCAGTGCTATAGAATTTTATAAAAAACGACAGTGTTAATCAAATATTATATTTTGATACGATTAACGGAATAAGTTGTAATAGTTGTTACATGTATAAAACATAATAATACTTATTGTTATATTTACAATAATTTTTAAATTTATTAATATTATAGAACAACGGCAGCAAGAATAAAATCCGACATCGGAAATTATTATCACAATGACACCGTGTTTGGACTCATTTTTTAAAGAATAATACGTTGATTTTGAAAGTTATACAATTTTTATAAAGTTATTTACAACCAAAATGGTAGTATTGCAGTCAAATGCCTAGTAGGTGACTCACTACTGAAGCATGTAAAACACCGCTAGGCAGGTATAGGGGTGCTGCGCACGCGTGCACGCGCGCGCGCGTGTGTGTGTAAGGGTCGGTTTATGATTTAGGTTCCGCGGGGCTGTACATATTATAGGCTCTATCTTACAAAAAAAACCAATTAGTACTGGAAATGGAACGATGTTTACATCAGTTTGGATCGCAAGTGGAAGGGGAGATATGCGACTAAAGAATAACCAAATAAATGTGTTATAAAGAAAAGAATTAAGTTTTAAAGAAGACGGCTATTGCATGGTATTTCTCAGGGGTGTATGACGTTGGGTATGCGCGTCATTCGGTCTGCAAATTAAGCACAATGGACGATAATGATAATAACGAGGTGGGCGGTCATAAAATTTTCTACAACTACCCTTTGATAAGTCACCGATACTTGAGTAATTTATGACAGGGAAGCAATAAAAGTACCCTCTATCTCCTTCCTGAAGAAAGGGTAGAGAGTAATAAACAGCAAACCTAGAAATAACTAAACTACAAAGGAAACTAGCCTTACGTACATCAGGTAAAACATGTCATTCAATAGAATTTCTGATAATGAAACCAACATTCCTATAACTCGAATTTTCTATATCTCGAATTGAATTTCAGTTCCCTTCATTCAACCTTCCATGCATTTACTGTGTAAAAATCCATCTATAACTCGAATTCCGTCATTTCTCCAAGTCGAACTTTTCATTTAGTTTCTTTTAACGAAATTATGTACATAGTTCTCAAAATAGCATTTTTGGTCTTTTGAAAACTGTAGGTACAGTACTGTTTCTTTTATTTTAAGAGAAAATGTTCGACGAAAAAAGGTTACAGACCCTCAAAGTCATCTGGTTGCCTTTGCAGGCCTAACAAGCGTAAACCAAAACAATGAATTTCTTTGAATCGACGAATCTTTGGTGGACCGCAGAACAATAGATCCATAGCCTGTCGGTACAATGTACCATATTCAGCATGTAGTCTACTGTAATTATAATAGCGTAATTTTGGAATACTGTAGTCTATAGTGTATAAAATATGTATACATTACTTAACACTGTAGCTTATAACTAAGTTAAATGCAACGCGCCGTATAGTACTGTTTTGCAAAATTACGCATGTCCTAAGTAGGCCTACATATTTCACATAATTGTAGGCTACTGTATTAGCCTATGTGGAATGTTCTGTGTTTTTTATTTTGTAATAACTGATTTATTGTTATTTTTCCATAACTCAAAATTTCTGTATTTTTTCTGAATTTTTTTTCTCATCCCTTGAGGATTCAGGTTATAGAAGTTCGACTGTATTAGAACCGATGTTAGACTTAGTGTAGTTTTTATACTCCATACATTTCAGTCAATGTTAATGTCGTATCATTAAAATAGAATTTTTAAACTACTGTAATTATATCAAATTAAATCATTATTGAATTAAAGTACTATTGTAGGCCTACAACAAAAAAGTGGTTTTCTCGTCCCTACTAACAATATTACCGATTTCGGTTTTGTTTACTTTCTCTTGCCTATATGAATATATAGGAAGGAAAGTAGGGCCTATTGTTTTCATGTCGATTTTTCGAAATCGAGTTTTTACCGGTTCTACACGTTTTCAGACCCCTCAATCCAAAAAAAACACGTTTTTAGCGAATGGTGTGTGTGTGCGCGCGCGCGCGTGTGTGTGTGTGTGTGTGTGTGTGTGTGTGTGTGTGTGGTGAATAGAATATCTCAAGAACGGAACGTCGTACGAACTTGAAACTTAAGTTAGACACCACAACTGGAAGTAGTAGTAGCTAGCTTATTCGTGTAATTTTTCACTTTACTGCGATTTTCTCAAGAACGGCTCCCACGATTTTTTTTTAAATCGCCTCGTTTAGTATATTTTTTATGCTTAACAAGATAGGGTAGGCGTCATGTCTGCTGAAATTCTTGGAGAGGCTGTTTTCACGTAAAAAAATTGTTTTTATAAGATTGTGGCTTTAATATGCAATTTAGCGCAAAAATGTATAATAAAAGTTATAGAGAACTAAAAATCCTACAACTTTTATTTCAAACTTTTTTGTATAACGCTTAGTTTAGTGGTCATTAGCGATTTTCTGTATTTTTTTCTTACGAAAACGTGTAAAAAATCAATTGTTTTAAGATTTCGGCCTTAGTATGCATTTTACGACAAAAGTGTATATAATTAAATTTATAGGAAATTAAAATATCTACAACTTTTATTCAGAGCATTTTTCTCTACTGAGCCGAGTTTAGCGTGAAAGAGTGATTTTCTGCATTTTAAAGACAAACTGAAGTTGATTTTCATTTTGCGTCTTTCACTCATGATTAAAATTAGGTTGTATTTATTGGGGTTAGTTTTTTGTTTATTTCTAATGTTTTATTACTAATGTTAGGTTATATTGTTAATTATTTGCATTGGCAAGAGAAAGTTGTGTGAGTTTCACACCAGATTTTGTTTTTTTTTTTTTAAAGATAACTTGATCGAGAGTGTTCTCAGCTTGATTAATTAAAAATAAAAAACCGCGGTGGCCTAGGCTATATATTTAACAAATAAAATTTAAATAAAAAAATAAAAAATCCCCTACACAAAAAAATATAAAAAGTTAAAAAGAAATCTTTATATTCGACCCTTTTAACTGTAACGTGTGTGTCTATCTGTGACACCATAGCTCCCGATAGGATGAACCGATTTTGATTTAGGTTTTTTTTTGAAAGGTGACTTGATTGAGAGTGTACTTAGCTACGATTCAATAAAACAAGTGTAGGCGTTTAAAAAAAAACTGAAATATCAAAATTCGATCGTCGCGTGGTGTATGTGTGTCTGTCTGTGACACCATAGCTCCTGTACGGATGAACCATTTCGATTTAGTTTTTTATTGTCTCTAGCTCTATATGCATATGTAAGATGGAAAGTACTGGGTGAAGTGCATAAAAGTAGTTGGTACTAAGTAGTTCCAACTAAGTACAAAAAGTAGCAACTACGTTAGAATAGTAGTTACTTAAATTGGTGAGAATAAACATCTACTACGTAGTACTTGTTAGTAGAAACTAAGCCATGAGTAGTTGTAACCGGTAAAAAACATTAGTAGTAGGTACCTAAGTAGTAGTTACTAAGTGTTTAGTTAGTATTAAGCAAAGCAGTGGAGGGAGAAAGTTGTAAACGTTTCAGTTCACCTCTCTATTTGATCCTAAAGTCCTGTCCCTCAGGTTCTAAAACATCAGGGTTGAAATTCTTTGTTACAGGAAATTGATAATCAGAATTATCATTTGAATATTTTGCAACATTATGGAATATCGTGCAACACAAAATTAATTTTGGAATATTTTTCCAGAGACATTCCACAGTATTTCCAAGAATTAGAAATATTTTTTCAGCTGCCCAAATATGCGTTCTACGAGTATTACAACTCTTTCTGTGAAATGCAAGTTATTAAATTTCTGTTCCGGACTCCAAGCATGATTTTTAAACTGGTAATCAACCAAGGTGGTATCCAGTACCCACTGTCTCTAAGCAGACCCATGAAACTGCAAAATTATTTGGTATCTTGAACTACGTTTCCAAATTCTACTGTCATGTACACTACCGGGCCACTGTGCATTCACACTAGTAATTCATTCAGCACCGTCACTAGGAACCTGAGCATTTCAACTTGCAGATACTTCCTATTTATGTACTCGTCACCATATCGTTGTGGTTTTAGTATTTTTAGACGTGTGTAGTCTACTGCACCAACCACTGTTTGTATTTGAAATCGTTTTTGCCATAATAACTTAGCTTCAATCAATAGTATAAACAAGTGTAACATTTGTTAGATATTGTAGGCATTGTAGGTTAGCTGAGACTGAAGTAGGAAATCTAATCCAATCTTGAGTTTTCGCGAAAATATTGTCAATTACATATGTAATATTTTCTTCGTAGAGTAGTACAATGAATTTCAAAGTCTTCTGCTATGCGGCTTTGGACCCTGGATCCCTGATGTATCTTTAAAAATTTTCCATTCTCTTTCTGGAAGTTACAGCACCCCCTTAAGTTTTTCAGTATTTTTAAGAAAACGGTCCCATAAGAAACCAATGCTTTCGCTTATAAAATGTACCAACGTTTATATTTACTTGAACTTGCATCTTTTCTCTCACGGTAGTATTTAACATGATGTAAATTTATAAAATAAGATATCTCTCTGCAATGGTTAAATTCGTAAGCACCAAGGTGAGCATGATCGAAGGTGAGCTACGTAACGAATTTCTTAGTTGTTACTAGATTTCGAAGTTAGTTAATTCTTTTTATTCTCTTCGTTCTTAGTACTGTACTTACAAACGAAATACTACAAAACCCAGAAAATTATAGTAACAACTAAGTTGGCCAGTAACTACTTAGCGGAGGTTAGTCGAACAAATACTAACATTTTTTATTGTCTTAAAATATCATAGTAACTACTTAAAGGGCTATAAAGGGCTTCTGTCATCAACTGGAAGGAGACCCCTTAATTCCTTTTACAAAAGGCTTAAGGGAACCAGCCGGGATAGAAGGCTAGTGTCCTATCCATACATTCACGTTGTGTGGCCTGTTAGTAACCATGTGACCGCTCATCAGCACGATAACCGGCCCATGGTGAACGGAACTGGAAGGGCTGCCCATTCCACCCTGTCAGACGGTGGCTTGGGGCACTCAGTCTGCCAACCAAAAAGCTGAAAGCAACAGTTAACTACAGCTTTTTCTGTTTTTCTGTCTGACTAGAATTATTGTAAGGAAACTCCTTCATGTATGATTCTGGTTAAGCTTACTTAGTATATGCAGATCTTCAAGAGCTTCGAGAACTTCAAGAACTTCGAGAACTTCAAAATATGAAAAATTATGATGGCGTCCTCTCTGGTAAAACATTCCGGAGATAAACTAGTCCCCCATTCGGATCTCCGGACGAGGACTATCAGAGGGGACTTCATCAAAAAAATAAAAGTCTCTGAAATTCTGCGAGTTGGAACATGGAATGTTAGGAGTTTAAAACAAACTGGTAGGTTAGAGAATTTAAAAAGGGAAATGGATAGGTTGAAGTTAGATATTGTAGGCATTGGTGAGGTACGCTGGGATGATGATCAAGACTTTTGGTCAGGGGATTATAGGGTTATTAACACTAAAGCCATCGGAGGGCAGGGCGGAGTGGGTCTAGTAATGAATAAAAAGATTGGACAAAGAGTGACTTACTATAAGCAGTGTAGTGATAGGATTATCATGGTTAGAGTAGATACGAAACCAAAGCCCACCACTATAGTGCAGGTCTACATGCCTACGTCTTCACACAGAGAGGAAGAAATAGAACAAGTATATGAGGAATTAGTTGAAGTAATAACATATGTCAAGGGTGATGAAAATTTGATAGTTATAGGAGACTGGAATGCAGTAGTTGGAGAAGGGAAAGAAGGAAAGATAGTCGGAGAATATGGTCTAGGGAAAAGAAATGACAGAGGGAGTCGGCTGGTAGATTTCTGCTCCAAATATAATTTAGTGATAGGCAATACTCTTTTTAAGAATCACAAAAGGAGGTTATACACTTGGATGATGCCAGGTGACAAGGGAAGATACCAAATAGATTACATAATGGTTAGACAAAGATTCAGAAACCAGATTATGAACTGTAAAGCCTATCCAGGTGCAGACATAGGAAGTGATCATAACTTAGTAGTAATGGATAGCAGGCTTAAACTTAAAAAACTGAAGAAGGGACAGGGAAATGCTAGGTGGGATGTAGACAAACTAAGAGAACAAAGCAACCAGGTAGGTTTCCAGGAGAGTATTCAAAAAGGGATAGAAGAAAGAGGTAATGACACAAGAAGTGTAGAGGAGGAGTGGATAAACTTCAAGGAGGTGGTAGTGAAAGCAGCGGAAGAATGGTTAGGACATACAAAAAGAAGAGGTAGGAAACCGTGGATTACTAATGATATTTTAGAACTGATGGATGAGCGAAGAAAATATAAAAACGCAAAGGACGAGAGAGGTAAAAGGCAATATTGCTACTTGAGAAATACCATAAACAAAAGGTGTAAGAAAGCGAAGGAAGAGTGGATCAGAGCAAAATGTACGGATATTGAAAGTAAAATGGCAGTTGGTAAAGTGGACGCAGCTTACAGAAAAATAAAGGAAAACTTTGGAGAACGAAAGATGAAAGCTGTTAATTTACAAAGCGCAGGTGGCAAACCATTGTTGAATGGCCAAGAGAGAGCTGAAAGATGGAAGGAATACGTAAACCAACTCTACAGGGGAAAAGAAGTAGAACATGATGCGATAGAACATGAAACTGATGTTGAAGAAGATCAAAGAGGGGACCCTATACTACGAGAAGAATTCGATCGGGCACTTAACGATATGAATATGAATACGACACCAGGAATAGATAACATACCATCGGAATTATTATTACGATGTGGCGAAGTTGCTCAAAACAAATTATACAAACTGGTGTGCAGAATGTATGAGAGCGGAGAGGTACCATCGGACTTTAAAAAAAAACATTATGATTCCAATATCAAAAAAGTCAGGAGCGGAGAAGTGTGAACATTACAGAACCATCAGCCTAACATGCCATGCATCTAAGATACTGACAAGAATTATATACAGGAGAATAGAACACCGAGTAGAAGAAGTATTGGACGATGACCAGTTTGGATTTAGAAGGAGAATGGGAACTCGAGATGCAATATTGGCTCTGAGACTGATTATTGATAAAAGGATAAAGAAAAATAAAACTACTTTTATGGCATTTGTAGATTTAGAGAAAGCATTTGACAATTTGGACTGGAGTAAAATGTTTAAAACTTTGAAAAGGCTAGGAATTAAATACAAAGAAAGGAAAGTTATCTACAGTCTGTATAAGAATCAAACGGCTGTTTTGAGAATCGAGGGGTACGAAAAAGAGGCTGCTGTAAGAAAAGGTGTACGACAAGGTTGTTCTTTGTCACCACTACTTTTTAACTTGTATATAGAAGAGTATATTAATATACTCTTACAATATAGAGTATATTGTACTTGTATATTAATTTTTTTTTACATTTTAACAGAAGTTTTCAAAAGGTTTGAACAAACAACAAATGTACGATTCATCAGTTTTATTAGCCTACATTTTTGTAAGTAACTAATTCTATTGTAATCTGAAAACAACGTAGCACTTAAATGAAACATATGATAAACTTTACTTTCAAAATTACTTTAAATATTCCTTTTTCATAAATTTTAATTAGGCTTTCGGTCAACATGCACGAAGGAGTTGGAGTTTTCTGGAATAACTATGAAAAACTTAACGAGAATGAAGAAAAACAACTTGCGAACTAAAGAGTGGCATTATTTTGGAACAATCAACATACGGACACTTCTGCAGACAGGTAAATTAAAGCGAACACTGGGTTAGATGGCGAAACAACATATTCTAATACTCGCTTTACAAGAAACGCGTTTTACTGCCGCAAAAACTTTTGATTCTGGAAACATTAGGATGTTTACAGGACAACTTGAACCAAGAATAGGAGCTGACCTACAGCAACTCGGAACAACATTCTGCGGAACTAACGGATCATAGACTCAACAACAAAATTCCACTCACCTTCTGAAGGACCTGTACTTTAATTATAAAATGCGGAAATATGAGATGCTCAATATATGTGATGCATACACACAACTATCAACGTGGACATTCGGAGAAATCTAGAAGAGGTGGAGCAATCTGGGAACAGATAAACAATAAAGCACCAGAGAAGAGGGTCCGATTTTTAGTTGGTGAATTCAACGCAGAAATCGGTAAACAACAGTTCCGGAAGATTGTCAGCGACTATCCAGCCCACAAGAAAACAAACAGGAATGGTAATATTTATTGAATTGTGTGAAACATTTAATCTTAAACAGATGTCCACTAATTTCATGAAACTCCCTAGGAAACCGAAAACATGGCGAACTCCGGAATAAAAATTTGGTAAATTCCAAAGAGATCATGTTACAATCTGGAAAGAAAACATTAAGAAAATCATGAGCGAACAAATGCGGAAAGGTGAAGAGCCCGAAGAGAAATATCAAAAAAAAGATTCGAGGGGTAGAAACAAAACTTCATCTCAACCAAAGACAAGAGAACTTTTGAGGATTGCCACAGAACTGAAAAACAACGAAGCTGCTGGAGAAGACTCAATCTGTGCAGAAATGTTGAAACATGGTGGAGAAGTAACCATCAGAGCACTTGGAAAATAAACTGAAAAGATCTGGGTAACTGAGAAGATTCCATGTGAATAGAAAACGTCACTGATACACCCACTGAACGGATGTAAACAATTACCGCGGAATTTTCGTTTTACCCATGACATATAAAGTAGGCCTACACTCCAAAAAATGTTTGACTAGACTAGACGAGCAAGTAGATCAGAAACGGGGTGAACATCAAGCCGCGTTCAAAAAAGGAAGATCCTACGGAGAGTAGATAAACCACCTAATTTTAGTACGGAAAGTTATATTCCAAGAGATATAGTGGTAGTGTTCGCTGATTTTAAGAAAGCTTATGATTCAGTAGACCAACAAACACTACTGAATATTTTAAAAGAATTTGGAATGGATATTAAAATAACGACAATCATTAAAGAAACCTTAAGACCGCCACAAAAAAGTAAAAAGTAAAATTTCTAGAAGAAATCTTCGGAGAGTTTGAAATTAAAACAGGCGTTAGGCCGGGTGATGGACTGTCACCGAGGTTTTCACCCGTGTGCTGGAGAAAGTTATTTAGAAATAATAAATGGAACTTGCCAATAAAGGATTATTAAGGGTACCCGGAACGAAAGAAATTGGAAAATTTTCACATTTCCGGTTTTTTCAAACTATTAAAATTTAGAGTATCCTGCATCCAACGATACGGGTTTAATTGTCGGGGGTTTTGCAGTTTTGTTTTTGTAATTACAAATATACTGAATCCTCACGTTATTTTTTAAACGTTACCATTTGCATAAAATCTCTATTTTTTAATGGCAACAGATAAACACAACATAATTACATATTTTTTTTATTTTGTGCGATATTTTTTGTTTTAAGACTTTAATGTAGCACCAGACCACTTGTAAATATAACAAGTTATATTAACCTCTGAACTGTACAAAATAACACATCGAATTATTTAACGTATAATGCGTTCTCTTTTAGTTTTTTCTTGTTTCCCGTAAATAGCAATTTTTGAAGCATAAGGAACATTTTCTAAGCCAACTGCGAATGGATTTCAATGAAATTTTTGCACAGCCTTTCATATCATAATTTCAATGTATTGAGTTAATATTACAGTAAAATAATGTGTTTAAATATTTATTTCCCACTTCAATAGGCAAAAGTAATGATTTCAAAAAAGGTAATTTCAAAAACAATGTCTTATCTTCCTAACAATACATTATCAAGATGCTACTAACTCAGTGGGTGTAGAATAGCCTGAAAAGTTACCACAAAAAAATTGGACAGGATAACTCGAACAGTTTTTGAGAGAATGTTCCTTACATTAACATTACGGAAGACCAAAGAACGGTATAAAGGTAAACTATCTTGCTTTTACAGACAACCTAGCAATCGTTTCTAGAAACACGGAAACACCAAGTACAGATAAAGCCAATATAGATAAACACCAAGTACAGAGTACAACCAGATAAAGCTGAAATACAGATTTCCTTCGAAAAACTAAATACATATAAAACATCAAAACAGCCCCGCATCACCTGACACAATACGGAAAAATTAGGAAAGTTGATAGCTTTAAGTACCTAGTGAAGATAACCAAAGATAAGGGAGAAGGAAGCGAACAACTACAGACGAGGAAAAATGGCCGGTTTACTTCGAGGAACTCACCACTTTTATAAGAAGAACGCGCTCTCCAGACAAGCCAGGATTAGACATAATACAGCGATAAAACCTGTGGGTCTGTAGGCAAGTGAGTGTATTAAAATGACCGGGAAGCCTGGTCTAAGATGAGCAGAGAAATTTGAGAGATAGATCGTCCGCAAGATAATGGGTCCGAGAAGATAGTAGACGGACAATAAAGGTTAAAAGGTCGAGAAGAACTGTACAAAGGAAACGACCGAATAATGGTAACGTTTAGAAAAAGTAAGCTAAAATTTTACGGACACCTCTAGATATAGAATGGATGACAACCGGTTGACAAAACAATTATTTAAGGCACTTAAAAATACCTAGACCTAAGGTATCGGATAAATGGTTTAGAGAAGTCAAAAAGGATATTGGGATAACCGGAATAAACCGAAAAAATTTAGTTAACCAAACCAAATTCAGGCAACTACGTAATTAAGGACTTTAAGGGCTTCCATGAAAAGCAAAAATAGAACACCGCGTAGACAGAAGAAAGAAGAAAAGCCTACAGTGAGCAAATGCTGAGAATGTGGGCTGCGAAAACAGCTTCCAGAGGCTTACATCATCTCACGTGGTTTAAAATTGGCTCTTTACGAGAAAAAATTAGTGTTGTTTATAGTTGCTTATGTATTTTATTATTGCTGTCCCTGCGTCAGCGCAGAATCAGTGACTGCAGAAACGATGTAAGTAATTTTTTTTCAAAATGAGTTTTCATTCACATCTGTTAAATTACATGTCGATACATTGTGTGTATAAACAACACAATTCGTATTCATTTAGAATGATTTTTCATATGCGTTTTCATATACGTTGAGTGTAAAAACAACGCAAGTCACTCAAAGTCATAAAGTTCTGCATAAGTCAGTGACTTATGTAGTTTCTGCAATCACCACGGAGTAGTGGAGCGCTGCTTACTCATCAGTCGAACTGCTGTAGCCGAAAGTATTGTTTACAAACGGCGCGCTAGGAAATTTCATTTAAAAATAGATGAAATAGTTAAATTACGCGAAGAAAAAGATGATGTGGCCCGGATCAGTTTTGATTTTATCCTAAATTTGCCACTCCCACACCTGCCAGTTCAAGACGTATTTTATCAAATTTTTTAATTTTTTATTTACCATAAGGGGGATGCAAAAAAGGACTAACGAAATTTGTCTAATGCTACTAAAATATGTAAATAACAACATTCCAGCAACAACAAAAACATTGTACTTGGTTTCTGACGGATGCCCAGGGCAAAACAAAAATCACACTGTGATGCGTTTATGTCTTGGCCTAGTTGACACTGTGCGTTTTGATAAAATTATCCATATCTTTCCCATTAGAGGCCATTCCTATTTGCGCAATGACAGAAATTTTGTTATAATAAAGAAGAAATTGAAGAAGTTTGACCAAAATTACTTAACACAACAGTACATTGACATATTAAAAGCCAGTAGTGATAAATTCAATGTAGAAACTCTCAACACTTATGACGCTTTGGAGTTCAAGAAGTGGTGGCCAGCATATTATAAACGTGTTTGTCTTTCTACTGACTCATATGGTAAACAGGTCCCTAAACATTTGAAACAGGCATTAGCTCCCTCAGAGTATCTGAAATATGAATATTCTTTGCCTTGTAAGGGAAAATCATTACGCAAAAGTTTATTGATTGTGCGTTGAAAACACTGTTTTTGATGTACGAAAAGCAGGAGGATACTGCCAACATGCTTGCACTCCAACACAGAAAGCATTTGGTGAGAAGATACCCATTAATACAAACAAACTTGACGATATTGCAAAGTTGAAACCGTACATTCCGCAAAAGTTCCTAAAATTTTACGAAAATAGTGATAATTGGCTATCAACACAGGAGGATCACCCAGACGATAACGAAGATGAGTTATTTTGAGACAGTAATTTTTATTATGATGATGTATATTATTGGGCATTTTATTTTTTTGTGACAGTGTATGAACTAACAGTAATATTTCACTCTTTCATGACAACAGAAAATGATCAGCTGATTTTTATTTTTTACTGCTATTATTGTGTGATTATTATGGTATGTGTGATTTGAATATTTTTTCAATTTTAGATAAATTTGATTATATTATCTACATTGATTGTATTAATAAAATACTTTTTAATCAATATAATAATAATAATCATTTTTTGAAAATTAAGGTCATTGAGTGCAGAAACTACGTAAGTCATTAAAATAAATTATTTTGAAAATTCTCAACCCACCATATATTTACAAAAACGTTTTAATGCTTGAATTGACAAGAAAGAATAGTAGTGTTAACTACACCAAACCCAAAATGTAAATGATATTTAGTTTTTTTTGAAAACAGTTTTTTCTCATTCCTGTAAAATTTAAGAATTGTGACTTATGTTGTTTCTGCAATCACCGATTATTGCTTATGTATTTTATTATTACTGTCCCTTCGTCAGCGCAATACTGTTTATTAGCATCTATGATTGCAGGTCTAGTTAACTTTTCAAATAATGAAGGAAAGTTTGTCTAATTTATTAGAAATTATTCATTTTCCCGTATTTTATGTACTTCAATATAGTTTTTGTATTATTTAATTAATAAAAAAGACATAGGCTTACTTTAACAAACGTCTTCGAACAATAAAATTATTGAATGGTTAACAATTTTCTCATTTGCTAACACTCTCCTACAAACAAAATATAATTATCTTATATCTATTAGTTTTTAGTCTAATCGATTAATCAATTAATTAACTAATAATAAATCTATTAATCTATTAGTTTGCTAAATAAAATTATCAGTTTTAGTGTACACCCTAACACGAAACGCTCTCAATATTTTATTTCTGCTCCGTCGTTGAGCTAGAAATAACCATAGTTCTTCTAAGTGCATATTATTATTACAAACTACAAAGAAATGAGAAATAACAAAAGCAGTGGCAAAGACGGTACAACAACAGAAATTTGGAAATACGCTTCTGAAAACATACATGAGGCCAAAACCTTGTAACAACCTGGGAAAAAGAGGAACTACCAGAGCAATGGACGAATGCTGTAATCTGCCCATTACACAAAAAGGGGGAGAGGTCAAATGCCGACAATTACAGGGGAATCTCTTTACTAGATTGCACCTATAAAATATTTTCGAGGATAATTTACAACAGAATTAAGGGTCAACTAGATGCGGAATTAGGTGAATATCCGGGAGGTTTTAGACCTTGGAGAAGCTGTGCAGACCAGGTTCTAACGTTAAAATTAATAATGGACTATTACAAAGGAAGAAACAAACAACTGATGATCGCTTTAATAGACTTCAAAAAGGCGTATGATTGTATACACCGAACATCGATGCTCAAAATCTTGAGAAATATGGGACTGGATCCGAAGTTAGTCCGATTGATTGAGCTGACTATCGGGCACAAGATCTAGGGTAAAATTTCGTGGAGTATTCAGAGGATTTTCAGATTAAAACAGGACTCATACAGGGAGACGGTCTGTCACCGCTATTGTTCAACTGCGTCTTAGAATACATCATCAGAAAATGGAAACTGGAAAATCCGGAAAATATTAAATGCGGAAGAAAACAGAAGAGCCACATCAAAGCGAATTGCCTAGGTTTTGCGGACGATCTGGCACTGCTGGGGGGAAGCATGGCAGAGCTACGGAAACAAATTGTGTTGCTAGAGGATTTGGCTGCAAAACTTGGTTTAAAGATCTCATATGAAATAACCAAAATCATGGCTATCGACCCTCTGGTAGTCAGTAAAGTACAAGTGAATGACAACTGGATAGAAATCGTAGAAAACTTTAAGTATCTCGGAGAAACCATAACGGAAACGAAAGTTCTGCATGGAGGGAACGTATCAACACGTTCCTTAAAGCTCAGAAATGCACCCAAAATACCTACAACAAAAGGTCTTTGTCCACCGGCTCTAAAATACAGCATTATAGAACTGTTGTGCAACCAGAGGTCACTTATTGCAGCGAAACCCTGACGGGACTGACTAAGAGAAACAGGATTCGAAAAGTTCAGATGCTGGAAAGAAGGATGCTAAGAACCTGCATTGGAAAACGAATGTTCAGAGATAGTATCTGGATGGTACCATCCAACAACTTCACACTTTTTCTGGCATCCAACACACACTTTTTTGGCTGGTACAACTTCAGAGAAGTTTACAGAAACATTGAACCTGTAACAGACACAATGCGCAAAAAACGGATCTTTTTCCTTGGACACATCATAAGAACTCCACAAACAAGAATCCTCAGACAACTAATAGAATATATGTGGGACCTTAAGTCGGGGCCGGCTTGGATTCGTGAAGTGAAGAAGGACTTAGTGGAGCTGAACCTAACATTGGAGGACCTTGAAAAAAATCCGATAACCTGAAAGCGATCAAACACACAAATATCAAGTTCAAAAAAACGGTTAGAAAAATACAGAACCCTAGAGTTTTTTCAGATGCTGAACGGGCTGCTAGATCCCAGAGAATGAAGAACTACTGGGAGAGGATTAGGAGGAAATTGAGGAACTGATATTATTTGACTAAAGTGGTCCAATGGGCCTTACAAGAAAAACACAAAAAAAAAATAAGCCGGATTGTGAAACCAATTTTAGTAAAATTAACATATTTCATGGCGTCATGAAATATGTTAATTATTTCCATTCGATCTGCTAGTTCCAGGGCTACAAATATAGTTCTGTTTCTTATCACATGGTCACCCAATTATATGACAACTATTCAAGAACAGAAGAAGTAGAGGTGTAAAAGACACTAGTCACAGTTATCTCTTCTGAAAGTAATGAATTTCATTATACAGCCAGACCCTGTGGTGAATGAAGTGAAAGTGTCATTTTCAGGGTACAGAGTAGATGCTTTTCGGAGCGCCTGGCATGCTGATAAGCATAGGGCTACTTGTTTACTCGGTGAGGAAGGTAATTGTAAACCACCTCACTCCTCGTTTTACTTAGTAAAACCTCTAGAGGTTCAAACGAACCTTTCGGCTGTTGACCCTAATAACAACACAGGAACTAGAAAGGCAAGCGAAATGTTTTTCTTTTATTTGCAGCATTTTGTCTAGATAATATTTTAGGAAGGACATTTGTCTATTTTTCAAATTTTGATTAATGTTGAACATGTCTGATAAAAAAATATAGCTGAAATTAAGTGTATCTTGGCCATCACGGTATTATTTTGCTTAAAACTTGGAAATCACTGTGACAATTCAAAATAGTTTTTTTAGAAGTAAATACTTTTCTTAAAGTGATGAATATAAAAAACTAGAAGTTAAGGTAAAATACTAATCAAATATTATTTAAATAAATTTATGCGCAAAATACTGCTCTTAACTACGCTAAGCTTATTAAAAACAAAAACCATGATACCATCAATGAAAATTTTATCCACAGTTGTTTTAAATTAGGATGTATCATTATAAGGCTGAAATATTCACACTTCAAAAACAAATAAATTGATTGTTAAGATACATTAATGTTCTTCACAATACACGATTACTACAGTTTACACGTACTGTTTTTTAGGGAGAAAAAGCAAGGATACCTATTAGTTTTTACAGTAATTTTTTTCTATATCGTGAATGTGTACGTTACAATCTGTTCAACTCGAAAACAATAAGTAATCGTATGGCCCAATGAGATGAGGTTATGTGTACGCCGCGTGTGAGTGTTAATTTAATATTTAATTATTTAATAACTTATTTAAGATTAAATATTAAATATATATATATATTTAATAATATAGATATTTATTCAATATTTAAGTTCAATATTTGTAGCCACTAATATCTTGAAGTTTTACGATTTTTATTTGAAAAATAAAACTGTTTGGTAGTCAATTTCTGCGGTCTTATATTGGCTTCAATAACAAAAATATATATTAAAAAGGTTCGTAATATGTTATTTAATGTATGAACGAACAGCAATTCACAATGTAGTTTGAATGTAGAAAATGTGTTAAGGGTTGATGGCTTGAGCAGGTAGTCGAAGAAAACAGAGCAGGCTTGAGCAGGTAGTCGAGTAACAGAGAGAGAATGAGTGACCGCCGGGTGTATGACGTTGTCATGTCACAAAAGACTATGTCAAAACATCATTAACAAACAAAGATGGTGTTATAGACCTAATCTGCAGACCGAATGACGCGCATACCCAACGTCCTGCTCCCTTTCTCAGGTGTAATTTATTGCCTTCAGCATTAACGTGTAACAAACTCCAATGAAATAAAACGAAAAAATTAAAGAAAACTAATAATAAAAATATTTATTGATTCTAATTGAATTGGTATTTAAATAATTTTATAATCTTTTGACACTATTAATTTAATTTTTACAACCTTTTAAATTCTAACCACAGCTATACATTTATGATTTTCACACAAAAACCCTACCATCTGGGTTGTAATTAACTTCGAGATGATTTTTACTTTCTCGTCTAAATAAATATGTGGGAAAGAAAACTGTTTTCATGTCGATTTTTCGAAATCGAGTTTTCAACGGATCTAAACGTTTTCGGCACCCTGAACCCAAAACCATGTTTTTAGCGTGTGTGTGTGTGTGTGTGTGTGTGTGCGCGCGCGCGCTCGCGCGCATAATAACTCAAGAACGGAACATTATAAGAAGTTCAAACTTTAAACTTAAGTTTAAAGACACGAACATTTTCATCAAAATCGGTCAACCGGAAGTAGCAGTTTATTCATGTCATTTTTCAATTTTTTCCGATTTTCTCAAAAATGGCGGCTACTTTTTTTTTAAATCGCCTCATTTACTTAATTTTTAATGTTCTACAAGATAGGATAAACGCCATGTCTGCTGAAATTTTTGGGGAAACTGTTTTGTCGTAAAGAAATTGTTTTTTTTAAGATTGCGGCTATGCATTTTTAGACGAAGGATCCTGGTTCAAATCCTAGTAAAGTTAGTTAATTTTATACGGATTTGAATTCTAGACAGTGGTTACCGGTGTACTTTGATGGTTGGGGTTTAATTAACCATACTCTCTCAGGAATAGTCGGCCTGGGTCTGTACAAGGCTACACCTCATTTACACGTCATACACATCATCCTCATCATCTCATTGGGTCATGGGGTTGCTTATTGTTCTAAATTGAACAGATTGCAACGTACACAAATTAGGAATAAAAAATAAATTGCTATTAAAATGTTAGGTTATATTGTAAATATTTTGCATTGGAAGAGAAAATTGTGCGACTGTTTCGTACCAAATTTTTTAAATATTATAAACTGGGTGTAATGCACTCTTTTCAGTACTGTACAGAAAACCATTACAAATTAATAAGAGTAAACTTTTTCATAAAAAGGTAGACCCCCTCCTTAAGTAATAATTGACTGAATTTTAGTACCCACTAATAACCAAATTAATAGATCAGATAATTAGAAGATTATAAATATTTTTAGACGGGCGTTGGTTTTAAATCTGAGAAAAGTTCAGCTACAATGTTTAAATATAAATATAGACTAGCAACCTACGCTCGCTTCGCTTCACAGCAGCTAATGTAGGGCTAATTAAATTATTTTAAAACTTCTCTATATACAATATTTTTGTAGCTTTGTTGACCTGTGGCAGAAAAATAAATTGTTTTTCTGCACTTCCACCTCTAGAAAGTCCGATATAAAGTTTTCCATGAATGAAGCACTCTTGTCTCAAATCGATCACCACCGTTTTAAATTTTTGTCTCTGCGATTTATCTTTAATCTTTTTTATCTTATTTGTCTTATCTTATTTTAATTAATTTATCTTTTTGTTTCTGCGATTTAGAATTGAATTGAATGCATAGAAGAATTTCGATGGAAAAGAAGGAGGTAGTTGATATCTGGCTGAGATAAGAGACAGTAATACGTGGGTGCGGTACGCAGAGTAATTGGAAATATAAATGACCCATTCACTTCCTGTTGAATAAAAACAAATACATAAAATACAGTACAAAAATAACTCCGCCAACGGTGCTACTTAACACTGCCGGTTGAAAGACGGGGTCCCATCAATCAAGCGGTGGGAAAGGAGGAGCAGGTGGAGTAACAACCTCGTTAAAAAACCTGAGTCCATCTGGCCCGGATGGTAGTACTCAGTAAGGGCCCCCGCCTGGGATACAGGTGAAAAACGGCCAACGGTCTCGAAGGCGGAGGAGGAAGAAATTCCCAACGGCGGAGAGAGCGGAGGAGTCTAGGGGAGTAAACCCTGAAAGAAAATCAGGCAGGTTGGACGGCCTTGAGGTGGCAGCCCCACTATTCAACTACCTAGCTATAGACCGGTACTCTATACTAGGGATTTATTTTTTACTCAAAAGTTTCACAAAAGGAATAAACCGGATGGATTTCAGTAAAAACAAAATCGAACTGTCAAAAACAAAGAATTTGGGATAACGGATACACTTAAGGTAGCTACGTGGAATGTCCGAGGATTAAGGGGAAAAGAGGATGAACTGAACGATGTACTTAAAGGACAGAAGTTGGATATCGGTGTTGTCACGGAAACGAAGAAGAAGTTAAAGGGTACTCAAGATCTAGCAGATTATGTTATGATTTATAGTGGCGTACCTCAGAATAAGAGGGCTTGCTGTGGGTTGGCGGTGCTTATAAATGATAAATGGAAGGGCCGAATAAGAAGTTACAACTACATCAGCGAGCGGATAATGACTGTATGGCTTAAAATTGATAGAGGACATCTAACAATTATAGGAGCCCCAGAGGATGGCAGAAGGGAGGATACAGAAAGGTTTTACGATAGATTGCAAAAAGAACTGAGTAAGATAAAAAGCACGGATCACGTTATCTTGGCGGGTGACTTCAAAGCTAGAATAGGAGATATTGCAATACCTGGAGTAGTCGGGGCCTATGGAGAACGGTGTCTTAATGATAATGGATAAGAATTACGACAATTCGCGTCTTTTAATAGTCTGAAGATTACAAACACTTACTTTAGAAAAAAAAACATTCATAAATATACATGGAGTGCAAGAGGTTTGCGATCTCTAATAGACTATATTATCGTTAATGACAGACTAAAGAGGCAAGTAACAGATGTCAGAGTGTATCGAGGGCCTGACATATACTCAGATC